>CM042692.1:540279952-541514680 GCA_023614405.1 Avena insularis
CAACGCTGCTGCTGCCCAACACCACGACGATCAGATTCCCCCTTCATCCCCGCTTCCTCCTGATCCCAGCCACGACGAATCGTAAGCTCAAACATCTTCCTCTGTAGCTTATATCGACCTGAATTCACCCTCCACATCGTTTTGGTCGCAATATGTAAAACCCTTTTCATAATCTATAGGTATTACTACGAGTACGAGAGCGAGAGCGAGAGCGAGAGCGACGGAGAGTGCCCGCCGACGTTCCACAGTGTTCTCAGGCAGACATCCAACAGAGAAGAGAGGGGGCTTGATTGTTTTGTATTTTCTCTCTTTTTGGATCAGGATGTTCTTTGTTGTTGCTTGTAGAATAGTTGTCACTTCTCCCTCTCTCCAGAGTGTTCTCTCGTGCGTGTGCTGTAATCATCTTTTGATGGAATGGACATGCAATATAACTTTCTAAAAAAAAACTAGTCATATATCAAGGAATGACTTTTAAGATAAATATTTTAAAATCATATATCTATGGTCTACATAATACAGTATAGATTTGATGCAACTGACAACATGACTGCCGGTGTAAGTAGGCATCTTCATAAGCTCAACTGAAGGGTGACGCTGGTGAAATTTGTCATTAAGGAATGTCATTCTTTCAGCTCATGGTGATTGCCTTCCGGCAATGGCTCATCAAGAAAATTGACAAGCTCTTGGGTGCATTTCTGTGGGCCAGGAACAACAATAAAAGACGTGGTCGGCGGTGCATTTCTACCATGCCTGCTTGCAAGGCATACCCTAACCTGGATGAGAGTTTGCACAAATCAGTATTGGACCGCAAACATCAAACCAAACCAAGTATTGAAAGAAATCTACTGACATATGGCACCGCACTCAACGTGATCAAGCTCACAGATAGCCAAGACACGATCAAATGGAAATAGAACCCGGATGGAGGATACACAACCTATCAGTGCCAGTTCTAGGGAAGACTAGAAACAGCCTATTTGGAAGATCAACAACCTCCTAAAGTCAAGTTTTTTTGGCGATCCATGGAAAATGGCCGGTGATGGATAACCTTGCATAAAGAGGTTGGCCACAAAACCCTACTTGTCCACTATGCAATCTGGCCAATGAATATGCAAATCAATTATTCTTGAGCTGTCCATACACCACTAGGCATTCTACTTCACACGCTATTACCTTTCTATGAGCACCAACCTACAGGAATGGTGGCTCATGGTTCTGTCCAAAGATGACCAAATTCCATACCATGGTCATGATGGTCCTATGGATAGACGGTGAAGGAACAGCATACTTTTCAAAGATCCCCAAATGCCAGCTTTACTGAAATTTGGCAGTACATCTGACTCTGATCCAAAACTACACGAAAACTAAGTAACTCAGTTTGCCAGATTGACACCCAAGGTTTCGCAGTCTTCCAGATCAACACTAGGAGTACTACCAACTAAATTAAATATAATGCAAGCCACAGCTAAGAGAACACTTACTGATCACTTGACACGAACAGAAAAAATAACCATGAACAAACGAACCATGTTAACATTACAGCAAGACAAAGTACTCGCATGCATACAGTTAACAGGTTCAAACATCCTGAACACCAACAAGCAGCATAGTAAGGAACAGAAACACTAAAGTATTATGTCTACTGATTTTCGCGAAGGCAATGATGGCTTGAGCTCTAGTTCTTGATCTTCTTCTTGGGCCTCAGCTGAAACAGGGTAGAAACAAGTTACTAGCCGATTAGATTTTTTCCAGTCAAACAAATTAATACTCCCTCCGGTCCATATTAATGTTCTCAACTTTGTCTTGATTCAGATGAATCTAGTCTAAATCATTAACTAGGTACATCAAAGTTGGGAACAATAATATGGGTAGGAGGGAGTAAGATACTCGGTAGGTAGGAGTTGTTATAGCACATCATATTTAACCAAGACAAGTGAATTATTTCTTACTTCACTACAGTACCTGACTACAGCAGAACCTAAAGCATAGTGGCAAGGATAAGAATTAGAGACAGAACTATGCTCACCTGATTGCTGTGGCCACACTTCTTCTTTCGGCAGTTGACGGCCCTTGGGTGCAGGCGTGCATAGCACCTGAATAGTGAAAGAAAGAAAATGAGCACATATGAACAAATGGGATGCTGAATGCTAGAGAGCCTAATGCTATTGTTCACAAGTACCAAGCAAGTGGAAAGAACTCTGGTTAAGAACTATGATCAGACAAGCAAAGATGAAACAAATAAACAATGCAACTTGAAGTGAACTAGTACTGATTACAAGATTGGCTGGGTCAGTCAAAATATATATGCCTCAAAAGGTTTTAGCTCATTAGATGAACCCTCGTACATCTAATTGAATTATCATTCCAGCCAACCATGTTTCAAAAATAAGTTACACCCCCGAAACTAACAACAAGAAAACAGAGTAAACATGCCAAAATCAGCTAAGAACAGTAGGCAGATGTATATATGCAGTGTATATCTTTTAGTACAGTCACTGAACATATCAATCGCAAATAAAAGCAACTGCCGGTTTTGTTCAAATATATAAAGATTTGTAGATTGGTAATGTAGCAGATTGTTCGAGGCCTGTCACAGCATAGTAAATCTGAGAGGCACGGAGAACTGCATTTTGTTATCGCCAACCTTCAATGCAAAGATTCACCACATTATCAGGCCCCTTTGCTCTGCAAATTGGCTCTCTGTTTCCTAATTTTTCAAAACAAAGTTTGAATGACTCTATCCTAATGCTAATGATCACAAGTAACAAGACAGTTGAATGAACTATTGTTAAGAACTATGATCAGACATACCAAGATAGGTCAGAAAAACAAACAACACGAAATGAGGTGAACTAATACAGATTAGAAGATTGGCTGGGTCAGACAAAATATATGCCTCAAAAGGTTGTAGCTCAAAAGGTGACCCCTCGTACATCTAATTGAATCATCATTCCAGCCAATCAACTATGTTTCAAAAACAGCGTAAACATGCAAATGCAGATTGGTTTAAGATGTAGCAAATTGTTCGAGGCCTATCCCAGCATAGTAAATCTGAGCGGCACGGAGAACTGCATTTTGTTATCGCCAACCTTCAATGCAAAGATTCGCCACTTTATCAGGCCCCTTTGCTCTGCAAATTGGCTCTTCCAATTTTCCCAAACAAAGTTCAAATTGACTCCAAACATCGGACATAAATTATGCATCAAAAATTAGCCACAAGAAATTCATGCTTAATTACAAACTAGTAAGATTGGTAGGTCAGACAGAATTTATGCCTCAAAATGTTGTAGCTCATAAGGTGAACCCTCATACATCTAATTGAATCATCATTCCAGCCAATCAACTATGTTTCAGAACAATAGAGCCCAGAAAATAACTACATGGAAATACAGATTTGTAGATTGGATCAAGATGTAGCAGATTGTTCGAGGCCATCACAGCATAGAAAACCTGAGTGGCACGGAGAACTGCAGTTTGTTATCGCCAACCTTCAATGCAAAGATTCGCCACTTTATCAGGCCCCTTTGCTCTGCAAATTGGCTCCCTGTTTCCATTTTTTCCGAAACAAGTTTGAATGGACTCCAAACAGCGGTCATAATTTATAGATAAAAAACTAGCCACATGAAATTAATGCTTAATTAGAAGCTAGTAAGATTGGTAGGTCAGACAGAATTTATGCCTCAAAAAGTTTAGCTCAGAAGGTGACCCCTCGTACATCTAATTGAATCATCATTCCAGCCAATCAACTATGTTTCAAAAACAGCATAAACATGCAAATGCAGATTGGTTTAAGATGTAGCAGATTGTTCGAGGCCTGTCCCAGCATAGCAAATCTGAGCGGCACGGAGAACTGCATTTTGTTATCGCCGACCTTCAATGCAAAGATTCGCCACTTTATCAGGCCCCTTTGCTCTGCAAATTGGCTCTAATTGAATCGCCATCCCCACCAAATCTACTGACTACAATCACACAATGAATCAACGACTCCATTCCTATCCGGCAGATGCAAAAAAATCTCATCAGCAAGGCAAAATCGACCACGCCTATAACTGTTTCATACCTCCGGCACATAAGCTAATCTGACACTAGACACATTAAAGTTGGATTAAATTTCCCCGCCGTTGAAAATCAGCTGCTGGGATGAACTAGGCAGGAGACAAAGTATAGGCGGGTAGCACTAAAATATCCCCACCATTGAAAATCAACTGCTGATCTGAGACTAGGCAGATGACAAAGTATAGGCGGGTTATCGACCAGCTAACGCGGCAATATGTGAACTGAAAACGGGTACCGTTCGTCTAGAGCACTCATCACGTGGGATGGACTGGAGACGGGGGGGTTAAGGCGAGAGGAGCTTACTTGCGGCAGATCATCTTCTCCTGGTTGTACTTGCGGGCGAGGGCCTGGAGCGAGGGCTCGATGATGCCGCCGCGGAGGCGGAGAACGAGGTGGAGGGTGGACTCCTTCTGGATGTTGTAGTCGGCCAGGGTGCGTCCGTCCTCCAGCTGCTTGCCCGCGAAGATCAGCCGCTGCTGGTCCGGCGGGATCCCTGCACACACGGTACGAATTAAAGCTCGGGACAAAATCAATGGCGGCGGAAAAGCAAGCGATCGAGCGTGCGTGCGAGCTGACCTTCCTTATCCTGGATCTTGGCCTTGACATTGTCGATGGTGTCGCTGCTTTCGACCTCGAGGGTGATGGTCTTCCCCGTCAGGGTCTTCACGAAGATCTGCATCCTGGATGATGGCGGCCGCGGCTGGAGCAGCACGGTGTTCCAGCTTATATACTGCTAGCTCGGCTCAGCCTCATTCTGCTTGCTAGGGTTTGCTTAGTGTGGGCCGGGCTTCTCAGAGTGGGCTGGAAGTGAGAAGACACGCGCTTCTTGGGCTGGCTGCTCAGCTTGGGCGCCTCCGTTAATTCAGAGAAAAGAAAAAACATCAGTGAGGCCTTTGACAATGGGAATCTTTTAGCAGTATATTATAGGAAAAATATTGATGTGACATCGTTTAAGTAAGAGAGAGACGGTTGTTGTATCTTAGAGCAGGTTTAATAAGATAGCCGGTTGTTGGCTATATAGCCATGCCATGTCAACTATAACAAACTTAAAAGCCCACCAGTACAATAGATTAGCTATTAGATGTGCTTTAATTAGGATTTAATAATTCAAAGCATTCATGCTATTGGGTATATGCTACATGTAGCCTCCTTTTTTCTTGATTAATGTGCTACAGCCAGGTGCTATGCCAACAACCCGCTTTACTCTATCTCTCTTCTTTTCACTCTCTTCCACTTAGGATTCTAATGGCATGGCAAGTGCTATAGCCAGCTGATTATGCATTATTGTACTTGCTCTTAGCTAAGACACACTCTTTGCACAATATCATAGGCAAAGTTAATTGATAGACCAATCCTATGCATATATGAGACCAAAATCATTAATTAAGAGACAACCTCTAAGAAACAATACATTGAAGAGGTTGTATCTTAGTTATTTATATCTAACATGCTATGAAAGCTCTAAGAAAAAACAAATTCACGAGGACAACTGTCCAATGGAAGACCTCCACGGAGGCAACGTTAGCAAAGCGCCCGGTGCATATCACCTGGGTCAGGTCATGCCGTCCTAATAGTTGCTTTTTGTTTTTATATATGTATAAAATAGAAGGAGAAATTTAGTCAAACCACGTATCGATAATAAAACAACATTTGGCGGTGCAATATCCTCCATCGAACTCTCAGTGCATAAAGAAACGTTGAACAATGATAGAACCATATTCGTCGCTAGGTGGTCTAAAAATCTATCTGTAAGTTTTATTACTTTTATTGGATTTTATATTTTTAATGATTATTAATAGATCAGTGAAAATATTTTTAATGATTATTAATAGATTAGTGAAAAATTTCACCAAAAATGATAACTACTTGTCGTTTTAGATGCTCAAAAGTTATACCATCTTGTGTTCTAAAACAAAAGAAGGAGCAGAAACGACTCATCCTCACCAGAACCAGGGGAGGCCGAGCATCCATGTGTTTCATCGTGTGGCTACCTCTAAGAATCTGACCAACCAGCTAATGATTATTACTACCTCTAAGTATAGGGCACTCAAGGTTGTTCCCAGTATTTGCTAGATCCTAGCTTATCGTCCCTGGCTACCAAAGAAAATACAAGCCACATTCCCATCTCTGTGGACTTGAGCCCAAGTCGATTTGTAAGGAAAGATCGATATGATTTGGTTCATTTGGTGTCCTTCCAGATGGGATGGTCCAGTTGATAGTGAGGTGCCCGCTTCTCTTCACCCCACAACGGTTGACAAATCTCTCTTTATCGATAAAGGGCGCTCTCATCTCCTATTTATCTGAGTCATTCACTATAGTGGTGGTGTTGAGAAGGCAGCTTTGGCCAAACAGATCTTTCATATATGTCACCTCCATAGCGACAAACTCCCGCCGTGGTGCCCGAGTGCGATGACACACTCCTCGGTACCGGTGGGTTGCACAAGCCACTTGGCAATGGCTTTGACAGGTGTATGTGCCACAAAATTTGGGCAATGGGCCTATACGCCACGGTCTGGTTGCTTTTCTTGTTCGTATTTATATTTATTTTATTTTCTACTATACTATTTTTGTCAGAAATATTATGCTATCTTTGATTTACTAAAAAGTACGTTATTATGTTTGAAAAAGATATGTTTTTCACGAAGATATCTTTATCGGTATACTATCTCCCTCCATAAATTAGTGTAATTAAATTTTGTCCTTAGTTAAATATTTTCAAATTACCAAATTTATTAAAAATATCATCAACATATATGACACCAAACCAGTATATTCTGGATCTACATTTAAAACGGATCTGTTGACACATATTGAGTGTAATAAAATTTGCTACCTTTTCTAATAAGTTGTTTGTATTTTAATTAATTTGAGCTTGGCCAAAATATAAAAGTACATTTATTTGAAGATGAAAGGTTAGCTATTAAAATTCTTCATGAGATGTAATATTATGCACACTAGTAAACTTTTGTGTGGATCCTGCATCTTATTTTAACACAAAGAAAAAATAATACTAAAACATCATCTTGTTTAACTGAACGAGATGAATATTTAGTTCAAGACATACTTATTATAATTTATTTTACCGCTGATTCTTTTGGATTTTATATGGGGTGAATGGCATCGCATTTTCTCTCACTCGCACGATGCTTTCTTGCCACTTAGACAGGCAGTTGCGGCTCATACCAAAGACGGGTGTAGTCACTAGTAGAGATATGCTTAGTGGTAGTATTGCAAATATGCTATTGGGGGGCGTTAAACGGTGTGCCGCTAATATGACGCCGCTTACCGAGGGCGTGGAAGTGGCGCTCCTGCAGTGAGGCGTTAAATCTATTTAAGTATTCTCCATCATAATGGAAAAGTCATTTTATTCTCCCTCTTTAGTATTTTCAGGTATGGTTGGATTAATCTTTGAAATTTGGTTTAAATAAAATACAATCATGTTGGATAGTCATGTTTATCTACTCATATAAAGTTTTGAATCTAAGGTTGAAAGAATTAGAAAACAATCCCATTTTTTTTCTTTTCCTTACGAATTTTGAACAAACAAGTCAATCAATTTACTTTATTATCTTAGCATTCCAAACTTTGCAGATTTTGGGATGTGACAATATAGGTTCGATAAGCTATACATACCAAAACGGGAAGGAGAAGTACTACAGAACGCAGATGGATGTGATCCCGAAATCCAATTGACTTATAGGTGCACATGAGCCCATCATCTGAAAACATATTTTGAAATGTCAATTTTTTTTAAAACGTCTACATGTACATTCAAACGTTCCTTTTTCGCACACAAGTTTTCCAGAAAAAAGAACGGTTTTTATGTCCTGTGTAAAAAGACAAGTCACATAAAATATTCCTTTTTCTCAAAAACTTGTTTGCAGACACAAAATATCCGGATATACACATGAAATTTTCTTTCATATTTTTTTGACATTTTGAAATTACCTTTTCATTATTTTTTATAATAGGGTCATTTGCACCCGTGAGCCAAAATACCATCTCCGACGTGATCTCTTAATGCCCTAAAAGAAGATGAAGTAGAGCGCGACCTGTTGGACTTGACCCGGGCCACGTGCAGCACCACGGTGTTGGTGACGCTCACAACACTGAGAAGCATGGTTGGGCCGCGGGAGATGTGGTACCTATGCCCCGGTACTCACCGACACATGTACGCTTGAAGCTATCATCGATGAGGATGCCCAAGGCGTCCAACGCCAAGCCCCAGTACACGACAGCCTTTGAAAATTAGTGCACACATGTTTAGCTTAACCACGGTCATTCCACGGATTTTTTGGGCCCTAGGGCAAAACAATGCCATTGGACCCTTATTTAAAGTGGCAGAGCTTTCCTGGGGTCGGTGGGGAGGGAGGGGGAGGGCAAAGGCCCCCCTATTCTAGAAAACATCTTAAAGCTATACATCATAATATTTATGATAAAAAAATTATCTCATACTCTAGAAAACACATTAAATATATATATATATATATATCTTTAATATTTGTGCTAAACAAATTTGCCCCTACTCTAGAAAACACCTTAAAGATATATATATATATATATAATAGTTATGCTAAATTTTAAAGATTAACCAATTATTATGCATGATTACTGTTCTTGGGTCTCTCAACAATTCCAGTCAAACTCTGTCAATTGTTAACACACGAAAGACATAAAAACATTAGTATTCCGAGAACTATTATTGCAATGCAATAGAAAATTAAATGATTTATACATTTGATAGCTCAATTGTCTTTAACATCTTGGTGAAGACATTGAAATTTCTATTGATCGAGAAAATTATATTTCATGATACTTATTTCTATCAATCGCTTCTTGTGTATTTGTGACTGTGCAAAAAATGAGTAGAAAGTTAGATATATTAGACACTGAATTAATACGAGGATGAAATATTTTTGAAACATGTTGATAGAAACAAGTAAAACAATTGGGAGTAAGATTTGAGATGATTGTGGAATGGTGCAATTGTGTGATTGCGTCGTTAGTCTCTAGTAATGAATATATATTCACAACCTTGTAAAGGCAGGTGATGTCAGTTTTGTTATGCACACTTGGAGACGCCAAACAAATCGTGGCATCAAGAAAAATATAAAGAATTCTTGATGTATGTTTTTCAGGAAATATGAGTTTGAGTAGAGCCATGGTAGGATATAGCTTGGATCATCTAAGTTCTCTAAAATAATTCTACACTATTAGAGCTCAAAAATAGACTAATATAGAAACACAAAAAGTCTTAGATTGAGACCCCTACATCATAGGGGGCCCTGGGCGAGCGCCCCTCTGCCCCACCCTATGGGCCGGCCCTGAGCTTAACGCTCACAAATTAACTTCATATTTAATGCATGGAGGAGGACGGTTCAAATTTTTGGTAGGACGAATTTATAGACATACATTGTTTTACTAGAACAAGGGGGGGGGGCAAATGTCCCCTCCTCTATATTCTTTTACTAGAATCATGGCGGGGCGGACCTTCCTTCCCCGCGAGTGCCTCAGGTCCAGCAGAGGAGAGGAGTGGTAGGAGGCGGAAGAGAGGAGCACCACAACGTGGACGAGCATCATCAGCGGGCACATAAGCATCGCCCAAAATGCCTACGCCTTGAATGGCCCTGTGTCATGTGCGTGCGGAACAACATGACACGTAGATCGAGGAATAATGTTGGGAGGAGAAAGATGAGGCGAAAGATGAGCTTTTCTATTTGCGCTCGATCGATCGACCTACACAAACACATGGGACAGAGCAGTGACCCGATGGCAAACGACGCCATCGCCAACACCATGTGGGCTGGCCCACAAGGTAGTTGTCCACTTTGTCCATGGATGCTATCTACCTTAGTTAACCCAACATGCATACAAAAAAATTGGTGAAAAGTTAGTATAAGAAGAAACAAAATGGAACACGTATATACAACGCCCTTAAACCGTTTTGTTTTGTTTGGACTTAAAAAAACCAGTGGCACAAACAACACCCGTGTAATTGGTATATAGTGCAAAAAAAAAATGAAGGAAACAAGGCAAGGACGCCCCTTTGAGGCGAGCACAAAACGAATGCATGCAGACTCTTTCTCCCCAACACACCAAGTTGTAGATTTATGAATGGACTTCATTTTTATACTACATATTTTATACACACCAAGTTGTAGATTTTGCTGCCGTTATCACATGGTGCACGAGCACCGTGTCATGATCTCTGTCTTCCCGTGCATGTTATTTTTGGTGACGGTGGTAGCTTAGAGCATGGACTGCAGACAAGCACCAGCTGAGTGCACGTAGCGGCCGTCGGTGGCACCGCCCGGTCCTTGTGTGAATATCCCTTTTGAAACCATTTCCGTCCTATAATCCATCACAATCGTATTTTGAAGCTCGACCATCAACGTGTCAAGACGACTATTCTCACCATATTGTAGGAAATATGCATTATGCAGTTTTATTCGCAATGGTTAATGGGATTATTATGAAAAGTTTGTCGAGCCTTAAATATGTAAAGTTTTTTCAGCTGCTCTGTTAACTTCTGTTTTTTTTTCGCTAATCACTATAACAAAGAAAAGTTTGCTGATTGTTAATACACAAAGGTTGTTCGGGTTTATAATATAGATACGCAGTTATCAGGAATGATACATCAATCAGGGTGTTTGGTCTAGTGGTATGATTCTCGCTTCGGGTGCGAGAGGTCCCGAGTTCGATTCTCGGAACACCCCTATTTTCATTTTTTTTCTGTTTTGTTTCGGACTCATGGGCCTCTCGTTCCTTCCCCAGCCCAGCCCAGCAAAAGCCCAACGAGAGTTCCAGCTCCACCGTAGAAGAGGCATGGCGGGAAGGGGGACAGAGAAGCGCCATTTTTCCCAGCTAGGGTTTCCCCTCCCCCTTCTCCCCTCCTCTGCCCCTCGCCTCACCACACACTGCCCAGAAATCCATGGCGGGGGAGACCAAGGAGCCGCAGGCGGCCGCCCAGGGGGATGTCGCCACCACCACCAAGCCTAAGCCTAAGCCTAAGCCTGCAGCTGCGGCTGCCGATGCGCCGGCGGCGGCGGCGGGTATGGCGGAGGCGGAGGTGGAGGAGCTCCCCAAGACCATCGTGCGGCGGCTGGTCAAGGACAAGCTCGCCCAGATAGCCGGCGGCGAAGGGGCGGAGGTGATCGTCAACAAGGACGCCATGGCCGCCTTCTCCGAGAGCGCCCGCATCTTCATCCACTACCTCTCCGCCACGTCCGTGCCTCGCTGCCACTCCCCCCATTTCGTTCCCCGGTTACTTCTTCCCCCAATTTTTGTGCTGATTCAATGTGAAATGTCAGGCGACAAATCTGGTCAATTTTGCTGGGACTGGTTGGGGGTTGTTCTGCCCTGACTCTGTATTTTTTTTTCAAGAACTTCAGTTAGCTAATTGCTGCAGGCGACCAACGCCGAGAGGCCGAGGGGGGATTAGTAGTACTCATTTAGAATCTGTATCACTGTTGGGCTACAGCTTCAAGTTTCTGTCTCTGTGGAATGTTAAAAACATCGTTGTGGTCATGTTTGCAGTGCCAATGATATGTGCAAGGATGCAAAGAGGCAAACAATCAACGCCGAGGACGTCTTCAAGGCGCTTGATGAAATCGAATTCCCAGAGTTCGTAGAGCCCCTCAGGACCTCCTTGGAAGGTTAGTGTTGCTGGGGTCTCCTACCTTCTTTTATGAGGATTTTTACGGTACCCTGGTACTCCTGTAGGCAAAGTTGGAGTGCCAGGGAAATCCTACCGTTCGTTCTTAGGAGTATTCTCGATACTGAACCTTAATCTCACACAACTGCACGCCCTGATTCCTATTAATTGCGTCCCGTGGTGGCGTGGAGGCTGTAGATCCATGTCACCTTCTCATCAGGCCGGTGAGCGCCGCCATTTCACTGGGCCGGCGGTCAGCTATTTCAGGTATAGATCGATTTGGTTCAAGGAAGCCCAGCGTGCATGGCCATGATGTGGCCGTATGGGCATCGACATGGAAAACGAGATGCGCTTCTGTTGCCAGTGGCCATATATTAGCAAATGGTTAGTCAAGTTCAAAATCGTTCGTGGAAGAGCTCGTTGAATCACTAGAATCAATAAGAAACAAATCCAGCGTTATAGTACTTTAGATTTTCAAACAGAGATATCTGCAGTAGTACATCTTCAATCTCATGCTCCTTAATGATAGCCGGTAGTAGGAAGTAGAGGGAGTAGGTGGCCTGCTCTCAACACAAGACAGGGAAGGGATGCACGACAGGTAAGTTGGACCAATGTAGAAGATAAAGTATGGTCGTCAGATTGAGAGAAGGAAGGCTGATTAGTATCCGGTTTTTCCGTTCCAAAACGGCCTCTGGAATTAACGATCCCTCTTTCGTATATCGCCATGAATCATCATGGCTTAATAATTGAGAAATTAACGGTTCCTCTTTGGTCATTCCTAATTTACCCCTGAGATCTAAGTACTCCTCAGTTTTCTGTGGCGGTACTCCCTACGAGGTGAGTTGGAGTACGGATGAATCCCATCCACTAGATCATACGAAATTGACGGTTTGTATTAGTTTCGGGGTATTTTACAGTCTGTTGTTCTTGTTCCTCTGCTCTGCTCTGCCTATCAAGTATACTGTGCTACGAATAACACTACAAATAAAGGGTACCGAGGCTCAGTACTTTAGGCAGTTGGCAAGAATCTGAGTGTATAAACACAAGGCATGAATATAATTTATTTGACTATTCATATCCTTGTGAATTAGGAATTGCATGCTGTTGCATTCAGATGCAACCGCGTTCAAAAGAACATTTGGGTTTTTTCAGACTGCACTCGATCCTTTTGCAATCTGTCCATCTGTGAGAGCAACTATTTAGAAGAAACAAACTTGTCCAACTATCCTCTGTCTTTAGTACATAGGTGCTTGAGTTTAGATGCTGCGTCCAGAACATTGTACGAAGATGGACATTGACAACGCTATATGAATGAAGATGTTTAACACTATGTAATAAAGTGTGCAGTTGCTCAGTGCTTTAAATTTTCAATAGAACATTCGGGATTTCAGATTGCACTTGATCCTGTTTGCAATGTGTTCATCTGTTGGAACAACTAATTTAGAAGCAACGAACTTGGGAACCATCCTCTGGCTTTAGCAGGATTATTATTCTACCATCCACCTGATACAAGCTCTGACCACCTGTCTTTTTTGCCCTGTTCCTGTTTCAGAGTTCAGAACCAAAAATGCAGCCCGGAAGCCGGCAGCATCCAAAAAGCAAGCTGAGAAGAAAAGGAAATTGGATCAAGAGGCAGCTCCTCAAGAGGAGCAAAACAGTGCACCTGATGATGCTGCCAACGCTGATGAAGCCATTGCGGACGAGGATTAGTTTCCTGACCTTGTGATATGCTGAATCTGTATTACTACCTTAGTGGGTGTGCTTTCTTAGCAGTATGCCCCTTGTTCTATGTATGTCCAAGCCTCTACGTGCAAAAACTGCAGTGTACTTGCGATCATGATGTATAACTCATGTTTCTGTTCCAATGATGTTGTGCTAGATCAAATGTCTGTACTATTTAAATTGCCACCTCCTGTGAAACGTTGTTTCAGGGATGAATGATTTCACTGGAGGCTGTTGTTTTTCTATATACAATCTCTACTGGAATTGCTCATTGCACGTCTTGTTCTTATACTGACAGTACGTGCTAACATGTCAACTTTTTACTGTTTGAAATTGTTCAAAATCAAAGATATTGACTGTGGTGCCACTCATGAATCAACATGATAACTCTTAAACTGGGGTCTATTTATGATCAAATCTGGAGTTAGACAAGTTATCCAATATATGCTAGTAGTACAAGTTCTAGTGACCTTCTAGATTAGCAAGGTGCTTGGAACATGAACTACAAATACGATGAAAGTTGAGACTGAGCAGAGAAGATGGACGGAGAAACGGGCTCGAAGTTCAGACCAAGCAAGCTAGTTGGCCGCTGTTGCCTGGTTAACTAATATATCATCGATCAAATTCATATCCGAAATGCAACTAGCTACAAGTAAATATAGGATCATCCACAGAAATAGTACATGGACAGTCAGGATTCCGATCATTAGAACCTACAATCTCCACAAATATTTCAGCATATGCTCCAACTTTTCTTAGTCTCGGTCGCTATGGATTGGGACACTGTTCCTGTGTTTTTACAGAGTACTAGAATAGTTCAGAGTTTAGACAGATGCATGTCTGTCGACATAATAAAGCAACACAGTTCTGAAGATTTCAATCGGTGTGTGGCGCAGAGCCCCAGGACAGGTGCAGAGGTCTCGACGTCAAGGCCCGGCGAGAGGGGGCCACAGCAGCGGACTGGCACGGTACTGAGGCATAGGGCATGGTAGCAACCTTCCGCCGCTGTTGTTTCTTTGCCAGTTCAGCTTTTGCTGTTCTCTCTTCAGCTCAAGATCACCCAAGTTGTTTCTTTGAAAGTGAGCATCTACTCAATGTATTTTTGCTGGAAAACACAGTGCGTCGTAAAACACTCAAAACGAACAAGCACAGGAAGCAACTGAAACCGTAGGCTTAACAGAATGTTCAAACGCAGAATTGTGACTTAGACTACAAATGGATAGCAAAGTGAATAATCAGTTAGAACATAAAGTTCCTAGCCTGCATTCCGTCTTGTCAGACAATTTAGTAGTTTTTACTGTCTCGTACCGGGATAAACTCTAGATGCCACCTACTGTAATCGACCAAACTCTAGTAACCTATCGTCCCAATGTAGCAAGTTTTCTTGGTCTTCTCTGAATTGCATAGTGTTGTATGTCTGAACCCTAACTCGGAGCTTTCAATGCCGGAAACAATGAAGATGTAATATGTTTATTTCCTATTTAGGTGCATTCAAATTGGTTCATAAATCTTCATAACTTTTCCATTGTAACCAAGTTTTTGCAAGGGTGTCAACTGTTAAAGAAAATACATGCAACTTGCCATTGTAGACACGCAACTGAACCACAAAGTTTACAAGCAGTGGCAACAGAGAAGGATTTGTGTTCATGCTATCCATTAAATATTCTGCTAACTTCTTTTGGACAAACCTAATCTGTTATCTTCTGCGACTAAAGAGTATCTCGTGGAAAGTTATTCAAGCTAATATTTTCTCATATGAAGATCCAACAGGCTTCTGCTCCATGATGTTCAGTGAACAATGCAGATTCACACTTCCTGGTGAGCATTTAGCTGTTTAGCAACCTAATTTTGCACAGTTTCTTGCAAGTTACAAGTGTAGTTTTGCTAAACCTTCAGCAGATGCAACCTTTCTGGTTGACATAATAAACCTACAACACGCATAACATATTTGTTGTTCCAAATTTGAAACTGTACTGCTACTAGTACTTATATCCTGATGTTTTTTCTGCCTTCGTGTTTATTGCAATCACCAAGTTCTTGTGCACTTAGGCTAACCGTGTTTTTCCTTCCATGACCGCAAGATATTACCCATTTTGGTTTTCTAGGTCGCGCAGAGCAATGTAAATTAGAAGAGCAACCACGATGGTGTCGAGCTTAACTCGATGATCCCTTGTGTTCAAAGCCTCAAAGGTGATTTTCTATGGCATATGCATGCTCGATTTTACATTAGGAAGTGGTTGGTGGACACTTGTGGAATTGTGGTTTTGAAAAAGATGCAAGTTGTTCATGCTAAAGGTTTTGAAACAGATATAAGTTGTTCATGATATAACTTGCCAAAAACAAAAACACTAGAATGATCACGAGTCATGTTCTATTCTTATAGTAGAGCAGTTCAGATTTCAGACGTCCATTTCTGTTTATAAGAATACGATACAGTATTTCAGGACTACAAGTCCACTTTCGAAAGCCATGGCATAGAAGACAGAAGAACCTACATAGTACATAGAGGACTCACAGGCCACACCATACAAGAACGATGGAACCTACCCCATTTCTGCGTCTCGGCACTGGCCAACGGAGTGGATCTCTAGAACGGCAACTGTCACGAGAGTGGGGAGTTGAAGTGTTTTTTTGTCTTCAGTAACTTCTTAAAGACGATTGATTTTACTTTGTCATCAGTCCCCTTAATTGTTTGACAATGCGGCAACGACAAAATTGCGGTGGGAAACCACAAGACAAGTGTAGCCATTGGCCACCTACAAACAAAATCCAGTGACACACTAACTTTGTTCGTCACCGATATATCTGCTCAGTCGACAAAGCCGATAATGAAAACGTCGCTACTAACCGTCAGGTGAGTTTCTATACCAGGGCGTCACCGTTGTACCTATAACCAGTAATAAACGCGTATTCCACTAGTTTTTGGGAGGACACAACGACAAACTTTTTTTACATTCTCGTCACCACTAATTACTACAGCCGTGACGGACAGAAAGGTCGAATGCCGCGACTTTTTTTTGGCCCCCAGATCCGCCCACGAAACACGTAGCAAGGACATACTTTTCTTCTGGTAGGTTCACGACCTATAGGTGACGGTCTTTTGTTTACTCGTCGAGGGTACACGTTACCACCTCCAGACTTTCGTTTTCTGCCAGTAAGGCTGTTGCGATGCTGAGCCTTTTCCGGTAGTGATAGACTCAAAGTTGAAAAATTCAGACAGGCTAGTGTCTATCGTAGTTGAAAACTACCTACATAACTACGTATCTTCAGTCAAGTTTAGATCATTACCCAGCCATCTCTTGTCCATTTGTTTCATTCCTCGTCATCATGATGATATTTTTGAACCACAGCTATGACTTCTCATCTTGCTTGGCGGACATTATCAGAAAAAGTGGGCCCAAAGTTACTAAAAGGGGTAATCTAGACGGTTTCACTACATAGGGTAATTAGTGTCACCAATTCATAACTAGGAAGAAAAATGTGAAATCAATTCATTACAAAATATAGAAAATGTCACGAGGAGCTTTGTCAATGATTCGTTGGCTTGCAATCTTTACTAGTGTTTCTGTTTTAAATGTGTTGTATTTGTGTTCCGATGGTTCAATAATAAGCTGGATCTTTGGCACCAGTTTCAAACTGCCAATCAACACCAATTAGATTTAGCAACTCTTTTGTAACCTTATTAGATATGCGAATTATATATTTTTTGAAGTACTATTGGATGGATAGATTCGTTTGAACTCCAAATTGACAACCTAATTTGCTTTTTTGTGATAGCAATTTCTAATATAATAATCTTCCTTTTGTGGCGGTACTAATTTAAAAGGACCTCCTTCTTACCCCGTTTAACAAATTCACACTCTCATCGTTTGTCTAGTTGGCATACCACGTAGCCGTTAGGCCTATGTAACTGGCTTATCAAATCGACAACTAGCAACAATTAAATGTGGAATCATGAAGGTACAACCGATAGAAATATAACTTCTTAGGCCATCATGGTTGCAACATGTGTTAGAAATAATGGGCTAATCAATTTGGCCCAATAATCCAACAACATGATCTGTCCAGACTGAAAAACACCAACTCAAAAGGCACTGAAATGCGCTGTACTTCAGTCCGAACCCCATCTCGAAATAACTCTTTCTTTCGCAGACATCCCGACTCTTGCTTTGGCAGGCGCTGCAGCCACTTCACCGCTCTCTACAGGAGTTGGTTTCAGCCTAGAAGCGGGCGCGGACATGCTGCGAGACACACAGTAAGCGGCAAAGGTGATGGCGCGCCGTATCTGCCGCAGCACAAGCAGCAGTGGATTGACAGCAGCTGCCACCAGCACGTTGAGGTTGGCAATCAGGAAGAACTGCAATGCAAAATCGAGCAGCAGTAAGCACTACTGCTGTTTATATATGTTAAAACAGTTGGAACTAGGCATAGTAGTAAGAGATGCCAATTCTCCCTTTACCGCTGCGATAATGCCGAGGATGGTCAGAATAGTCTGCTTGGCGGCGTCCCAGAAGCCTCCGCTGCTGAACCACCTGAACCAACCGCCGCCTCCTCCTCCTCCTCCTCCAGACTGTCCTCCGCCACCACGGGCAGCAGGACAAGGAACAGCACGCCGGTCTCTAAGCCGCTTCATTTCAGTTTCCATTCCCCATGTCTCTAAACTTGAGGCAGTCTCGGGTGCTCTCCTGGCTCCAACCTGCAAGGCATTATTCAGTTGGTTTTATGTTCATACTCTTGTTGCTCTGTCAGGCAGCAAAGGTTAATAAACTTGGTACCGGCAGTACAGCGTCATCCTAGTTTGTTGAGCTACAAGATCAATGGTGTCTGATATATAATGGCAGCGTTTGAACACGAGTCTTTAGCTATCAAAAATTAGTAACTCTTAGTTAGTATTTAACAACCATACAAGATCAATTCTGGGCATCATTCGAAGGAGAGCAATCGACGGCATAGTAACTCTTAGTACTAAACACATCATCAGTTTTCCAGAATATATGAACCCAACTGAATTCGAAGGAGAGCAATCGACATAGTACAAGCAACCACTGTCCACTGTGGTTATCCAAGGAACTGACAGATACATAATGACAGGGCCGGATTCTACCAACGCGCACCTGCTTCCAGCCTCCACCGCCGGAGAAGAGGCAGTATGCGCGGCCGAGGGAGCCGAGACTCCTCTCGCGTCCAGAGAGAGCGCAGGACTGGCCGGCGGCGGACGGCCGGAAGGCGCGGAGCCGAGGAGGAGGAGGCGCGAGCGGCGGCGCCGGCGGGGGCGCGAGCGACATGGCTAATCTAATCCGCCCCGTTTGGGCCTAGGGCTGGCCCTTTGCATCCGGCAAGCTGTCTGATCACTGGACTCTGCCCATCGTGCGCTGGACAGGCCAAGGCCCATATAGCGAGCTCGACAACTGATTGTCGTGAAGGTGCGCTTCTTCTACAGCTGCGGTGTAGTGAATTGGTACAAATGATGGCCAGGGATGAATATTTTTCCCTAAAAAAAAAGATGTTGCAAAGTTTAAAATGTGGTATGATACTATTTGTGTGGGGCCCTATTTTAAATCATCTGAAATTGTTGTGCTGCCCTATTTCACACCATCTATAACATGTGCCCTAAGCCCTCCCGGGTCGCTGCGCGTGGCGACTCCGGAGGGTCCAAAAACCCTAGGCCCAGCCGCCGCCGCCGCCGACCAATTTCTCCAGCCACTGCCACCGCGGCGTCGGTGGTGGTGGCCTCGCCCTGGCTGCCGAAGGCGGCGATGTTTCCTCTGTGTTCCTTGTTGGGCTCCTGCACGTGGGAGGTCGCCTAATGGGCGCGCGGAGGCCGTGCGGCGGGGCGATGGCGGCCGCGACGGTGGGGCGGCAGCGTCTTCTCCGACGGGGTGGTGGCTCGCAGCAGCGCACGGTGGGGAGGCGCGGAGGAGGACAGAGATGGCTGCAGAGATGGGCGGGGGCGGGGGCTGCCCTCCTGGCCTGATTTGCGGATCGGATCTAGGCTCATTCTGATCGCCGGGAGCCAGCCGGCGGTGTGGGGACTGTTGTGCTGGTTTGGCCTGAATAAAGGTGATTGTCCTTGGATTTTTCTCTCTCTGATGAAGAACTACCGGTCGCCAGTCGTCATTGATCTTTGGTGGACTACCGAGTTCCGGAAGACTACGTCTGTGAATTCCAAATGGACGACATGCATGGAGTTCGCCGCTACAGACGGTGTTTCGGTCACGCACAACCATGTTTTTTGCTGGTCGTTTGGTTTCAGAGGTGGCGTTGTGAAGCTCTGCAATCTGTTGCCATTATGGGACATATGGTTCCAAGGTGAAGTCAGACGCGGAGAATGGCACGGAAGCCGGGAACTAATGACGGGCAATGGAAATTTGAGTCCTGGGGATGTAGGGTTTCCGGCTTGGTGTTTTGTGATTTGGAGTAGCGTAATTGGCAAGCGGGGGCGACAATACATGAGGAATTCAGTGTCTAATCCTCTAGGGTGAAAACCCAAGGTCTGGCCTTAACTGTTTGTGCCTGATAATGACCTTATTGAAGGTATTGGTTTGTGTATGCGGACTTTCTCTAGGGTGAAAACGTATGGTCTTTGATCAGGGCGATGACGGTGCTTGAGCACTTGCATCACTTTTGAAGTTGTTGGATTTCTGGTGCTGTTCTGGTGGTGTTTTGTCTGCTGCTTCAAGGATCGCCATTGTAGCGGGACTTTTCTTTTTTGTAATTCTTCTTTCTTTTGTTGGCTTTGTGCATCTGTAATTCCAATAGGTTATTACGTTGTTGTAGAGGCTTGGTGTAATTAGTATCTCATGATATTAATATATGCTCCTTTCCAAAAAAAAGGTGCCCTAAATTTCATGCCTTAAATCTATAAAGTGGTGCCTTAAAACAGTTTTAAGTTGCTCTACTTTATATCATCCGTTGGAGATACTCTATCCAAAGAACCCATGTAACCTCGGAGCAAAACAAAGCCTTAGGTCGGTCTCACTTGATTCATCTCACCTCGAAGCAAAACCCAAGTCAGACGAGATCCAGATCTCAGGATGGAGAGATTTAGTGGCTGCCTACATCCATGTCTTCCTAGAGCAGCGAGAGGAATGTTTTGATGGTTTATGGCAAGGGCGGATCCCATAACATCCCAAGGCTGGTGCTAATACTAGCTTAGTGGTGCTTGTTGATACGTCGTAAACGTATCTATAATTTTTGATGCTTCATGCTTATTTTGTATCAACTATCTTATGTTTTGTCTACACTTTGAGGTATTTTTATACATTTTCTGGAACTAACCTATTGACAAGATGGCGCAGTGCCAGTTGCCTGTTTTCTGCTGTTTTTGGTTTCAGAAAAGTTAGTAAGGAAATATTCTCGGAATTGGACGAAACAAAAGCCAAAGTTCCTATTTTTTCCGACACAAGACGGAGTCCAAAACAGAGATGGAGGAGGGCACCGAGACGGCCACACCCTTGGGACTCCACTGACCTTGCCCCTTTGTCTATATATTCCCCACGAGATGAAAACCCTAGATACAAGATCAGAATTCCACGAAAAGTTCTGCAGCACCGCCGCACCGAAGAGGATATTTGGTGGACATAAGTCTCTATTCTGGCACCTTATCGGGATGGAGAAGTGCCCCCGAAGCCATCTCCATCGACTCCACCGCCATCTCCATCGTCGTTGCTGACTCCCATGATGAGGAGGGAGTAGTTCTCTCTCGAGGCTAAGGGATCTACCGGTAGCTATATGTTCATCTCTCTCTCTATGCGTGATCTTATTGAGATCATGAGCTTTGTAATCTAGGATCTATTCTGCTACTCAAGTGTTTTAATTAATCTCTGCTTATCCCCACGTGTGTGAAGTTGATAGTGTGCACACCGTGTGGCACTTTGGCTAAGGTTACATAAATACTTATCATGAGTATAATTTGAGTTGGATGTCTCTATGAGATTATGGTGTTTGTTGGAACCATCTAGCGCTCAAGGTGACAGTGAGGGGTTATCTAGATGGGGAATGCGAACTTTAAGGTATGCTGTTATAGCCCTACATCGTCTAACCGG
This sequence comes from Avena insularis, assembly GCA_023614405.1. NCBI lineage: Eukaryota > Viridiplantae > Streptophyta > Magnoliopsida > Poales > Poaceae > Avena > Avena insularis. The sequence goes on from CM042692.1 coordinate 540,301,430, forward strand.
AGAGTAGTTCAGGATAGCATCTTGAAGAGAAGATATTTATATGAGAGTGTCCACTAGTGAAAGTATGATCCCTAGGCCTTGTTTCTAAGCATTGAAACACCATTTACAATCAGTCCTGTTACATGTTTGTTTGCTGCCACTCTTATTTCAGATTGCAATTACCACTTATAATCATTCATATTATTTGTATTTCACTATCTCTTCGTCGAACTAGTGCACTTATACACCTGATAAGTGTATTGGGTGTGTTAGGGACACAAGAGACTTCTTGCATCTTGATTGCAGGGTTGCTTGAGAGGGATACATTTGACCACTTCCTCCCTGAGTTCGATAAACCTTGGGTGATCCACTTAGGGAAAACTTGTTGTTGTTCTACAAACCTCTGCACTTGCAGGCCCAACACTGTCTACAAGAATAGAAACGTGCGTAGACATCACTTGTCACTAGGATTTTTATATTTGTAGCCTTCAAATTAATCGTATGATCATTGTAGTGCAGCTGCTAGGGTGGTGCAATAGCACGGGTAGCACCATGCCTAGCCCCACCCTCTATTTTATGGGGTCCTTTGGGGGGGGGGGGGGAGCTGTCGTCCTCCTTCCTGGTCGATTTGATCCCTTCGAAGGGGGATGAAGTTGTATCCGCTGAGTTGCTCCTCGTCGAAGGGCGTGCTGCCGGTGGACGGAGGAGGACATGCGCGAAGAGCTCAAGGAGTTCTTATGCGCCCCAACGACATCGACGATCAAGCTTCATTCGCTGATTTCGTAGCCCATGATCCTTAATTCGGTCATTTCCATGACAACCTAGTTATCCTTAATTCACTGATCCGTCTTAATCCGCAAGTCACAAAGTACTCCCTCCGTTCTAAAATATAAGATGTTTTAGCTTTGTAAAAGGAGTGTATCTAGATCCCTTTTAGTGTCTAGGTTCACTTCAAATCTAAATGAACCTAGACACTAGAGGCCGTCTAGATACACTCCCTTCACAAAGCTAAAACATCTTATATTTTGAAACGGAGGGAGTAGAATCGAATTAGCGCCAATCGGTCAAAGGGTTCTTCCAATGCAGTCCGTGGGCCGACCAGCCCCGTACCTCGGAGTTTGTCTCAACGTGTTACCACTATGCCTCTTGAGCTTGAACATTCTGATGTGTGGGTCCAGCCATGGCCTCTTCTGGTGGTTTTAAGTACTATGTTAGCTTCGTTGATGACTACTCTCGTTTTTGCTGGATTTATCTCCTTAAGCACAAATCTGATGTTGAGCATGTGTTTTATGCCTTTCAGGCTCATGTTGAGCTTCTCCTCAATACCAAAATCAAGGCCGTTCAGTCCGATTGGGGCGGTGAATACCATCGGCTCCATCAATATTTTCAGCGCACCGGCGTGTCTCATCGTGTGTCTTGCCCGCACACTTCCCAGCAAAACGGCATTGCCGAACGCAAGCACCATCACATAGTCGAAACCGGTCTCGCTTTACTTGCTCATTCGTCTCTTCCTTTGCGTTTTTGGGACGAAGCTTTCTTGACAACATGTTATCTGATTAATTGCATGCCTACTCCGATTTTTAACAAGGATACTCCTGTTTTCCGTCTTCTCAAAACTCAATCGAACTATGAGTTTCTCCATATCTTTGGTTGCGCGTGCTGGCCTAGTCTTCGCAAGTACAACGCGCATAAGCTTGAGTTTCGCTCGAAAATGTGTGTTTTCTTAGGCTATAGTCCTATGCATAAGGGCTATAAGTGTCTCGATCGTTCTACCGGTCGTATTTACATATCTCGAGACGTTGTCTTTGATGAGTCGGTCTTCCCGTTTGCCACTCCCGGAGTTACCGTAGATATTCCTACCCTTCGGCATGCCATCACTTTCCCTGAGTCTGAACCGGCTACGAGTGATCATGTGCGGCAATACGACCTTTTCTATTTGTCTACTAACCTACTGTCTCGAGATGATGCTTTGCATGTGCAGGTTCCTGGCGTGATCGACGTGCATGTACATGCCCTACCCCGGGACCTTCTACAAAAGCGCCTGAGGCGGCCACACGCCTTCGGTCGCCGACTTCTTGCTCATAGCTTCGCCCGAGCCAGCTGCTGCCTTGACGCTGCATGGGTCGGCTCCTCTCAGTCGATCATCGTCGCCACACGCCGGGTCGCATGACTCGGCCCCCGCGTCTCTGCTCCAGCATGGAGCTGACGCGCCGTCGCCCGCACCTGCTCTTGGTCATGGTGCGACCTCATCATCAGCCCCTGGTCATGGCACTGAGCTTTTGCCCGGAAAAACCTTCGTGTCGCTCCCCGTCTTCCGCCACGCCCGTTGTCCCCAAGATAGACCTCCGGAACACGATCTGGGAGCTTTCGAAACCGAAGCGCCGCCAACACCAAAGCCTCCCAACGCCCTCTCCTTGCCACCCACATGACCGAAGAGAGAACCACCACCGCCGCCACGTCGCTTGCCAAAAAGTCGCCCGCGCAGCCCACCTTCCGGGGCCGCCGCCCCGGCGTCCTCCCAACTCGAGCCAAGTCTCCAACCAACACCACATCGCACCGCCGCCGAGAGGGATAGGGAAGACCAAGCACAGACCTGCCGGAATCGAGCCACGCGGCAGCCTAGGGAAGGGGAACAACCCTCCATCACCCGGATGATTGCCGTCCGGGCACAACAGCAGTACCAACTAGGCCTAGATCAGGCCCAGGTCAGGCCCGGCCAAGCCGGCCAAGCCGAGATCGGGCCCTGTCAGCGCCGCTGCCGCGCTGCTGCAGCCAGACCGTCGGCGCCGCCGTCCTCCTGTGCCCCATGCGTCTCTTCCCTCGCCGCCATCTTGCAAGCAGAGCCACCACGTCGCACCGCCGGGATCTCTTGCTGCTTCTTCTTCTGCCGCCTCCGCCAGCCGAGCCGCCGATCTAGATCTTGCCGGTGGGAGAACCCGCGCGACGCGGAGACAGCCCGCCAACGGAGCGCCGCCCTGCCGGACGAGCTCGCCGCCACGCCAGTCTGCACCGCCGCCAGATGCCGCCTCCCGCGAAGGAGCCCCAGCGCCGGGTGATGGAGGGCCTGCCGCCGCCGGCACCGTGCGGGCTTTGCCGGGCGGCGCTCGCCGGCGGCGGCAGGGGAGGGAAGGTGGAGGGAGGGGGAGGAGGCGGCGGGTTAGGGATACGCCTCGGTCACCCTCGCGGGGGCGACGCGAGACGATTAGAAAATCTTAGCGGATCACAGCCTAAAACCTGTACGAGTTGTTAATATTTTTCTGTAGGTCAACCTTGAAAATAGGCACACCAGGGTCATCAACAAAGCCTGATGAACATGCCATCTGATGATTAATTTGTAGCCTTCAAATTAATCGTATGATCATTGTAGTGCAGCTGCTAGGGTGGTGCTATAGCACGGGTAGCACCATGCCTAGCCCCACCTTCTGGTTTATGGGGTCCTTTGGGGGGGGGGGAGCTGTCGTCCTCCTTCCTGGTCGATTTGATCCCTTCGGAGGGGGATGAAGTTGTATATGCTAAGTTGCTCCTCGTCGAAGGGCGTGCTGCCGGTGGACGGAGGAGGACATGCGCGAAGAGCTCAAGGAGTTCTTATGCGCCCCAACGACATCGACGATCAAGCTTCATTCGCTGATTTCGTAGCCCACGATCCTTAATTCGGTCATTTCCATGACAACCTAGTTATCCTTAATTCGCTGATCCGTCTTAATCACGGTTTTCTTCGAGGAAAGACGTCAATTAAAAAATATCATTGACTATACGCTGTTGATTCACACCACATTTTATTTTTCGCCATGATGAATTATTGCTGTTTTCTTCAGCATCTTCTCAACAGTCACTTTTTGCTTAAGAACCTTGCCGAGAGGACCAGTGCTCCCGCAAGTCACAAAGTACTAGAATCGAATTAGCGCCAATCGGTCAAAGGGTTCTTCCAATGCAGTCCGTGGGCCGACCAGCCCCGTACCTCGGAGTTGGACTCCATGTCGGACTCGGCCACGCATCCACCATCGCTATAAAAAGCAACAGTCGAGTCCTCTCCATCGATCCCAACCCGAAAATAATCTCTAGACTAGACTAGATCCCGGGAAGATGGAAGACATGGAAGTAGCCGCCATCCCGTTCATGGCGCAACCAGAGGAGTTGGAGGGTTTATGGGGTCCTCCGGAGGTGGAGCCGCCGTCCTCCTTCCCCGCCGATTACTGGGATGAGCTGTTCCTCGCGGAGATTCGGCAGCAGGAGTCGTTCTCCATCGATCCAAGACAAGCCAAACCAAAGGGAGAAGAATCTCTAGGTCCCGGGAAGATAGAAGCCGTCCCTTTCCTTGAGCCAGAGGTGGATTTTGAGGGTTTCTGGCGTCCAGCTGCGGAGGAGGAGCCGCCGTCCACGTTCGTCCTGAGCGCCGACTTACTCTGGAAGCCGTGGTGGTGGCCGGAGGATTATGACGTACCTGTGCCCCCCGAGTTGAAGGAGTTCTTCGCCTCCAGCAGCACCAGCGACGAGCAAGCTTCCGGCAGATCCGATCCGGCAGTACTCCAAGATCCTTAATTTCGATTATTATTGTTTTATACTAGTAGTAGTAAGTAGTACTAGCGATCGATCCGTACGTTTTGTATACGTATACCCGTCCTCACTGTCAAGGTACCTATTATGTTTGATTTTCTGTAACTATCTCTGTGATTTCTCGTCTTATACTGGCATTTTAATCTGTCAGAATAAATTGGTCTTCAAACTACGATAAATCATTACGATGATCTTACCTCCACCTCGCTAAGGATCCAATCTCATGTCCAATGTCATGAGTGCCTCGTTGAGACAAAATCAGGGTGTGTTTGGTAGGTCGGGTCATCCCAGCATGTCTTTCCCACCTCAGACAAGCTCATCTTAGATATGCTGAGTTGAGATTTTGTGCTTGTTTGGTAGGCTGTATTCGTTTAAAGAAGATGAATTTTGGTGGGTTGCATGAGTGGAGATGGTGCTGAGTCCAAAATTCTACAGAAAGATCCCTAAACATAAAAAGGAAAAAGCAATCGGATCCTTATTCATCCAACCACCGAATCAACCATGGCACAACGCGTGGAGGCCATGATGGCGTGTTCCTGTGCGATGGTTGGTGGCGCTGGTTGCTGTCGTGTGGCGCGAGATATGACGTTGGCTTCCTGCCGTCGCGATGCTAGAAGGAGGCGGTCATGCGGCGCAAGAACCGGCGGTCGAGGAGCCAGAGGTGGAGCTCGTCCGTGCTCATCGAGGAGAGAGCCGCCGCTTGTCCGTGTTGCGGTGCCGGCGCGTCAAGGCGGTGCAGAACGAGGCACGGCGAGCCTACTGCAGTTCCGTCGAGAGGAGGACGTGTTGCGGTGTTGGCGCGTCAAGCCTCAATTTGGGGCCGTGATTGGCCATGGTGGCGGCCGCGGACCTCGTCCAGGAGGCGGCGGCGGACCTTGTCCAGGGGCGGCGGTGGTGGATCTCGTCCAGGAGGCGAGGACGTCCTACTGCTCCCAGAGATGCGACGGGATAGAGAGCGGGCTGGGACCACGTCACTTATTTTGGGACGGAGGGAGTATGTAAAACGGTATAGGTAAGAGCATCTTCAGCCGTCGCGGGCCTTGCCGGATTAAAAAAAGGCTCCGCCGGCATTATTTTGACTCTGGGGAGCTGGCTTCATCTAACCATGCGCCACCCAAGGGACGATCTGCGTAGCCGCTCATCTTGGCCCGACGGTCGCAACGCTGTACAAGCCACCGACCGGGAAGGAGCTCCACGAAAAGGCGACGCCCGTGCTGCGGTCCGACAAGCTGCTCATGGCCTCGCTGTCCTCCACGCCGTCAGCGACCTCTGTGGAGGCGCGCCTCAACACCACCGCCCGCACACCGCTCTACTGGCCGCCCCAGCAGCGTCGAGCTGCTGCTGCTCCACGCTCGCCATAGCCGCCAGTGGCCGCTCACCATTGAGGGTCCATCGCTCAACGATCGCCGCTCGAGGGAGGCAAGGCGCTGACGGCGAGCGCCGGGTCCCAGCATGCCAACTCGAGGACGTGTCCAGGAGCGGCGACACGCATGTGACGGATGATGGCATCTCGGGCCACGTCCCGGCCATGTCCTCGCTCAGTTAGCTCGCGCGGCCGCATGGCCGGAGGAGCAGCGGCGCGAGTCTGTCGGATGAAAATTGGGCATATCCGGCGAAAAAGACGTCCTAGGGGCGCGACTTGACCGAATATAGATAACTAAGCTTTGGACAGTTTAACTTCCCCAATGGAGGATAAAACTTGCTCTAGCACCTCTGAAATATAGAAACGAGGAGCTATACACAATTGGTAAGCCTACCGAATAAGATTGTTTGTTACCTGTAGATTTGTGAGAGATACACCGTGTTTCACCCAGCTTATGCAGAGCGGATCAGATCCTAAAACTTGTACGAGTTGCTAATATTTTTCTGTAGGTGAAACCTTTGATACAATTTTTTTTTTGAGATCACCTGGCTGCATTTATATTAAGGCATAGCCCGATGCCAATAAGGGTTCAATACATATTGGTGGAACACCACGCCAAGTATTACAAATTTTATTCAAGCAACCATCTTTTGCTAACTTGTGCGCCACCCCGTTACCAGTTCGTCGCACGTGCTTCAGCGATACATCCTCAAAGTCCTGAAGGAGGGCTTTGATCTCCTGCATCAACGGACCATGGATTGACCTGTCAGTCGCCTCATCTCCCAGCTTCTTCACCGCACTCATGCAGTCCGATTCCAGCTCCAGCCTTGTCACACCATTGTCCCTCGCAATCTGCAGGCCCGTATGGCATGCATGTGCGGAGTGTGCAACTGCTCAGGGCCTCCAAAAATTTGGGGCCCCAAATTTTGCTTATCACTAATCATATTTACAGACCCTAAACATGTTACCCGACAATCACTAGCTAAATATGTTGTCCTGTCTTTACAAGTTTACATTCCTAGACATAACTACTTCCTCGATTCCCGAGGTCTCTCTTTTTCTTTTACACCTCTTCTAGTAGTTGCAAGCCCGCGTCAAATCACAACAGAGTAAATGTAAAATCAACTCACTCCGGTTTCACTTTCCAAAAGTATCGCTTACTATATACTACTCCCTCCGATCCATATTAGTTGACTTGGATTTATCTAGATTCGGATATATCTAGTACTAAAACATGTCTAGAGACATCTGAATTTAGACAAATTTGAGTCAACTAATATGGATCGGAGAGAGTAGTTAAACTGGACGCAATTAATTGGAACCCTTTCTTCCTATAGAATCCTTGGTACTTTTGATCGCATAGAAAAAATTAGAGTTTGATGAATATCCGTCAAAAAAATCCAATTAAATATTTTCATATAAATTACTACTACAAAGAGGATTCTTTGAAACAGTGGGCAGGAATTGGTTATTAAGAGTTCCCTTATTCTAGAAAGATTTATTTCTCTTAAGGAAAATATCACCAACACAATAATAAAAAGGAAATCAAAATCACTAACAACGTGGGGCCCAATTTCATATTTTGCACAGGGCCTCCAATTTCTTGGATACAACCCTGGCAATCTGCACAGCCAGCCAAATTGACAGGCAGAAGTCAACACAATCAGTGCAAATTTCTAATATAAAACTGAAACAAAGACAGCCATGCCAACTCATCAGATTCATAGCATATAATTTTTAACAGTATCCGGAAGCTATATTCAGATCTTCATGACCATTCAATCGGATAGCTTACTTTAGATCTCCATCGTTCATTCAATAATCATATTCGCCATCGTAATTACCTGATATTCAGCTAGTGCACTAAGACTAGTCCCAATGGGGGTATCATAAGTAGTATCATGCACCACATGCATGCAAAATGCTTATGTGTCACTGCAATTAATGATGAAAGAGGTTGTGTTGGTATCATAGGTAGATACGGTATCATAGCACATAAACTAGAAAAACTAACCCCAAATAAATCTTGTACACACATTTACATTGAGTTTCTACAAAACAATAAATACACTAAGACTATAATACTACTACATGATACTATGCATTGTAGAGATGGTATCATATACTAGTATCATATGCATGATACTAGTATATGATACTTCCCACTGTGACTAGTATAATATATATTTCACATTTATTAAATTTAACCTCTTTGTTTTTTCGAAACTCTTCGGAATCTGCTCAATAAGTTGAGCTCTCATGGCTTACGAAGGTTTTGTGTTGATCGTCCGACAATTCATCATAGGCGGGCCGTATGCTGTTAGCCGTATCGTTGTTGCTTGGCTAAGGGATAGTAGGACCGGCCATTATTTTCCGATCGATGTCTTTCCCCAGCGGAGTCGCCAAACATCATTTGAGCTTTAGACGGGCCCCACACTCGCACAACGGATCCTCTTCGCCTTTGACCGGATAACATATAAGGTCTTACTCGGGTACCAAGAAGAAAAAGGGTCATGCACCTCAATATGTTCCCAGAAGGCCGATCTTACAGGGCGATACACAAGATAGTAAGCCTGCGCAATTTCATGTTGGAGTAGTCATCTTGGTCTTCAAGCTTTCTTGTCGGCTAAGTCATGGTCTCGGGAGTGAATCCACCGGCTTTCAAAATCTTATCTCTTGCAAGCCTCCACCAATGTAATCTATTTTGGGTTGTCTCTCAGTAACTGACTTAGAGCCGGCAATCAATATTGGGCTTATAGATGGATCTTCGTAAATTGGAAAAATGTGTCTGTCTACTGCTCACCTTCTCCGCCTTCCACCGTTGTAATTTTAATCGACCCAAAATGGGTGCTAACAGATGCCCAGTATTTCTTGGTAAAGCTTGTGTACCAGGAAACACTCAACATAGTTGACTAAGGGCGATGCTATAATTCATCGGTCATGTGTCATCTGAGGGCAATATATAGATATCTGCCATAACTTAGTGATGTTAGGCTGATTGCCACATGCTTGGGTGGAATTTCTTCAGGTGTCGTCGATTGAGAGTTCGAGGAAGTAATCCTCCCTCCATCATTTCCACCAAATATGAGTTACCTGGTACTAGTCTCGTGACTCGGTAAGGGCCTTCCCAACTTGGCGACCATTTGCCAAATTTGTAGCTTCGTCCGACTGGTAAGATGACTTCCCAAACCATATCTCCGACTTGGAAATACTTTAACCAAACTTTCCGATTGTAGACCTCCTATACCTGCAACTTCTGTTCCTCGATGTCTTTGTGAGGATCGATCCGTTTGTCGGCTACTTCAATGAGGTTGTCCATCATAAGATGGTAGTAGTCCTTACCCAACAAATTGTCGTGCCTGGCAAATCTTAGAGCAGCCAGATTAACCTCTACGGGTAAAACGTCTTCTTTCCCGTATGCTAAACCGAAGGGAGTTACCTTAGTCACCCCATGCCGTGAGATCCTGTGAGCCCACAGTGCTTCTGATAACACTCGATAGAAGGGGTTCCGAAGCAGAAAACAAACAATTTCCTAACAACGAGAACACCATAATCAAGATCTATCTATGTAGATGTAAAGTAGTGAGAGAGATCCATTGTTCATACCTTTGAAGACCGAAAGTGGTTAACGTTTTACTAGAAACATGGATGATGTAGTCGTACGATGTAGCTGACCTCAATGTTCTATAGACGTCCAAGCTCCAACAAACTAGCACCACAAATGACGGTACCTAGTGGCTTTACACTACAAAAATACCCCATACCCTGCGGATTTTTGGATCGGCACAAGCAAAAAGTGTTGCGTTCGCAGCATAGAAAACAAAAAATTCCTACGATGGGAAATACTAAGCACCAAGATCTATCTACCTATATACAAACAGCGGGTGGATATACATCCATAGAGAACATACCCTTGAAGACCGACAAAGTGTTACGAGGTTGGACTCGTGGATGATGTAGTCACACGCTTGCCGATCTCAAGATCGAGAGAAAGTCCAACACCGCAAATTAGCAGCGCATCCGTGGTCGCACACACGTCTGGTCGACCGAACAACCTGCGCCTCCTCGCTCCAGCGATGCAGCAGAAGTAGCAACTCCTTCTAGACGAAAAGTCATCGGGAACATGTATCTCGCTAATCCGAGACAATAGGGGAATAATTCTAGAGGGAGAGAGAGATCCTTCACGAGGAGGTGTGTTGTGAGAGGAGGCCAGGGGGCTTTTATAGGGAGAGGGGGCATCCCCCTCCCATGGCCAGCTGCCATGGAGGTGCCCCCACCTCTTCCTTTATTCATGTGGTGGATGCTCCACTCACCTAAACATGCCTCCACTCATACTCCCACTCACATGCATTAATCTTTCACCAAAATTAATGCAACTCTCATTAAATAAAACTGTTTTATTTATTTCATTCAGAATTTTGTTAATTACTTTAATTAACAAACATTTATATAAAACCTCCTGCAATATTTCAATATCACATGCAGAACCAATTTCAGCAATTTCACCCGAAACAATTCTGGTGTCCATTGAAATAATTTTAGCGATTTGCAATTCCTCTCTGGAACATATTTGATCCAAATGGTGTCGGTATCCATTAAGTGTGTCACCCTACGGTTCACGAATAATACAGACATTATCGAGACCCTTCTGTGATCGATAACTAGAAATGGGACCTAGAGATCTATACTGACTCCTACACATTCAGCGATGACTTCTGTGATTGTGAGAACCTTTAACGTTAGTAACTAAAGCCCTTTGTCCCGTGATATATTACATGTCCAAGATTCGATCATCGGTATCTCCATATCTAGTTTTATCTCGTTACCGACATGCACTCTTTTCTTGTTCCCGTGATATAATATTCTAGTGATCACATCACTTGCTTGCAAGTTATCTCAATATGATATCACCGAGAGGGCCTAGAGTATATCTATCCGTCATCGGGATGGAAAAATACCACTCTTGATCCATGAGCCTCTACATAACACCTTCGGAGTATCTGAGCCCACCTTTATAGTCACCATGTTACAAGTTACTCTTCTAGTGTTAGTGATTGACACGATCTCATGGTCTAAGGACTGGAATTACTTTGTATGATGTTATAGCAATTTAAACACAAATACTTTCATCGTATTACTATACTTCAGATAAATGTGCATCACATCATTCCACCAATGCTATGACCTTATTATTAACAACATTCAATGTCCATGATCAGGACACCTTGATCATCTTGTTAATCAACAAGCTAGTTTATAAGAGAGGCATAACTAGGAATCATTTATTTGTTTATTAAACACATGTGTATTAATGTTTCTAATCATTACAATTATAGCATGCAAAATAAACATCGATCATATACTTGGAATACGAAAATAACAACTTTATTATTGCCTCTCGGGGCATATTCCCTTCAGTGTCCCACTTTTACTAGAGACAATAATCTAGTTTACATAGTGATAAATCTAACACCCATAGAGTTCTGGTGTTGATCATGTTTTTCCCTGGGACAATTTTAGTCAATGGATCTGCTAAATTGGGGTCCATGTGTGGCGCCCCGCAAAAACCACTACTAGAAAATCGCGTTGTTTTTGTGCATTGCATCATCATGACTGCATGCTCATGTCATCATGCCACATTGCATTTGAGCATCGTCATCATCATGCATTTGTTTGTCTGAAACTATTTTCGAAAAAACATATTTTTGTTTTCTAAATACTCCGCCGTTATTTCAAATCTAAAACCCGGGTCTCCGGATTATTTTGTTTCGTCTACCAATGGATTTCAAAAGCCCCGTTTTAAATAATAAAAATATTTATTTTATTTTTAGGGGCAGCCGTACCGGGTCGATCCGACCCAGTCGGCCACCCCCAGTACAAAACCGGTCTGCCTAAACCCTTTTCCTACCCCAACCCAATCTACCCACCCTGCCTCCACCTCACTCCCACCACTCACGGTTCGCCACCTCATCTCTCCTTCCTCCTGCAGCCAATCAGCCTGCCACCTCACCCCACCTGACCACCTCTCTCCACCCCGCCACAAATTTCTCCCGCCCTCGCGCGTTCCCCAACACGCAGACCACCACCTGGTCGCTCCCTCCATCAATCCCATCACCAACCGCCACCCGCTCCCGACCACCTCGATCCCCACCACCCCGACGCCCGGCCCCACCACTCCCCCCTCCCGCGTGCGTCCCCACGCCAAGACGCAACCCCGCTTCCCCTGTCAGTCCCGCCACCTCCCCGCCCTCCTCCTCCACGAGCCGCCTCGCCTCCGGTTCCAGCCCCGCCACGGCCGTTCCCTGCAGACCCCGACCTCCTCCCAACACCTCGCCGACCCGCCGCTAGATCCCGCCGCCCCTTGCCGACCCGTCGTCGGCCGTCGCGACAACCCACCGCCGTTCTGCCCGGTCGCCCGTCTCCGTCCCGCCCGGTCTTCTCCGCCATCGCGCCCGTCCCCAGCTTCCCCTCCACACGGACTCCGCGCCAACCCGACCGTTGACTTCACCATGCCGCCGGCCTCTCTTCGCCCCGCCTTTCTGCCGTCTGACCCGGCTCGGACCGCGGGTCGCCGCCGCCTCGGCCTCCTTCTCGCGGGCATCCCCGCCTCCGCTCGTCAGTGGGGCCTCAAGCTCGCCGGCACCACAGGCTTCGCCTCCGTCCTAGGTCGAGTCCATGCGCCCACCGCCCTCTGCCTTCCTCCCCTCCCGGCGCCGGCGCTTCCCTCCGTCAGAGTCCCTCGCCTGTGACCTCGACCTCCTCGACCTCCTCGAACACGTCTCCGTGTGCGTTGCCTCTGTTTTGGCTAAGGCTAACAGGATGTCACGCTTTAGTGGTATTTCTGCAGGTGTCCATGGCCAAGACGTTTTCCTCTGTTGTTTTGTTCATCTCTCGTCCAGATAGTCTGACGCGGCCAGGTGTAGCGAAGTGGAGAGGTTATCTTGCGACACTGAAGTTCTGTGCAAGATCTTCGTCGACCGTGTGTATCGTGTAGCGCCAAGATCTTCGGCCAAGTGCCGGAGCCTATCCAAGTTTGCTGCACGGCCTTTCCGAGAACCCGTGCCATCCGAAGTCTGGATCCATGCCAACTCGAGATCGTCGACATGGATCCGCTGACCGAGACCCCGTACACGAAGGCTTCCGACGAGGAACACCAAGATCTCCTTCCCGAAACGCGATGAACTTCTTCGTTAACGACAAGTACTTCACCCCGGATGCCAAGTCCGACCCGACCCGAGGACTACGACAAGATTGTCCCAACCCGCCAAGTTCGCCTACCCGTACACCGTGCGACAAGATCTACTTCCTGGATGAAGACCCCGGTACCCGGTCCACTCAAGTTCGCCATCGACGACAAGATCGACATCGACCCGGGCGAAACCGATGTGCCCCCGACGCCAAACCAAGTCCTTCTTCCCGGATGCGACAAGATCTACCTCCCGTGTCCGCGACCGATCCCGTCGAACCGTTCCCCCCGTCGAACCCTGAGACCGACCCTGAGCTCCTCGGAGCCCAAGTTCGCTGAACCCTAAATGTGATTCCCTATTCGAGACCCCCATTATTTTATAATATGACATTATCACTTGTTGCATATGAATTGTTCATCTCGCATGCATATCATAATCATGCCAGATCTTTTGCCGTAGTATTAAATATTGCATCCGGTGTTTCTTCTAGTGTTTGCTTCTTCACAGATTAGGCCGATGAGTTGATGCGAATATCGACAAGTTCTTCGGATATGAATCTCCGACAGTGTTTCCCAGGCGAGCACCTCCCCCTTTCTACCTATCTTACTTTTATAGTATTTATTCCCTCCTGTTGATCTATTGCTATCTGTGTTGCGATGCTCTAGTTTCCGCACCCCAGTATATTCCTTGCAGCCTTATATTGCCTTGGACACCTCCTATTACCTGTTGATTGGTAGATAGTTGGACTTGCGTGTCGTAGTCGCTTGCTCTAGTGTCAAGTCATTGTCGTCAAGTACCACAGTTGTTGAAGTGTTGCCGCATGTTTAATGTTGGAGATGATCATGGCTATAATTACCGTTTAATAACTAAAATTGAAGTAGGTAAATAATGCGAGAGGCATTGGGCAATAGATGTTATTTGGTTGTTAACCGCCCACTTGTGTCCGTAGGACCCGAGTTCTTGACACTGTTCGAGATCGGAGCGCTAACCACAGGTGGGGTGTGTGGCACCCCATCGATTAGTACCTGATTTCAAAGTATTGTCTTTGGGGCCACAAACTAGTTTGAGGTTTTATTTACTATCTGTACTTATGCCATGCTTTCTTGCTTAATTTAAATTGTGCGATGTCTTTTTGTCTTTGTTTAGGGAAGCGGAGTGTTTTGTGTGTCGACAAGCCAGTCACATTTGGGTTCCCGATCGTTTACAACCAGCGCAAACCCTGAGTCCGTCTCGGAGACCGGCCGACTTCGTTGCGGGTAGCTTAGTAGGGTGGCCCCATGTACTTGCTTTGGATCTGGGAAACGTCATGACTTAGGCCCCGCCGACATACCGATGGGTGTATGTTAACTGATCTGGCAAAAAGGGTCGAAGTGCGTGTGGATACTTTGGTGCACCCTGCAGGTTAAATCTTTTCAAGCCGTGTCGCGGTTATGGACGACTTGGAGCACAGTTCTCGATCATGAACAACTATAACTAAAGTTCTTGTTATAATTTGACTTGTATCCGATATGACTAGTAATCCGCTCCTGCTGTGAATGGCTAAATAAAAGTACCAACAACTGCTGGGTTTGGGATATCTCATGCTAATTGTATCTGACTAGTAAGTGTTGCAACTACAACGGAATGGTTAACTAAAAGTGCCCACTGCTTATTATATCAGGATGACTATCTATATCTGACTAGTAATTGCCGCAACTATAACGAAATGAATAAAACTGCCAACGGTGTGAGTTCCTCGGTTGACTTCCTCGGTTGGTATCGAGGGGGAATACCAGGATGGGTATGTTTGGTGTTAGAATCAGGTTGGATCCGAGTAGGTCTTTCTTATCCCTATCTGATAGCCGTCAGTTGTTTTGAGTCTCTATAGGTTGTTTAGTGCATGCTGCGTTGCCGCTTCAGTCCACCATACCTATGTAGGCGAGGACCGCCGAATTCTAGTCTCGCCGTGTACTGGCCTCAGTACTGACGCTCCTCTTTTTCCTTTGCCCTTTGTCGGCACCCCTTTTGTTTTTAGCAGGTCTCGACGTTGTTAGCAGGGTTACCCTGCCGGCTTGGCCTGGGCAGGGTTATGGACGCCATTGGTTATTCTTCAGGGCTCTTAGCCCCATTTGCATCTTGTCCATAGTCGGACGCTCTATCATTTTCAAGGTGATTTGGATCTTTGTATATTATATCTGCATTCTTGACTCTTTGAGTCGCTGTTGTATATATATGTTTTGTGGGTCCATCGAGGACTATTGTGTAATGATATTACTTCGTTTTCCACCCACACGCAAGTGCCTGGTGGGCACCTTTGAATCGTTTCTATGCGGGTTTGGCGGAGAGCGCTGAAACTTGCATAGGGCCGATTCTGAGGGTGTTACAGAGTGGTATCAGAGCCCAGCAGTTGCGATACCCCACAAGTCCAGCCTGTAGGATGACCTAGCTAACGGCCGAAGTAGAGTGTCAAAAACTATTTTGGAAAAAAATCGGTTGGATAGATCTGATTAGGTCTATTTTACTCCTTACCCCTCTGCTGTTCTCCCCTTACCTCTGCGTGTTTTGAATCTGCTCTCTTACCTTCTTCTAGTCCAGGGTTTCTCGTGGGTGGTATTTCTGTTGTGCCTTCAGGGTTTCGCTTCCTCTTTTGGTAACGGTGTGTCTACATCCGGTCTTCGTGCTATCTGAGGAATCCTTCATCTGTTGGATTTCTCTCTGTTCCTTGTTGTGCCTTCCGGTGTTTTCCGACGCGACGACATCACCTATGCCAAATCCGATGCAGAGTCTGCATCACTCCTTTGTTTCTGAACCTCGATTGTCGAGATCTTGATCGATTCGAGAATGGTTGCCGCTTTGCACCGATTGTGCGGAGTAATAGTTTGGGTGCGTGATGGATTGGCCCCCATGCCGACTACCCCTTCTATTCGCTTTTGTACATTGAAGTGGATGAGAATGCATCGGTTCCCTCTTTCTATCGAAGCTAGAGGTGGCTTTATTGGTCGATACCTCTACCTTCGCCTTTGTTTCCCGGAGTGTTCTCTCGACAATCACGGACAACGACCTCTTGTTAGTGGTGTCGCGAGGATCTACACGAAGCGATAAGATGCAGATCGCCGACCCTTCTTCCCGGTACCATGAGGCGGATCTCGAGGGCGAGATCCATTGTTAGTGGTGTCGAATTGTGGCGCCCCGCAAAAACCACTACTAGAAAATCGCGTTGTTTTTGTGCATTGCATCATCATGACTGCATGCTCATGTCATCATGCCACATTGCATTTGAGCATCGTCATCATCATGCATTTGTTTGTCTGAAACTATTTTCGAAAAAACATATTTTTGTTTTCTAAATACTCCGCCGTTATTTCAAATCCAAAACCCGGGTCTCCGGATTATTTTGTTTCGTCTACCAATGGGTTTCAAAAGCCCCGTTTTAAATAATAAAAATATTTATTTTATTTTTAGGGGCAGCCGTACCGGGTCGATCCGACCCAGTCGGCCACCCCCAGTACAAAACCGGTCTGCCTAAACCCTTTTCCTACCCCAACCCAATCTACCCACCCTGCCTCCACCTCACTCCCACCACTCACGGTTCGCCACCTCATCTCTCCTTCCTCCTGCAGCCAATCAGCCTGCCACCTCACCCCACCTGACCACCTCTCTCCACCCCGCCACAAATTTCTCCCGCCCTCGCGCATTCCCCAACGCGCAGACCACCACCTGGTCGCTCCCTCCATCAATCCCATCACCAACCGCCACCCGCTCCCGACCACCTCGATCCCCACCACCCCGACGCCCGGCCCCACCACTCCCCCCTCCCGCGTGCGTCCCCACGCGCCCGCACGCAACCCCGCTTCCCCAGGTCCTGGCCACGCGCCGCTCACCTCCCCGCCCTCCTCCTCCACGAGCCCGCCTACCGCCTCCAGTTCCCGCCGCCACGCGGCCGTTCCCCGCCGGACCCCGACCTCGACCTCGGCCCCCTCCCGCGGCGGCCGTCGCCTCTGACCCCGCTTCCATCTCCTCCCCAACACCTCGCCGACCCCGCCGCCAGATCTCGCCGCCGCGCGGCCGACCCGTCGCCGGCCGTCAGCGACCAAGCCCCACCGCCGTTCTGCCCCGGTCGCCCCGTCTCCGTCCCCGCCGCGGTCTTCTCCGCCATCGGCGCCCCGTCCCCGCGCTTCCCCACCTCCACACGGACTCCGCGCCAACCCGACCGTTGACTTCACCATGCCGCCGGCCTCTCTCCACCCCGCCTTTCTGCCGTCTGACCCGGCTCGGGCCACGGGTCGCCGCCGCCTCGGCCTCCTTCTCGCGGGCATCCCTGCCTCCGCTCGTCGATGGGGCCTCAAGCTCGCCGACACACCACAGGCCTCCGTCCTAGGTCGAGTCCGCCCGCCCACTTGCCTTCCTCCGGCGCGGCCTTTTCCTCCTCTGGCGGTCCCTCCCTGGCCGCCGACCCCCTCCGACCTCGCTCGAGCGTCTCACCGCGTTTTGCCTCTGTTTGCTTGTTTGGCTAACAGGATGTCACGCTTTAGTGGTATTTCTGCAGGTGTCCATGGCCAAGACGTTTTCCTCTGTTGTTTTGTTCATCTCTCGTCCAGATAGTCTGACGCGGCCAGGTGTAGCGAAGTGGAGAGGTTATCTTGCGACACTGAAGTTCTGTGCAAGATCTTCATCGACCGTGTGTATCGTGTAGCGCCAAGATCTTCGGCCATGTGCTGGAGCCTATCCAAGTTCGCTGCACGGCCTTTTCGAGAACCCATGCCATCCGAAGTCTGGATCCATGCCAACTCGAGATAAATGCGACATGGATCCGCCGAACCCGACCCGACGAAGGCTTCCGACGCGGAACACCAAGGTCTCCTTCCCAAAACGCGATGAACTTCTTCGTTAACGACAAGTACTTCACCCCGGATGCCAAGTCCGACCCGACCCGAGGACTACGACAAGATTGTCCCAACCCGCCAAGTTCGCCTACCCGTACACCGTGCGACAAGATCTACTTCCTGGATCCAAAGACCCCGGTACCCGGTCCACTCAAGTTCGCCATCGACGACAAGATCGACATCGACCCGGGCGAAACCGATGTGCCCCCGACGCCAAACCAAGTCCTTCTTCCTGGATGCGACAAGATCTACCTCCCGTGTCCGCGACCGATCCCGTCGAACCGTTCCCCCCGTCGAACCCTGAGACCGACGCTGAGCTCCTCGGATCCCAAGTTCGCTGAACCCTAAATGTGATTCCCTATTCGAGACCCCCATTATTTTATAATATGACATTATCACTTGTTGCATATGAATTGTTCATCTCGCATGCATATCATAATCATGCCAGATCTTTTGCCGTAGTATTAAATATTGCATCCGGTGTTTCTTCTAGTGTTTGCTTCTTCACGGATTAGGCCGATGAGTTGATGCGAATATCGACAAGTTCTTCGGATATGAATCTCCGACAGTGTTTCCTAGGCGAGCACCTCCCCCTTTCTACCTATCTTACTTTTATAGTATTTATTACCTCCTGTTGATCTATTGCTATCTGTGTTGCGATGCTCTAGTTTTCGCACCCCAGTATATTCCTTGCAGCCTTATATTGCCTTGGACACCTCCTATTACCTGTTGATTAGTAGATAGTTGGACTTTCGTGTCGTAGTCGCTTGCTCTAGTGCTGTTGCGTGTCGTCAAGTACCACAGTTGTTGAAGTGTTGCCGCATGTTTAATGTTGGAGATGATCATGGCTATAATTACCGTTTAATAACTAAAAATTGAAGTAGGTAAATAATGCAGAGGCACAGGTGGGCAATAGATGTTATTTGGTTGTTAACCGTCCACTTGTGTCCCGTAGGACCCCGAGTTCTTGACACCTTTTCCGAGATCGAGCGCGCTAACTACATGTGGGGTGTGTGGGCACCCCCATCGATTAGTACCTGATTTCAAAGTATTGTACTGGGGGCCACAAACTAGTTTGAGGTTTTATTTACTATCCTGTACTTATGCCATGCTTTACTGCTTAATTTAAATTGTGCGATGTACTGCACCTGTACTGTTTAGGAAAGCGGAGTGTTTTCACGGTATCGACAAGCCCAGTCATATTTTCGGGTTCCCAGTCGTTTACAACCACTGACGCAAACCCTGAGTCCGTCTCGGAGACCGGCCGACTTCGTTGCGGGTAGCTTAGTGGGGTGGCCCCCATGTACTTGCTTTGGATCTGGGAAACGTCATGACTTAGGCCCCGCCGACATACCGATGGGTGTATGTTAGCGATCGGCAAAAGGGTCGAAGTGCGTGTGGATACTTTTGGTGCACCCTGCAGGGTTAAATCTTTTCGAAAAGCCGTGTCCGCGGTTATGGACGACTTGGAGCACAGTTCTCGATCATAGACAACTATAACTAAAGTTTACTGTTATAATTTGACTTGTATCCGATATGACTAGTAATCCGCTCCACTGCAACGGAATGGCTAAATAAAAGTACCAACAACTGCTGGGTTTGGGATATCTCATGCTAATTGTATCTGACTAGTAAGTGTTGCAACTACAACGGAATGGTTAACTAAAAGTGCCCACTGCTTATTATATCAGCATGACTATCTATACCTGACTAGTAATTGCTGCAACGATAACGGAATGAATAAAACTGCTAACTGTGTGAGTTCCTCGGTTGACTTCCTCGTTTAGTCTCGAGGGGGAAATACCAGGATGGGTATGTTTGGTGGTAGTATCAGGTTGGTTCCGAATAGGTCTTTCTTACCCCTCTCCGATAGCCGCTATTTGTATCGAGTCTCTATAGGTTGTTTAGTGCATGCCGCGCTGCCGCTGATCCACCATACCTATGTGGCGAGGACCGCCCAATTCTAGTCTCGTAGTGTCTTGGCCTCGATCTTGACGCTCCTCTTTTTTCCTTTGCCCTTTGTCGGCACCCCTTTTGTTTTTAGCAGGTCTCGACGTCGTTAGCAGGGTTACCCTTCCGGCTTGGCCTGGGCAGGGTTATGGACGCCATTGGTTATTCTTCAGGGCTCTTAGCCCCATTTGCATCTTGTCCGTAGTCGGACGCTCTATCATTTTCAAGGTGATTTGGATCTTTGTATATTATATCTGCATTCTTGACTCTTTGAGTCGCTGTTGTATATATATGTTTTGTGGGTCCATCGAGGACTATTGTGTAATGATATTACTTCGTTTTCCACCTGCACGCAAGTGCCTGGTGGGCACCTTTGAATCGTTTCTATGCGGGTTTGGCGGAGAGCGCTGAAACTTGCATAGGGCCGATTCTGAGGGTGTTACACCATGTGTACTTTACAAATCTTTATATCTCCATCTTTGACATGTTCATGGATGGAGTGAAACCGACGCTTAATATGCTTGGAATTCTTGTGAGACCTTGGTTCCTTGGCATTGGCTATGGCTCCATTGTTGTCACAATAGATCACCATTGGGTCCAACGTACTAGGAAACACACCTAGTTCAGTTATGAAATCCTTCATCCAAACCGCTTCATGCGCCGCTTCTGAAGCAGTAACATATTCCGCCTCCGTTGTTGATCCTGCCACCACAGGTTGTTTGGAGTTCCTCCAACTAACTGTTGCTCCGTTCATGAGAAATACGTATCCGGATTGAAACTTAGAGTCATCTGGATCAGTGTCAAAGCTAGCGTCGACATAACACTTAGCGACCAGCTCTTCTTCACCTCCATATACAAGAAACATTTCCTTAGTTCCTCTTTACTTCAGGATATTCTTGACCTCTATCCAGTGTTTCGAACCTAGATCAGATTGGTACCTACTAGTTAAACTAATAGCATGCGCTACATCCGGTTTTGTACATAGCATGGTATACATTATCAAGCCTATGGCCAGACTTTGAGTCTTACTCAATGTCAGACTTAGCCAGACTTTGAGTCTTACTCAATGTCTTGCCTTGCAACTTTAGGTAAGAACCCCTTCTTACTTCCATCCATTTGAAACTTCTTTAAAATCTAATCAAGGTATATACTTTGTGATAGCCCAATTAGGCTTCTTGATCTATCTCTATAGATCTTAATGCCTAATATGTATGATGCTTCACCAAGGTCCTTCATCAAAAATTTGTTGTTTAGATAACTTTCAACACTATTTAAAAGATCTATATCATTTCCAATCAATAATATGTCATCCACAGATAATATTAGAAATGCCACATTGCTCCCACTCACTTTCTTGTAAATACAAGCCTCTCCATAAGTTTTGACAAATCCAAACTCTTTGATCACCTCATCAAAGTGGAGATTCCAACTCCAGGATGCTTTCTTCAGTCCATAGATGGATCGTTGATGCTTACATACCTTGTGAGCATCTTTAGGATCGACAAAACCCTTTGGTTGTATCAAATGCAACTCTTCTTCAATATTACCATTAAGGAACGCATTTTTGACATCCATCTGCCATATTTCATAATCGAAATATGCATCAATTGCTAACATAATCCTAACCGACTATAGTATCACTATGGGAGAGAAAGTCTCATTGTAGTCAACTCCTTGAATTTGTCAAAACCCCTTGGTGACAAGTCGAGCTTTATAGATGGTCACATTACCATTAGCATCAGTTTTCTTCTTGAAAATCCATTTATTCTCAACGACCTTTCGGTCGTGAGGTAAGTCCACCAAGGTCCAAACCTAGTTTTCTACATGGATCCCATTTCGGACTTCATGGCTTCTAGCCATTTGTTGGAATTCGGGCTCATCATCGCTTCTTCATACGTCGTAGGGTCATAAATTCCATGTACCATGAAATTCACGACAGGATTTCCGTATAGTTCTGGAGTTGCACGTGTCCTGCTTGACCTGCGAGGTTCGGTAGTGTCCTCTTTCGGAGCTTCATGATCTTTATCATTAGTTCCTTCTTCATTCGGTGAAGTCAACTCCGGAACAATTTCCAGCGCTGCGCCACTTACCGTTTCATGAAGAGAAGGTTCAATAACCTCTTCGAGTTCTACCTTCTGACTACTCACACCTTTCGCGAAAAACTTTTTCTCTGAGAAAGGATCCATTCTTGGCAACGAAAACCTTGCCCTCAGATCTGTGATAGAAGGAATACCCAATTGTTTCTTTAGGGTATACTATGAAGACGCATTTTTGCGCTTTGGGTTCGAGTTTATTAGGCTGAAGTTTCTTCACATAAACATCGCATCCCCAAACTTTAAGAAATGACAACTTAAGTATGTTTCCAAACCACAATTCATATGGTGTATTTTCAACAGATTTAGATGGTGCCCAATTTAAAGTGAATGCAACAGTTTCGACTGCATAAGCCCAAAATGGAGTGGCAAGTGAATCAGAGACATCATAGATCGAACCATGTCTAATAAGGTACGATTATGATGCCCCAATACACCATTATGTTCTGGTGTTCCGGCAGGTGTGAGTTGTGAAACTATTCCACATTCTCTCATATGTGTGCCAAACTCGTAACTTAGATACTCACCTCCATGGTTGGACCGTAGAAATTTAATCTTTCTATTATGATGATTTTCCACTTCACTCTGAAATTCCTTGAACTTTTCAAAGGTTTCAGACTTGTGTTTCATCAAATAGATATACCCATATCTACTCAAATCATCTGTGAAAGTAACAAAATAACGATATCCACCTCGCGCCGACACACTCATTGGACCACACAAATCAGTATGTACGATTTCCAACAAATATGTCGCCTGCTCCATTGTACCGGAAAACGGGGTTCTAGTCATCTTGCCCATAAGGCATGGCTCATATGTATCAAATGATTCAAAATTAAGTGATTACAAAAGTCCATCAGAATGGAGCTTCTTCATGCGTTTTACGCCAATATGACCTAGACGGAAGTGCCACATATATGCAGATATATCATTATCAAGTTTAATACTTTTAGCATCAACATTATGAATATGTGCATCACTACTATCGAGATTCAACAGAATAAACCATTCATCATAGGTGCATGACCACAAAATATATTATCCATATAAATCGAACAACCATTGTTTTCGGATTTAAACGAGTAACCACTTCGCAATAAACACGATCTGGATACAATGTTCATGCTTAGTGCAGGCACCAAATAACAATTATTCAGATTTATAACTAATCCTGACGGCAGATGGAGAGGCATCATTCCGACGGCGATCACATCAACTCTTTATCCATTGCCGACACGCATCATGACCTCATACCTTGCTAGGTGTCGCTTGTTCCACAACCCCTGATTCGAGTTACATATATTAGCAACGATCCAGTATCAAATACCTAGGTGCTACTGCGAGTACTAGTCAAGTACATATAAATAACATGTATATCACATATACCTTTGTTTGCCTTGCCGGCCTTCTTGTCCGCCAAATACTTGGGCACTTGCGCTTCCAATAGCCAATCCCCTTGCAATAATAGCACTCAGTATTAGACTTAGGGACAGCTCAGGATTTCTTTTCGGGCACAACAACAGATTTGCCGCCCTCCTTTACCTTCTGTTTACCCTTCTTGTCTTTCTTGAAACCGGTGGTCTTATTGATCATCAACACTTGATGTTCTTTCTTGATCTCAGCAGTCTTAACATTGACAGAAGCTCGGGGAGAGACTTCTTCATGTCGTGCATGTTATAGTTCATCACTAAGCTCTTGTAGCTAGGTGGTAGAGATTGCAGAACACGATTTATGCCTAAGTCAATGGGAATCGTTATTCCCAAGGACACAAGTTATCGGTGTACCCAGACATTTTGAGTACGTGCTCACTAACGGAGTTGTTCTCTTCTATCATCCAACTAAAGAACTTTTCGGAAGCATCATAACTCTCTAGGAAGCATGGCTATAGAAATCATTTTTAATTCACCCATGGTATCAAAGGGATTGCCATTTTCGAAGCGCTTTCGAAGTTCTAGCTCTAGCCCATACAGTATGCCGCAATGAACCATGTTGTGGTCCTCCTGATGAGTCAAATAGACATTCTTTTCTTCGTCGGGGGCATCAAGAGCTGGTGGGGGGCTAGCAGTGCTTCTAGCACATATTAATTTTGTGCTGCTATGAGGAGAATCCTCAGATTCAGGGCCCAGTTGGTAAAGTTGCTACCATTTGTCGCAAGTTTCTCTTTCTCCATGAACACATTGAAATTAAAAACAGGTTGCCATCTACAACAGAATTTGTAAAGTTTATTTAGATTAAGTTTATGATAGACCGAGTTCAACTAATCCAAATTACGAATGAACTCACACTCAAAAACAACATCCGTCGTGTCTTTTTGGTGATTACATGAACCAAATCCACTACACCAAGTATGATCATCACGTGAGTCGGTGTAGCTTCAAAGGCGAGCGTATGTATGGGCATCATATCAACCATATGACTCATGCTTACCCTTTTAGTCCGTGTTCCCAGACCATGTTTGTACATGCTAGGCTCGCCAAGTAAGAACCTTAGTACTCGCGTGTGTAAAACTGTCTTACACCCGTTGTATGAAAGCGTACAGTCAAAAACACCCGATAATCACATGATGTGTTGGAACAACAAACTTTCTTAACGTGCATACTTAAGGAAGAACACATTTTATCTTGATATCTAAATGAGGGATCATCTTATAATTCTACTAAAGCGCCATACAAGAAATATAAGATGCGAACATCATATGCATAAAGTGAAATGATATGGTTCTTGCACTTGATCACTATCATGTGTATTGTGGTATGATGTTTATCATTTCTTTGTGTGTAAGGCCAAGGTCTATGGAACTTACACATTAGGTATGCTATAATTTCCAAGAGTATCTACTATACTTCAAATTGTAACATTACCATATCATGACCCTGTCCCAGCAATAATCTAAACTAGACACTTCTAATTTATCAATTGCAAGTTTTATGTGGCTTAAGGCTTTCAAAGATATAATCGTTCATACCTACGAACATGGAACCACAACGATGATAACCAAATTATTAGCAACTCTATGTAAATCAGATATTGACTATAGTAGGAGAGACAAACACCCGCTAGCCACTTATGCAAAACTAGTTGCATATCAAGCGTGGAACATGTCTCATGTGCGAGGACATGTAAAGTTAGTCCAGGCCGCTTCATCCCAATATGCCACCAATATCCAAAATACATATAAGATGAAATAATATGATAATTATCTCCCACATACTCTTATGTGTTCAACCCTTGCAAAGCATCTACGCATAGATCAGGCTCTGATACCACTTTTGGGTTCGCAGCATACAAAACAAAACAATTCTATGATGGGAACTACTAAGCACCAAGATCTATCTACCTAGATACAAACAACGGGTGCATATACATCCATACAGAACATATACTTGAAGATCGACAAAGTGTTACAAGGTTGGACTCATGGATGATGTAGTCATATGCTTGCCGATCTCAAGATCGAGAGGAAGTCCAGCGCCGCAAATCAGTAGCGCGTCCGTGATCGCACACACATCCGGTCCACCGAACAACTTCTGCCTCCTCGCTCCAGCGATGCGGCGGAAGCAGCAACTCCTTTCAGACGAAAAGCCATCAGGAACATGTATCGTGCTAATACGAGACCATGGGGATAATTCTAGAGGGGGAGAGAGATCCTTCACGAGGAGGTGTGTTGTGAGAGGAGGAGAGGGTGGCCTTTTATAGGGAGAGGGGGCAGCCCCCACCCATGGCCGACGGCCATGGAGGTGACCCCACCTCTTCCTTCATTCATGTGGTGGATGTTGCACTCACATAGACATGCCTCCACTCATACTCCCACTCACATGCATTAATTTTCCACCAAAATTAATGCAACTCTCATTAAATAAAACTATTTTATTTATTTTATTGAGAAATTTTGTAATTACTTTAATTAACAAACATTCACATAAAACCCACTGCAATATTTCAATATCACAAGCAGAACCAATTTCAACAATTTCACCTGTAACAATTCTGGTGTCCATTGAAATAATTTCGGCGCTTTGCAATTTTTTTCTCTGGAACATATTTGCTCCAAATGGTGTCGGTATACCTTAAGTGTGTCACCCTTCGGTTCATGAATAATGCAGACATGATCGACACCCTTCTCTGATTAACAACCAACAACGGGACATGGAGATCCATACTGACTCCTACACATTCAATGATGACTTCTGTGATCGTGAGAACCTTTAACGTTAGAACTAAATCCCTTTGTCTCATGATATATTACATGTCCGAGATTCGATCATCGGTATCTCCATACCTAGTTTCATCTCGTTACCGACATGCATTCTTTTCTCGTTCCCGTGATATAATATTCTAGTAATCACATCACTTGCTTGCAAGCTATCTCAATGTGATATCACCTGGAGGGCCCAGAGTATATCTATCCATCATCGGAATGGATAAATCCCACTCTTGATCCATGAGCCTCTACATAACACCTTCGGAGTATCTGAACTCACCTTTATAGCCACCCTGTTATGGTATGATGTGTGATATTATCAAGTTACTCTTCTAGTGTTAGTGATTAACATGATCTCATGGTCTAAGGACTAGAATTTCTTCGTATGATGTTATAGCAATTTAAACACAATCACTTTGATCGTATTGCTATACTTCGGATGAATGTTCATCACATCATTCCACCAATGTTGTGACCTTGTTATTAACAAGATCCAATGTCCATGATCTGGAAACTTTGATCATCTTGTTAATCAACGAGCTAGTTTATAAGAGAGGCATAACTAGGAACCCTTTATTTTTTTATTAAACACATATGTATTAAAGTTTCTAATCAATACAATTATAACATGCAAAATAAACATCTATCATACACTTGGAATACGATAATAACAACTTTATTATTTCCTCTCAGGGCATATCCCTTCAAAAGTTGGATGCGGGACGGATGAACAATCGCGACACCACTTTGTCACAGCAGCCGATAATATGTCGTGCTACCCATGATAGCGGCAGATTTTGGTGACTTGGTACATGGCCAGGGAAGGCGGCGGTTTTTTGCGCCCCGCTTGGCCAACGGAGGCATTCCCAATTTCCATCGTCCATTTTAAGCGACATTAATTGTTGATGCCCACCGGAGAATGGTCAATCACTGCCCGCTAACTGGTTAGGCTTATGTAGCTGACAACTGTGGTCCACCAATGCTTGCCGGAGATCGACGTATCGGCTCTATGAACCAATTCAGCCCATGTTATTGGTCGTACATGTTATATAGCCCATAAAGCAAACACTACATCTCACCAACTGTCCACTCTGTTTCGTATATAATACAAGGACTCCTTAGTACCCACTCTGTCAATTCCTCTCTCCGTACAACGCCGCACCCACTTTCTCGGCAAGGCAAACCCTAGATCTGAACATAGTCATTTCCAAAAATATCCTAAGATCTCACCAACTCCCATATCTACCATAGTCGGACCTTCCAAATGTGGTGATTCCTCACAAGGTCTGGCTCCGTGTTGGAGTCCTCCAAGCCTAAGGTTCTTTCTTAATCAATTTGATGTTGCATCTTGTTCTTTCTCTAATCAATTTGATATTGGATCTTGTTCTTTATCTAATCAATCTGTTGTTGCAACATGGTCTTCTCTAGTCGATCTGATGTTGCATCTTGTTCTTTCTCTAATCAATCTACAGTTGCATCATGTTCTTTCTCTAATCGATCTGCAGTTGCATCAAGTTCTTTCTCTAATCGATATGCTATCTCTTTCAGATCCATGGCAACACGGTCACTATAGATCGTGCGAAGGATTACAGACATGCCTCTGTCGCCGCTGTCACCGCTGCCTCCATAACTGTCATCGTCGCCGTCGGCATGAAAGTATCCTCGTTCGAGGATGGTGGCCGTGCTGCTGTGTTTCTTAAAGTAGGGTGTTAGCATAATAGAGTGTCGCTCAAGATTTAGATTATGTAAATTTCTCCACTTATCCTCTAGATAAGTGGAAGAATTAGGTTGGTTGTAGATAGTTTTTAGTTCTTTAATTTCATAATTTGCTAGAAGATAAGTGTAAGAAGTGGTTGCAGTATAATGTGATGTAATAAATTGTTGGGGATCGGCGCGGAAAACAAAAAATTTCCTACGAAGGATCCCCGGAAACTTAGCCTAGGATCTATCTATGTAGTAATGCAGTAACGGCCGATGCGTAGAGAATACATACCCTTGTAGACCGTACGCGGTTAACGTTCCGCGGGGAACGTGGTTGAAGTAGTCGTACTCGTAGCCGACCTCAAGGTCACGAAGCTCCTCGCAGGTCACCCCTTGCTCCTTCCCGATCTTCATTATCTTCATCATGCAACAGCTCCAGCTCACGACATTTAAGCGCCCCAAGTGTTGCGCCTCGTGTATTCGTACACATCCGGTGCACGATGAGACCTTTGGCTCCCCGATCCCGCCGGGAGTGCGGAAGTTGATATCCGGCTAGGAATCCCTGCAGCGCAACGGCGTACTATAAGTGTGCCTTGATCGCACAGCCCAGACTTGGGGCCATGGTCACGAGGTATAGAGAGAGAGAAGGAGAAAGTCAACCAAAGGACTTCTCCAAATATTGGTGTGTTTAATCCCACCCATGGGCATCTCTTTATATAGGCTAAGGGGGTGTACCTTTCACAAAGGCTAAGCTATGTGGGACTAATACTAAAGGAAAAAGTCAGCTGATTTTCGGACTGCCAGATGGGCCAAAATCACTCAGCCTAAATAGCAAACAGAAAATAAACTAATAAAAGAAAGGAACAGCAAAGACCTGGGAGGAGCCGGGTGGGCCTTGGCCCACTCCGCGCTTCCTCCCGCCAGCAGAAGCAAAGGCGCCCCGCCTAGGCGGCGTGCCCACGTGGCCTTGGCCCAGCGTCTGCCGGTCGTGGCCGGCCCGGGTGGGCGGCTCCCCTGAGGCCTGATGGCAATGATGCGCCCGCTTCCCGCGCCGCCCGGGTGGGCCGGCTGCCGCGGCGGCCCAGCTCACGTTCGCCTGGCGTGGCCCGGTTGCGTGCTGCCCTGTGCGGCGGCATTTATCTGCCGCCCATAGGGCTGGCTTATTTTTCTTTTTCCAATTCTTTTTCTGCAGCTTTTTCTTCTAGACTATTTCCCTCTGGGATTTAGCCTAATAAAAAAGTTGTCTTTAGAAATCTTAATCTAAATATTATTTATAATATATTAATTCACAATTAATATATAATAAATATATATTTAAATTCCCATTTATCCGGAAACACTTTTCGGAACTTTTCCTTTATTCTTTCTTCGAACAACTTCAGATCTCTCCGCGGAACGATTCCAGCTTTATCTCTTTCTCTACTGTGATTCCGTCTTACAAATGATCGCTCTCATCGTACCCTTAAGTGTATCCTCTCACGGCTCGGGAATGCTCTAGACATGATCTGTATCAATGATCAACAGAGGGACCAGGGATATCCATGTGACCCCTATGCATTCCTGATGACAATGTCGCTTGAACCGTCTAAATGTAGCATCCTCTTCCTTTTGTTTCTCAATACAACTTGTCCGAGATCCAATCACCGGTATCCCATACCTTTGTTCAATCTCGTTCACAACAAGTTATGTTTACTTGTTACCGTGATATTACATCCCCGTGACCTAGTCACATGTTGCAACATTTATAGATGTAATCTCACCAAGTCGGCCGTATGTATCTTTACCCGTCACATGGGTGAACAAATCCCGGTCTTGCAGTCACATGTCATCTACTGTTCCTTCGGAATACCCAATGTACACCTTTATAACCACCGTATTACCAGATGACGTTTGATGCAGTCAAAGCAGCCTAGGGAAACAGTGAGTAATATGAGCTCACGGTCTAAGGAGAAGGAGTCTAGGTATAGCCGTTGCAATAATGAACTATATGACTTGATTGTGTTGCAATCCTTCAAGGAATGTCCAACCACATCATTCTCCAATGATATGATCTCGTTGTTAGTCGGCATAAATGCCCATGATCTTGAAACCTAGATCATCTTCGTGACCAACGAACTAGTATGAATAGAGGCTCCTAGCGACTTTGTTGTTTCATACCACACCTGTACCAATGTTTCTACTTCGCGCAGTTCTAGCATAATATGAAACTATTATAAACTAATTGAGATATGATAATAAAAACCTATTTATTATTTGCCTCTAGGGCATATCTCCTTCACTCTCCCACTTGCACTAGAGTACAAATAATCTAGCTTGCATTTTACTCGTATAAACCATATGCCATAGGCGTTTACAGATCATGCATGCTCATGGGAAACGTCATGTGCATGTTCTGTTTTACCAGATCATTATGTCTTTTGCAAATCGTTAATGTCTTCCTAATTTTGACATTCACTCCATTATCTTATAATGGGTCGAAGTATTTGTTTGGCAACAAAGCGAGACTTTCGTTTCTAGTGTTTATAATGACGGTCGTTATTCACTGTTGTCATCTAAACTTCGAAACACACTTTGCTATCCTTTGTGTATATACTATAGTCATGGCAGCAGAACGAGGCCGGATTCCAGGAGCTTACAGTGACGTTAGATCAACCTCGAGGGCTTTCTCATGGGCACTGGGCCCTGGGACACATCATTCTACGTTAAAAGCGAACTAGCCCCGCCATAACATTATACATCACATCATATGTAGCTTTTATACTTCTATATCTATGTAGATTCTAGTGCATCAAATGCATCTATGCCACTTACATTGCTTCTTGCTACTTAAGTACAAACTCAATTCTAGTTTAGTGATCAACTCAGGAATCACTTAAAGACATGTTCTTACAGTTAAGACTTTGTCTTACCAACCAGAACTTCGGGTCACATTACGTCGAGTATACAACATGGTTATATGGAAGAACCTATGACTGGGGCATAGGAGATGCAATGCATCTCTTTCTTTCAACCATAGTTGCAATACTCAATGCTTCATATAGTAAGAACTTCTTTCTTACCTTGTTCCATTCTGTACTACTTCAGAATCTTGCTTAGGACATTCTGAACATCTTTCAGAATCAAGTCCAGGAAGCATTTGACATTCAGTGTTTATTAAACTCACCAATCTATCTCGATAGATCTTATTGTTTAGTAACTTCAACTTCATCCTTAACTTAAATACTATTAACACCAATCACATCATTCACATATGTCGTCCACATATCCCAGAATGATTTCACGCTCCCACTCAAATATGACATTCATGTTTGAGATCTAGGGATTTTACTTAGCTCCCACTTAGAATATGTCAGCTACACATTATGAATTAGCCAAGCCGATTTGCTCCCACTCAAATTTAGGTCCTCTCGATAATCTTGGACATTCCAAAATTCTTTGATCACTATCAAATCAAGAATTCCACTAACGAGATTTCAATGACAATTCATTTCTTGTACTTAGGTCCATCACGCTTCTTTGTAATTCGTAGGTATGTCTTGTTCAAAACATTACAAGTGAATCAATAATATAACTCCACAAACTTGTAGAATATATAGCTGAATCCTACTTTCTTTAGTAAAAGTATTCCTGAAACTTTATGATCATTATCATTGGTTTCTCCTCTATTTGTAGAGCTTGGATTCACGAAACAAATTCCGCTGCGCCACTCAACAATTCGGAGGCAAGGTCAAATACCTTGTTTTGATCTTTTACTTTCTTCCACCTGTATCTTTCATCGAGACACGTCATCTTTGGACAACAACAGGTTTGCCCCTTTGTGGAAGATGCATTCATAGCTTCCTAAGAATGCTCTACAAAGATTTATTTATTCGCCACGACTTCGACATGTCGAAATCTCGAGAAACTCGAACGTGCCATAACACTTATGGTGTTGTTTCCACGAATCTTTTTAGATGTTCCTTTGTATTTCAAATGAGTGTTTGCTTATTTTGATCTCTAACTCTAAACAACAACTATAACCCTTATAAGAGATAATACTATACCATATGTATCTTAATACACAATGATGTTTAGACATTTCAACATAGTTTGAATTCGCCCAATTATCATAATTTGTGAAACATCTTTCACTAGTTCCTTTCATGCTTAACTTGAATACTTTAGTCATGTCGATCAAATCAAAGGGACTTCGTATTATTATTAATTTCAATATCCACTTACTGTTGTGAACTCATTTGAACAATCCAAATCGTTTCAAACTTTTTATTTCATTAAGTAAATACACTTATTCACTTAAGTCCACAATAAATGATTTCCACTACTTGTTGAAAATTTGATACATCACTATGTATAAGATTCAACATTTCTTCGCATATCACCGTTTTACCAGAATGCGGAGTTTTAGTCATTCTGCCCAAGAGGCATGGTTTTGCAAAGTCTCTAGATTAAGCATCTAGGACCCCGATCTTTCATAAAGAACCTGCAATGACCAAAATGACTTAAACTGTAGGGTCATTTCATTATTAAACTTTGGATATCTTTTAGCATTCTAATCCTTTATAAATGTTTAAACTATTATCATTAACATAGTGATGAGAATAACTTGTTTATAATCATAATGTGACCATAAGGTATTGTTCATAGGAATAGTACAAACTGGTTTGTAACTTGTTCATATGAATAATCGTCTCGCCAAAAGCAAGACACACAAACTAGGATTACAAATTATATTCAAGTCCACTAATCCAAATGATAAATTTTGAGGGAAGAGGTGATGTCGGCCATCAACTGTTTTGCTTGCCGCCATCAAGTCACTTTGCCTCAAATCTAGCAATTCTCAAGCAGATCATCATGTTTTCACAAAGCGGGATAAGTATCAAATACTTTGCAAACTGCAATGAGTTGTGCAAGAACCATATTTATAATTTGTATATCTTATATATACCTTTTCATTCATGACCTCCATTTGCAATCAAGCCCTTCCAAGAGTTCTTAACTCTAATGCAAGATCATTGAGTGTTTTTCCAAACAATCCCTTTTTCATCCATGATGGAGGAAAACCCATCCAACGGCTCATACTCTATGTGCTTTATTCTGCAGAATACAAAATGTAGCCCAACTCTCCATCGAATGGAGAATGGCTTATTGGATGATTATGGAGAAAACACACACATTCCAGAGTCATTGAATTATCTCCTAATGGTTATTGTATCAAGAAGAGAAGATCACCTTTTATGGGGATATCCCCCAGGCGTGGGTATTAATCTATGAAGTTGGACCCTTTTGCTAAGTTCTATTTTAAGCAATATATTCCATGGTCGCAAAGGACCTCAATGGGATAGGCCAAGGTCTACTAAGATATTTGCAAACAGACATCTAGACTAAGACATCTAGACTAAGTTTATAATAAGAGATCAATTTATAATTGGTCTCCACTAAAATGGTCATCCCCTGGACGATTTTAGTGATCGCATGATCCCTATCCTCTGCACCTCCCCCGATCATCACGGCCATCAGTACAGTATCAAAGGTAGATAGTCAATAATGTCAATCACATCATCCATGTGACTCATGCTCGATCTTTCGATCTCTTGTGTTCTGAGGCCACGCTTCTCTAGCGTGCTAGGCTCGCCAAATCTAACTCGTGTGTATTCGCTGTGCAACATGGCTTACACCCACTGTATGCGAACGTAGATATGTCTGACCCCTGATCATCACGGCCGGCCTCATACCGAAGAACTTTCTTGGTGGTGCACACACAAGGGGAACACGGAACATTGGAATTAAATAGGGATTATCTTATTTGCTACCGTTGAGTATCTAAATACTAGCACACAATAAGATGGAAAAACAGGTATCAACATCATATGTATAATGTGATATGATATGGTCTTTCTTGCGCCTTGATCTCCATCGAGCGCTCCGGCATGATCTCCATCGTGCCCTTGGTTTGACGCCAAGTCCATGACGCCTCCACCAGGTCGTTCATCGGAACGATGACTATTACTATACTACTTAGCAACAGAAAAGTAAACTACTTTACCTTTGTAACGACCAATGCCATATCATAATCACATGCCCCCTGCAAAATAAAGTTAGACGCCTCTACTTTATCTATTACCAGTTTTACATGGTTGTTAGGGCTTTCGTACTAGAACCGTTTCTAAACTACGAACATTCCAACCACAACATGGATCCGAAAGTTGTCTCTACTACACCCCTTTCGGGCCCTCCGTTGTAAATGCTATATCAACTATCGAATGAGAGACAGACACCCGCTAGCCACTTATACGGTGCAAGCCGTATGTTGAGCGTGGAACCAGTCTCGCGTACGAATACACGTAAGGTCGGTCCGGGCCGCTTCATCAAACAATACCACGATATAAACAAGTACACGTTAGAGGGTAACAACTAAGGGATCAATGCGCGCACAATACTTGTGCGTACTGGCCATACAGTAATCCTATGCATAGATCGGCTCTGATACCATTGAAGGGGATCGGCGCGGAAAACAAAAATTTTCCTACGAAGGATCCCCAAAAACTTAGCCTAGGATCTATCTATATAGTAATGCAGTAACGACCGATGCGTAGAGAATACATACCCTTGTAGACCGTACGCGGTTAACGTTCCGTGGGGAATGTGGTTGAAGTAGTCGTACTCGTAGCCGACCTCAAGGTTGCGAAGCTCCTCGCAGGTCACCCCTTGCTCCTTCCTGATCTTCATTATCTTCATCGTGCAACAGCTCCGGCTCACGATATTTAAGCGCCTCAAGTGTTGCGCCTCGTGTCTTCGTACACATCCGGTGCACGATGAGACCTCCTGCTCCCCGATCCCGCCGGGAGTGCGGAAGTTGATATCCGGCTAGGAATCCCTGCAGCGCAATGTTGTACTGCAGGTGTGCGTCGATCGCACAACCCAGACTTGGCGCCATGGTCACGAGGTATAGAGAGAGAGAGAGAAGGAGAAAGTCAACCAAAGGACTTCTCCAAATATTGGTGTGTTTAATCCCACCCTTGGGCATCCCTTTATATAGGCTAAGGGGGTGTACCTTTCACAAAGGCTAAGCCATGTGGGACTAATACTAAAGGAAAAAGTCAGCTGATTTTCGGACTGCCAGATGGGCTAAAATCACTCAGCCTAAATAGCAAACAGAAAATAAACTAATAAAAGAAAAAGGAAACAGCATAGCAGCCTAGGAGGAGCCGACCGGGTGGGCCTTGGCACGGCCCACTCCCACGCCTGCTTCCTCCCGCCCAGCAGCAGCAAAGGGCGCCCCCGTCTGGGCCGGCGTGCGCCCACGTGGCCCGCTTGGCAGCCCGCATGCAGGCGGTCGTAGATGGCCCCGGGTGGGCCGGCTCCCGCCCCGCGAGGCCCACGGCAGCGAGTGGCATGCGCCCGCTTCCCGTGCCGCCCGGGTGGGCCGGCTGCCGCGGCGGCCCAGCTCGCGTCCGCCTGGCGTGGCCCGGCTGCGTCTTTGTCTGTCTTGATGTTATCTGCCGCCCACAGGGCTGGCTTATTTTTTCTTTTTCCAATTCTTTTTCTGCAGCTTTTTCTTCTAGACTATTTCTCTCCGGGATTTAGCCTAATAAAAAAGTTATCTTTATAAATCTTAATCTAAATATTATTTATAATATATTAATTCACAATTAACATATAATAAATATATATTTAAATTCCCATTTATCCGAAAACACTTTTCGGGACTTTTCCTTTATTCTTTCTCCGAACAACTTCGGATCTCTCCGCCGAACGATTTCGGCTTTATCTCTTTCTCTACTGTGATTCCGTCTTACGAATGATCGCTCTCATCGTACCCTTAAGTGTATCCTCTCACGGCTCGGGAATGCTCTAGACATGATCTGTATCAATGATCAACAGAGGGACCAGGGACATCCATGTGACCCCTATGCATTCCTGATGACAATGTTGCTTGAACCGTCTAAATGTAGCATCCTCTTCCTTTTGTTTCTCGATACAAATTGTCCGAGATCCGATCACCGGTATCCCATACCTTTGTTCAATCTCGTTCACAACAAGTTATGTTTACTTGTTACCGTGATATTACATCCCCGTGACCTAGTCACATGTTGCAACATTTATAGATGTAATCTCACCAAGTCGGCCGTATGTATCTTTACCCGTCATATGGGTGAACAAATCCCGGTCTTGCAGTCACATGTCATCTACTGTTCCTTCGGAATACCCAATGTACACCTTTATAACCACCGTATTACCAGATGGCGTTTGATGCAGTCAAAGCAGCCTAGGGAAACAGTGAGTAATATGAGCTCACGGTCTAAGGAGAAGGAGTCTAGGTATAGCCGTTGCAACAATGAACTATATGTCTTGACCGTGTTGCAATCCTTCGAGGAATGTCCAACCACATCATTCTCCAATGATATGATCTCGTTGTCAGTCGGCATAAATGCCCATGATCTTGAAACCCAGATCATCTTCGTGACCAGCGAACTAGTATGAATAGAGGCTACTAGGGACTTTATTGTTTCATACCACACCTGTACCAATGTTTCTACTTGGCACAGTTCTAGCACAATATGAACCTATTATAAACTAATTGAGATATGATAATAAAAACTTATTTCTTATTTGCCTCTAGGGCATATCTCCTTCATAAATATGCTTTCAATAAAATTGAATTTTTGACTTGAATGCAATTAGCTACCTAAATTAATGACTGTAATCTGGTTACTTTTATTAATGGTACTGTAATTAATTATCTAGATAGGTGATGTTGTACAGACCACGGCATTCGCAATACATGACACAATATTAAAGGTCTTCCATCTTCAGTAATGTAGCGTGGCACATCCTCTGCCGCGCCACAGTACCGCTAGTTCAGTGGATCACGTTGTGTCACGCCAAAAAATCCGCCGCCGGTCGCGAATCCCAGACGCAATTATCCATGATGGCTTTTTTTGTCACGCCAGCGCGAGCATAGCGACTAAGACTGTGCCTCGGCGTCTATAAGCGCCAGCGCCCGAGCTCTGTGTTGTATGTTATATGCATCCGGAGTAGCGACATCTCCCAGGCTCCGGTCTAGCAAAGCAGCGGAAGAAGATTGATCCGGACCGAGATCCCAGTAGCATGATGGTGTGCGTATGGTGAGGAAATCCCTATCCCCATATGCAGTTCCAATCTTGGGAACCACATGTGAGGGAGAGAGAGGGAGAGATAAAGGCAAAGACAATTCATGAAGTGGGATTGAGGGGAGGATGCTCCCATCTTCATATAGGTGGAAGGAAGGCACCACTTCCCTCAAAGTCCAGGGGTGGGAATAAACAAGGGAGGAGGTGGGGGCAGTCGCCGAAACAAGTCATATTTGCGATGTCTATAGGGTACCTCATTTAAATTCCATGTTTTTCCGTTGCATAAACCTCAGCTAATGCATTAGAACTTTTGGTCATCCTAGTATTTATTATCCTTATTGTCCTTGTCTTGCATTAAGTAACAAAACCACCTTTGGCACTATTTTATGGCATACAATTTTTCTTACACAAATTATTTGCCTAAAATGTAACTTTGTTATGCATTGTCTTATTACATCAAGCAAAATAATAATTGCAGGTGATTTAATGCTCCTAATCTTAGAATTGAAACTCTCTGTCTAATTGTTGCAAACATAATCCACTTTGTTTAACTCACCAAACTTGCTTCTAGCCTATAGTTTGTTGTGATGTTCTTTAAGGTATTCTTTCACCTTTGGCATTATATACATGTTCTGCATTAAGTAGCATGCCTATTTGAGGTGTACTTGTATGTTTATGACAACAAGTTGTCTTCAGAGATCTTCCTTTGAACTTCATCGTGAAGTTAGCAGCAAGGCGCCACATGCATTCTGTATTCTCAACAGAAGGGAATACATCATCAATAGGATTCTCTAGCCATTTTCATGCATCAGTGTGTATCAACAAGCCTTTAGGGTGACTAATTACTTCACGTACTCTCTCCATGAATCATGTCTAGCTTTCATTAAATTCACCCTCAAGAACACCATAACCGTCGAGAAAAAGTTAACTATGGGCATCTACCAGGATTTTGGTTCTCGGACAAAAATAAATCCAGAGGGGGCTCGGTATTCTCTGTTAACACGGTTATTGAGAAATCCCGAGCAATTACCGGACAAATTTCAAAATCAAATTTTGAATTCAAGTATTTGTCAGAGCTGTCTAATAGGATTCAAACTCAACCAGGCATACATCGCGTGTTCGAATCCAGTGGACCATCATTTTTGTGGTTTTACGTGAATTAATTTCACTCAGCCATTTTATAATCTTCAAAAAATGAAATAATGGAGAATGCGTAACTCAAGCATGCGACCTTACGGTGCCAAGGAAGAGGCCTACTAACCAACCACTGCACCACACCTTAGTATGATGAAATCATGAGAGATATTGTGTATTTATCTATATTAAGGAATTTAAATTCAAAAAAAATCGAATTTTTTTTGTCGGTTACCCGGTTTCCCGGGGGTGCTCGAGATTTCCGGTTACCGGATTTACCGACCGGTAACCAAATTCTTGGCGTCTACAGCACAAGCTGTGGCAAGCTGTCCTCTAAACTTCCCTGTTAAAAAGTAGCGTCTATATCCATATATGGCATGTAGCCTTCTAGAAACCCCTTTCAGCATACCTTCAGGAAGACAAAATATCAACTAAACCATTTCTTATCTTCTATAATAAAATTAACCCCTCTCGAGCTATTTTGTCTTCCTCTCACTAGGGTGTAATCAATGTCAATAACACTACTAGGTGATGCTCTTTCTACCTCTCCTTTAAAATTGTAAAATATATGAAAACTGTCGTTCCACTTGCCTTGAATAAGATCCAAATCCATCTCCTTCCCATCAAAAAATTTATGGTAAGAAATTATAACGTTAAACTTATCACTAAGCTTCAATCCGAGTTCAGCAAGTTTAATGTCTTGATCCTACATCACCCAATCAAATACAGTAGCATTAATCCACTTTGTTGTAGCATGTATTATTTTATCACTTAAAAAATTATTAGGGAAGTTGTTTTTCTTTTCTTTGTATTTACCTTGATCTACATTCGATAATAATTTAATAAATCAAAACACATATATACAACATATTAAATCTGAAAAATAAATCAAAAGTTATCCATTGTAACCTGAAATGGGTGTCCATCCTGGATGCATACAATCTTCACTTACACGCACCTTAGTTTATCTACAATGCACGTTTTCTGGTCACTCTTTCAATGATGTAATCAAATCCAACTTTTATTTCAAAGGTGATAACTGTTTATCTGCATTCCTCCATAATCTCGAGCACAGTCCCGTCAACAATTATAGGGATGGCCCTGTCAAAGTATATGACTGGTTGTTCTTATTTTATAATTATATCTATATCGCATTTCAGCATCATCACCTTCATCTTTCTCATCAGTCTCATAGTCAGACTCAAAGTTCGAATCAACCAAATATTTCATACTTTTCATCCTACTAGGATCAGTATCCATATTTGGATATTCTTTCTCGTCATCATCATCTCCAAGCACAAAATCTTCATTAATCCTCCCATTTCAATGTCTACCTGCTCGCTTGACAAGGTATCACGCTCAAGGAGAAGCTGAGCGGTTGTGCTTGGTACCGCGAGGAGAGGCTGCTCTATTATGGTCGGTTGATTTCTTTGCATTGTAGATGGTCCAAATCATGGATGACAGTCTCTTCCCTAGTCTCTTTATTAACAACGTGGATAGATATCAGCAAATTTCTAGTTCCATATGTTCACCCCACATCATGGTTAGGGCCTTGTTGGTCCTAATATCGTTGAAATTATGAAAATCTGTGTCATAGTACCCGGATACGAATTCCTCATTTCGGCTACTCGGAAATTGCCAAATTCTGTGTACAAGTCACATAGAGTTAGGTTTACCATGTTTACTATCAGTCGATGGTCACACCAACCCTAACGCAATTTCTACCGCCGGGCAAGCTCTCAGACCGACACTCATGCCAAATCTTTTGTAGGTTGTGGCAGACGACCTACTGTTATCAACACACATCTTTGCTATTATCACATGACTGGAGTTGCTAATTAGAAAAGGTAGAGAAAAAATTAAACTTCTTACCCTTTAGTAAGGACGAATGCCACATTCATTGGGATCCAGAGCTGCAGAGATTTATTCCCTGCGTCCTCTTCCCCTGTATCGCCCTCCACGTGCTCTCCAGCCTTACAAGATACATCTTCATGCTTTCATGCTGTGCATGACCCATCTTCGTGTCGGATCCGCTTCTCGTCCAACGTCCTAGGCATGCAACCACGTCCGGCTCAGCTTTTCACTTCTGGCCTCCTTACCACGCCAGGATAGGTCAGATCGGGAAGGAGAGAGGATAGGGAGAAGACAGCGGCGAGGACGTCGAAAATAGACCAAAGGGGAGAGCGGTGGAGGTGTGGAGTGGTGTACGATGGAACATGTAACAGCAGGAAGGACCAGACTAGTGGAGCGAAAAAATATTGAAAATTGCTGAATAATGCGGATCTAGATCCTCGAATCTAAGATGCGCGCTGTCAAAATCTAGTGTGGCGTGCCCCAGCTCGTCAGAATAATTCTCAGAACAACGGTTGCACATGATGGGACCCAGTTATAAGAAACCGAGTCAACTATACAGCAAGTTATACAGTGTAAACGGCGGCCGACGTCAAACTGACTAGGGGCACAGACTTAACGAAACCGCATAGGCCAGTGGCATTTATCCAATTGTCCGATTCGTACTGGCATAGTCCTAATTTAGACATGAACCGTGGACATAATCATAATAAACCCTAAAATCAAATATATCACACTAAAGGTACCATGATAGAGTTAACCTTGTTAAGCAAAAGAGAGTTATATGACAGACGACAGAACACAAGTATATTTTAACACAAATTCGCAACATCCAAATTGGATAAAATTTTACATGATCACAATCACTCCTCACAACAAACATATATTACTAGATAGTAGTTGGCCGGTTGCCACACGCTAGATCGGTGGCCTTATTAATTCATGGCGACGGTGACACACTTGCAGAGACCAAGAGCGACAATAGCATATATATTGCACAAGAATCACTTCTTGGGCGGGGGAGTGAGCGCCGCCTTGAGCTTCTGCACAGTGGGCTCGTCGGTCTTGAACGACTTGGCGAGTACACCGTCGTCGACGCCGGTGCCAAACACGGTGACGGGCACCGACACGGTGCCCGCAGCGGCGCTCCCGAACGCCGAGAGTGCAACCGCAGGGCTTTGTCCCGGGTTGGACTGGTAGTGCACTAGGCCCTTGGGGAACACAAACATGTCGCCCTCCTCAAGGTCCTGTGTGTAGAGCTTGCCTGTTGTGTCAATGAAGCCGACCGAAAGGGCGCCGTTGAGGACGAGCAGGAGCTCAGCGGCACGTGGGTGGGTGTGCGGAGGGTTGACGGACTCGGAGGGGAACTTGAGCAGGGCGTAGGATACGCTCTGCCCGTTCAGCGCGGGGAACTCCATCATGGTGGCCTTGGTCACCGTGAAATTCTGAGTTCCTGGTGGTGGCATCGGCATGGTCATGTTCATGGCGGCGCGGAAACCCGTGTGGGTGAAGAAGTCGCCGGTGATGTTCATCGGTGGCATGCCGATCATCGATCTCGGGACAATAAAGTCGGTGAGGATGTCTGGGTCGCCAGCCACGGCGGCTAGTGGCACTGAAACCAGTGCAACCACCAACAACGCCAAGGTGTAGCAGTCGATAGACGCCATTGGATTGAATGCAGCTGATGCAAGCTTGGTAGCAATTTAGCTGTTGCTAATAGGCTGTGGTTGTGAGATGTGGTGAAGATCTTTCTGTGTTATTTATACTAGAGTAGATAAGACGCAGCCGAGTAATCTGAGAAATCGAGGGAGGTGTATGAACGTTCTAGGACGGCAAGCTGTAGCCAGCTAGTGCTAATTGCACACATCTGAGGAAGAATTAACTGGAACAATGTTTTATCAGAATGATAACAGCATTTTCGTGATTTTGGTGCAGGGTATATCCGTGTGTATGCTTATATGCTGAGACACCAAGATTTGCATAACGTTGTCCAGTTAATTCTTCCTCGGATGTGTCCAGTTATTAGCGCACTAGCTGGTTGCAGCTTGCTGTCCTAGAACGTAGAAATACCTAGCACAGAGTCCTCCGCTATTGCGCGGGCAGCATATTGAGTTGTTTTTATTCGTAGAGAAAATTAAGTGAGATCACATACTGATATATAAGATTATGCTATTCTATGTGAAGTTAATTTCATTTCTTTGAAGATACTATCATCTAGTCTTCATAGCATAAGAACATGCAAAAAAAAATTGTTCATTATTCAGGAAAATGGAAAATGGAGGATGATGTAATCCTATCAGCTGGTCTTCAATGAATGAACACATTGATAATTCATGTACCTAATTGTCGGAGTACACTTGTGGATGAAGAACCATTAGATCTAGCATAAAGCTTTTGCAAAAATTAATCAATGGACAATGAATATTTACTATCGTCGGTCTTTTTTTTGACAAAAAAGAGTAGGGAAGACCCCTACTGTGTCATTTTATAAATTTTATAATGTACAGAGAGTTGAGCCAGGCTCAGTTACAATTACATAAGTTTTACAATCATAGTGTGTCAAGCCACTGCTGCATACCTTCCTTGAGACTAGGTTTAGCTCTATGCATAGTCAAGGAGAAGGTTGCTTTAAAAAAAGAGATACATCTAATGATGGAAGGATTAAGATCCTTGAAAATATAGCTATTTCTTTGGTCCCATATACTCCAGCATCCAGTGATGATAATTTCCATAAGAAAACTGGGATTAAATCTGCTTCTAGCATCATTGATCATTTGATGAATATCCATATCAGTGTTCCATTCAAGTCCCAGGGCCCACCAGAACCCCTGGCTGAAGCTACATTCAAAAAATAGATGTTGTAGAGTTTTCTGAGGACACGTGTCACATATTACACAGTCATTGTATTCCACGAAGAAATTCTTTCTTGTCATTAAATCTTTGGTATTTAATCTCATATTCAAAAGGAGCCAGGCAAAAAATTTGTGTCTTGGGAGACAACATGACTTCCATATATCAAAAATAGGCTTTGGTGTTGGGTGGGCCCGAATCAGCGCTCTGTATACATTCCTGGTTTTAAAGGTCTCATCCCAAGAAAAGTACCATGAATTATGGTCATCAGTGTGGTTTATGCTTCTGATATTCTCCAACATATCAATAAATTTCTCATGAGCAATAATGGACAAGGGGAGTTGAAAGGGATCACATAAATCATTGTCAGCTGCAGAGATGGCCTTGTCCATGGTTAAGGTATCATTGTGGCAGAAAGAGAACAGGTGTGGGTATTTATCTTCAAATCATTCATCCTTCCATAGATCTTTCCAAAGTAGCATAGATTTTCCATTGCCAATTTTATAGTGAGTCATGTCTCTGTAAATATCAACACAGTTCATACAGTCTCTCCACCAGAAGGATCCAATATGATTCAGTGACTGTGGGGCAGAATCTCCTTGATAGTAGGCTTTCCATATGAGATCAACCCATGGTACATCAGTCTTGTTATAGAATTTATGAATATTTGTCAATAGAAGGGCCTGATTTTGTACCCTGAGGTTTATGACACCTAAACCTCCTTGATCCTTTGATCTACAGACCAAATCCCATTTAGCAAGACATTTGCCATGTTTATGGATATCTTTCCCTGCCCAAAGGAA
The DNA here is from genome assembly GCA_023614405.1 of Avena insularis. Lineage (NCBI taxonomy): Eukaryota > Viridiplantae > Streptophyta > Magnoliopsida > Poales > Poaceae > Avena > Avena insularis. The sequence continues at coordinate 540,345,068 of CM042692.1, forward strand.
CTGTCTGTCACCTTTTTCGAAATGGACAAAAATTGTTATGGGAACTTTAAAAGAACACATGGCATGGATGGGCATAGAGTTCAGTACAGAATTCAATAATGTGAGTCTTCCTGTATATGACATGATAGAAGATAATCCCGAGAGCTTTCTGTCAAATTTGGATACAATGGGCATCAAGCTATCAATAGATGGTCTTGTGGTACCAAGTGGGAGACCCAGGTAGGTAAAAGGTAAGCTTTCCAATTTGCATCCAAAATATGAGGCAAGTTGACATGCATAATCCTCTGATACGTTGATAGGTATCATGGTAGATTTATCATAATTTACCTTGAGACCAGTCATATTACTGAATTGTTGGAGTCTGTCCTTGAGATTATTCAGTTGAATGCTATCAGCAGGCATAATCAAAAGGGTGTCATCAGCATATTGAAGGATAGGATATTTTTGTCCATAATCATTATCAAGAGGCAAGATGATTTCATTTCTGTGCCAGGCATCATCGACAATTTTCTGTAATAATTCAGCTGTGCAAACAAATAAAAGGGGAGATAAGAGGTCTCCTTGTCTGACACCTCTTTTGCAACAGATTTTTTCCCCTGGGACACCATTTAGTAACACTGAGCTAGAGGCAGAAAACAGAATAGATCTGACTAGGGAAATCCATTTGGGCCCAAATCCTTTAGCTTTTAGCATATTAATGATTGAATTATATTCAATCTTAACAAATGCCTTCTCATAGTCAATTTTCAGAATGATAATGGGTTTCTTAGACACATGGCAGATATGTAGGTATTCAAATGCCCATCCTAGACAGTCATGGATATTTTTCCCTTTAATAAAGCCATACTGATTATTATGGAGAATGGATTTGATAACCTTCTGGAGCCTACTGGCCATAATCTTGGTGATGATTTTTAGTGGAAGGCTAACCAATGAAATAGGCCTATAATCATTCATAGTCTCATGATCATTTATCTTGGGGATGAGAGTAATAAAGGCAGTGTTGATGGCATTCATATTCACTGTTTCATCATAGAAGTCATGAACCAGTTTTATAAAGTCTTCCTTGATAATAGGCCAGCATTTTTTCAGGAATTTCCCATTGAATCCATCAGGACCAGGTGCTTTGTCAGAAGGAAATTCTTTGACCACAGTTCAATCTCCTCATTTGTGAATGGAGCATCCAGGTGAAGAAGGTCATGTGGTAAGACCAATTCATCAAGGTTATAGTCACTGATAATATTTTCACTTGTGCCAAGTCTTTCTTTGTATGAGTGCCAAATTGCAGCAGCCTTGAGTTCATGTTTAGTCAGAATCAAATTGTCTTCAGTCTTGATATGTGTGATGAGATTTTTCATGAAATTCTGGGTTGCCACAGCATGGAAAAATTTGGTGTTCTCATCCCCCAATTTGGCCCATCTAATTTTAGCCCTACTTTTCCAGTAAATCCTTTTAGCCTCCAGGAGTTTATTGGTATGTTTCATCATAATATTTTTGAAATTTATCTCATGTAAGGCAAGTGGTCTCTGATCTTCAATTCCTTCAAGTAAAGCTAGTATATATGTGTAGTTCCCAATAGTCTGATTTAGATTTGAAAGTTTCTTGCTCCATTTCTTAAGGCCAGCTCTGAGATATTTGAATTTGCAGTTGATAGTAAGGGCAGCATCACTGTTATAGGGAGCAGAATTCCAGAGAGTGTTCACAGTGTCATAAAATCCATCAAAATCCAGCCAGAAGTTCTCAAATCTAAATAGTTGGGCTTTAGGAATGGTAGTGCCCACTTGGATACTGATGGGAGTATGATCAGAGCCAATTCTTGAAAGAGGATGGGCCATGGTGTTGGGGAATGTAGTAGTCCATAAAGGGCATGTGAAAATCCAATCCAGTTTTTCTAGTAGTGGGGGGTCTTGCATATTACTCCAGGTGAATGATCTTCCTTTTAGTGGTACTTCCACAAGATCATGTGATTGGATGGCATTGTTGAAAAACATCATATTATGAGCATCACCACCATCTCTATTTCTATCTTCAAGACTTCTTATGAGATTGAAATCCCCCATTAACATCCAGTATGGATAATTGGAAGTATCAATATTATGCATCCAATTGAAAAAATCAGCTATGTGTTTATTGTGTGCAGGTCCATAAATATTGGTCAGGGTCCATGTGGTACCAGGATGATTACAGTGAGATCCACAGAGATATGGTATTTAGATTGACAAAGAACTTCTCCTTTAAAAAGGCTACCATTCCAGATAGTAATCAATCCTCCAGAATTACCAATGGATGGAGAAAAAGCAAAATGTGAGAATCTACTAGGGAAGAATTTTCTTAAATAAGAGTGATCAAAATCTTCTCTTTTGGTCTCTTGAAGGCAAATAATATCACAGTTGCTAGAATCCACTTTTTCTCTAATTTGATCATGTGTCAAATCAGAATTAATGCCTCTAACATTCGAGTCAAGAATCATCTAGCTCCTATTCATAATTCAATATGTAATGGATCCACTGTGTCTGATAAACATAGTTAACCAGGTTTTCATGAGGGGTAGCTGGCAGGATAGAGATATAAATAGGATGCACTTTGTACCCAGGTTGGTAAATCCACAGATATAAAATGAAGGTATAGTGCATAACAGGGGAGATAGAAACATCCAGGTACTCAAACAGATATAAGGACATGGTTCTGCTCATCATGAGCAATATAATAGTGCTTATTACATGTCAGGTAGTGCAAAATAGATCTAGTAGATGAAACTTAAAACTGTGTGTCATTAGACATGTATGACACACATTATTACAGGCAGCAGAATGAGAAAACATTAGCCACATTCAGAGAAGAGCTTGTCCTCTGAAATCTCACTAGGAGAGATCAGGCATTGATTGACACCAATGGATTGGATGGTGTCAATAGGGAGGACAGGTGAGGGTGGAGCATCCTGGTCCATAATAACAACCTCATGAGGATGTGCTTTGCTTTTGGCCACCTTTCTGGATTTTCCTGAGGCATTGATCAGAGTTGAAGTAGCTGAATCTTTCTCATGAGCTTTATCTGCAGCTTCTTTGTTCTTATATCCTTCAGACTGGTTGGCAATCGTTTTGCTATGCCTGACAGCAGTGACATCCTTGGGAGTAAGTAGCTTGCGTTTAGCCACCTGGGAATTGCTGTCCTCATTCGCAGAAGAAGAAATACCAATAGAAGTATCCAATGGGGCTTGCACATCATCTTCCGAGATTTCAGTGATACAAACAGTTGAGGTGGCAGGCACATGGGGAGCAGTGGCATATAGTTTCAGGAGGCACTTCCTCTGTTTACCATATTTAGTGTCCACATCAAAAATTTGGAAACTAGCACCATGGATGTTTGATAGGTCAGTGTTGCCCAGAGTTGTGTGTGCATTTTTCACCAAGTCAGATAGCAGACCATGGACAACATTAAAGGAGTCAGCAGCTTCCATCATAGGTTCAAGTTCAGCTAGGTGATCAGCAAGAGCATGATTGTGTTGGGGAGGGGTTGCAATCATTGGTTCATTATCAGCAGCAGGTGCAGCATTTCCATATGGGATTGCAACATTGGGAAAATTAGGTGCAGCATTGGCAGGTTCTTCAGGAACATAATCATGAACCATATCATCCCTGTGTCCACCAAATGGATGAGGCATGGGGTGTGGGTTACCACCATCAGGTGGAAGAGGGTCCTCATCACCACCCAAGCCTCCAATAACTCTAGCCTGCATGATGTAATTAACCACGGTCCAGGAGTGGCCATGACCTTCATCACTAGTATTATCCCCTAGAACCAAGCTAATAGGGATTTCAAGCATATCAGGCACTCTGATCTTAACCAGGATTCTAGCTCTATTAGAGTAATCTCTGTTTTAGACTAAAAATTTCCCAAATTCACTGATAGATTCTCTAACTTTGTCCACTAACCATGCATCTTGGGGGTAATTTACCATCATCAGCCAAACATCATGTGTGAAGGTCATGTTCCTATGATTCAGACCTCTGTTGTGGGGAATCACCCTAAGAATACTGTCTCCAACAAAAAAAAGGACTACGCTCAATAGCAGTATCCCTTGCGCAGGTGTCAGTGAACTGTACCAGTGCGGCGCCCATGGCAGACCTGGAGAAGTTGCGAATGTTGAGGCCATGATCGTTGAAGTAGTTCCTGATGAGGTGGGCATCCGCGGCGAACTGCTTAGGGTCCGAGGGAGGCTCGAGGATGACAATGGCCATGTCATCACACCGAAGCAAGGCATCTCCACTAAAAATGTGAAAACCCCGGCGTCGGCGATGGATGCAGGGTTGGATGACTTCGGCTCCAGGTGGGAGGTGGGGGTTAGGGTCGCAGGGGTAGTTCGCCATCGTCAGTCTTACAGGGCGGACCGATCCACCAGCTCGCATGCACAATAAGACCGTACAAATAGCAAGAAAACAAATGATGGCCATGATATATTGCACCCAAAAAAAGGTGGGTTCTATACATCTATGAGAGATGTGGCATGTCCTACCGTGAGCTTGTATGATTTCCACTAAATAACACCCAGATCTAGGTGGCCATACGGTATGTGGAACATCAGTATGATGTTAAGGAGAAAGAGCATCAAATAAAACTCCAGCAAACAAGAAAAGTAATGGATCATTACCCACAAAGAAAGGTAATGGATCATTAATAGAATATGTCATAACTATATAGAGTATGGATAATTCTCGCTTGACAGATGCAGAAAAAGCATTGCTGGTAATTGGGAATCTATTAGATGCATATTAGTTGGCCTTGAATTATTTGTTTTTTCTACAAAATGCAAACAAATTAAATAAAAAATGTAAGAAAACTTAATCGTTTTATCTTGGGTGACACATGTGTTTAGTACTTCTTTGAGTGCTCCAAAACAGAAATAAGTATTAATCTTGGATTGCTCATTTGGGGGCCTTAATTTAGGCTAGAGGGCATCATTTATCAACTTCCCTTGGATGGGATATTGCCATTGTCACCTACTCCCTCCGCTTCGATTTACAAGTCTTGCGCATACTTCTATGTCATCAAATTGAGCAACTTAATATGAGTTATATATTACAAAAAATATATCACCGTAACCTTTAGACTTTGTATTTTACAATAATATAATTTTTGTATTATATAATTCAAATTATATATGTCAAACTGGTAACCCAGATATACGCGCATGACTTGTAAACCAAAACGGAGGGAGTACTCCTTTTAGTGCCCCAAAACAGAAATAAGTATTAATCTTGGATTGCTCATTTGGGGGCATTAATTTAGGCTAGAGGACATCATTTATCAACTGCCCTTGAATGGGATATTGTCATTGTCACCTACTATGTTCATAGTTCAGAATATTAATATGTCCTAGCCTCGTGATCCCCTGAGTGATCCAAGCACATCCCGGACGATTAATCTATACATTACTCGTTTTTTACCACTGATAGACGACACTTACCGTTGGTTTCAAACTACAAAAGGTCAATCGATTTCTGGAACTTGGTCGTAATTTTGTGTTGTCTAATAAAACAAATGATATGTTTACCAACTCTCGAATTAATTATGAAAATATGGTGAACAGCTCAAATGATTAACTAAGAAAGGAAACCTAACAAAATACTTCACATTGTGTAGATTTTAAGGCAAAAGATTTTTCCATGTATAATTGATACTACCTAACACGTATGTAAAGTGCTGAATACTATCAAGAGATGGACTGCTCAGAAGTATATTTTTCTTAGAAGAAAAGTGAACATCAAGTACTGCTAGACTTGTTGATGAACATAAATCAGAGGGGTTCCTTTGAAACAATAGTTTGTATAATTCACAAAAGGTGGCGGGTAAAAAGGCGCTTTGTTCGATTAGAGTGGCGGGAACAGGGATGTCAATGTGGCCATAATTCTTTGTCGTGTCTTGTAGAAGTACACACGGCAAAGGCCGACCGTCATAATGGCTCCGTGAAGGGTGGTGAGAATGTACACGTGTCGCACAGAGGTTTGCCATGTGTTTTCTTGTTGTTTTGCCATGTCTATTTATCCGTTGTGTGTTTTTCTTGGAATGTACCATGTTCTCAATCTTCGCCGAGTGCTTTTCTCGTGTAACTGGGAAAAGTATTTCTTTGTCGTGTTCCTTACCATGCAACACATGGCAAAGACCGAAACACACGACAACGTTCTATTTTCTCGTAGTGCAAGGTGATGACTTGTGTCGTGCAATCCATAGACATGTTGCCGCTGAGAACACTAGGAGTGACCGCCAGTGATCTCTTAGGGCGTGTTTGGTTGGTCGGTCCAATATTTCTTATTTTTGGCACTTGGCTCACCGGATGCTTCATGTGGAGAGATTTAGCTTGGGCCAACTTTGGAAGTTTATTTGGTTGCCGATATTTTTGTTTCCCCACTAGGAGAGCCCATATGGCCACTTTGTTTGGTTTCCCAAACTGGGCTCGGCTGATGCAAAAGTGCATGTTTGGAAGCCCGCGTCAAGCCCGATGTGGTTACCTCGCATGGAAAATGGTGATCTTACCAACTAATCATTAGGGTTTATTATCTTACACATAATCGATCACATGAATCAGAACAACTAGTAGTACACAATCCACATGATCAGGCCGACGATGATGAAGTCTTTGATCATACTTTCACCCTGTATAGGTAGAACCTGTCCATGTGGATGAACTTGATGACCTATATCAGGAGGACTGAAATTGATGTTCATATCTTGTGACGGCTGTGGACACTCTGCTAAGAACTTAGAGTAGGCTTGTTGTGCATGTTCTAGAGTCTTAAACCCCTTATGGAGGTTGTGCTGGTAACCTGTCACTTCTTGGCTACACTTCTCTCATATCTTATAGATTTCCGGCTTCTTGCTGTAGTACACCATGTACCAGTTGTATTTCTACAAGACATAACACATATGCAACCTGTAAGGATCGCAACTATAGTAGGCAAATCCAATTCACAAACACAAGGTAATCAACATAAGAAATTTACACATGCATGATCATATGGGCAAAAGCATCAGCAGTTCATCTACAAGCTAGTGTGATCCTACCGATAGCCACCAACTTCTATGGTGTCACCCTACCACCATATCAAAAGGGGTGTAATCCTACCACCGCATAAGTTCTTCATCATGTGAGGGGTTAGTATATACCACCTCACAATAAACATGCATAAGTTCTCATCAAGTCCTTAGCTACATCAAAATATACAACCAAAAACTTCTTATTCATCATGCATGCACCAGCCGCCACCATCTCCATGATCATGGAGAAAGCACTAAACGTAGTAGTGCTTGGCCAGGTAGGTCCTGAGCCAGAGATCCCTGTGGTCCTCCGCCATCTGAACAAAGTAGTTGCCCATAGCCTTGTTATCAAAGAGGTGGCTGAGCACCACCATCAGAGCCTCTAGGCTGTAGCCTCTAGTGGACATGACGGTGTCGTAGAGACCTAGGTGCACATCAGGAGGGGAAGGAGTGGTGATAGTGGTCGCCACCGCTTTCACGGCATCGGTCATGCATGTGATGGCGACGACGTCCTCCTCTCCCAGTAGTGTCCTCTTCCTCTTCTTGGACGGATCAAAGCCAGCAGGAATGTAGGCATTTGTGATGGCGCCAGGATCAACCCCTAGAGCAGGAGAACCAACGGCGGCATCGGTCTTGACCTCTTCATCAATTACCACTATCTCGGACTCCTGGGTCTGCATGTATTTAGGGCTTGGTTCGCCAAGAGGCTCACTGGAGCCCATGGCAAACCTTCCAGTGGCAAGGCCAAATGAGAAGATGGCCTCCATCTGCCGATAGTTGGCGACCATCTTGTTCAGATACTCGGCATCCTTGGAGTAATCCTGAGACGGGGAATTACAGCGAGGTTAATGGTAGTTAGTGATGTTAAAAAAGGGAATTGTATATGATGTTACTGCAAGAACTGAAGATAGTTAGTACCGAGATGTGTCCCCTGTAGTGAGCGTCCTCCAAGATGATTGTGCAGGTCTCCTTGTCCCAACTAGCTCCGCTAAGGTCTCTAAGCGGGGACACATGGATCCACCCGGTCCTCCATTTATGCAGGTGGTTGTACACCTGTTGTCAGGACACCTCGATGCCACAAAACTCAAACACCTTGCGGGCAACATTGTTCAGGTGCACCTCCTTGAACCCCTTCTCCGTCCTGACGCCGTTCTTGATGATCTCACACATCTGGTTGAGCACGAACGCTGAGAGGAACGGTTCCCACTTCATGGTGCCCTTCACCTCATTGCACTGGACTGTGTTGTGGGCTTTGCTAGCCTTGAGGGCCCTCTTCTTGGCCACGATCTTGGCAGCTTGCTCAGCAATCTTATCCACCATGTACCCGGTCATCGGAGGCATAGACAAGATCTCCGTGCGCTAAGGATATGTGAGCCTCAAAGGGGGGAGCTGGGGTTGGGTCTCAGCAACAAAGGTCCCCTGAGAATCCATGGCGCCTGCCTGAACTCATTAGTGGCCATTTCCTACAGATCTCATGGTCACACATATTAGAACCTAGACTACACATGAACACAAGTTTACAGGATGTAGACAAAATTACCTACCTATACATGCAACAAGTCCACAATAACACCGATCTATGGCTACACCGAGAATTTCATTGGGCATACTAACATAGATCTACCGCAAACTACAATCTGATCTAGGAGGTGCTAATAGCTCGAAGCTACCACACCTGGGGTTTGAGGAAACTCACCGGCATCGGAGGAGCGGAGCACGTCGCCGCTGAAGATCTTCGAGAAGAACGCCTGCACCAGTCAATCTACAACCACCACCGCCGGTACCGCCCCTTACCTGTTGGCCGATGAAGAACTTCATCGACTTACGAGCTCGAAGAATGGGAAAACGGTGGCGAGACACTACATGGTGAGCTTGGTGGTGATATATACCGCCGCCCTTCCGCATACGGTGATGAAATTTCTCCCGCCAGCTTTTGTGGGAAAGCTGCGGCTCGCGCCATCGCCGAGCGCGCATGGGCGGCGCGTAGTTTCCTCCCTATATTTAATATGCAGTTCCCCTTGTTGGTTTCATAAAAGGCCTTGTTGAGATTGTTAGTTTCTTGCACGCATGTTGGCAAGGTTGACGCAAAATCTCCGGCGCAGATACACCCTCGTGCTCGCAATTAGCGTCCTAGAGTCCAAGAGTATATAGATGGGAGTGCTTAGATTTCAGGGATAATTTTTTATGTCTATTATGTCTAAGTCGCTGATGTCATCCTAATATTTGTGCTAATTCTTAGTTCTAACCTAGTTGCAACTCGTAAGATTTGTACTAATTCTCAGTTACAACCAAGTTGTAACTCGTTAAATTCCAAGTTATACCATAGTTATAACTCATATGTAACTTCCACTTTGCACGAATCACGAGGTAAATCGAACGGTAAAAGAGACGACCGATACCTAAGAAGTTCTAGCAAAACCGTATATAGATATACTTATTAAAATAGCACAGTAATAAGTACACAATACAAAGCAAGCAATATTATTAATGATATGGCGGGCTAGTTCTCTTTGAAATACTAGCAGCTTTCTTTTCGAGAACGTCTTCAAAATAGCATAATTATTCGGGACAGTCGAAACTTCAAGTCACTGCTAGCTGCTTAAAACAGCAGCGTAGCTCCGAATCCAACAAGCACGGAGAGCGCCGCCGAGCGAGTGGAGAGCACCGGCGCGGCCGTGGAGGGCGCTGGCGCCGGCGGCGTTGCGGGAGGCGGTGCTACCGCCGGCGGTGCCAGGTCGTGCTTGAGGGCCTCGACGGTGGGCTGGTCGACGTGGAAGGACTTCTCGAGGACGACGTCGTCGATGCCGGACTCGAAGATCGCACCCGGGAGCGAGACGGTGCCGGGGCTGGCGCCGCCGAAGGTGGAGAATGCGCGGGCCCGCGCAGTGCCGGCGTTGTACTGGAAGTGCACCATGCCTTTGGGGAACACGAACATGTCGCCGGCCTGCAGCGTCTGCGTGTACACCTTGCCGGCGACCTCGTCGACGAGGCCGACGAGGAGTGGGCCCTGCACGACGAGCAGCAGCTCCGACGCCCTCGGGTGGATGTGCGGCGGGTTGAGGGTGCCGGCGCCGAAGACGAGCGCGGCGTAGGAGACGGACTGGCCGAGCAGCGCCGGGAACTCGGCGGCCGTGGCTTTTGTGGCGGTGAACTTGGCCGGGTCGGCGGCGTTGCTGCTGATCAGGTTGGTGTAGGTGAAGAATGTGCCGTTGAGGAGGGTCGCGTTGGTGCCCGGCGGCACGATGAAGTCCGTCAGGATGTCCGGGTCGCTGGCGTCCGTGACGAAGGTCAGGGCACCGCAAATAATGGCCATGGCGAAGAGGATGGCGAGGCTTAGAGACGACGCCATTTTCACAGATCAAGCTTGCTGTAAGGTTTGTTTGTGTGATCAATTGAGTTTGTCGGCTGAAGAGTGAGATCTATTTGTAGCAGTCGTCTGACATTGTATGAGCCGACCAAGCAGATCCTGCCAAAGCGTTTGGGGTCAGCTCAGTTGTAAGCCTCCGTAGCGTTCCTGCGTCGCTTGGCGATTAAAGAAATCTAAGAATATATACGTTGAATCCAATGTGGTGAAACGGTCAGGGAAGCAGCCGGGCCAGCTGCAGCATCCGCAACAAGAGTGGTTGCCCAGGTAACTCTTCCCCGGATGCTGCAGGCCTGCTGTCTCTATGCCAGGCCAACATTTTGACAGATGTCTGCAAACATCCACCTCGATTTCTCAAACCTTTTTTTGGGTCACCTCATGACTATCCCTTCTGTATAAATACCACAGAAGTTCTGCAACAATATTCATCTCATCAAGTTATCTTTCTCGAACAGTTTGATCAGCTAGCTACAATCCAATGGCGTCCCTGAACATCTACTCCTTGCTGCTGCTGCTCGCAGCACTGGTATCAGCACCACTGGCCACGGTGGCCGGCGACCCGGACATCCTGACCGACTTCATCCCGCCACCAGCGCTCGGCGGGCCAGTCACCGTCACCGGCGACTACTTCACATACACCGGTTTCCGGGCCGCGCTGCCGATACTGCCCCCACCGACCACCTTCACGATCTCCAAGGCGTCCATGGCGGAGTTCCCGGCGCTCAACGGGCAGAGCGTGTCGTACGCCAGGCTCACGTTCCCGGCGGGCACCGTGAACCCGACCCACACCCACCCGCGCGCCTCCGAGCTGCTGCTTGTCACTGAGGGCGCGCTCTCCGTCGGCTTCATCGACACCACCGGCAAGCTCTACACCAAGGACCTCGTCGTCGGGGACATGTTCGTCTTCCCCAAGGGCCTCGTGCACTACCAGTTCAACCAGGGGACCAGCCAAGCCGTCGCGCTGTCTGGGTTCGGGAGCGCCTCCGCCGGCACCGTGTCCGTGCCGGTCACCGTGTTCGGCACTGGGGTTGACGATGCGGTGCTCGCCAAGTCGTTCAAGACCGACGTGGCCACCGTGCAGAAGCTCAAGGCTGCCCTGACGCCGCCGCCAAAGAAGAACTGATGACTTATAGTTTGGTCGTGTCTCCTGTCGTCCGGCCTATGATCGGTTGGCGCTTTGCCATATGTTCTGTTTCATTTTTTATGTTGAAATAACCTGCCTAAAAGTAGGAAACCAAACTTTGTTGAATTATATATTAGCGCGATGTCCACTTGATTTGAACCTGTGTAGTGTTTGTGTCTTTGTGTGATGAGCTTTGCAGCATTGTTTACTATATTTAGATCAAAATTTTGAAGGAACGGATAGAATATACGATAGATTTCTATACAGGGATCTAGATTTCTGGGCGGACGGCGGGACCGTCACCCCGGCTGAGAATGCGGGGCTTACTCTCACGTTTCTCCCGGAGGAGGTGGCCGCGGCTACGGTCCATGAGGACCGGGTCGGCGCCAGGACCTGATGGCTTGCCGGTGGCATTCTTCCAGACCTTCTGGGCCCAGCTGCAGCCAGTGATCATGCAGATGTTTCAGGAGTTCTATACAGGGACTCTTGTCATGTCTCGTCTGAACTTTGGGGTGATTACCCTGATCCCCAAAGTAGTGGGGGCCACGGATATCCGCTAATTCAGGCCAATCACGATCATTAATGTCATCCGGAGGATCTTTGCGAAGGTCTGTGCCATGCGGCTCGCTCCCGTCATGGAACGGCTCACTCACCCCTCCAGTTCGCCTTCCTTAAGGGATGCTTGATTCACGATGGTGTACTCGCCATTCATGAAATTATTCATGAGGTGAAGGTACGCCGTCAGAAGGGAGTGTTCCTTAAGTTAGACTTTCAGAAGGCCTATGACCGTTTGGACTGGGCTTTCTTGAGACTAGTCCTGAAGAGGAGGGGTGTTGATGACAGGATGATCTGCTGGATCATGCAGTTTGTGATGAGTAGCAGGACGGCGATCAACATTAATGGGGAGATTGGCCCGTACTTTAGTACATCCTGTGGGATTTGACAAGGGGACCCTCTCTCTCCCCTCCTATTTAACTCCGTGGTGGATGCCCTGGCAGAGATTTTGGATAGAGCCAAAATCGCTGGCCACATCTCGGGTGTGGTGGGGCACCTTATCCCTGGAGGTGGTATCTCCCACCTCCAATATGCGGACGATACAATGATTATGGTGCAGGGCTCAGATCTCGACATTATTAACCTTAAGTTCCTACTTCTCTGCTTCGAATCCATGTCAGGGTTGAAGATTAACTTCGACAAGAGCGAGGTTATCATTCTTGGGTATTCCGAGAGGACCGGCAAGGCATCACCTATAAACTGAATTGTAAGCTGGCGGACTTCCCGACTACTTACCTTGGGATACCCATCCGAGAGACTAGGATTCTGATTAAGGATCTTGCACCCCTGGTTACAAGGGTTCAGTCTAAAGCCGAACCCTGGCGAGCTAGGCTCATGACCAAGGGGAGCAAGACGGTCTTGATCAACTCTTGTCTCTCGAGCCTGCCCATGTACCAGATGGGGCTATACCTACTCCCGGAGGGGACCCACGCAGACTACGCCAAGGAGCTGTCTAGGTTCTTTTGGGCAGGAAGGGATGGCCACCAGAGGTACCATATGGTTAAATGGGCAGACTTATGCGCCCCGAAATGTCTTGCGGGCATAGGGATCCTCGACTCGCGCCGTTTTAATGTGGCCCTGATGTTAAAATGGGTTTGGCGTATCATTAGCGATGATGGGGGCTCTGGCTCCAACTCATCAAGGCCAAGTATCTCCGTGGCCGTCCTCTCTTTGCGTGCAAACGTCGGGAGGGATCCCAATTCTGGAGGGCCATCTAGGATATTAAGCACTATATTGGGCAGGGCCTCTCTTTTGCCATTGGTGACGGGCGCAGGGTGCGATTGTGGCTTGATCCATGGCTCCTGGCATCCCCGCTTTGCGAGCAGTTCCCCACACTATATGCCATCTCCGCCTCCCTGTCGATCCTCATTGCCGAGGCCTTTCGTGAGGGCAGCTGGAACATCTTGTTCCGGCGAACCTTTAGTGTGGCCGAGGCGGAGGAGTACCAGCGCCTGACGGCTGCCCTTCCTGCTTCCTTGTCCGAGGAACAGGACTCGACATCCTGGCGTCTGACCCCAGGAGGGGAGTTCTCGGTGAGCTCGGCCTACCGGACCCTCTTCTAAGGCCCGAAGTTGCGGTGGACCTCCCCCCTTTGGAAGGCCCCTTTCCCCCTTAGCATTCGTATTTTCGTGTGGCAGCTTCTTCGTGATTGCCTGCCTTCAGGGGTGGAGGTGGCTAAGCGTAATGGCCCGAGCAATGGTCTGTGTCCCCTATGTGGAACCCTGGATACTTGTGCTCATATTATGTTCTCGTGCTCGGCGGCTCAGTTTTTGTGGAGCTTTGTCAGGGAGGCGCTTGGTCCCTCTTGGCAGGCCCGGGAGCTCGGGGAGTTCCTGCAGACCGAGGCGAACCGTGCCGGAAGGAGACGCCGCCTCTTCTGGCTAGTGTCCGTGGCCCTAGCTTGGACCTTGTGGAACGTGAGGAACAAGATGGTGATTGAGCGGATATTTCCCTCTCGTGTCTCTAACTCGATTTTTTCTTTTATCGCCTTCCTTCAGCAGTGGTCCCCGCTGGCGAGGCAGCGTGACCGGGAGGCTCCCGGCGACACTCTTCGGGCATTGAGGACGGCGGCATCTCCCTTCTCGGTGTCGGTTCGCTCTGGATGATCTCCCCTGGGCGGCGGCTTGAGTGTTGTTGTGGTCCCTTCGTTTTCTTTTAGTTCTGGGCTCTGATGTGCTATGGCCCCAGCGGACTTGCTTATGTTTTCCTTTCTCCTTTGGCCTCGGCCAATTGGTGTGGTGGGATGCTTGTATGAACCTGAATGTTGCTTTATTTATAAAGCGGGACGAAAGCCTGATTCGAGAGAATATACGACGGTATAAGTTATGACGGACTTCTACTCATTAGGCAACATGCTCGTCTTCCCCAAGGGCCCAACATCGCAATGGCGTGCCTCGCGAGCACCATGTCTGTTTTGTCACCGTGTTTGCGACGGGAATAATGATGATGTCATGCTTGTCTAGTCGTTCAAAAATGATGTTGCAACGATGAATAAGCTCAAAGCGGCACTCAATCCATCATTGCCAAACAACAGATTCCTAAGCAATATATGCTCTTGTTCTTGTTTGACGTGTCGTTCATTTCCGCACATGATTTAACAAGAATGCCATTTTTTGGGTTACGGATGTTTTATTACTTAAAAAGCTGTAAGCGTTATAGCATGTCTCTAAATCTTGATCCTCCTCCAATAAAAAGAGTCAAAAGTCCCGAATGGGTAAGAGTTACAAAATCTCCAATTGTTTTCCAATGAATAGTTTGTTTTTAATAGCAGAGGTCGTGGTGATTTGGCCAAACATTTATACATTACTGATTGTTCTTTGGATCATAATTTGGGATTTGTGGCTATTTGGGAAACGGGTTCACGAGATTTTTCGTACAAACTTCTTAACTAGCAATCATGCGGTATAGAATTTGTGTGGCATTCACGTCTGCCTCGTTGAAGATCTGGGGCATCTTAGTGGGCGTTAGAATATATATGTTGTATATGGTGCTCCTTAGAACAAGTTCAATGCGGACTTCCTTCATGAAATGGTTAATCTAGCAAAGGATAAGCCTTACCCTATTATTATTGGGGATTTCAGTTTGCTTCAATTTCCATTCAAGAATAGTAAAAGCAGATTCGACAATCACTGGCCTTTTTATTCAATACAGTCTTTGATAGTTTGGATTTGAGAGAGATTTCAATGACTGGACACAATTTACTTGGACAAATAGCCGTCCAGAATCAACATATGAGAAACCAAACCGCATACAAGTGGACATTGATTGGGAATATAAGTTCCCTATGGTGTAGGTAATGGCCATAGAACATACTGAGGCTCTATGGGGTCACGCTCCCATATAAATGACCATTGGATTTCCTAGACCGCAGTGTTCTCGCCAATTCAAGTTTTAATTTAGATGGTTACACCGCAAGGGTTGATATGGTCAAAAAGGTATGGAAAGACCCATTGCTAGCCACACCATAATTCAAAAGTAAAATAATAAAATGTGTGTGACACACAAACACCTTGGTGGATGGGCACGGCAAACAACCGGTATCCTTAAACAAGAAAAGCAATGACTTTCGTTAGTTAGGTGATCAGATATCATCTAGCGAAGGAAATGAAGATGTAAAGTTTTAGTTATTAAGTTTATTTCCTAATGCTTACTAGGTTGTGCCAGATTAATCTAGTGGCATGGCTCTGTGGTGTTTTCCAGTAATGGAGATGCACATTTGCTAGCTCTACTTAGTCTAGGTGCTACCACACTAATTCACTTTCTCTGTGATTAATCATTTGCGAAAATTTAGCTATGAACTATTGAAGATTCAAAAGTGGGCTTGAGGAAGATCTAATGCAGTCACTAGTAGAAAACAGGCCTTTGGTTTGGAGAATTAGTCCCGGTTGTGTTTGGAACCGGGACTAAAGCTCCGGACACAACGGCTAGAAACCGCCGTAGGGCCTGGCGACATCTAGTCCCTATTCGAACAGGACCTTTAGTCCCGGTTATAGACACCAACATGGACTAAAGGGTTACTGGCAAGCTGGGGCATGTGCTAGAGCTTTAGTTCCGGTTGGTGTCTCCAACCAGGACTAATGTGATTCCTATTTCATCTTCTTCCTTGCCCGAGCCACACTCCATTTTCAATCTACTTCTCCTCTGTTTCCTCCATTGAGCTCGACTTCATCCCTATTTTTCACAAGATTTGTCAAGATTTGGTGGTGCCCCATCTATCCAAGGGTCCTAAAAGGTAAGCAACTTCATCGTTTTATCTTTTATTGCTAGTTTAGCTCATTTCATGCTCTAGAAGTAGTGGGATTTGTGGGTTTTGTTTGGGAGTAATTTTTGCAAAAATAACATTTGGTCACTATTTTACTTTGGTTTTAATCTGATGAACTTGTATTAATTATGTCACTTCTCTATTTATGATGTTGTGTAATGGTTTTTGATATACTTAATTATATAATGCAGATTGGCCACACTCCTTTCTGAGCTCAAGTTCATCCCCTTTTTTCACACGATTTATCAAGATTTGGCGACGCCCCATCTATCCAAGTTTCTAAAATATTAGCAACTCCATCCTTTCATCTGTAATTGCAAGTTTATCTAATTTCATGCTCTCGAAGTAGAGAGAATTGTAACCACTTCATCTTCAAATTCCAGATGGATATAAACAAAATAACAACATCATTATCCATAGACATATATATGTACCATAGCAAACAATACTAATCACAAAATTGTAACAAAAATACGGTTAATTCAAAAAAGCTTTATAGGAAGATACACTAACTCAATACATGTTCGAGAAGCTCCTCGAGATCAATATATGGGAGTGCCTCTATGGCGAGATCCTCGAAGATGTCTGAGGATAGGATCCTAAGACGTCTTCGAGAAGCTCCGCCGTAGTCCCTTGTTTGTCTGTCCTGAAATGTTACTAAGAGCAGGCCAATCATTGATTGTTATGAACAACAACGCTCGTAGGTCAAATTCCTCCTGCTTGTTCTCATCCCACACACGTACACCTTTCCCGTGCCACAACTGTAAGAGTTCTTCAACTAATGGCCTTAGATACACATCAATGTCATTGCCGGGTTACTTCGGGCCTTAGATGAGCACTGACATCATAATGAACTTTCGCTTCATGCACAACCAAGGAGGAAGGTTATAGATACACAGAGTCACATGCTAGGTGCTATGACTGCAGCTCTGCTCCCTAAAAAGATTCATGCCATCTGTACTTAGACCAAACCATAAGTTCCTCGCGTCACCTGCAAAGTCCGGGAACTCTCTCTCGATTTTTCTCCACTGCGACCCATCAGCGGGGTGTCTCAACATCTCGTCTTTCTTACGGTCTTCCATGTGCCATCACAACAACTTGGCATGCTCTTTGTTCCTGAACAAGCGTTTCAACTGTGGTATTATAGGAGCATACCACATCACCTTTGCAGGGACCCTCTTCATGCGGCGCTCGCCCTCAACATCACCAGGGTCATCTCGTCTTATCTTATACCACAATGCAGTGCATATTGGGCATGCATCCAAATTCTCGTACTCCTCGCCGCGGTAGATGATGCAGTCATTAATGCATGCATGTATCTTCTGCACCTCTAATCCTAGAGGGCAGACAACCTTCTTTGCTTCGTAGGTACTGGCGAGCAGTTCGTTATCCTTTGGAAGCAACTTTTCAAATCCTTTGTCAGTCACACCGTTCTTTGCCTTTCATTGCAGCAATTCCAGTGTGCTACCCAAATTTTTGTGCCCATCTTCACAATTTGGGTACAACAATTTGTTGTGATCCTCTAACATCTGCTTGAACTTCAACCTCTCCCTTTCAGTTACGCATTCTTTCTGGGCATCAGCAATGGCCTAACTAAGATCATCATCGGGCAGATCTGATGCCCGTTCTTCATCTTGTTCTTCATCATTGTCTTCCATTGTAGTACCATCGTATTCAGGGGACATAGTAGGGTAGTCGTTATCGTTCTCTTCTTCTTTGTTGTCTTCCATCATAACCCCTCTTTCTGCGTGCTTCGTCCAACAATTATAGCCGGTCATGAAACCGGACCGAAACAGGTGGCTATGAAGGACTCTTGAGGAAGAGTATTCCTTATGATTCCGACAGACACCACATGGACAAGACATAAAACCATTCCGCTTGTTTGCCTCGTCACAAGGAGAAAAGAATGCATGTCTTTAATGAACTCGCTAGAGAGTCGGTCAGCATACATCCATTGCCGGCTTATCTGCATTATATAATTAAGTACATCAAACAGAATCATAATGATAAAATTAGTACTGGTCTAAAAAACAAAATTAGAGCCAACAACCGGGACTAAAGATATGATGAACCTTTAGTCCCGGTTGGAGGCACCAACCGGGATTAAATGTGGATGTGGCGACAACATGTCAACACTATGTTCTCAGTGGGCAACACTAAGCCAGTAATGACGACACTATTTTGGGTGGGTGGAAGCACTATGCCAGGGGTGAGTGTGTCAACATTATGTCTTTAGTGCCCGACACTATGTTGTGCTGCTTAATCTATAAATAGGTACCCATTCTTGTGAAGAACTGCAAAATGGTGTGCGAGACTAGGGACACTACTACGCGAAGCTTCTCGAAGATGTCTTAGGACCTCATCCTCAGACATCTTCGAGGAGCTCGCCGTAGAGGCACTCCCTAATATGTGAAATTAGTTAGCTCCACCAGCATACTGATCTAGCTAGAGAAGATATAAACTGAAAGATGGTGTGCGAGAGCAGGGACACCACTACGTCAGAGCTTCTCGAAGATGTCTTAGGATCCCGTCCTCAGACATCTTCGAGGAGCTCTCCATAGAGGCACTCCCTAATATGTGAATTGTTTTAGTTACCCGGCGTATTAATCTATAGCTAGAGAAGTTATTAACTCCAAGATGGTGCGAGAGGGACACCACTACAGCGGAGCTTCTCGAAGATGTCTTAGGATCCTGTCCTCAGAGCTTGCCATAGAGGAGCTTCTCGAAGATATACTGTGATGTCTTCTTATCAAGCTTTTATGAATTAATCCTATCTTTGTTACAATTTTTTCAGTTTGCTGAAGGCAGGTAAAAGACGAAGAAGGGTATTTTGCCCGGCTAGTTAGAATGATGAACTCACGCATGTGTGTGCTTCTAAAATCAAATTTCAAGACTATGTGCCAAAACAAGATATATAGATAGAATCCACATGTTGTGATATTTATTTTGGAGTTCCTTACATTAATACAAGATAGATAGAATCTAAACATCGATCTCATGTTATCATTGCAAAAATTACTACCAAACTAAATGCACAAATCCATCTACAAGATAGATTATGAAATAAGCTAAAATAGCAATGAGAGTTCAAAGGATGAAGTTGCTCACCTTTTAGAACCACCTTTGGATAATGGGGCACCACAAAATATAGACAAATCTTGAGAGAAAATTGGGCATGAACTCAAGCTTGTTGAAGCAAGAAAGAGAGAGGAGCCACCGGCTTGAAATGGTGGCTCGGACAGGTTGGGAAAGAAGATATAGCCAGACCTTTAGTCCCGGTTTGTTTCTAGAACCGGGACTAAAGGTTCACCTTTAGTCCCGAACTAAAGGGTCTGACGTCGGACCCAGCCTACCTGACGTCCTTTAGTCCCGGTTTGTTACACGAACGGGGACTAAAAGGTCCGTTCGAACTAGGACTAGTGTCTGCCGCTCCATGCGTCCAGATAGAGCCGTTAGGACCGGGCATTAGTCCCGGTTTGTAGCAAAATCGGGACTAATGCCCCTGGACCAAAGATCCGTTTTCTACTAGTGTGTCCTTGATAGATTGGGCAAAACATTTTAAAGTAAGTTGAGCATTTTATTATTGTTCTTGGTACTGACAGTGATCTTGAGTTGCATTGGATTTCAGTAGCTGACAAAATATCTCAAAACTGAAATTTCAAGATGCTACGTAAATCGGAAGCTTGGATTAGTTTTATGGGTAATGCTATACCTACGTAAAAACCTACGGGTTGAAAGCTACGGGCTGACGTGGCCACGATTTTCTCTCCCGTGAAGTTGCCCAGGAAAAAAAGGAAAAAAAATTATTTTCTCTCACATGAGTACTGCCCAGGAAAAAAAGAAGGAAGTGGCCGGCCGCACGGCCGTTGATTACGGAAGCTAAAAACAGAAGATTACGGCGGCTCTGTTTCGTGTTGTTCCGTCCCTCAGTTTGGTCTGCTCCAGATCGATTGACGAGGAAGAAGGACGTTGCCGCCGCGCCGCCTCCGCGTACAATCAGTCTGCCGCTGCGTGTGATCGGAAGACTGGTTCTGAACTCTAAACGTTTTTTAGACGTCAGTTTGATCTGAATCAGGTAAACCCAGTACCTTAATTCTCTGATCACGGTGTATACTGTCTTCTTGGGTTCTCATCGATCATAAGTAATAATCATAGATTCATAGTAAACTTCACGCACTTTGGAATTTTGGTCATCGCATGTTCATCATGTTTCTGTCTGATTGCACATAACATCTCGTTATAAGTTCCTTGTATCCTCACATGGTTCACTAAAATAGATGCCAGAACTGAGATGACTTTGAACGAATGATTTTATTAACATTTACGTTCAATGTCTAATGTGATGATTTTTAGGGATGGACATTCAAAGTACTAGTGTTCAAGATTCAGGTGACATGTCTATTTCAAGCAACGAGAATGGTTTTGAGCAACAGAAGGAAGGCAACGTGGAACTTGAGCAAAATCGTGGTGACGCACAAGCAGAAGCCTTACTTGAAGACCCTGAGTTGGGCATGACCTTTGATAGTGAGAATGATGCGGGGAAATACTACAGGAACTATGCTAAATCTAAAGGTTTTGGTGTCACCAAAAGAAGCTCACATACTGATGATGATGGAGAACTAAAGTACCTTACTCTTTGTTGTTCTCGCTATGGTAAGACTCAGTCCAACTCAAAAAATATGTTGAAGCCAAATCCATCTGCTGGTTTAGGATGTCAAGCTAAAGTTAATATTACGCGTCGCCCTAGTGGGAAGTTTCAACTTTCAAAAGTCATTTTGGATCACAATCATACACTTAGCCCACTAAAATCTCGGTTATTTAGATGCAATAAAAAGATGGGATTTCATGTTAAGCGGAGGCTTTTATTGAATGACCGGGCTGGAATACGAGTAAACAAGAATTTCAATTCATTTGTTGTGGGAGCGGATGGTCATGATAACCTAACTTTTGGTGAGAAAGATTGTCGCAATTTTCTAGAGAAAGAGAGAAGGCTGAAACTTGGACGTGGTGATGCTGAAGCTGTTCGTGACTATTTTGTGAAAATGCAATCCGAGAATCCAAATTTTTTAGTGTTATGGATGTTGATGATGAATCTCGACTAAGAAACGTTTTTTGGGCTGATGCAAGAAGTAGGGAAGTCTATGAATCTTTTAATGACGTTATTACTTTTGTCACAACATATTTGACAAATAAATATGATATGCCTTTTGCTTTATTCGTGGGCGTTAGTCATCATGGCCAGTCAGTGTTGTTAGGATGTGTTCTATTATCAAATGAAGATACCCCAACATTTTCTTGGTTATTTCAAGCTTGGCTTACATGTATGTCAAATCGCCATCCAAAAGCTATTATAACTGATCAGGCAAAAGCAATTCAGAATGCTGTGGATCTAGTTTTTTCAGACTCTCGATATAGATGGTGTTTGTGGCATATAATGAAAAAGATACCCGAGAAGCTAGGTGGATATGAGGAATATGATCACATAAGGGTTGCTATTGGCAATGCAGTTTATGATTCATTAACAGTTACTGCTTTTGAAGTTTCTTGGATGCATATGATCGAGCGGTATAATCTTGGTGATAATAAATGGCTTAAAGGGCTTTATATTGATCGGCACCGTTGGGTTCCAGCTTTTGTGAAAGACACCTTTTGGGCAGGTATGTCTACTACACAACGCAGCGAGAGTATGAATGCCTTCTTTGATGGTTATGTTAATGCAAAAACAACATTGAAGCATTTTGTTGGCCAATGTGAGAATGCTCTTCGTGACAAGGTTGAGTAGGAGAAAATTTCTGATTTTAATTCTTTCAATTCAACCATACCTTGTGTCACACACTTTGATATCGAGAAGCAATTTCAGTCAGTCTATACGAACTCAAAGTTCAAAGAGTTTCAAGAAGAGCTAACTCACAAGTTGTACTGTGATCGGAAGTTCATACAGAAAGAAGGGGCAATAGAAACATATGAAATAACCGAGGATGTCTTGATTAATGCAGAAACTGGATGGATAAAAGATATTGTTTATCATGTATATCTTAATGATGAAGAGTTTGAATTTAAATGTTCATGTCGCCGCTTTGAGTTCAGAGGTATTCTCTGCAGACATGTTTTAAGTGTGCTCACTCACAAGAAAAGAAAGGAGGTTCCTTCACAATACATCCTAGGTGGAGGAAAAATGTGAAGAGAAAACATAACTTCATTAGGTGTACATATGCCGGCATGGAAGATACTCCAGTTGCAAAGCGGTTTGATATGTTGTGCAATGACTTCTATCCAGTTGCAGAGATATGTTCCATGTCAGATGATTCTTGCAATGCTTTGGTTGAACAGCTTCGTACTCTGAAAATTAAGTTTTCGAATAGCTCAATTTCTGTTGATAATGAGGAACACCTTGGCACAGAGGAATGCACACTTTCCAATGAAAAGACAACATGTAAAACTATATTGAGCCCAATAGCTGTTAGATGTGCTGGACGTCCTCCTTCATTGAGAAAAGAATCAAAGGTTGATAAAATAATCCGCGAAGCAAAAGAAAAGAAAAGAAGAAGAAACTAGAACTAAAAGAGAAGAAAAAAGCTGCACAAGAGGAGAAGAATAAAGCTGCACAAGAGAAGAAGAAAGCTTCCAAAAAAGGTTTATTTGTCTGCACTACCTTTTGTTCAAAAGCACTAATTTCAGCATAATTAATTGTGGTCTTTCAGGCTCGCTCCACAAATTCGAGAAAAAAAGGTCCCAATAAAAAAAGGAAACTACCGGAGGATGACACTCCACGGGAAGAAAACGTGAGCAAACGTGTAGTTCATTTGGGTAACCAAATGTCCAGTAGGACAATTAGGTATCTTTGTTCTTGCCTTTTTATTTTCAATAATTATTTCAACATCCATCTCATTCTGTGCCTTTGTGTGGAGCAGGGTCCGTTTGACTTCGACATCGGTACTTGCAACATAAGTCCACCAACAAGCGCTACAGTACCATATGGCGTAATGCCAGTATATTTCTTTCTGATCATATCTTTAGTTTTAATATAGTTACTTCAACATTCAAGTCACTCCATGCCTTTTTCTCAACAGGGATCGTTTGACTTAGGCATTACTAGTGGAAACATAAATTCAACTATCACACCTCCGGTACCATTAGGAGGTACATCGACAATGTTTATGCCACCGATTATAGGAAAGTATACAAGCTTGCTGTTTGAAGTTCAGCAAAGCTCTGCTGGAGTGTCAAGTTCAACAGAAATGCAATCTGGAGTTGGAATGTTGAACAATAATACGGATCAGAGTTAGACTTTGTAGCCTTTTATTTTGCACTTGCAAGTTTAATGTAATAAGTGGTAGGTACCATAGTACTTGATCAGAGAGGAGACTATCTTTGTTTAGAGTGTTTTTCACTAGTTTGACCATATGTCAATGTTGGAACTTCAGTGCAATTGTTTCTTGTGTAACAGGAATGATAGTGAAGCTATGATTACATTCTAGACTTAAATGGTTTCTTACCATTCTTTTAGCCATTCTGAAAAAAGAACATCAGTTTCACAAACCATAGCTGGAATGAATTTTCCATCACCGACATTTCAAGTTTCATGATCAAAACAAGTCACAAGGACAGACTTTTCAATCTTTCTATAATTAAAGAGCTGATGGTTCTTACACACTTACAAGAACAGACTTTACAAGTTTTACATAACTGAAAGCCAACTCTTATAGATTACTGATAGTGAACAGACAGAGGTATAGCATGAAGATGATAAAAAGAAGAGCTACAGGACTGAACATATCATACACCCAGCACCCAGCACAATGCGTACATATTTTCTATACTGTTCACGATCATGTCTTTCATCCCAAATGGTCTTGAAATTAAGCTACAGAGCAATGGACTTGATGCATTGCTTCTTCATAACTTAAACTTTGTGTGAAGGCAATCGGAACATTAACTTTGTGTCTCACTCTGAAGCATGTCAGGTTGTTCTTGTTTCTCGTTCTATCTGAACTTTTTTTTGCCGTGAATCTCCTAGCTGAATTAATTCACGAGATTTCCGAAGCCCTGGTTGACAAGCAGGAAGTAGAGGCACTTGGTGTCCTTGGGTATCAGGTCCGCCGTATTGGGGAATCTGCCGTGATCTTGTACAGAGTCCGGGCGTCACCATGTCCTCCGGCCGCTCCTATCACTGGTGCCTGTGTCGATGGTGCGCGCCTCTTCCGGCGAGGGGGAGCTCACCGCTCCTCTGGGTACCAACTACCAAGGAGCCCGCAGCCGTGCCTCGGGATAAATCACCCTGTCAGGCCACCACGGGGAGCTTGGCTCGCCTCGCCGCAACAGAGCACTTGGCCACTGTTGCCGCCTCGGAGAACCTCGCCGTATAGCCCGTCAAAGAGACCTTGCCGCTCTCGCTGCCGTTCTGTACGACCCGCCGTCGCCTGTAGCCTGACTGCCTGAGGGAGAAGGGATGGGGAATTGGGGATAGGAAGTTTATTTCGCGAGGAAGGCTATTCTGTTTTAGCTTCCGTAATCAATGGGCTGGCATCTTTTTCCTTTTTTTTCTTGGGCAACTTCACGGGAGAGAAAATCGTAACCACGTCAGCCCGTAGCTTTCAACCCGTAGGTTTTTACGTAGGTGTACAAGTTTTTTTTCTTTTTTCTTGAAGGAACATCGAAAGGACTCCTTGAATATCTTTTTCTATATATGCATATGGAATGTGCATTAAACGAGCCTGCATAATCCGATTGTGTGAATCTGCATAAACGAAACGAATCTGCATATAAGAGCAACGACGACTGCTCAATTCCGACGTGTTCGTGTGGATCCGATCCGGAGGCGTCATGGGTGCGTGTATCTCCAAACGGACGGTGGCACCATGGCCGGAGCTGCCGCCGGAAATCACAGGCCTCATCTTCTGCCGTCTCCCTTCCCACGACGATCGCCTCAGCTTCGGCACCGTCTGCCGTCGCTGGCGCATCGCTGCAGGGCAGCAGATCCCACTACCGCCGGCCATGCCGTGCATCAATCTTGGCAACCGCACGTACAGAGCCTCATCGACGGCAAGGTGCGCCGCTTCCCCACACCCAAGGGCTACCATGCCAGCAGCTCCTTCGACGGCTGGCTCTTGTACTACAACGAGGGATCTGGCCGATGCTTCCTCCGCGGCCCCTTCTTCTCAGGTGCCGCCATCGAGGTCCCGACCCGCTACCACAGGGTGCTAATTGGCAGAGACATCGACATAAAACTGGTCGTGTGCTCTTCTGGTCTTGTCATCATCAGATTCCGCCACCCCCGCATCCATGACGACCGCCTGGTCTCTTACCTTGCAGTTTTTCGTCCAGTGCAGCAACTCGAGCACAAGTTACTTGTATGTTCATTCCTGGTCCAAACCGAAAGATATCGCGGCTGGGTCGGTAACTACACCGACATTGCTATTTACCGCGGGAAGCTCTTTGCTCTCTCCTCCCACGGACAACTCTTCTGCCATGATGTTGACGGAGAAACAGAAAACCAGGGCGAGCAACCTATCATAAACCATGCCAATAATGGGGCTCACCCAACCAGCCTTACTAACTGCTACTACCTGGTTGTATCATTCGACCAGGAAAATCTACTCATGGTACGCTTCAGAAGGAGTGTCACTGCTGATGGTCGCAGAGCAATGGATCTGTGGGTGTTCAAGGCGGATTTCGACAATGGCCGGTGGCTGGAGGTGAAGGACTTAGGCGAGCAAGTCCTCTTCCTCGGTAGGAATTGCTCCATGGCATTCGCGGCAGGCTTGGTGGAGCATTGGGGTCGGATGTTCCGAGGAGGCAACCGTGTGTTTGTTCTAGGCACCGAGTGGGCACAGTCGTTGGGGCAACCCATCTCCCACGAGAGGGTGGATGTTCCTAGCTACTGCGTGTATGACATGATGAGCGGCGAAACTAGTTTTGTTTCGCTTGACAAGCAGCCTCGCTACATGGAGACTCACACGACCGGATGGTTCTTTCCCCATTAGTGACATCCTTTAGCTGCATACACGGGAGGATCAATCTTTATGGATGTCAATGCATATGTGCTTGAGACGTTTGAATTTGCAATGTGAGACTACATCTTTGTTAGGTTATCGTGGATTTTCGTCCCTTTGAAGTATTTTGATTGTGCGAGAGCGGTGAAGGTATGATTTTTGCACTTTCATATTTATGCATACTTCATCATTTTGACATTGAACATGCCGCCTAACTTTAGGTTTCTTATGG
This sequence comes from Avena insularis, assembly GCA_023614405.1. NCBI lineage: Eukaryota > Viridiplantae > Streptophyta > Magnoliopsida > Poales > Poaceae > Avena > Avena insularis. The sequence continues at coordinate 540,371,627 of CM042692.1, forward strand.
ACTTTGTTGAATAGTTAGTCAATTAGACGTCATAATAATTTGGTTTTATATTCATAATAATTTTTCCAAAAAATATATATATTGAGTAAAGTGCTAATGCCACATACACATGCTGATACTCCAACACGATCATGGGTTTACCTACAAATATCTTGGGTTCGTATTCCAACTATGAAAAGGAAGACGCAAAAGTCAGCTTGATTCGTTACAACAGTCAAAGGAATCGATGGTATTTTCTTTTTACAGTAAATATACTATCGATTTCTTTGTCAAAGAAATTGATGGTATATATTCAATTAACAACAGAAACATGCAAATGCCAGCTTGATTCATCTCACTAATCAAGCCGAAGGTACGAGTGCTCGTTGTCTTGGCTCAGGAGCGAGTCGTTGTTGGGGTTTTGGGTACCTTTCTTGACTGAATCCGTATTGTTTTTTCAATAACTTAATTTCGAGTTTATTGCAAAATATCATGATATTTGTGTGAGAAGTTAAAAAAGTCCACCAACTTTCAGCAGATTGGTAAAAATCCACGTACATTGTGCTGGTGGCTTGCAATGTGCGCTGATGCTCGAGTTTGGTCGCGCTAACGATGATTCTGATAGTGGGACCCGATGTCAAGGCTGACATGGCACGACTATGATGGTTAGGATGAGAAACATGAGAAGGACAACAAGTTCTAGGGGTTTTTTTTTTTACAAAAACCGCACTCTCTAAAAAATCGGCAAAAGGGAGTGGGGAGAGAAGTGTCCTTCTTCTCCCTCCGCCCACGCCACCGACCTCCCCATGTGGCCGCTCACCGGCCAACGGCCTCGACGCGCACCTTGTTCACTATGGTCCGCGTGCTCGTCGCCGAAGGGGCAATGGCCATGGGGCGGGGGCGGGGGAGGTCTAGCCAGGGACCGTCGTGCACTGGCACCAAGTCCTCCTCGTGCTCCCCTCGCCCACCACATGCGCTAGCGCCGCCCGGATCAGTACTCGGTCACCGACACCGCCCTCCCCCAATCCGACCTCCATACCTAGACGTCGTCCCCATCGACCCTGAACAGGAGCAGACACGGAGTGGTGGCCGTGCGCGGGCCACCCTCGTAGCGCAGCGATGAGGTCTTTCCACTTCCGATGTGTTGCGTCCAGGAGCGTGCATCTGGAGGTGGAGGAGATGGAGAGGCGGCAGACGCCGCACGCGATGGTGGGATGGGGCAGTGCTGGTGGCCTCACGTGGTGGAGGATATGGGGTGGCACGGGCTAGGAATGGCAATGGAGCCCCACACCAGCGAGACCACGGGGATTTCATCCATTACGGGGTGGGGATGGGAAAAACATCCCCCACGTGGATAATCACCAAACTAATTTATTCCTCGTAAGGTATCATGGTGATGAGGATGGTACACAATACCCCATACCGATCTCCACCACGGACTGGATTTTAACATATGACATGTATGCCTATGTATATGTCTATATATACAGCTCAAAAAATCCTACATAATTCACAAAAAATTCTATAAAACTCACGAAAGCCCTAAATAATCCTAGGCTTCCACCCTAGGCACCACTACAACAAAGTCATATGCACGACATGGTGGTTGTTTGAAGAAAAAAACGTGAAAAATCATCTCCACATATTATACTATGATTTTTTGTTATGGGAAATGGGGAATCCAATGGGGCCTACTTCCCCATTAGGGGGAGGCTTTGGGAAAATGACAACACCAGTCGTATATACGGGGATGGGGATGTTCTAGGGGTCCCCATAGGGGATTGTCCCCATTGCCATCCCTAGGCTGAGCTAGGCGCAGGGTATGGATCGATGCCATCGGCCGCGTGTGGTGGGTGAGATGGGAGCATGGCCGACGGCCACGTCCTCTACACCACCCTTGGCCTCGCCCACGGCCACGCGTCTCCGGTGAACCATCCTCCTCCAGCTGAAGATCGTCGGTGAGCGACTCGGTGTGGCGGCGGAAGGATGGAGGGCGGTGACGGTGGTTGGCGATTTTGCCTTTTTTAGAAAGAGATGACTATTGTAGTAGCTGGAAGAAAGCTAAATTTTACATAAAAACCCTTGCTTTAAATCTGTCTCCTAGTATGGTTGTCCACCTTGCCATGTCACACCTGACATCGGGTCCCACTGTCAGAATAGCGCGGCTAAAATCGAGCATCAGTGCACGTTGCAAACCACAAGTTTTTGGACGCCACCGGGAGTGCAAACGACACCAGCACCAAGGAGCACAAGCTTATGGGCGCCATTAGATCACAAATGATCCTGGTTATTCAAGCTTATGTTGTTGGGTACTACAGTTTTTCAAAAAGGTAAGTAAGACCCCAGCCTCTGCATCAAGTGATGCACATACCCTTTTATTACGAAGTTCAAAACCTAGATATACTTGAAACCTCTTTTTGTATACTTGGCTAAAATTATCTAAGTTCTAGAAAAATACTAAAACACGTATGCTCATTGGTATTAGGAAAAAACTTTCTAACAAGTTGCTAGGTGCCAGATGTAGTGTCACACGTCTTAGCTGTTAAACCTAGATCTCATGTGACAAACCGAAAGTATATCTATATTCCCATAGCCTTTAAAAGGATACACCATTCTTCAAAACTCACCACACAAAGACAAGGTTAAATACAAATCAAGACCGACATTGCAAACATACACCAAAGATCACTGCACCACCAAATCTCTCCTACCGAGAAGCAGTTGTTGCCTGCATTGTTAGGTAGGTACGCTTATTCAACAAGGGAAAATTCCAAAACACAACATGGCCGCGACACGGCATCGGACTTAGTGCTTGGGCGGCGGAGTGAGCGCCGCCTTGAGCTTCAGCACCGTCGGCAGGTCCGTCTTGAACGACTTGCAGAGCACAGCGTCGTCAATGTTGGTGCCGAACACGGTGACGGGCACGGACACGGTGCCCGCGTTGGCGCTGCCGAACGCAGACAGCGCGACGGCGAGGTTGGCCCCCTTGTTGGACTGGTAGTGCACCAGCCCCTTGGGGAAGACAAACATGTCGCCGGCGACCAGGTCCTGGGTGTAGAGCTTGCCAGCGGTGTCGATGAAGCCGACGGAGAGGGCTCCCTCGATGACAAGCAGCAGCTCGGAGGCGCGCGGGTGGGTGTGCGTCGGGTTCACGGTGCCCGGCGGGAACCTAAGCTTGGCGTACGACACGCTCAGCCCGTTGAGCGCCGGGAACTCGGCCATGGAGGCCTTCTGCACCGTGAAGCTACTCACTGGCAGCTCCCAGCCACCGAAGCCCGCGTAGGTGAAGTAGTCGCCGCTGATGTTCATTGGCATGCCCCACATCATCGGCGCGACGAAGTCGGTGAGAATGTCTGGGTCGCCGGCCACGACGGCCAGTGGCGTTGACACCAAGGCAACCACCAGCAGCACCGAAGAGTAAGAGTTCATGGATGCCATGTGTTTTCTGAAGCTTATGTTGCTGCTTATGCTTGTTGTTGCTGAGATGGTTGGTTGGGCTACAATGCAATTTATAAGCGTGTAGATTACTATTTCTTGGAGTAGGAATTGGAGTAAACAAGGAGAGGATGTCCGTTGTGAGAGGCTACACAAGGGTGATGCATAGAGTGTAACAATTTGCCAGCAAAGATTAATACCAGCACACCACAGCACGGTTTGCTATTCCTAGGGTGCATCAAAACTGCAAGCCATTCATTGGTTCCAGGGTGAAGTTGGCAACAAGAATAGATATGGGCTGAGCTCATAGAACATGTCATCATCCTGTATGTATGTGGTTTCTGTCCAAAAGTAGCATGTTGGTACAAATTTAGCATCTTCCCAAGTCATTTGAGCTGAGAAACTCTGCAATAATTCGTCATAATTTCGAAAACAAAGGTGGCGACAAGCAGTGGAGTTGAGGCAGCACAGACTTGCCTTACTTCAGTGTCTTACTAAAACTTATTCAGTGACTTGAAATAAAACCAAAATGAAATTGCCTTACTTCTATTCATTTTGGAGGCCGGGAAACAATCACAATATGGAGAGCAAACCAGACGAGTTAGTAAAGACTCGAAAACCAAATAGTTCAACACCAACGCAATTATATTGGAAATATCTGACCCATAATCTGGTTTCCAGCATAACTTCACATAAGATGGTAGCATGCATACACCAGTCTCGTGAAACAAGGTTGTACTGCCAAAGGACGAACATGTATGCACGAGTAACACGGAAAATACCAATGATAACATAAATTTGATTTCACTGCGCTGACAACTTCATCTTAAGATTGTACCCAAAACTCAGATTCAACATTTCTAGTACAAGTACTACATAAAGATAACACTCAGATAGTGCCTCGCTCACGCGATCAAGTGTTTGTGGCCCTGGTAAAGATCTGCTGGCTGGAGTGCATTGACACCATCCTGATGAGTCCTCTCTCCGTCAGGTCCTTGATAGCCCTGCGAGCCAGAGAGCCATTGATCTGCAGGTACATGAATAAAGAATGAGTGAGATCAAATAACACAGAATGGGTGCGCACAAGTGTTAGTTGCAATTATATAATATTTAGGAACATACCAGTAGTAAATTGAGACATAGATGTACAGGGAATTAGCTACAAGCTAACATGCAGTACTTAAAACAGCAATTCCACTTTCTATTAACTCACACAAAAATAGTCACCTACTTAAATCGGATTTACCCGACACAAAAATAAAATGCACGACGCAGTGATTCAAAACTAGCAATAAAGCAGGACATGTATTTTGGACGGAGATATGCAGCAAGTTCATGGCATGTTCGTCAAAATCAGCCAACCACATTAGCTTTGCAGAAAAATTTGTCATGCCAAATTAGTAAATTACACAACAAGCTATTGACGGCACATGTGGCAATCACACTACAATACAAATGGGAACATCCACAAAAGGTTACCAAATGGGCATATCAAGTCAACTGCATAAGACGTCAGAAAAGGTTTCCTACCACTTAAATAGTAATATGATTCCAAACTAGCAAGAAGGCATGACGTACACAAATTTTGGGTGCCAAGATGCAAAGAGTTGATATGATTCCATACCAGGATAACTGTACAGACCAATTGTGCTGCCCAAATAGCAAATCAGACAAAAGCAGTGACTGCACTTTGTCCAAATCCCTTTGTGTGATAAAATGTCAACGAATGGGTATAATAAACTAATTGCATCCTGATTCTAAAGCTGGACACCGAGCTACATTTGAGAATGCCAGCCTGGTGCACCAAATTGCACATCACACCGTGTGAACATTATCAGAACCAGCGCAGCATTATAAACCAGCACAAACGGAACACACAATCAATCTTTAAATTGCAACACACTCTTATAGTATTTTCCATGTTAGAGAACATAAGCTTGTTCTTGTACTAGATGTTATTACCCTATATGCCCGCAGAACAGGAACAGTTCGCATAAATCAGCACATCGCAAAAACAAAGAGATTTCACCAAGCATCGCAGACGGATTGAGACCTCATCGGGAGGTAACGGGGGGAGGAGGAGATCCAGGAGAAAGGTGGTTACCCTGAGGCGCTCGGAGAGGACGGATGGGGTGATCTGCTTGTACTTGGGCGCCTCGGAGATGAGCTTGTCGTAGGTGGCCTGGTCGAACAGCACCGCGTTGTTCACCTTCTCCTTTTGCTTCCCCTTGCTCCACTTCTGCAAAACACACAACGGACTCCACCATGAGAATCCAGCGACAAGGGTCGAGTCAGACAGACATGGAGAGGAGCGGGGGCGCAGGGGACTCGACCTTCTTCTTCTGCTTTCCGCCGCCGGACTTGGCGGGCTTGGACGACGGCGGGGGAGCCTTCTCCTTCTTCGGCGCCTGCGATATCAAGCGAGCGAAGGGGGGTCAGTACGCATCAGGGAGGCGTGTGGGGAGATGCGGCGGCCGGGAAGGTAAACGTACCATGGCTGAGGCGGCGCGGCGGCGGGAGGCGGGCGACGCGACGAGGCGGCGGCGGCGGCGAGGTGGAGTGGAAGAGAGAGGACAGAGGATGGGTGGGTCGCGCTGAGAAGGAGCACGTATTTGTGTTGGATGCTAGGGTTTTTCTGTGGGCCGGGGTGGGCTCTTTGGGCCGCCCGCAAATCTGGTTCTCGAAAGTTTACCCATCTGAGGCCATTGATTCCCACAAAATACGAGTCCCTCGAGAATTTTCCCTAATCTTTTTTTTTCCGGGGCAAACGGGATTGTATTAATTAAGGAATAAAGCCGTTACAACCCCAACTGATACGGTTAAGAAGGAAATCCCGGAACAACTAAACTAAATCTAGCTAACTCATGACTAGCTATGTTGCTTAATCTAGGGATCTTGGTTATACAGATTGTATGATCAGATGATAGTAATAACCTAAGATCACCGACCAAATGTCCCAGACTGGAACAGTCAGTAGTCTTGCTCCTTGCCATCTTCACCGACATCGCACAATTTGTCTCCACGGTGATATTGCCATGGCTCAAGTCCAGAGCAAACGGAATCCCCTCTAAACATGCGTATAATTTCGCTTCAAAGGCCGAGGAACACAACTGGAGTCAACTACAAGCAGAGAAAATAGGAGCCCCATGGCTACCACACAAGATCATCCTAGCACCACCACCTCCTGTTTAAGCAACAAACGCACCGTCCATATTTAGTTTGAGTACATCCATGGGACCAGCTCCATGCCACTTGCACATCTGGAATCACTCTACCAACCTCCTTGGACAAGGAACCAGCTAACTACTTCCCTTTGATGATATCCTCGGTAGATGAACACCGAATATTATCCAGAGACTGAATGTAGCTATAGATAAACCTCCTAGATCCCTCAACAGCAGGCAAAGGTTTACCATGTGTTACTTCACTCTTGGCATGCCAAATTCTCCATGCGATCATGAGGGCACATCCACATGTCCCCATGGAGGAGCGTGACTGCCATTTTTCCTCCTTAGCCTAAAGGGATTATCCCTCGCGAAGTGGAGGAGGAGGACGAGTCAGGGTCTATAGTCCCCATGGAGGAAGAAGAGGAAGCCCTCGAGTCTGCTGATCGCGGGACTCACAAGCGTTCCCGCAGTGAGGATTCAGATGCGTCCTCTCTATCGACGCCAGAGAATTCTCCTACTGCTGTTGCAGAGGAGCCCATCCCCGCCGTTCATGTCCGCGTTGTGGCTCCTCCCACTCGGAAGAAGCTGCGGTTGCCGAAGGAGTCGTTGGATGACTCCTTTGAACTTGACAAATTCAATTGGTGAGCTTTAATTTCCGCGAGTTCGTCTTGCTTTCTTTGGAGTTTTTTTTCTGAAGTGGTGTTGGACGTGTTTTGTAGTCAAGCGGCGTCGTCTGTTGGGAATATGCCCTAGAGGCAATCATGTATGATGTTATTTCCAATATATTCATAAAGTTATTGTCCATGTATGAACTACTGATATATATCATTGAATATGTGATTCGATTGTGGAACTATATATTCATGTTGTTTATACTGCTTATCCTTGGTCGTTGAGGTTGTGCTGGACACACAACTTAGACTAATGTGAAAGTCGGCTGATGACTTGGTTCCACTTGTCATGGGCATAGAGATGCTATCTGACTTACACTGATTCGGCTAAAGAGTTTAGCGAGTCGGACTGACCCATATTGAGATGCAACGAACAAGTCGTCATTTGCATGTCTCAATCAATGTAATCCTTAGACCTGATGTTATTGCACAGTCCGAGTTGAGGATCACCGACTTAGGTTCTGTCAAACGTTGTTCACACCTTTGCGCTTATAAAGGCGGAGTTCGGGTCGACTGAGAATCAAGCTGCGTGATGTGAATAACCGAGATGGGATTTTGCCCCTCCATTTGGAGAGATATTCTCTGGGCCCTCTCGAAAGATATGATTCGGAAAGCATGTCCATGCGTGACTCGGTTAAGTATTAACCGAGGCGACCGACTAAGAGTTAGTCGGATGAATCACTTATCTCGGATTGAGAAAGAGAGTCGAACTATTTAAGGGATGACGATTATTCGCCTATAGTTTGACAAGGTGTATCGTGAGACAAAAGGGACTCGCATTTAAAGTTGCATTGGAAGGTATGTCGTCATGACTTTGGTACTTGGGAGTTGGCACGTTCGCTAGGAGCCGCTACCAACCGATCGGTCACGAGTGAGACTCGGACCTTCCGGATAACCATGAGACTGTCGGGTCACACACTTAAGAGCGGGAGCATATTTGGGTTGGACCCAAAAGGAAACAGACAGAGTCAGTGAGTTGGACTCGCAGTGACTAATATAGGCCTTTTAGTGAATGGGCCACAAGTGAGTGGAGCCCACTTTCACTCCCTATATAAGCTGGGGCGCAGGTGCTTAGAGCACACGGTTAGGTCACTCTATGTGTTGGAAACCCTAGCTCCAGTCCAGTCCTGTTGCATCTGCATCGGACCTAGCACCATCGGGCGCCTCCTTATGCGGTGGATACCGGCGGAGGTGTCACGTTCAAAGACTTGACGATCGTGGATCGTAACGGATCGTGAGGATCGCATCGCATCAAGCGACGTGCTTCATCGATTCCGCAACCGCGCGTCTAGTGGTAATTCTCGTGGCCTACTACCTCAGCTAGATCTTGGGATCACCGCGTAGGAAAAAGTTTTGTTTTTCTCTGCGTGGCCCCACAGTGGTATCAGAGCGTTAGCTTCTGGTTTTAGGCTCGAGATCGTGCATATGTGATATGTGGTTGGCATTAGATTGGATCTAATTGCAGTTTTGGTGGTCGATCTATGAGATAGATCGGCTTTGTACAAAGTTGATTGGATCAACTGTACTCGGGGGAATGGATGATCTGGTTTCCGTGATCTAACTGCTAAGGTCATGCAACGACATACCCCTATCGGTCGGCTTCCGCCATCGGGGTAGACTGTGACACGTAAACCCGGATGCGGTGATCGAAGATCAAAGAGTTTGGTCGAATCGGAGTCCGGATCGGAGTCCAGACCGCCGGCTTCGCCCTGTTGTAGCGCCTTAGATGTCGTTGCGAGTTTCACAACGTCGGTAGATATCGTGTCTATGCATAACTTATTTTTGCAGGATGATGTTGTGAATGGTATGGCTTATGTGCATGTGATGTGTGTAATCCATACGTGATCTGCGTTTCACGGTTTTTGTCAGCCGGCTGGAGCCTAGGTGTTGTCATTTTATTGTATAATGACCTGCGTATCGGATTCTCTATGTAATTTACATTACTAGCTAGTGTAACTGTTTGGAGAACCCGGATGGCATGCAAGTCGGTGTACAAGTCAGCTACATGGAGTAAGACGGCACGTGACAAGAGTTGACACGAGTCGGATTATAGGTTTTGTGGAGATGGAGATCGCCATGAAGAGAGCCATACCATTTCACATTATAATTGCTTCATTTTGTGTTATTGTTATGTCTCTGTTTTACCTCTATTAGATAGTTGGTAGAAAGTAATCCCTCAAAGAAGGTCTAGTCGGTTTCCCAAAGGTCGCACCATCACAAGTCGGACATTTTTGGTAGTGGGCTCATAAAATTGAGGTGCTATCAATTCTTTCCGACTAGGTGGGTTCGAGTCGGACTCTTACAGCGGAAGCACTTGGTAATCTAGACGGGTCTATCACAACAGTTGTGGGACTCGGGGAAAAGTCGGATGGGAGCTGGGGTATGTGATGCCACCCATCCAACAGGAGTCGTATGAGATACGATTGGCAAGAAGTTGTCTACCTAGATCACTTGACGGCTAGCGGTGATGCTAAAGCTCACTAGTCGACTTGCTTATTTAGGGTCCTGAATCACTAAGCGACCATTGGAGGGGTGTTGGTTCTAGTGGGAGCATAAGTATTAAAGTGTTTAATATACTTGCTCTTTTATGGATACATGTCTTAAGTGTTTTGCATATTTTCTGTTGTAGATCAATGGCACCTAGCAGTCTCCCTCAGATTTTCAGTTTTGCTTTGAGAACCATCTTAGAGAAAGATAAGCTAAATGGAACTAACTTCACCAACTGGTATCGTAATCTGAGAATTGTTCTCAAGCAAGAAAAGAGGGACCATGTCCTAGACAACCCACTTCCAGATGAGCCGAATGAGAATGCGAATGTCGCAGCCACCAATGCCTACCGTCGGATTTGTGATGAATCCACGAAGATTAGCTGTCTTATGCTTGCTCACATGGAACCGGACTTGCAACATCAGTTCGAGAATGTTGAGGCCTACGATATGATCGAAAGCCTCAAAACTATGTTCCAGGCTCAGGCAAAGACTGAGAGGTATCAAGTCTCTCAGGCTTTGTTGAGCTGCAAGCTTAAGGATGGTGATCCACTGAGTCCACATGTGATCAAGATGGTTGGTTACGTGCAGTCTCTAGAAAGGCTGGGCTACCCCATTAGCGAAGAGTTCGCTACAGACATAATTCTGAACTCTCTTCCTAGTGCGTATGGTCAGTTCATATCGAACTACCACATGCATGGTATGGATAAGAAGCTCACTGAATTACATGGGATGCTCAAGGTGAGGCGGATCTCAAGAAAGGTGCCACCAAGTGTTGATGGTACGAATAAGGCTAAGTTCAAGAAGAGTTCTTGGACTAAGAAGAAGAAGGCTAAGTCGGGAGGTAAGGCCGAGGACCCGGTCCAAAGCGCTTCCTCAGGGACTAAGCCATCTTCTGCAGCCGGATCCACTTGCTTCTACTGTAAGGCGGATGGCCACTGGAAGAGGAATTGCAGCAAGTATCTGGCTGATAAAGCCAAGAGTGGAGGTGTGACTTCCGACTCAGGTACGCTTGTTTGCAATGTTATAGACATTTATCTTGCTGATGCACCTGGTAGTTCTTGGGTATATGATACCGGATCAGTTATTCACATCTGCAACTCGTTGCACGGACTGATAAGAACTAGGAGCGTGGCGAGAGGCGAGGTTGACATTTGAGTCGGCAACAAAGTGAGAGTCGCTGCGTTGGAAGTCGGCACAATGCAACTTCATTTACCTTCCGGATTCTTAATGGAGCTGAATAATTGTTATTATGTTCCAGTGCTTAGTCGAAACATTATTTCTGCCTCATGTTTGATGAGACAAGGCTATGAGTCGAATATTAAGAATAATGGTTGTTCTTTATATTTGAATAATATGTTTCACGGCTTTGCACCCGTCTAGGACGGGTTTTTTATTTTGAATCTTGAAGGTGAATCTGTCTATAACATAAATGTGAAAAGGTTAAAACGAAATGATCTGAATATGACTTACTTTTGGCATTGTTGGCTTGGTCATATAAGTTGGAAACGCATGAAGAAGCTCCATGATGATGGACTCCTAACTTCGTTCGACTTGGAGTCGTTCGAGACATGTGAATCCTGCCTACTCGGCAAGATGACCAAGACTCATAACCACCTCTGGCTGTCGTGCTCATCGGGCCATGAGATCCGAGTTAAAGTCCATGGATGAAAATCAAGTTTGAAACTTGGTTGATCTGCCAGATGGTGCAAGACCCGTCAAGTGCAATGGGTCTTTAAGAGGAAAACTGATATGGATGGAAATGTTTCTATCTATAAGGCACGGCTTGTCGCGAAGGGGTTCCAGCAAGTTCAAGGAGTTGACTACGATGAGACTTTCTCTCCCGTGGCGATGCTTAAACCACTTCGGATCATGTTAGCTATAGCAGCCTATTTCGACTATGAGATATGGCAGATGGATGTCAAGACGGCTTTCCTTAATGGAAATTTAACCGAGGACGTGTATATGATACAACCCGAGGGTTTTGTCGATCTGTCTAATGCTGACAAGGTATGCAAACTTTGGAAATCCATTTATGGGTTGAAGCAAGCATCTCGGAGTTGGAACATTCGCTTTGATGAGGTAGTCAAATTGTTTGGCTTCATCAAGACTGATCATGATTCTTGTTTATACAAGAATTTTAGTGGGAGCAAAGTAAACTTTCTGATCTTATATGTGGATGACATATTACTGATTGGAAATGATGTCCAGATGTTGCAAGAGACCAAGGAATCATTGGAAAAGAGTTTTTCGATGAAAGACTTGGGTGAGGCGACTTACATACTAGGAATCCGGATCTATAGAGATAGATCAAGGCGGCTGATACATGCTGACATGGTGGAAACCTGGGCCGCTAGTCTAATCCATGCTGACATGGTGGAAACCTGCAGCGTAACCATAATGAGCTGTCTATGAAGCATTCTTCTTATAAAAAAAAGAGTCCTATATTGAGAAAAAATAGAAAAGAAAAAAAAGAGATACTATGAAAAGAGGAAAGAGAGAAAAAAGCACCATATTCCCATGGTAAATAAGAAGAATGCTGAGATGCTCATTGTCTGCTTGCCTTGTCATTTTGATATGGGGATTGTTTTGTATCATCGGGTAAGGGGTACCCCATTGGCGGTTCTCTATGATACGCATGTACTTACAATGACAAGAACTTACCGGTGACTAAACTTGAGTAGCATGAGGAGCGGCCCTCGTATACAAGGGACATGAGATTTCTGACTTATACTTCATCAAGCATGTACACCATAGTTTGTTCACTTTAACCTTAATCACTTCAAGATGCTTATGATAGGGGCAATGAGAGCTGAAAGCTATAAGTACCATAATTTTTGGAAGCTCTTTATGAGACTTGAATCCCTACTTCCTTTTACAAAGGCCTTTCTTCCACCATTATATTGAGTCTCCACCTTCTATCTTTATGCACCTACTTTGAGAGCATAGTGGCCATTCTTAGTTTTATGTGCATTGTCCCAAGACTAGTTGATTGATGTATAACTTGATATTGCTTGTTTTAAACTATTGTATCTAGTCACTCTTATGAACTTTGAAGGTGTCCTATGCATTTATATTTGCTGCTCTATTGAGGGACAAGCTGAATACTATTATGCCATGTTTTCTTTATGTGAAATAAACAAACGTCTTGCAAAGCATTGTTATTCATGAATCTTTTGTTTGTGCATTTTCATGTTGCATCATAGTTTCTTTGCTTATTGCTAGAACTTTGTCTTTCATGTTATGATTGAAGTACTATGATCCCAGCTTTGAATGTTTTGCAAATACTTTGATCAAGTCTTTGATGGCGCATATCACCTCAAAAATTATTCTTTCTTTTTATCACTTACCTACTCGAGGACGAGCAGGAGTTAAGCTTGGGGATGTTGATACATTGCAAATGTATCTATAATTTTTGATGTTCCATGCTTGGTTTTATCCACTTTCTTGTGTTTTTTTCCAACTTTGGAGCACTTTTCATATGATTTCTTGGACTAACCTATTAACAAGAGCCAGAGTGCCAGCTGCCTGTTTTCTGCTGTTTTTGGTTCCAGGAAAATCAGAAAATGAATATTCTCGAAATTGGACGGGACAAAAGCCAAAGTGCCTATTTTTCTGGAAGGGGTCAAGTGCCATAATACGAGACGAAGAAGGGCCAGAGGGCGGCCACACCACCTGGCCACATGTCCAGGCCTGGCCCGCGCCAGGGGGTGGTGTGGCCAGCCCAGGCACCCCCTCGGCCTCTCCTTCCGCCTATATATTGCCCTCGGGACGAAAACCCTATGTACCCGATCAAAAATCCACAAAAGAGTCTGTAGCCGCCGTCATCTCCATCCCTAGATCGGGAGGGATCTGAAGCTCTTCCCGGCATCCTGCCGGAGAGGGGAATTCACCTTGGAGGCCTTCTTCATCACCATGCAAGCCTCCGGTGTGACGCGTGAGTAGTTCATCCTTGGACTACAGATCCATGTAGTAGCTAGATGGCTGGTTCTCCTCCTTTGTGCTTTCATGTTTAGATCTTGTGAGCTCCCTTCATGATCAAGATCATCTATTTGTAATTCATACATGTTGTGTTTGTGGGGATCCGATGGATATTGAGATGCTATTTCAGATTGATTATTGATTCTATCATTTCTTTGTTATTTGTGATCTTGCACGCTTTCCGTTGTTAGTAGCTATCTTGGCCAAGTAGATGCTAGCAACTCCAAGAGTTAGTATTTATGCTCGATAGTGGGTTCATGCCTCTGGTAATCTGGGGAAGTGACAGAAATCTCTAAGGTACTAGATGTGATGTTGCTACTAGGGAGAAAACAACAATCCTTTGTTCATAGAACAATCATATTGTTTACTTTACACGCAGTTCGTAAAGCAATAATCTGTTGCTTGCAACTTAATACTGGAGGGGGTTCGGATGATAACCTGAAGGTGGATTATTAGTCATAGATGCAGTTGGATGGCGGTCTATGTATTACGTTGTAATGCCCAATCAAGTCTCAAAGGAGTCAAGATGATTAGTATATGCATGTATTGCTTTCTCGGTGTTTGTCAATTGCCCCGCTGTAATTTGTTCACCCAACATGTTATCTATCTAAGGAGAGCCACCTCTAGTGAACTATGGATCCCGGTCCTTTCTCTTTACATACAATCTACAACTCTTTACTGCTTTGTGTTTACTTTTTGCAAACTTTTACTTCTTTCCGTTCGATACGTTTAATCCTTTGTTTTTCGCAAAACACGGTGAGATTGACAACCTCATCACAAGTTGGGGACAAAGTTCTATGGTTGTGTTGTGCAGGTCTCCACGTTGCTACTAGCACCGGTAGTGTGCCCTGTCAAAGCTCAGCTAGTAACACCTTTGGGGTGTTTCCTTGCTCCTACTGGTTCGATTAAACCTTGGTTTCATAACTGAGGGAAAACTTGTTGTTGTGCTCATCATACCTTCCTCTTGGGGTTCCCAATGAGCTCTACGTCGAACGACGAGCACATCAAGATCTTTTCTGGCACCGTTGCCGGCGAGTTAAGGACATCTTCACAAGGAGAGTCGCTCATAACCAATCTCTTTACTTTGTTGTTTTTGTTTTGCTTAGTTTCTTTTTTTTCTTTGTTTGCTTGTTTTGTTCTTCAAAAACACAAAAAATTAGTTTACTAGTTTGCTTTCTTATTGGAAAAACACAAAAAAATAGTTCCTATCTTAAGTTCCACTATGTCTAGCCTTGCTCCAATCACTATATCACCCAAGGAAATGATTTTCACTTTTAAACAAGGAATTGAGGAAAGTTTTAAGGAAGCTTGGTCTAGAATCTCTGATCTACATGAAAAAACTGAGCCTAAAATGACTCAAAGCTTGTTCCTTAGCAGTTTTTACCTTGGGATTGCTCTTTGCTATAGATATGCTTTAGATGCTATTGTGGGAGGAGATTTCCTCCAATGTAATGAGGATGATGTTGTTAATGCTATAAAGAAATTGATCCTCACTTACAACATGCCTAGCCAAACTGATATTTCTTTCGCAAAAATATTTGCTAGGTTGAACACTCTTGATGCTAGCACTACTAGCTTAGAAAGTTGCTATAATACGCTTAGGGAGCATCACAATTACGTTCCAATAAATTCTGAACCATCAAAGTGGCTCCCTACAGTAAAGATTGAGATAAACACTGAAACTTTTCAAGCCCGCTGCGATATCATGTCTGAATTTTTGTCTTATGCCCAAAGATATTTATAAATTTTTGAATCTTTGGGGGCTTACTGAAGGAGGAAAAGAAATATCTCTTGCTAATAATGCTACCATATTACCTATTGGAATAGCTGAAGGAGTGTTTACAAAGATCCTTGGGAAAATGATTTCTACTGATTATCATGTTATTGAATGTGCAGGAAAAGGACAAATTATACTTGGAAGGTCCCTATTAGAACTCCTTGGAGCAATTATAGATGTGGGAAGGGGGACCATGCACCTTTCTTCTCCACTAAACAATCACATTTTCCCAAAGGTTAAGAATAAAAATAAAAGAGGTAAGGGCAAGAAAGTTGGTCTTAATGTTTCTTCATTTGAGAACACTTGATTCTTTCTTTGCTTCTTATGCCTAACTTAAAGGCGTTAAAGAAAAGTACTTATTGGGAGATAACCCAAAAGTTTTAGATGAGCCTTGGAAGTTATTACTTCAGTAATAACCTCTCCTTATCCTTTTTATTTGCTTTTTGTGCCAAGAATAATCTCTAATGAGAGTGAAGTAATGATTGGGAAAGTTGCTGTCCCGAAACAGATTTTTATGCTTCACCGTAAAAAATTGTGAGAGATCTCTGTATGTCGGATTGAGCTGTAATTTTTTGTGCTTCTGACCCAGGTTGTTATCCAACTTTCGTTAGTTCAACACTTTTTTATTTGAGCAACAGAAGGTCTTCGAAAAAATTCGTCTTTACCTTCTGGTCTATTTTGACAGATTTCTGCCATTTTCTGCATTTGCTTCTTGTGGGTTCCTTTTTGAGTTCTTTTGGGGGATTGAGATTTTTGAGGGAACTGCTACAGTAGCTAATGTTCTAATGGAAGTTTATTTGGTGTTAGAACTGAATCTTAAGACTTATTTATCTTGAGTGCACTAATGTTGCTAATAAAGATTGTGTGAAGTTTTGTATGAAGGAAAATTTTTAGGTGTATGGAAGGAATGAGTAATGAGATGAAGGATGGACTAAAGCTCAAGCTTGGGGATGCCACACGTGTCACCCCAAGAAATATCCAAGAAGTACAAGCGTCAAAGCTTGGGGATGCCTTTCATCAATAAAAATCCCAGGTTTCTTCCAAACGCTTCATTTTTATTGTTTCATGCACAGTTGTGTTTTTCTTGGAGCGTCTTCTTTTTCGTTTTCGTTTTGGTTTTTAGTTTTCTTGGTTTTCTTAGTTTTCTGAATAAATTGGTTGGACCCCCTATTTCATACATTGGTTTGCAATTAGTTTGGTTTGGTTTGGAAAAGAGTAGGAAAGTTCATACTTATGTGGTAAAAAGAGCTTGTTTTTGACTGTGGCCTGTGCTTTGTCATGCCATGCTTGATATTGTTTTGGCTTTATGCTTAGTATTCTTTGCTGTAGTATGACTTGATATAAACAATTGAGATTGCTTAATGTGCCTTGGATGAATCATGCGTTGTTTTAGCATATTAAAGCATAGTGTAGTGATATTCTCCTTTGATGCTTTATTTGGGTTGATTTGGCGCATGCTCAGACCATGTTATGACTGTCACAAGTCACCATAGCCTTTATGATCTTTTAGTTTTCAACTTGTAGTATCACTTTATGCTTTGATAAATGATGTTTTGTCGCTCTGCATGATTATGGCCATTATTGCTCTCTTAGTTTGTCGCTCCCAGTCTTTTGCTAGCCTCCACAACCAAGTATGAGTTCCACTCATGCATCCAACTCCCTAAACCAAGTTATTCCAAAGAGTCCACCATACCTACCTACTATCTTATGCTATTCCAAGTATATATTCATGCTTTTGTTTACCTTCCAAATTAAACTTGTTATGAGAAAACTAGTGATTAAAGCTCTCACGAACTTGACGGCACACTTTACTTTACTTGCCCTTAATAAACTTGAACCATTATGTCTTCTATGTTGTATATGCTTGCACTTATTTGTTGGGAATTAGCGGAACCATGCTTTCATGGGGAACGCTTTCAACATTGCACTTGGTACTTGTACCTAGTTGATATCATGCTCTTTTGTATATGGATGTCGATTGTGAAATGAAAGGGGCTTGTAAGTCCATGGAGTTATGTATATGTGTTAGAAAGCACTTTGGTCATTGGTCTAATCCATGCTGACATGGTGGAAACCTGCAGCGTAACCATAATGAGTTGTCTATGAAGCATTCTTCTTATAAAAAAAGAGTCCTATATTGAGAAAAAAGAGAAAAGAAAAAAAGAGATACTATGAAAAGAGCAAAGAAAGAAAAAAGCACCAAATTCGCATGGTAAATAAGAATAATGTTGAGATGCTCGTTGTCTGCTTGCCTTGTCATTTTGATATGGGGATTCTTCCGTATCATCGTGCAAGGGGTACCCCGTTGGCGGTTCTCTATGATACACATGTACTTACAATGACAAGAACTTACCGGTGACTAAACTTGAGTAGCATGAGGAGCGGCCCGCGTATACAAGGGACATGAGATTTCTGACTTATACTTCGTCAAGCATGTACACCATAGTTTGTTCACTTTAACCTTAATCACTTCAAGATGCTTATGATAGGGGCAATGAGAGCTGAAAGCTATATGTACCATAATTTTTGGAAGCTCTTTATGAGACTTGAATCCCTACTTCCTTTTACAAAGGCCTTTCTTCCACCATTATATAGAGTCTCCACCTTCTACCTTTATGCACCTACTTTGAGAGCATAGTGGCCATTCTTAGTTCTATGTGCATTGTCCCAAGACTAGTTGATTGATGCATAACTTGATATTGCTTGTTTTAAACTATTGTATCTAGTCACTCTTATGAACTTTGAAGGTGTCCTATGCATTTATATTTGCTAATCTATTGAGGGACAAGCGGAATACTATTATGCCATGTTTTCTTTATGTGAAACAAACAAACGTCTTGCAAAGCATTGTTATTCATGAATCTTTTGTTTGTGCCTTTTCATGTTGCATCATAGTTTCTTTGCTTATTGCTAGAACTTTGTCTTTCATGTTATGATTGAAGTACTATGATCCCAGCTTTGAATGTTTTGCAAATACTTTGATCAAGTCTTCGATGGTGCATCTCACCTCAAAACTTATTCTTTCTTTTTATCCCTTACCTACTCGAGGACGAGCAGGAGTTAAGCTTGGGGATGTTGATACATTGCAAATGAATCTATAATTTTTGATGTTCCATGCTTGGTGTTATCCACTTTCTTGTGTTTTGTTCCAACTTTGGAGTACTTTTCATACGATTTCTTGGACTAACCTATTAACAAGAGCCAGAGTGCCAGTTGCCTATTTTCTGCTATTTTTGGTTCCAGGAAAGTCAGAAAATGAATATTCTCGGAATTGGACGGGACAAAAGCCAAAGTGCCTATTTTTCCGGAAGGGATCAAGTGCCAGAATACGAGACGGAGAAGGGCGGGGCCACACCACCTGGCCGCGCGGCCAGGCCTGGCCCGTGCCAGGGGGTGGTGTGGCCGGCCCAGGCACCCCCTCGGCCTCTCCTTCCGCCTATATATTGCCCTCGGGACGAAAACCCTAAGCACCCGATAAAAAATCCACGAAAGAGTGTATCCGCCGTCATCTCCATCCCTAGATCGGGAGGGATCTGAAGCTCTTCCGGCACCTGCAGAGAGAATTCACCACAGGCCTTCTTCATCACCATGCAAGCCTCCGGTGTGATGCGTGAGTAGTTCATCCTTGGACTACGGATCCATGTAGTAGCTAGATGGCTGGTTCTCCTCCTTTGTGCTTTCATGTTTAGATCTTGTGAGCTCCGTTCATGATCAAGATCATCTATTTGTAATTCATACATGTTGTGTTTGCGGGGATCCGATGGATATTGAGATGCTATTTCAGATTGATTATTGTCTATCATGTCTTTGTTATTTGTGATCTTGCATGCTTTTCATTGTTAGTAGCTATCTTGGCCAAGTAGATGCTAGCAACTCCAAGAGTTAGTATGTATGCTCGATAGTGGGTTCATGCCTCTGTAACTGGGGAAGTGAGAAATCTCTAAGGTACTAGATGTCTTTGTTGCTACTAGGGAGAAAACAATAATCATTTGTTCATAGAACAATCATATTGTTTACTTTACAGATTCGTAAGCACTAATCTGTTGCTTGCAACTTAATCTTTGGAGGGTTCGGATGATAACCTGAAGGTGGATTATTAGTCATAGATGCAGTTGGATGGCGGTCTATGTATTATGTTGTAATGCCCAATCAAGTCTCAAAGGAGTCAAGATGATTAGTATATGCATGTATTGCTTTCTCAGTGTTTGTCAATTGCCCCGCTGTAATTTGTTCACCCAGCATGTTATCTATCTAAGGAGAGCCACCTCTAGTGAACTATGGATCCCGGTCCTTTCTCTTTGTAACACTCTCGAATCGGCCCTATGCAAGTTTTAGCCCTTTCCACCAAACCCGCATAGAAACGATTCAAGGACGCCCACCAGACACTTTTGTGCGGGTGGAAAACAAAGTAATACCATTACACAACAGTCCTCGATGGGACCCACAGAACAGATATATATACAACACGACTCCAAGAGTCAAGAATACAGATATACACTACAAAGATCCAAATCACCTTGAAAACGATACAACATCCGAGTACGGATAAGATGCAAATGGGGCTAAGAGCCCTGAAGAATAACCAATGGCGTCCATAACCCTGCTAATGACGTCGAACTCATACCTGCTAAAACAAAAGGGGCGCCGACAAAGGGCAAAGGAAAAAGAGGCGTCGACCGAGGCGATGCAGCGAGGCTAGAATTCGGCGGCTCTCGCCTACATAGGTATGGTGGACTGAAGCGGCAGCGCAACATGCACTAAACAACCTATAGAGACTCAATACATCTTTCGGCTATTAGAGAGGGGTAAGAAAGACCTATTCGAATCCAACCTGAAGCTAACACCAGACATACCCATCCTGGTATTTCCCCCTCGAGACCAAACGAGGAAGTCAGACCAAGGAACTCACACAGTTGGCAATTTTACTCATTCCGTTATAGGTGTAGCACTTACTAATCAGATATAGATAGCATGAGTCATCCTGAAGCATAAGTAATGGGCAGTTTTAATTAACCATTCCGTGGTAGTTGGAACATTTACTAGTCAGATATAATTGTCCTGAGGAATACCAAAACCCAGCAGTTGTTGGCACTTTTATCACATTCCATTGGAGTTGCAATACTTACTAGGCAGGTATAGTATGACACAGATCACCACAGATCCACCAGTTGTTGGCATTTTTATCATCCATTCCATTATAGTGAAGCTAAATTACTAGTCACATATTAAGTCAAATTAATAACACTACTTTAGTTATGCTTGTCTATGATCGAGATACTGTGCTCCAAGTCGTCCATAACTGCGGACATGGTTTTCAGAAAGATTTACCCTGCAGGGGTGCACAAATAGCAACACACACACG
Organism: Avena insularis; assembly: GCA_023614405.1. Taxonomy (NCBI): domain Eukaryota; kingdom Viridiplantae; phylum Streptophyta; class Magnoliopsida; order Poales; family Poaceae; genus Avena; species Avena insularis. The sequence goes on from CM042692.1 coordinate 540,392,485, forward strand.
ATCAACCTCAAAAAAACCAACTCAAAACCCAACGAGGCTTTCACGACAAAGCAATCACAGGATTCATAAAATATTTCAGGGGGCCACCCCATTAAGCTACCCGCAATGAAGTTGGCCGGCTCCGAGACGGACCCAAGGTTTGCGCCAATGGCTGTAAACGACTGGGAACCTGAAAGTGTGACTGGGCTTGTCGATACCGCGAAAACACTCCGCAATTCCTAAACAGTACAGGTGCTCCACGCACAATCATAAATAAAGCAGTAAAGCATGGCATAAGTATAGGATAGTAATAAAGCCCCAAACTAGTTTGTGGCCCCAAGAAATAAGAAATGAATCAAGCTCTGGCTAAGGGGGATTCATAGACTCTCCCGGATGTGGATAGTGCGAATAGTCAAGGAACATGTATCAAGTACTTGGGGCCTACGGGACACAGGTGGGCACGAAAAACCAAATAACATATAATTGCCCACCGGTGCCACTTTCATTAGTTATCACGGCAATTTAATAGTTGTAATTAAAGGCATGATCATCTCCACCATAAACATCTGCCGGCATCCCAACAACTGTGGTACTCGACAACACGAGATCGCACCTGAGCAAGCAACTACGACTCGCAAGACCATCTATCTACCAAACAATAGGTAATAGGAGGTGTCAAGGGCAATATAAAGGCTGCACAGAATATATCTGGTACGAAACACTAAAGCATCACGACACGGATAGCAATAGATCAACAGGAGGAAATAAAGACTATAAATGCAAAATAGGTAGAAAGGGGGAGAATGCTCGCCTGGGAAACACTGCCGAAGGTACATTATCCGAAGAACTTGCCGATACTCGCATCAACTCATCGGCCTAATCCGCGAAGAAGCAAACACTAGAAGAAACACCGGATGCAATATTTAATACTACGGCAGAAGATCCGGCATGATTATGATATGATGCAGATGCGGTGCAATTAGGCAGTATTAAGTGGAACCGGGGTCCCGACAATTAATTAATAGGTTCCAGTTATTTAGATACCCCACAATTTAAATGTTGTCTTAACAAGCCAAAACATGGTATCGGTTCGCTACACAAATTTAAATGGAGTCCAGAATAAGACTAGAATAGCCCGCATATAGACTCCATATTTAATTTAGGTGAATCGACTATTTAACCCAACCCACCAGATGACATGTATGCAAGCATGATGATTTAATGATGCGATAGGTATATGTCATATTATAAAAATAGAGGCTTAGGGTCACACATCTGGGTTCGGAAGATCTTGGTTCTGGGGGTTCGGGGTTCGACAGGGATCGGTCTTGGCGGGAACGAGGTTCAGACTCCAGGGTTCAGGGTCTTCGGATCTGTGAAGGAGATCATGGCGTTCCGAGGAGAAGATCTTGGCGTGCCGAGGGTTCGGTCTTCGAATTCCCGGGAAGGAGGTATTGTGGTTTTTCCGTGAAGGCGATCTTGACGCTTGGTGCCCGTGAAGTAGATCTTGTCGTTCCGGCACCATCACCTCTGATCTCCGGTTGGAGTCTTGTCGTCCGTCTTTTGTCGATGGAGAACTTGACCGATGGTCTTCAGGATTTTTTGGATCCTCGGGTTCGGTCTGGTGGTGAACTTGGTTAACACCATGGCGGTCTTCGGGCAGGACCACAATTATTGAGCTGCTTCACAACCCAGATCAAATTAGCCGAAGTAACCTCTATATCACCACACTGCCATCACATGCATCTTCAACACATCGCAACACCTGACAGAGACATGCGCGGGGACGAGGCCACTGGCCCGAGCGGCCGGAGACAAGCACAGAAGGCACGCTAGGGTACCGCGAGGTGGTAATGAGGGAGGCCAGAGGCGCCAGTCTGGAGAAGAGTCCACTCGTGGAGGAGAGAGTCCCAGGTGGAGTGAGAGGGCAGCGAAACCCGTCGCTCGGCGGAGGAGGCTTAGAGGCAGGGTGGTGGCGAGAAGCGGTGGTCGTCGAGTGCAGGACCGGGCTCGAGACGGAGGAGGCTCGGCAGTGGAGGCCTCGGTGCGGCCGGACGCGGCGAGGAAGGCCCGGGCTGCCGCGAGAAGGCCGACGAGAGGGGACGACGAGAGGGGGCACCGAGGCGGTGAGCGGAGAAGGAGGCCGCCGGCCTTGGTGAGCTTGAGGAGGAGACGCCATGGAGGTGTCGGGGCCAGGGCAAGGTCAAGCCGGGGGCCGGCCACGGTGGCAGAGCTACGGAGGCGCCAGATGCGAGACGGGGCGAGGCCGGCGACGCGGATGGCAATAGGGAGAGGCGTTGAGGACGGCAGCGAGGTGGTGGCGGCTCTGCTCGTGGTGGAGGAACATGAGCGCGTGGCGGCTTGGGATTCCAGCGAGAGGGCGGCGGTGGCGGTTCCGCAACGAGAGGAGAGCGCGCCAGCGGCGGGAGCGGGCGGCGGTTCTCGCGCGGATCAAGGACGGACAGGGGAGGAAGACGCGGGGTAGGTGGCGAGGGATGCGGCGATGGAACCGAGGCAGGGTGGGGGTCGTGTGTCCGTCGCTGGCCAGGGTCGGGGGCTGCGTCGGGTAGTGGGGTGGGGCCAGGCGCGATAGGTGGGGTGGTTCAGGTGGAGCGGGGCGTGGGAGGGCGTGCCCAGGGCGGGATCGAGCGGGAGAAGGTTGGGGTGGGCGCGCACGCGAGACCGCGTGTGAGGTGGCGTGCTGGGAGAAAAAGGGGTGGCAGGAGTTGGAGGTGGGACCGGGCAGGTAGGTGGGTCTGGGGGTGTGGCGGCTGGTGTGGTGGAGGGAGAGTGCAGCACGCGGCTGCTGTGTGTGTGAGGGTGGGGTGGTTAGGCTGGTTTAGGGTAGGTAGGGTTTGGGGTGTGGGTCGGTTTAGGGTTAGGACTGGTTTAATGGGGGTGGCCGGCTGGGCCGGGTCGGGCCTGGTTCGGCTGCCCCCTAAAAATAATATAAATATTTTATTTATCACAACAAGGCTCTTAGAAACCATTTTTAGACGAAACAAAATATTCCGGAGACCCGGGTTTTGATTTGAAATAAAGACTAGGTATTTAGAAAGCAGAAATAGGGTTTTTCGAAAATAGTTTTGTACCAACACATGCATGATGATGACGATGCTCAAATGCAATGTGGCATGATGACATGAGCATGCGGTCATGATGATGCAATGCACAAAAACACAGCGATTTTCTAGTAGTGGTTTTAGCGGGGCGCCACAATTCGACACCACTAACAAGGGATCTCGCCCTCGAGATCCGCCTCATGGTACCGGGAAGAAGGCTGATGATCTGAATCTTCTCGCTTCGTGTAGATCCTCGTGACACCACTAACAAAGATTCTTGCTCCATCTTGAATCGGCGACACCACCAACAAGGGGCCGTTGCTCATGTTCGTTGAGAGAACACTCCGGAGAACAAAGGGCAAAGGTAAAGGCATCAAAAGGTAAAGCCACCTCTATCTTCAGTGGAAGGAGTAATTGCAGATCCACCAATTCAATGTACAAAAGCGAATGGTAAGAGTAGTCGGATGGGGATCAGTCCATCGCGCACCCAAACCATTACTCTGCACATGAATAGGAGAATTATGCAACCAACTCTCGGAATTAGACTGAAGATCTCGACAATCGAGGTTCAGAACAAAGGAGTGATGCATGCTCTGCATCAGATCTGGCATAGATGAGGGCGTCGTGTTGTAAACACCGGAAGGCACAAGAAGGAACAGAGAGAAGTCCAACAAATGAAGGATTCCTCAGGTAGCACGAAGACCGGAGGTACAAGCACTGTTACCAAAGGAGGAAGCGAAACCCTGAAGGTACGACGGAAACCCAACCACGAGAATTCCTGGACTCGACGAAAGATAAGAGAGCAGATTCAAGACACGCAGAGATAAGAGGAGAATAGCAGAGGGGTAAGGAGTAAAATCAGACCTAATTAGATCTATCCAACCGATTATGCAAAATAGTTTTGACACTCTACATCGTCCGTTAGCTAGGTTATCTTACAGGCTGGACCAGTGGGGTATCGCAACTGCTGAGCTCTGATACCACTCTGTAACACCCTCGAATCGGCCCTATGCAAGTTTTAGCCCTTTCCGCCAAACCCGCATAGAAACGATTCAAGGACGCCCACCAGGCACTTTCGTGCGGGTGGAAAACGAAGTAATACCATTACACAACAGTCCTCGATGGGACCCACAAAACATATATATATATATACAACATGACTCCAAGAGTCAAGAATACAGATATACACTACAAAGATCCAAATCACCTTGAAAATGATACAACATCCGAGTATAGATAAGATTCAAATGGGGCTAAGAGCCCTGAAGAATAACCAATGGCGTCCATAACCCTGCCCAGGCCAAGCCGGAAGGGTAACCCTGCTAACGACGTCGAACTCATACCTGCTAAAACAAAAGGGGTGTCGACAAAGGGCAAAGGAAAAAGAGGAGCGTCAGTACTAAGGCCAGTACACGGCGAGGCTAGAATTCGGCGGCTCTCGCCTACATAGGTATGGTGGACTGAAGCAGCAGCGCAACATGCACTAAAAAACCTATAGAGACTCAATACATCTGTCGGCTATTAGAGAGGGGTAAGAAAGACCTATTCAAATCCAACCTGAAGCTAACACCAGACATACCCATCCTGGTATTTCCCCCTCGAGACCAAACGAGGAAGTCGGACCGAGGAACTCACACAGTTGGCAATTTTACTCATTCCGTTATAGGTGCAGCACTTACTAATCAGATATAGATAGCATGAGTCATCCTGAAGCATAAGTAATGGGCAGTTTTAATTAACCATTCCGTGGTAGTTGGAACATTTACTAGTCAGATATAATTGTCCCGAAGAATCCCAAAACCCAGCAGTTGTTGGCACTTTTATCACATTCCATTGGAGTTGCAATACTTACTAGGCAGGTATAGTATGACACAGATCACCACAGATCCACCAGTTGTTGGCATTTTTATCATCCATTCCATTGTAGTGAAGCTGAATTACTAGTCAAATATTAAGTCAAATTTATAACACTACTTTAGTTATGCTTGTCTATGATCGAGATACTGTGCTCCAAGTCGTCCATAACCGCGGACACGGCTTTCAGAAAGATTTACCCTACAGAGGTGCACAAATAGCAACACACACACGATCAACCTCGGAAAAACCAACGAGGCTTTCAGGACAAAGCAATCACAGGATTCATAAAATATTTTAGGGGGCCACCTCATTAAGCTACCCGCAATGAAGTTGGTCGGCTCCGAGACGGACCCAAGGTTTGCGCCAATGGCTGTAAACGACTGGGAACCCGAGAGTGTGACTGGGTTTGTCGATACCGCGAAAACACTCCGCAATTCCTAAACAGTACAGGTGCTCCACGCACAATCATAAATAAAGCAGTAAAGCATGGCATAAGTACAGGATAGTAATAAAGCCCCAAACTAGTTTGTGGCCCCAAGAAATAAGAAATGAATCAAGCTCTGGATAAGGGGGATTCATAGACTGTCCCGGATGTGGATAGTGCGAATAGTCAAGGAACAGGTATCAAGTACTCGGGGCCTACGGGACACAAGTGGGCACGAAAAACCAAATAACATATAATTTCCCACCGGTGCCACTTTCATCAGTTATCAAATCAATTTAATAGTTGTAATTAAAGACATGATCATCTCCACCATAAACATCTGTCGGCATCCCAACAACTGTGGTACTCGACAACACGAGACCGCACCTAAGCAAGCAACTACGACTCGCAAGACCATCTATCTACCAAACAATAGGTAATAGGAGGTGTCCAAGGCAATATAAAGGCTGCACGGAATATATCTGGTACGGAACACTAAAGCATCGTGACACGGATAACAATAGATCAACAGGAGGAAATAAAGACTATAAATGCAAAATAGGTAGAAAGGAGGAGAATGCTCGCCTGGGAAACACTGCCGATGGTACATTATCCGAAGAACTTGCCGATACTCGCATCAACTCATCGGCCTAATCCGCGAAGAAGCAAACACTAGAAGAAACACCGGATGCAATATTTAATACTACGACAGAAGATCCGGCATGCTTATGATATGATGCAGATGCGGTGCAATTAGGCAGTATTAAGCGGAACCGGGGTCCCGACAATTAATTAATAGGTTCCAGTTATTTAGATACCCCGCAATTTAAATGTTGTCTTAACAAGGCAAAACATGGTATCGGTTCGCTACACAAATTTAAATGGAGTCCAGAATAAGACTAGAATAGCCCGCATATAGACTCCATATTTAATTTAGGTGAATCGACTATTTAACCCAGCCCACTAGATGACATGTATGCAAGCATGATGATTTAATGATGCGACTGGTATAAATCATATTATAAAAATAGAGGCTTAGGGTCACACATCTGGGTTCGGAAGATCTTGGTTTCGGGGGTTTGGGGTTCGACAGGGATCGGTCTCGGCGGGAATGAGGTTCAGACTCCGGGGTTCAGGGCCTTCGGATCTGTGAAGGAGATCATGGCGTTCCGAGGAGAAGATCTTGGCGTGCCGAGGGTTCGGTCTTCGAATTCCCGGGAAGGAGGTCTTGCGGTTTTTCCGTGAAGGCGATCTTGACGCTCGGTGCCCGTGAAGTAGATCTTGTCGTTCCGGCACCATCACCTCCGATCTCCGGTTGGATTCTTGTCGTCCGTCTTTTGTCGGTGGCGAACTTGACCGATGGTCTTCAAGATGTTTTGGATCCTCGGGTTCGGTCCGGTGGTGAACTTGGTTAACACCATGGCGGTCTTCGGGCAGGACCACAATTATTGAGCTGCTTCACAACCTAGATCAAATTAGCCAAAGTAACCTCTATATCACCACACTGCCATCAGATGCATCTTCAACACATCGCAACACCTGATATAGACATGCGTGGGGACAAGGCCACTGGCCCGGGCGGCCGGAGACAAGCACAGAAGGCACGCCAGGGTACCGCGAGGTGGTGATGAGGGGCCCAGAGGCAGGGTGCCGGTGCGGAGAAGAGCGCAGCCGTGGCGGAGGACGACGCCGACGAGTCGCGCAAGGCAGAGGAGGCTTGGGGCAGGGCGGTGGCAGAAGGCGGTGGTCGTCGAGGTCCGGGACCGGGCTCAGACGGAGGAGCGGCTCGACGGTGGAGGCGCGGCCTCGGGGCAGAGGTGCGGCCGGACGCGGCGAGGAAGGCCCGGGCTGCCGCGAGAAGACCGGCGAGAGGGGGCGCCGAGGCGGTGAGCGGAGAAGGAGGCCGCCGGCCTTGGCGAACTTGAGGAGGAGACGCCATGGCGTGTTTGTCGGAGCAAGTCAAGCGAGGCGCCAGATGCGAGACGGGGCGAGGCCGGCGACACGGATGGCGACAGGGAGAGGCGTCGAGGACGGCATCGAGGTGGTGGCGGCTCTGCTCGCGGTGGAGGAACACGAGCGCGCAGCGGCTTGGGATTCCGGCGAGAGGGCGGTGGTGGCGGTTCCGCGACGAGAGGAGAGCGCGCCCGCGGCGGGAGCAGGCGGCGGTTCTCGCGTGGACCGAGGACGAACATGGGAGGAAGACGCGGGTTAGATGGCGAGGGATGCAGCGATGGAACCGAGGCAGGGTGGGGGTCGCGTGGCCGTCGCTAGCCAGGGTCGGGTGCTGCGTCGGGTAGTGGGGTGGGGCCAGGCGTGGTAGGTGGGGTGGTTCAGGTGGAGCGGGGCGTGGAAGGGCGTGCCCAGGGCGGGATCGAGCGGGAGAAGGTTGGGGTGGGCGCGCGCGCGAGACCGCGTGTGAGGTGGTGTGCTGGGAGAAAAAGGGGTGGCAGGAGTTGGAGGTGGGACCGGGCAGGTAGGTGGGTCTGGGGGTGTGGCGGCTGGTGTGGTGGAGGGAGAGTGTGTGACTGTGTGTGTGAGGGTGGGGTGGTTAGGCTGGTTTAGGGTAGGTAGGGTTTGGGGTGTGGGTCGGTTTAGGGTTAGGATTGGTTTAATGGGGGTGGCCGGCTGGGCCGGGTCGGGCCTGGTTCGGCTGCCCCCTAAAAATAATATAAATATTTTATTTATCACAACGAGGCTTTTAGAAACCATTTTTAGACGAAACAAAATATTCCGGAGACCCGGGTTTTGATTTGAAATAAAGACTAGGTATTTAAAAAGCAGAAATAGGGTTTTTTCGAAAATAGTTTTGTACCAACACATGCATGATGATGACGATGCTCAAATGCAATGTGGCATGATGACATGAGCATGCGGTCATGATGATGCAATGCACAAAAACACAGCGATTTTCTAGTAGTGGTTTTAGCGGGGCGCCACACTCTTTACATACAATCTACAACTGTTTACTGCTTTGTGTTTACTTTCTGCAAACTTTTACTTCTTTCCATTCGATACGTTTAATCCTTTGTTTTCCGCAAAACACGGTGAGATTGACAACCTCATCGCAAGTTGGGGACAAAGTTCTGTGGTTGTGTTGTGCATGTCTCCACGTTGCTACTAGCACCGGTAGTGCGCCCTGCCAAAGCTCAGCTAGTAACACCTTTGGGGTGTTTCCTTACTCCTACTGGTTCGATTAAACCTTGGTTTCATAACTGAGGGAAAACTTGCTGCTGTGCTCATCATACCTTCCTCTTGGGGTTCCCAACGAGCTCTACGTCGAACGGCGAGCACATCAACGGCTCATTGGATTGAGTCAGAGTACATACTTGGACAAAGTGTTGAAGAAGTTCAACATGGAATCGTCTAAGAAGGGGTTCTTACGATGTACCATGGTGTAAAACTTAGCAAGACTCAGTGTCCTTCGACAACTGATGAGCGAAGTCGGATGAGTGCAATTCCGTATGCTTCTGCAGTCGTATCCATCATGTACGCTATGATTTGTACTAGGCCGGATGTTTCTTATGCTCTAAGTGTTGTGAGCAGGTACCAGGCTGACCTTGGAGAAATCCACTGGGCAGCGGCTAAAAATATCCTCAAGTACTTGAGAAGGACTAAGGATATGTTCCTGGTTTATGGAGGTGAGGATGAACTCAGTGTAAGGGGTTACACGGATGCGAGTTATCTCACTGACTCGGATGATTCTCGTTCACAATCCGGATATGTGTTTGTAATAAACAGAGGGGCTGTGAGCTGGAAGAGTTCCAAGCAAGAGACGGTGTCTGCATCTACGACAGAGGCTGAGTATATTGCTGCCTCAGAGGCGGCAAAAGAAGCCGTTTGGATGAGGAATTTCCTCATGGATCTCGGTGTGGTTCAGGGCTCGTCCAATCCGTTATACGTGTATTGTGACAACAATGGTGCTATAACACAAGCCAAGGAACCTAGACAACACCAGAAGAACAAACATATACTCATGTGGTACCACCTTATTCGCCAGTTCGTGGATCAAGGTGATATCAAGTTATGCAAGGTACACACGGATGCAAACATCGCGGATCCATTGACAAAGCCACTTCCATAGCCAAAGCATGAGGCGCACCTGAGAGCTATGGGCATTAGATGCCTAGACATGTGATGTCGGATGATTGACTCTAGTGCAAGTGGGAGACTATTGGGAATATGCCCTAGAGGCAATCATGTATGATGTTATTTCCAATGTATTCATAAAGTTATTCTCCATGTATGAACTACTGATATATATCATTGAATATGTGATTCGATTGTGGAACTATATATTCATGTTGTTTATACTGCTTATCCTTGGTCATTGAGGTTGTGCTGGACACACAACTTAGACTAATGTGAAAGTCGGCTGATGAATTGGTTCCACTTGTCATGCGCATAGAGATGCTATTCCGACTTACACGGATTCGGCTAAAGAGTTTAGCGAGTCGGACTGACCCATATTAAGATGCAACGAACAACGTCATTTGCATGTCTCAATCAATGTAATCCTTAGACCTGAGGTTATTGCACAGTCCGAGTTGAGGATCATCGACTTAGGTTACATCAAGCGTTGTTACATCCTTTGGCGATTATAAAGGCGGAGTTCGGGTCGACTGAGAATCAAGCTGCGTGATGTGAATAACCGAGATGGGATTTTGCCCCTCCATTTGGAGAGATATTCTCTGGGCCCTCTCGGAAGATATGATTCGGAAAGCATGTCCATGCGTGACTCGGTTAAGTATTAACCGAGGCGACCGACTAAGAGTTAGTCGGATGAATCACTTATCTCGGATTGAGAAAGAGAGTCGAACTATTTAAGGGATGACGATTATTCGCCTATAGTTTGACAAGGTGTATCGTGAGACAAAAGGGACTCAGACGAAAGTTGCATTGGAAGGTATGTCGTCATGACTCTTTGGTACTTGGGAGTTGGCACGTTCTGCTAGGAGCCGCTACCAACTGATCGGTCACGAGTGAGACTCGGACCGTTTCCGGGTCACCATGAGCCTGTCGGGTCACACACTTAAGAGCGGGAGCATATTTGGGTTGGACCCAAAAAGGAAACGGACAGAGTCAGTGAGTTGGACTCGCAGTGACTAATATAGGCCTTTTAGTGAATGGGCCACAAGTGAGTGGAGCCCACTTTCACTCCCTATATAAGCTGGGGCGCAGGTGCTTAGAGCACACGGTTAGGTCACTCCATGTGTTAGAAACCCTAGCTCCAGTCTAGTCCAGTCCTGTCGCCGCCGTACCGGACCTAGCAGTCCATCGCTGGCGCTCCTCCTCGTACTTGTGGATACTGGCGGAGGTGTTGTACGTTCAGCACTTCGATGATCGTGGATCGAAACGGATCGTGAGAACTGCAGTGCATCAAGCGACGTGCTTCATCGATTCCGCAATCGCGCGTCTAGTGGTAATTCTCGTGGCCTACTACCTCAACTAGATCTTGGGATCACCGCGTAGGAAAAAGTTTTGTTTTTCTCTACGTGGCCCAACATCGTCGTCTTCTGATGACGTCCAATTTGTGAAAGAGTCCGGAGTCGCAGATTCCAAGGCCAAGGAGGTGGCCGAATGGTCTCTTTCTCCTCTAGTGGCGGCCCACTCCGGCGCCAATTCTTCGAGTTCCCCACATGCTGGGGAGCACCAGATGGTTGCACGGACGACTACGCGACAATCATCTTCGGAGTCCCTGGAGGAACATGTGAGTGTTCTTTTTGCTATTTGGTAGTCGAATTTGTATATTGGGCTGACGCCGAGTCTTTGTTTCCCTTGGTTTTAGCTCATTGTAAAGTAAAATATCCGATTGTACGTGAGAATATGTTTTATATTTTTTTGACATTTCAATATATATATATATTAAAATAATAGGTTTATCTGCACCCATATGAGGCGAATTGGATTTTGCGATTGTATTTCTTTTTTAAAACGGAAGGCTCGAAGTGAGCCCGACTTTGAATTAACGAAGCCAACAACCGGCTAGGAGTTACAACACAAGTTACAACACATACGCGCCTAGGGCGCACAACCCAACACACACCAAAAGACAATACAGAAAACGTCAAGCCAGAGTGCCAGCTTGGTCAAAGATTAGGGGGCCTTGTCTTGTGATGCACCGGAGCAAACTCGACCAAGTTCACACCAACAAGTCTCCACTACACCACGACTGTAGCCCAAGGGGAACTCAATGCCGGATTAACAACCTAGCATCACCTGAGGAGCCAAAGGAGGGGGTTCTGATGGCGACACCTCCAAGAAGGTGAATCGCGCAAGAACGTGTCATCGTCGTCGGCAGGGACCGAGGTCCTGCAAAGCTTTCAGCTAGACCCGAAACCCCACCCCTGGAGCTCGGGCTAGGGCCATACCTAAAACATAGCATCTTCCCCTGGCATTGGGAATAGCCCACCGGTATCGGCTACGACCAGACGACCGCCCTAGCAGAGCCCCCCAAGGCACTAGAGGAGACGTTAGCTACCACAACACAACCGGGTAATTCCGCCAGGCCGACGGTATGCGAGGGCTGGGACACCAGCGGGAGGTCACAGGGTGATCCACATGACACTGATAAAGAGGCTAGTCCGAAGCGAGGCCACCCAAAGGAACAACTTGGGGCGGAGGGTCAGAATCCAGCAAGCTGGCCCAGGGGATCATCATCGGGACCCCTTCAACAAGGGAACGACACCTGGAGGTGATGTCGTCACCGGCATTAGCCAAATCGCCGAGATCCAGCCAAAACCCACAACCGGACGCGGACACGAGGCCGCAGAGTGAACCTAGCAGAGATCACTACCGCACCACCGACCCACCCGTGGGTCGGAGGGGAAACATGCTGCCTACCCCGACAAGAATGGGTCGGCCCAGACATAGGACCACCAGCCCAGTTCTAGCCACCAACATAAGGGCCCGCCAGACCCAGATCTAGGCCCGCAGGCCTAGATCCAGATCTGGCCGCCGCCACCAACAGCTCACCGCATCCTCGGCCGTGGGGCGTCACCGAGTTCGCCGCTAGCCAGGCATCTCCGCCGACCCCACGGCCGGAGACCACCGGACACCGCCACCAGCCCGGCGGAGGAAAGCCACCACGGCCAGAACCGCACGCCTCCACCAGCCGCCGGCCGCCAGTGCTGGTGCAACCCGCACGCGCAAGGGGGGCCCTCACCGCTACCATCGGCCGCGCGGGGCGAGCCCGACAGCGACCAAGCAACGACGCGGGAGGAGGCGCAAGAGGGGTGGGGGTAGGGTGCGGGACGAGGCCGACCCAGCCCGCAAGCCCAGTGCCCTCCGCAGCGCCGCCATGGCCGCCCCGGCCACCCGCCGTGCGCCGACCGAGATCACGTCGTTCGCAGGCACCGTCCCGCCGCCGCTCCAGGCCGCGCGTGTGCCGCCCGCGCACCAATCTGTCACCGTCCAGTGCAGATACGAAACGCGAGCGAACCGCCTTCCTCGGGGTGAGCGTGGCTTCGTCAGCGGCCCCTCTAGCGGCGGCACCACGGGGAGGATGGTGGAGGGGGGTCCTACCAGTGGCGGCTAGGGTTCAGGGGTGCTCATCCTTCTTGCGATTGTATTTCACGCGTCGACATTGCGGCCTGACACGGCGAGACGGGAGATGGTCCCGAATTCTGAGCTGGCACATCTCGACTGGAAAGAATAAACCAATTCCAAATGAGATCACACGCAATTCTATTCCAATTCCTAGGCGAACGTATAGGACGATGGTATCCGAGTCTAACATGGAGTACATGCATATATCTCTATCTCTACTACTTAAAAAGAACGAAATTTCCTCTGTTTCGTCAACATTTTTTCAAATAAGACTATTTTACTCTCCTACCAAATCTCATAAGGCATACTAATTGTCAGGAGACATTGATTGCTAATTGTCTCCATGATTTGCGGGATTTCAAACGTCTAAATGCCTAATTATCTCTCGCCCATGTAATTGAATTCTGCTTTTATATCACTTTATTCATTTAATAAATACTCAGTCAACAAAATGAATTGCTTACCCCGATTTCAGGGCACCACTAGGGATCGAACGCCGGTCTCTAACGTTTCATCGGACTGCTCAGCTGCCGTAGGATGAAAATTCACTGCAGACATCGGATTGATGCATGGGAAAAACTGGTAGGTTAGTTTCCTTGATTTGCTCCTTATTAACTACTTGCAAGGATCACGTCTCTCCATAATTTTTGGTATTAGTAACGTACTCCAAAAAAATTCTGGCAGGAGTACGTGTCATATTAATTACTGTAATAAATTTTAGTTTCAAAAAATTTACTGTAGAAAATTTCGTTTGTCAATAATTATTTATTTGTTTCTGAAGTATACAAATTTGCTTCTTATGCAGTTGAATTTGCTTCGATATCGAATAAATTTATTTCTAATGTGAAAATTATGGTTTTGTAGAAAGAATGATGCTCCCACGCATGAAAAAATGTGCATCCGCCTTGAGTGAAAATTTGCTTCAATGGAATACTTTGTTTAAATAGCAGCGAAAAATAGTTTTTTCGCTAGCTGGATAAATGCTTGTAAGAAACAAAGATATGTTTCTGTCAGTTAGGAAAATGCTTCAAAGAGATGTGGATTCCTCAATGCATTCCTCAATGCAATATCTCAGAAGGTAATCGATCCAGAAAGCCTACCAGGGTTACAAACAGATGTGGCCCAATGTCTTGTCAGCTTTGAGTTGGTGTTCCCACCATCCTTCTTCAATATTATGACGCATCTCCTGGTTCACCTAGTAGAAGAGATTGCCATTCTCGGTCCTGTATTTCTACACAATATGTTCCCCTTTGAGAGGTACATAGGAGTCTTAAAGAAATATGTTCATAACCGTGCTAGGCCAGAAGGAAGCATCTCCAAGGGCTATGTAACAGAGGAGGTCATTGAGTTCTGTGTTGATTTTATTCCTGACCTTAAGGCGATTGGTGTTCCAGAATCACGACATGAGGGGAGACTGCGTGGAAAAGGCACCCTAGGATGTAAAGCAATGATATGTAGGGACGGGCATTCTCTCAATCAAGCACACTACACGGTTTTACAAAGATCTATCTTGGTTGCCCCGTATATCAATGAACACAAGAATTTAATACGCCTCAAACACCGGGTCGATGAATGGATTATAAGTGAACACATGGCGAGTTTTGGCGGCTGGCTGCAAAGACTTCTCACGAATAACACCACTTGTTGGGGATCAGGCTGTACTTGTTGGCGAGGACACCATCTTGATGTATGTACTTTCCAAGGGTACGAGATAAATGGGAATACATTTTACATGATAGGCCAAGATAAAAAGAGCACCAACCAAAACAGTGGTGTCCGCTTCGATGCAGCAGAAGACAATGGGCAAAAGACCACGTATTATGGGTTCATAGAGGAGATATGGGAACTTGACTATGGACCTAATTTTAAGGTCCCCTTGTTTCGATGCAAATGGGTCAAGCTAACAGGAGGAAGGGTTGAGGTAGACAAGAAGTATGGAATGACAACGATGGATCTCAACAATCTTATGAAGAACTTAGACGAACCATTCGTCCTAGCCAATGATGTGGCTCAGGTTTTCTATGTGAAGGGCATGTCCTCCAGACCAAAAAAATAAAAAATATGCAAACGAATACATCATATGATGAACCAAAGCGTCACATAGTTCTTTCAGGGAAAAGAAACATCGTGGGAATCGAGGACAAGAAGAGACATGTCAAGATTATAATAAGTTTGATGAAATTCCGCCCTTCACGGTGAAACTGGCCCAAGCATTCCGTTAAGTAAAGAAGATGCTCCATGGTTACGTCTGAAGCGATCATAAGGAAGGACATATGCCAAGAAGTTCATGCTCATATTATGTAACTCTAGTTCATGTTTTAATATTAATACATGTCTTGAGTGTTAGTCATGTTTTGTGGATGGACCGGGACTATGAGAAGAAGTTGTCGATTCGTACTTACCATTAAGATCTGATCTCCAAACGCAGCAGTCACATATTAGGAGTGCCTCTATGACCAGTTTCTTGGAGATGCCGGAGGACTAGGCTCGTCGGCATCTCCCCAAACGTAGTGGTGTCCTGCTCTCGAAAACTCATCTTGCAGCTTTGTAACTTCTCTAACTAGATCAATACACACAGAGCTAACTAATTTCACATATTAGGGAGTGCCTCTATGACCGATTTCTCGGAGATGCGGAGGACTGGGCTCCATCGGCATCTCCAAATGGCCGTAGTGGTGTCCTGCCTCAAGCTGGCTGGAGGACTGGACTCACAAGGATGCCTATTTATAGTACAAGCAGCTCGACATAGTGTTGACACTTACGAAATAATGTCGACACTCACCCCTATTATTAGTGACTGCGTGTTTTGTCCCGGATGGTGTCTCCAACCGGGACTAAAGTTCATCTTTAGTCGGTTGGTGACACCATCCGGACAAGGTACACGCCATACGACATAATGTCGACACTCAGCCCTATTATTAGTGCTGACTCGTGTTTTGTCCCGGTTGGTGTCTCCAACCGGGACTAAGGTTCATCTTTAGTCGGTTGGTGACACCATCCGGACAAGGTACGCCATGCGACATAATGTCGACACTCACCCTATTATTATTAGTGCTAACTCGTGTTTTGTTCGGTTGGTGTCTCCAACCGGGACTAAGGTTCATCTTTAGTCGGTTGGTGACACCATCCGAGACAAGGTACACGCCGCATACGACATAATGTCGACACTCACCCCTATTATTAGTGCTGACTTCGTGTTTTGTCGGTTGGTGTCTCCAACCGGGACTAAATTCATCTTTAGTCGGTTGGTGTCTCCAACCGACTAAATTCATCTTTAGTCGGTTGGTGACACCATCCGGGACAAGGTACACGCCACGACATAATGTCGACATTCACCCCTATTATTAGTGTTTTGTCGGTTGGTGTCTCCAACCGGGACTAAAGGTTCATCTTTAGTCGGTTGGTGACACCATCCGACAAGGTACACGCCGACGACATAATGTCGACACTCACCCCTATTATTAGTGCTGACTTGTGTTTTGTCCCGGTTGGTGTCTCCAACCGGGACTAATTCATCTTTAGTCCCGGTTGGTGTCTCCAACCGGACTAAAGGTTCATCCGCCATTTTTTCCCGCCATTTTTCTTCCCGCCAGTTCTTCTTCCCGCCATTTTTCTTCCCGCCATTTTTCTTCCCGCCAGTTCTTCCCTCCAGTTCTTCCCGCTAGTTCACTATATATATATGTAGGGGGTTGGCCTCCATTGTCATTGCACATCTCTAGACTCATATCAACCTCATCACTCTTTCCCATGGCTTCCACCGTAGCACTAACCCCGAGGCGGAGGCGCTGCCTCGAACTACCCCACCCGGGCTGATGTCCCGTCGGCTGGATCTTTGGCGTCGGAGGCGTGCAGTTCCTCTGTCCCTCTAGGTGTGGCGCCGGATGGCCATCATCACGAACCACTACTACTTCGAGCTCACGCCGGAGCAGCGGAGGAATCCCAGATGGCATCCCGACTATTTCCCTACTTGGGAAGCCTTCTTCGTGGATCGGCATGAGAGGGCGCTCGCCAGGCATGAGGAGGACGGCCCACCTCCTCCTAACTTCAACGAGGCCGGCCGTCGGCTATGGTGGCGCGGTCGGACTCTCCAGAGCGTCATGGCCTATGACACTGCCGCCGACTCTAACCCCATCTGCGCTACCTCAAGTCCAGCCCACGCTACCCTCAAGTCCAGCCCACGTACTCTCCGGAGGTTCAATTACGCGACCCCGACGGCAGCGATGACGGCGGGCGCAGCAAAGACTTCTGATGGCGAGTATTACAGGTGTAGGCAGGAGCATGACTGAATCACTCCAACATTCCGAAACAAGTTCGGCCGATTGTTACTTAATATGGCCATGTATCTTAATTTTCAGTTCCAGTTCAGCCGATTGTTACTTAATCTGGCCATGTATCTTAATTTTCAGTTCCAGTTCGGCTTTATGTAACTGTCTCAAAATGACCTATCTCATTCGAGGTTTCTTGGCTTTCGGGTCAAATGACCAATGTTATGACAAAAGATGCGGCATTAAAATATGAGTTGATCTAATAAAATCATTTTTAGATGCTTAATATTTCTTATGTTCAAAGTTTTAGGATTTAACAATTTATTTTGGTTTGAATTGAATAATCAAAATTTATATGTAAGTGCTTTAATTATTTTGAAAATTTTCATGTAAAGTAAATATAAAATGATTTACATGAATGGATAGAAATTATTTTTATGAAAATTATGATATATTATTCATATTTTTCTGAGTTGAAATGAAAAAGATATGAATTTTCTAAATTCATATCATATTTTTGAATTAAAATGCCCTTTAATGCATGAATAATCTTTCTTTAACACCGGTTCCATACAGAACTGCCGGAAATAAATGTTGAACGCTTCTTTAACACGGTTCCGGTTCGAACCCGGTGTTAAAGGGGGTAATAAATGCGCGCGGGAAACCCCCCCCTTTAACACCGGTTCCAGACACGAACCGGTGTTAAAGGGGGGGTGTATTTATTTCACCTTCCTCCCCTTCCTTTCTTCCCCCAGAGCGGCAGATCGAGCGACACGGAGATCGGCGCCGCCCGACCCGTCGTCTCGCCACCGCCGCTTGAGCCCGGACCGCCGCCTCGCCGCCGACCGCCCGTCGCCGCCGCTCGGAGCTCGAGGTCCGCCGCCCCCGACCCTCTCTTCCCCGCATTATCCTTCCCCTTCCTCTAACACGATGGGGCTCCGCTGCTCCTTCGTTCGGCGCTGCTCGCCGCTGCCAGCCTCCCTCCGCTCCTCCCGGACAAGGCCACCCGCGCCTGGCCCTCCTCCTCCTGCTGCTCCCGGCGACGCTGCTGCCGCGGGAGACGATGCGGCACGTCGGCGTCGGCGGCTACGACGGCGTCGGGCGGGCACGAGGGTGGCCGTGAACGCGTGGGCCATCGAGGGACCCGTAAGCTGGGCGATGGCGCGGTTCGACCCGGACAGGTTCATGGCGAGGTGGACTGCAGACGGCGCATCTGAGCTGGCGGTGCCGTTCGCTCCGGGCTCTTGTGCCCGGCAGGTCGATCGATGGCGATGAGCGAGTGGAGTTCGCCTGCCAGCATGCTCTGCGGCTTCGATTGAACGCTGCGGAGGACACATATGAACATATTTGCATAATATATCAACTATATAAACCACGTTCTTTAGGCCTCGTTGGTTTAGGTTCTAGAAGACCGGGATTGACTTGGTTACGGTCCAATCCACATCATCCTCCCACGAGGCAAAAATTCGAGAAATATGGAGTATTTGTCTATTTCTGTATAGTATTTTTTTTTTTGGCCAATCCATTTCATTTACATAGTCTTGGGATGAAAATAAATACTCGCCAATTGACCCTCGGAACGATTCCAGGGTGCCAAAGATGGGCGAGATGAACGTAGTGACATTGACCCCGACGATCTAGGCCTTAATCCTTGCACATGTGAATTAGAAGCATGTGGAGTAAAAAGAAAATAGCTTATAGCAAAGATATTATAATAGGCCACACCTAAACCCTAACTGACCACCTCGCTCTCTTCCCCGGGCAGGAGCGTCTCGCCGCCGCTTCGGAGCTCATAGGCCACGCCTAAACACCGACGCCGCCCGCCGCCCGACGAGCCCGCCGCTAGCACCACCGCCCGACGAGACCGCCGCATCCGTCCGACGAGCACCGCCGCCCGACGAGACCCATGTCACCCCACCGGTGAGCGCCACGTGTCTGCCACGTGTATGATTGCTGACTCATCCTGATTAAAACTTGTTTGCTCGATAAATTGTACTACATGCATAGATTAAAACTTGTATACAAATTGGACCTCTGACTCATTTGTGTATTTATTTGTGTATTTTGGTATGAATAATATGTATATTTGTGTATGAATCCAAGTCCACTTGAATGTTTACACTCTTACTCTAGATAATATTATTGTTTTAGAAACTATGGATCCACTTAGTAGAAACCTTGAAGAAGAAGAAATAATGGAGAATATTATTGATGAGGACACCTCACAATATCTGAACTTGGAGGGACATGATGACGACAGCTCAAGTACTAGTCATGGAGAAGATGAAGACTCCGGTGAACGCAATTTAATGATTACAAAGTCCAGCGAGGTATATGCATTGATTAAGCCTCTGTTGACTTCCACCAACAATCTTCTTCTACATGTATTAATTAACGCTTCTTTCTTCTTTTAGCCCTCTGGATCGACCAGCCAGCAACCATCTTCTTCTACGAAAAAGAGCAAGTGAGGCGCGAGATAGCGGTTGAAAGATCGTGCAAAGTTCACGATCGAAGTAGTCCGTGTTGATGGCAGGCCGATGGAGCCCAAGAAGGCCGCAGGCAAATTTGTCGTCAGTGGAGTTCTTGTTAGGGACCAAATCCCAATCATAATTGAAAATTGGAATAAGCCAAAGAATGGCGACGGTACCTTTGTCGATGACAGATCCAAAGAAACGCTTGTGGAATTCGTTGTTGGTAAATTTCACCCTTCCGCCAGAGGAGGATGAAAACAACCCGGTTATAAAGGAAAAGGTCAAAGAGTGGACTCTAAAGAAGATGGCTGACGCTTTCCATGAATCGAAGACAAAATTGAACAAATTTGTCAAATCTGGCGAGACTCCAAATTTCGACGACGCATATTATGCGAAGATAAGACCTCACTGGCCCGAATTTGAGACATATAAAAAAAGTGCTATAGCTAAAAAGAGGTCAGAAACCAATACGCTTAATGCCCTGAAGAAGGAATATCACCAGAGGACGGGGTCAGGTGGCTACATATCTCAGAGGCCTATGTGGGAGGAAGCTGAGAAGGCCCTGCGCGAGAGGATCACACCCAGACATGATGGGTGGGACCTACATGCAAAGACTTGGTTCTACGGAATCGGGCAAGGTTGGACCCGAAACAGGATTGTGTATCTTCCCAACCCTCCTTGCCAAACCCACTGAACTCATCACGGCATACGAGGAAACATCCGCCAGGACCTTCCATCCCGACAGAGAGAATGACCAGCTCACACGCGCCATCGGTAAAAAAGAACACCCTGGACATGCACGAGGCACAAGGGGTATGACGTGGAAGGATGGGTTTGCCGACTGGAGCGACTCTTCATGATGGCGCAGAAAAGAAAAGAGCGTCTGAGCGGATGACAGATAGAACATGCACTTGCGGCGCTGCAGCGCAAGTGAATGCACAATGAAACCATCAAGCTACCGCCCATCTCAGCGCACGAAGAGCCTGCATTGAAGCTGCCATGCCTGCATCACTGGAAAAGCAGTGGCTTCCACGGAGAACGTCAGCCCACGCTTGAAATGACGGGTCCTCGATACCCGTGGATGAGATCACGGAGAGCGAACACGCTGAGCTGCATGTGAGATTAATGGGCTTATCCATTAAGGTGGCTGGCTATGCCTTACCTCCCTGTAGCTGGTGGAACTTACCACCGCCGACCGATTCCAGATGGCTATGCTATTGTCGGGTGGATGAGGTTGTGAAGGCATATGAGGAAGCAGCTTGACCATGCTACGGTGAAGGGAAACTCAACTCAAATTTGCAGTGAAAACAACCATTCTTTGGAAGAAGGAACACATTGTGCTTCCAAATTGGAGGTCACTTGGCACCCCACTTCCCGTCCGAGTCTGAGCCGCTTCAGCTATCTCTGTGGCGGGCAGCCATCTCCGACAGCAACCATCTCTCAAGCGGCAGCCATCTCCGGTCGGCCATCTCTGCGGCAGCCATCTCCGACCGTCGACCATCTCCGGTGCTTCAGCCATCTCCTCGGCGTAAGCGGAAGAGCACTGCCACGAGGAGCATCAGTAGCACTGCCATAAAGAAATCCGCAGGAAACCGTACGCCAAAGAGTTCAAAAAACTATGTCCCGCAGCCTTCCGCCAAGCCATTGCCGGTTTTACCATGGAATCGCAGTGACGAGGAGACCAATAGGATCTCGAAAGAACAGGTCAAGAAATTCTTTGCACCTAGACGGGTCGAGCCAAAGGAGAAAATAGATCCGGTGGTGGTGGAGAAGTTTTACAAAAATCTTTCGAAACCTGAAACCCCACTTGTGCCGGACTACGAGCGCCAGATTTTGAAGGCGGATGCAAGGCGCCGTAGGGAGACTGAAAGTAGCAGTCGTGAGGCACCCCAGAAAACAGTTCCCATGCTCGGAGAGCAGGAAAACCAATCATGTGCCTCGCTCCAAATGTTCGACACACGGGACGCTCCTCCCGTAAATGATTACGAGGCAGAGCTACAAAGAAAGGCCAATGAGATGGGGATGACTTACATTGCATACTTGAACGTCATGGGAGACAACTTGCCCAAATGCGATGCCAACCCCATACAGCCATGGAAGTATGGGAAGAATCTCGTCAAGAAAGAGGAGCTCAAGACTCTACCAACAAAGATGCGAAAATTGCACAAGTGGTACCTTCATTTCTGCAAGACGAGAAAGTTAGAATGGATCACAGCGCATATAAGAGATGATATTTTCTTCTGCGGAGATGACGCGATCGACTTCAACATTCAAGACTTGCATTTTCTATTCAATCAGAAGGAACTCGACAAAGCTGCCATCAGCCTTTATTGTGTGTAAGTACTATTTCTATAATTTATATCTCATTTCATTCACTTTATTAATTGCATGTATATATATATGCTCACCATATATGTATATACTATTATGCATGAAAAAGGTTATGGAATGCAGGAAAGGAGGCCCTTTTGACATTGGGTTCGTTGACCCAAATAGAGTTCATGAAGAAGTGGTAGAAACCAAACCCGGGCAAACAGAAGATTACTTGCTAACGTCTTTACTGAGACAACAAACCAAAAGGGAAATACTATTGCCTTACAACTTCTCGTGAGTACTGTTACCCTCTCTCTTGTACACATTCTATTTCAGCTTACTCGATGTTAAGTGTAACTGATGATGAGTTATGCGTGCGTAGGTTCCACTTTATTCTGCTAGTCATTCAACTCGACTCAGGAAAAGTCCTTGTCATGGACTCGTTACGAAAAGAAAAAGAGATATGGGCAAACTTTCGAGAGATGCTCCAGAGGTAATTTCAATCATATTATCGCACTAGATCGGCAACTTTCGTGACAATAAGTAATTAATTACTCCTTTATCTATTTTCTTTGTCGGACAGGGTTTGGAAAAGTTTCACGGGCAGGGCCGTGGGTGAATGGTCAGAAGAACTAAAATTTGTAGACCAAAATGTAAGTAATACTAGCTAGCTTCCAATTCCATTATATCATGCTTTATTGATTATTATTTTGATTGAACTCTCTATTCTCGTAAAGTGCGCACATCAGGGACACGGCAATAACTTATGTGGGTACTATGTTTGCGAATTCATTCGCAACACGATATGTGCGACGGGCCAAGCCGCACTAGAACAACTTAGAGTAAGTAAACAAAGTCCACAACATTATTTTATTACCATCAATTGTGTTGAGTTTTATTCTTATATATATATTGACGGCCCACTCTTCATATATATTCAGATCGAACGGATGCGGGACCAACTCCTACCATTTGAACGCATACGAGCCATTCAAGAGGAATTGGCGGGGTTCATACTTGATGAGGTCGTCACGCCTGACGGAGAACTCTTTAGATATCCACCAAAATGAACGATGACGATGTATGTGCCGATGACGATGTATGTGCCGATGACAATGTTTGTGTATAATAATAGTTGCTTAATTATTCATGTACTCGTATGTACCGATGACGATTTATGTGTATACCGCTCCCGATCGATTCCCCTCGCTCCCCCCTCCCAAATCGCCCGAACAGGCGTAGGCGAAATGCGCGACAGATTTAGGCCGTTTTCCGGCCGCGGCCGGAAAACGGCCTAAATCTCTGCCGCGCCAGAAGAACCTTTAACACCGGTTCGACGAACCCGGTGTTAAAGGGCTGAGCGCGGCAGCCCACATGCGCCACCCTTTAACACCGGTTCGTATAAGAACCGGTGTTAAAGGGGCCCCCCCTCTAACACCGAACCCTCAACAGCGGTTGGGGAACCGCTGTTAGAGGGCCCTCCCAACCGGAGTTAAAGGAGGGGCCTGCACTAGTGACCAGGTGCATGGCCAGGGGAGGTGTCGCACTTGTATACTTCCAACATGGAGGGGCCTATGTCCAAGCAGATGGTAGTGCTACGACAGAAACCTAGGACTATGTGGCTGTGGTTGCCAGTGTGGTCGTGGCGTCTTTGCTGATGGTGGCGGTAGAACATTTTGGGGTTATGGCACCATGCACGCACCATCTCCCACACAGACTATACCTCTAGTATATATATCTCTGGCAACCATTGCTCCTCTGCCGGCCTGGGCGTACACTAGGCCATAGTGATGGAAGTGGGTCAACAATAGGGTATCCTCTATCTTTTTTAATTTAAAATAATAAACTAACCTTTTTAAAATGACTATGTCATCATAAAAGTTAGTTCTAAAGAGGGTAGAGGGTACCCTAATGGTGACTCACTACCATCTATACTAGGCCATGCAGGTCAGGCAGTCTCAGTGTACATCGATGGTCGGGGACTATCCAAGAATCTGTTTTGCTTTGGACACCAATAGGGTGTGGATTTTTAGTGCGCGGACACATGGCAACTTGCCATGTGGCAAGGGGGAACTCGGAGTTGACATCAGCGGCCGAGTGAAACGATATCCGCCCAGTGGTAGTCCTTTGCACTAGGTAACAGGATTCGTCACCCGGGCATACTATAAATTTTGTTTGGTTTGACATGGCCAGGGTGATCCTTGCAATGTAGTGCCTCCATCCCAAAGCATAAGGCTTATATTTTTAAAAAAAAAGTCAAGATACGAAAATTTTGACTAAACTTTTAGAAAAAACTATCAAGATCTATGATAATATCTATATACCATGTGAAAATATTCTTCATGATATATCAAAGGGTCTGGATTTTGTAATTTAAATATTAATATTTTTCTCTAAAAACTTAGTCAAACTTTACATAGTTTGATATTTGGAAAAAAAATATAAGCATTAAGCTTTGAGACGCTGGTAGAAAGTGCTGCGAGTGGACTCACACATGCTATAGGGGTTCGGGCCATTGGAGGAACACATGCAATTTTTTTTTCAAAAGGGGAGTACACGGCCTATGCATCAATCGATGCATACTGTCTTTTATTACTTTATTGAGCATGTTTACAGATTATTACAAATGACGGGCAAATAAGGTAACATTAATCAACTTTGCATCAACATGCTAAACGTCTATCAAAATACTAACCGAATTAGTTGTAGAATGCCCGTGCTATTATTCCCTAACGGATGCACCCAGAATTCATGGCCTGGCACACGAACACATGCAAATGCCTATGGATGACATGTTCTCCTATTTATTTAAGTCATTTCTATGTTCATGTAGTCTAGTGTCCCCAGCACCGACGCTCCCTATAGGGCGTCTTGCAACAAAGCCGGATAAACACTATGGGAGGTGCCAACTCAAGTTGCTAGTGTATTTTGAGAGGCTGCAACCAGCGGCGCCCTGGATTTACAAAAATAAAAAAGTTGACTCATATACAAACAACAGTAGAAAATTTCATTCAAATTCATAGGAATGTTTATATTTTTCTAAATGAAAATTAAGCCCAACCTAGATTCCTAGAATCTAGCCCACGCCGTTAGAAGGTGCTATAGTTGAGTCTGTTGCCTTGTGGGCACCATCGTCATCGTTGAACACAGAGAGGCCACTGCTGGAGTAATTATCATCGTCCATGTTGATGATGTTGGAGTTCCATGCCGACCACCGCTAGGTGTATTCACGTAGGGCGTTTTTAACGCCTGGCTCCTCTTACGGGTTGTCAGGGTCCTGAAGTGGCCACCACACCCGTGACCCACCTCCTAGTATGTCACCTTCTCCTTCACCTTCTTTAGCGGTGGAGAGAATGGTGTCCTCTCCTTCTTGGGGCTGCCAGAAGACAAACGACTCTGCGGCAGTGAGGGGGGGCTTAGGGCCCGGAACGAAATGTAGATCCTCCTATAAACTCATTCTTTGAGACAAGGAGGTGTGGGTAAGATGTGTTGTCGCTGCTTGATGAAGTGGCAGTGCTCTCCTAAGGAACCATCGAGGTGGCTGCGCGCATTTAACTAAAGCTGAGCACTTTACCAGTGCTTTGTGTTGCTATCAGAGATGGCCCACCTATTAGATCCGATGTGGTTCCGTGTGGCAACACTAACACATGGGTCACTATGGGCTGGGGCAATTGTGGGAGTTCCAAACTTCTCATTGGGTTGCGCCAGGCAAATTTGGGCTACTGGGAGACCGACCGGAAGTTGTTTAGTGTTAGGCGTCAGACAAGTCACGTAGCTTTATTAGTAGGGCTATTGGGAGGCCCAGTGAAGATGCTCTAACTACTCCTGTTTTTGTAAGAGGCATGATTTCTTCTACATATTTTTCTTCTTCATAATTCAATGTTTTGTGTGTGGCGGAAGGATGCAAATGCCCAGGGTTAATCTCATTTCTTGATGTTAAAGATATATTAAGTGTACCAAAAAAGTGTGTATAATAACTAATCTCAATGATGAACTTGTTTTAGTGTTTACCTATGAAATCAAACTAAAAAAAAATACATATGTAGCTGAAATGATACGAAATATACAAAAAAATGATTTGGTTTCCTTTTAAATTGTAAAATATGTCTAAATGTAGGGTCTTTCTAGTCTTCTAAATGAATATCGATCTATACATTTTTTTTTTGTAAGAGGCCTGATTTCTTCTTCTTGAGAATTTAGTGCTTTGTGGGATGTGTGTGCGGAACGATGCAGCAGGTTAATTTAATTTCTTGATGCTAATCTAAAATCTATCTTCAAAGTGTGTAATAACTAATTGCAGTGTTTGCCTGTGTTTGCCTGTGAAATCTAAATTAATATAGAGTCAAACTAAAATAAGAAATACATATCAAGCTGAAATCATATGAAATATCAAAAAATGATTCAATTTTCTTTTAATCCAATTTACAATTAAGGTAAAAAAAGAACTTCGAACCCAAATCAAAATACATTTCTAATTGTAAAATAAATCTATATATAGGATCTTTCTAGTCTTCTAGATATTTATCAATCTATACTTTTTTCTAAGAAGCCGGATTTCTTCTTCAGAATTCGGTTCTTTGTGTGATGTGTGTATGCAAGGTGATTTATTTTTTGTTGTAATATATATATATATATATATATGTAAACCCTATATACATGGGAAGCCCATATGGGACACCATGGTACCCGGTACCATACCTATATTTTTTCCAAATTTATACATACCTGAAAGCGTACGTAACCAAATTTCATATACCTAATGTGTGCCTAAGGTATACGTATACAAGATATACATACCCAAGGGATGTATCCAAGTTGCATATATACACACGTATGCAGGATACATACATCTTAGGTATGCATACCTTCAGGTACGTACAAGTCATGACAAAAAATATGCGTATCACGTATAGTGTCTGGTCATCATGGTGCTCCAGTTATTTTACCTATCCCAGTTATATATATATGTGTGTAGGATCTTTCTAGTCTTGTAGATGAATATCAGTCGAGCTAAGAAATATATCCTGGGTCAACAAAATTCACAAAAATAACTAAAACATAAGAAAGAGTACTTCATTGCCTGCTTGCTCGTGTATGGCGCGATCCGTTAGTCCTTGGATTATTGTACATGTGCTTGATTATGCTAGTCTTTAAGTTGACACCTGTGTCCTACTCCCTCTGTTTCAAATTACTCCGGGCGCACGCTTACCTAGGTGGTCTAGTATTCTCTCATTTTTCATCAAAAAATTCTTAGAATTTTTGGTATAAGTAGTACATATTTCATACTATTTATTTCAAAAATTCGCGGATTTTTTTGAATGAAAAATGAGAGAGCACTAGTTCACCTACATAAGCGCGCCGGCGGAGTAATTTGAAACAGAGGGAGTACGAAGCATGCCTGAAATGGAAAAATGGCGGGTACCTCATTAGGTTACTTTGTCCCGGTGAATTTTCTGTGTTGATTTATCTTTATGTACCATACATAAGCAAAATAGCAATCAAGGTTATTCGTATATAGAAGCCTATTTACTTGACACCATTGGGAAGCGAGGTAACATTTTATTTATGCAGGAGCTATCAATCTTCATACATATTAGCCAACACAATCAATAGTCCAAACTGATGAACAAACTCATGCAATCCATGTATACTGTAACAACCCCTCTCAAGTGTGACAGGGGAAGTCAACACGTGAATAGTACAATCTCAAAGGTATGACTCAAGAGGCCTATATATGAGACATGAGAAAAATTTAATAAATTTATAAAAACTATTACTTGAACTCGAGACCTTGGGCTCTGATACTATGTCAAGTTTTATGCACTAGCCAACACAACCAACAGTCTAAACTAAGAAAACATCTAAACTAAGAAAACGTCTAAACTAAGAAAACGGATTCACGCAATTCACAAGTAACACGAGCTACAAATATATGTCATTGTCATTGAAATTTAGAACCAAAATCCAGTGATGAAGGGAGTGCAAACGTGAACAGAAGATAAAATAAGGAGTGCTGACAAGTCATGTCACTAATATTAAACAATCAAATGTATGGGGGCTTACCTTAGACCCGTTGGACTATCGTACTTTCGGTTAGATGTCACAGGAAATGTGTTATCTAACAAGTTGTGTCATGTTAAGCCGGCCGGGTTATATGATATATACCCGTATGATTTGCATCTATTCCTTTCTTCTAAGAGCAGATGCGTGATGAGGCTCACGGTGGTCCTTTGATACATTTCTTGCAAGGAGAGCAAAGTGTAAAGACATATATATGCTTTTCTTGCGTACATTTTTCCAAAAGAGATTGAGCAGATGCATTAGTTGGTATTATGAAATCGAAAGGCTAGAGCCTGATTTACTCCAAAATTTTGTGCGGACGGCTGGCAGTTAGGTGCAATTCATAGCACTTTGGAGTGCGTAATGAAAGTCAAATGAAATAGCAGTAAATTATTTTGAACTGAACACGTAAACCAAAAGATCTGGTTATCTTCCCTGGCTTCTTCAGTAATAACTACCGCTGTTGCAGCGATTCTTACTTCTATGCGCCTGCAGCGTTGTGCCCTGCCACGGACGACGACGAGCCCGTTTTTGGGTACCCGCTCTTCCAGCAATATTGGGCCTCGCTTTTGACCCGGCGGTGTCTCGGCACCACCAGGTATTCTTGTTTCTAAAAACAATGATGGAATTGCCACCTGAAAAGGAGGTGGTTCGAAACAGGAGAGACATGGAATGAAATATTCTTTAGAGCAGCTACGTTTATGTAATTTGTTTCATCAAGGATAATAATTTGAAGAAGAAGATAGCGAAGCACAAAAGCTCGAGCAGCCAAAGATCATGCACATGTCCACGAGCCACTAGCCCTGTTCTGGCCCATGACACGGGGTGGGCTACTTGCGGTCTAGTGGTCTACAAATTTCAGTGAAACTTACAGGGATGTACTTGTAATACCTGGGCCAAGACCCGGGCTGTATCCCGTGGCCCAGGTATTTTCGTCACCAACTGTCCAGGGCGAGAACCGAGAACTGGCATAGCGTTCACAAGTGAGAAGCGAGATTTTAAGTTGAGTTCAGCGTGTAACTGTACAAGGCGCAAATACACCTCTCACCCGCCGCCTCCCCTCCTGACCCAGGGAACCGATCTACGGTGAAATTCTCGATAAAAGTAGTGTTTTCAAATATTAGGTTAGTATTTTGGTTGTCAACTTCTTTATCTCTATGTCAATGAAGATGCCATCGTCTATAATAAGTGATCATCGGCCTGTCATTTGACGACGAGATCTCTTTTCCGGCGTCAATGGTGGTGTTGAAAAATTAAAATTCTATAGGTACAGTCTTTCAGATTTTCCTTCACCAGATCGATTTTGGATTTTTGATATTTGTCAGTGTTCGGCTGTCTTCAAAAAAGTGCAAGATTATATCTTAGAAAAAGAAAGAGATTGAAAACCTCAAAGATTTGCTAGTTTCTTTTATATTTTATTTTGTAATCGATGGAGTCAGTTTATGTATCTCTACCATATACTATTTCTACTATGGTATTGATTGTCAATAAAAAAGTTGAGTTCAGCGTGCATACTGTCTGCCTTGAGAGGTTAGTCCAGTAGTACTCCCTCTGTTTGGGATTATTAGTCCTAAGGGTCAAGTTGCTAATATCAAAACACTCCATAACTCTCTTCCATTAATCTATGCATACACCAATAGGAGTACATGCATGAAAGAAGTGAGAGCAAAAGAAAACATGCATTGGACAAGAGAGGCTAATAAATGAGATATCCCTTATAATTTCAAATAATATAAAAAAGCTCACCGGACTTATAATCCCGAACAAGGTAGTATGGTACTTGAGAGAAGTACTATAGGAGTTACATTATGGCTTCTCCATCCCCCGTCTGAAATGTGTCGACATACAATTTATTAACACGCTCAGACATGGCCGTGGTTCCATTCATGTGGCCGGCCGGCGTAGCTGCCACCTGAATGGCGTAGTTGTCTCCGGTGCTGGGCGTCGTCCTCTCCGTGCCCTGGCGGAGGGAGAATATCAGTGTACAAATTAATCAGATCTGCCATCACGATAGCATCGTGCGCACATTAGGCCATCATCTATATTTATATTTATATCTATACCAATATAAAAAGCCTCGGAGGTGGGCGGATCCAAAAGATCATAGCCATTGAACTACCATCTAAGGAGTAAATTGCATAATACTACCACAATTCAGGCATCAATTACGAGTCATTACCAACATTCGTAATTTTTCCAGTTCAGTACCAAAATTAGGGCAGCCCACCTGGCAGGTATAACCCTGTCTAACAGAGTTGACTGGTCAACAAATTTGCCACGTGGGGGTCAACCTTCTCTTTTCTTCTCCACTTCTTTCTCTTCTCTCTATTCCTCCTCATTCCCATGGCTGAACCAGGGAATAGACGTGGCACGACTCTGATAATGGAAACCCCGTTTCCATCTATGCCGATGTCAGCTCCCTCCGCGCATCCCCATGGCCTGCCGCGATGTCAGTGACCATATCCACAGTGGCCCACGGTGGTGCACCATAGTGTACCAGAGTGGAGCACGCCGGTAGAACGGGGCGGGGCATGGAGAGAGAAGGAGGAGGTCCGGGATGATCATCATCTCACCCTAATCGCGATAATAGCACCAGGGAAGGCGTGTAAGGTCAGAGGAGAGCAGATCTTTGTCGGGAAGCTTTGGCCGAAGTCGGGGAACAAAGAGATCAAGGTGGCCCTTCCGGACTCCCCGAGTTCAATTCCTTCGGCTCAGAGGAAGATGGCATCGAGGCGGACATGATACGGGGGCAGGAGGCTGGAGGGAGCTTAGAGCAGCAGGGCTATCCGGCGGCGGCCATGGTGAGGGTTTCGGCGAACATGGCACATGGAGGAGGGTCGGGAGAAGAGAAAGAGAGAGGGAACTGTTGGGGCAAGTAAGCACCAGGAGCGTCGTCGTGGTGTGCTCACCCGGTCCATATGCTCAGTAGGTGGATGTGTCGGTGGCTCAACTCACCGGCTGTCTGTCGGAGGTGGAATTTAACACAAGAGATGAGAAAAGTCTAACATGCCGACATGGCAATTTTGTTGACTAGTCAGCTCTGTCAGACGGGTCCCACCCGTCAGAAACTCAGTTAAGATGCTATTAGATGAAAATTAGTGTGATTTGCAACCGGCTGTCCCAATTTTGGTAATGAATTGAGAAAATTACGAATAGTGGTACTGACTCATAATTGATGACCAAATTATGATAGTATTATGCAATCGGAATCGCTAATGAAACAACCTACTTATCAATTTTTCCGCAAACCGCATACACGAGTAACACGACCCGCCCTCACGGCCCAGCGCCGCCGACCATCGCCACAGCCGTCGACGACCATCCCCGTGCTGCCGGCCGTGCCAAGCACCGCCATAGGCGCCACCCGTCACCAGCTCGCCCGTCTCCGCCTGGCATCCACGCCACACCCTGACTCACGAAGCACGCATGTACACCTACCCTGGCTACCTATATATATTTGAGAGAATTCCTTATACTCCCTCCGTTTCAAAAAATAAGATGTTTTAGCTTTGTAAAAGAAGTGTATGAAAATCTAGACTCCTTTTAATGTGTATGTTTATTCCAAATCTAGATAAACCTAAACACTAAAAATATAAGATGTTTTAGCTTTGTGAAAGCAGTATATCTAGACTTCTTTTAGTGTGTACGTTCATTCCAAATCCAGATGAACCTAAACACTAAAAAGAGTCTAGATATACTCTGTTCACAAAGCTAAAACATCTTATATTTTGAAACGGAGGAAGTATATGACACTACTCTAAAATATGATTCCTTATTTGACACCCAAAAATTTCCTATATGACAATTGGTGTAAATATTTTGCCCTACATGATGCATTTTGAGAGCTAATGGTGTCAAAGATGCTTTTGCCCCTAGTACAATATGTGCCAAAATTGTTGTATTATGTAATATGAACCGATATTACTTCAAAAAACATAGTACCGTGCATGTTCAGTCACGTGACAGCACGTGATGTTGTTCATTGGTTTCATGTGTGAGTAGTTTCCTTTGTTCTTAGGGAGATGGAGAAACCCTAGAACTATTATGAAATGAAATAAATATAATTAATTATCCGTGTCTATGATCTATTGATCTATGATATGTGTTTGATCTCTCTCTTTAGATATTTAGATGGTATGTGTAGTCAGCACATATCATTTTCCTTCGGGTTTAGAGAAAAGGGTGAAATCCTTTGGACGTGTTTGGAAGTGTGCCCGGAGCTATTGTGACTAGAAGCACCGGCTAGCAACCTAAATAGTCGAAGGAGGAAAAAAGAGAGATTCACTAAGCTAATTACGATATTCATGGGGAGACCCTTAATTGCGGTGGTCTATATGGGTGACTTCTCTCACACATTGCGGTGGCCTTGTAGTGAACATCTTATTATGGATCTCTCTCCACACATGTCATGACGTAAGAAATAGGTTATCCTAATTATGATTAATTACAACATGCTAGTGCTGTATTCTACATCCCAGAGAATGCTTTAGCTTTATTGAGTTCAACCACCTTTCCAAACACTTCAGTTATTTGTTTTCTTTTACTTGTTTTAATTACTTTTCTACATTCAATCAAAAATCTTTCGAACATCCTTTACTTGAAATCAAAGGCGGCTTACAAGTATCATTTGGTAGACAGTGACAAGGGGCATAAAGACCTTACTGTGGGTTCGATACTCTTATTTCAAAACTAGCTACAATAGATATGTGCACTTGCAGTCATCAAACTATTTTTGGCGTCGTTGTTGGGAACTAAGCAATTTTGTTCTTTGTTCTTAGTTGCTTATTCTACTAATTGTTTTACTAAATTTGTTTACTAGTTTCAGGTAAGAAGCATGCACTCAGACTGATGAATTAGCTTGATGCAGCTAAACAACTCGGGAAGTTCAATAGGGGACTTGTCAAAAAAATTCCCGAGTGGGAGCGAACCAGAATACGAGGTTAACCCTTACTTTATCGCTATTATAAAAGAGAAATTTTTTATTGGAGATGATCCATATGAGGATCCTTACACTCATTTAATGCATTTTACCGAGTTATGTTGGATACTTAAATTGAGAGGCTATTCTGATGACAAATTGAGTTCAACCACCTTTCCAAACGCTTGTTTTACTTGTTTTAATTACTTTTCTGCATTCAACGAAAAACCTTTCAAACACCCTTTACTTGAAATCAAAGGTGTCAACCAATTTGTGAGTTTGATAGTCTTATTTCGAAACTAGCTACAATCGATATGTGCACTTACAGTCATCAATGGGTGACCGACTGGAAAGTTTGACCATAAATATGCACTTTGACATGAGAATAGGGGTGATTAGAGTTTAAACTGTCAAACAATTCAAAAATCCAAAACTCTATTTTGATTTTTTTTTAAACTTCAACCGGACCTTTAAGGTCCTCCAGCCCCAGCACGCGGTCGCAACCACGTGAAAGGCCTTTAGTCCCGATTTGTGGCACAACGGGGACTAGGGGGGGGGGGGGGCTTTAGTCCCGATTGGGCAGTTTCGGTTGCGCAACCGGGACTAAAGGCAGTTATGAACTGAGACTGATGTGCCTTTTCCACTATTGTACTCTCTCTGAGACCGATCTATATTCATCGTGTTAGAACGTTTTTTTATTTCTCTAGTAATAACGATAAAGAGGCCCTCGTAGTCAAGGGCACCCTCTGTACCAGTTTATTAGGCTAACACAAAGTTTTAGAATTATGTTTGACTATAAATTTAATCGACGATATGTGAATCATATGTTACAAAAACTATATCATTGGAAAGGTATTTTAAATACGAATGCAATGGTATAAATTATGCAACATATAATTTATATTTTATTGACCAATTTTATGGTTTTTTTCTTGAACTCCGTATTAGCCAATAAATCGGTATGGAGGTAGCACTCAGAATGCCATCGTTCATAATGACTTATTTAATAGGTAATAGCTAGTCAGCTGACCACAGGTACTTTTTTCTTTTTTGCGGAAAAAGATCCGGATCTATTTCATGAATTCATAAAAAATACAAAGTATCCTAAACATAATAAAAATTACATCGAGGTCTTTGGACCATCTAACGAATACTACTGCCGCCAGAGCGAGCCGCCGACGCGCCGCTGTCGCTGCTCCATTACCGGAGCCGGCGTGCCATTGTTGATGACAGTCGGGAAGTCTTCGTGCACGTGTCCCTAAGGACCAGCGCCCCAGAGATGAAGTTATCGCCATTGAAACCTTGAATTGATCCGAAACTTGCAACACCAAACCTAAAACACACGTAGACTGGACGAGATCCACCACTCCATGGAAGCGGCGACCAGACGAATCACCACCCTCCTCAACGTCAGCAGCAGGATCGTCGCTGTCGAGGTGGAAGAGGAGGCGGGTATACCTTATTCTTGTTCCGCACAACGCCGCCATAGCCACCATAACGACGATGCCGGATGACCAAACTCTAACTTTAGGGACCCTTCTACACCGCCAAGCGCAGGTCCGAGGTCCCCACCTCCTCCCGCCGCCGGAGCGGCAAGCAGAGGAGGCGGGGACCTGTCGATGCTCGATCGCAGACGGTGAGGACGAAGTAGATTGTGACGGCTGCTAGGGTTTTTACCCTAGCCGCCGGCTCTTTTTCTCACGACCACAGGTACGTGTTGGAGACACGTGCGATTCTTGATCGTAGAAGCTATGCGGATAGTAGGTACGACGATGGTCTTGGAAGGGCATCACCTTAGGTACATTGACTGGCAAAACGTGGATGTCTTGGGCCCAGGGGTTGCCCGCCTCGACGGCAGCCGTGGCTTGGACAGTTGTGAGCGCCTTCCATACCGTGCTACTATTACATTTGAATCCGGAGCCAAAGGCGATGTGCCACGCCCGGTCACCCATTCTGATCCTGCCCTTGGCCTCCAGGTAGGCAAGCTCGTACCATATCGAGCTACTCGACGTGTTGCCGAATCTGTACAGGGTCATCCTGGACGGCTCCATGTGCGAGGCACTGAGGTTGAGGCTTCTCTCCAGCACGTCCAGCACAAGTGCTCCAGAGCAAGCGTCAAGTCTGGCAAGTAGGGTTTTACGTCGATTCCCAACACCCGATTGAGCACGGAGGTGCCAACGAACCGAAGCTTCTCAGATAGTGGTAGCACCAGGGACACGCCCAAGTGCCCGAGCTCGTCTTCCTCCTGCGTCACGCAGGCATAGCTCTCGTCGTTAGCAGTTTAGCACCACGGTGCGTGTGCACCGTATGGAGCAGCTGGTACTTAGCTCGCCGCCGCTCGACGTCGTGGTTGGATAGGAGCACGGCTGCGCCACCCATCCGGAAGAGCGTGTTAGTCACCAGCATGGGCCTGCTGTTGCCCAAGTATGCGTTCAGTGTGATATTCTCTGTGCTGACCACCAATGCATACGTGTCATGGTGCACCTGCAGGTGAATTAACCAATATAAAATTAGCCATAGTAAAACCCATACGCATGGACGGTAGCATGGGTTATTTCTACGTCGATATCTATGTATTAGGAATGCATAGATTAAAATGTTCTTCACAAAACAAGACCAACCCATCAATTAATGTTCATCCCAGTCGCCCCCCGATACAACTCTTTCACACTAATCCAAACCCCAACTTGTACCATAGCGTGAAGTCTGGCAAGTAGGGCTTAAAGATTCGTGCAATGGAAATCCAACCATGGTGGGGCACCCCATGTCTGGATGGAGCTGTAAGAGCATGTACAATGGAGAGTGCTTAGAGTGGTGCTTACAAAAATAAACTAGACTTTTCCTTAAACACCGATTCTTATTTCTGTAGGAGGGGTGCCTAATTAAGCATCTTCCTTATGACTGTTGCCCCTATGACACAGGAAATTTTATAAAAAGTTGATTGTGTTGTTCTAAATTGGGTCATCAAACTCCCAAGCAGCATGTCTAGATCGCTAAACTTCTTGAAGTGTTTCTCCCAAAGCTAATCTGAGGGGACAATCATAGCCAACCATTGTGGGTCGATTTCCACTAAGAATATTAACTATAGAGTCTAAGGACTGGAAATGAGTGTAATCATCCATGCCTAATCACCGTGAACGGTTGGAAAACATAGAGAGCTAAATCGCATCACCCACACCCATACAGGACGTAGAAAAGGAAACTCCATGGTTTGAGCAAAATCAGAGAGCATTAAAGGAAGGTTACACGACCAACTTAACATGCAAGATATCCAAAGACCTGACGTGCCACATGGAGACATCTACTATTGATGCCTTGCCAGTATATACCCGAAGATCATTCATCGAAATCAAGCCACATAACCACGTCTAAGTTGAAGCCCTGTGCAGTGACCCAGCGTACCACTGCATGATTTAGTACACTATAGTCGTTGACATTACACTAATGAAACACCGTTCACTAGTATTACATCCCTCAGAGTGGTATAACAGAAACACAGCACGTCCAAGACATGACTACAGATTACAACTCAACTCTTTACAAAAGATACAAAGAACACTCTAGGTTAAAGAGAGAGAAAGAAATTTCTTACAAAGAAGAACCTGAAATAATAACTCAGAAATATCTAGTAACTAAGACTAGCACTTAACTATTTGGCTTGCCATTGCTGCTATTGCAATGCTCTACAGAAGTAGGTTTTATGGCTAGAGAATCTATTCCTATATAAACTGACACTGTATCTTCACTTCAGCTGATATATATGTTGATTTCATTAACTTTATTGAAGAACTTGAGTTGTCAATGATGGTTTCTTGAGCAGAAATTGATGTTAACATCGTCTTCAATGGCTTAAAACCTAGCAAGGGTCAAAAGGTACGGTTGAGTACGAGCGTACTCAGCAAGTTCACTAAAAAGGAGTGTACGATGCACTATCTCTACAGCCACAGACCATAGGTCGTAGGCAATGTAGGATTTCATAAACATTTCTTCAAAGGTTGCTTTTATTCTGAAAACTATGTCCGACAGCCTTCACAGGTTGATCAGAACTTCATGGAGTTCCTTCCCTGCCGCGTTCGTAGCTCCTTCCCGGAACAGGGAGTAACATGTCACAATTCTTACACTCTGCAGAGGTGCGTTGCTTTACCCATGAGAGATCAACTCCTTGTTGCACAACCGGGCGATCTTTCCCGTCCACAATTCCTTGATGTGGGGCCCAGTAGGTGATCCAAGCCAATCACTACCCTCTCCACGACCCCATATGTCTGCACGATCCTCCGGGGCTGACTACACCTCCGTTAAGCCTCCAACTAGGGCAAGCTATAACCCTGGTGAGTTCCCGAAGACTCTATGAGTTGGTGATGCCCCTGGCAAGCTCCCTAAAAGGTCCGATTATACCTCCGGTAGCCACTCATAAATAATCTAGATACCAAAATCGTGGGGCCTAAGGGTGCCCACCCATATGTTGGATCCATACCAGGAATCCCAACGTCACGATAAGGTCATCTTGCCTCCATATGAAAGGAAAAAGATACAACTGACTTCTCCGTCCCATTCCAAATCTCATGGTTAACGCGTAATATACGGCACTAGAATCACTGGCGGCATTGGTTGTTAAGTCCTAGATATTATGTTCCTTTACCACCGGAACTGTATCAAAGGATTATTACCTCTTGGTAAATAATCTATAATCGTGTTATTGTGAAAATAGTGTTTTCTGACCCTTTTGAAATGCAGGTGATGACAACATTTGAGTTACAAGCATTTGATAGTAAATAATCAAAGGACATGAGCAAGTTGTGAACTTGCCTTTTGTGATTGTAAGATTATGCAGTCACGGTCTTCAAGACAATAGAAGATCCAAATTCTGTGAACAACATCATTGGTCCGGTAAGGCCTAATGTTTAAAGAAGCAGAATGCAATTATGCATAAGTAATGTAATGCAGTTTGGAAAACACCGAAGTAATACCCCAATATGGTGAATGAGTTAATTTTTAAGTGATTTCCTTAAGATTTAGTTGATCTATAAGTTTACTTTTACAAGTTAATATACATATACAAGGAACTTAAGACTAACATGTTTGATATAAAATAAACATAACAACACACGCTTAGAGTTCTTTGATATTATGTATTTATTAAGGAAGTCCATGTTTTAAGTTGATGAGATTGTAGTTTGAAGTGACAAAACGAATAACTTTTGAAGAGAAGGTTTCTTTGATAAGATTTAACCAATCTTTATGGTTAGTGAAATGTGATCGACGTCAATTGCGTTTGTTCGATAAGTTTGGATTTGAGATGCCTTGTGACTTAATTTGGAATAGACAAAAGTTAACTATAAAATATAATTAGATCTAGGGTGTGATGTGTTTAAAAGTATTAATAAACTTTAAATCTTATAACAAGAATTTTTTGAAAGTATAGGATCATTTACTTTTAGTTTAAGTGAGTTTTCTAAATGTTAATAGTTTTACTTTTAAGTATTATTATAGACTTAAGTTATGGTTTTAGAAATAGTATTTCAATGTACAAGATTTATGGTTCTATATAAAATTATGATTATTTTTATTTAAGAATGTTGTTAAATAATTTATCAACTAAATAATAAATAAGGATTTATTTCTTAATAACCTTAAAATGTGTTGGAATAATACAATTATTATTTTTCTAGTAAAACATATTTACTTGAGATCTTAGAAATGAATTTTATTTGATTTTAGGTGTTATCCTTTATGTTTACAAAATTCCATAAAAATTATATATTTTTTAAATATTTGTTTTTAACTGTATTTGTAAACAATTAAGTTAGTATTTTCATAAAATAGTAGAATCATTTCTATATGTAAAAATGATTTTTATTTAATTTTTAAGTCTTTGTTTTATTTTATGAGAGTTTTTTGGTCCTGATGGTATTAATATTTATTTATATTTTATTTAACTCAAAACAAGTCATGTTATATTTTTCTTAGGTATATATTATGTTTATGATCAGTTTGACATATTATAATTAGTTTTAAGATTTTTCTATATTTTTTCTAGAATGTAAGCTAGGCTTAGGGGTATTTTGGTCATTTACTAATTGGGATAATAATTTATTTTGGAATTTCATTTGGAACTGGGCCAGGATCACCGACGGACCCACCTGGCCTAACTTGGCCCAACTGGGCTCGGGTCAACACTCAATACCGATCCCAGCCCACTCCTCTCTCCCGCATACACGCACGCGTTATCCTCACCCCTCTGGTTCCCCTCTGGTCGTTCGATGCGATGCCACCAGCGCCGCTTCGGCCGGTCGCCGGCCAACTCTAGCACCGTTGCCTGCCGATGAGGCCACGGTTCGATCTCCTCCATCAACTTCCGTCGCCTTGCTGCTGCTCAGCTTCCCCGTCCGCGCCTCCACCTAACCCTATCCATACGGTTCGGCTAGGTCGCCGGCGTGGATCCTCTGGCCCCCAATCTGCTTAAACACTGGCGGGATGGCGGTGCTTGACCACAACCCCGGTGACTTCCATGGTGGTGTGGCGTTCGGTGCTAGCGGTGTGGTCTGATGGTGTGGCTTGGTGCAGGTTGCAGCGCCACCGGTGCTCCCTGTGCCACCATGCCACCGAGCCCTTTATTCTCCATCACCGGACTTCTTCCTCTACTCACGCTTATGAGAGGATTACCGGTATGTTCTTCCTTCTCCTCTCTCCTACTCGCTGCCCCTTCTATCTGCTATGCCCTTGATTGAGGTTGTGAACCCTATCTAGGATTGCTCTCTTTTTAGAATACTTGTTATTGTCAAAGAAGGTAGAGGTGAACCTGAATGTGATACTACCGTGAGTACAAAACAATGATCCTATTTCCATGTTTGATCTAGAACCACTGACAGTAGCTTCTATCAACAGGTTATTACATGAACCTATGCTCGTTGTTATTTGAATAAGTTGACACTTATTCTGAGGATGTTTGTATGAATTTGTGACTAGGTTTTACTCAATAAGACATGTTTCTGAGTGATGTGTTGCTATCTTGATGTTGGATTATCATGGATTGATATCGCCTTAATGTTGGACTGTGAAATTGCTTGCAGATACTCACTTGATCTATGAAGCATTGATGTTGACTATGCCTAGTTGTATAGCAGCTTTTATGATTATTTTGTTCCCATACTCTAGATATTCTCTTGTGACTTCATGAATAGCTGCAATGATTCCTATAAGTGGTTTTTTAGGAAGTTGATTTGTTTTTCTGTCATCTTCTAACAGTGGAACAATGTATAATTCTGATTCCTAGAGTTACGACTAGGAAAATGATGAAAATGGTTTGTATACCATTTGTAAGTAGTAATGGTGGCTGTTATGATTATTCTGCCAATAGTTGAGATGATTCTCAACCAGAGGGCTAAGGGTATCCCCTAGTATCAAGAGAAAATGATTGTTTAATTGGTTTGTCTGAAAAGTTGGTCCTGGTTTGGGGGATGCCATTGTGAAACCTCCTGCTGGATGGTACACAGTGGTAACCTCCATATACTGGAATTAAAAGATGTTCTACTTCATGTGTAGATAATGTGCAAGAATAACTTTTCTGTGCTTGCCTTGATTCCTGGCTAGACTAGCTAGGAAAATGATGAGAAACTTCTTTACTTTTTATTAGTACATGATCACACTTGGTTTCTTTGGTGATCTGAATATAACTACCATGTTTGCCACTGTTGTGCCTTTCCTGAGAGAGTGCACAGTGGTAATCTTTTATAATATGAGCTACTTCAACCCTTGCCTTGGCCTGTGATGCAAAGGCTGAGGCCCAGAATTTAAGTAAGAGCAGATTTGGTACTGGTTTTGTGTTTAACCAACTTGGTGGCTTCTACTATTAAATCTGTTGTTGTGTTGCCTCCCATGTGGAGTGTGCACAACAGTAATTTGTAATGGTATGATCTGTTACTGAGCTAACTGCCCCTGTTAAGGATGCACAGGCTAAAGCCTTATTATGAATAATATCTCTACTGTGTTGGCCTTAACTCATCTAGTGATGAACTTGCACTCCATTTGGGTGTAGTTCTGAGGATTTACCTCCTCCTACAACACTCATGCTCATTACTTGAGAAGAACAACAGATATACAGGAGTTGAATGGTCAACCTGCTGCTTGTAGAGTGGACATATGCTTTGGTTGTGGCTCTTGTGGTGGTGGATCTTGGTCCACTACCCTTAATTGTTCACTTGATCTGCTTTGCCTTGACACCAACTTGTCCTTGTGGCCTTCTCCACCTTTATCCACCTTTCATTGCTACTGTTTCCTGTGTTTCTTCTTTGAACATGTGGAATTGGGATAGCTGATGGTGATATGGAGTGTGGTGAAATGAACTGGGATATGCTAAGGCGACTGCAGCTGCTCCTCTGTACTCCTGCCGTGGTGATAGCACACTCCACATACAGACTATGTAAGCTGCTTGCAGGTGGCCCCTGCTGTGTACAAGTTACAAGGCTGGTCTTGCTGGACTTGAGGATCAGATCAGCTATGAAGATCTTTTCTGGCTGTTCTTACATTTTTACTTTTACCTGTTTACTATCCTAGTGAAACTTTCCCCTTAAGGCCTATGATGTTGAACTGAGGCAAAAATCTAGATAAGAACATATACTGCTACATTTAGCCCCTTTTACTAATACTAAATGATGATATTGGCATAGCACTTCTATGCCTAATCTGAGAGTATAACTAACACACTAACCCCCTTTCTCTTATTTTATCTTTTGTTTGCATTTTGCAGGAACCCATATCATTCTGAGAAATTAAAGAATGTCTTGTGACTTAACTCAGAGAAATAGTCTAGGACTTTCTTTTATCCTTCTATAACTTTCTTAATTCATTTACTTGCTTGTAGAAAACAATGTAGTAGATATATTCTTGTAAATAAGACTTCTTTTATTTGTTTCATTTCTTAATTACATTTCCTTACTGTTTACCTCTATTCTTTTATTGTAAAAGAATCTTGTAATACCTGCTTCAATCAATAAAATTTAATCTTTCCTTGTATTTCAATTTGTTTTATACTTGTAATTAGATTATTATAGACAATTCCTTAATCCCATATTTATATGGATTAAAATTAAAGAATAGTACTTTCTTATTTGTATTCACTTTATTTTATTTATTACATGTAATATAAAATATTCTTTATTCATTTGAAATCTATTTTTATTATTTATTCCCTTTTAGTTATCTAAATTGTTTATTCGTATTCAAAATTCAAACTTCTTCCCTCATAAATCATAAAAACACTAGAGATCATGTTAAAATTCCCCTCACTCAGCTCAGATGACCTAAACCTAATTCATCGAAGTGAGAGAACTCTGATTACTCTACTCTTTTAGTTTGGCGCGAAAATTCCCTGAATTTTCTATGCATGAATGCAATGCACACACCTTATCTCGGCTTATTTCTAAGCTCTAACGCTGGGATGTTACAGACTCTCCCCCTTAAAATAAACTTCGTCCCCGAAGTTCATACTCTCTTGCTTTTCCAAATGAGGAATTTGTATTTATCAGACCATCTCTCAAATTCCATTGTGATCCCAATTGGAAATAATTGTGGTCTCCTATATCCAGGTCTGTTTCCTTGGATTATCTTCTTACTTGGCAACTTCGAACTATCATTCTAATTTATCCTATGAGTTATGTTACGATAATCCCCTTGGATTATGTTCTTACAGTTCTATTTAGAATTGGTTTAGGACACATTTTGTCCCTTCCTATATAACCTTTCTACTACGATGCACTAGACTTTTTTAGGAAGCTCTCGTCCTTCTCAAGGACAACTTACCAATTGTTTCCCTCTTACAACTAGTCCACTAATGATGACTTCTTATAAACTTATGAGAATAAGGCTTAATCTCATCATAGTTTAGTACTTCTCCTCA
This sequence comes from Avena insularis, assembly GCA_023614405.1. Lineage (NCBI taxonomy): Eukaryota > Viridiplantae > Streptophyta > Magnoliopsida > Poales > Poaceae > Avena > Avena insularis. Next base: position 540,435,274 of record CM042692.1, read on the forward strand.
ACCCTTAATCAAAAAGTTAGACAACAACACTTCAGTGTTTATTGTTTACTCTCCCCCTTGGGGTTTCCTAATGGTCTTTACACTTCATGCATAATATCCATTAGTTAAGGTGTTGGTCTCTGTCCAGCTTATATCTTACCTATATAAGGTCTCTCGAAAGAATTTACGGTACACCCACTTGGTAGTGGATCCCCGTAATGAATCTTCCAACATTGTTTATCTTACTTTTAACCTTCTGAACATTTTTGCTTTAATAAGCTCGACTTTCACGAAGTGTCTCGAAAGCCGTTTCGCTTAAATGCTATACTACTTAGGTCTATCTTAACTTAGGTCAAGTTCTATACTCTTTATATTATATGAAAATAACCTACTTCACTATACTGTTAGGATACCAGCTGCGAATCCTCCTAGGTGTACGGATTACCCTATAGGTTCTGGACTTACTACTGGTATTCTCTCTAAGCTTATCCGAACTTGAACACCAACTATGGTTTCAAAACTTCTTCTTCACATATATTCATGATATTTCCATGAACTTAGGACGATTATATTATTAGCTTCGAAACAACATCACCTATCTCGGTTGAACTTAAACTCTTCTAATGTTGCTCCACACCTTTTCTGTACTAGTATTCCTTGTTACCTAACTAATAATAAGTTGGAATTAATCCATCCTTCAAAATAGTGTTAATACCTCTTATATTTGGCTTCCTTCTTCTTGCAAGTCTTCATCTTGGCCTTCGGAACTCGTCACTCCCTTACACGAATCCCCTTTTATATATAGGTCTATAACATCAAGTAATAACTTGATGATGCACATGCATTTGCACACCAAGCCAAACTTCATGCACAGATCTTGACAATCAAGAAGATACAAGAAAAACCAAGAAATACTTAAACATATACCAAGTATTAAACATATGTCTTTGAAATTTTACAACTCCCAACCACAACAAGATACTCCTGTTGTACACTTCCTCCTTACATTACAAGGGATTTCTTGCTTATGTGAGCATACTCTCACTTATTTCAGCAAGCCTCACAAGCACTACAATACGCATTACCCAATATGTACATTATTTAAGCATGCTACTACCTAGATTACGTCCACTCTTACTTTCTTCACTCACTTCTAGGCTTCCAGATTTTTCGTCCACGATGACCCGAAGTTCGACGACTACCTTCTGGTGCATCAGAACATCCAGTAGGTGCGTAACCTTGAGTAGAAGTACCACGAGTGAGATTAGCCATTGAAAAATGACTATCAAACTCAATACCTTCTTCAGTATTCTTCTGTCCTCCTCCAGGCGCATCCTCAAAGTAAGAGGCATTCTTTTTTTTCCACAATCCAGTCATACATATTGGTGTAGTAACTACCAGGACACTCTTCTAGCTCAATGGGAATCTTGTTACTCCCATATGGTCCATATGATTCTATAGGATTATAATTGGTTTCTACTCCCTTACCCAATGCATGAAGTGTAGCTCGTCCTATGACTTCATCATGGGACTAGCCTTCCCATCCGGTAGAATCTCCAACGGCATTATTGGGGTTGGGTGCATTCCATATCCTCGTATTTGGTCCATGGGTCTACTGGTTGCTGAGGTTCAACTGGGTAATAGGCATAGACTTCAGAGTGTGGGTCATTAAACTCTGTTTCTTCAAACACCTCTCTAGAAAAGATTGGCTTTGAGTGTTTTGCTTCTCTAACAAACTTCTTTCTACGTGCCTTTGCCTTTGCAGGATCCGTGAAATCCTCAATGACAGTGTCCAACTCTTGAACTAGCACTTGATGAGTGTTATGGAACGTATCCAGTAAAGACTTATAACGATCCATATACTCTATTGCCAGAGTGGGTTTGGTTCTTACCAGAGCAGAATGATCTAACTCTGGATCGGAACTAGGAGTTTCATGAGGTATAGCAGTATAGGTAGTACCTTCCAGTGCCATGGAATTCTATTCCCTTATCTTGGTTATGGCTGCTACTACTGCAATCTGATAGGCTGTTGCCATACATCTCCTGATGGCATTTCTCCACGCACTCCCAACTTCTTGGGTAATATGATCAGGATACGGTATTTGGCCAATATCCGTCCGTCATAGAAACTGTAAACCTTGACCAGAAGTCGAGACTCACAATCCAGACTCCATAGAAGTTGTCTTAGAGTAATTGTCCAGGCATCTTTGTAATCATCTAAGGTCTTGTTCAACACTTGAACATTCCGAGGTGTATACCTAGGTCCCATTCTGTTACTATAGATACAAAATTATCATCAGTCAGCTCGAGTTAAAACTCATGGTACTCATTTAATATTGCATAATAAAGAATCATCACACTAGCAACATGACGGGATTATTCCCAATTGAATGTCCATCATATTTCTAGAGAACTCTTTATGGTTGCTAACATACTTTCTACAGGTTCTACCAATTTACTAGGTTTACTAACCTAAGGTCAAAACATATGCTCTGATACCAGCTGCGGTGATCAAGCATACCACTGCATGATGTAGTACACTATAGTCGTTGACATAACACTAATGAAACACCGTTCACTCGTATTACATCCCTCAGAGTGGTACAACAGAAACACAGCAGGTCCAAGACATGACTATATATTACAACTCGACTCTTTACAAAAGATACATAGAACACTCTAGGTTAAAGAGAGAGAAAAAAACTTCTTACAAAGAAGAACTTGAAATAATAACTCAGAAATATCTAGTAACTAAGACTAGCACTTAACTATTTGGCTTGCCATTGCTGCTATTGCAATGCTCTACAGAAGTAGCTTTTATGGCTAGAGAATCTATTCCTATCTAAACTGACACTGTATCTTCACTTCAGCTGATATATATGTTGACTTCATTAACTTTATTGAAGAACTTGAGTTGTCGATGATGGTTTCTTGAGCAAAAATTGATGTTGACATCGTCTTCAATGGCTTAAAATCTAGCAAGGGTTAAGAAGGTACGGTTGAGTACGAGTGTACTCAGCAAGTTCACTAAAAAGGAGTGTATGATGCACTATCTCTACAGCCACAAACCATAGGTCATAGGCAATGTAGGTTGTCGTAAATATTTCTTCAAAGGTTGCTTTTATTCTGAAAACTATGTCCGACAGCGTTCACAGGTTGACCAGAACTTCATGGAGTTCCTTCCCTGCCGCGCTCGTAGCTCCTTCCCGGAACAGGGAGTAACATGTCACAATTCTTACACTCTACAGAGGTGCGTTGCTTTACCCATGAGAGATCAACTCTTTGTTGCACAACTGGCCGATCTTTCCCATCCACAATTCCTTGATGTGGGGCCTAGTAGGTGATCCAAGCCAATCACTGCCCTCTCCGCGACCCCATATGTCTGCATGATCCTCCGGGGCTGACTACACCTCCGTTAAGCCTCCAACTAGGGCAATCTATAACCCTGGTGAGTTCCCAAAGACTCTATGAGTTTGTGATGCTCCTAGCAAGCTCCCTAAAAGGTCCTACTATACCTCTGGCAGCCACTCATAAATAATCTAGATACCAAAATCGTGGGGCCTAAGGGTGCCCACCCATATGTTGGATCCATACCAGGAATCCCAACGTCACGATAAGGTCATCTTGCCTCCATATGAAAGGAAAAAGATACAACTGACTTCTCCGTCCCATTCCAAATCTCATGGTTAACGCGTAATATACGGCGCTAGAATCACTGGCGGCATTGGTTGTTAAGTCCTAGATATTATGTTCCTTTACCACCGGAACTGTATCAAAGGATTATTACCTCTTGGTAAATAATCTATAATCATGTTATTGTGAAAATAGTGTTTTCTAACCCTTTTGAAATGCAGGTGATGACAACATTTGAGTTACAAGCATTTGATAGTAAATAATCAAAGGACATGAGCAAGTTGTGAACTTGCCTTTTGTGATTGCAAGATTATGCAGTCACGGTCTTCAAGACAATTGAAGATCCAAATTCTGTGAACAACATCATTGGTCCGGTAAGGACTAATGTTTAAAGAAGCAGAATGCAATTATGCATAAGTAATGTAATGCAGTTTGGAAAACCCCGAAGTAATACCCCAATATGGTGAATGCGTTAATTTTTAAGTGATTTCCTTAAGGTTTAGTTAATCTATAAGTTTACTTTTACAAGTTAATATACATATAGAAGGAACTTAAGACTAACATGTTTGATATAAAGTAAACATACCAACACACACTTAGAGTTCTTTGATATTATGTATTTATTAAGGAAGTCCATGTTTTAAGTTGATGAGATTGTAGTTTGAAGTGGCAAAACGAATAACTTTTGAAGAGAAGGTTTCTTTGATAAGATTTAACCAATCTTTATGGTTAGTGAAATGTGATCGACGTCAATTGCGTTTGTTCGATAAGCTTGGATTTGAGATGCCTTGTGACTTAATTTGGAATAGACAAAAGTTAACTATAAAACATAATTATATCTAGGGTGTGATGTGTTTAAAAGTATTAATAAACTTTAAATCTTATAACAAGCATTTTTTGAAAGTATAGGATCATTTATTTTTAGTTTAAGTGAGTTTTCTAAATGTTAATAGTTTTACTTTTAAGTATTATTATAGACTTAAGTTATGGTTTTAGAAATAGTATTTCAATGTACAAGATTTATGGTTCTATATAAAATTATGATTAGTTCTTATTTAAGAATGTTGTTAAATAATTTATCAACTAAATAATAAATAAGGATTTATTTCTTAATAACCTTAAAATGTGTTGGAATAATACAATTATTATTTTTCTAGTAAAACATATTTACTTGAGATCTTAGAAATGAATTTTATTTGATTTTAGGTGTTACCCTTATTTTTACAAAATTCCATAAAGGATTATATATTTTTTAAATATTTGTTTTAAACTGTATTTGTAAATAATTAAGTTATTTAATTTTTAAGTCTTCGTTTTATTTTATGAGATTTGTTTTTGGTCATGATGGTATTAATATTTATTTATATTTTATTTAACTCAAAACAAGTCATGTTATATGTTTCTTAGGTATATATTATGTTTATGATCAGTTTGATATATTATAATTATTTTTAAGATTTTCTATATTTTTTCTAGAATTTAAACTACACTCAGGGGTATTTTGGTCATTTACTAATTGGGATAATAATTTATTTTGGAATTTCTTTTGGAACTAGGCCAGGCTCTCCGACGGACCCACCTGGCCTAACTTGGCCCAACTAGGCTCGGGTCAACACTCAATACCGATCCCAGCCCACTCCTCTCTCCCGCATACACGCACGCGTTATCCTCACCCCTCTGGTTCCCCTCTGGTCGTTCGATGCGACGCTGCCAACGCCGCTCCGGCCGGTCGCCGACCAACTCTGGCACGACTGCCTGTTGATGAGGCCCCTGTTCGATCTCCTCCATCAACTTCCGTCGCCTCGCAGCTGCTCTACTTCCCCGTTCGTGCCTCCACCAAACCCTAGCCGTACGGTTCGGCTAGGTCACCGGCGCGGCTCCTCTGGCCCCCAATCTGGTTAAACACTGGCAGGATGGCTGTGCTTGACCATAACCCCGGTGACTCCCACGGTGGTGTGGCGTTCGGTGGTAGCGGTGTGGTCTGATTGTGTGGCTTGGTGCAGGTTGCAGCGCCACCGGTGCTCCCTGTGCCACCATGCCACTGAGTCCTTTATTCTCCATCACCGGGACTGCTTCCTCTACTCGCGCTTATGCGAGGACTACCGGTATGTTCTTCCTTCTCCTCTATCCTACTCTCTGCCCCTTCTATCTGCTATGCCCTTGACTGAGGTTGTGAACCCTATCTAGGATTGCTCTCTTTTTAGAATTCTTGTTATTGTCAGAGAAGGTAGAGGTGGACCTGAGTGTGATACTACTGTGAGTACAAAACAATGATCCTATTTCCATGTTTGATCTAGAACCACTGACAATAGCTTCTGTCAACAGGTTATTACATGAACCTATGCTCGTTGTTATCTGAATAAGTTGACACGTATTCTGAGGATGTTTATATGAATTTGTGACTAGGTTTTACTCAATAAGACATGTTTCTAAGTGATGTGTTTCTATCTTGATGTTGGATTATCATGGCTTGATATTGCCTTAATGTTGGACTGTGAAATTTCTTGCAGATACTCACTTGATCTATGAAGCTTTGATGTTGACTATGCCTAGTTGTAGCAACTTTTGTGATTGTTTTGTTCCCATACTCTAGATATTCTCCTGTGACTTCATGAATAGCTGCAATGATTCCTAGAAGTGGTTTTTTAGGAAGTTGATTTTTTTTCTCTCATCTTCTGACAGTGGAACAATGTATAATTCTAATTCCTAGAGTTACTACTAGGAAAATGATGAAAATGGTTTGTATACCATTTGTAAGTAGTAATGGTGGCTGTTATGATTATTCTGCCAATAGTTGAGATGATTCTCAACTAGAGGGCTAAGGGTATCCCCTAGTATCAAGACAAAATGATTGTTTAATTGGTTTGTCTGAAAAGTTGGTCCTGGTTTGGGGATGCCACTGTGAAATCTCCTGCTGGATGGTACACACTGGTAACCTCCATATACTGGAATTAAAAGATGTTCTACTTCATGTGTAAATAATGTGCAAGCATAACTTGTCTGTGCTTGCTCTGATTCCTGGCTAGACTAGCTAGGAAAATGATGAGAAACTTCTTTACTTTTTATTAGTACATGATCACACTTGGTTTATTTGGTGATCTGACTATAACTACCATGTTTGCCACTGTTGTGCCTTTCCTGAGAGAGTGCACAGTGGTAATCTTTTAAAAGATGAGCTACTTCAACCCTTGCCTTGGCCTGTGATGCAAAGGCTGAGGCCCAGAATTTAAGTAAGAGCAGATTTGGTACTGGTTTTGTGTTTAACCAACTTGGTGGCTTCTACTATTAAATGTGTTGTTGTGGTGCCTCCCATGTGGAGTGTACTGTGTAATTGTAATGGTATGATCACATTCTTGAGCTAAGCTTACTAAGGATGCAGTGAAGCCTTATTATAAATAATATCTCTACTGTGTTGGCCTTAACTCATCCAGTGATGAACTTGCACTCCATTTGGGTGCAGATCTGAGGATTTACCTCCTCCTACAACACTCATGCTCATTACTTGAGAAGAACAACAGATATACAGGAGTTGAATGGTCAACCTGCTGCTTGTAGAGTGGACAGATGGTTTGGTTGTGGCTCTTGTGGTGGTGGATCTTGGTCCACTACCCTTAATTGTTCACTTTATCCGCTTTGCTTTGACACCAACTTGTCCTTGTGGCCTTCTCCACCTTTATCCACCTTTCATTGCTACTATTGCCTGTGTTTCTTCTTTGAACATGTGGAATTGGGATAGCTGATGGTGATATGGAGTGTGGTGAAATTAACTGGAATATGCTAAGGCGACTGCAACTGCTCCTCTTATTCCTTGTTGAGGTACTCCTGTCGTGGTGACAACACACTCCACATGCAAACTGTGTAAGCTGCTTGCAGGTGGCCCCTGCTGTGTACAAGTTACAAGGCTGGTCTTGCTGGACTTGAGGATCAAATCAGCTATGAAGATCTTTTCTGGCTGTTCTTACATTTTTACTTTTACCTATTTACTATCCTAGTGAAACTTGCCCCTTAAGGCCTATGATGTTGAAATGAGGCAAAAATCTAGATAAGAACATATACTGCTACATTTAGCCCCTTTTACTAATACTCAATGATGATATTGGCATAGCACTTCTATGCCTAATCTGAGAGTATAACTAAGACACTAACCCCCTTTCTCTTATTTTATCTTTTGTTTGCATTTTGCAGGAACCAGATCATTCTGTGAAATTGAAGAATGGCTTATGACTTAACTCAGAGAAATAGTCTAGGACTTTCTTTTATCCTTCTGTAACTTTCTTAATTCATTTACTTGCTTGTAGAAAACAATGTAATAGATAGATTCTTGTAAATAAGACTTCTTTTATTTGTTTCATTTCTTAATTACATTTCCTTACTATTTACCTCTATTCTTTTATTGTAAAAGAATGTTGTAATACCTGCTTCAATCAATAAAATTTAATCTTTCCTTGTATTTCAATTTGTTTTATACTTGTAATTAGATTATTATAGACAATTCCTTAATCCCATATTTATATGGATTAAAATTAAAGAATACTACTTTCTTATTTGTATTCACTTTATTTTATTTATTACATGTAATATAAAATATTCTTTATTCATTTGAAATCTATTTTTATTATTCATTCCCTTTTAGTTATCTAAATTGTTTATTCGTATTCAAAATTCAAACTTCTTCCCTCATAAATCATATTTACACTAGAGATCATGTTAAAATTCTCGTCAGTCAGCTCAGATGACCTAAACCTAATTCATCGGAGTGAGAGAACTCTGATTACTCTACTCTTTTAGTTTGGCGCGAAAATTCTCCGGATTTTCTATGCATGAATGCAATGCATACTCCGTATCTCAGCTTATTTCTAAGCTCTAATGCTGGGATGTTACACCCTGGTTGAGGTAGTCTCCACAGCCGTAAACCCTAGATTCATGTACTCTTGTTGGATGCGTATATAAACCCGGAGAGATCCATTGGGTAATAGTCTTGTACGATCTTATGATTACACCACAAATAAGTCTTAGGGATCCTCATCATCTATGTTATTATGGTCATTGACCCAACCATGCTAGCATGAGAGCCCCTACAAACAAATAAACACTATTTCAACCTTCGGATTGTGATTGTGGAGTGATCGTGAAACAATCCCATCAGGTCTCTTGTGGAAAAAGTAACTCATATCTGCAGAGTGTATTGAACAGATCACTCCTTGTTCTATGAGGGAACGGCGAACATGGCGGGAAAGGGGCTCGTGAAGTCCTCGTAACTACTTGCACACGAACGGACATAGTTTTTTCAGAAATATACTTAACCTAAAAAAATGTTTAAAACACTTGCATTAGCCAATGATCTATGTTGACGGGTTTTAGCCTTCCTAATAAATTTGGATCATACTTCAACACTATTATATTATACTACCACTACTAACTATTAGTACATGACAGCACAACCCAACTTGTTTATCACTTATATGTATTTAACGCTAGAGAGAAAGAAAACAGATTATTCACCCGCATGTCATAGATGACTACTCCAGCAATTCATAGTTTCTCACCTAGTACTACCATGCATTGATCACTAGTAGAAAAAGGGTCTTTGGTCAAGCACCCAAATGCCATTGGTCCTGGTCCGGTTCCGCAATTGGGACCAATGCCAGGCATTGGTCCTAGTTCATGCCGCCTGGGCATTGGTCCCGGTTCATCTCTAAGCTACGGTCCCGGTTCGTGGCATGAACCGGGCAGGGACGGAGCCAGAAAATGGACATAGGGGTGGCCGAGAGTAAAAGCATTGAAATCATAGATTTTTTTTGCATAACACAGTAAATATTATAAGATCCAGATAATCAAAATATGCCGTCTGATGCGACTGAATTTACATATCTATCAGCTTGAACTCAGATTTACGAGCGCGAAGATCAAAGGTCTCAATAATTTCACCAACACTAAACTTTTCTGCTATTTCCCGCTCTATGTAGACTATCACACAATCCCGAAGAAAGTCATCTCCCAATTTAGTGCGAAGACGTGTCTTGACCAATTTCATAGCAGAAAAGGCTCGCTCTGCTGTTGCAGTTGACACCGGAAGAGTTATCACTAATCGTAGCAACCTCTCAACCATTGGATAATCAGATGATTTGCCCGTCTTGACTATTCCTTTTGTCAAATCTGCAAGTGATTTGCAGTTTTTGATCTCTGGATGGTTGGACATATCAAGTTGAAAATGTGGTAGCTCGCACTCCAACCTATCTCTCTCCTGTCTAGTAAAATCAGCTGGATAGAATTTTTCCACTAGACTGCATATCCTTGACTTGTCAAAATTATCATGTCTCGGATCCAAGGATGTACAAAGATCTAGAAGCTCTGTTACTTGAGAACTGAATCGATCATTCAACTCTGTCACTTGTTGATCTATTGCAGCATTATATACATCTACTTTGTAGTGATGTAGTATTGTGGGTTTGTCATGCTTATTTCGAGATTTCTTCACATCAACATACCTAAATTTCAACATATACAAAAGAAGCATAAATAATTTATTTAGACACTAATGAGTACGTTTAATAGTGGGTGGATGACTAGATATCTAAAGTATAATTTAAATAAATATAGGAACATAGGAAAAGGTACGTACTTTTGATTCATATCTGGGATGACAATCTCGTGCTTCAAACAAAATGCTTCGACCTCTTCTATAAGACTTTCCCATCCACCTTCTCTCAATTCAGCAAGCAGTATCTTTGTGTTAGAAACAATATCCAATGTATTTGCAATATTCAAAGTTTTATTTTGGAGTTTGACACATAAGACATCAGTGATCTGCATAATTTTTTCCATGAGGTGGAGAATGAAGACGAACTCATATGTAACTAGGAACTTAAGGGCACCCTCTGCATCTCCTCTTGAATTCCATGGAACTGAACGATCATTTGCTACACTTCTTAGCACTAAAACTGATGTGCCAAATAAATTTAACAAGCTTTTTACTGACTTGTAGTGGGAACTCCATCTCGTGTCTCCGGCCCTCTGATCCTATTTGATTTAACCCTCTTCCAGTGTCAAGATCTCCGAGTTCAATCTCTTTTGCAATTGCAGTGGCTTGATTTTGTAGTAGCTCATCATTGCGTTTGGGAGATGCACTAAGGGTATTTACAATAAAATTTGCATTTTGGAAGAAGTTGTGGACTTTATGTACCTCCCTTGAAGCAGCAACAAGAGCCAATTGAAGTTGATGAGCAAGGCAGTGAATATAGTATGCATAAGGACACTCTTGGAGAATTAGAGCCTTAAGCCCATTGCACTCTCCTCTGTCCTCTAATATCTTGCACATTCAACTCATTATCAGCTAGCACTGCAATGATTGCGTTTTTGAGAGTCAAAGCACAAGTGTCACTAACATGAACTAGATTAAGGAAACGCTCCCTTATCTCCCCATCTATGTTGACAAATCGAAGAACTACTGCCATCTGCTCTTTCTTAGACTCATCTCGAGATTCATCAACCATGATAGCAAACTTACCATTACCAACCTCTTGTTTAATTGAATTTTGCACTTTCCGAGCAAATATGCTTGCAATTTCCTTCTGAATAGTTGGTGAAGTGTACTTAGCATTTCTTGGAGCATTTTGCATAACTTCTTGCACCTCTTTATTATATGAACCCACGAGCTTGAGTATTTCCTTGAAATTACCTTGGTTTTTGGAATCTTCAGACTCATCATTTCCTCTAAAGGGACATGCCTGGCGCATTAACAACCTGTTGCAATCAATAGTGAAAATTTGTTAGATAACATGCAATAATAAAATATAGTTGTTTGAAAGTAAATATTTATTGCTTACTTAATAACATCGATGGAAGCTGTAAGTCGTAGTCTTGCATCAGCGACCCTTTTCTTGCATTGCTTTACAATCACCTTGTCAATATGAGTCATACTATTTTTGAGGCTTTCATAACATTTAACTGCAAAATTATGGGCTGAACTAGGATTAGTTCTCATATGTGTGAGAAAAGCACATTCTTTTCCATTGTTGACCTTTTTCCACTTATCAAACCCTTTGACTGAAAATGTGTCTGAACCACATTTCCCAATTGGTTTTTTTGAAAAAAGAAAACAAGGCAAACAATATGCACGATTTGTGTGAGGTGAATATTCCAACCAGAAAAAATTTGTGTACCAAGCACTCTGAAATCGACGACGGCTAGGACCTGTTCCAGTAAAAACATACTCATCCAGAATCGGTTGATACAGGCCCTCAGATATATAAAAACGCCTAGCATCATCTTGCTTGTCAGGAGGGAGTTCCCAAATTTGTACACGTCTACCTGGGTCTATGCAGTGGTTATAATCGTCGCTTGTTCTGTAACTTCTGGCATAGGCATACCATTATCAGTTTGATCATCAATATCAGCAGAATTAGGATCGATCTGTTCGTCTTGTTGCATATCTGGTTGTGAACTCGAGCCAATTGGCTTGAAAAATGTCTTAATGTCAGGTTTCTTCCTCTTCGTGGCTACACAAGCACAAGCGAATCCAAATTTCCTAATTAGTTTATAAGACATAAATAGACAAACTAATCTACTAATCTAGTATTGACTGTTGTGTGTTCACGGATGAGCTAAAAGTTAGTAGTCCAGACCTAGACGTAATCAAATCGATCAGAATAAAGATAGGAATAGGAAGTCAGAAGAACCTGGATTGCAGTCGTCGGTGGCGGCCGCCGGCTGAAACAGGGGCACGGCAGGCGCGATCGCGGCAGTGGCGTACACAGGCACAGGCGTGGGCGCAGCCGCGCAACAAAAAACCAGCAGAAAACGATCTGATCCGATCGTGCGTGACGTGCGGAACTGATTTTCTATGTGATATACGGTGTAAGCTAGCCTGGACCTGCATGTGTCTCGTACATGGCCTATTAAAGTAATATTAATTAACTTGGGCTTAAGCAATTGATTGAGATTTGGGCCCAGGGAAGATGCTTTACACACGGGACAACCGGACAGGGGTGGCGAACTAGTCTATAGGCCAGAAAATTAGCGATCTATTGGATGCTTTTCCAGAGTCGAGAGGATCGATGGGGGGGGGGGTCTCTCCCCCGCTCGTCCCCCTTCCCTCCGTCCCTGGAACCGAGACCAATGCCCCCGCGACGCACACGTGGCGCTCTGCGAAGCATTGGTTCCGGTTCATGCCACAAACCGGGACCAAAAACCCCTCGATGGTCACGTTCCCAATCCGGGACAGAGATCTAAATCGAGGCAGAAATTGATCTAAATCCGTGGCATTTCATTAATTCAACCACAAATTCTTCCTAAACAAAGGTGCGATTTCACATCCTACATTAATTCAACCACTAGTCAACAATTTCACTTCCGCTGCCGCTGTCCTCTGAGCCGCCGACATCCTCGTCGTCGTCAGACGGAATATCCACGATTTCCGCATTGTTCGCGAGACGGAGCACCTCTTCGCGGCGAGCGGCGGCGAGGACGGTGTACTTGGTCCGTCTAGGGACGGACCAGAACCTCTCTTGCCCTTCTCGGTTGCGGAGATCCCGGTGCACCACGCGCCTGTAAACGATGCGGTTGCCAATCTTGCCCTTCCGCTCCTTCTTGAACAGAGCCAACCAGTACGGGCTTTCCTCCGCTTACCGGGGCAGCGCCCTCTTCCACGCGGGCATCTGGCGGCGGCGCGCCGCGTTTTCGCTCTCCATCTCGACTCGGCCAGGGAGCAGAGCCACCGGCACCCCCGCATAGCTGATGCGCCATCCGTGGGGCACCGTCACGGCCGGCGGCGCAACGATGTCGAAGTGCGCGAACATCACCACCTTGTAGAAGTTCAGGGCGGGCATCTCCATGGCGGCGCGGTGGAGATTGGAGAGGGAGGGGATGGACGGCGAAGCGACGCGCTGTGGCGCTGATACATTGCAAATGTATCTATAATTTTTGATCTTCCATGCTTGGTTTTATCTACTTTCTTGTGTTTTGTCCACACTTTGGAGTACTTTTCATATGATTTCTTGGACTAACCTATTAACAAGATGCCACAGTGCCAGTTGCCTGTTTTCTGCTGTTTTTGGTTCCAGGAAGTCAGAAAATGAATATTCTCGGAATTGGACGGGACAAAAGCCAAAGTTACTATTTTCCCTGAAGACTCATGGAGCCAGAAGGAGAGTCGGAGAGGGGCCATAGGGTGGCCACACGACCCCTAGGCGCGGGTCCACCTAGGCCGCGCCAGGGCATGGTGTAGGCCCCCTGGCACTCCACTGACCTTGCCTCTTCGCCTATAAGAAGCCTCCCGATGCGAAAACCCTAAATCATCAAGCCTCCAGCCACGAAAAGTTCCGTAGCGCCGCCACCACCGAAGGGGAGATTCGGGGGACAGAAAATCTCCGTTCCGACACCATGCCGGGACGGGGAAGTGCCCGCGGAGCCATCTCCATCGATCTCCACCGCCATCTCCATCACCATTGCTGATTTCTATGATGAGGCGGGAGTAGTTCTCTCTCGAGGCTAAGGGTTCTATCGGTAGCTATGTGTTCATGTCTCTCTCTATGCATGATCTTATTGAGATCATGAGCTTGTAATCTATAGATCTACCTTTCTACTCAAGTGCTTAATAGATCTCTGCTCTCCCCATGTGTGTGAAAGTGATAGCGTGCACACCATGGTGGCACTTAGGCTAGAGGTTACAAATACTTGTTATGAGTTATATTTGGAGTTGGATGTCTTTCTATGAAATTGTGGTGTTTGTTGGAACCATCTAGTGCTCAAGGTGACAGTGTGGGGTTTTCTAGATGGGAAAGGCTTACTTTGAGGTGTGCTGTTATAGCCCTACCAACGATTAGAGTGTCTAACCGGAGAGTAGTTAAGAGTAGTATCATGAAGATAATATATTTATATGAGAGTGTTCACCAGTGAAAGTATGATTCCTAGGCCTTGTTTCTAAGCACTGAAACACCGTTTGCTATTAGATCTATTACATGTTTGCTTGCTTCCTTCTTTATTTCAGTTTGCCTTTAGTCTCTTCCATGCCATCAATCTATTTTCTATCACCGTTACCACTTATAATTATCCATACCACTTGTATTTCACTATCTCTTCGCCGAACTAGTGCACCTATACACCTAAAAAGTGTATTGGGTGTGTTGGGGACACAAGAGACTTCTTGTATCTTGACTGCAGGGTTGCTTGAGAGGGATACCTTTGACCACTTCCTCCCTGAGTTCGATAAACCTTGGGTGATCCACTTAAGGGAAAACTTGTTGCTGTTCTACAAACCTTTGCACTTGGAGGCCCAACAACTGTCTACAAGAATAGAAGTGCGTAGACATCAAGCTATTTTCTGGCGTCGTTGTCGCGGAGGTAAGGTAAAAGGTACTCACATCCTCCGGCGTGAGTGCTCGAAGTTATTTCCTTTAGATTCTGCAATTTTGTCTTTTTGTTTCTTGTTTTCACTAGTTAGGCTTAATGGAAAACAACAAAAAAATTAGAGAGCTTTATAGTATTTATCTTGAGTTAGGACATGAAGTGTTTGAAGAGAAAATTAAAAAACCTATGGAACTTTATTTTCATGCTAATAACAATGTTGTTAGTATGGATTCTTTGGACACCATTATTGCTAATGCTATGGAAAAGTCTAAGCTTGGGGAAGCTGGTTTTGATGAGTATGATATTTTTAGTCCCCCAACCATGGAGGAGAAAATCTACTTTGATGATACTATGCCTCCAATATATGATGATTACAATGATGAGTATGATATTTTTAGTCCACCTACTATTGATGAGGAAATTAATTATGACTACAATATGCCTCCTATATTTGATGATTATGGTGATGAGAATAATAATGATAGCTATTTTGTTGACTTTGCTCCGACTACAATCAATAAGAATGACTATGTTTATGTGGGGAGTATTAATTCTTTTATGCATATGGCTCATGATAAGAATGTTTCTTGTGATAGTTATATTGTTACTTTTATTCATGATGCTACTGAAAGTTATTATGAGAGAGGGAAACATGGTCTTATGTATCTCAACAATATTAAGTTTCCCCTCTTTATGTTGAAAATTTTGAAGTTGCACTTGTTTTGCTTTCCTATGCTTGTTGCTTTGTGCTTTCATGACTTGTTTCTTTACAAGATTCCTAAGCATAGGAAGTGGGTTAGACTTAAATGTGTTTTGAATTTGCTTCTTGATGCTCTCTTTTACTTCAATTCATATTTCCTATGTGAGCATCTTCTCAAACTATCATGCCTAACTTAAAGGCATTAAAGAAAAGTACTTGTTGGGAGATAACCCAAAAGTTTTAGATGAGTATTGGAAGTTATTACCTCTGTAATAACCGCTCCTTATCCTTTTTATTTGCTTTTTGTGCCAAGAGTAACCTCTAATGAGAGAGAAGTATTGCTTGGGAAAGTTGCTGTCCCGAAACAGATTTTTGTGCTTCACCGTAAAAATTCGTGTAAAATATCTGTACGTCGTTTTGAGGCGTGAATTTTTGTGCTTCTGACCCAGGTGGTTATCTAACTTTCGTTAGTTCAACACCTTTTGATTTGAGCAACAGAAGGTCTTCGAAAAAATTCGTCTTTACCTGCTGGTCTGTTTTGACAGATTTCTGCCATTTTCTGCATTTGCTTCTTGTTGGTTCCTTTTTGAGTTCTTTTGGGGAATTGAGCTTTTTGAGGGAAGTGCTACAGTAGCTAGTGTTTTAATGGAAGTTTATTGGTGTTAGAACTGAACCTAAAGACTTATTATCTTGAGTGCACTAATGTTGCTAATAAAGATTGTGTGAAGTTTTGTATGAAGGAAAAAATTTCAGGTGTATGGATGGAATGAGTAATGCGATGAAGGATAGACTAAAGCTCAAGCTTGGGGATGCCACGCATGTCACCCCAAGAAATATCCAAGAAGTATAAGCGTCAAAGCTTGGGGATGCCCAAGGCATCGCCTTCTTCATCAATAAAAATCCCAGGTTTCTTCCAAACGCTTCATTTTTATTGTTTCATGCACAGTAGTGTTGTTCTTGGAGTGTATTCTTTTTCATTTTCGTTTTGGTTTTTCGTTTGCTTGGTTTTCTTAGTTTTCTGAATAAATTGGTTGGACCCCCTCTTTCATACATTGGTTTTCAAATAGTTTGGTTTGGTTTGGAAAAGAGTAGGAAAAGTTCATGCTTAAGTGGTAAAGAGAGTTTGTTTTTGACTGTGGCCTATGCTTTGTCATGCCATGCTTGATATTGTTTTGGCTTTATGCTTAGTATTCTGTGTTGTAGCATGACTTGTTATAAACAATTGAGATTGCTTAATGTGCCTTGGATGAATCATGTGTTGTTTTAGCATATTAAAGCGTAGTATAGTGGTATTCTCCTTTGATGCTTTATTTAGGTTGACTTGGCACATGCTCACACCATGTTATGACTATCTCAAGTCACCATAGCCTTTATGATCATTTAGTTTTCAACTTGTAGTATCACTTTATGCTTTGATCAATGATGTTTTGTCGCTTTGCATGATTATGGCCATTATTGCTCTCTTAGTTTGTTGCTCCCAGTCTTTTGCTAGCCTCCACAACAAAGTATGAGTTCCACTCATGCATCCAACTCCCTAAACCAAGTTGTTCCAGAGAGTCCACCATACCTACCTACTAGCTTATGCTATTCCAAGTATATTCATGCTTTCCTTTACCTTCCAAACTAAACTTGTTATGAGAAAACTAGTGATTAAAGCTCTCACGAACTTGATGGCACACTTTACTTTTCTTGCCCTTAATAAACCTGAACCATTGTGTCTTCTATGTTGTATATGCTTGCACTTATTTGTCGGGAATTAGCAGAACCATGCTTTCATGGGGAACGCTTTCAACATTGCACTTGGTACTTGTACCTAGTTGATATCATGCTCTTTTGTATATGGATGTCGTCGGTGTGAAATGAAAGGGGAGCTTGTAAGTCCATGGAGTTATGTATATGTGTTAGGGAAACGCCTGGGCCGCTGGTCTAATCCGTGCTGACATGGTGGAAACCTGCAGCGTAACCATAATGAGCTATCTATGAAGCATTCTTCTTATAAAAAAAAGAGTCCTATATTGAGAAAAAAGAGAAAAGAAAAAAAAGATACTATGAAAAGAGGAAAGAGAGAAAAAAGCACCATATTCCCATGGTAAATAAGAAGAATCCTGAGATGCTCGTTGTTTGCTTGCCTTGTCATTTTGATATGTGGATTCTTCCGTATCATCGGGCAAGGGGTACCCCATTGGCGGTTCTCTATGATACACATATACTTACAATGACAAGAACTTACCGGTGACTAAACTTGAGTAGCATGAGGAGCGGCCCTCGTATACAAGGGACATGAGATTTCTAACTTATACTTTGTCAAGCATGTACACCATAGTTTGTTCACTTTAACCTTAATCACTTCAAGATGCTTATGATAGGGGCAATGAGAGCTGAAAGCTATAAGTACCATAATTTTTGGAAGCTCTTTATGAGACTTGAATCCCTATTTCATTTTATAAAGGCCTTTATTCCACCATTATATTGAGTCTCCACCTTCTATCTTTATGCACCTACTTTGAGAGCATAGTGGCCATTCTTAGTTCTGTGTGCATTGTCCCAAGACTAGTTGAATGATGCATATCTTGATATTGCTTGTTTTAAACTATTTGTATCTAGTCACTCTTATGAACTTTGAAGGTGTCCTATGCATTTATATTTGCTACTCTAATGAGGGACAAGCTGAATAATTTTATGCTATGTTTTCTTTATGTGAAACAAACAAACGTCTTGCAAAGCATTGTTATTCATGAATCTTTTGTTTGTGCCTTTTCATGTTGCATCACAGTTTCTTTGCTTATTGCTAGAACTTTGTCTTTCATGTTATGATTGAAGTACTATCATCTTAGCTTTCAATGCTTTACAAATACTTTGATCAAGTTTATGATGGTGCATGTCACCTCAAAAATTATTCTTTCTTTTTATCACTTACCTACTCGAGGACGAGCAGGAGTTAAGCTTGGGGATGTTGATACATTGCAAATGTATCTATAATTTTTGATGTTCCATGCTTGGTTTTATCTACTTTCTTGTGTTTTGTCCACACTTTGGAGTACTTTTCATATGATTTCTTGGACTAACCTATTAACAAGATGCCAAAGTGCCAGTTGCCTGTTTTCTGCTGTTTTTGGTTCCAGGAAGCCAGGAAATGAATATTCTCGGAATTGGACGGGACAAAAGGCAAAGTTACTATTTTCCCGGAAGACTCACGGAGCCAGAAGGAGAGTCGGAGAGGGGCCATAGGGTGGCCACACCACCCCTAGGCACGAGTCCACCTAGGCCGCGCCAGGGCATGGTGTGGGCCCCCTGGCACTCCACCCACCTTGCCTCTTCGCCTATAAGAAGCCTCCCGATGCGAAAACCCTAAATCATCAAGCCTCCAGCCACGAAAAGTTCCACAGCGCCGCCGCCACCAAAGGGGAGATTCGGGGGACAGAAAGTCTCTTAGGCACCTTCTTGCAGGGAAGTGCCCCGGGAGCCATCTCCATCGATCTCCACCGCCATCTCCATCACCATTGCTGATTTCCATGATGAGGAGGGGTAGTTCTCTCTCGAGGCTAAGGGTTCTACCGGTAGCTATGTGTCCATGTCTCTCTCTATGCATGATCTTATTGAGATCATGAGCTTGTAATCTATAGATCTACCTTGCTACTCAAGTGCTTAAAAGATCTCTGGTCTCCCCATGTGTGCGAAAGTGACAGCGTGCACACCATGGTGGCACTTAGGCTAGAGGTTACAAATACTTGTTATGAGTTATATTTGGAGTTGGATGTCTTTCTATGAAATTGTGCTGTTTGTTGGAACCATCTAGTGCTCAAGGTGACAGTGTGGGGTTTTCTAGATGGGAAAGGCTTACTTTGAGGTGTCTTTGTTCTACCTACCAACGATTAGAGTGTCCAACCGGAGAGTAGTTAAGAGTAGTATCATGAAGATAATATATTTATATGAGAGTGTTCACTAGTGAAAGTATGATCCCTAGGCCTTGTTTCTAAGCACTGAAACACCGTTTGCTCTTAGATCTATTACATGTTTGCTTGCTTCCTTCTTTATTTCAGTTTGCCTTTAGTCTCTTCCACGCCATCAATCTATTTTCTATCACCGTTACCACTTATAATTATCCATACCACTTGTATTTCACTATCTCTTCGCCGAACTAGTGCACCTATACACCTGACAAGTGTATTGGGTGTGTTGGGGACACAAGAGACTTCTTGTATCTTGATTGCAGGGTTGCTTGAGAGGGGATACCTTTGACCACTTCCTCCCTGAGTTCGATAAACCTTGGGTGATCCACTTAAGCGAAAACTTGCTGCTGTTCTACAAACCTCTGCACTTGGAGGCCCAACAACTGTCTACAAGAATAGAAGTGCGTAGACATCAGACGCCTCCTATTTGTACACGAGGATGGCAAAAGAGACGGGCGGAATATCCAAGGGGCATTGGTCCCGGTTCATGTCACGAACCGGGACCAAAGCTCCTCGCCGTGATGCACACGTGGCACTCTGCGGTGCATTGGTCCTGGTTCATCCACTTATTTTTTTTGGAATTTTGTGTGGGAGGTGGATGCTAGGTTTTTTTCTTCACACTGCACACAAGGTGTTCGACGAAATGTCCGAGCCACACTTAAGTTCGCACAACACGTTATCCTCGGCCGAGGTTAGCAACCTTATCTTCTTTATTTGTAACTGATACAAAAATATTGCATGTGTCCATGTAGGGTGGTCATTTCACTATTCACGATGTCATTGTAATGGTTAATTATTATGATGCAGATCGATGCGCGAATGCGATGGATGTACGGCGAGCGACGCGATTCCGATTTTATTGTAGGCCTGCATAAATTTGTCGATGTGGCTAAGGCAAACAAAGTGGATAATTTTATGCCTTGTCCCTGCGTCGACCGTCGGAATGTGGCGGAGCACTCTGCTCCGAGAATCCTTCAAAGCCATCTTCTTCGGAGAGGTTTCATGCCCGGATATTATTGTTCGGCCATGCATGGAGAAAGAGGGGTTAGGCTGGAAGAACATGAAGAAGAGGAGGATGATGACAGCTATCCTATGTCCCCTGAAGAATACGGTGATACTGCAATGGAAGACAATAAAGAAGAGGGAGGAGGCAATGAAGAAGAACAACGGGCATCAGATGAGCCCGCTGATGGTCTTGGTCGGGTCATTTCTGATGCAAAGAAACAATGCGATACAGAAAGGGAGAAGCTTAAGTTGGAGGCCATGCAAAAGGATCACAAAAAGTTGTTGTACCCAAATTGCAAAGATGGCAGCACAAAGCTCGATACCACACTTGAACTGCTGAAATGGAAGGTAGAGACTGGTTTATCTGACAAGGGATTTGAGAAGTTACTGAAAATAATGAAGCCAAATCTTCCAAAGGATAACGAGCTGCCCGAGACAACGTACGAAGCAAAGAAGACTATCTGCCCTCTAGGATTAGATGTGGAGAAGATACATGCATGCATTAATGATCGCATCTGTATCATGTGAGAAGTACGAGAATATGGATAAATGCCGGTATGCCTTTGCATGTCGGTACAAGATCGAACAAGATGACCCGGTGATGTTGAGGCGATGTGAGCCCCTAGGAAGAGGGTTCCTGCTAAGGTTATGTGGTATGCTCCTAGAATACCACGGTTGAAATGTCTGTTCAGAAACAAAGAGCATGCCAGGTTGTTGCGATGGCACAAAGAAGAGCGTAAGAAAGACGGGAAACTGAGACACCCCGCCGATGGGTCGTAGTGGAGAAACATCGAGAGAAAGTACTCGAACTTTGTAGGTGAGGCGAGGAACTTATGGTTTGGTCTAAGTACAGACGGCATGAATCCTTTTGGGGAGCAGAGCTGCAGTCACAACACCTGGCCAGTGACTCTATGTATCTACAACCTTCCTCCTTGGTTGTGCATGAAGCGGAAGTTCATTATGATGCCAGTGCTCATCCAAGGACCGAAGCAACCCGACAACAACATTGATGTGTACCTAAGGCGATTAGTCGATGAACTTTTGCATTTGTGGGCAGAACCAGGTGTAAAGGTGTGGGATGAGCACAAACAGGAGCCATTTGACCTACGAGCCTTGTTGTTCGTAACCATCAATGATTGGCCTGCTCTTAGTAACATTTCAGGACAGTCAAACAAGGGATACAATGCATGCACGCACTATTTAGATAAGACTAAAGGTACATATTTGGATAAATATAAGAAGGTTGTGTACCTGGGGTGTCGTAAATTTCTTCCGACCAATCATCAAGTAAGAAAGAAAGGCAAGCATTTCAACAGTGAGGCAGATTATCGGAAGAAGCCTATGCTCCCTAAAGGTGCTAATGTATTTGGTATGGTGAAGGACCTAGAAGTAATCTTTGGAAAGGGTCCTGGCAGTCAATCTGTTCTGAAAGACCCCATTACCGGACACACGGCCATGTGGAAGAAGAAATCTATATTTTGGGAGCTTGAGTATTGGAAAGACCTAGAGGTCCGTTCTTCAATCGACGTGATGCACGTGACGAAGAATATTTGCATGAACCTGCTAGGCTTCCTGGGCATGTATGGGAAGACAAAAGATACACCAGAAGCACGGGAGGACCAGCAACGTATCAAAGACCCATACAACAAGCATACTGATAAAGGCCGTTAATACTTAAGCAGCTACGCTCTTACCAAAGCAGAGAAGGAAATCTTTTTTGAATGCCTGAGTAGTATCAAGGTCCCGGCTGGCTTCTCATCAAATATAGACGGAATAATAAATATGGCAGAGAAAAAAAATCTAGAACCTGAAGTCTCATGATTGCCACGTGATTATGACGCAGTTTCTTCCGGTTGCATTGAGGGGGCTTCTACCGGAAAATGTTCGAGTACCCATTGTGAAGCTATGTGCATTCCTCAATGCAATATCTCAGAAGGTAATCGATCGAGAAAGTCTGGAAAGGCTACAGAAGGATGTGGTCCAATGTCTTGTCAGTTTTGAGTTGGTGTTCCCCCGTCCTTCTTCAATATTATGACGCATCTCTTAGTTCACCTAGTCGAAGAGATTTCCATTCTTGGTCCTGTATTTCTGCATAATATGTTCCCCTTCAAGAGGTTCATGGGAGTCTTAAAGAAATATGTTCGTAACCATGCTAGGCCAGAAGAAAGCATCTCCAAGGGCTATGGAACAGAGGAGGTCATTGTGTTCTGTGTAGACTTTCTTCCTGACCTTAAGCCGATTGATGTTCCCGAATCATGGTATGAGGGGAGACTGAGTGGAAAAGGCACGCTGGGAAAGAAAGCAATGATATTTAGGGATGGGCATTCTTTGAATCAAGCACACTACACAGTTCTACAAAGTTCTACCTTCGTCGCTCCGTATATCGAGGAACACATGAATGTTGTATGCTCCAAGTTCCCTGGAAAGCATGACTACTGGATTAAAGAAAATCACATGGAGACTTTCGGCACTTGGTTGCAATTGCATCTCATGAATGACACCACTATTGGAGATCAACTCTACTTATTGGCCGTGACACCATCTGCGACTGTATTTACTTTCCAAGGGTACGAGATAAATGGGAATACATTTTACACGAATGCCCAAGATAAAAAGAGCACAAACCAAAATAGTGGTGTCCGCTTTGATGCAACATGCGAGAATGGGAAAAAAGACACATACTATGGTTACATAGAGGAGATATGGGAACTTGACTATGGACCTACTTTTAAGGTCCCTTTGTTTCGGTGCAGTTGGGTCAACATGAATGGACAAGGGGTAAAGGTAGACCAACTGTACGGAATGACAACAGTGGATCTCAAGAATCTTGGTTACAGAGACGAACCATTCGTCCTAACCAATGATGTGGCTCAGGTTTTTTATGTCAAGGACATGTCCTCTAGACCAAAAAAGAAAAAATAAGGACACGAATACATAAGACGATGAGCCCAGGCATCACATAGTTCTTTCAGGAAAAAGAAACATCACGGGAGTCGTGGACAAGATAGACATGTCAGCAGATTATGATAAGTTTGATGAAATTCCGCCCTTCACCATGAAAACTGATCCAAGCATCCCGTTAAGCAAAGAAGATGCTCCATGGTTACGACCTAAGAAGTTATCATAGGCAAGGGATCGACATACGCGACGAAGGATTCATACCCTAAACCCTAAACCTTATGTAAATCTATGTAATGTATGAAAACTTTATGTGAGGTATGAAAACTTTGTATGACACCACACGAAGGTTTCACATTGTTTGGATCATTAAAATTGAAGTGGATCTCTGATGAAATAGCATGTGGTGAACCTATAAATGATTTTTTTTTAAATTCACAAGCATTATATCATGTACTTGTAGTTCAAATCTGGGCACCCTCCTACCGATTCAGCAGGAATTTGACTTTTTTATGAGGGATGGACGGAAAGGTTCCAGATACACCGGTTGGGAAATTGTCCATCTAAGGTGGTCTAGTATTTTTGAAAAATTGGTTGGTACCAATGCTAAACTTTAATTTGGTGGTTGCTTCACAGAACACCCTGATTTCGGCACCTCAAAAATGGAAATTGGCTATTTCGTGCATCGAAAAGGAAAACTTCCTCCTGCAACATCATAAGCCATCCCAAGATGCACATGTGTGCACAATGTGGGCACATTATCACAAACTGTGCCCTGATTCTAGCCATAACAATTGTGGTTTGACCTAAATACCATGAAACCTCGAACATGATAGGTCATTTTGTGAAGTATTTTTTATGATGTTTGCAATTTTCAAGTTCAATATTTTTGCTTGTAACTATGACACATAATATGACACCACGCGAAGGTTTCACATTGTTTGGATTATTTTTGAATTTCTTATGCCCGTTTCAAACTATATTCAAAATGGCGGGCAAGAAGCTTCTTAGCCCGGGGCTGAGCCTCGCTAAACTTGAAGTGGATCTCTTATGAAATAGCATGTTGTGAACCTATAAATGATTTATAAAAAAATTCACAAGCATTATATCATGTACTTGTAGTTCAAATCTGGGCATCCTCCTACCGATTCGGCAGGAATTTGTCTTTTTCATGAGGGATGGACGGTAAGGTTCCAGATACACCGGTTGGGAAATTGTCCATCTTAGGTGGTCTAGTATTTATGAAAAATGGGTTGGTACCAATGCCAAACTTTAATTTTGTGGTTGCTTCACAGAACACCCCGATTTCGGCACCTCAAAAATGGAAATTGGCTATTTCGTGCGTCAAAAAGGAAAACTTCCTCCTGCAACATCGTAAGCCATCCCAATATGCACATGTGTGCAAAATATGGGCACATTATCACAAACTATGTCCTGATTCTAGCCATAGCATTAGTGGTTTGACCTAAATGCCATGAAACCTCGAACATGATAGGTCATTTTGTGAAGGATTTTTTATGGTGTTTGCAATTTTTCAAGTTCAATATTTTTCCTTGCAACTATGACACATAATATGACACCACGCGAAAGTTTTACATTGTTTGGATTATTTTTGAATTTCTTATGCCCATTTCAAACTATATTCAAAACGGCGGGCATGGAGCTTCTTAGCCCGGGGTTGAGCCTCACTAAACTTAAAGTGGATCTCTAATGAAATAGCATGTTGTGAACCTATAAATGATTTTTAAAAAAATTCACAAGCATTATATCATGTACTTGTAGTTCAAATCTGGGCACCCTCCTACCGATTCGGCAGGAATTTGTCTTTTTCATGAGGGATGGGCGGAAAGGTTCCAGATACACCAGTTAAGAAATTGTCCATCTAAGGTGGTCTAGTATTTTTGCAAAATGGGTTGGTACCAATGCCAAACTTTAATTTGGTGGTTGCTTCACAGAACACCCCGATTTTGGCTACTCAAAAATGGAAATTGGCTATTTCGTGTGTCGAAAAGGAAAACTTCCTCCTGCAACATTGTAAGCCATCCCAAAATGCACATGTGTGCACAATATGGGTACATTATCACAAACTATGCCCTGATTCTAGCCATAAAATTGGTGGTTTGACCTAAATGCCATGAAACCTCGAGCATGATAGGTCATTTTGTGAAGGATTTTTTTATGATGTTTACAATTTTTCAAGTTCAATATTTTTCCTTGAAAATATGACACATAATATGACACCACATGAAGGTTTCACATTGTTTGGATCATTTTTTAATTTCTTATGGCTGTTTCAAACTATATTCAAAACGGTATTCATAAACATGGAAAATGCTTTACTTTAATTACTTAAAAACTTGGTTTAAAGTTAACTAGTTTTCTAGACTAGTAAAGGAATAAGTAAACATGAGTTTGAGGATTTTATAAGTGGTTAAAAGCCTTGTGATAAATAATACACTATTTTATTTGATTTTATAATTGATAAAATATTTTTAGGAAAATTAAGATACACTTAATTTGAGATGATAGTTTTAGTAAATACATCTTAAAATAGTTAGAGCCATTTGAACTCCACTTAAACATTAATGGAACTTGTTATTCACTTTTAGACTTGAACAAATAATGTTAAAGATAAAATAAAGATTTTTGTATTTTTAATCCATTAAGATATTAGAAAAGAAGTTTTAATCAAGGCTTATTAAACTTTTACCTTTATTTTTCTTCAAATGTGGAAGAGGATATTTTTAATGTGTAGTTTTTTATTTTTGTGATCATTTTTGTATATTATAAGTATTTTTATGATTTTTAATTAATAAGATATGATTTTTATAAGTTCTATTACTTTATAAATACTAAATAAATAAAAAATACTTAGTTAAGTATCAAAAAAATGTACAATATAAGTTTATAAATGTATATTTTGTTTTTCTAAGAATTTTGATATATTATACTTATTTTCATGAATTTTAAATAATAGAATATATTTATTTAAGATTTATCCCAAATAAGTTATTTACTAATTATAATTATTATTTTATTTAAGCTGGAAAATAAAATATGATAATAGGTTTAGATTATAGAATTAATTTTTCTGAACATTTTGACATATATTATATATTTTTTTGAAGTATAAAATAAAAGATATTGAATTAATGAGATTAAATCATTTGTTTAATTTTTGGAATTAAAAATAAATAAATAACCACAGGCACGTATGCCCGAACGCCCCACCTGTGTCATTGGTCCCGATTCATGCCATCAGATCAATCGACCGATGACCTGGCACGTGATGAGCAACGCCCCCCCACCCAGGTCATTGGTCCCGGTTCATGGATCAATGGTCCCGGTTGATGGCATGAACCGGGACCAAAGACCCCGATGTATATTACTGTCAGCCTTCTTCCTCCCTACTTCTCCCCAAACTCGTGAAACAGCTAAGGAAAAGCGTGGAAATCAGAGAATGATGCCGGCAGGCTACCTGCCGACGTTGTCCCTGGTCTCCGGTGATCTCTACCGCCGCCACCTCGCCCTTCCTCCTCTCCTGCCACCGCCGATCACCCTAGGTGTCTTCTCCTCTGCAGGTCTGTCATCGCGCCCGTCGCTCTGCCGTCGCTCGTCGATCATTGCTCCGCCGCCGCCACACTGGAGGAGCTCCCCTGCAGCCCCCGTCCGTCACGCTGTCTAGATCTTCTCCCCTGCAGCCCCCCGTCCGTTGCACCGTCCCGGAGGAGCTCCGCCGCCGCCACCGCTCTTGGTGAGGCCC
Organism: Avena insularis; assembly: GCA_023614405.1. Lineage (NCBI taxonomy): Eukaryota > Viridiplantae > Streptophyta > Magnoliopsida > Poales > Poaceae > Avena > Avena insularis. The sequence goes on from CM042692.1 coordinate 540,462,548, forward strand.
CCACATGTCCTTGTCATCGGCGATGCTACTACCCTTGGCCATTTTGAACCCTAGCTCAAATGTTTGTTAACATTCAAAAAACTCAGTGTAATTTCTATTTTAAAATATTAAATTGAGTATATATTTATATACTACTTAATATGCAGTATTCACAACGATGGTCACAATGTGACTCATAGAACAACTCATTCACTATAGCAATGTGATACTCCTATAATAGTTTGAGTCATATTAGTTTTGCTTTAAATAATGGTTAGGAATTTTATTCGGCATAAAAAGGCAAAAAAGGAAGAAACAACTATATTAATTATAGGATATATTATGTTTTTTGCTAGGAGTATGATATACTATGCTATATTAGGTTAGCTTCATCATCTAATCCGATATATCAGTTTCCCTCCTATGCAATTTGGATAATTCACATTGTCATTTCAATTTGCAATATCTAGTTACTTCTCTCATAGAGGTTTGATTATATTATTATCCTTGTTTACATGAGTAAGTTACTATGAAACCACTAATTGTTTGATGGGACTCTTCATAAATCCACTAACTCGTACTATAGCACCACCAATTGTTTCTATTGCGACTCAAAATTTTCAATGTGATATAAGAACGCTTATCTTGTGTAGCCTCCGTCTGTCGCACCGTCGAGATCTTCTCCCCTGCAGCCCCCATCCGATAATAACTTGCAATTCTTAATTTGCAGATACTATGGATCCAGCACATGGCACAACTCAAGATGATGAATACCTCCTCCAACAAATCATCCGTGAAAATGAAGATATCGATATCGATGTCACCAGGAAGTTTTTGAATGATTCCGTTGAGGGAGATGAATCTCTCAACCGAGGATGCGGCTGCGGTGAGGTAGAAGCCGAAGCCTGGGACATGGGAGAAGCCGATGAGGGAGAAGGCGATGGCTCTGGCGGAACCTTAAATCTCGCAAACTCCGGCGAGGTGTATATATGTATTTTTGTAATTAAAATGCTGCTGTCTATATATATATACATGCATATATTAACACTCTTTCTTCTTTTAGCCCTCCGGATCGAGAACTTCTTCCGTAAGAAAGGAAAGGGAGGCAGCTAAGAAAACGGCTGCTGCAGACCGGCTGCGTAATGTAGAAGAAGCATTAAAGTGGCACCAGGATCAACTCGACAAACTTAGCCAGCAAGGTATTCGCGGCCAATCTCAGCGGCACATGGTAGAAGCTGCATTCGATGGTACCGGCGCCCTATCGAAAAAGAAAAGCAGCGTCGCTTCCACGCAGCTTCAGGATGTTGATGATAATGCACTGACGACTACTCCTCCTAAACGTTAACCAGTGGATGATATCACGGAGAGCATATCTTGTGAGCTAAAGGTGCAAGTTATGAATTTAAGGGTGACGGCGGCGGTCGGCATGGCCATACCAATTGCGCCTAACCCAACTTGGCATTGTAGACCGGTTCCAAAAGGACACGCTGTCGTCACGGTGGATGATGTGAAGCAAGATTTTGAGGAGCTGAAGCTGGACCACCCTGCAGGGAAAGATATGGAGCTGACTGAAGTAGGAGAAGCCAAAGGGGGGACTATTGTATGGCCAAAGGAGCACATCGTGCTTCCAAATTATGTGCTGCCAAGGCCACGCACTCCTCAGAGCAGCAATCCACCTTCGCCGCCACCTTACCATTCTCCAGCGCAACCGTTGCCTTCACCGCCTCACCACTCAGTGTAGCCGTCTCCACCGCCGCCTCAGCCGTCTCCGCCGCCGCTTCAGCCGTCTCCGTCCTCTGAGCCTCAGAGACAAAAGCGGGAGTATACTAAGAGGGGCAACACCGGTAGCAGCAGCAAGAGCACATTCCGATCACCGAAACGTAAGCTATCGCCCCTCCCAAGAGTACCTCATAAGAATATGAAGAAGCTACCTTTTGAGAAGACATATGAGGAAATTGCTGCGGCCGCAGATGCCTATTATGAAAAATGGAAGATTGACATGGCTAACAAGAAAAAGCCGATATAGCCATTCTTCCCGGTCACGGCAGAAGATAGAGCCAAAGCAGAAGCGCTTAAGATTCAGCTTCACCAACCCATAGCACTCACATCAGACTATAATCGCTCTATTACCAAGTCGGCTGAGGCAAAAGAGCGGAGAGTCGGGAAAGAAGTTGCCCAGCTCGGACAACAGAAAAATCAATCGATTGAATCGCTCAAAGTGTACGATACCAATAAGTGGAGAGCCCAGGAGCGGCATGATCCGAACATTGATTCGGTGTTTATTCAACTATACGGAGAAAAGGCCAAATTATATGGACTGTCTATTACTGAGTACATGAGCCGTATGGATGAGTTCGAGGGGTACCAACAAATATCATACGTATACCGGTACGGGGCTCCTCTCGTCAAACCAGAGTTAGTCAAAGATCTACCAACAAAAATGCGAAAATTGCATAACTGGTACATGCAAGCCTCTGCTGAATCCAAAAACAGGATCTCTGCTGGATATAAACATCACCATTACGGTCATGGAAATGGCTTCCTACTGATTGAATTTTCAGAATTATTTCAGTTTTACCAACGAGACGCCCTCGACAAAACTATCGTCAGTGCCTGTTGTTTGTAAGTATTATTAATTTCTATAATTAAGTCTTTCTAGCTCAGCTCATTCGTTGCTTGTATAATCTTAATCATCACTATACTAATTATATATGCAGAATGAAGATTCTCGAATGCAACAAAGGACAAATCTATGACATTGGGTTTGTTGAATGCAATTTCGTTCATGGAGTTACTCTAAAAACAAAATCCAAAGAGACAGAGGATAACTTGGTACAAGCATTGACGTATTTCGGCAACAGAAGGGAAATACTATTTCCTTACAATGCTGGGTGAGTGTTACTGTCTTGTACACATTCTATTTTCACTTACTCGATGTTAAGCATATAATTGACTCGTGTTATATTTTGTTAGTGTGTCCAACTTCCACTATATTTTGTTAATCATTGTTATTGACCAAGGAGTAGTAAAAGTCATGGACTCGAAACGCACACCTTTAGAAAAGTGGCCGAACATGCAGCAATGCCTCTAGAAGGCTTGGAAACGGTTTACCACCAACACTAGGGGTGTTTGGAAGCCAGAGCTTACATTTCAGCCATTGACTGTAAGTACTACCTGCTAGATCCACGCATCTCTTTGATTCTAGTTTCAATACCACCATTATCATGCTTGATTATTATTTTGATTGAACTCCGTTCTCGTAAAGTGCTTGAGGCAGGAAGCCGGAATAACTTATGTGGATACTATGTCTGCGAGTTCATTTGCCAGACAACCAAAGAGAAGGGCGCATACCGGAACATCGAAAAAATTGAAGTACGATAAACAATAATCATAACTTTATTTTATTACCACCAATTGTGTTTAGTTTCATTTATATATATTGATCTCCTTCTTTAAATTAGATCGAACGGATGCTGGACGGTCTTCTATCACAAGAAAGCGTGCAAGCAATTCAAGAAAAAATTGCCGGATTCTCATTAGAACATGTCATAGATCCGAAAGGATAATACTATTACCCGGTTCATTTGAAAGGATGGAGTGTAAAAAAGAAGATGTAAATTAGATCAAATTCGTGTGAGTACCGTTTGTAATTAATATGTTTCGACCAAGCACAACGGATGAGACGGTGTATAATATATTTGTGACCATGATGTGTATATATATATGTATATATATATATAGAGTGGGCTATTTGACATCCAGGGTGTAGAATAGTTATTCTTCACCCATCCTCTATCTTTCAAACCGTATATAATATATATATAGAGTGGCGCTATTTAACGTAAATTTTCTTTTATCTCGGAAGTCAAGAAGAACATAAGAAAATTTAGACATGTCGTAAAAAAATTCGTTTACATACCGTATAAAAATACGACGTAAAATGCATATTTTCTATGTATTTTACACTATAATGACTCATAAATCACTAGACCTCAATAACTCCACGACCCAGATCCAAGCGTGTCAGGGCTCTGCCCCCAACAAGCGTATTCTCTCCCCCACATACCCATATCAGAGCAAGTACAATAGAGCCATATCAGCTGGCTATAAGAAGTAAAATATAGTATTTGTGCTGAGTTGGAAGAGAGAGAAGAGGAGAGAGAAGATGAGCCGGTTGTAAGTTAAGAGACAACTCTACCACATGCTCCTAGGTGCTTTGTGAGAGTGAAATGTGGGCCACATTTTAATAAAGTAGTACATCCTTGTGTTCAACTATTGTACGTGTTAGCTATATGACTGATTCTAGACGATGTGGCAACATCTTATAGCCAACAACTGGCTACACTATTAAACTTGCTCTCAGGATTGAAGTTGACCATTCTCCCGTGTTTGTTTGTGGTTCTGTTTGCCTGCTCGTGGATGATAGTAGAGTAGGGTCGTAAGTTCATATTCATTAGATGTTTCATCTCGGAGAAAATTCTAGTCTATGGACACAATAAAGTACTCCCTCCGTCTACGATCCGTCTAGATACATCTTTATATAGACAAAATGAAGTGGGTTATTTTAGGATGGAGAGAGTATTACATATCATGCGAGATTAAGTTTTTCTTGAAAAAGACTTTTGTAATTCGCTGCCGTGAGCACTCATCACATGAATGCATAAAACAAGGTTGCTAATGGGAAACGGGAAGAGTATCGACCGTGCAATCATGCATGTATGCTGCCGCTTTGAATATATCACTGCATGCAGCCACGTTTGTGTGTTCGCCACCAAACTTCAGCCAATGTTGGACATATGTGTTTTGCCGCTCATTAAATCCATGTTGCCTTGGTGCATGTCTGTGAATTTTGAAGCCATCGCCTGTGCTAAACGATCGTGCTGCATGCATGTCTACCGCTGGTCATGATATGCACCGTGTGCTCTCCACTAACACCGTGTGCTCCCTTTATCAGATCTGACGGTTGTCAAGGTATGCACCGTGGCCACCATGGGCAGCCCACTATTTCCCATATATATATATATATTCGTGGTTTCGTTATTGCTGTATATATGTAGTATCATTAAATTGAATACAAAACACCAAAGAAATAAATGGAAAAAAAATCTGTCGCGGTACAAAAATAGCCCGAAATGCAGAGACCAACGATCCTGGTTCGTGCCACGAACCGGGACCAATGATCCACCCTCTTGTTGCACGCGCGTCCACGTGGAGACCCATTGGTCCCACGAACCAGGACCAATGATCCACCCCCTCGTTGCGCGCGCGCCCATGTGGAGAGCCATTGGTCCCGGTTCGTGCCCGAACTGGGACCAGCATTGGTCCCGAGTGATTGGTCCCGGTTCATAAACCGGGACCAATGACCCTTATGAACCGGGACTATAGGCACTTTTTTTCCACTAGTGGATGTACCAATAGCTTCTATCATATGTTGGGAACACAAGCATAATAAAGGAGTAGCTATGTGGTTATATAGAGCGGAGGCCGTCCTCATCGCCAATATATTTTTTACCCAATATATTTTGATGCATATTCTGGGAGCTACGTGTTAGCTATGTTAGCTACGTGTTAGCTATATGACTGACTCTTAGAATTTGATGCATATACTTACAAAACGAAGCTTAACACAACCGAATTAATGAAGCCCATCTTAGGTACCTAAGGAGATATATGGCTTAAAATTAGCATAGAAATTTTTGATATGTTCGTCTAGCAGAAATCAAGTGTGAACGGCATGCGATGACGAACCACTTGAATCATACGTTTTTGAACCATCTATGATTCGATATATAAATCGGTAATGTAGATCGAATAAACTCTTTCCATTATATCGGACTACTACTACTACTAAATAGTATAGGCTAACTGGACTGGGGTGACAGCACAACCCAAATTGTTTATCATTCATATTCTTATTCATATTCATATGTATATATTATATATTTAATTTACCCTGGAGAGAAAGGAAGCAGATTATTCAGCCCGATGTCATCGATTCTTGATTATTACAGAAATTCGGAGTTTCTTCGTTGATGTACCTAGTATAACCATTCATTGATGTACGGATGGCTTCCATCACACGTTGGGAATTACGTACTACTCGCTCCAGTCCGAAATATAAGATGTTTTAGTTTTGTAAATGGAGTGTATCTAGACCTCTTTTAATGTCTAGGTTTATCTAAGTTTAAAATGAACCTACACGTTAAAAGAAGTCTAGATACACTTATTTCACATATCTAAAACATCTTATATTTTGTGAAACGGAGGGAGTAGGTCGATACGCAAGCATAATAAAGCAGTAGCTAGGTAGATGGATATATATAGGCGGCGCCGTCATGTCATGTCATGCCATGTCCTGCAGCCTGTGGAGCAGCGCCAAGCGGAGGCCATCTTCGTCGTCACGCATCGCGGCGGGCACGTCCACGACGACGTCCTGCAGGGTCATGCCTCCCACGCGGGTCACGCAGGCTTGCTGCACCTGCAGGTCCAGCGACCTTAGAGCCACCATTAGCCGCGCCGGCGCGTGGTTGGCATCGGTGCTCAAGCGCACCGCCGCAGCGTTCATCCCCATCATCCGGACATCCAACGCCTCGGCATCCACCGACATGACACTGCTGGGTGCCACTGCCACCATTGCCGCCGCCTTGTTGCTACTTATTTCGTCCTCCAGTCGCTCCGCACGGGAGCTTAGCTCCGCGAAGTAGGCGACAGCGTCAGCGAGGAGCGACGCCTTGTCCATCCTGGACACCGTGGGGACAACTGCCCGGAGGTCGCAAAACCGGCGATTGAGCTTGTCACGCCGCTGCCGCTCGGCCTGCACGTGGCTGGCGCTTTGAACGGTGGCCGGGCGGGAACCAGAACCAGGTTTCCGTCCCCGTCGCTTCGTCGGGAGCTGTGGCAGCTCAGGAATCTGAGATTCCTCCATGGCTGGGCTGGGGAGAATGGTCTGAGAAGAAGGACATAGCTGTTCATCCAGTACCACGCTGCTGGAGGCAACCATGTCGTCCAACAGCCATTCATCCAGTACATGGTTGCCGGTGCTGCAGAATAGCTGGGAGAGTGGCGACGCTGGGAATAGGGAAGTTTGAGAGATTAGCTCGTCCATGCTGGCCAATGTACCACGTAGCTACTATACTGTGCACTAGCTAGCGCCGCTCTGCTGCCTCCAGTCGACTGGTCTAGAGCTACTCTTATACACATAGTCTCGAGCAGTTCAATCTGGTTCAATGGACAGGATCAAAGCATGATGAGCCATGGTCACTATCCATCACACCTTTTTCACTTATACATATTACACCCTGCATTTTTTTTTCTAGGATCAAAAGAAACAAAAGCATCTCTTAATACCGCAAATCTTTCCCAAAAACATGACCTCGAAAAGAGTAAACTGCACCAGCGGTCCTAATTCTTTCCCGTGCCTTCACTTTGGTCCTAGTTCTTTGAAATTGCACATCTAGGTCCTAAATCTTTCGGAATTGAGTCACACGAGGTACTAAACCGGTTTCACCCAACACGACCGGTGCCACGTCCATAATAGGGCCCAAGACGCATACCAGCCACACTGCATATTTCATAATAGCCTCCCAATATTGTATTTCATCAAAAATTTGGTCCCTTTGGAGTTGGACTTGGCTCATTCGGCCCCACCTAGCACCCCACCTATCCTTGTCTTCCCCGGCTCCCACAATCGGAGGAACACCCTCCAGCCCTCGACCTCGTGAGGTGAGGTAGAACCAACCGTCCAGCGCTCAATGGACCTTGTCAACGCGAGCAAGATAGGTATGTGTCGCGGACTCCCTTGATGGTCCATGTGGACTCCCAGACCACGTGCCAAGGCAACAAGCAGACTGCCTCGTACGGGAGCGCACTGTAGAATGAAGCCTGACAGAGGGGATCTCGGCTGCAGGGGTGCGCTGCTGCGTGGATGTGGTGACGGGCGCGCACTACGATCGGGATGCCGGCGAGGGGCGCACATTGCAGAGAGGAGCCTAGAGGGGTGCGCTGCGCAGAGATGTCAGCGACGGGAGCATGCTGTGGAGGGGCCCGCAATGGAGGCGCACACTACTGAGGGGATACCAGTGAGCGGGGGCGTGCACTAAGGGTTTCCGACGAGGAAGAAGGAGAGGGGAGGTTGGGTCAGGCGATGATGTGACCTTCATCGAATAAGCACCTCCATCATTGATCTCCTTCTAAAAGACTAAAGCTGCTAGAGAGGGGCAGGAAAAAAGAGGGACATGTTATTTGAAAGGAATACAAATGGGAGGGCCTTTTCACAAATATACACGTTTACTCGGGTCCTAATACCTTCGATCCAAATTCACGAATGTAATATAATAGTTTTTTCCCTAGAAGATATAGGTTTAATCGAACCTCGGAAATCAATGCTAAAAGGAAATAAAAAGGACATGCCTATAAGACATTGTTTGTTCGTTTTACCTTAGTTTATCGGACCAATCTAGTTTAATTTATAATGGGTTTGAATCAATGGATGGAGATAGGCCAGAGTTGAAGATCCCACCTGCAGCTGCACATCAAAGATAATAATAAGTATAGTCATGTATAATGTTTGAATGGAGATAATCTCTTGTGGGCAATATATCCTAATATTCTAGAGCCCCCGTGATGCAGCGGGCATAGCAATAGATTTTAAATCCAATCGAGTGCATGCCGAAGCAACGGGTACAACGATTATTAATTGTAAAACACAGATCAAAGCTTTAAATGGTGATGTTGTTGTTGATCCAGAATGGGGCGCTAAGTGAAGACCGTACTATCCTTTCTGTCACTGAGGTTCTTATGAGATCGCCGCTAGCCAAGTATCTCACCTCAAGCCTTTATCAAGCTATGGGATCTTGAATACCTACAAGTTCACAGATCGAGACAAGAGACAAAAAAACAAAAGATACAAATCTCGATTGCAAACCAAATACAATACTCCCATGATCTAGATGCACATAATCGTTGCGAGGTTTCTCCCCAACCCACAACCCGTGAGGACTACTCACTCATAATAAATAGATCGGAGATAGAAAAAATTATAAAAATACTTAGATTGAAATCAAATATTCTTACAATGGTCGCGAAATCATAAGGAGATCTAAAGTACAAAGAAATGTCTATGGCTAGTGGATGGATGGACGATGGAAGTGATGAACAATGGTGTGGATCTCCTTTAGAAGTGTTGTGATGTAATATGAGAATGGCGGTTCTCTAGCCGGCGGCTAGAGCCTCAAAATATATATGCGTCTTCATGAAACTTGTATGGTTTGACGAGATGAAGCCGTCACCACCTAGTACGGGCGAGCGGTACGGGCAGGCCTTGGCCGTAGCAGTGGTCCTTAAGCGTATTGACGCCCTGACATAGCTTCCCAATTACTTGGCCGTGTGGATTTCCTCAAAATCCTTCATTATGACTCCTTATTTCGCATAAAAGTCGTGATTTCCTGCACAACGTAATTCAAAGAGAGGTTTTGCATATCTTTGCAATTATTAGTCATTAGTGGCAATGATTGAGAATTTCTTGGCAATTGCTTCATAAAAACAATGTTTAAACAAAGTGGAAGATGACTGAGTGTATTTTCGAGTGTTCAGTTTGTGTCATAGAGATTGTTGATATACATGCCTGATTTATCTGATGTATCGGTATCAGTTAATTGCCTTAGGAAAAACAACGTAATCTACTCGAACTCGAGTCCCTAGACTCGAATTCGGAAATGTGTTGGCGTAATTCGACTCAGGCCGCGGAGGTCTTACATGAGTCGAATTCCAGTGTATAAGTGTGAGCACTCGACGCGTCCGTCAAGGTATATTCATCGTACCTGTAGGCACGGGTATGTTTCTGGTAGTGCGCAGCAGATGCATTGCCAGGCCTTATTCAGGTCTTATCTTCACGCTGTAAGCGCGACATCCGAATTTTTGTCATCGCGGAGATGATTCGGGTGGCCCAGGAGACATAATCTATTTGTAGGGAAAATATTAGGCGGAGTCACCATAGCATTCGAGTGTGGATGTTATCAAACACAGTACGATGTACAAATAATCATAGGGTGCGCGGCCAGCGCTCCCTATAGGAGTAGCCCCCGAGTGCCTGGTTGAGTCGAAGATTCGAGCGGGGACTAAAGACATTATGCGACTGATGTCGTCTTTTGTTGCTTGTTTTATTCGAATTTGCTTCCGGCGCTCCATATGGGAGTAACCCATAATTCACAATCGAATTGTAGATTCGAGTGATTGGTTTGTATTGAATGTTCATATACCTGCATAAAGATAATCGTAGGGTGCGCGACCAGCGCTCCCTATGGGAGTAGCCCCCGAGTGCTTAGTTGAGTCGAAGACTAGAGCAAGGACTAAAGTAGTCAACAAAGTTTCTTCTGTTGGTATCGATGACGTCAGTGCTGACGATGTGATGACCTCATTTGCCCGCTTGAGTGGCTTTGACGGGACGTGACGAGCGGTTTTGACGGGACGTGACGAGCAGTGGGTCCCACTTTCTGACTTTGATTTGACTGGGTGTGCGTAATCCTCTGTTTTAACTGCGTCTCCTCAATTTCCGCACGTAATGGGAATAGTGGGGGACGGTTCGTGGTTTCGCTTTGCCATGTGTCAATGGCGATGTGCGCCAGACGTCCAGTAGGGTTTCTGCTGGCCGTTGGATGGCATCCGTGAAGGGGTTAAGTAGCAGCGCAGCTGTGGCAAATTTCCCCATCTCTTCTTGCTCGTGCCTCCTTCGCCATTACTGCTCTCGCTGCTTCCTTGCGCACTTTCTCTTCACGACACTGGACCATCTCCGTGTCTTCCCCAGTTACTTCCTGCGTTCGCACCGCCATCGAAGGATGGGTAAGAAGAAGGGAGGCGCCGCCGCTGGATCTGCGGCCACCATTACCGCCACCAAGAAGAAGGGCGGTACCACCACCGTGGGCACCAGCGCTGCCGGTGCTGGGAAGAAGAGAGGTGCGGGCACCCGCATCACCAACGGCGCCTGGCACGCGTCCATCATCAAGCCTGCCAATCTGCATCTTCATCGTCGAGATGGAGTTCTTCCACTCGCGGAAGACGACTCGCGAGTGCCCGGTGAGGAGGTAATCCCTTGTCCTCCTCCGGGTTTCCGGGTGATGTTCCTTGCATTCATCATCCTAGGTCTATCTCTCCCCCTGCATCCTTTCTTCAGGGGTTTCCTTTGTTTCTATGGGCTCCAGCTGCACCAACTGTCCCCAAATTCCATTCTCCACATCTCGTGCTTCATCACGCTTTGCGAGTGCTGGCTCGGAATCGAGCCACACTTTGGCCTCTTCGAGAGGCTTTTTAAGCTGAAGCGTCAGTCGGCGTCTGGTTCGGTAGTCTACGACATAGGAGGCTATGGGATCCACGTCGACTCCTCTGTCACCTACTTTGACATCAAGCTTACTGCGTCCGTCCAAGGGTGGAGAGACAAGTGGTTCTACATCCGCGACCAGAAGGCCGACGGAGAGCACTACGGACTGGCGCCCTTCGATCCCGCGGCACCTTGCAAGAGGAGGCGCTCCTGGAAGAATGTCGTGATGCCTGGTGAGTCCGAGGAAACGGAGGTGCTGTATAAGCGCGTCTGCGACCTCAAAAGTCACATAGGCAAAGAAGAGGGAGGCACCGCTCTCATTCGCACGTGGTTGCGCCGCCGTGTCCAGCTTCTTCAGGCCAGAGTCCACCCAATGTACTGCTGGGCCGGTGCGAGCGATGTCACTCGCGTATCTGCCGATGGCATTTCTGCGGGTGAGGTGGACAGGAGGTTGCGATTGGTGACCAAGTATACCGCCAAGGAGGATCTCCCGGGCGAACCAGTCGTACCTCCTTTCAACGTCTCTAACCCTCCTCCTAAGGTAGAATTGTACTACGAAGTAGTTTTCTTTGTCGATTACCACCAAGTGCCTGATATATATATTAATATGTCTTCTAAATGCAGGATTGGAAGGTGTCTTCCAATTTTCCCCTCGCCCTGAAGGCGTTATCCCTCACGAAGTGGAGGAAGAGCACGAGTCGGAGTCGACCGTCCCAATTGAAGAGGAAGAGGGAGCCCGCGAGTCCAGCGGCCATGTTACTCGCAAGCATTATCGCAGCGAGGACTCAGATGCCTCGTCGCCGACGATGCCAGAAGGTCCTTCTGTTGTTGCAGAGGAGCCAAACCCTGCCATTCCTGTGCGCTCCATGGCTCCTCCTGCCCGGAAGAAACTGCGACTGCTGAAGGAGTCGTCGAAGTCGGAGGAGCAATCCTTCGACCTTGATAGATTTAACTGGTGAGTTCTGCATTCGTGACTTTGTCTTGGTTTCATTTTGGAGTTGCTTTTCTTGAAGTTTTTGCTGGATGTGTTTTGTAGTCAAGCGGTGTCGTCGTCTCCTGACAATGTCAAATTTGTGAAAGAGTCTGTAGTCGCAGACTCTAAGGCCAAGGATGTGGCCGAGCGGTCTCCTTCTCCTCTAGTGGTGGCCCACTCCGGGCACAATTCTTCGAGTTCCCCACATGCTCGGGAACACCAGATGGTTGTCCAGACGACTGCGCGACAGTCATCTTCGAAGTCCCTAGAGGATCACGTAAGCGTCCTTTTTGCTGTGTTGGCAGTCGAATTTATATTTTGCGTTGCCGCTGAATCTTGGTTTTTCTCTTGATGCAGCTTATTGTGAAGGAAGCTGCTCGCCTGGCGGAGCAAGTCCTTGTCATGGGTCAACAGCACGCTCTACTGGACAATCGCCATCGTGTTGTCGAAGGTTAGTTTTGGCTTCGTCTTTGTCTTCGTGAAATTTATAAATTCAATTAATGATACACCTTGTGCTTCGTAGTTGAGCACAATGATCTTTTTCGTCGTACCGCTTCTCTCGAGAAGGCACTTGCCGCGGGGGCGAAGAATCACGATGAAGCAGTCGCAGCTCTAGAGGAGTCGCGAAAGCGCGAAGAGGACTTGCGCGCTTCCACTGCTGAAAGGGAGAAGTTGTTCGAAGAACAACTTTTCTCGATTGCCAAGTCCCTCTCAGGTATTTTTTCAGCTGGATTTGTGTTGCTCTTTGTTTTGATGCCGTATTGCTGTGCTAACACCTTATGTATGTAGATGCTGGTGGCCTGAGCTTCGACGCCCAGTCCCTTCGCCACGAAGATGCGTTGGCTGGTGCCATGGCCGCAGTCGACGACCGCAGCGCTTCCCTTCAGGGGACGTTATCGAAGGCCAAGGGTGTGGTCAGTCGCATCCGTGAAGATCTAACTCCCAAGGCTGAGCTGATTGACAACCTTGAGGACCTGGTGGAATCCCTTGCTGGGGGTATTCCCTTGGACTTCAAGAACTCCCAGCGGTCTGTTGGTGCTACCATGGCACTCGCGATGGCGCAGGCCCATGGCGTGGAGTTGGATCCTTCAGCGATCTCCAAGGCGAAGCCCGTTGGCGCAGATGGCCAACAGGTAGTGTTTGCTCCCTTTGCTACTGGCTGTGGTAAGTACGGGCCGCTGCTCATCGACACAGTTACAAAATATTCTGCAAAACTACAATGAGCGAAGACGGCGGCGAAGACTGCCGCATCAGGGGATACCACCGGAAAGTCTGTGCCATCAGAGGCTGCCCCGGTGAGGCCTCCTAAGTCAAAGTCTAAGTCGAAGAAGCAAATTGCTCCTTTGTTGCTAGTCTGTAATAGTTGTAGTTATCTTTTGTTGGAACTATGCTTTTGTGGGAGTATCCCTGTCGAGACCTTGATGTGCTTGAATGCATTCATGCCTTTACCAATGTATTCCTGGTCCCTTATTTTGCTTCTTGCTTGATTGTGATATGGTACGTCGAGTGGTCCTTCGAGTGATCCTCGTGACTCTTCTCCCACCGATGAAACCATGGCGCAGCCGCGTCCAAAGGTGGAGGAACTGTCGTTGCTATCGTGATTGTGCGACCGCATTAAGCAGTTGGAGCACGAGTTGCCCATCATCCGTGGTAGCGCGGATGTGTGGGAGTCGAAGGCGGAGAAGGCCACCGCCCGTGAGAAGTATCTCTTGGAGGAAGTGGCGCAGCTGAATGATCAGTTCAAATGTTAGCTTTCTGCCTTCTCATCTTTTCTTTTAGTTGGTTGCGGCGATACCTTGTCTTCACACTTTGCCATTTTGCTTGGTGTAGTTGTTAGAGCTCGTCATCCGCAGGATGAGAAGGACTAGGTGGCCGTTCGAATGAACGACCTGACCCAGGAGCAGCTACAGGTGAGTGCATACTTTTGGGTGGACCACGACCGTGAAGTTGCCTTGGCGACCCTGCATGATCGTTCTTCTCGAGTGCTCCACTGCCTGAAGAAGGCGCAGTCGTGCCGTAAGAACATTTATGAAGCCATGTTTCCTCTCGACGTGGTGCCTTCAAGCTTGATGGCCCTTCTGGCGAAGTTCCAGGATATGAGGGTGGTCTGTGAGTGCGTGCGGCAGCAATTAGTAGCAGATGCGAAAGCTGCGTTGTCGTTGGTGCGATTACATAGGCCAGATGTAGATGTTGCATCAATTGCCGCTGGGCCGCCACCCCCGCAAGAAGGTATGGCTTGGGACATGGTTCCGCACTATCAAGCGGTTGATCGGCCGACAGAGGACATTGTCAATTTCTTCGAGGAGCAAACAAACGTTCTTCTTTTGCAGCAGTAGCACGACGTGTATCCTGCACATAATTGTATAAGTGTTTTAAAGTTCGTATGATTGTATTGGATGTATTGAGCACCCGTTGATATGTGAAGATCTTGTTAGCTTATATAATTTTCGAGTGTGTTGTACTCTGCAGTTCCTTTTCGTTAGCCTGACGTGTGTTTATCTCAGCACCTTGCCAACCTGTCAGGTGCGTTGCAGCTGGGTTGGTGTTTATCAAGTGTTCGATTAGTGCGTCAGCTACTCAGGATACCGCAATTAGTTCGTAGAACAGAAGTGTAAAGGGTGGCGCAGCTCCCGTGTGATGAAATTACAGGAAAGTATAAAAATACAGAGAGTTTCGTTGCACTTAGCTTTATTTATTCGCAGAATAGTACGAGGTACAATGTGTGGCTAAGTAGCCTGGCTTAATGGCCTTATTTATAATGTAAAAACGACTAGGGGTAGAAACGATGCAGCGGCGCGACGTTCCAAGGGTTGGAGTATGCGACTCCTATCTTGAAATCTTTAAGGCGATAGGCGCCACCTGGGATTAATTCTGTAATCACGTACGGTCCTTCAAAAGGGGACTCTAGCTTGAGATGCCCTTGTTGCTTCAGTCGCAGGACCAGGTCTCCTTCGACGAAGGATCTGGGGCGTAGCCTTCTGCTGTGGTAGTTGCGGTGACTTTGTTGGTAGATCGTTGATCTCTCTCCTATGATTTCCTGTGCCTCGTCAAGGAGGTCGACGGAGTCTTCGAGTGCAAGAGTTGACTCCTGCTCGCTGTAAGCGACCACCCGTGGGGCTTTGTAGCGTACTTCTGCGGGTAGCACCGCTTCGGCCCCGTGCACCATGAAGAACGTAGTGTATCCCGTGGTGCTGTTTGGAGTTGTGCGCAGGCTCCAAAGTACGGATTGCAGTTTGTTTGGCCAGCATCCAGCGGCTTGTTCGAGTGGTCAAAAGGAGTCGCCTTTTGATTCCACCGCAGACGAGGCCATTGGCCTTTTCGACTTGACCGTTTGTATGCGGGTGAGCCACCGAGGCGTAGCTTATGTTGATTCCCAGGTTTTCGTAGAATTCCTGGAACTCCCTAGAGGTGAAGTTTGTTCCATTGCCCGTGATAATGCTATGTGGCACTCCAAAGCGGTAGACAATGGACTCGAAGAACTTGATAGCGCTGGCCCCTGATTGATTTGTCACCGGCATGGCCTCGATCCACTTGGTGAATTTGTCAACTGCAACCAAGAGGTAGATGTAACCTCCTCGCGAGGATTTTGGGAGCTTGCCGACCATGTCGAGTCCCCATTGCACGAAGGGCCAAGCCAATGGTATTGGCCGAAGTTTCGTGCCAGGTGCGTGAGGTTTGTCTGCGAATCGCTGGCAAGCGTTGCAGCGCTAGACGATGTCCTTGGCGCCGTGCATGGCCGTGGGACAGTAGAATCCAGCTCGTAGAGCTTTGGCAACAAGGGCGTGCCTGCCAGCATGGTGCCTGCAAGTGCCTTTGTGGATGTCGAGGAGGACGGCCCTTCCGTCCCTGTTGGAGACGCATCGTTGAAGTACTCATGTTATGCTGCGCTTGTATAGTTCGCCATTGATGAGGGCGAATGCCTTGGATCGTCGCGCGATGTGTCGCGCGTCAGTCAGATCATCTAGCAGCCTTTTGCTGCGTAGATATGTGATGTAGGGTTGTGTCCAAGATGGCTCGATCATCATGACGCCCATTGGTCCTTCGAGTCCTGTATCAAGGTCCAGTTCGTCGAGTGCCATTGGCTCGTTAGGTGGCGTAGCCCCTGAGTCCGTTGACATGCTTGCTTTCTTCTCTAGAGCCTTGGGCTTGATGGAGCGTTCGCAGATGCCCTCGAGAAATACCCCAGGTGGTATGGGGGCGCAGGTGGAGCCAATATTGGCGAGCAGATCCGCCTCTTCATTGCTTTCACGGCCCACGTGTCGCAGCTCACAGCCGTCGAAGTCTCCTTCGAGTGTGTCATAGAGGTCACGATAGGCGATCATGTTGTCGCTCAGTGCGTCGCACTCGTGCATCGTTTCGTTGACCACTAGTTTTGAGTCGCCGTAGATGATGAGTCTTTTGGCACCGCATGCTTTCGCCATCCGCATCCCATGGATGAGGGCTTCGTACTCAGCTTCATTATTGGATGTGGTGAATTGCATTCGCAGAATGTATTTCATCTTGTGTCCTTGGGGCGATGTCAGTATGACACCTGCGCCAGCTCCGTCCTTTCACTTGGATCCGTCGAAGTGCATTGTCCAGATGTAGGACATATCTGGCTTGTCGGGTAGCTGGTTCTCCATCCAGTGTACAAGAAAGTCCGTGAGGACTTGCGACTTGATCGCGTCGCGCTTTTCATATGTGATGTCTCGTGGGGATAATTCGATTCCCTAGAGCATGACTCGTCCTGTAGCGTCAGGGTTATTGAGTATATGCCTGAGCGGGGCGTCGTTTACCACCACGATTGGGTGCTCCTGGAAGTACTGGCGCAGTCGCCTGGCTGTCATGAAGACGCCATACGCCAGCTTCTGGTAGTACGGGTAGCGCTGTTTTGTTGGCGTGAGCACCTCGCTGAGGTAGTATACTGGGCGCTGAACCCCGTGGACTTTATTTTCTTCGGCTCGTTCCACCACGAGCACCGTGCTGACCACCTAGTTGGTGGCGGAGATATAGAGCAGTAGTGGTTCCTTTTCGCGAGGCGTCACCAGTACTGACGAGGTGGATAGTAGGCGCTTGAGATCTTCGAATGCTTCTTGCGCCTCGTCCGTCCACTCGAACTTGTCAGCTTTATGGAGAAGTTGGTAGAAGGGCAGTGCCTTTTCACCCATTCGATTGATGAATCGACTGAGCGCCGCGATTCGCCCAGCTAGCTGCTGGACGCCTTTCACGTTCTTCGGCTTCTCCATGGCTAATATGGCCTTTATTTTCTCCAAGTTTGCTTCAATCCCTCTCACAGAGATGAGATACCCGAGTAACTTCCCAGATGGCACACCGAAGGTGCATTGGCCCGGATTGAGCTTGATCTGGTAGTGGTCGAGGTTGGCGAAGGTCTCACATAGATTGTCGATTAGCGAGGCTTCCTCTTTTGTTTTGATGACGATGTCGTCAACGTAGACTTGGATGTTGCGACCAACTTGGTTCTTGAGGCAAGCCTGCATGCACCGCTGATAGGTGGCTCCTACATTTTTTAGCCCGAAGGGCATGGTGTTGTAGAAGAACACACCAAAGGGCATCTTAAACGCTGTCTTCTCTTGGTCTTCCTCCTTCATTCGAATCTGATTGTAGCCTGAGTAGGCGTCGAGGAAGCAGAGGCGTTCACATCCTACGGTGGAGTTGATGATTTGGTCGATTTGTGGAAGCGGGAAGTGATCCTTTGGGCAGTGCTTATTCAGGGAGGTGAAGTCCACGCACATCCGCAGGATATCTGTGTCTTTTTTGGGCACCAACACTGTGTTAGCGAGCCAAGTGCTTTCCTTGATCTCGCGTATGAAGTTTGTGACGAGGAGTCTATTGATCTCCATTCCGACTGCTTTTGCCCTTGGTTCAGATAGTCGTTGTATTGTCTGCTTGACTGGCCTTGCATCTGGATTTACGTTGATTGAATGCTCCGCGAATTCCATAGGAACCCTTGGCATGTCCGCTGGACACTAGGCGAAGATTTCCTAGTGCTCACGGAGGAATTCCACGAGCGCCAGTTCCTATGCGGGACTCAAGTTGTTGGCGATGAGGGCCGTATTGGTCGGGTCCGTCGGATGGACCTGGACTTTCTTGCACCGACGAATCGATGGACAGGTCGGGTGAACTTGTCCTGCTCAGGGGAGGCCGACTGTTGTCTGTCGATTCCTTTAATCTTGCGAGTTCCTCCTGCATGCCGAAGGACTGGGAGATTCCGTTGAATTCCCTATCATAGCTGTCTGACCTCTCAAAGTTGCCATTGATTGTGATTGCCCCTTTTGGGCCTGGCATTTTCATCTGCAGGTAGGCATAGTGCGGCACCGCTATGAACCTAGCGAACGCGATACGTCCGAGGATGCAGTGGTATTGCGAGGTCCAGTCGATGCGCTGTCGCCGAAAGTTTTGCGGCGTGTCGAAGATGACGTCGAGATTGATTTTGACCAGGGGATATACGCCCTTTCCTGGGACGATGCCATGGAATGTCGTGTCTGAAATTTTGAGACAAGTCAGAGGGATCCTCATCGCACGCAAGGTACTCGCGAACATGAGGTTAATGCCGTTGCCACCATCCATGAAGACACGACTCATATCAAAGCCCCCGATCTACGCGTCGAGTACGAGAGGACAGTGGCCTGTGCGAGGAACTTGACGTGGATGATCGCGCCTATCGAAGGTGATGCAGGAGTCGCTTCCACTAAAGTACTCAGTGGTGGATGGTGGAGAGTTTATCGCCATATTGACTTGGCGAGTGATAGCCTTCTGCACTCGATTTGAGGGACGCCCTTTTTGGATCATCCCCATGTTGCCCACGGCTCATGGGTATGGCTCGCTTCCATGATGCTGGACCGGTGGCCGCGGGTGGTGGTGGTCCGGGCGGTGGTGGAGGAGCTCCATGTGCCATAGCGCCTGGGGTGGCTCCATAGCCCTTGTTGACCGTGTCGCGATTCATCCGAGCTAGGCCCTCGTGGAGTTTGAGGAACTCACGACAGTCCTTGAGAAGGTGGCTGGATTTCTTCTTGCCATCGTGCTTGTCGATGTAGAAGTGCACGTTGCATGGTTCGAACAGTTTGTCCTCGATAGATGTTGCGGGTGCCTCTTCGCGAGTGCGGCATTGCCACACTTGCATGGTTTTTCTGCTGTCGCGGTATCCACCCACTAGTAGAAAATGGGCCTTTGGTTCGGGCCACTAGTCTCGGCCGTGGCTGGGGCCGGGACTAATGGTTCGAACTGGACGGCCCGAGGAGGCCGAGGTACTTTGTCCCAGTCCATAAGGAACCATTAGTCCCGGTTCAAGATACAAACCGGGACAAATGGGTCTGGGCCGGCGCACGTACTCCTGGCAGAACCTTTAGTCCCGGTTTGTATCTCAAACTGGGACAAATGGCCTAGCCCTATATATATGCACCCAGCCCTCCACTCTCTCCTGTTTTTTTCCTATGTGAGAGGTGGGTATAACTTTGTGCTAACTTTTTTTCTTCATATGCACTAGAGGTGTTCGGTGAAATGCCTGTTAGAGCGATGCCACTTGAATTCACACAAGACAAAATATGATATGAGGTGCCAGAGCGACACTTAAGGTATCTCCTCTTTGTTTTGAGGTGTCCTAAAAGGTTAGCAACTATTTTCTCGTCTTAACCGCGCGGTACTAATTTAAGCATCGTGATTGTCTTTGATATATATGCATGGTTGTATGATGCAGATGAGCCACCCAGGGATGTACGGTGACCGACGCTCTGACGCTTACAGAGAAGGCATGCATTCTTTTCGCCTTGTGGCCGAGGCGAACAAGCGGCGGGATGGTTTTATGTGTTGTCCATGTGTTGAATGTCGGAATGAGCAGGCTCACACTTCCTCAATAGTCATTCAGAGCCACCTGCTTCGGTCCGGTTTCATGTCCGGCTATAATGTTTAGACCAAGCATGGAGAAAGAGGGGTTATGATGGAAGACGGCGATGAAGAAGAGAACGATGATGACAACTACCGATCTATGTTCCCTGAATACGATGATACCGCAGTTGAAGATAATGAAGAAGAAGGGGGTGAAGAACGGGAACCAGATGAGCCCGTTGATGGTTTTGGTCGGGTCATTAGTGATGCAAGGCGAGACTGCAACACAGAAAAGGAGAGGTTGCAGTTCGAGCAGATGTTACAGGACCACAACACATTGCTGTATCCAACTTGTGAAGATGGCCAGAAGAAGCTGGGTAGCCCATTGGAATTGTTGAAGTGGAAGGCAGAGACCGGTATGACTAACTCGGGATTTGAAAAGTTGCTAGTAATAATGAAGAAGCTGCTTCCAAGAAATAACCAATTGCCCTCCAGTACGTACAAAGCAAATAAACTTGTTTACCATCTAGGATTAGACGTCCAGAAGATACATACATGCCCTAATGACTGCATCCTCTACCGCGGTGAGAAGTACGAGAATATGGATAAATGCCCAGTATGCACTGCATTGCGGTATAAGATCAGAAAAGATGACCCTGGTGATGTTGAGGGCGAGCCACCCAGGAAGAGGGTTCCTGCCAAGGTGATGTGGTATGCTCCTA
Organism: Avena insularis; assembly: GCA_023614405.1. Lineage (NCBI taxonomy): Eukaryota > Viridiplantae > Streptophyta > Magnoliopsida > Poales > Poaceae > Avena > Avena insularis. The sequence continues at coordinate 540,483,354 of CM042692.1, forward strand.
TAATACCACGGCTGAAACATTTGTTCAGAAATAAAGAGCATGCCAAGTTGTTGCGATGGCACATGGAAGACCGTAAGAAAGACGGGATGTTGAGGCACCCTGCTGATGGTCGACAGTGGAGAAATATCGAGAGAGACTTCCCGGACTTTGCTGGTGACGTAAGGAACTTATGGTTTGATCTAAGTACCGATGGCATGAATCCTTTTGGGGAGCAGAATTGTAGTCACAGCACCTGGCCCGTGACTCTATGTATCTACAACCTTCCTCCTTGGTTGTGCATGAAGCGGAAGTTCATTATGATGCCAGTTCTCATCCAAGGCCCGAAGCAACCCGGCAATGACATTGATGTGTACCTAAGGCCATTAGTAGATGAACTTCTACAGTTGTGGGCCAAACCAGGTGTACGTGTGTGGGATGAGCACAAACAGCAGGAATTTGACCTACAAGCGTTGCTGTTCGTAACCATCAATGATTTGCCTGCTCTTAGTAACATTTCAGGACAGACGAACAAAGGATATAATGCATGCACGCACTGTTTAGGTGAGATTGAAAGTATATATCTGGATAAATGTAGAAAGAATGTGTACTCGTACAATCGTCGTTTTCTTCTGCCCAGTCATCCCTTAAAGAAGAAAGGCAAGCATTTCAATGGCAAGGCAGAAACCCGGACGAAGCCCGTCCCCCGTAGTGGTGCTGATGTATTTGGTATGGTCAAGGATTTGGACGTAATCTTTGGAAAGGGTCCTAGAGGACAACCTGTTCCGAAAGACCCCATTACCGGACACGCACCCATATGGAAGAAGAAATCTATATTTTGGGAGCTACCCTATTGGAAAGTGCATGAGGTCCACTCTGCAATCGACGTGATGCACCTGACGAAGAATCTTTGTGTGAATATTCTAGGCTTCCTAGGCTTGTATGGGAAGTCAAAGGATACCCCGGAAGCACGGGAGGACCAACAACATCAGAAAGGACGAGACGACAAGCATCCAGGGCAGTTTCAAGGGCTTGCCAGCAACGCTCTTACCAAAGAAGAGAAGGAAATCTTTTTTGAAGTCCTTTTCAGTATCAAGGTCCCGTCTGGCTTCTCGTCGAATATAAAGGGAATAGTAAATATGAAAGAGAAAAAATTTCAAAACCTAAAGTCTCATGACTGCCATATGCTTATGACGCAATTGCTTCCGGTTGCATTGAGGGGAATTCTACTAGAAAATGTTCGACTAGACATTGTGAAGGTATGTGCATTCCTCAATGCAATTTCTCAGAAGGTAATCGATCGAGAAAGTCTATCGAGATTCTGATTGATGTGGTCCAATGTCCGTCAACGAGTTGTTGTTCCTGACATCCTTCTTCAATATTATGACGCACCTCCTAGTTCACCTAGTCGAAGAGATTAGAATTCTCGGTCCTGTGTTTCTACACAATATGTTCCCCTTCGGGAGGTTCATGGGAGTCTTAAAGAAATATGTTCATAATCGTGCTAGGCCAGAAGGAAGCATCTCCAAGGGCTATGGAACAGAGGAGGTCATTGATTTTTGTGTTGACTTTCTTCCTGACCTTAAGCGGTTGGTGTTCTTAAATCTCGGTATGAGGGGAGGATGACTGGAAAAGGCACACTAGGAAGGAAATCAATGGTATGTAGGGACGGGCATTCTTTCACTCAAGCACACTACACAGTTCTACACAATTTCACCGTGGTGGCTCTGTATATCGAGAAACACAAGAATATTCTACGCTCTGAAAACCCGGGGAAGCCTGAAACCTTGATTAAAGGGGAACACGAGAAGAATTTTGGCAATTGGTTGCAGACACATCTCATGAATAACACCACTGTTGGAGATGAGTTGTACTCGTTGGCCAGGTTACCATCTTCGACTATATGTACTATCCAAGGGTACGAGATAAATGGGAATACATTTTACACGATCGCCCAAGATAAAAAGAGCACCAACCAAAACAGTGGTGTTCGCTTTGATGCAACAGATGACAATGGGCAGAAGGACACATATTATGGGTACATAGAGGAGATATGGGAACTTGACTATGGACCAACTTTTAAGGTCCCTTTGTTTCGGTGCAAATGGGTCAAGCTGACAGGAGGCGGGGTACATGTAGACCAAAAGTACGGCATGACAACAGTGGATCTGAACAATCTTGCATACATGGATGAACCATTCGTCCTAGCCAACGATGTGGCTCAGGTTTTCTATGTGAAGGACATGTCTACCAAACCGAGAAAAAGGAAAGTTAAGCACAAGAGTACAGAATACGATGAGCCAAAGCGCCACATAGTTCTTTCAGGGAAAAGAAACACCGTGGGAGTGGATGACGAGACAGACATGTCAAAAGATTACAATAAGTTTCATGAAATTCCGCCCTTCAAAGTGAAAACTGACCCAAGCATCCTGTTAAATGATGAAGATTCTCCATGGCTACGGTGCAGAAGAAAACAACAACACTAGATGTTGGTGATGTGTAATAATGTATTAAACCTTTTATTTGAGACATAAATCTATGTAATGTATTAAACCTTTTATTTGAGACATAAAGGTCCCCTTTCATGTAATACATCTTGCTCAATCAAACTTGACGTTCACGACCGGGTTCTGAGCCACGGGAGGTGATCACCCAAAGAGAAGGAACCATCACAAGAGAAGGAACCCACAAACACTAAGGATACATAGCACAACTGAAAATTAAGATACATAGCACAACTAAAAATTAAGAAACATGCCTAATGTTGGAGTGATTCAATCATGCTCCTGCCTAGCCCTGTAATACGCACCACTGTAGTCGTCGTAGTCGCCGGCGCCGTCGTCGCTATCGTCGTCGGGGTCGCCATAGTCGAACCTTGAAGGTTGGGCACACGTGGGCTGGATTTGAGGGTACCGTAGGCGAGGGTTATTGCCGGTCGTGTTGCAGGCCATGACACTCTGGAGAGTCCGGCCGCGCCAACACAACCGACGGCCGGCCTCGTTGAAGTTCGAAGGAGGTGGGCCGTCCTCCTTGTGCCTGGCAAGCGCCCTCTCATGCCGATTGATGAAGAAGGCTTCCCAAGTCAGGAAATAGTCGGGATGCCAGTTGGGATTCCTCCGCTGCTCTGGCGTGAGCTCGATGTAGTAGTGGTTCGTGATGGCCATCCGACGCTCCACACCTAGAGGGACAGGAGGGACCGACATGCCTCCGATGCTCATCATCCAGCCGGTGGGGACACGGTAGCCCGGTGGGCAGGGGTAGTTCGAGGGGCAAAGCGCCTCCGCCTCCCGGGTGGTTAGAGATACGCTGGAAGCCATGGGAAGAGAATGATGAGTCTAGATGTGATATGTAAATGGAGGCCAAGCGTACATATATATACTGAAAAATGGCGGGAAGACAGAGGTGGGAACCGGTGGAAAGCGCGGGAACACAGTGGCACGGGAAACTTTCATCCCGGGTGGGGGCTCAAACCGGGACAAAAGATGGGGGGGCCTTATCTGGGGGAGGCTTATCTGGGAGGGCCTTATCTGAGGGGTGGCTAACCTTTAGTACCGGCTGGTGGGTGCAACCGGGACTAAAGGTGGTTTTTGTGTCATCTAACAAAACTGTCGGTGGGATAAGGACGCGTGGGTAACCTTTAGTACCGGCCGGTGGGTGCAACTGAGACTAAAGCTGTCGGCAGGATAAGGACGCGTGGGTGGACACACTGCTCGATGAGATAAAGCATGTAGCGCACGACGCCCTGTCGGAGGAAGAAGACAAAGTAGAAGCGGTGCCGTCCCTATAAAAGGAGCATCAATACGCAATGGCAAGCAACTCAACAAGCCAACATGGATGGAGAGTTTCATCCCCATGGATGGAGGAAAGGGTTGGGAAATCTCCCGTGGCGGAACTTATCGAAGATGCCCTTGGTGCACACGCCCTATGGCATCTTCGGAAGTTCCGCCTCGGAAAATATTTTCCTGCTAGCCCGTGAAAGACTCCATCTCCACCTCCATGGGGTTAGAGGTATGGTGGAAACCATGGAATAGAGTGGAGAGAGGCGGCAAATATGAGTGGAGAGAGGCGGAAGATTGATCCACCAGTGTCATTGCATATGTGTTCTTTTCACAAACCACATCTAGAGTCATTGCATGTGTGTTATTTTAACAAACCACATATAGATCCACCAGTGTGATTGCATGCGTGTTCTTTTCACTAACCGCAGCTAGAGTCATTGCATGTCTGTTGTTTTCACAAACCACATATGGATCTACCAGTGTCATTGCATGTGTGTTCTTTTCACAAACCCTAAACCCTAAACCCTAAAGGGGTTACCCTCGTACAAATAAAGATATAGGGTGAGCGATAGGCCGATGGCCTAGGTTTTCATGGGAGGAAGACCATCGGAGCATCGGAATCACATGAAAATGGCAAAATGGTTAATAGTTTGACTAGTTAGAATAATTATTTTATAAAACAAAAAATGGATTTGAATCTCTTATTCAAATTCAAGCACTTTTTATGTTAAAAATTTAGTGAGATTCAAAAATATGCAAAATATAATAGTTAATGCATTTTTAAATTGGAAATGGCAAAATGGTTATTAGTTTCACTAGTTAGAATAATTATTTTATAAAATAGAAAATAGATTTGGATTACTTATTCAAATTCAAAAACTATTCATGTTAAAAATTTAGTGAGATTCAAAAATATGCAAAATATAATAGTTAATGCATTTTTAAATTGGAAATGGCAAAATGGTTATTAGTTTCACTAGTTAGAATAATTATTTTATAAAATAGAAAATAGATTTGGATTACTTATTCAAATTCAAAAACTTTTCATGTTGAAAATTTTCTCAAATTCATAAGTATGCAAAAACTGTATAATTCAAATGTTTAAAAAAATCTAATAGTTACAAATTGTAATATTTAAAAAAACAGGCACCAACTTAGGCCCAGCGCGCGCAAATTTGGGCCTTTAGTCCCGGCCCAGAACACCATCCGGCACGAAAGGCTCTGTAGGCGAAAAGGCATCCAAAGCCTTTAGTCCCGATGCGTGGCTGGAACCGGGACTAAAGACCCCCCCCTTTAGTCGGTTCAGTACGCCAGGACTAAAGGGTTGAAATATTAAGCGTCGCCTTCTTCCGGTCGAATCCATCGTGGGAAATAACACTACGCCGCCAGGCTGCCGAAATACCTCGCCGCCTCTCCGCCCGTCCGCGTACCCCGCGGGCCGTGTTGCCGCGCCACGCAGCCGCCTCTCGAGACGCGTGCTCGTTAGCCCCGCTGCTGGGAGGTAATCCCTCCCCCCACGCCGCACTCTGCCTCTCTCGTCGCCATGCGGCCCAGCCCAGCCTTGCCTCCATCCCAGCGAGTCCAGGCGCGCCCGCGACGGCCGACCAGCGACCCAGTGAGCCGCTCTACATCCTCTCTTGTATTTTTTGTATATTAATTAACTAAGAATTATTACTAGTACTAATAGATAGAATTATTAATAGTATTTCTAGTGTATGTTTTTTGTATTACTAGTATCTTTTTTGTAATAGATAGATAGAATTATTACTTGTATTACTAGTATTACTAGTATGTTTTTTGTAATAGATAGATAGAATTATTACTAGTATTTTTTGTATCTTTTTTATATTTCCAGTGTATGTTTTTTTATTAATTTCTAGTATAGTATATATTAATTTCTAGTATAGTATATATTTCTAGTGTAGTATATATTAATTTCTAGTGTATGCTTTTTTATTTCTTGTATCTTTTTTATATTGTAATATTTATTACTAGTATATAAATATAGTATATATATATGTTTGTGTATATATATTTATTACTAGTAATAATATATATAGTAGTATATTATATAGTATGTAGTATTGTAGTGTCGATTGAGACAGACAAGCATTAGTGCTAAATAAAGATAAGCTAAAGAAATAACTACCCTAAGTCCGGTAGTGCTCGCGGGCCCCCGGACTTAGGGTTAGGGTGGTGGTGCTCGCGGGCCACCGGACTTAGGGTTAGGGTGGTAGTGCTTGCAGGCCCCCGGACTTAGGTTAGGGTGGTAGTGCTCGCGGGCACCCGAACTTTGGGTTAGGGTGGTAGTGATCGCGGGCCCCCGGACATAGGGTTAGGGTGGTAGTGCTCGCGGGCCCCCGGACTTAGGGTGGTAGTGCTCGCGGGCACCAGACTTAGGGTTAGGGTGGTGGTGCTCGCGGGCCCCCGGACTTAGGTTTAATGTGGTAGTGCTCGCGGGCCCCTGGACTTAGGGTTAGGGTGGTGGTGCTCGCGGGCCACCGGACTTAGGGTTAGGGTGGTAGTGCTCGTGGGCCCACCGGACTTATGGTTAGGGTGGTGGTGCTCGCGGGCCCCTGGACTTAGGTTTAATGTGGTAGTGCTCGCGGGCCCCCGGACATAGTGTTAGGGTGGTGGTGCTCGCCGGCTACCGGACTTAGGGTTAGGGTGGTAGTGCTCGCGGGCCACCGGACTTAGGGTTAGAGTGGTGGTGCTCGCGGGTCCCCGAAGATAGGGTTAGGGTGGTGGTGCTCACGGGCCCCCGGACTTAGGGTTAGGGCATCACTAGAATTTTGCTATGGTTTAGTATTATTGTAGCAAATTGCGTGTTCATATTATTGTTTAGTATTATTTTATGCAGCAATATTGAATGAAAAATGTTATTGTGTGCATTTTGTAGAAAACTATGGATCCAATCCAGAGAGACCTAGCACAGGAAGAAATTCTCGAGGATATGATCAACGACACCCCCCATGTTGATCCACCCGAATCTCCGTCGATTTATCTGAACCCCTCCGGTAAGGGAGAGGAGGTCGACCGAAATGATCAAGGAGAAGCCGACGGCTCCGGTGGTGGAGAAGCCGACGGCTTCGGTGGTGGAGAAGTCGACGGCGAGGTATATATATGAAGTCTGGTGATCAGTAGATGCATTAACTGATTTTTATATATATATATAAATTGACGAATGTTTCTTCTCTTAGGCCTCCACATCGAGCAAAAAATATTCCAAACGAGGCCCGGCCAAAAAGTTGGACGCATCTACGCGTTATACAATTACGCGGGTATCACCACGGGGTGAACCGTTGGAACCCGAAAAGGCTAAAACTGTATTTAAACAACAATGCGGAGTTATGGTTAGGGATCGCATCCCGATCATCGTTCGAGAGTGGAATAATACCAAAGGGGCGCAAGAGGGTGAGTATGTCGCCGACAGGTGCAAAGAGGGTCTTTGGAATGACCTCATGACACATTTCACCCTGCCAGAATGAGAGGATGATGCCGACATAGCTACATTGAGGAAGAAAGTCAAGTAGTGGACTCTTACGAACATGGACGAACTATTCAAGAACTGGAAGAAAGCATTATGGCAAAAGTATCAGGAGACGAAGACTCCTCCTAAATTTGAATGCTATCTAACGAAGCAACAGGCTAATTGGGATGCATTTGTGAAGTACAAGGAGTCACAACCTGCTATGGAAATGTCGGAAAAAAACAAGAAAAATGCCGCGATGAAGAAATATCACCATCACCTGGGGCCAGGGGGCTACGCGGCTGCCATACCAAAGTGGGATGCTAAAGAGAATGAGCTGCTTGCTAAAGGGATCACTCCAGAACCAATACGCGAAGAATGGGATCTGAGGGCAAGGAATTGGTTCCTTGGGCATGGGAGTGAGTATGACGAAAGTACATGGGACCTTATTTGCAGTGACGGGATTAGGATACCCCGGGATACATGAAAGAAAGTGGTGAAGGAGATTAAAGCGGGGACAACAAAGTTCCGTCCCGATAGAGAGAAAGACTTGCTGACAAAGGTCCTCGGGAATGACGAACACGGAGTACGTGTACGAGGCCTTGGCCCTAGTTATACGTGGGAGATGGGGTTTCCCAAAGACAGAGATACTTATAGGGGCCGAGAGAGATCAAAGAGGCGACGACAGGAGGAGGAGGGAGACAGGTTCACCGAGTTGCTAGGAACATTTCGAATGCATCAGCAACAGATTGACGAACTTCGAGATACTTTCAGTTGTTCAGTTCATTGCATGTAATTATCCTAATTATATCCTTTTGTACTCTATTATTATGCAGAATGAAGATCATGGAATGTAAAAGAAGGTCAATCTTTAGTGTTGGGTTCATTGACCCAAATAAAATACATGTACAGACGCTAACGACAAAACCCGAGGACACGCAGGAAAACCTTCTAAGGTTTCTAACGGAGCAAAATCTCTGTGACCACATACTGTTTCCTTACAATTTCGCGTGAGGGTCTTACTCTATTGTACACATTCTCTTTTGCTTACTCGATGTTAAGTGTAATTGATGAGTTACTGATGTATATATAAACGTGTACAGTTTCCACTGGATTCTCATGGACATTCAACTTGATAAGGGAAGAGTTGAAGTCATGGACCCATTAAAGAGACCCCTGGAAATGTTTAGGGACATGCAGGACATGCTCCAGAGGTAATTTTCGCGCTACATCGGTCTCTTTCGTTGATTTCTTGAGATATCACGTAATAAATAACTCATTCATTTTCTTTACCGGGTAGGGTTTGGAACCAGTTCAAGAGTGTGGTTACGGGTGACTTTAGTGAGAAGCTGGCGTTTACGCCGGTCTCGGTAAGTAGTACGCGCATCTCTTTACTTCTAGTTGCAATACAATTATGATGCTGGATTATTATTTTGATTGAATTCTATTCTCGTAAAGTGCGCGAGGCAGCCACCGAAGACAAATCTATGTGGATTCTACGTTTGCGAGTTCATTCGCACGTTTACCAGTGAGCTGAATGATTATAGAGTCGTTGTAAGCAATACATTCATAACATTACTTTTATTACCATCACTTTTTGTTATCATGATTGATATTCATATTGATCTCCTTTTCTTATATAGTTCGAGAAAATGCGGGATCAACTCCTACCAGAGCAACGCGTAGTAGCAATTGCTGAAGAACTGGCAGGATTCTTGATGAACGAGATGATAGATGACGCCGGAGAATTTAGTGTGAATAGGCGCCGATGATCCCCGACCGTGTAATTGAATAGACGGGCTCTAGTCCCGATAATTGTGATCTCCATGTGTAACTATCATGTATATATTTGTATGCTCGATCTTAAGAGAAGTTATCTTATGTATGCACGAACATGTACGGTATGTGGTAGCGTAGAAAACTATTTTGAAATGAAAAAGAAGGATACAAATTGAATTCTCTGCCGCGGCAGAGAAAGTGCCTAAAATTCTGTCGCGGTAGAGAACCATTTACGAACCGGGACTAATGGGGGGGCACCCAGCGCCCGCAGAGACAGCCACGTGGATGCCCATTGGTCCCGGCTGGTAAGAGGGCCGGGACTAGTGGGTGGGCCTTTAGTCCCGCCCCTATAGTCCCGGTTACCAGGACCGGGACTAAACCCCTTACGGGCCGGGACTGGAGGTTCGTTTTCCACTAGTGACCGCTGCGATATCCGCTGTTACGGTTGTCATCACGTTTGTCGGCGTAGCCAGCTGCGACCATATTGACCTCATCGCGGTCATCGTAGACGCGCATCCGGCGTTTGCCTCAGCGGTCGCGTCCATGCCCGAGGTCGTCGTCGTCATCAGAGTAGGTACCTTTTTTATCGAATCTTCTCCGCCAGCCCACCAATTCGTGATTTCCATCAGGTGGTCGATCATTTTGGGCTTCGAGCAGCCTAGCTCCTCCTTGAGCTCTATACGGCGAATGCCGCCATTGAATGCGTCGATTGCGTGGTCCTCCGAGATGTTTTCTGCGGAGTTCTTGATGATGGACCACCTCTGGATGTACGAGCGTAGCGATTCGCCAGATCTTTGCTGGCAGCTTCTCAGTTCTTTGATTGATTTGGGCCTTTTGTAAGTTCCTTGAAGTTGCGCACAAAGCTGTAGACCAACTCTTGCCAGCTGTGAATGGATCCACGCGGGAGGTTGTTGAGCCATGCGTGAGCGGCGCCCTGCAGCTGTAGCTGCATGCATTGCATGGCCGTCCTTCGACTCCCGCCATGAAGCCTAACGGAGGAGATGTTGTCCTCCAACCAGATTTTCGGGTCCTGCAGGCCGTCAAATTTTGGATTCTCTGACGGGAGCTTGAACCCCTTAGGCATTCGCTTCTTCCTGATAGCCCTGCTGAAGCATCTGGCGCCACAGAGCTGAGTCTCGTCTTCTTCTGAGTCAGTCGAACGAGCGCGTCTTGCCCGCATCTTATCAAATTTGCGCTGTGTGAGGTCATCGCGCACATCGTAATCATGGTCATGCCGTCGTGAGCGACGTCGCCGTGACAGATCGTGATTGTCATCACTTGAGAAGTACGAGTTGTACTTTTCTAGAGCCCTGCTTTTCTTCGGCTCTAGTGTTGGTTCTTTGTCGAGGGCGGCCTCGATTAGCCCTAGGCCCGCAATCATAGAACGGTGCATGGCAGCTCGTGGATCTCCAGCCGGAGGCTGGTTGTTGAGGAGGTACATAGTAGCCGCCGTCACCGTGGCTTGCGGCGTTTTTGGGAGCACGTTGCCCCGCGTATCCACCGTCATAGAGCTGAAGTTGAGGACTTTTGCATCCTCTACGCGTTCTTGCTCGGTGAGGTGGGTGCTGACTCGTGTATTAACGAGCTCGTTGGGGAACCCCAAGAGGAAGGTATGATGAGCACGACAGTAAGTTTTCCCTCAGTAATGAAACCAAGGTTATCAATCTAGTAGGAGCAAGGAAACACCCCAAAGGTGTAGCTAGCTGAACTTTGGCACGGCGCACTACCGGTGCTAGCAGCAATGTCGAGACCTGCACAACACAACCACAGAACTCTGTCCCCAACTTGCGATGAGGTTGTCAATCTCACCAGTTTTGCTGAAAACAAAGGATTAAACGTATCGAGTGGAAGAAAATAATAGTTTGCAGAAAGTAAACACAAAGCAGTAAACAGTTGATTGTAGATTGATAGTAAAAGAAAGGACCGGGGTCCATAGGTCACTAGAGGTGGCTCTCCTTAAGATAGATGACATGTTGGGTGAACAAATTACACCGGGGCAATTGACAAACATCGAGAAAGCATACAAGCATATACTACTCATCTTGACTCCTTTGAGATTCGATTGGGCATTACAACATTATACATAGACCGCCATCCAACTGCATCTATGACTAATAATCCACCTTCAGGTTATCATCCGAACCCCCTCCAGTATTAAGTTGCAAGCAACGGATAATTGCATTACGAATTGCATGTAAAGTAAACAATACGATTGTTCTATGAACAAAGGATTGTTGTTTTCTCCCTAGTAGCAACAGCACATCTAGTACCTTAGAGATTTCTGTCACTTCCCAGATTACCAGAGGCATGAACCCACTATCGATCATAAATACTAACTCTTGGAGTTGCTAGCATCTACTTGTCCAAGATAGCTACTAACAACGGAAAGCATGCAAGATCACAAATAACAAAGATATGATAGAATCAATAATCAATCTGAAATAGCATCTCAATATCCATCGGATCCCCGCAAACACAACATGCAGAATTACAAATAGATGATGTTGATCATGAACGGAGCTCAAAAGATCTAAACATGATAGCACAAAGGAGGAGAACCACCCATCTAGCTACTATATGGACCCGTAGTCCAGAGATGAACTACTCACGCATCAAACCGGATGCTTGCATGATGATGAAGAAGGCCTCCAGGGTGAATTCCCCTCTGCGGCAGGGTGCCGGGAAGAGCTTCAGGTCCCTCCCGATCTAGGGATGGAGATGACGGCGGCTACAGACCCTTTCATGGATTTTTGATTGGGTACTTAGGGTTTCCGTATCAGAGGCAATATATAGGCGGAAGGAGAGGCCGAGGTGGTTCCTGGGGCGGCCAGACCAGCCCCTGGCACGGGCCAGACCTGGCCGCGCGGCCAGGTGGTGTGGCCGGGCCCCAGCCCCTGTCCGTCTCGTATTCTGGCTCCAGGTGTCCCTCGGTGAAAAACTGACTTTGGCTTTTGTCCCGTCCAATTCCGAGTATATTCATTTTCTAACTTTCCTAGAACCAAAATTAGCAGAAAACAGGCAGCTGGCACTGTGGCTCTTGTTAATAGGTTAGTCCAAGAAATCATATGGAAAGTAATCCAAAGTGTGGACAAAACATAAGAAAGTAGATAAAACCAAGCATGGAACATCAAAAATTATGGATACGTTTGCAACGTATCAACATCCCCAAGCTTAACTCCTGCTCGTCCTTGAGTAGGTAAGTGATAAAAAGAAAGAATAATTTTTTAGGTGACATGCACCATCATAAACTTGATCAAAGTACTTGTAAAACATTGATAGCTGGGATCATAGTACTTCAATCATAACATGAAAGACAAAGTTCTAGCAATAAGACAAAGAAACTATGTTGCAACATGAAAAGGCACAAACAAAAGATTCATGAATAACAATGCTTTGCAAGACGTTTGTTTGTTTCACATAAAGAAAACATAGCATATTCGCATTCAGCTTGTCCCTCATAGAGTAGCAAAAATTCATAGGACACCTTCAAAGTTTATAAGAGTGACTAGATACAAATAGTTTAAAACAAGCAATATCAAGGTATGCATCAATCAACAAGTCTTGGGACAATGCACATAGAACTAAGAATGGCCACTATGCTCACAAAGTAGATGCATAAAGATAGAAGGTGGAGACTCAACATAAAAGTAAAAGAAAGGCCTTCATAGAAGGAAGTAGGGATTCAAGTTTTATAAAGAGCTTCCAAAAATTATGGTACTTAATAGCTTTTAGCTCTCATTGCCCCTATCATAAGCATCTTGAAGTGATTAAGGTTAAAGTGAACAAACTATGGTGTATATGCTTGACGAAGTATAAGTTGGAAATCGCATGTCCCTTGAATACGAGGGCCGCTCCTCATGCTACTCAAGTTTAGTCACCAGTAAGTTCTTGTCATTGTAAGTACATGTGTATCATAGAGAACCGCCAATGGGGTACCCCTTGCCCGATGATACGGAAGAATCCCCATATCAAAATGACAAGGAAAGCAGACAACGAGCATCTCACCAATCTTCTTATTTACCATGGGAATATGGTGCTTTTTTCTCTCTTTCCTCTTTTCATAATCTCTTTTTTTCCTTTTCTCTTTTTTCTCAATATCTGACTTTTTTTATAAGAAGAATGCTTCATAGACATCTCATTATGGTTATGCTGCAGGTTTCCACCATGACAGCATGGATTAGACCAGCGGCCCAGACATTTCTCTAACACATATACATAATTCCATGGACTTACAAGCTCCCCTTTCATTTCACACCGACGATATCCATAGACAAAAGAGCATTATATCAACTAGGTACAAAGTACAAGTGCAATGTTGAAAGCGTTCCCCATGACAACATGGTTGTGCTAATCCCCAACAAATAAGTGCAAGCATATACAACATAGACGACACAATGGTTCAAGTTTATTAAGGGAAAGAAAAGTAAAGTGTGCCATCAAGTTCGTGAGAGCTTTAATCACTAGTTTTCTCATAACAAGTTTAATTCGGAAGGTAGATAAAAACATGAATATACTTGGAATAGCATATGCTAGTAGGTAGACTCTTTTGGAATAACTTGGTTTTAGCAGTTGGATGCATGAGTAGAACTCATACTTGGTTGTGGAGGCTAGCAAAAGACTGGGAGCGACAAACTAAGAGAGAAATAATGGCCATAATCATGCAGAGCAACAAAACATCATTGATCAAAGCATAAAGTGATACTGCAAGTTGAAAACAAAAGGATCATAAAGGCTATGGTGACTTGAGATAGTCATAACATGGTGTGAGCATGCGGCAAGTCAACCCAAATAAAGCATCAAAGAAGAATACCACAATACTATGCTTTAATATGCTAAAACAATGCATGATTCTTCAAAGGCACATTAAGCAATCTGAATTGTTTATAACAAGTTGTGCTACAACAAAGAATACTAAACATAAATCCAAAACAATATCGAGCTTGGCATGACAAAGCATAGGCCACAGTCAAAAACAAGCTCTCTTTACCACTTAAGCATGAACTTTCCTACTCTTTTTCCAAACCAAACCAATCTATTTGAAAACCAATGCATGAAAGAGGGGGTCCAACCAATTTATTCAGCAAACTAAGCAAACCAAGCAAACGAAAAACCAAAATGAAAAAGAAAAATAAGACGCTCCAAGAACAACACAACTGTGCATGAAACAATAAAAATGAAGCGTTTGGAAGAAACCTGAGATTTTTATTGATGAAGAGGGGGATGCCTTGGGCATCCCCAAGCTTTGACGCTTGTACTTCTTGGATATTTCTTGGGGTGACACGTGTGGCATCTCCAAGCTTGAGCTTTAGCCATCCTTCATCTCATTACTCATTCCTTCCATTCACCTGAAAATTTTCCTTCATACAAAACTTCACACAATCTTTATTAGCAACATTAGTGCACTCAAGATAATAGGTCTTTAGGTTCAGTTCTAACACCAATAAAACTTCCATTAAAACACTAGATACTATAGCACTTCCCACAAAAAGTTCAATTCCCCAAAAGAACTTAAAAAGGAACCAACAAGAAGCAAATGCAGAAAATGGCAGAAATCTGCCAAAACAGACCAGTAGGTAAAGACAATTTTTTTCGAAGACCTTCTGTTGCTCAAATCGAAAAGTGTTGATCTAACGAAAGTTAGATAAAAACTTGGGGCAGAAGCACAAAAATTCACGCCTCAAAAGGACGTACAGAGAGTTTACACGAATTTTTACGGTGAACCACATAAATCTGTTTTGAGACAACAACTTTCCCAATCATTACATCTCTCTCATTAGAGGTTACTCTTGGCACAAAAAGCAAATAAAAAGGATAAGGAGCGGTTATTACTGAAGTAATAACTTCCAAGACTCATCTAAAACTTTTGGGTTATCTCCCAATAAGTACTTTTCTTTAATGCCTTTAAGTTAGGGATAAGAAGCAAGAAAAAGGATCAAGTGTTCTCAAATGAAGAAGCATTAAGATTAATACCAGAAATATTTTCAACAAGGCAAGATATCTGATCCAAATAAGTTCTAGAGGATCCTCTCTCAATGCTCTTGGGTTCACTATTTTCATCAAATGGGTTTTCGGGAACAATCCAATCAAGATTCTTTTCTATGGCTTCATGCATTGCTACAAGTTTAAAAGGTATTGGTATCTTAATTTCCTCCCCATTAGGTTCAGTTTTGTTCATCTTTTCTTGTGTACCAACAACATCTACACATGAGCCTAGCATATTAAAACATTCAAAGACTTTTCTAGCTTCCTTGGCAACATCATAGAATTCCTTAAGCAAAGTTTCTAAAATAAAATCCCTCTTTTCAGGATCCTCAATTTCTTTAAGCTTAAGAAACAGTACTTGCATTAATGGGTTAAGGTTAACAAACCTAGATTCCAACATGTGAACTAAAGAAGCTGCAACAATTTCATAGTTTGGAGCAAGTTCGGAAAGGGATCTATCCTCAATATCCTCATGCTTACTAACATGATTAAAGAATTCTTCAATATTATCTTTTCCAATTATAGAGCCACTACCTATTGAAAGGTCTTTCAAAGTGAATTTAGGGATCAACATGGTGAGCTAAGAAAGAGGTAACAACTATAGAAAGACTTAATTTTTTTTTGCGATTTTAATAAAGAAAGCAAACTTGTAAAACTAATTTTTTGTGTTTTTGATAAAGAAACAAGCAAACAAAGAAAAAGTAAACTAAGCAAAACAAATATAACAAAGTAAAGAGATTGGTTATGAGGGACTCCCCTTGTGAAGATGTCCTTGACTCCCCGGCAATGGCGCCAGAAAAAGTACTTTCTGACTTGTGTATTAACGAGCTCGTTCGGGAACCCCAAGAGGAAGGTATGATGAGCACAACAGTAAGTTTTCCCTCAGTTATGAAACCAAGGTTATGAATCCAGTAGGAGCAAGGAAACACCCCAAAGGTGTAGCTAGCTGAACTTTGGCAGGGCGCACTACCGGTGCCAACAGCAACCTGGAGACCTGCACAACACAACCACATAACTCTGTCCCCAACTAGCGATGAGGTTGTCAATCTCACCGGTTTTTCTGAAAATAAAGGATTAAACGTATCGACTGGAAGAAAGTAATAGTTTGCAGAAAGTAAACACAAAGCAGTAAACATTTGATTGTAGATTGATAGTAAAAGAAAGGATCGGGGTCCATAGTTCACTAGAGGTGGCTCTCCTTAAGATAGATGACATGTTGGGTGAACAAATTACAGCGGGGCAATTGACAAACATCGAGAAAGCATACAAGCATATACTACTCATCTTGACTCCTTTGAGATTCGATTGGGCATTACAACATTATACATAGACCGCCATCCAACTGCATCTATGACTAATAATCCACCTTCAGGTTATCATCCGAACGCCCTCCAGTATTAAGTTGCAAGCAACGGATAATTGCATTACGAATTGCATGTAAAGTAAACAATACGATTGTTCTATGAACAAAGGATTGTTGTTTTCTCCCTAGTAGCAACAACACAACTAGTACCTTAGAGATTTCTATCACTTCCCAGGATTACCAGAGGCATGGACCCACTATCGAGCATAAATACTAACTCTTGGAGTTGCTAGCATCTATTTGGCCAAGATAGCTACTAACAATGGAAAGCATGCAATATCACAAATAACAAAGACATGATAGAATCAATAATCAATCTAAAATAGCATCTCAATATCCATCGGATCCCCGCAAACACAACATGCAGAATTACAAATAGATGATCTTGATCATGAACGGAGCTCACAAGATCTAAACATGATAGCACAAAGGAGGACAACCAGCCATCTAGCTACTACATGGGCCTGTAGTCCAGAGATGAACTACTCATGCATCACACCAGAGGCTTGCATGATGATGAAGAAGGCCTCCAGGGTGAATTCCCCTCTCTGGCAGGGTGCCGGGAAGAGCTTCAGATCCCTCCCGATCTAGGGATGGAGATGATGGCGGCTACAAACTCTTTCGTGGATTTTTGATCGGGTACTTAGGGTTTCCGTATCAGAGGCAATATATAGGTGGAAGGAGAGGCCGAGGGGGTGCCTGGGGCAGCCAAACCACCCCTGGCACGGGCCAGGCCTGGCCGCACGGCCAGGTGGTGTGGCCGGGCCCCAGCCCCTCTCCAGCTCGTATTCTGGCTCCAGGTGTCCCTGGTGAAAAACTGACTTTGGCTTTTGTCCCGTTCAATTCCAAGAATATTCATTTTCTGACTTTCCTAGAACCAAAAACAGCAGAAAACAGGCAGCTGACACTGTGGCTCTTGTTAATAGATTAGTCCAAGAAATCATATGAAAAGTACTCCAAAGTGTGTACAAAACATAAGAAGGTATATAAAACCAAGCATGGAACATCAAAAATTATGGATACGTTTGCAACGTATCAGGGGGCCAGTCGAGATCACCTCTTGTTGGTGACATACTCGTTGCCTTTGGAGGAGGATCCTCCGTGGGAGGAGAGCCCAACTCGTCGAAGACTCGACTCATCTGCCGCCTTTCTACGTGCTTCGAGTTGCGCGATCACCTGTTGTTGGCGCTTGAATTCCTCCTTTAGCAGCCAATGGTAGCCCATCAACATGTCCTGCGATGTGTTAGGGGGTAGAGGATTGCCCCACAGAGCTTCGCGACAACGGGCCCACTCGTTGTCATTGAGCTTGATCAGCATGCGCTCGCCGGTGTTCTCATTCATCGTGAGCGCTGCTTGCCGGTGTTCTCATTCATCGTGAGCGCTGGTTCTTTCTTTGTCCCATTGTTGATGGGCGCGCCATTACCACCGTTGGTGGGGCCACCATTTGTGACTGGTATGCCACCATTGGGCGTACTGCCGTTGGGCAGGCTGGTGCCAGATCAGGAGTCGATGTTTTCGCGACTGGCGCCGGTGTCGCCCGTGTTGATGACGACGCACATGAAGTGGTTGGGGAAGCTGTTGCTCCCGCAACTTTCAGATCCGGAGCCGTAGGCTCCATCTTCTGTAGCTAGGTCACCCAGATCGGATCCGCGACTGTTGTCGCTATCCGTACTCCCAGCTGTTGCTGAGGTGTTGAGATCGCTGAGGGTGCCGATTGGTGGAGGGAACCACGATGCTGGAGCAATCGCGAGTGCCGTTGGCTGGTCAAGCATGCGAAGCGTGCCCAGTTGACCAACCTGGAAGCGGAAGCTCCTAATTGCCAAACTGATTCCATCGCCCATAGACTCGAAAGCCGGGGGAGTGGCTGATGTATGGACGGTGAAGTCGAATGCGCCGAAGAGCTAGGGAATCTTCGCTATTGCGAAGTTGTAGATCGCGGTTGATGGGGCCGAAGAAGCCACGACATCAGCACTCCCAGTTCCCACAGACGGCGCCAATTGACGAGGGTTTAACTCGTCAATGCCCCTTGTTATGGACTTGGGTTTTGGAGAAGGAGGGAGCGCCGGAGGCATCAATCGGCTAGCAAACAAGCACATAGGGATGCAAGATTTACCCAGGTCCAGGCCTCGTAGAGGTCCCTACTCCTGCTTATCTGCTCTTGGAATTAATGAAGGAATCGAAGATTACAGGGGCGCGCAGATGCAATCTGGCGAGAGTTGTGGAAACTAGGGTTGTGATCGTCTTCCTCGCCTCCCCTCCTAGCCCTTATATAGATATGCTAGGTCTCGGGTAGCAGGTCGAGTCGGTTACAGATTAGGGTTCGTCCTTTGAACTTTCTATCTTGAGCTTCTTCTTGTCTCGCAAGCAATCGAGAGTCTGTGGGCCACTCGAATTCTTTATTGGGCCTTGGCAACGCCGTGGGCTTCTGCCGTATCTGGACCGTATATGCCAAACTCGAGTACCTGTAGGTTATACCCATGTCAGGCAGGAAAAAATAGGGACATGTTATTTGAAAGGAATACAAATGGGAGGGCCTTTTCACAAATATACACGTCTACTCGATTCCTGATACCTTCTATCCAAATTCATGGATGTAGTATAATAGTTTTTTCCCTAGAAGATCTAGGTTTAATCGAACCTCGAAAATCAAGGCTAAAAGGAAATAAAAAGGACATGTCTATAAGACATTGTTTGTTCGTTTTACCTTAGTTTACCGAACCAATCTAGTTTAATTTATAATGGGTTTGAATCAATAGATGAAGATAGGCCATGGTTGAAGATCCACCTGCATCTGCTCATCAAATGGGATAAAAGATAATAATAAGTATAGTCATGTATAATGTTTGAATGGAGATAATCTCTTGTGGGCAATACATCCTAATATTCTAGAGCCCCCGTGATGCAGCGGAAATAGCAATAGACTTTTAATTCAACCGAGTGCACACTGAAGCCACGGGTTACAAACGATTATTAAGTGTAAAACACAGATCAATGTTTTAAGTGGTGATGTTGTTGTTGATCCAGAATGGGGCGCTAAGCAAGAACCGTACTACCCTTTCTGTCACTGAGGTTCTTATGAGATCACCGCTAGCCAAGTATCTCACCTTAACCCTTTATCAATCTATGGGATCTTGGGCACCTACAAGTCCACAGATCGAGACAAGAGACGAAAAACAAAAGATACAAATCTCAATTACAAACCAAATACAATACTCCCATGATCTAGATGCACATAATCGATGTGAGGTTTCTCCCCAACCCGCAACCCGTGAGGACTACTCACTCATAACAAATAGATCGGAGATAGAAAACATCATACACATACTTAGATTGAAATCAAATATTCTTAGAATGGTCCCGGAATCACAAGGAGATCTAAAGTACAAAGCAATGGCTATGACTAGTGGATGGATGGACGGTGGAAGTGATGAACAATGGTATGGATCTCCTTTGGAGGTGCTGTGATGTAATATGAGAATGGCGGCTCTCTGGCTGGCGGCTAGAGCCACAAAATATATAGGAGTCTTCATGAAAGTTGTAGGGTTTGATGAGACGAAGCCGTCGCCACCTGGTACGGGCGGGCGGTACAGGCAGGCCTTGCACGAACCAGTGGTCATTAAGCGTACTGACGCCCTGCCATAGCTTCCTAATTACTTGACCGTGTGGACTTCCTCAAAATCCTTCATTATGACTCCTTATTTCGCATTAAAAGCCATGATTTTCTGCACAACATAATTCAAAGAGAGGTTTTTCATATCTTTGCAATTATCAGTCATTAGTGGCAATGATTGAGAGTTTCTTGGTAATTGCTTGACATAAACAATATTTAAACGAAGTGGAAGATGACAAATATTGGAGCCATCAACTTCCCCAAAGCTCAAACCTTGATTGCCCTCGAGCAAGAAGAACCAAAAGAGCTATAAGGAATTCAACGTTTAAACTTGAAACAACAAGAATAAGAATTTACTTATGATTGGTAGTCGTATGTGCTCAACACTTCATTAATTTCTAAGGCTTATCAAAGTTAGAGAGATGAAAAAAATACTATACAAGCTTCGATAAGTCAAACCAATCAAAGTAAAGTTTAATATAAGTATAAGTAACTAGAAGTGTAGCAATCAATCCAATTCTTTTAATTAACTCTCAGCTTGCCAAGGAACACTAGAATGTTTAAATGTCATAATTGAGTAAGAGAGTTTCATGTCCCAAATAGTATAACAATGAAGTGTCTTATTTACACCCACATCAATAAATCAATTCTATCAAAAACACTTCAAATCCAATCATTGCTTTTCAAGAAAAACTTGTAAAGTAGTAATGAGACCATGCCAAGGACTTGTTATGTGGATCCTCATAGATATATTTTTTCTTCCTCTCATTTTTTTCAAGGATCGATCGATGTTTCTTTTGCAAGTGTTTGCCCAACCTTTGAGAGTACCAACACTTTTGCCCATATATTGACACATATGCCACTCATGTCATCAACTCATAGCCGAAATCTGGGGTTATACGATAGATCATTCAAAAGTTAGCGGAGTTGTTGGCATCCCAAAGGTGTGCATTAGAGACATAGAACAAAGTTGTCTCACTTTTTTTGAGCTAGTACCATGGTTTGATCCACAATGTTAGCTTTGGGATGCAACACAATTACCACTAGACTTTATTTCAATCAAACAATTCCTTTCATGAGTGTCATCAAAACTATCAAAATATCTATGGGGTTAAGTATGATCAAGGGTATACTCTCAAGACAATCATTCATCAAACAAGTCATAAATTTCAGACTTTTCCTTATTGTACTTGTTTGACAATATTATTTCCAAGGCAAGACTCAGTTAACTAAAAGAACTAGAGCAAGAGCTTCAACAACTAATCATCATACTAATAAAAAGCCTTACTCCAACCATATTAAATTACTTCCCACTAGCATGACATCTTAGAAAATCTACCAACTAAGAGAGACAACTCAAACTTTATAAGTGGGATATATAGGACATACCTCTCATAAGTGACTTCATGATCCTCTTCCTTATAAGGATGTGTTCCTTCAAAACTCAAACACGATTACTCTCATAATGATATTAACGCAAAGAGGCAAAGTGCGAATCCACATTGACGAAAAAGGAAAAAAACAGAAAAATATTTTTGTATTTTTGAGGATAGGGATTAAAGGATAGAAAAGAACTTGCGACCAAACAAGGGTTTAAGAAAAGAAAAACAAACGAAAAATAAAAACAAACTAAAACGAAAGAAAACTAAAAAGCAAAGAAAAAGCAAAGTGTTGGAACAAGCCAACACGAGTTTTTCAAAGCTCCCAAGGAGCTGGAGTACAACCTCGCTATTACCCGTCAAAGTTTTCGAGGTCAAAATCCTCGTCCAGCGGCTCCTTCAACTTATTCGGCTTCTTCAGCGGGGGTGAAGCCACGTTGTGAACGGGAATCGCTAGAATAGAACTGGTGGTGCCCACCTCTAGCGAAGTATCCTTCAGCGCCTCCGGCGTAGACGCATCAGACTCTTTATTTCGGGAGTGCTTGCGAGTGCCATCCTCGCTGGAATCAGGATTTCCTATGAGTCGAAGAAGGGTACAGTCGACCCTGATTCGTCGTCCTCTTTGGCCTCGGAGGGAAGAAGCCTCTCTGGCTGAGGTGGTAGTGAATTCACTACTTTCCAATCCTAGTGCAAGCATTAACACTGTAACTACAAAATGTCCCACGGAAAAGTAAGAGTAAAACAACAAGGAGTCAAAAGCAAAATTACCGTGGGAGGGGAGTTACTCGCGTGGAAGGGCAGAGTGGCTGAGTCTGCAGGAAGGACATCCTTGTTGGTGTACTTCGTCAATGCCCGAACCTTCCTGTTCACCTCCACTGATGACATGTTCTCTAGGGAGATGCGAGTGATTTCATCCACACTGGTCCGGCATGACATAGGGTGTGCCCTGGCCTGTAGAGGATGCACCCGCCGCCATAAGAATGTGCGAATAAGGTTGATGCCAGTGATTTCTTGGCCCCGGACAAGCTGTAGGTCACATACGCGCTTGCACAAGACTTCGACTTCTTTCGCTTGTCCTGGCGTCACAACATTCTTCCAGGACCTCTTGTTCCTCAGCTCAGCCTTGGGATCGAAAGGAGCAAGTCCATATCGTTCGCTGTCAACATGTTGGTCATGAATGTAGAACCATTTTTTCCTCCATCCTTGGACAGACTCGGTGATGTTGAGGCTGAAATATTGGACAGTGGGGTCCACATAGATCTCGCAGCCGCTGACATCATACACGAATGAGCCAAAACCTGATTGCCTCTTCAACTTGAATAACTTCTTGAAGAGATCGAAGTGTTCCTTGATTCCGAGCCAGCACTCGCAGAGGGTAATGTAGCACGCAATGTGCAAGATAGAGTTTGGGGTCAGCTGATGCAGCTGGAGCCCATAGAAACATAGCAACCCTCACACAAATTTGTGGAGGGGAAGAGAGAGACTGCGGAGGATGAACGCCACAAACACCACCCGAAATCCAACAAGGGGGATTGGGGATTACCTCTAGCCCTAGCATCTTGCAATCTTCTTCATTAGCGAGGAGCAGGCCATCTTGGCGATGTGTATGGAGCTCATGCTCCTTCAAATAAGTGTGCCGTCATGACCCGCTGGCCACGCAGGTCCCCAGACCCTTCTTCTTGGTGGTGGCAGCGGTGGCAGACCCAGTGGCGACGACACCCTTCTTCTTCACCACAGCAGCGATAGCGACAGATCTAGTAGCAACACCTCCTTTCTTCTTCCCCATCTTTTGGCGACGGAGGGATTGGAGGAAGTAGCTTGGGAAAACTTTGAGAATGTCCAGCGTAGCGCGAGCAATGGGTGCAATGACATCATCAAGAAACCCACTCCAGCAGAGATTCTCTTTGACTGATCTAATCCTTGCTCGACTCTGCGAGTTGACCAAACAGTCAGGGGATCATTCCAATATGAGCACTGGCCGTGCACCCAATTTTTTAAAAAAATGCATAGAATTGTCGTGACAAACATGAAGGGTTCCGCAGCACAAAACAAAAAATTCCTATGTT
Organism: Avena insularis; assembly: GCA_023614405.1. Lineage (NCBI taxonomy): Eukaryota > Viridiplantae > Streptophyta > Magnoliopsida > Poales > Poaceae > Avena > Avena insularis. Next base: position 540,506,757 of record CM042692.1, read on the forward strand.
GGAATGCCCTAAACTGCCCAAGATCTATCTATGTAGTAATGCGGTAATGCCCGAGCGTATAGAATACATACCCTTGTAGACCGTACGCGGTTAACGTTCCGAGGGGAACGTGGTTGATGTATTCGAACTCGTAGCCGAACTCAAGGTCACAAAGCTCCTCGCAGGTCACCCCTTGCTCCTTCTTCATCGGGCAGCAGGTCCGGCTCACGACATTTAAGTGCCCCAAGTGTTGCACCCGGTGGCTTCGTACACATCCGGTGTACGATGAGACCTCCGGCTCCCCGATCCTGCCGAGAGTGCGAAAGTTGATATCCGGCTAGGAATCCCTATAGCGCAACGGTGTGCTGCAGGTGCGATATCTCTTGCGCGAACAATCATTTCTCCAATTGTATATTGGTGTGTCTTTAGTCCTCCCATGGGCACCCCTATATATAGGCTAAGGGAGGTGTGCCCTCCCTCTTAGGTGCCCCATGTGGGACTAAATAACAAAGGAAAATGCCTAGAAAAACATCCCAGCCGGATGGGCCAAATGGCCTCAGCCCACAAGCCAACAGGTGGTCAGCCGGGTGGGACAGGGTGCCACTCGGGTGGCCCAGCCTGCCCTCAAGCGGCGGTGGCCAGCCAATGGCCCAGGTGGGCCTTAGTGGCCCGACATCCCAAAGGCGATGACCACCGACCTTGGAGGAGAGGCGTCAGGGAGGGAGCGGCCAGGTGGCCACGGCCTGCCCACCTCGAGCCTGCCCATAGTGCCCATGAGGCCTGCGGCCAGCGCCTGCCCGCGTGGGCCATGATGCGGCGGCCCGTTAGAAGCGCCAGGCTACCCGCTGCGTCCCGCCCCCGTGTGGCGGCTAATTTCCACCGCCCACGTGGGCCTTCAGCTATTTTCCTTTTTCTTTTGCTGCAACTTTTCTCCTAGGCTAGTTCCCTCCGGGATTTGGGATAATATGAAAGTTTCTTTTATAAATCTTAATTTAAATATTATTTAGAATATATTAATTCCTAATTAACATAAAATAAATGTATATTTAAATTCCCATTTATCCAAAAACACTTTTCCTGCCTTTTACTTTATTTCTTCTCCAAACAACTTCGGATCTCTTTGCGGAACAATTCCGGCTTTCTCTTTCTCTAATGTGATTCCATATTACAGATGATAGCTCTCAACGTACCCTTAAGTGTATCCCATCACGGCTCTGGAATGCTCTAGACATGATCTATATCAATGATCAACAGAGGAACCAAGGATGCACATGTGACCCATATGCACTCCAGATGACAATGTCGTTTGAACCGTAAAATGTAGAATCCAATTTCCCTTTATTTCTTTGATATGACTTGTCCAAGATCCGATCATTGGTATCACATACCTATTCAATCTTGTTACCAACAAGTTCTATTTTACTTGTTATCGTGATAGTACATCCCCGTGACCGAGTCCCATGTTGCAACATTTATGGATGTAATCTCACCAAGCCGGCCGTATGTATCTTACCCATCATGTGGGTGAAAAAATCCGCTCTTGTAGTCACATGTCATCTACTGTTCCTTTGGAATACCTAACATATGATTTTATGATCACCGTTTAACCATGTGATTTTTGATGTAGTCAAAGCAGCCTCGGGAAACAGTGAGTAATATGAACTCACGGTCTAAGGATAAGGAGACTAGATTTTAGCTGTTGCAACAATGAACTATAAGACTTGATCGTGTCGCAATCCTTTGAGGAATGTCCATCACATCATTCACCAATGATATGACCTTGTTGTCAATTGGCATAAATGCCCATGATCTTGAAACCCAGATCATCCTCATGACCAACGAGCTAGTATAAATAGAGGCTACCAGGGACTTGGTTTGTTTCATACCACACCTGTACCAATGTTTCTACTTGATACAGTTATAGCACAATATGAAACTATTATAAACTAATTGAGATATGAGAATAAAAACCTATTTATTATTTGCCTCTAGGCATATCTCCTTTAGTCTCCATCTTGCACTAGAGTACAAATAATCCATCTCGCATTTTACTCATCATAATATATGTGTTTATTGATCACGCATGCTCACGGGAAACGTTCTGTGCATGTTCTATTTTACCAGATCATTATGTCTTTTGCAAATCGTTAATATTTTCCTAATTTTGACATTCACACCATTATCTTGTAATGGGTTTAAGGATTCTTTTGGTGACAAATTGAGACTTTGTTTCTAGTGTTTATAATGACGGTCGTTATTCACTGTTGTCATATAAACTTTGAAACACACTTTGCAATCCTTTGTGTATGTACGGCAGTTATGGCAACATAGTGAAGTCGGTTTCCGAGAGCCTACAGTGACTTTAGATCAACCTCATGGGCTTTCTCATGGGCACTGTACCCTGGGACTCACCCTTTGCTCAAAGATGAACTAGTCCCGCCATAACAATATACATCACATCAGATGGAGCCTTTATACTTCTATATCTATGTAGATCCTAGTGCATGAAATGCAAATATGGGCCTTACTTTGCTTCTTGCCATTTAAGTACAAACTTAATTCTGGTTCAGTGATCAACTCAGGAATCACTTCAAGACATGTTCTTACAGTTATGAGCTCATCCTTCCAACCAGAACCTCGGATCACATTAGGTCGAGTATTCAATATGGTTGTATGGAAGAACCTATGACTGAGGCACAGGAGATGCAACACATATCTTTCTTTCTTTTAACCATAGTTGCAATACTAACTCAATGCTTCATATAGTAAGAACTTATTTCTTACCTTATTCCATTCTAAGCTTCTTTAGAATCTTGCTTAGGACATTCTGAACATCTTTCAGAATCAAGTCCAGGAAGTATTTGACATTTGATTTTTATTAAACTCACCAATCTATCTCGATAGATCTCATTGTTTAATAACTTTCAACTTCATTCGTATTTACCTACTTAAATGTTATTAACACCAATCACATCATTCATATATGTCATCCACATATCCTAGAATGATTTCATGCTCCTACTCAAATATGGCATCCATATTTGAGATCCAGGGATTTCACTTAGCTCCCACTCAAAATATGTCAGCTACATATTATGATTTGGCCAAGATGATTTGCTCCCACTCAAATCTAGGTCCTCTTGATAATCTTGGACATTCCAAAATTCTTTGATCACCATCAAAATGAGAATTCCACTAACGAGATTTCAATGACCATTCATTTCTCGCACTTAGGTCCATCATGCTTATTTGTATTTCATAGGTATGTCTTGTTCAAAACATGACAAGTGAATCAACAATATAGTTCCACAAACTTGTAGAATAGCTAGTTGAATCCTACTTTCTTTAGTAAAAGTATTCACTGAAACTTTATGATCATTATCAATAGTTTCTCCTCTATTTGTGGAGTTTAGTTTCATGTAACAAATTCCGTTGCGCCACTCAACAATTCGGAGGCAAGGTCAAAATACCTTGTTTTGATCTTTTACTTTCTTCCACCTGTATCTTCATCAAGAGAAATAAAACTCAGGATAACAGTAGGTTTGTCCTTTGTGGAAGATGCATTCATAGCTTCCTAAGAATGCTCTACAAAGACTTGTTTATTCGCCACAATTTCGACTTATCAAAATCTCTAGAAACTCGAACGTGCCATAACTCTTATGGTGTTGTTTCCACGAATCTTTTGACGTTCCTATGTATTTCAAACGAGTGTTTGCTTATTTCAATTTCTAACTCTAAATGATAACTATAACCCTGATAAGACATAATATCATATCATATGTATCTAATACAAATTCATTATGATGTTTACACATTTCAATACACTATTGAATTTGCCCTATTATCATAATTTGTGAAACCTCTTTCACATATCCCTTTTATGCAAAACTTAACTTGAATACCTTAGTTATATCGATCAAATCGAAGAGACCTTGTATTTTTGTTAATTTAAATATCCTCCTTTGTTGTGAACTCATTTGAACAATTCAAATAATTTCAAACTTATATTTCATTAAGTAAATACGTTATTCACTTAAGTCCACATTTAACTAATGATTTCCACTACTTGTTGAAAATACGATACATCACTATGTATGAAGTTCAACATTTCTTCGCATATGACAGTTTTACCAGAATGCAGAATTTTAGTCATTCTGCCCAACGAGGCATGGTTTTGCAAAGTCTCCAGATTAAGCATTTAGGACCCCGATCTTCATTTAGAATGAAGAACATGCAATAACCAGAATGACTTAAACTATAGTGTGATTTCATTATTAAACTTTGGATATCTTTTAGCATTCTAATCCTTTTTAAATGCTTAAACTATTATCATTAACATGATGATGAGAATAACTCATTTATAATCATAATGTGACCATAAGGTATTGTTCATAAGAATAGTACAACTGGCTTGTAACTCGTTCATATGAATAATCGTCTCGCCAAAAGCAAGACACACAAACAGGGATTACAAAATTATATTCAATTCCACTAATCCAAATGATAAAATTTGAGGAAAGGGGTGATGTCGGCCATCAACTCTTTTGCTTGCCGTCATCAAGTCACATTGCCTCAAATCCAGCAATTCTCAAGCAGATCATCCTGTTTTCACAAAGAAGGACACGTATAAAATACTTTGAAAACTACAACGAGTTTTTGCAAGAATTACACTTATAACTTTGTATATCTAACATATACTTTTTCATCCATGACCTCCATTGCAATCAAGCCCTTCTAAGAGTTCTCAACTCTAATGCAAGATCGGTAAGTGATTTTCCAAATATTCTCTTTTCATCCATGATGGAGGAAAACCCATCCAACGGCTCATACTTTATGTGCCAGATATTGCATAATACAAGATTGTAGTCCAACTCTCCATCGTATGGAGAATGGCTTATTGGATGATTATGGACAAAACACAAACATTGTTGAGTCATCAGATTATCTCCTAATGGTTATTGTATCAAGAAGAGAAGATCACCTTTTACGAGGATATCCCTCGGGCGTGGGTATTAATCTATGAAGTTGAACCCTTTTACTAAGTTTAATATTAAGCAATAAATTTCCCATGGTCGTAAATGGTGGTGCATGATACATTGCAAATGTATCTATAATTTTTGATGTTCCATGCTTGGTTTTCTCCACTTTCTTGTGTTTCGTTCCAACTTTGGAGTACTTTTCATATGATTTCTTGGACTAACCTATTAACAAGAGCCACAGTGCCAGCTGCCTGTTTTCTGCTGTTTTTGGTTCTAAGAAAGTCAGAAAATGAATATTCTCGGAATTGGACGGGAGAAAAGCCAAAGTGCCTATTTTTCCGGAAGGGATCAAGTGTCAGAAGATGAGACGGAGAAGGGCCAGGGGCCGGCCACACCACCTGGCCGTGCGGCCAGGCTGGGCCCGTGCCAGGGGGTGGTGTGGTGGCTCCCGGCACCCCCTCGGCCTCTCTTTCCGCCTATAAGTTGCGCTCGGGACGAAAACCCTAAGTACCCGATCAAAAATCCACGAAAGAGTGTGTAGCCGCCGTCATCTCCATCCCTAGATCGGGAGGGATCTGAAGCTCTTCTCGGCACCCTGCCGGAGAGGGGAATTCACCCTGGAGGCCTTCTTCATCACCATGCAGGCCTCCGGTGTGATGCGTGAGTAGTTCATCCTTGGACTACGGATCCATGTAGTAGCTAGATGGCTGGTTTCTCCTCCTTTGTGCTTTCATGTTTAGATCTTGTGAGATCCGTTCATGATCAAGATCATCTATTTGTAATTCATACATGTTGTGTTTGTGGGGATCCGATGGATATTGAGATGCTATTTCATATTGATTATTGATTCTATCATGTCTTTGTAATTTGAGATCTTGCATGCTTTCCGTTGTTAGTAGCTATCTTGGCCAAGTAGATGCTAGCAACTCCAAGAGTTAGTATTTATGCTCGATAGTGGGTTCATGCCTCTGGTAATCTGGGGAAGTGATAGAAATCTCTAAGGTACTAGATGTGCTGTTGCTACTAGGGATAAAACAACAATCCTTTGTTCATAGAACAATCGTATTGTTTACTTTACACGCAGTTTGTAAAGCAATATTCTGTTGCTTGCAACTTAATACTGGAGGGGGTTCTGATGATAACCTGAAGGTGGATTATTAGTCATAGATGCAGTTGGATGGCGGTCTATGTATTATGTTGTAATTCCCAATCAAGTCTCAGAGGAGTCAAGGTGATTAGTATATGCATGTATTGCTTTCTCGGTGTTTGTCAATTGCCCCGCTATAATTTGTTCACCCAGCATGTTATCTATCTAAGGAGAGCCACCTCTAGTGAACTATGGATGCCGGTCCTTTTACTTTACATACAATCTACAATATTTTACTGCTTTGTGTTTACTTTCTGCAAACTTTTACTTCTTTCCATTCGATACGTTTAATCCTTTGTTTTCTGCAAAACACGGTGAGATTGACAACCTCATCGCAAGTTGGGGACAAAGTTCTGTGGTTGTGTTGTGCAGGTCTCCACGTTGCTACTAGTACCGGTAGTGCGCCCTGCCAAAGCTCAGCTAGTAACACCTTTGGGGTGTTTCCTTGCTCCTACTGGTTCTATTAAACCTTGGTTTCATAACTGAGGGAAAATTGCTTCTATATTCATCGTACCTTCCTCTTGGGTTTCCCAACGAGCTCTACGTCGAAAGTCGAGCGCATCAAGATTTTCTGGCGCTGTTGCCGGGGAGTCAAGGACATCTTCACAAGGGGAGTCCCTCATATCCAATCTCTTTACTTTGTTGTTTTTGTTTTGATTAGTTTCTTTTTGCTTTGTTTGCTTGTTTTGTTCTTCAAAAACACAAAAAAATAGTTTTACTAGTTTGCTTTCTTTATCAAAAACACAAAAAAATTAAGTCTCCTTTAGTTGTCACCTCTTCCTTAGCTCACCATGTTGATCCCTACATTCACCCTGAAAGACCTTCCAATTGGTAGTGGTTCTATAATTGGGAAAGATAACATTGAAGAATTCTTTAATCATGTTAGTAAGCATGAAGATACTGAGGATAGATCCCTTGCAGAACTTGCTCCAAACTATGAGATTGCTGCATCTTCTTTAATCCACATGTTAGAAGCTAGGTTTGTTAACCTCAACCCCTTAATGCAAGTAATGTTTCTTAAGCTTAAAGAAATTGAAGACCCTGAAAAGAGGGATTTTATTCTAGAAACTTTGTTTAAGGAGTTCTATGATGTTGCCAAAGAAGCTAGAAAAGTTTTTGAACGTTTCAATGTGCTAGGCTCATGTGTAGATGAGGTTGGTATACGAGAAAAGATGAACAAAACCGAACCTAATGGGGAGGAACCTAAGATACCAATACCCTTCAAACTAGTAGCAATACATGATGCCATAGAAAAGAATCTTGATTGGATTGTTCCTGCAAACCCTTTTGATGAGAATAGTGAACCTAAGAGCATTGAGAGAGGATCCTCTAGAACTTACTTGGATGATATACCTTGCCTTGTTGAAAATATTTCTGGTATTGATCTTAATGCTTCTTCATTTGAGAACACTTGATTCTTTCTTTGCTTCTTATGCCTAACTTAAAGGCGTTAAAGAAAAGTACTTGTTGGGAGATAACCCAAGAGTTTTAGAAGAGTCTTGGAAGTTATTACTTCTGTAATAACCTCTCCTTATCCTTTTTATTTGCTTTTTGTGCCAAGAGTAACCTCTAATGAGAGAGAAGTAATGATTGGGAAAGTTGTTGTGCTGAAACAGATTTTTGTGCTTCACCGTAAATATTCCTGAGAGAGATCTGTATGTTGGATTGAGCTGTAATTGTTTTTGCTTCTGCCCCAGATTGTTATCTAACTTTCGTTAGTTCAACATTTTTTGATTTGAGCAACAAAAGGTCTTCGAAAAAATTCTTCTTTACCTGCTGGTCTGTTTTGACAGATTTCTGCCATTTTCTGCATTTGCTTCTTGTTAGTTCCTTCTTGAGTTCTTTTGTGGAATTGAGCTTTCTGAGGGAAGTGCTACAGTAGCTAGTGTTCTAATGGAAGTTTATTTGGTGTTAGAACTGAACCTTGAGACTTATTTATCTTAAGTGCACTAATGTTGCTAATGAGATTGTGTGAAGTTTTGTATGAAGGAAAAATTTCAGGTGTATGGAAGGAACGAGTAATGAGATAAAGGATGGACTAAAGCTCAAGCTTGGGGATGCCACGTGTGTCAACCCAAGAAATATCCAAGAAGTACACGCGTCAAAGCTTGGGGATGCCCAAGGCATCCCCCTTCTTCATCAATAAAAAGTCCAGGTTTCTTCCAAACGCTTCATTTTTATTGTTTCATGCACAGTTGTGTTTTTCTTGGAGCATCTTCTTTTTCGTTTTTGTTTTGGTTTTTAGTTTGCTTGGCTTGCTTAGGTTTCTGAATAAGTTGGTTGGACCCCCTCTTTCACACTTTGGTTTGCGAATAGTTTGGTTTGGTTTGGAAAAGAGTAGGAAAGTTCATGCTTTTGTGGTAAAAAGAGCTCGTTTTTGACTGTGGCCTATGCTTTGTCATGCCATGCTTGATATTGTTTTGGCTTTATGCTTAGTATTCTTTGCTTTAGCATGACTTGTTATAAACAATTGAGATTTCTTAATGTGCCTTGGATGAATCATGCGTTGTTTTAGCATATTAAAGCATAGTATAGTGGTATTCTCCTTTGATGCTTTATTTGGGTTGACTTGGCACATGCTCACACCATGTTATTACTATCTCAAGTCACCATAGCCTTTATGATCCTTTAGTTTTCAACTTGTAGTATCACTTTATGCTTTGATCAATGATGTTTTGTCGCTCTGCATGATTATGGCCATTATTGCTCTCTTAGTTTGTCACTCCATCTTTGCTAGCCTCCACAACCAAGTATGAATTCCACTCATGCATACAACTCCCTAAACCAAGTTATTCCAAAGAGTCCACCATACCTACCTACTAGCTTATGCTATTCCAAGTATATTCATGCTTTTTTTTACCTTCCTCTTATTATGAGAAAACTAGTGATTAAAGCTCTCACGAACTTGATGGCACACTTTACTTTACTTGCCCTTAATAAACTTGAACCATTGTGTCTTCTATGTTGTATATGCTTGCACTTATTTGTTGGGAATTAGCAGAACCATGCTTTCATGGGGAACGCTTTCAACATTGCACTTGGTACTTGTACCTAGTTGATATCATGCTCTTTTGTATATGGATGTCGTCGGTGTGAAATGAAAGGGGAGCTTGTAAGTCCATGGAGTTATGTATATGTGTTAGATAAACGCCTGGGCCACTGGTCTAATCCATGCTGACATGGTGGAAAACTGCAGCGTAACCATAATGAGCTGTCTATGAAGCATTCTTCTTATAAAAAAAGAGTCCTATATTGAGAAAAAAGAGAAAAAAAAGAGATACTATGAAAAGAGGAAAGAGAGAAAAAAGCACCATATTCCTATGGTAAATAAGAAGAATGCTGAGATGCTCGTTGTCTGCTTGCCTTGTCATTTTGATATGGGGATTCTTCCGTATCATCGGGCAAGGGATACCCCGTTGGCGGTTCTCAATGATACACATGTACTTACGATGACAAGAACTTACCGGTGACTAAACTTGAGTAGCATGAGGAGCGGCCCTCGTATACAAGGGACATGAGATTCCTGACTTATACTTCGTCAAGCATGTACACCATAGTTTGTTCACTTTAACCTTAATCACTTCAAGATGCTTATGATAGGGGCAATGAGAGCAGAAAGCTATTAAGTACCATAATTTTTGGAAGCTCTTTATGAGACTTGAATCCCTACTTCCTTTTACAAAAGGCCTTTCTTCCACCATTATATTGAGTCTCCACCTTCTATCTTTATGCACCTACTTTGAGAGCATAGTGGCCATTCTTAGTTCTATGTGCATTGTCCCAAGACTAGTTGATTGATGCATAACTTTTTATTGCTTGTTTGAAACTATTATATCTAGTCACTCTTATGAACTCTATTGAGGGACAAGCTGAATACTATTATGCTATGTTTTCTTTATGTGAAACAAACAAACGTCTTACAAAGCATGTTATTCATGAATATTTTGTTTGTGCCTTTTCATGTTGCATCATAGTTTCTTTGCTTATTGCTAGAACTTTGTCTTTCATGTTATGATTGAAGTACTATGATCCTAGCCTTGAATGTTTTGCAAATACTTTGATCAAGTCTTTGATGGTGCATGTCACCTCAAAAATTATTTCTTTTTATCACTTACCTACTCGAGGACAAGCAGGAGTTAAGCTTGGGGACATTGATACACTGCAAATGTATCTATAATTTTTGATGTTCCATGCTTAGTTTTATCCACTTTCTTGTGTTTTGTTCCAACTTTGGAGTACTTTTCATATGATTTCTTGGACTAACCTATTAACAAGAGCCAAAGTGCCAGCTGCCTGTTTTCTGCTGTTTTTGGTTCCAGGAAAGTCAGAAAATGAATATTCTCGGAATTGGACGGGACAAAAGCCAAAGTGCCTATTTTTCCGGAAGGGATCAAGTGCCAGAATATGAGACGGAGAAGGGCCAGGGCACCACACCACGGCGCGTGGCCAGCTGGGCCCAGCGCCAGGTGGTGTGGTGTCTCCGGCACCTCGGCCTCTCCTTCCGCCTATAAGGTGCCCTCGGGCGAAAACCCTAAGTACCCGATAAAATCCATGAAAGAGTGCATGGCCGCCGTCATCTCCATCCCTAGATCGGGAGGGATCAAGCTCTTCTCGGCACCTAGAGAGGGAATTCACCCTGGAGGCCTTCTTCATCACCATGCAAGCCTCCGGTGTGATGCGTGAGTAGTTCATCCCTGGACTACGGATCCATGTAGTAGCTAGATAGCTGGTTTCTCCTCCTTTGTGCTTTCATGTTTAGATCTTGTGAGCTCCGTTCATGATCAAGATCATCTATTTGTAATTCATACATGTTGTGTTTGCGGGGATCCGATGGATATTGAGATGCTATTTCAGATTGATTATTGATTCTATCATGTCTTTGTTATTTGAGATCTTACATGCTTTCCGTTGTTAGTAGCTATCCTGGCCAAGTAGATGCTAGCAACTCCAAGAGTTAGTATTTATGCTCGATAGTGGGTTCATGCCTCCGTAACTGGGAAGTGACAGAAATCTCTAAGGTACTAGATGTGTTGTTGCTACTAGGGATAAAACAACAATTCTTTGTTCATAGAACAATCATATTGTTTACTTTACGCAGATTAGTAAAGCAATAATCATTGCTTGCAACTTATCTTGGAGGGGTTCGGATGAAAACCTGAAGGTGGATTATTAGTCATAGATGCAGTTGGATGGCGGTCTATGTATCATGTTGTAATGCCCAATCAAGTCTCAGAGGAGTCAAGATGATTAGTATATGCATGTATTGCTTTCTTGGTGTTTGTTAATTGCCCCGCTGTAATTTGTTCACCCAGCATGTTATCTATCTAAGGAGAGCCACATCTAGTGAACTATGGATCTCGGTCCTTTTACTTTACATACAATCTACAATCTTTTACTGCTTTGTGTTTACTTTCTGCAAACTTTTACTTCTTTCCATTCGATACGTTTAATCCTTTGTTTCCCGCAAAACACGGTGAGATTGACAACCTCATCGCAAGTTGGGGACAAAGTTCTATGGTTGTGTTGTGCAGGTCTCCACGTTGCTACTAGCACCGGTAGTGCGCCCTGCCAAAGCTCAGCTAGTAACACCTTTGGGGGTGTTTCCTTGCTCCTACTGGTTCGATTAAACCTTGGTTTCATAACTGAGGGAAAACTTGCTGCTATATTCATCGTACCATCCTCTTGGGGTTCCCAACGAGCTCCATGTAGAAAGTCGAGCGCATCAGTGCACACACAAGGGGAACACTATAATTGGAATTAAATAGGGATTATCTTATTTTCTACCATTGAGTATCTAATACTAGCACACAATAAGATGTAAAACAGACATCAACATCACATGTATATTTTGTGATATGATATGGTCCTTCTTCTTCTGCCTTGATCTCCATCGACCGCTCCGGCATGATATCCATCTTGCCATCGGTTTGACGCCAAGTCTGCAACGTCACTAGCAGGTCGTCCATCGGAACAATGACTATTACTATACTACTTAGTAACATAAAAGTAAACTGCAGATAGGCTCTGATACCACTGAAGGGTTCCGCAGCAGAAAAAAAAAATTTCCTACATTGGAACGCCCTAAATTTCCCAAGATATATCTATGTAGTAATACGGTAATGGCCGAGCGTATAGAATACATACCATTGTAGACCGTATGCGGTTAACGTTCTGAGGGGATCGTGGTTGATGTAGTCGAACTCGTAGCCGACCTCAAGGTCACGAAGCTCCTCGTAGGTCACCCATTGCTCCTTCTTCATCGTGCAGTAGCTTCGGCTCATGCCATTTAAGTGCCCCAAGTGTTGCACCTCGTGGCTTCGTACACATCTGGTGTATGATGAGACCGCCGGCACCCCGATCCCACCGGGAGTGCGGAAGTTGATATCCGGTTAGGAATGCCTGCAGTGCAATGGCGTGCTACATGTGCGGTATCGCTTGCGCGAACAGTCCTTTCTTGGGACCGTGCCAACACAAGGAGACTATAGAGAGGGAAGGAGAAAGTCAACCAAAGGACTTATCCAATTGTATATTAGTGTGCCTTTAGTCCTCCCATGGGCACCCCTATATATAGGCTAAGGGAGGTGTCCCCTCCCTCTTAGGTGCCCCATGTGGGACTAAATAATAAAGGAAATATGCCTGGAAAAACATCCCAGCCAGATGGGCCAAATGGCCTCAACCCACCAGCCAACAGGTGGCCAGCCGGGTGGGCCTGGGTGCCACCCACGTGTCCCAGCCCGCCCTCAAGCGGCAGCGGCCAGCCAGTGGCCCGGGTGGGCCTTAGTACCCCGGCGGCCCAAAGGCGGTGACCACCGACCCGAGAGGAGAGGGGGCTGATACCTTCGATCCGGATTACGGATGTAGTATAGCTCTTTTTCCCTAGTAGACCTAGGTTATCGAATCCTCAGGAAGCAGAACACGTAGTGAAGTTACTTTAACGGACCTTTGGGAGTTTTAGAATTATTTTTGTGTTTTACCGGACCAAGAGTTTGCTGCCTTTTGTTATTGTCGATGATGGAGAGAGAGGGCCTAGGGCTTTCGGTTTCACCTATAGCTGTGCAAAACATATGATGGGAGTAAAAGATAATAATAAAGTATGCATGTAATTGTTAGAGCAACATAATTATATGTGGGCAGTGCATCCATAATTGCTATTGCCTCCACAACCGCTTATAGGAATAACCTACTAGTCTCATCCATATAAGAAATAGAACTAATGATATGCATAGTGATGTCACCGTTAATCCCAAGTAAATCCCTCACATACAGTCCTACTACCCATTCTGTCACTGGGGTTCCTATCCAGCAGATTAGTCATTACTCATACTCCCTATACCTGGCTCAATCCTCGTGGTCTTGGGTACCTGACAAGTCCTTGGATTGAGGCAAGAGAGGATACAATAATCATCATGTCATACAAACTAATACATGATCCCATCTATGATAAATAACATGCACAAAAGCTACATGGCTAGGCCGCGGCCCTTAGCCCAAGGAGAATTACTCACGCATAGAGATGAAATCAACAATCATAAATATTGTAATGGAAATCATGAGATTGATAGCAAATAGTCTTACAATGTCTCCAATCAAAGATGAGATCTACTATTACAAGTGGTGGAATATGGCTATGGTGGTAGAGAATGGTTTGGAGATTAGATCTAAGTCTATTCCTCCAGTGGCTCTTCGGTGTTGTGGATGCAGGGTTCTGGGGGCGAGGAGGCGAGGGAGAGCTCTGTTTCTCGTTGCCTGAGGCCTCTTTATATAGGGGTCCCTTCACGAAAGTTGTTCTGTTTGACTTAGCGGTGGCGGCAGCAACTATACATCTAGAATTTTATTCCCGCCGTATAGTTGGTCGTTAAAGCATTTGTCTCCACTTCACGACTTCTGGTTTCTTCAGGTTGTTTGAAATCTCGTATATTTGACTATAATATAGTGATTCCCATCATCAAACGTCAGTATCTGCGCAGGGAAAAATAGCAAGAAAGGATTGCATACCCCTTTGATCATTAGGCATTAGTGGCAGGATTTAGAGAGATATTTCATAAAAAATATGAATAATATCTAGTTTAAATATGGACGTAGATGGCTATATTTCAGAGCCATCAACCTTCCCAAGCTTAAACTTGATCGTCCTCAAGCAAGAAAACCAAAAATCAAAAAAGGAACTCAGCATTTAAATTGAAATAACGAGATGATGATCTTACTCATGATTGGTAGTCTCATGTTTCCTCCACTTTATAAATCTGAAAAAGTTCAGCATAGATAGAGTAATGTCAAGCATATCATACGGGTTTTTATGCATCCTTGTAGCACAGAAAAATTATTGTTTAACATGGATGATTCAAATGAGTAAACTTTATTCCATGTCATGTAATCAACTCACAGGCTTGCCTTTGAACAATAAAGTATAATCATGTAAATTGAGAGTTTGAGAGTTGTCATGAAAAGCATATACACTAGGGTATCTCAATTCTCCCACATCAATAAGTAAAGACTTTTCAAGAACTACTTTGCCATTCATTGTCCTTCAGGAATTTCAGTTCTCAAGTACTTGAGAGCATGCCGAAAAAGTTTATTAGTTTATCGGGCTGTGATGGACACTCGTGGCATCACCAAGGTTTTTGATCCTTTTGCACAATGATTACTCATTTCAGCCATAGGAGTGATTCCATCATGAACACAACTACTCGGGAGTGCCAAGAATCTTACCCATTATAGCATTGCTTCTACATATGTTTAATCAACTCATAGCCGAAATGTAGGAGTTTCCTCCATGAAGATCGTTTGTAGGCTAGCAGAGTTGTTGGCATCCCAGGAAGTTTGACACACATAAAGCTATATCATTCTTATGATTAACAAGTCAAACTTAGGCATGCTCACAAAAACCACTAAACATTAATTCAATCGAAGAAATCCTTTTAAAGAGGGATATCAAGTCGATCATTATTTTCTTTGGTGTTGAGTGTCTATAGAAATAAGCCTTAAAGACTAAATACTACAACACCCAAGCCTTCAATTGTGAGACTTTTCTTATTACAATTGTTTAGCAAATTTTTAGGCAAGACTTGGTTAACTACAAGAGTTGGAACAAAATGTACCCAACTAAATACCCATGCAAACAAAACTTTTACTATAGTATAAAGACTCACTCCACCAATATAATATCTCAACATTTACTACTAACTAGCATGGGTTTCTCAAATTTCAAAACTGGGGAGTCATAAGGCATACCTCTCATGTTTGGTTCCACTTCTCTCTTTCCTTTTGATTCGTTTCTTGGAAACTCGAAGTCAATCACTCTTCCTGCAAATACACGAGAACCTCGAGGCGGAAAGAAAAGAAAGAGGGAAAATAAAGATAAATGGAGAAATCTTTTTGTTGTTTTTAAGAGAGGGAATTTAAAGAATAGAAAATTGGCAGCAAAGCTCGGCTAGAAAATTTCGAAAACAAATAGAAATAACTAAAGATAAAGTGTCGGGGAAACCAACACGAGTGCTTATAAACTCAAATTAAAAACATAACCTCGAAATAAATAAAAACAAATGAACGCCAAATAAAGATAATGAGGAAACTTCCCCAAGCTTAGGGTTTTGCAAGCCCTGCAAATCATTGTGGTGGCGGGAAAAAGTCGTTACTCCAGTTCGGAAATTGAGTTGATAAATTACTAGTTGTTCCTCAGAGGTTCAAGGAGAGGCTATGCAACATCTCCACAGTTCCTCCAAGTTCTTGGAAGTCTTGGTATGTAGCGAACCAGGTTGGTAGCTGCTCCTCTTGATAAGGAACTTCTAGCTCCTCTTGTTGGTCCTCATCCTCATTCGGAATCTCCTCCTCGGGTTCGTGTTTCTCAACCTGCAAGTCATATAGCAAACGTCCTTCCTTGATAGAGAAACGACATTAGGCAAAGGAGCGGGGTAGAGACACCCAGCTCCACCAATATGTAAGTAATAAACACCACCTCTCCTACTGAGCATTCCATAAGCCTTTAAAGTAGAGAAACCAACACATCGCTCACCTAGCACAGGTTGCAACTCACCTAGGTTGATGCCTAGGGAAATGGCAAGCATGGTGATGACGCCTCCTCCTGTGATTGGTCCTTGGCTTTGGGAGGATTGGTGCTCCAGGTAGCGCACAAGGATTGTGCCCAAGTTAAATGACAAGTCACAGTTGTTGTAAGCAACTTTTGCAAGGACTAAGGTGTCCTCCTCATTGAGTCTTGTGAACTCATTTCGTGCCTGCAAGGTGTTAGCAATAACATTGAACAAATAACGAATTGCATGATGTTGAATATTCTTTCCCTTGCTTACTCTAGAAGTGAAACTCATTCCATTATAATAAAGTTTTTGGTAAGGATATAAGCCAGTAAAGGATGCACGTAAGGCATTAGCATCATTGTTTGGAAAATTAAAACATGCGCACCATTCATCTAGTGATAAAGTGTAATTGTTGTTCATAAGTCGGAAAGAAATCGTGTCCTCTCCATGCCATAGTTTAATGGTGCTTTGGAAAGAACTTAGAAATTCAAGAGTTAACCAGCGATAAGTAGGCACATCATTGTATACAAAGTTTTGCAGGCCAACCCTATTGCAAAGTAAATTGAAGTCATTAGAAATACCGAGTTGGTTCAATATAATGGCGCAAGCCCACTTGGTTGCCTTCACTTTTCGGTTCTTTATCTTGTTGAAGCGATCACGTTGGAGCTCATTCCTGAACCGTATCCCCATGCGTTCTTGAGCAACATCCCGAGAAGCGCTAGCGGAGGCACGTGCACGAGTTTGGCTCCTTGTGTTCATCATCTAAAATAATAAAGAAAGACAAAAATAAAACTATTTGATCCAACAATAATAAGTATAACATATTCCTCATCATAGGACACTAAAGAATCCCATCAAAATAATAATCTAGGCAAGAGAATCATGGCAATTAGTTCATAGTAGGTCTCACCCTAGATTGATAATGACGATAGATCAAAGATGAATTTGCAACAAGTAATTGGAGGATCGGAGGAGAAACATACCGCAGGTCACTTGTGTGCGAGGAAATCGACCGAAATTGTGTAGAGATGAAGATCTCTTGAGGTTTTGAGAGAGTTTGGAGGTAGAAGAGAGAAAAAGGATTAAACTTTTGGGGTTGGAGGTACCTTCCCATGGAGATCTTGTGGTTGGACGCAACTATATGGCCGGAACAATGTGTTCCCGCCGTATAGTTGGTCAGCTGTCAAAATTTTAGGGCTTCCACCTAGCGGCGCAGCTATATGGCCAGAATTATACTGCCGGAATAATTTGTTCCCGCCGTATAGTTGGTCGTCAAACCTTCTATACCTGGAAAAGAAATTGTACGAAAGCATAGATATCTATACGACCAGAACTATACGGCCAAATTTTTTATTCTCGCCATATAGTTGGTCGTTAAACCTTCAGTACTTATGAAAGAAAAATTGTCGATGGCAAAATATCTATACGGCCGGAATTTTTATTCCCACCGTATAGTTGGTCGTTAAACATTCTGTAAACATCAAAAACTTTCCATTTCTTCGAGAATTCTTTCTTATCCCAAAACTTAGCGAAACACCTTGTTTTGACAGAAAAATGACAGTAAATATTGTCGACCAACATCAGCATGTATTAAGCAGGATTTTTAGTACTATCGAACTTCTTATCCTCAACTAGAGTTTTCTAGCACTCTTTATTAAACATAAAACTTAAATTAAAACTTAATAACTTTACTAAAACCTTTATTTTACATGGGCTGCCTCCCATGAAGCGCTCTTTTATGGTCAATAGCTTGACCTCAATGTTGCTCGCTTAGCCTAGATGAGTGGAACACCCACTCCAAAATAGTTGGCCTTCAAAGTGATGGACTCCTTTTCATCATGCTTGGCTTTCTTCTTCCTGGGAAAATGAATAACAAAAGGATCCCGCGAAGGCAATTGAAGCTCCATGTTCCCTTCATGTAGATTAATCAAAGCCTTAATAGTTCTTAAAAATGGACGACCTAATATAATAGGAGAAGTAGCAGCTTCAGGCATGTCAACAATAACAAAATCAATAAGAGCAGGACAACCTTTAATATATACTAATGTGTTCTCCTTAATTCCTACAACTTGTTTGTATGTAAAATCTTCTAGATGTAATTTTAACTCGATGATTTCAAAAGAGCCAAGATTTAACTTATTAAAAAGACTTTTTGGAATTGTTGAGACGCTTGCACCTAGATCACAAAGTGAAGCTATGTCATTGGTCCCAATTTTAATCTTAATAGTAGGCTCAAATATATCATCAAGCTTCACAGGTAATTTTTCAGCAATTTTCTTATATTCTTCCTCAAGCTCACGTACCTTTATTGCTACCTGATTAACGAAGTTTTGGTACATAGCTTCCTCATTTCCTTCACTTACCGGAATCTTGATATTGATCCTTTTTGCAAGATCTTCAATGGTGTAATTTTTTGAAGGAGCAATACTATAATCATGTTCTTCAGGATCCTCTCTTTGGATTCTTATCATCTTGAGGTCTTCAGCAGAATTGGGCCCACCTTTACTTGCAAATTTAACTAGAATGAGAGTTTGACTCTCGGTTATCTTACCTAGTTGTGCCTCAACAATCCTCGTTCTTTCTTGGATGGCCTGCAAATCATTCCTCAAATTTACAACTTGGTTAGATAATTTACCAAGCATAGCATCATGGTTATCAGTTATTTTAAAAAGAATATTATTTTGCTCATTTTGTGAGTCTATGAGAGACTTAAGTGTTTCTTGGAGACTACCATTACTAGTTCCCATATTACTATTAGAGCTATCTGCAGGACATGAATAATGTTTCGGAAAATTAGGATTATAATTCTTCTTCCAAGCACAGTTATAATCGTTATGAGCTATGAAGTATATTTCTTCAATATTCAATTCTGGGATAGCTCTTACCTGGATTTCCTTACCTTTTACGGCTAATATAAGCTCATCCAACTTAGCATTGAGTTCTTCATTTTCTTGTGGTGAGACGAAGTGCACCTTCTTCGTGTTTTATCTATCCACATGCCATTGGGCATGGTTGTCTTGCATATTGTCTAGCAGCTGTGTTGGGGATATACATTCCGGGTATCCTCATAGTTCCTCACTGACCAGGGTGACCCACTTCAGGTTAGAGCTTTGCTTCACGGGCGGCCCAGTCAGGGAGAAAGACGGAGTCCAATCCGGCTACGGGAAGGCCCAGAAGACTTACCGACTTAGGCCCATAATGTTACTTGTAGTTCAAGATGTACTCTGTAACCGACTCTTAGACATAGCCGGATAGATCTCTCCTATAAACCCTAGGCCGGATATCTATATAAGTCGTCCTAGGGAGAGCCTTTAGGGCACACCCAATACTTTAGACCCTCAACTCGCATAGGCGAAACCATTGTAACCCATATTCCGGCTCTGTCGTATTACTGGATTGCTAGCAGGAGTAGGGTCCGTCCAAAGCCGGCGGATTCGAACCTGGGTAAACTTGTGTGCTCACCGTCCCGAAACAGCATACGTCTCACACCCCTCTCTTCCGTACGCCTCGAGGACCCCCTCATGGCGTACTTGTCATTAATCCGACGACAGTTGGCGCCCACCGTGGGGCAAGTGAGCTATGGATCTGCGTTCCAAGCGGAATCTGCAAGAATCAGAATCGGCGAGACTATCGCCGTCGGTCGCATCCTCTACACCAGCAACGTCCCTCTCATCATTCTCGACGAGACTTGGATTCCGGCAAGGGAGGCCGTGACTGCCTACACAATCATGTCTTTTAGCGAGATCGATGTTTACATCGGTTTCGCTAAACCTGTAACCACCCAGTGGTGATGATAGGCGAGAACAATTTTACGGGTCCCCTTTGTCCGTGGGCGGCGAGTTCGGATCTCGAAAACCCTAATCCCACCCAGCCCGCACCGATTCGGAGATAGTGAGAAACCGAACCTGAAGAAGACCTAGCGGTCCACGTCGAATCTGGAGTGGATCTCCTGGAGGAGATCCCGGATCGATCTACTGCGAAGTCGAAATCCGGGAGGAGCATATCAACGACAACGATTCAGCTCGATGATGCCGGGGACAGGACTTTCCTAAGGTACACACTAACACGCATGATACTGCAAGGCGAAAGCGTAGATGCAATCCTCGAGACCATCAAAAGTTTCGATATGGCTGATCGCGAAAGCCACATGTACCTCAAGAAGCATGCGTCGCACTTTGTCGGATACATGGGATCCGGATCCGGCTCTGCCGATGCTGGAGAAAACACCGACTCGGTGCTGGAGGCAATTGGAACAAACGCCGATGTACCCGCATCCTCGGATGAATCGATGATGTCAGCAGATTTCCGAAAGTTCTCCGCGGAATATGAAGAGGAGTACAACTCCAAAGCTGCAGACGAAGGAGAAGCCATGGATGAAGGATCCGGGGAACACTCTCCCAAAGCGCAGGATGACATGGACGTCGGAGATAATCTCGAAGTCCAAATGTCCGAAAGTACCGATCAGAGCTTGACTCCGGGAAACGGACCCAAAGCCGTCTTTGCTACCGGCGCTGGCAAGAAGGCAAAGAAGAAGAACAAGAAAAACAAGACCCTGGCAGAAGACCCTCTGACAGAGGAGGTGATTGCCGAGGAATACGAGGAAGACTCGGATGGAGCACTTATCCCAAACGAGATGAAAAAAGAAGCATTGGTGGATGGACACGTGATCACTGAAGGTGCGCGTAAACTCATCGATGTCGCATTAACCACACCTATCCCTATAGCTGCAGAACTTATTGCAGATGAGCTGGACGAAAGGGCGCAAGCCCTAGAAGCGCGTCGTTAACAACTCCTCGATGAAGCCAAAAACATCGAGGTGGAGAAGAAACGCATGTTAAACAAGGAATACATGTCTCGTCTACATCAGAAGACACGGAAGCGTCACATAGATGACAACCAATTCCCACGTGTCCGTGCCGTCCTTTTTGGAGATGAGATGGGGAAGCCACGGAAAGATAGCAACGGAGATTGGGTATACCCAACACCAGTACAAAATACTGTGGCAGCCCGAGAAATTCTATCGGCTAATCCAGGACCAGAGGAGATCCGTTTGGGTATCAAGCTACTCAACAAGGGACTAGAGCAGCAAAAGGTAGCCCTGTCCGGAAGTCAAAAACTGGTCTCGGATTCTGACCAGTGTCGCATAGATCCGGCATGGGCTGGCGTAAGATCCCATTACGTTCGGGCGCAGTACCATCACCCCGAACGCAGGGAAGACAACTATTCAAGAACCGGATCTTCAGGACAACATCACAAAACATCACGTAACTGGAGCAACGTCGCCCCAGCGGCCAAGAAATACGCCATCGCTGCCCTGAATCCGACGAACCCTCCCCGACGAGAATCTAAGGATCGAAGGGGAGAAGATAAAGAGAAACGTCGGGAGGAGGATCGTTAGAGAATGCCACCTCCTAGACATGAGAACCGTTCGGCTGAGCCTCACCATGGTGGGAACGACGGACAAAGAAACAACGGAAACCATGCCGGTACAAGCCGGCAGGGGGCTCGTCGTAGTCAAGCTACTCCACCCTCTCCACCGCACAGTCATCACAACGGCTCCCATGGAGGGCAAGGGGGACGACATGGCGGAGGAGGTGGTGGCAGAAGCCGAAGTCCGGCTCCACGGCACTATAGCCACAGCCGGCATTCGGGACGATCTCTATCCCCGAACGACACAAGGCACAGGATCAACTCCATAATAGAGGCTCGGCGCTATGAAAATGATGACGTATACGTGGGCCCAAAATGCTTCGGACCATGCATCAGAGCTACAAAATTCCCGAAAGGATTTGCTATCCCAAGACATATCCAAGCCTGTGACGGCATTGCTCGGCCAGACACCTGGTTACAGGATTTCTTCCAAGCTTGCTGCATTGCCAAAGGCGGAAACAGCCTGGTCGCAACCCGATATCTCCCACTTATGTTGCGGAAGACGGCACGATCATGGCTCAATGAACTTCCGGCAAACACCATCCATAACTGGTATGATTTGCAAAGCGCGTTCTTTCGGAATTTTGAAGGCACATATCGGAGGCCCTATATAGTTGGAGACCTACAGCGTTGCACCCAGAAAGCCGGAGAAACTTGCCGGGATTACCTCGGACGATGGATCGACACCAAGAACTCCTGCGAAGGAGTAAATGATCAAACTACGATTGAAGCTTTCATTGCAGGTCTCCCCATTGGTTTACTGCGCCATCGCTTGAAGTGTGACAAGGTCACCGATTTGGGAGAGTTGATAGAAACAACGAGCAAGTATGCAGATGCTGACGACGATGCAGAAGGACTACACAATGCCCTAGCTGTGCCTCAGTCGGCAAAACAACCAAAGCAACATCCTCAGAAGCGCAAAAATACCTCGGAAGAAAAACCCAACGCGGAAACAGCGGTAGTCACTACTATTTCCGGGTCTGGAGGGCGAGGAGGACGTGGCGGAGGCTGCAGGCGTGGCCGTGGGACATCAAGGGTCCAAGGTAGAGGAGAACAACAACCAGGCAAAACCTACTCTTGGGCCGACATTGCCAATAACCCATGTGTGCATCACCTAGATGCCAATGGGGGCTCGTCCCACACCAACATTGAATGTCGTTTCAATGACGACATCAAAAGAGATGACACTGCAGGCTACAAAGCTAAGCGGAAGAAGGGAAAGAAAAATCCCGAAAAAGACAAAGAGACCAAGGAAGATTCCGACATGGAGGAAGCTGATGCTTCAAATCCGAAGTCGGAAGGAAAGAAGACATTTCCCACCAAGAAGGACACTTGTGTCACCTTCCTCTGATCTCAACCAGCAAAGGTCAAGAAAGCAGTTCTACACGAACTCAATGCAACAGTTCCGGCTGTTCCACAGTATCTGGACTGGTTGGAAGTGGCAATCACGTTTGACCGCGATGATCATCCGCCTAAGTTACACAGGCGAGGAAAATCATATGTCGTCAACCCACTTATTGACGGTTATGGTTTCTCCAAGACCCTCATGGACGGTGGTAGCAGCATCAATATTCTCTATGTCGAAACACTACGCCGGATGAAAATCTCGGAGACCCAGCTGAACCATAGCTCCGTGATTTTTCACAGAGTTGTCCCAGGAAGACAAGCTAATTCCCTGGGAGAGATCACTTTGGATGTTACCTTTGGAACTCCAAAGAATTATCGGACGGAGGCACTTTCCTTCGAAGTGGTCCTGTTCAAGAGCGCATACCACGCTATATTTGGACGTCACTTCTTTGAGCTTTTATGGCTCGTCCGTGTTACATTTACAATATGATGAAAATTCCAGGTCCCAACGGCGTGATCACCATCAGGGGAGACCCGAAGAAACCGCGAGAGTGCGAGGATGGAAATGCCACCTTTCGGCCGTCTTTGCGCCCAGGAGTACCAGGAGATCAAGAAGAGCATAGATCCGTCCGAGATGCCCGCAACGAAGAAGGAGGTTACCAAGCCAAATCCAGAGTTCAAGGCATCAGAAGAGACAAAGAAAGCACCGTTGAAGGATGATGACCCCTCCAAGGTGACCCAGATAAGCGTAGGCCTAGATAGTACATAGGAAAGCGCGCTCATCAAGTTCCTCCAAGCAAATCAAGATATCACACGGCAGCCATCTGACATGACCGGAGTACCTAGGGAACTTGCCGAGCACTCTCTAAATGTAAACCCGAATGCTAAACCCATCAAACAGTCCTTACAACGGTTTGGCGGCGAAAAGCGTAAGGCAATAGCTAAGGAACTAGCACGGCTCGAGTTAGCCGGATTCATAGAAGAGGTCATCCACACTGAGTGGTCGGCCAATCCTGTAATGGTCCCTAAAAAGGACACCACTGATTTAAGGATATGTGTTGATTATACTGCCTTGAACAAGGCTTGTCCAAAAGATCCGTTCGCTCTGCCTAGAATTGATCAAGTTATCAATTCTACGGCAGGCTCGGAACTCCTCTGTTTTCTCGACGCATATTCCGGTTATCACCAAATCCGGATGAAGGAATCTGACAAAGTCAAAACTTCATTCATAACCCCCTTCAGAACCTTCTGTTTTGTTACGATGCCCTTTGGGCTGAAGAACACAGGAGCTACGTACCAGTGCACGATGCAGCGTTGTCTCCACGACCAACTCGGACGCAATGTACATGCATACGTGGATGATATTGCGGTGATGTCCAAAAAGAAGGAAACATTGATTTCCGACTTGGAGGAGACGTTCGCCAATCTACGAAAATATAACATCATGCTTAACCTGAAGAAATGCTTCTTTGAAATACCAGCCAGAAAATTGTTGGGTTTCATCGTGTCTCAAAGAGGCATAGATGTGAACCGCGACAAAATCAAGGCTATACTCAATATTTCCAGGAGATTAACTGGTTGCATTGTTGCGGTTAGTCGATTTGTAAGCCGGCTTGGTGAAAGAGCCGCACCATTATACAAACTCCTGAAGAAGACCAAAGATTTTATGCGGGTAGCTGAAGCTGCACTACAAGACCTGAAGAAAGTACTCTCATCTTCTCCTATCCTCGCAGCGCCGGAACCTCAGGAACCGATGTTGCTTTATATTGCTGCGACAAATAAGGTTGTTAGTATCGTCATGGTGGTGGAGAGACCAGAGGAAAATCAGGAACACCTGGTGCAGCATCCGACTTACTTTGTCAGCGAGGTCCTGACCGAATGAAAACAGCGATATCCGCACTATCAAAAGTTGGCTTACGGTGTTTTCCTAGCATCTCGTAAGTTACGACACTATTTTCAGGAGCATCCAATTACCGTGGTGAGCAAAGCTCCCAGGAGAGATATAATTAACAACAGCGACGCTACAGGACGTGTCGACAAATGGGGCATAGAGCTCTCAGCTTTCGATATTGAGTACAAACCTCGGACAGCAATCAAATCCCAGGTCCTTGCTGACTTTGTCGCTGATTGGACAGAGACAAAGGAGAATATGATCCTCCCTGAGTCGGAATATTGGACCCTCTTTTTCGACGGGTCTAAGGCTCGAGGGGGCTCGGGGGCTGGCGTGGTGCTCAAATCACCCCAAGGAGATAAACTTTTGTATGTGTTGCAGATCCACTTCACAGCGACAAACAATATTGCCGAGTATGAAGCACTGCTGCATGGAATCCGGATTGCCAAGGATATTGGCATCCAACGTTTGATGTGTTACGGAGATTCGGATCTTGTTGCTCAGCAAGTCTCAGATATTTGTAATGCAAATAAGCACATGGTAGCATATAAAGCTGTCGTGGATGATCTATCTAAATTGTTCGAAGGGTTTGAAGTTCAACACATCCCATGGGCAGAAAATGAGGAAGCAGATGCACTGTCTCGAATAGGCTCTGCGCGGAAAGAGGTCCCGGATGGCGCTTTTTTAGAGCACCTCAAAGTTCCCTCGATAAAGGGAGTAGATGAGGAATATCCGACCAAATCCGACTCACCTTTGATAGCAGTTCTGGCTGTAATTCCTAGCTGGACTCAACCCTACCTCGATTATTTGGTAGATGGCAAATTACCCGATGATGAGGTGCTGAGCCAGCAGATTATCTGACGAGCAAAAGCCTATACTATTGTTAAGGGTAAGCTCCATAAACGGAGTGTTTCTGGGGTTTTTTAGCGCTGTGTATCTCCGGAAGAACGAGTGGAAATCTTAAGAGAAATCCACGAAGGCGAGTGTGGTCACCACGCTGCAGCCAAATCTTTAGTGGCAAAAGCTTTTCGACATGGATTTTTCTGGCTTACAGCTCAGGCAGATGCCGAACGATTAGTCAAGACATGCAAAGGCTGCCAAAAGTATGCCAAGCAAGCTCATGTTCCGGCTGATCAGCTGCGAACAATACCTATAACATGGCCTTTTGCGGTCTGGGGGCTTGATATAGTAGGACCTTTTAAACGAGCTCCAAGTGGATTTACTCACCTCTTAGTGATGGTGGATAAATTCACCAAGTGGATCGAGGCTAAACCTATCACTAGTTGTGATGGAGCAACAGCCAAAAGATTTGTCGAGGATGTTATAATCCGGTATGGTTATCCGCATAGCATTATCACGGACAACGGGAGTAACTTTTCTATGGGAGGCGGCGAATTCTGCGATGAGCAAAATATAAAGCTTGACATTGCGTCGATCGCACATCCACAAGCTACGGACAAGTCGAAAGAAAATGGTTTAATTCTACAAGGCGAAACCAAGACTCGAAGCACCACTATGGCGTCTGCGAAGGCTTGAAGGAAGAACTACCCTCTGTAATTTGGAGTTTACGAACAACTCCGAACAGGTCAACAGGATACACACCTTTCTTCTTGGTCTATGGCGCAGAAGCAGTTCTTCCTAGTGATTTAATTCATACTTCTCCTAGAGTAGCCGCGTATATCGAAGAGGATGCCGAGATTTCTCGACAAAATGATCTCGACTTAGTCGAAGAAGTTCGCGTCGTTGCTGAAATGAGATCTACAGCCTATCAGCAAAAGTTACGCAAGTATCATAGCCTGAGAGTCCGAAATAGATCTTTCAATAAAGGTGATTTGGTTCTCCGGCTTGTGCAACAAAGAAAGCACAAACTTTCCCCGGTATGGGAAGGGCCCTGTTTAGTTAGTCGAGTATTGCACAATGGATCGTACTACTTAACTGACATGAGGCCAGTCAAAGAAAGACCTGCTACTAAGAAGAGAAAGAGAGCTGGAGGCAGTACAAATCCGGATGAGTTAGACAGACCATGGAATATTTCTCAGTTACGTCCCTTTTATTCTTAGTTTATCCTTCTTTGTAATTATACATATGTACATGTTCTGTGAGAAATAAAAGTTTTGGTTGCCTCAAAATTTTTTCTAAGAAGTTTTAACCATCTTATTTCTGAATGATCATGTCATAGTCGAAAATCCCAGAATGCTTGAAAGTACTTTATGCTCATGTTCGTTCTGGTTTAGATTTCTGATTCTAAAACTGCTACCTTCGGGTATAACTCTAAAATTTCTAGTCTTTACTTTGGTTATTTGTCTGATTGCTGGATGCGGACATTTTCCGAGTAGTGAATTGTTGGTACTGGAAGCCAGCTTTGTTTCCGAGTTTAAACTGGTTTAGCAATTGAGCTCCGTTGCTCGGCAAAGTTTCCGGCAGAAGGTTTGGCCGGCTCACGAAAGGGACGAGGCGGAAAGCCAGATAAACGATAAGTAGAGACGAAAAAAGTATAAGTGCTTGTGTAAACATTTCAGGCACGCAAAAATTTCCAAAGTCAAAAGTGCGGAATAGATCAAAATCTTAGCAATTGCAAGATAAATAGTACTTAATATTTACAATCGCATCAGGTTTTTTTCGGAATAATACATAAATTTCTGGTCTATGATGCAGGAGGAGATGAAGGATCGGCCGGCTCACTGGTCACTCCGCCTTGATATCTTTCCGAGATGTCCGCATCCGAGTTGGTGCGTTCATCGTCGGAAACTTCTTTGCCTTCTTCTGCAGGAGGAGGCGGAGTAGCCACGCGGGTGAAGAAGGGGATCTCGTAGCTGGTCAGATTAGCTACGTGGCACCCGTATCCGGCGCAGGAGTGCATGATAGCTTGAAGGTCTTGCTTCTGGCCGTCTTCGTCCACCTTGCAGTACCCTCTGGTCACTTGCCATATCTCCATGTTTCCATGGTGGCTCATGACCATAGTGAGAGCGTTCTGCGCAGCAGTCCGCGCGTAGGACATGTTCCAGTCCCAAACAAGATGCGACATCTCTTTGGCCCTGTCCCGCACCTCAAAATCCGACATGCTTGGCATGTCCGGAATCTTGAGAGACTCGCCGATGTCCTCAAGGGACTAGCGGTAGTCATGAAGAAGATCACCGACTTGGGTAAGCCGGTGAGTGCGGGGCTCAGACGAGGAGGAGTCCGTCAACTTCAGAGGACCTATACACAAAACAAGTTAAGAAAAAACCGACATTGATAGAAGTCGAAGAAAATTATAAGTCAGAGAGGTGGAACGTACCAAAAATGACGTCGTCAATCTTGGTCTTCTCCTCCCGAAGACTCTGGAGTTCAGCCTGGAGCGCCTGGGATATGTCCTTCTCTCTGCCAAGCTCATTCTTGAGGTCCGAGATTATTTTATCCTGAGTAGCAATCTTGCGATCATGCTCATCAGTGGTCATGGAGGAGGATTCAAGGACTTGAGCTATGCTCTTTTCATGATCTGCCTTGAGCTTGTCCAGCTCTTGGCGAAGTCCCTTGTTCTCCACCACCAGGGTCTTAAGGTTCTCGGCCTCTTCAATCATAGCGATGGATTGTTTCACCATCACTATAAGTCAAAAAAGAACAACAGTTCAGAAAAAATTCGACATTAAAAAAAGCAAATACAAGGTTTGAATCTCGGAATGTTTACCTCCGGCTTCATCCTTGGCTACTTTGAGCTCAGCATTTTTAAGCCGGAGAGATTTGATCTCTCTCCGCTTATCACAGACATTGGTCAGTAATTCCTGTTTATAGGAACATACTTTTTGTAAGTCAGAATACCCAAAGTCAGAAAGCTACTTAAGACTCGGGCTAATATTTTTGCGAAATATCAGCACGAGCTTTGGGGGTTACATTAGTTCATTCTTTGGCATCCTAATGAAGCATAAACTCGGATTTTATATCCTACTTCATGCTTGGGGGCTAGAGGATATGATATAACATAATGGAAAAAACAAGAGTTGGAATTCCGACTTACATATTGCTCGTGGGTGAGTTTATCTAAACCCGCGTTCACTTCAGCGGCCACCTTCTCGGCAAGAGTAAGAGGGATCACTAGGGCTGTTGGAAGCTCGCCAGTCCTAATCCTCTCGTCGCGAAGGTGGATTTGAGTGAGAAGGTCAGAGAACTTGACGTCATCTGCTTCTTGCGCTTCCTCCTCAGGGGATAAATGGCTCTTATCCAGGACTTGCCTGGCTAGCCGCTGGATCTCCTCTGCAGATTTCCAGGTCAGGCCAAACTTGGCAAGACCCGGATTGCTGAGGAGGTTTTCGGCGAAGACTTCAGCCGAGGGATCATTACCCGAAGAGGGTTCACCCTTATCTTGACCTGACGCACCTGTGGCGTCGGTTTGCGACCAGATCGCAGGCTGTTTGAGGCGGATCTTCGCAGCATCCGACGAGATAACCGGAGTTGCGAAGGTTGAGGCAGTCGGAGGAGCGGCAGGAAGCTATGGTAAGCTTCGTCTGACGCAAGGGCTTCGGAGAAATCCCTTTCCCCTTGCCCTTGATGATTGATTTTGCTCTGAGAAGGTAGCAAAGTCGGAAACGTTACATCTCGGAAAGAAATTTGAGTAAAGTACCAAGGCGAAAAAGTTGTGACTAGAAGTTACCTCTTCACGACAGGCACCTCCTTTGTGCCAATCGGTACTGTCGGAGCTTTGCGCTTCTTGAGCGCAAGATCCAGCAGTGGAACTACTTCTACCTCCTGAGAGAACTCCGGAGGGTATCCTTCGAGCGGAGCAAGTTCCGACTCGGGGATGTCAGCAAGCTGAAAACAAGAAAACATATCAGTATTGCAGTATAACTCGAAGATTGAAACACATAAAAGATGTGATGATGGAAGCTTACCGGCACCATGGGGCTTTCCGCCATGTGCATGTCCAGAGAAACCTCCGGAATCCGCCTTTCGATCCGCTCCTTGATCAACCATTTGATTTGGCTTATGTAGCCTTGAGTGGTGTAGGCTTTGGGGCTGACGCGGAGGGAGTCAGTTGGAGAAGACGTGATGGAGTGCATCAGTCTATCCCCGTGGTACTAAAGTGGCTGGATCTGACGTGAGACCCAGCACTGGACCAAGTCGGATCCCTTTAGACCATTGTGCTTAATCAGATATTCGATCCGCCTCTTAGCGAGGATCAGATCATCAGTGAGAGCCGGAGCAGCCTCGTCCCAAGAAGGCTGGGCTGTGGCGGCTCTGTCGACAAAAGTCGGCAAAGCAGTAGCTTTGCCGGGAGCCGGAATATCCCTATGGTAGAAAAAAGTGGCTGGCCATTGTTTGACCGAGTCACTGGTAGAAATTTTGGGATATGCCCGGTCACGTCTAAGAGAAAAACTAATAGTGCCGGTGATGTAAGGAAGACCGGCAGTGATGGAATTCCTCCGGACATGGAAATAAAACCGGAAGAGAAGAAAACTCGGCCTAATGCCGAGAAAGCCCTCGCAAAGCGCAGCATACGCACTCATTTCTAGAAGTGAGTTGGGAGGAAGATTGTGGAGTTGAACTCCGTAATGATCTATCACCTCGAAGAAGAACTCTGAGGGAGGAAAAGACAGACCTCGATCAAGATGGGTGCCGAAGTGGACCCGCTCGTCGTCGCGTGGGCTGGGGACGGTTTCGCCGGAGCCGCTCCGCCAGTCGCCAGCAGCGAGAAGCCCCTCCTTCTCCACGTTCTTGAGGCCTGCTTCGTCAAGGGCGCAGGGGATCCAGATTCCCCGGTAGCTTTCTTTCTCTGCTGCTGCTTCCGCCTTCGCCGCCGCCGCTGCTGCCGCCAAACCGGAGGAAGAAGATGATGAAGCCATTTTCTCTGGTGAGAGGGTGACCTCAAAGGGGCCGCGCTGGGAGTTTCTGTGGGGGAAGGACGAGGAGGCTCTGTGCGTGCAGGATGATTGGGAAGGAAGGAAACGGTAAAGGACTGGTGGAAAGGAGAAGAAGAAATCTGAACCCCTTATATCCACCTACCTGCGCCAAGATTCGTGCAAACGCTACAGTGTAACCGCCACACGTCGTGGAAAGAACTGGGAAGGACCCGCGCGATGATTGCATCGCCTCGATCTCCACGCACGCATTGAAACGGCGCCTCGGTTCCGCGAACCGCGACTCACCAAACGGTCGTACTGACGAAACACCTGTCAGATGATATGACTTGACCATGTTTGTGTCAGGTGGCGTTAGAGACCAAGCTCCGGCTTAGTTTAAAATCGAGCTGGAAAATCCGAGTAACCAATTGAAAGGTCCGACTTACTTTTAAGACCCGGATCATACTTTTTGTTGTGAAGTTTCAGGAACCCTTCAAGATTCTACAAGCCGAAGATCAAGCTAGACGATGATAAATCTGACTTTGGATCTTGGAGGCCTCCGGGGGCTGTTGTTGGGGATATACTTTCCGGGTATCCTCACAGTTCCTCACTGACCAGGGTGGCCCACTTCGGGTTAGAGCTTTGCTTCACGGGCGGCCCAGTCAGGGAGAAAGACGGAGTCCAATCCGGCTACGGGAAGGCCCAGAAGACTTACCGACTTAGGCCCATAATGTTACTTGTAGTTCAAGATGTACTCTGTAACCAACTCTTAGACGTAGCCGGATAGATCTCTCCTGTAAACCCTAGGCCGGATATCTATAAAAGCCGTCCTAGGGAGAGCCTTTAGGGCACACCCAATACTTTAGACCCTCAACTCGCACAGGCGAAACCCTTGTAACCCATATTCCGGCTCTGTCATATTACTGGATTGCTAGCAGGAGTAGGGTCCGTCCAAAGCAGTGATTCAACACAGGTAAAATTGTGTGCTCACCGTCCCAGAACACCGTACGTCTCACACCCCTCTCTTCAGCACGCCTCGAGGACCCCTCATGGCGTACTTGTCATCAATCCGACGACAAGCTGCTTTGCTTCGGTAATATGTTTACCCATAAATGTTCCTCCAACTGAAGTATCAAGCATAGACTTAGACACAGGGTTAAAAGCATGATAAAATAAATGGAGAATTAACCAGTATTCCATCCCATGACTAGGATATTTTCTCATGCATTCTTTCATCCTCTTCCATGCAAGCGCTAGTGGCTCACACTCTTCCTGTCTAAAACGAGTAATATTAGATCTTAGTTGCATAGTCTTTGCAGGTGGGAAAATTTTAGTCATAAATAAAGAAGTACATTCCACCAGGATGTAATAGTATTTCTAGACAAAGATAGCAACCATTCTTTTGCTCTTCCTCTAAGAGAGAAAGGAAATAAGCGCAATTTGACCGCATCGGGGTCAACATCTTTTATGCGCATCATATCACATATTTCAGTGAAAGTGTTCAAGTGCATACCTGCATCCTCAATAGCAGAGCCTCCAAATTGATTTCGTTGAACCAAACTTAAATAGTGGGGCTTAATTTCATAATCATTAGCAGTAATTGTTGGCTGTGTAATAGGAGTATGCAAATAATCATTATTGGGAGTTGCAAACTCCCCAAGCTTCTTTTCAGCCATATTTCCTATGTTTTTGGGGTTTCCTAAAAAGGGATTTATAATAGTAAAAATAAAGAATTTAAAGACTAACTAAATTTTTTGGTTTTTCAAATAAAGACTGAAAGCAAAGCAAAAATTAAAAACAAGAATTAAAACTATCAAGGTTCCTACTAACCTCACCAGGGTAGCTATTACTTCCCCGGAAACGACGCCAGAAAAAGGGTTGATACCTTCGATCCGATTACGGATTTAGTATAGCTCTTTTCCCTAGTAGACCTAGGTTATCGAATCATCGGGAAGCAGAAAGCTTACTGAAGTTACTTTAACGGACCTTCGAGAGTTTTTGAATTCTTTTAGTGTTTTAATGGACCAAGAGTTTGCTATCTTTTGTTGTTGTCGATGATGGAGAGAGAGGGCCTAGGGCTTTCGGTTTCACCTATAGCTGTGAAAAATATCAGATGGGAGTAAAAGATAATAATAAAGTATGCATGTAATTGTTAGAGCAAGATAATTATATGTGGGCAGTGCATCCATAATTTTTATTGCCTCTGCAACCTCTTATAGCAATAACCTACTAGTATCATCCATAGAAGAAAGAGAACTAGTGATATGCATAGTGACGTCACCATTAATCCCAAGTAAATCCCTCACATACAGCCGTACTACCTCTTCTATCACTGGGGTTACCAACCTGCAGATTAGTCATTACTCATACTCCCTATACCCGGCTCAATCCTTGGGGTCTTGGGTACCTGACAAGTCCTTGGATTGAGGCAAAAGAGGATACAATAATCATCATGTCATAGAGATCATGAGATTGATAGCACATAGTCTTATAATATCGCCAATCGAAAATAAGATCTACTATTACAAGTGGTGGAATATAGTTATGGTGGTAGAGAATGGTTTGGAGATTAGATCTAAGTCTATTCCTCTGGCGGCTCTTCGGTGTTGTGGATGCAGGGTTCTGGGGGCGAGGGGGCAAGGGAGAGCTTTGTTTCTCGTCGCCCGAGGCCTCTTTATATAGGGCTCCCTTCACGAAAGTTGTTCTATTTTACCTAGCGGTGGCGGCGGCAACTATACGACCGCAACTATACGGCCGGAATTTTATTCCCGCCGTATAGTTGGTCGTTAAAGCATCCGCCTTCACTTCATGACTCCTGGTTTCTTCGGATTGTTGGAAATCTCGTATCTTTGACTTTAATGTAGTGATTCCTATCATCAAACTTCATTTTCTGCGTAGGGAAAAATAGCAAGAAAGGATTGCATACCCCTTTGATCATTAGACATTAGTGGCACGGTTTAGAGAGATATTTCATTAAAAATATAAATAATATCCAGTATGAATATGGACATAGATGGCTATATTTCAGAGCCATCAGCGGTAGGAAGGGAGCAGTCGGGTGGGCCGTGGCCTGCCCACCTCGAGCCTGCCCACAGCGCCCGCGAGGCCTGCGGCCATCGCCTGCCCACGTGGACCGCTAGGCGGCAGCCCGTTAGCAGCGCTAGGCTGCCCGCTGCGTCCCGCCCCCATGTGGCGGCTAATATCTGCTGCCCACGTGGGCCTTTAGCTGTTTTCCTTTTTCTTTTTCTGCAGCTTTTCTCCTAGGCTATTTCACTCAGGGGATTTGGCATAATATGAAAGTTGATTTTATAAATCTTAATTTAAATATTATTCGAATATATTAATTCGTAATTAACATATAATAAATGTATATCTAAATTCCCATTTATCAAATCTCTCAGCGGAACAATTTCGGCTTTCTCTTTCTCGAATGTGATTCTATCTTACGGACGATCGCTCTCATCGTACCCTTAAGTGTATCCCGTCACGGCTCAGGAATGCTCTAGACATGATCTATATCAATAATCAACAGAGGGACCAGGGATGCCCATGTGACCCCTATGCACTCCAGATGACAATGTCGTTTGAACCGTAAAATGTAGAATCAAATTTCCCTTTGTTTCTTTCATATGACTTGTCCGAGATCCGATTATTGGTATCACATACCTGTTCAATCTTGTTACCAACAAGTTCTATTTTACTTGTTACTGTGATATTACATCCCCGTGACTGAGTCACATGTTGCAACATTTATGGATGTAATCTCACCAAGGCGGCCGCATGTATCTTACCCGTCACGTGGGTGAACAAATCCCGCTCTTGTAGTCATAGGTCATCTATTGTTCCTTTGGAATACCTAACATACACTTTTATTATCACCATTTAACTGTGTGACATTTGATGTAGTCAGAGCAGCCTCGGGAAACAGTGAGTAAGATGAACTCACGGTCTAAGAAAAAGGAGACTAGCTTTTAGCTGTTGCAACAATGAACTATATGACTTGATCGTGTCGCAATCCTTCGAGGAATGTCCATCACATCATTCACCAATGATATAACCTTGTTGTCAATTGGCATAAATGCCCATGATCTTTAAACCTAGATCATCCTCATGACCAACGAGCTAGTATGAATAGAGGCTACTAGGAACTTGGTTTGTTTCATACCACACCTGTACTAATGTTTCTACTTGATACAGTTATAGCACAATATGAAACTATTATAAAATAATTGAGATATGAGATTAAAAACCTATTTATTATTTGCCTCTAGGGCATATCTCCTTCAAAACATACAAGACATTTACATCTTTGCCCCCTCTTTCGAATTAACGATTCGATTGCGGACTCAGGGGCTACTCCCATGTGGAGCGCTGGAAGCACAATTGACAAACAGACAAAAATAATGACAACAACCGATAATTGTTCAAAGTCCCCACTCAAATCAGCGAGTCGAGTAGGCACTCGGGGGCTACTCCCATAGGATGCGTTGGTCGCGCACCCTATGAAAAAGAAAAAGTTATTTGTACATGGTAAAAAACATTGATCAAATCCGCACCATGGGCATTCGACACATTCGACGACTCTCGCCTCACAATTACCGAACATACCCTGCAAAAGGACAACGTCTCCCGGGTCACCCTAATCACTTCCACGGTGAACAAACTTTCGGATGCCACATTAACAACGTGAAAGTAAGACCTACAAAATGCCTGGCAGCACACCTGATGCGCTCTACCAGAAATAATCCGTACCTGTAGGCACGATGAAAATACCTTGACGGACGCGACGAGTGCTTACACCAAAACACTGGGATTCGACTCTATAAGACCTCCGTGGCAGGAGTCAAATTACGCCAGCAATGTTCCGAACTCTTGTCCGGGGACTCGAGTTTGAGTAGATAACATTATTTTTTCCTAAGTTAGTTAACTAATCCCAATCCTTCGGATGAATCAGGCACGCGTATCGACAATCCCTATGACACAAATTGCGGAACCCGAAAGAGTTTCGGATGAGCCTAAACTCTATGCACTCGAAGACTTATAGTCTCCACCCAAATGTACGATTCGGATGGACACTCGCGGGCTACTGACATGGGTACACCTTACAGGTACTCGAGATTAGCCTATACGGTCTAGCCCAAGAGGAGTCCTTGGTACGAGCGAAGCCTAGTAAGGATTCGGGTGGCCCAATGGAGCACGACTTCTTGAAGAACACGACAAGGAGTAGATAGAAATTAAGGGAAAACGCTAATTTGTAACCGACTCGGCCTGCTATCCCGAGACCAAGCCTCCCTATATAAAGGCTAGGAGGGGGCAATGAGGGGGACAATCCACAACCCCTGCATACACCTCACTAGATTGCATCTCCGCATCCCTTGTAACTTTTGACTCCCTCATAATTAAGAGCAGACAAGCAGGACTAGGGTCCTCTTTGAGGCCTGAACCTGGATAAACCTCGTGTCACATATGTGCTTGTTTGCTAGCCGATCGATGCCTCCAGCGCTCCCCTCTTCCTCTAAACCCAAGTTCAAAACAATAGGCATTGATGAGTCTAACTCTCATCACTCACTATCACCCACCAAAGATTGCCAATACACCTTGCGGTAATTTGTTAAACATAAATGGACGTTACGATTTATAACTCGTATGTGAATACCTGTCCAAGCACAACACAACGGAGCTTGTCGTGGACGAACTCAATATCTACCCCCACCGCTTCCCCGAGTTTGAATGCGTGATGTGTGGCAGCTAACTTGGCATCGGCGGAACGAGAGGCGAACACCAATGACACAGATGATGCTCAAGTCAGCGCCATCGCGTCTTGCTGTTTGGGTGGACGCCTGGAGCACCGGTTGTGGATCGTGAGATCAAATTCTATGTTTGGTGCAAACTGCTTTAATTATTTGTTTCACCACCGATAGGTGGGACCCACGTGTAAGATGCTGCCATGGTCACCAGGTTTGAAAGAAAAAATAATAGGGGTCTTTTTGCAAAATTTAAAACACCACATGTCATCTTCTAATCACTTTTGTACCTATTTGCTCGCCTTGCAAGTTCTTTGACAAGTTGTTGTATGAATTTGCTCTCACTCGACAAGTTGTTGTACCTGGTGTCCTCAACTCATGAATACCTCTAAAAGAAAAGGGCAAGTTTGGGGCTGGAGTTGTCGGGCATTAAGGGCGGGGTACTCCGTACTCCTGGAGTGCTGGTCGGTAGCGGCTGGTTTGCCGGAGGGGGATGACTCAGAAACCGTAACTGTCACGCTGCCGCTCTCGTCAGGTGGTGGCGTTTTGCCGAAAAGGTCTGTTGATAACGACAGAAAGGTGAACGGTGCTGCTTTCACATGCTTGAACTTGGCATATCCGTGATTCGGTCACATGGGTTCCAGTTCCAGGCATATGTACATGTGATCGAAGTTATTTTCTTTTCTTTGTGCCTGATGTCTTCTAAACGTCGAGTCCCACTCATATCTCTCATATGTATCAACTGGAATGAATCAAGGAATACAAATACACATGGAGAATAAAATATGCTATAGACATATATTACGAGAGGCTATACATAATTGTCATTTATACAGCACATTGTTGTCGGTAGATTTCTTTTTCTTTTAGAAATTGGCGCTTTATTAAAAATAGTAATGTTTACCCCCGATCTCTGTATAACCAAGATGGACACAGCCGACAACAACCGAACCAACAACTAGAAAAAACCAGCCAACCATTTCAACAAAGTATGTTTGACTCGATGCCTAGAAGCAAAAAAGCTCAATTCTCAAATCATGCTACCATCCAAGTTGAGAAAAATATTCCTCGCCATCTCCTCCAATCGTGTACAACCCTCCATAAATAGATCGAGAAACTCCACACGTTGTAGAGGTGACCACAAACGGAGAGTAGCCGTACTCCGGTAGATAACCTACAAGTTAGAAGACAATTTATTATTAAAAATCTTATCATTCTACCTAGTCATAGCGATCAGATAATGGAAAGCGCCCCCATTCTGAATAGAATCTTGTACTTATCATTTATCCCATGTAACCAGTTCCAAAAATATTGGCTATGATCATGGGGGAGATAAACCAGATGCTACTTGAATGATTGACCATATAAACTTCGCGAATTTACATTGGAAGAATAGGTGCTTAATCATCTCATCATGATGACATAAAACACACTGTTTACTTTCTTACCAATTTCTCTTAACAAGATTATCTTTAGTAAGAATTACACCGGGACGATGGTACAATGCAAAAAAATCATTTTCAAAGGCATCTTAATCTTCCAAATTTTCTTACGATCAGCACCGTCTAGAATATCCGGTTGTATTAATGCTCTATACATGGAGTCGACCGTGAATTTACCATTCTCAAGTAACTTCCATTTAAACTCATCCGAACCGTCGGAAAGCTTAACCAAGGATAACCTTAGTACAAAGTTATTCCA
Source organism: Avena insularis (assembly GCA_023614405.1). Classification (NCBI taxonomy): domain Eukaryota; kingdom Viridiplantae; phylum Streptophyta; class Magnoliopsida; order Poales; family Poaceae; genus Avena; species Avena insularis. The sequence goes on from CM042692.1 coordinate 540,544,819, forward strand.
AGGTTCCAGCCAAGGAATAATAGGATCTCTTCTGAAAGACACATATTGGTGGATTGGAATTCATCACTCTGGAAATTGTATCTCCTTTATGTCTAACAATAGCGTATAGAGCTGGATATTTATCCACCCTGTTTGTCCTTAAATTATGAACAATTTTTCTTTAGGCTGGAGCTTTACCTCTTTTTAGAAAAGAATTACTATAATTGTTTTTCATGTTCAAAATTTCAAAATCAAACGCGGTTGGTTATGTGGACTCTTTAGAGAAAGGCGAAGTCTCTACTTGTTAACCATGGATGCCAGTTATATTGACTTATAGTGTGAAGAACAAGCCCACTTTCCATATCCTTTTCGTCTGGATGATTGATTGCCTCATTCTTCTTCGAAAAATAAGTACATTTGGCCATTGTGTTTTTCCAACTTCGTGGGCTTATTGACATCACATGAATTTTTCATGCATGGTAATTGCCTTCATGTGGACCACAAGGATTCTTTCTCTTGATTTGTCTCCGTCTACACAATGCTCATCGCACATGGGGTAGTGTACCCAATAAACAACGCAAAACATTATATATTGTCAGAATTTACCAACAGGCACTCGGACGGTATAAGTGATCCGGCTAGCAACACACCTGGTCTATGTAAGGTGTCTTTCCTCAAGTGGCAGAATGTGCTGATAACGTTCGGTGCTATAGGTATAGTACAACTGTTATGTTTAGTGATTCTTATGATGATATGCTTACGTCCCCTTGGTTAGCTTATAATGTTCACTAGTAGAAACCCCCCCCCCTTTGGTCCCGGTTCATAAGGGCCATTGGTCCCGCTTTTTGAACCGGGACCAATTACTCGGGACTAATGCTGGTCCTGGTTCCGGCACGAACGGGGACCAATGGGTCTCCACGTGGCTCGCCATCGCGTGCTCTTACAGTAGGAGCTTTGGTCCCGGTTCGTGGAATGAAACGGGACCGAAGGTCTTTTCTATATATATTTTTCATTTTTTTTTTGAATCTATGAATATTTGGACTGGTTAATCTCTCACCCGAAGCCTCTCAATCACACTTAGTTTTTGGTCAAATTTCAATCTTTGGTTTAACTTTTTGGTCGGTCACCCATCCTAACACTACTCCACCCCTAGTATGCTTAACATCTTGGTTCCTTCCCATCCCCTTCCTATGTACCACTTGTAACCTTATGTCTATACTATGCTATTAATGATATTAATCCATTCATCTTGTGAGTCACACATTCTTATAATTTTAGTTACAAACATGATTTTAATGTACAAAAATGACTATGTAATACTAATATTGAATAAATATAGAAATAAAATATGTTTTATTATTATTTTTGCATTAATTCATTTAATATGGCATAATTCATATCTTTAAATCCATAAATCGAAATTCCACAAATAATATGTCCATTATTATCAGAAAAATGTGAGGAATCCAAATATGTTTTTTTAATTTTTTTGAATTATTTTTAAAAAAATTAAAATCTGAATTTTGACTCTTTTGGAATTTCAAAAATCTAACAAATTACAATAGGCCGTTGCCATCGGTATCGTATTTTTTTGCCGATCATTTTGATATATTATACGATTTTTTCTGACATCATATGCACAAATGGCGGCCATCTGAAGTTTTTATAACGTTTTGTTGCAAAATAAGTCGAAATTCAAGTTTGTTAATTTTCATGACAAGTGTATCACTAAATACAACTACAGTCGAAAGGATTTTATTTTTTGATTTTTTTACAATTTTCTACGACATGTTTTTGAAAGTAGAAGGCGATTCAAGGGGGATGGATTTTCTCCTGCCGGCGAGATTTTGTGTTTTTCACTGCGGCGGAAGCGAGCGAAGAATTTCGATTTTTTATCCCGGTTTATGCCCCGAACCGGGACTAAAAAGGGACCCTTTGGTCCCGGTTCATGCCATGAACCGGGACCAATGCTCCGCTGACCATTGGTGCCGGTTCATGCCATGAACCGGGACCAATACTACGAGATGAATCGGGACCGATGTCCTGGCGGCATGAACCGGGATGGCATCGGTCCCGATTTGTTATTCGAATCGGGATTAATGGCTTTGGGGGCTAGACCAAAGGATCCTTTTCTACTAGTGGTTACTACGGTTAAAATGATAGTGACTAGTAACAACTAACAAGTTATGCTCTATCAGAGATGATGAGGAAAGAAAAAACTATGAGGGTGGTATTCTACTAATCACCACGACCACGTGCCATATAATGACGACATGCTAATGAAGCGCGACTCAAAACTAGGATCTCAGAGTCAATATTCTAATAACTATCTGCATGGAAGAACGTTTGTCATAGGACTATCTACTAATTGGTTCCACTGTTGACGGTACTTATTAATTGTTCTAGGAAATGGCAGACAGTAGGTTAAGTGAAATTGAGGCAGATATTGAGTTTGGAGATGAGGTGATGATAAAAGACTAGATTGTTGATTGGTTAGAGGATGAAAATTCAGATCACAGAGATTTGTCAGGGAATGGGAATGAATGGGGAGATGTTAATGTGAGTGGCATTGTCATGTTTTATTTTTGGTTGGCTTCCAACATCCAACTACATTAGATTTTTTAATTTGTAGATGAATTTTGATGATGATACTGAAGAAAACAATTCTGAGGTCTCGCATGATAACTAATCATGTACGATAGTGGAATTTTATGTCATGGTATGTAAGAGAGGATTCTATCACATGATAACTAATTATATCTTTGTGTTAAAATGTTTAGTTAATTTCATCCTCTCATAGTTCGTACGACTATTACGGTGAATCCAGCATGGAGACAGGCCTTGATTGTGACTTAGTAGATGCATACGATTCTGGGGAGTCGTAGTCGATCAACAGTAGTGACGTATGCACCTAAACAATGTTTTATGAAAGTAATGTTAAATCATAGAAAATGGTTTTCATGTCCTTATTATGATTGTATAGGTGACCGAAGATGAGGGGAAAGAGCATGTCGAAGATACTACACATGCAGATGATAAGTGTGATATGTTCACGAAGATAAGAGAAATGATGTTTGCGGTTGACCCAGCTGCATACGTTTTCTACAATGGTTATGATAGAGATAATGGTTTCAGCATTAGAAAAGATAAGGTCAGATAGAGAAAAGGTCCGGAAAGTTATTTGCGTTGGAAGCGGTATGTTTGTTCGAGGGAAGGGAAACGTGACAACAAGTTGCTGACCACTGAAGGACACAACCGTAGGCTTAGAGCCGAGTCCCGCTGCAACTGCGAAGCGCACATGACCGTCAAGTATGACAAAGAACAAGATGTTTGGTATGTATCAAGTTTTGAGGAAAAGCGCAACCATATGTTAGCAAGACCCTATTAAGGATCTTTAACTCCTCCATCATCATCACCGAGCGACAACACTCGCTAGTTATTTCCTGATATGTCGTTCCCTAAAGGTATCGAAGATTTTGAGCTATCAGAAGTGGAAGAGGCTGAGAAAGCCAATGTTGGGGAATAGTGACAAGGTCACGTGCCTGGGTAAACCCACCTGGATTAAAGGAGGTCCACTCGGCAAGCGGGGCTCATAAGACCCACGAAGCTAGGGCTCGACTCAATAATATCTCGTTAGGATCCACTCACCGAGATAGAAAATGATTTTGCACTGTAGGTCCTATATATATGTCGCCGATGTTGATGATGAGATTAGGCATCTCAGCATGTCGAAATATATCCGAATGTGTAGTGCCCTCCCTGGCGCGCCAAGTGTCATGGTATTTCCCAGTTAATATACTTATTGTTCTGAACGAGCACGAGTTTAGTAGGATCATATGGTACCACATAGGGGACACAAGATTTATAGATGTTGAGGCCTCAACTACAATTCATAGAGAAGTCCCTACTCTCGTTTGTGGTGTATGTATTATTTCAAAGTATGCCCGAGGACGAAGCCTAGGAAGGCTAGAGCTCTTCTATGTTTTGTGGGTCATGATATCTCCTGGGTGATATGTGATGACTACAAGTCCACAGATCAATTGTAGCTAGTTTCAAAGTAAAGATATCGAACCCACAGATAGCTATTGGTAAAGGTCTTTATGCCCCTTTTACTCTCTACCAAAGTATACATATAAGCTGTCTTTGATCTCAAGTAAGGGTATTTGAAAGGTTTATGGTTGTTTGCAGAAAAGTAATTAAAACAGGCAAAAGGAAACAAGTAGCAAGTTTGTGTGAATGCGTGGTTGAACTTAATAGGACTAAAACGTTCTCGGGGATGTAGGATACACCACTAGCATATTATTATTGTTATATGTATTCAAGATAACATACTCCTTGTGTCATGATGTGTGTGGAGAGAGCCCCTTAATAATATGTTCACTACAAGGCTCGTAGGAAGCCACTTTGTTGAGCCAAGAGTGAGGTCAAATATTTTTTGAAGTCCTTTAAAGTATTAAGGTCTCATCTAGCTTCTCGTCGAATATAAAGGGAACAATAAATATGTCAGAGAAAAAATGTCAAAACCTAAAGTCTCATGATTGCCACGTGCTTATGACCCAGTTGCTTCCGGTTGCATTGAGGGGGCTTCTGCCGAAAAATGTTTCAGTACCCATTGTGAAGCTATGTGCGTTCCCTAATGCAATTTCTCAGAAGTTAATCAATCTAGCTAGTCTACCAAGGTTATAGAAAGATGTGGTCCAATGTCTTGTTAGCTTCGAGATGGAGTTACCACCATCCTTCTTCAATATTATGACACGCCTCCTAGTTCATCTAGTAGAAGAGATTAACATTCTCTGTCATGTATTTATACACAATATGTTCCCCTTTGAGAGGTTCATGTGAGTCTTAAAGAAATATGTTCATAACCGTGCTAGGCCAGAAGTAAGCATCTCCAAGGGATATGGAACAGAGGAGGTCATTGAGTTTTGTGTCGACTTTATTCCTGACCTTAAGCCCATCGGTGTTCCTGAATCACGGCATGAGAGTAGACTGAGTAGAAAAGGCACGCTAGGAAAGAAAGCAAGAATATGAATGGACGGGCATTCTCTCACTAAATCACACTACACAGTTCTGCAAAGTTCCACCTTGGTGGCTCTGTATATCAAGGAACACAAGAATATTGTACGCTCTAACAACCCAGGGAAGCCTGACTGCTGGATTAGCGATGAACACATGAAGACTTTCGGCGGTTGGTTGCAGACACATCTCATGAATGACATTACTGTTGGAGATCAGCTGTACTTGTTGGCTAGATCACCATCTTCGACTATATTGACTTTCAAAGGGTATGAGATAAATGAGAATACATTTTACACGATCGCCCAAGATAAAAAGAGCACCAACCAAAACAATGGTGTCCAATTTGATGCAACAAACGAGAATGGGAAAAATGACACATATTATGGTTACATAGAGGAGATATGGGAACCTGACTATGGACCTTATTTAAGGTCCCTTTGTTTCGGTGCAAATGGGTCAAGCTGACAGGAGGCGCGGTTGAGGTAGACAAGAAATAGGGAATGACAATAGTAGATCTCAACAATCATGCGTATAGAGATGAACCATTCGTCCTAGCCAATGATGTGGCTCAGGTTTTTTATGTGAAGGACACTACCAAACCGAGAAAAAAGAAAGATAAGCAAAAGAATATAGCATACGATGAGCCAAAGAGCCACATTGTTCTTTCAGGAAAAAGAAACATCGTGGGAGTGGAGGATAAGATAGACATGTCAGAAGATTATGATAAGTTTCATGAAATTCCGCCCTTCATAGTGAAGGATGAACCAAGCATCTCGTTAAGTAAGGAAGATGCTCCATGGTTACGGATTAGAAGAAAACCCCAACACTAGAGATGTGTGGATGTTGGTGATGTATAATATTAAACCTTTATTTTTAGTGATCTGCTTATATATATATATGCATATGAACTGTCTCGATCTCAATAGGTAGTATTGCAACTTACCATGGACAATACCAAAGACATTTATTAATATTAAAACATAAAAAATGTCATAATCATGTCTAGCCTTGTAGTACACAGCTTCAGGGTCGTCTTCGGAATCATCATTGTCGTCGCTCGTAGCACGCGGCTGGATCCCCAGCCCTTCCCCAGCTTGTGCACGGGGGAATGGGGGAGGGGGCACCTGCCACTCCGGCCTCAGATTCACGACGCTCGGGGGAGGGGGATCCCGGATGATGATGCTGTTACGCCCTCGGTCTTCACCACTACCACCATTCTTGTGTCTTTGCGGCTTGTGAAAGTGCGAGTACCGCAGGCAAGGATGATCTCCCATGGCGATGTAGCACATCACGCTGGCGATAGTACGGTTCACCCACCATAGGCGGCGATCGGCTTCGTTGTGGTTCGCTGGGCGGGCCGTCACCCTTGTACCCGACGAGCTCCTTTTCCCGCTGGTTTTCAAAAAAGGCATTCCAAGTGTCGCAGTTGTCGGGATCCCAATGGGGACCCATCCGCTGCTCCGGCGTGATCTCGAGGTAGAAGTGGTTCGTGATGGCCGCCTATCGGGCGGAACCTTGGGGCGCAGGAGGTACATGAACCCCTCCAACTCTAAGCATCTAGCCAGCGGGCAGCCGGTACCCTAGCGGGCATGGGTAGCTAGAGGCGCACAACGCCTCAATCTCGTCGAGGGTCAGAAAGGCCTAGTAAGGGGTGTGCATTTTTGTGAGAGAGGAAGGTGTGGATGTGTATATGGCAATGCCGACTGGCCTAGATATAGACGGAAATAGCGGGAAAACATGATGAGAACCGGGAGGGGGGATGGCGGGAAAATCATGGCTTGACGGCTCTGAGAATGTGGCGCCAAAATTATACACCACATTCATTTTGGCGCCAAAAAAAACCTTTAGCCCCAGTTTGTAACACAAACCGGGACTAAAGGATATACAAACCGGGGCTAAAGGGGTACGACCCTCGTGTGAAAAGCGGCGGCCGAAAACCCCTTTAGCCTCGGTTTGTATATTATAAACCGCGTGAAAAGGGTACCCTTTAGTCCCAGTTCCCTTTAGTCCCGGTTTGTATTACAAACCGAGGCTAAAGGGGGAACGTATAAATACCCTCCCATCCACACCTGTTCGACCCACCACCCGGAGCACACCCATCTCCTTCTTGGGTGATGACTGCAAGTGCACAGATCGTTTGTAGCTAGTTTCAAAATAAATATATCGGTCCCATGGGGAGCAGGAGTCTGAAGTCTAATAACTCTTGAAATAAATATTACGATAGAAATACTAAATAAAGTTCTAAATGACAAGATAAAATGCGAGTATTGTGCAAAAGGGTGTTTTGGGGTTTTAGGTATAAGAACAACAATAAAGTAAAGTAAAACAACTGAATACAGAAAGTAAATATCACGGATGTAAGAGAGATTGGAACTGCAATAAGGGAAAAGCGTTGTCAGGGAGTAGCAGATACAACACTAGCATTATAAGGAGATAAGATAAAGATTATTATCATGAACATTCTCAACTATGTATGTGTGGGAGGAACTCCGTATTTGGACAAATAGGCAGCAACCGCTATTCACATCATCCTCATAACCACATCAGTCAGCAATCGACATCAATCGAATTACTACGCTATTAAGGGACGTAATCCCGTATGACGTATCCCATGGCATGGATAGTGTTCTGTGAGATTCCTCGGTTTCCCAAGTTCACACGTAAGGAGTGTCAATAGCTTTATAGTCACTATAAGTGCTAACACATCTCCGTCTACCAACAAGTAGTTCCCTCCATCAAGTCCTCATGAGAGGAAAATATTGAGAGTCGACTTCTCTCAACATCAAGATGAAGAAAATCTAACACATGGTCACAGCGATGAATATCATAATAGACTTTATCTTATTTCAATCTCATACTAGGGTTTCTCTGTCTCCCCAAGAACAAATGACCACCTCAGACATGGAGGCAATCAACATCATGGCAATAACAATAGAATCTATCATAGATGAATAGTACTTGTATAAATCCACAAAGAGTACGAAAATTACAACAAGATCTAGACAAGATGTAGGTGGGATGGATGGAGATGGTGGTGATGCAGCGGTGGATGATGAAGATCGATGCCTTAGCCTCCCGGATCTGTGTAGGGCGAAGATGGATCCTTGATGGACGAGTTCCCCCTCCAGATGCTTTCCGGAGGTGAGCTTTCGGCGATTCTGGGTGTTCTGTATGTCGTCTCTTCGATCTAGTTGCACGGGGTGAAACTATTTGAGGAGGCGGAGGCGGCGCCAACTATACGGCCGGAAAATTTATTCCGCTCGTATAGTTGGTCGTAACCCTCTATCTCCTTTATTCGCTTCTAGTTTTCTTGTGGTATTATTAATATTTCTCAAATAAGCGATTTACGTTGTTTTGATTCCTTTTCTCCACAGTACAACTGCTCCAAGAATTGTATCCATTGGATCCATCATCTATCCTAATCCTGATAAAAACAGACATAAAATGTGCGCACGAGCACCGTAAAATACCAAGATCTTACATCTACAATGCAAAATAATATTGTAAATATGATGCAAATATGCACTCATCAGTAGGATCCACCGGGCTGGCACTGGGAGGTGCTACCTACCGGTACTCGTAGCTTGGTGAGGAATCTGGGTATCATCGTCGACCCGAAGCTTCTTTGGTGGTGGTCGCGTGGTCTGATGACCCACAAGTATAAGGGGTGTATCGTAGTATTTTTGAGGGAAGTGAAACCCAATTTATTGATTCGACACAAGGGGAGCCAAAGAAGATTTATCAGCCTTAACAATTGAGTTGTCAATTCAGCTGCACCTGGAAACAATCTTGCTCATAGCAGTTTATCAGTAGCAACAGTTTTATAGTAGGAATAGTAAAGTAACAGCAGTAGTAAAGCAAAGAGTAACAAAAAGCAATAAATGGGATTCGAAAAGTGCGGTAGGCATAGGGATGGATGGACGGGCGTTGCATGGACAAGACAATTCACATAGCAATCAGAACATAGGGCAATTGCAGATAAATAAGATAAAGCATCCAAGTACTAGACAATCCTAGGCATGTGTTCCATATATAGTCATACGTGCTCGCAATGAGAACTTGCACAACATCTTTTGTCCTGCCAGCCCGTTTACAGCGGGGCCTCTAGGGAACTACTGGCAATTAAGGTGCTCCTTTTAATAGAGCACCGGAGCAAAGCATTAACACTCCGTGAACACATGTGATCCTCACATCAAAGCCATCCCCTTCCAGTTATCCCGATTTTTATCACTTCGGGGCCATAGGTTCCGAACAACAACGTGTGTAAAAAACTTGCAGATAAGACCAAAAACAATACTATCATAATGAATCAATAACATGTTCAGATCTAAAATCATGGCACTCGGGCCCTAGTGACAAGCATTAAGCACAACAAGTCGCAACAAAGTCATAAAGCACTAATAAAAGATACTAGGCACCATGCCCTAACAATCTGATGCCATTACATGAACGATCTCATCCAAGCCCTACCATCCCCATAGCCTACAACGGGGGATTACTCACTCATAGATGGGGGAAACATGGATGATCGATGGAGAAGCGATGGTGATGATGATGGCGATGATCTCCTCCAATTCCCCGTCCCGGCAGGGTGCTAGAACGGAGTTTCTGGTGCTGTTTCGTGGAATCTGGTGGTGGCGGCGGAGCGGAACTCCTTCTGGAAAAACGTCGAACCCCCTGTAGTTTTTAGGTCAGAAGGCTCCTTATAGGCGAAGGGAGAGGCCGAGGGGGTGCCTGGGGGGCCCACACCACCCCCTGGTGCGGCCTAGCATGGCCCGCGCCACCAGGTGGTGTGGCCACCCCTGGCTCTTCTCCGTCTCGTATTCTGGCTCCTGGAGTCTTTGGCTGAAATAGGATTTTTGGCATATTTTCCGGGATTTTTCCTGATAGTTGATTTTCTGCACAAAAAGTAGACACCAAGGCAATTCTGCTGAAAACAACGTCAGTCCACATTAGTTGCATCCAAATCACACAAATATAGAGGAAAAACAAGAGCAAAAGTGTTCAGGAAAGTAGATACCTTTTGGACGTATCAACTCCCCCAAGCTTAGCTTATTGCTTGTCCTCAAGCAATTCAGTTGAAAACTGAGTGCGATAAAAGAACTTTCACGAACACATTTGCTTCATATGATGTAAATATTCTCAGCAATGTGATCAACTACTTGGACAATTCATAATAAAGAGTATGCAACTGAGTCTACTTAATAGTCATTGCATGCTATGAAGAGATTCCAACTCAAGAATAATAAGTAGCATGAAGCACGAACATAAGCAACATTACAATGATCATAAAAAGGTATGATAGAGTGGTATCTCGCTTGCCCTTTGATTATGAATATCAAGGCACCTCTGAAGTTCAAGTGATGACTAGAAGTAAAGATATCAAGGATACAAGCATCAAAGTCATAACACAAATAATCAAGTAATGGAGCAAACACAAGGAATGACAACTATGCTCTCAAGAAGGTGCTCAAAGAGTATGTGGAGACTCAACAAGTAGAAGAAAAGGTTTTGAATAATTTTGAAAGGCTTCCAAATGCTGAAAGTATGGTACTCGTTAGCTTTGAGCTCTCATTGCCCCTATCATAAGAATCTTTAATGTGGTTAAGGTGAAAGTGAGGTCCAATCTGAGTTATATGCTTGACAGACTATAAACTGAAAATCCCAAGTCCCTTGAGTACGAGGGCCGCTCCTCATGCTACTTAACTTTAGTTACCGGTAAGTTCATGTCACCGTAAGTATGTGCGTATCATTGAGAACCGCCAACGGGGTACCCCTTGCCCGATGATACGGAAGAATCCCCATATCAAAATGACAAGGCAAGCAGACAATGAGTATCTCAGCAATCTTCTTATTTACCATGGGAAAATGGTGCTTTTTTCTCTCTTTCCTCTTTTCATAAATCTCTTTTTTTCTTTTTCTCAATAGCTATCTCTCTCTTTTTTTATAAGAAGAATGCTTCATAGATATCATTATGGTTACGCTGCAGGTTTCCACCATGTCAGCATGGATTAGACCAGCGACCCAGGCATTTCTCTAACACACATACATAACTCCATGGACTTACAAGCTCCCCTTTTATTTAACACCGACAAAATCCGCAAACAAAAGAGCAAGGTATCAACTGGGTATAAATTTACAAGTGTTGAAAGAGTTCCCCGTGACAGCACGGTTCTGCTAATCCCCAGCCTATAATTTGCAAGCATATAACTTTCATGGAGAGTTCACAATGGTTCATGTTTATTAAGTGCGGAAAATAAAGTGTGCCATCAAGTTCGTGAGAGCTTTACTAACTAATTTTCCCATAACAAGCAAACATTTTATTCGGAAGAAAACAAGGCACATTGAATATGCACGGGAGTAGCAAATAATGCTAATAGGTAGGTATGGTGGACACTTTGGAAATATTTGGTTTAGGGAGTTGGAAACATGAGTAAAACACTCAGTGGAAGTGAAGGCTAGCAATAGTAAGGGAGCGACAAATGAGAGAGCAATAGCTGGCATTATCATGCTTGCAACAAAACATGACTACTCATGCCATGAAAGTGATTCAAGATCCTCAAGGAAAAATAATTCATCAAGGCTTAACTGATTATCACAGTCCTGTGCATGCGTGAGCATGCGCCAAGTCAATTCAAATGAAACATTCAGAGGAGGATACCACGGTGTCATACCAATTTATGGATAGAGCAATGCAAGCAAACATTCATAAGACATGCTACAAACTATTAGCGAGCTGGAGCTAATCATAAGAAAGCAAGAACTATTAAGCATCTAAATATAACATACACTCTACATGAACGGACTAAGCAAGCTCACAATGATGAGTATATGTACAAAAATGAAAACAAATAGAGTTCGTTACCAGCCTCTTACCACACCTCAAGTTGTCATTAATCCTCATTATTGATCTTCGCTTGTGTGGCTTGAATAATAATATGAAACCAATATCCACTGAAGACTGCCGAACACTGAAGCAAACTCGCAAAAACCAAAGAAGAATGATAAATATTTTTGGTGTTTTCGATTTTTAAACAAGAACCAAAATGGAAAAACAGGCAAAGCAAAATCTTTTTGGGTTTTTTGAATAGTTCAAGCAAAGAAAAAAGGGAAAAACAAACCAAGGCAAAAACAAGAAGCAAACCAAAGAGAAACAACAAAAATATTTTTGGTCTTTTGTGTTTTAGAAAGCAAAAGCAAAGAAGAACGAAAACTAAAAAGAGAACGAAAACATGAATATACAAAGTACCGACGCAACATGATATGGAGATGAGTGTGGTGTCGGCGTACCTCCCCCCAAGCTTAGGCTTTTGGCCTAAGTGGGTATCAATCCATGTACGAATAGGGGTTCCAAGCGGGCGGATCTTGGTAAGAATGGTCGTAGCTGGGCCCATGAGAGGAAGAAGAAGCTCCCCAATCATAAGCGGGCTGCTGATATAAAGACTCTCCCTCATTCGAGGGATGGACCGAATCATCCGTGACCTCCCTTCTAGTATCCTGCTCCTATTGGGAGAGCTCTCCCAAGTGCGTGTCAAGCTCCTCCTTAGTGAGGGACCATCCTTCCCTATTATCAAGGTTAAACAAAACGGGTGCAGGTAAAAGAACGACACGCTCAGACTTGCTCTTTCTCCAACCAGCTTTGAGAAAGGTTATTTCATAAGATAACTCAGTCATACTAGCCACGAGGAAACAAATTTATGCTGTATCATGGAATTAAGATCAAGCCTTTCTATGGGAAACTGTAGGTCTAGATGATGAGGCACTAAACCATGAAATGCTAGTAAACGAGAAGCAATGAGGCCTCCACAAATTCCACCTTTCTCACGGTTAGCAGCAAGGTGGAAAGCTATCAAAGCACCCAAGTTGTAAGACCTATCTCGTCTAAGAGCAGCAGAGATAAATGCTAGATCAAATGAAGATAACTTATTGGCAGTTTTCCTAGCAAGAACACACTTGGCAATAAAGTAGGCAAAGTAGCGAATGGAGGGAAGATGAATGTTATGGATTTTTCCATTCTCCTTCGAGAAGCTACTCCCTTGGCAAATTTCTGCATATAAATCCATGAGTGGTTCAGGTCTCTCCTTAATATTTCTACATGATCCCCATTGAGGTACCTTAATAGCTGCACAAAAATCATCAAGAGAAAGGTTGGCAGCTATATTGTAAATTTTGTAATGGACCATGGGGTTAGGCAAAGAGTGACTAAATTTTAAGTCCTGCATCACAGACATGGTTAGCTTCACAAATTGACAAGGTTCATCTTCCAGAAAGTGCTCTAACCCTACATTAGAAACCAAAGTGTGGAAATCTTGTAGAATTCCTGCAGCTCTCATGAACTTAGAGCATGGATAAATGGAGGGAAAAACTTCCTCCTCCCGGTGGACCTTCATGACCTCAGACACCCAAAGCTCATGTTGGTTTAGGTGGTGTTCACTCATCTTCTATTCTGAAATTTAAACACCTATCAAACAAGTGATTGCAAAGTAAATATAAAGAAGGATTCTACTCATAGGGACTTGCAAGAGGCCTAAACATGCATCAAAACTATATCTCTAAGCATCAAACAAGCTAACAAGCTCTCATAACCAGTCACCTACAGCAGCAAAATACTCAACATATAATCCACTAAACACAAATCTACTTGGACAAGGGGAGGAGTCACATACTAGGGAACAAATGCTCCAAATTTCAGCAAGAAAGATGGGCTGAGCAAGGAGATCAACAAAAATCGAGAGCAAGCACAGCAAGAACGCGATTTTGAGCTATGAACTGGAGCTTACTCGGGAGAGAGAAGAAAGTGGCAGGTGAGAGAGTAAGTGGGGGGCCAAGGTGGCCCACACCAGGGCATGGCGCCACCTAGGGCTGGCCACGCCACCACATGTTGTGCCTTCCTGGTGGGCCCCCTGGTACCTACCAAGTACTCATCTGCCCCTTTTTTGACGTAAAAAATTAATATGAATTTTCTGGAATTTTTCGAGACACTTTATTTTTGGGCATTTTTTAGAAATAGAAGAATGATTTTTCTGATAGACAGATTTTTTATTATCTTGGAAACATGATGCAATGACAAAACAAGGCTAGAACTATAGAAGTTCTAGCATGCAGGCAACTAACAACACAAAGAAAACTAAACGAAAGCAAAAAACAAAAATGCAAAGGACAGAGATAATCATAATGAAAACATTGTTTTGTTCAATGGAATCCTTTTGTTAGCAAGGTTGATCAAGTCTTGCTACCAAAACAATTGCATATGAGACAAAACTTTGTACTCCACTAATGATTATGTTACCTTAACCTTGATAGCAATAGTCCCAATCATAATAGTTTCAAAATTTTCTCTTGGTATGGGACAATATATTTCTCCAACTTGAATGCCATCAACATGTTCAATTAAATTCAAACCATAAGTCCTTTCAATCTTCTTGGGGAAATAGACAGTATGTTCCTTGTCATTAACATTGAAGGTCACCTTTCCTTGATTACAATTAATAACAGCTCCTGCAGTATTAAGAAAAGGTCTCCCAAGAATAATAGACATATTATCATCTTCAGGCATTTCAAGCACAACAAAATCAGTTAATATCAAGCAATTGTAGGCCACCTGAACAGGTACATCCTCACATATACCCACAGGAATGGTGGTAGATTTATCAGCCATTTGTAAAGATATATAAGCTGGAATCAATTTTTCAAGCTGAAGCCTCTTATAGAGAGAAAAAGTCATAACACTAACTCCAGCTCCCAAATCACACAAAGCAGTTCTTAATAGAGCAAGGGATAGTTGGAATCCCTGGGTCTCCAAGTTTCTTAGGAACCTTACCATTGAAGGAATAATTAGCAAGCAAAGTAGAAATTTCTTCATTAGGGATCTTCCTTTTATTCGAGACAATGTCCTTCATATACTTTGAGTAAGGAAGCAACTTAATAGCATCAGTTAAAGGAATTTGCAAGAATAAAGGCTTCATCCACTCACAAAATTTATTATAGTGTTCATCTTCCTTTGACTTGTGTTTCTTATCAGGGAAAGGCATAGGTTTTTGGACCCAAGGTTCTCTTTCACTACCATGTTTCTTAGCAATAAAATCCTCTTTAGTGTACTTAGTATTCTTAGTGTGGTTTTCAGGTTCTTCTTCAACTTTTTCTTCATTAGGAACTTCATTTTCATCATTACCACTTTCAGTTTCAGCATCAGAGATAGATATACTATTAGGATCTATAGCAGGTTCAGAGGGTTCTACAACAGTTTTATGTTTCTTTTTCCTTTTCTTACGAGTAGAACCTCTATTTTCAACTTGTTGAGAATCCCGCTCAATTCTTTTGGGATGCCCCTCAGGATATAGAGGATCCTAGGTAGCAGCTCCACTTCTAGTTCTAATTTCATAAGCATGTTTTTCTTTAGCAGCATTAACTAGCAAGTCGTTTTGCACTTTAACGAGTTGATCTATTTGAGTTTGAACCATTTGAAAGTGTTTAACAATCATTTTAACATCATTAGAGGTTCTTTCCACAATATCTTTCAACTCTACGATAGCTCTAGTGTTTTCCATTAGATGATTTTGCACCCTTTTATTAAAGTTATCTTGCTTACCAATTAAGATATCAAATTCTTCTAAGCATTGATCAGGAGGTTTAGAGTAAGGGATATCACCTTCATCAAAGTGTTGGAGAGAGTGTACCTCAATAGTGGGTGAGTAGGGAATAGGCTTACATAATTCTTCTATAGGAGGTAAATTCTTGACATCTACCGCTTTAATTCCCTTCTCCTTAAGACATTTCTTAGCTTCCTTCATCACTTCATCATTTAATTCAATAACTCCCCTCTTCTTTGATGTTGGAATAGGCACAAGAATAGATGGTTCAGGTACAATTACTTCGGGTATAGCTTATTTAGGAGGAGTCCAATCTTCATAATTCTTGCTTATTTTAGCCATTAATTCCTCAGCTTCCTTAGCAGTCCTATTCCTGAAAACACAATCAACACAACTATCTAGGTATGTCCTAGATTCCTCGGTTAGTCCATTATAAAATATATCAAGAAGCTCATTCTTAGGTAATGGACTTCCAGCTTGTGCATGAATCAAAGCACAAAACCTTACCCAAGATTCGGGCAATACCTCTTTTTCTCCCTAGTTAAAATCAAAAAGTTCCTGCAAAATAGCATGTCTAGCACTGGGAGGAAAATATTTTTGCAGGAAAGTACTAATCAAGCACTCAGGGCTATCAATAGATCTAGGAGGTAAATTACTAAACCAAGTTTTAGCTTCTCCTTTCAGTGAAAAGGGAAAAATCTTAGCAACAAAGTAAGTGCGCATCTTAATATCATCAGAAAACAAGCCACTCATGATAGAAAGTTCATTCATATGTGCTACCGCACTTTCATTCTTAGTCCCACAAAAAGGTTCTTTCTCGACAATAGCTATGTAAGATAGATCGAGAGAGAAATCATAATCTTCATCTATAATGTTTATGGGAGAAGCAACAAACTTAGCAGCAGGAGATAATTTGGGTCTAATAGTACGCCTCTCAAGGAGACTCTTAGCAGCGCTCCTATCATGGGTGTTCTTACATTCTTTAATAAACTCATCGGTCATCTCAACATAACCATCTTCAATATCATAACTCTCACTAGACTCAGGTGAGCTAACAGGTGTGGTAGTGTCTTCATTAGGAGTTTCGGTATTTCCAGCTATAGTGTCTTCATTAGGAGTTTCGGTATTTCCAGGTGTCATCTCAACATAACCATCTTCAATATCATAACTCTCACTAGACTCAGGTGAGCTAACAGGTGTGGTAGTGTCTTCATTAGGAGTTTCGGTATTTCCAGCTATAGTTCTAGCAATCGTAGCATCTAGGAAAGGACCTAACGAACCACTCTTATCAAGCACAGTAGAAGCAGCATCATAAGCATCAGAAGTTTCAGATTCAGCAGCAGTAGCAGTGTGTGTAGCATGTGTATGTGGTGGTGTAAGGAACTTACTCAGAACAGACGGTGAATCAAGAGCAGCAGAAGTGTTTAGAACCGTACCTCTTCTTGTAGTGTATGGTAAAATAGGAACCTTGCCATCACAAGACTTACCCATGATGGATGGATAGCAGCAAACAATAGAGAATCCAAGTGAACTTGATAAATAAAGCTATGCTCCCCGGCAACGGTGCCAAAAAATAGTCTTGATGACCCGCAAGTATAGGGGGTGTATCGTAGTATTTTCGAGGGAAGTGAAACCCAATTTATTGATTCGACACAAGGGGAGCCAGAGAATATTTATCAGCCTTAACAACTGAGTTGTTAATTCAGCTGCACCTAGAAACAATCTTGCTCACAGCAGTTTATCAGTAGCAATAGTTTTATAGTAGGAATAGTAAAGTAACAGCAGTAGTAAAGCAAAGACAGTAGTAACAAAAGCAGTAAACAGTGGGATTCGAGTGTGGTAGGCATAGGTATGAATGGACGGGCGTTACATGGACAAGATAATTCACATAGCAATCAGAACATAGGGCAATTGCAGATAAATAAGATAAAGCATCCAAGTACTAGACAATCCTAGGCACGTGTTCCATATATAGTCATACGTGCTCGTAATGAGAACTTGCACAACATCTTTTGTCCTGCCAGCCCGTTTGCAGTGGAGCCTCTAGGGAACTACTGGAAATTAAGGTGCTCCTTTTAATAGAGCACCGGAGCAAAGCATTAACACTCCGTGAACACATGTGATCCTCACATCAAAGCCATTCCCTTCCCGTTATCCCGATTTCTATCACTTCGGGGCCATAGGTTCCGGACAACAACGTGTGTAAACAACTTGCAGATAAGACCAAAAACAATACTATCATAATGAATCAATAACATGTTCAGATCTGAAATCATGGCACTCGGGCCCTAGTGACAAGCATTAAGCACAACAAGTCGCAACAAAGTCATAAAGCACTAATAAAAGATACTAGGCACCATGCCCTAACAATCTGATGCCATTACATGAATGATCTCATCCAATCCCTACCATCCCCATAGCCTACAGCGGGGGATTACTCACTCATAGATGGGGGAAACATGGATGGTCGATGGAGAAGCGATGGTGATGATGATGGCGATGATCTCCTCCAATTCCCAACCCGGCAGGGTGCCAGAACGGAGTTTCTGGTGCTGTTTCGCGGAATCTGGTGGTGGCGGCGGAGCGGAACTCCTTCTGGAAAAACATCGAACCCCCCGTAGTTTTTAGGTCAGAAGGCTCCTTATAGGCGAAGAGAGAGGCCGAGGGGGTGCCTCGGGGGGCCACACCACCCCCTGGCGCAGCCTGGCCTGGCCCGCGCCACCAGGTGGTGTGGCCACCCCCTGGCAATTCTCCGTCTCGTATTCTGGCTCCTGGAGTCTTCGGGTGAAATAGGATTTTTGGCATATTTTCTGGGATTTTTCCTGATAGTTGATTTTCTGCATAAAAAGTAGACACCAAGGCAATTCTGCTAAAAACAGCGTCAGTCCGCATTAGTTGCATCCAAATCACACAAGTATAGAGGAAAAAAAATAGCAAAAGTGTTGAGGAAAGTAGATACGTTTTGGACGTATCATAGTCCCGGAGCGGTGCAGAGGGAGCCATCCCCCGAGGAGGTGGTACGTTGTTGTGTCAAGGAGGAGGAGGAGCACGTCCACTAATATATGGCTATTTTGGAGATCAAGTTCTCCAATTTGTGGCAGGTTCTTCACAGATCACACCCGAGCTATTCTCTAGTGATGGGTCCTTATCTCTGGGTGTACACCTCCCGTGGCTCAAGACCCGGTAGTCGACGTCTAGTTTGATATGAGCGAGATGTACTTTATCTTATGTTATTGTTGCATTATCTGGATTATTCGAGATGTATTATTGTACTTTATCTTATGTTATTGTTGCATTATCTGGATTATCCGAGATGTATTATACTGTTTTCATTATTAGTACTTAATCTTTCTTCTGTATCCAAGCGTCACAATTGTAATATTCTTTTACTTAATGCAAAATTGTTTTATCTACTATATTAGTTAAGATATGGATGGTAGAGAAAATGAAGATGTGGTGCTCGACATGATATATGAGGGTACTGGAGGTTATAATAAAAATTATGGAGCAGACGGCGGTGGAGATGATGGCTCACGCTATCTAAATATTTCTAGAGGAGACGATAGTGGATACACTAGTGAAAACCATGGTGGAGAAGATGGTGGAGACCATGGCGAGGTATATA
Organism: Avena insularis; assembly: GCA_023614405.1. Taxonomy (NCBI): domain Eukaryota; kingdom Viridiplantae; phylum Streptophyta; class Magnoliopsida; order Poales; family Poaceae; genus Avena; species Avena insularis. The sequence goes on from CM042692.1 coordinate 540,564,031, forward strand.
AATCCTCTGACAATCACTAGAAGATGCATTAATTGCTTCATATATATATACTGACGAATGTTTCTTCTGTTACACCTTTGCATCGGGCTCCACTTCTGCAACTAAACGAGGCCCGGCCAAAAAGTTGGCCGCTGATGTCCGTTTCACAATTGACCTTGTCTCTGAGCTGGGTCAACCATTGGAGCCCATAGAGAGCGTCCATGCTTTTGTAAATCAATGCGGTGTGATTGTTAGGGACACCATCCCGATCACCACTCAGAAGTGGAATAAGCTGGGAAAGAAAAGGGATCAAGATGGAGCTAGTTTTGTGGATGACAGAGCCAAAGATTGTCTTTGGAATCCTCTGATGACACATTTCACCATACCAGTTTTGTCGATAGATGTGCTCACAAAAAAATGAGGTTGAAAGTCAAGGAGTTGGCTTTTAAGAAGATGGGCACACAATTTAATGACTGGAAGAAAATATTATACCAATACTATTTGAAGGAGAAAAAAGCTCGTCAATTCACTGGCCCACTAGAGAAGCAGCAAGATAACTGGGCAGCATTTCTGGAATACAAGCAATCGGAACCAGCTAAGGAATGGTCGGAAAAGAATAAGCTAAATGCTTCCAAAAAGAAATATCACCATCATATGGGCACAGGTGGCTACAGGAGTGCCATGCCCAAGTGGGATAAAACTGAGGCCGACCTAGCAGCTAAAGGGGTCACTCCAGTGACAACTAGTTGGCCCTTGAGGTCTCGAAATTGGATACTTGGGCATGGGGGATCATATGACCTAGAAACAAGGGAGATTGTTGAAAACAAATAAATTGTTGCACCCAAAGATGCACTTATTGAATTGATGAAAGAGGTTCAAGAGGGAAAAGTTCGTTCCCAACAGAGAGAACGACGAGCTAACAAAGGCCCTAGGGAATCATGAAAAGGTCGGATGAACACGAGGCTTTGGACCTTCTTATCCATCGGCTATTGGGTTTACGGATGACATTGACACTTACAAAAGCCGAGTGATAAAAACAAAGCGAGGGGAAGCGGAGGAAGCAGAGCGATTGGCGAGGGTTGAAGCCTAGTTGCAGCAGCATCAGGAGCAGATTAATGAACTTAGAGGACTCCGATAGCAAGATCCTGCACTCGAGAGTATGGCCGGCCCATATCAATGGAAAAGCAGTGTGGATTCCACGGAGGTCCAGGCTAATGATGCAACGATGGATGTGTACCCCGTGGATGCAATCAAGGATAAGACTAGTTTTTGAACTGAAGAACCTATCTATGAAGGTGGCGGTCGGCTTTGCTTTACCTTCTCCACCGGGAGTGACCTACCATTGCAATCTGATTCCAGCTGGCTATGCTCATGTCAGTGTGGATGAAATTGTATCGATATTTCAGTCATTGCAGCTTGACATCCCTGGAGGTGAAGGGGAGACGACAATGGGAGAAGTCACGAGTGGCTTCATTCTTTGTAAAAAGGAATGCATCAAGTTTCTAGGCTCAGCGCCAAGGCCACCATCTCCACCGAGAAGCAATCCATCACCTCCAAGGCCACAGTCTCCTCCCAGTAGTCCACCACCTCCAAGTCCACCCCACCTCGAGAAGAAGGGCCGCATCACGAGTCCATCGCGATCTACATTGCCTCAGCCGCCTTCACCGACTAAGAGCCAAAAGCAAAACATAACCACTGCTTCGTCGAGGGATAGCCAAACGTGAAAGTTGTCGCCCCTCCCAAGAGTACCACCGACTCCTGCTAAGAGTCCTTACGGCCTGACACTTGACGAAAACAAGGCGGTCGCAGATGCCAAAAAAGGCATTTTTGCAAGTAAACAACCCGAGCCAAAGGTCAAAGTAGATCCGAAAGTCCAGGAACAATTTAAGAAATTTCTGAAGCACCCATCCGAAGCTCAGATAAATGCACCAGATGACTATACACGCTGTCTTGTGAAGAAAATGAAATAGAAGAGAACAACTGGTAGAGGAAGCATTAGAAAAGACGTTCCCCAACTCGGAGAACAAGAAAAACAATCGATCCCCCTGCTCCATGTGTTACCCGAACCTCAACTATATGGGGAAGAACCTATGGATATGGAAACAACTATGGCATTGGCCGGGCAATGTAATATGTCTCTTGATGACATAATTGGCAGTGTTGGCCCCCCCGGCTTCTATAGAACGACAATATGTCTACGGGAAGCCTTTGATCAGTTCTGAGAGGCTCCGGGATCTTCCAACAAAAATGAGAAAATTGCATCCATGGTATATTAAAGCCACAAAATAAGGGTGACGATGGATCATAGCGAAAGTTAGAGGATAATTACTTCATTAAAGACGAGGTCCATACTGAACTTTCGGAAATCTTTTAGTTATTCAATCAGAGGGACCTCAAAAAATCTATCCTCGGTTGCTATTGTCTATAAGTGATTAGTTTATTTATGTAATTAATAAGTATCTTGCTCACCTTGTTCAATTCATTGCCGGTAATTATCCTCACTATATCCTTGTGTATGCTATGATGCAGAATGGAGATACTCGAATGTCAAAAAAGGAGAATCCAAGGATTTGGGTTCATCGACCCAAATCGAGTTAATGGAGCTATGCTAGAGGCGAAGCCTGTGGACACGGAGCAAAACTTGCTCCGGTTTTTCAAGAAGCAGCATTACTGTAAGGAAATACTATTTCCTTACCACTTCGGGTGAGAGTGTTTCTTTCTTGTACACATACTTTTGCTTACTCAATATTAAGTGCAAATGATGGGTTACTAACGTATGTAAACCTTGCGCAGCTTTCACTGGATTCTTCTAAGCATTTTCATTGACTTGGGAAGAGTTCAGATATATGACTCAACCAAAGTGGACAAGGAAGAGTACCGTAACATGATCGAAATGCTCAATAAGTAATTTCAATCATTATTGGACTATATCGGTATATTCCGTTCAATTTCTCAGATATCAAGTAATTATTAATGCATTCATTCATTATCTTTGTCGGACAGTGTTTGGACACAATTCAAGATTGCGATCCGCGGTCAATGGTGTGAGGAGTTGATTTATAAACCGATGTCGGTAAGTAGTACGAGCTACATCCGCGCATCTTTTTAATTCTAGTTTTAATATAATTATCATGGATGCTTGATTATTATTTGATTGAATTCTATTATTGTAAAGTGCGCGAGGCAGCCAAAGGGGACTAATCTATGTGAATACTATGTTTACGAGTTCATTTGCACTTGCACTAGTGAGCAGAAGTTGCAATTTCTTCAAGTACGTAAACAATTTATTTGTATTATGATAATTTGTGTTGAGTTCCATTCATATTTTTTATGACGATTGATATATTTATATTGATTTCCTTCTTTTTAGTTGGAAGCGGTGCGGGAAAAGCTCCTACCACAGGACCGCCTACTAGCAATTCAAGAGGAATTTGCGAGATTTTTGGTTGACGAGGTCATAGACCCATGCGGAGAATACAATATATATAGACCCTAAAGCATATATGTAATGGATCTCCATGTAATCAAATAGACGGGCTCTGGACCCGATTGGGACTCGTATACCAAAGTGTATATAGATGTATGTATGCTCGTAAGAGAAATTATACTATATATGCATCAATATGTACAACTACTATGTATACGAAAAATAATTGAACACAAAACACAAATGATAAGGAAAACACGAAACCCTAAAACCCCATCTCATGCCGCGGCAGCCAAATGGCCCAAAACGTTGTCGCGGCAGGAAACCTTTAGCCCCGGTTCGTGTTGGACCTCTAGTCACGATTCGTAACGGAACCGGGACTAAAGATCTGCCTTCTAGTCCTGATTCGGCAGTCCCGAATTAGCATCCGAGACTAAAGGTCCTTACGAACCGGGACTAGAGGTATGTTTTCTACTAGTGTTAATGGCATAATTCCCTATGTTTAAAATAAATATTTTAATATATGTTATTCAATATTAGAAAATTCTCTACCACACACTTTCTTGAAAATTTCATATATTTAGACTACGTCATTGATACGAAGCAATTAAACTAAACACCATTGTATGAATCTGCTCTTATCATCAATGGTCTCAGAGCATGCCTGGCATCGCCACACATGTGTTCTCTTGCTCCTATCTTCTATTAGGACGGACCACAATACACATGTTTCTTTCTCGTGCTCGTGTGTTACTAGAAATAATAAGTTTTTGTAGTATTGAATACAAATACCTCTTTTTGACGTGAGCATATATTTGAATAGGTCTATTTATTTTTATTTATGTGCGGGAGACTCTCCAAAATTGAACATGTCTACCAGAATGTCTCAAACAGATTACACTATACTTAACAACTGATCTTTTATTAAATCTTAACCGCAAATTTTAGATCCAACTATTTGAATCATTAATATGACGTGGATGAACGTGGTGAATCTATAAGATATCCAAACATTGCTAGTATTTTGAAGAATAAGTCACAACATATATGGCATCAAATCTGTATATTATGAATTACGTCTCGAACGAATCTAGCAACATTAAATTGGTGTCATAAATGTTGCTATATTTTCAATAAATTTAGTAAATTTTTACGAAGTTTGAGTTAGGACAAAGTTTAGAAATACTTGTTTGTGAATATAAGTTTATATTTGTGAACGGAGAGAGTACATGAGTGTACACAACTATGGCATCACGTTTTGGTCCAGGTACGCACATTCTTTTTTCACTTGAACAAACATGTTTCCTCGGTGGTCACATCCCTCTCGGATGTGGTTTTTCGTGGTTTCTGGTGGCTATGAATGTCGGATCTCTCTTGTCTTTTCTAGGAGAAAGTATTTGACGAGGCGGTCACGATGTCGCCTGGTACGGTGCGGACGGTACTGGCGGGCTCCGCTCGTACCAGTGATCGTTATCGGTATTGATGCCTCCTCCTTGCTTGGTATTCTTCGAGGTGCGAAGGTAAATTTATAAAATGACTTTTATGACTTATAAATATCATATAATTACACAATATGATAGCTCTAATTGATATGTTCATATATGACTTTATGATTTGGGATCCTGTTAAAACAAGAACAAAATAGTGCATGTAGACGTGGTGAAATACAAAGATCCCTACTCTATTTATGCAAAAAAAAAAAGGTAAATATGCTTCAATTTTGGACTCATCAACACACACAATTTGCAAATACTTTTACAAAGCACAACAAAGGACATGAGCAAGTGATGGACTTGCCTTGTGACTGCAAGGTAGTGAAGTCGGATGCTTGCACTCGACCTTGAGATTCTGTTTCTACAAAACACCATTATTGCCCGATAAGAATAATATTTAAAGAGGCAATAATGAACATGCATAGTAATGTCATGCACTATTTATCATAACCCTTGTATGTGTGTTTTACCCACATTATTAAAGGTTAAAGAGAATTTAATACTTTATAATTCTTAATTATTTTTGAAATATTATATTTAATATATTTGTAATATCATATATTAACCAAAGAGTTTAAAAGTAATTTTTATTTAATTTTCGCTCTTATCCGTATTTTATTGGCTAAAAATACATATATCAATTTTATTGGCTAAAAATACAAATTAATATTTTTATAATACAAAATATATATTTAGTATCACAAAAGTTCATTTTAATTATTTTTAAGCATTACCTTTAACTTTAGGAAATTCCTTAAAGTATTAATGTCAATAAAATAATTAATTTAGGTCTTATTATCCAAAATTTCAACTTATTATTTTTCATAATAGTTTATGTTTTTATGAACATTTGGATATATTATTGTATTTTTATTTATTTTTTGAGAGCTTATTAATACTAGGGGTATTTTGGTCTTTTGATAAATAGATTAGGGTTCCAATTCTTTAAATCTAGGCCTGGCTCGTTGGGCTGGCTGGCCTAGCCCGACCTGGCCAAGCGGGTTCGGTCAAACCCACTCGCCTCTCCACTGGACCGGTCCACCGGCCCATTGCTCTCCCCTCTCACTCATTCTCTCGCTCGACCTCACCCTCCCCTCTCTCTCTAGCGACCATGTGCTGCCCCGGTGACGCAGCTCGATTCCGGCTGTCCTCGACCTCTCCGGCTATCACTGCCGTGGTGCAGGATGGTGCAGTCGACGATGCTCTGTCGACTAGCCCATCCCGATTCGATCCTCGGGCCCTTCTCTGGCCACTCTGCCTCTTCCCTACTACTTAGGGTTTGGACCCCGCTAGTGGTTCGGCGCTTCAACGCTACCCTGGCATCATCTTGGTGCTTCAGTGAAGAGATGGTGTCATGTCCGTCCTCTGTAGTCTCCATGACCGTGGTCTGGCACGGGTTGTAGCGCCCTCCAGGTGCTCTCAGTGGCACAGTGTTCGTCCCCATCATCGGCCACTGCTTCCTCTTCTAAACCTAGCGAGGACTTACGGATGAGTCTGTCTCCTTCCCCCTCTGCTCTCTGTCTCCCTTACTACTCTTTGTGTGGATGCTATGGTGAATTCCTAATTAGGGTTCATCCCCTGTTTTAGGATTCACCCCTATAGTTGTGGTTAATAGTGATGATTTAAATTATCTACAGTGTAATTTTCCTATGGATGAACTATGAAGAATTTGATGCCATGTTTGATTTGGTATTCCTGACAGTTTTTTCTGTTAAATTGGATATTTCTGAAACCGAACCTACTATTATCTAGATACATATGTAGCTAGATGCTATGATGATGATCTAGGAATGACAGATGCTTGTTAGATTGTGATTAAAATGCTTCGGTATTGAAGCACTAAAGTTGACTACTTATTCAAAATGTATGATGGCTTGCTGAAGAGGAATCCTAGTGGTTTTCACTCTAGAGCTTTCTTCTGATGGCATTGATGGCTAAAAATATATCGAGCTCGTTGGGGAACCCCAAGAGGAAGGTATGATGAGCACAGCAGCAAGTTTTGCCTCAGTTATGAAACCATGGTTATCGAACCAGTAGGAGCTAGGAAACACCTCCAATGTGTTGTTTCGAACTTGGAATCCTGCACAACACAACCACATAACTTTGCCCCAACTTATAGTGAGGTTGTAAATCTCACCGGGTTTGCTGAAAACAAAGTATTAAACATATTCTATGGAAGATAGGAATTGCTTGCAGAAAGTAAACAGTAAATAGTAACAGATTGTAGATTGATGATAAAAGAATGGACCGGGGTCCATAGTTCACTAGAGGTGATTCTACTTAAGATAGATGACATGTTGGGTGAACAAATTACAGCGGGGCAATTGATAGACATCAAGAAAGCATACATGCATATACTAATCATCTTGACTCCTATGAGATTTGATTGGGCATTACAACATTATACATAGACTGTAATCCAACTGCATCTATGACTAATAATCCACCTTCAGGTTATCATCCGAACCCAATCTAGTATTAAGTTGCAAGCAACAGATAATTGCATTAAGCAAAGTGTGTAAAGTAAACAATACGATTGCCCCATGGACAAAGGATTGCTGTTTTCTCCCTAGTAGCAGCAGCACATCTAGTACCTTAGAGATTTCTGTCACTTCCCAGATTACTATTGGCATGAACCCACTATCGAGCATAAATACTCCATCTTGGAGTTACTAGCATCTACTTGGCCAAGATAGCTACTAACAACAGAAAGCATGCAAGATCAGAAATAACAAAGACATGATAGAATCAACAATCAATCTGAAATAGCATCTCAATATCCATCGGATCCCCGCAAACACAACATATAAGATTACAAATAGATGATCTTGATCATGAACAGAGATCACAAGATCTAAACATGGTAGCACAAAGGAGGAGAACCAACCATCTAGCTACTACATGCACCTGTAGTCCAGAGATGAACTACTCACGCATCACACCGGAGGCAGGTATGGTGATGAAGAAGGCCTCCAGGGTGATCTCTCCCCTCCAGTAGGGTGCTGGGAAGAGCTTCAAATCCCTCCCGATCTAGGGATGGAGATGACAGCGGCTATAGACTCTTTCGTGGAATTTTGATCGGGTCCTTAGGGTTTTCGTCCCGGGAGGCTTTTATAGGCGAAGGGGAAGGTCGGTGGAGTACCAGGGGGGCCACACCCCCTCGTGGCGCCCCCTAGGCCGCACCGCCACCAGGTGTGGCCACCCTGGTGCGCCACTTCGTCTCCCCTCCTAACTCCGTGTTGCTTCGGGTAAAATATTGACTTTGGCTTTTGTCAGGTCCAATTCCGAGAATATTTCCTTACTAGCTTTTCTGAAACCAAAAATAGCAGAAAACAAGCAACTAGCACTATGGCATCTTGTTAATAGGTTAGTTCCAGAAAATGTGTAAAAATAATCCAAAGTGTGGACAAAACATAAGTAGATATAAAACAAGCATGGAACATAAAAAAATATAGATACGTTTACGACATATCAACATTCCCAAGCTTAACTCCTTCTCGTCCTCGAGTAGGTAAGTGGTAAAAAAGAATAATTTTTTAGGTAACATGCACCATCACAATCTTGATCAAGGTATTTGTAAAACATTGATAGCTGGGATCATAGTTCTTTAGCATAACATGAAATATAGTTCTAACAATATGACATAGCAACTATGTTGTAGCATGAAAAGGCACAAACAAAAGATTCATGAATAACAATGCTTTGCAAGACGTTTGTTTGTTTCACATATAGAAAACATAATGAGAATGGTATTCAGCTTGTCCCTCATAGTGTAGCAAAACATAAATGCATAGGACACCTTCAAAGTTTATAAGGGTGACGAGATACAAATAGTTTAAGAACAAGAAATATCAAGGTTATGAATCAATCAACAAGTTTTGGGACAATGCACATTAAACTAAGAATGACCACTATGCTCTCTTAATAGGTGCATAAAGATAGAAGATGGAGACTCAACATAAAAGTAAAAGAATGTCCCTTCATAGAAGGAAGCAGAGATTCAAGTTTCATAAAAAACTTCCAAAATTATGGTACTTATTAGCCTTCAGCTCTCATTGCCCCTATCATAAGCATCTTTAGGTGATTAAGGTTAAAGTGAACAAATATGAGGATATGCTTGACAAGTTATAAGCTGAAAATCTCATGCCCCTTGATTACAAGTACCGTTCCTCATGCTACTCAACTTTAGTCACACGTAAGTTCTTGTAATTATAAGTACATGTGTATCATAGAGAACCGCCAACGGGGTACCCCTTGCCCGATGATACAGAAGATTCCCCATATCAAAATGACAAGGTAAGCAGACAAGAAGCATCTCAGCAATCCTTTTATTTCCTATTTGCATAGGCTTTTCTCCCTTTTTTTCTTTCCTATTTGCATATGTTTTTTATTTTTATTGAGGATGCTTCACAGATGCTCACTATGGTTACGCTACAGGTTTCCACCATGATTAGGCATGGCTTAGACTAGCCGCCCAGACGTTTCTCTAGCACATATACGAACTCCATGAGCCTTACAAGCTCCCCTTTCATTTCACACCATTGGGATCCATAAGCAAAAGAGCATGATATCAACTAAATAAAGTGCAATGTTGAAAGCGTTCCCCATGATAACATGGTTCTGATTATTCACAACTTACAAAACGCAAGCATATATGCAACATCGATGGGCACAACTTACAAAACCCAAATAAAGTATTAAAGGAGAATACCACAATATTATGCTTTTATATGCTAAAACAACGCATGATTCTTTCAAGGCACATTAAGCAATCTCAATTGTTTGTAACAAGTCATGCTACAGCAATAATCACTAAGCATAAAGTCAAAACAATATCAAGCATGACATGATGAAGTCTAAGTCACAGTCAAAAACAAGTTCCTTTTGTACCACTTATAAGCATGAACTTTCCTACTCTTTTCCAATCCAAATCAACTTATTTGAACTTATGTATGAATGCGGGGGTCCAACCAATTTATTCAAGCAAACTAAGCAAACGAAAACTAAAAACAAAATGAAGACGCTCCAAGAACAACACAATTGTGCATGAAACAATAAAAATGAAGTGTTTGGCTGAAACCTGAGATTTTTATTGATAAAGAAGGGGATGCCTTGGGCATCCCCAAGCTTTGACGCTTGTAATTCTTGAATATTTCTTGGGGTGACATAGGTTGCATTCCCAATCTTGAGCTTTTGTTCATACTTCATCTTATCACATTACTCTTCCCTACACTTTAAATTTCCTTCATACAAAACTTCACACAATCTTCATTAGCAACATTAGTGTATTCAAGATAATAAGTCTTTTGGTTCAGTCTCAACACAAGTAAAACTTCCATTAAAACATAAGCTACTGTAGCAATTCGTTTAAAAAAATTCAAGTGATCAAAGAGAACTCAAAAAAAAGAGAGATTAAGAGGCAACTGCAAATAATGGCAGAAATCTGTCAAAAACGGACAAGCAGGTAAAAATCGATTTTTTTAAGACCTTCTGTTGCTCAAATCGAAACGTGTTAAACTAAAAGAAAGTTATATAACAAGCTGGGGTAGAAGCACAAAAAATTACAGCTCAATCCAATATACAGAGATTTTTCACGAATTTTTACAACGAAGCACAAAAATCTGTTTCGGGACAACAACTTTCCCAAGCATTATTTCTCTCTTATTAGAGGTTATTCTTGGCACAAAAACCATACAAAAAGGATAAGGAGCGGTTATTAGATAGGTAATAACTTCTAAGACTCAACAAAAGGTTCCTACAGAAATTTGGGTTAACTCCCAATAAGTGCTTTTCTTTAACGCCTTTGAGCTAGGCATAAGAAGCAAGAAACAAGTATTCTCAAATGAAGAAGCATTAAGAGCAAACTTTGTTTTAATAGGAGAGGCAAAAGGAATCTTCTCTCTTTTCTTAGGGAAGTGTTCTCTATCTTTGTTGAGTGGGAATTGATATGTAATGGTGTCTTCTTTCATATTAATAATGGCACCAACAGTTCTAAGAAAAGGTCTTCCCAAAATAATAGGACAAGAAGCATTTCATTCAATATCCAAAACATAGAAATCAATGGGGACATAGGTATTGTTAACCATAATAAGAACACCATTAACACTCCCCATGAGTTTCTTTTTAACATTATAATCAAGTTGCACATCTAAATAACAATCTTCCAATGGTGGTAAATCAAGCATTTCATAAATCTTTCTAGGCATAATAGAAACACTGCTATCAAGATCACATAAAGCTTTGAGATCAAATTCGTTCACTTTCATATTAATGATGGGTTCCCAACCATCTTCTAATTTCATAGGAATAGAAGCTTTATGTTTCATATTTTCTTCTTTAATTTTTATGAGAGCATCAGTAATGTGTTTTGTAAAGGCCATATTAATAGCACTAGAATTAGGACTTTTAGCAAGCTTTTGTAGGAACATAATTACTTCAGAGATATTGCAACCATCAAGATCAAAATCATAATTACCATCTAGAGTAGTAGAGCTATTGTTTCCCATATTTCGAAGAATTTCAGCATTTTTATTATAGAATGTTCCATTGGTTTTAGGCATTATTGCAAAAGGAATGGGGGATCCATTGGGTTTGCTAGCTTCAACATTTGTGGTGGTCATAGTACAAATACTACTATTTTTTAGAAATTTCATCTTCTCTTTCCCACTTAGCATGCAATTCAGCTAACAGTCTAACATTTTCATCAATTCTAACTTGTATGGCATTAGTAGCAGCAAAGGGATTTTCAATAGTTCCAGGTTTAGCAGCCATTTTATTCAAAGAAGATTGTGCTTCAGGCAATGATGTTATATTTCTTTCAGCATTAGAGAGTTTTTCCTCAATAGTTTAATTAAAGTCAGTTTGTTTACTAATAAAATCTTTAAGCATGACTTCAAGTTTAGAGGGTGCACTCCTATTGTTGTTGTAGGAATTTCCATAAGCATTACCATTATTGGGAGGATATGGTCTATAATTATTACTACCAAAATTATTCCTATAGGCATTGTTGCTAAAATTATTATTTCTAATAAAGTTCACATCAACTTGCTCTTCTTGAGCAACCAAAGAGGCTAAGGGAACATGATTTGGATCAATATGAGCTTTCCCGTTAACAAGAATAGACATAATAACATCAATTTTATCATTCAAGGAGGAGGTTTCTTCAACACAATTTACCTTCTTACCTCGTGGAGCTCTCTCAGTGTGCCATTCATAATAGTTAACCATCATATTATCTAGAAGATTTGTTGCAGCACCCAAAATAATGGTCATAAAGGTACCTCCAGCAGCAGAATCCAGCAGATTTCTTGAAAAATAATTCAGTCATGCATAAAAGATTTGGATAATCATCCAAGAAATCAGTCCATGAGTGGGACAATTCTTTACCAAAGATTTCATTATTTCCATAGCTTGAACAACATGTTCATTATCAGATTGTTTAAATTTCATTATTTCACTTCTCATAGATATAATCTTAGCAAGAGGATAGTATTTTCCAATGAAAGCATCTTTGCATTTAGTCCAGGAATCAATACTATTTCTAGTTAGGGATAACAACCATTCTTTAGCTTTTCCTCTCAAAGATAAAGGAAACAATTTAAGCTTAATAATATCTCCATCTATATCCCTATGTTTTTGCATCTCACAAAGCTCAACAAAGTTATTAAGGTGAGCATCAGCATCTTCAGTACCAACACCAGAGAATTGTTCTTTCATAACAAGATTGAGAAAAGCAGGTTTAATTTCAAAGGAAGTAGCTTCAGGAACTGGTGGAGCAATAGGTGTGCACATGAAATCATTGTTGTTGGTGCTAGTGAAGTCACACAACTTAGTGTTTTCAGGAGTATTCATTTTTTTGTGTTTTTTCATAAAGGAAGCAAACCTGTACAACTATTTTTTTTGTTTTTGATAACGAAACAAGCAAACAAAGCAGAAAATAAACTAAGCAAAACAAAAAACAAAGTAAAGAGATTTGTTGTGAGGGACTCCCCTTGTGAAGATGTCCTTGACTCCCCGGCAACGGTGCCAGAAAAGAGGCTTGATGGCTAAAAATATATCGAGCTTGTTGGGGAACCCCAAGAGGAAGGTATGATGAGCATAGAAGCAAGTTTTCCCTCAGTTATGAAACCAAGGTTATCGAACCAGTAGGATCAAGGAAACACCTGCAAGGTGTTGTTTCCAACTTGGAATCATGCACAACACAACCACAAAACTTTGCCCCCAACTTACAGTGAGGTTGTCAATCTCACCGGTTTTGCTGAAAACGAAGGATTAAACGTATTGTGTGGAACATAGTAATTCCTTGCAGAAAGTAAATAGTAACTAGTAACAGATTGTAGATTGATGGTAAAAGAATGGACCGGGGTCCATAGTTTACTAGAGGTGATTCTCCTTAAGATAGATGACATGTTGCGTGAACAAATTACAGCGGGGCAATTGACAGACACCGAGAAAGCATACATGCATATACTAATCATCTTCACTCCTATGAGATTTGATTGGGCATTACAACATTATACATAGACCATAATCCAACTACATCTATAACTAATAATCCACCTGCAGATTATCATCCGAACCCCCTCCAATATTAAGTTGCAAGAAACAGATAATTGCATTAAGCAAAGTGTGTAAAGTAAACAATATGATTGCACCATGGACAAAGGATTGCTGCTTTCTGCCTAGTAGCAACATCACATCTAGTACATTAGAGATTTCTGTCACTTCCCCATATTACTAGAGGCATGAACCCACTATCAATAATAAATACTCCCTCTTGGAGTTGCTAGAATCTACTTGGACAAGATAACTACTAACAACGGAAAGCATGCAAGACACAAATAACAAAGACATGATAGAATCAATAATTAATCTGAAATAGCATCTCAATATCCATCGGATCCCCGCAAACACAACATGTAAGATTACAAATAGATGATCTTGATCATGAACGAAGCTCACAAGATATAAACATGTTAGCACAAAGGAGGAGAACCAACCATGTAGCTACAACATGGACCCGTAGTCCAGATATGAACTACTCATGCATCACACCGGAGGTAGGCATGGTGATGAAGAAGGCCTGCAGGGTGATCTCTCCCCTCCGGCAGGGTGCCGGGAAGAGCTTCAGATCCCTCCCGATCTAGGGATAGAGATGATGGTGGCTATAGACTCTTTCATGGAATTTTGATCGGGTCCTTAGGGTTTTCGTCCCGGGAGGCTTTTATAGGCGAAGGGGCAAGGTCGGTGGAGTACCAGGGGCACACCTTTAGTGGCACCCCCAGGCCGTGCCTCCACTAGGTGTGGCCGCCCTGGTGCGCCACTTCGTCTCCCCTCTGGACTCCGTGTTGCTTCGGGTAAAATATTGACTTTGGCTTTTGTCCGGTCCAATTCTGAGAATATTTCCTTACTAGCTTTTCTGAAACCAAAAATAGCAGAAAACAGGCAACTGCCACTGTGGCATCTTGCTAATAGGTTAGTTCTAGAAAATGTGTAAAAATACTCCAAAGTGTGGACAAAACATAAGAAAGTAGTTATAAAACAAGCATGGAACATCAAAAATTATAGATACGTTTACGACGTATCAGGCATACAGATACTATATAAGCTACTCTATATGATTTTCTAGTAAGATGATCCATTCATATATCAGATAAGGATTACTCATTTGGATGATGATACTGATTTTTATATAAATGAACTTTGTAAAATGATTCTTTTAGATAAACAGAAATGATTCGTAAATAATTTTTAGGAAGTGATTTGATAGGAAGATTTAGAAATGGAATTCTCTAGATATGGATTCCTGTAGTAAGCTAAATCTTTGTGATACCTTCCAAGGAATGGTACACAAGATTGTAGTCTTGCACAACTGTATTCCTGAATTGAGATTCTAAATGGCTTTTATATTTGCAAGAGTTGGAATTGTAATAAGAACATGGTTATACTTGATATTTTCTTAGCTAGCCTAGGATGTTGGTCTGAGGCAATTATTTTATTAAGAACAGCTGCTAGACTTTGTTGTCTATTTTCTTAAATAACCTAGGATGTGCAAACTATGTTTTTTTCATTAATACTGAGGATATTCTCCAACATCTACTCTGTATACATATGTGGGATTAAGTGTAGGATCGAAAGATTTGAGGTTTACCCTGGATCTAGGGTAGATTGTGGTAGCTGCTGCCTTGTGTTGCTATTACCTGCTACCCTGGTGACTGCTGTTGCTGGCTACTCCTTCTTGGCCTTGCTCTGCACCTCCTAGAACTATGCCTGCTCCTCCTTGAACAGGGATGCTCCTTCTCTGGCTTTCCCTTGCCCAACACCTAATGCACCCCCTCCTTGGTAACCATCCTCATGATGATCTGGTGGTTTTTCTATGATGTTTCTCGGGACATTCTGGTAAGGATCTAGCAAGTGCTAGTGTTTTTTCTTGCGTGTTCTAAAGATAGAAAAGTGGTTGTGGTTGTGAACTGGTTAGCAAAGCTTGCTTTGCTGTTTGCGAGTGGTGACTTTATCCACCTCTCTTCTCTCCGGTTATTGACATCACACTCCATGCATGGAAGTGTGTAAGCTGCTTGACTATTGGATTTTCCTATGGACCAGCTCGAAGGGAAAAGATCTGCTACCCCTTCCTTTTACTGTGCGTATCTAGAGAAACTTGCCCCTTTGATTTTTTCAATGATGTGTCTAAACAATGAATCTCATTGTTCAAACTGAGAGCAAAACTAACATAACAATTCCTTTTTATTTATGTCTGTTTCTTTGTTTTGCATGTACAAAGTTAGAGATAAAGGATCATGAAAATTAGATTAGGAAATAGATAGATATTGGTTTAGGTTTTCATTTTATCACCTTTGTAATTATTTTTCATTTGGCTTCTGTAAAGAACAATGTAATATCAATTTATTATTCAATAAAGCCCATTTTCTTTTATTACAGTTATTTTTGTAATATAATATCTTATTTATTCATTTGTATTTGAGGTACTGTTATTGAATGAAGGAAAGAATAAGAAATAAACTTTTTTATATGAATTCTTCTATTTATATTATATTGAATTATTTTTCATGTATAATATTTAATATATATCCAAGGATTCATACTTTCTATTTATAAATACTTTTTGAAAACAATAAAATCTTAAATAATTCTAATTTTTAAATGTTTTCAACTGTGATTCAAATTTAAATTATTCAGCCCAAAATTATTTAAATTTTTAAAGATCATGTCAAAATTTATAGCAATCACTATGAAGAGCTAAATCCTAACTCAAAATTGTGAAGAAAACTCTGATCTCTCCAGGGTTTTGTTTGGCGAAAAAGTTACCGTAATTTTTCAAATGAATACATGCAAATGCACATTTTTCTATTTCTACCCTTCGTTGGTTTCTAAACGCTGGGATGTTACAGTAGGGTTTGGCAACTTTTCACCAAGAGTATGGTAGGTGATTTTAAAGAAGAGTTTAGTTTTCATCCGGTATAGGTAAGTAGTACGAGCTAGGTTCGTGCATCTCTTTAATTCTAATTTCAATACAATTATATCATGCTTGAGTATTATTTGATTGAATTATATTCTCGTAAAGTGCGAGAGACAGCCACTAGAGACTAATTTGTATGGATATGTCATTTGCGAGTTTATTCGCTCGGAGGTCAGTGAGCAGGACGGTGCGACATTTATAGCAGTACATGAACAATGTATTCACAATTTGATTTTATTACCATCAATTGTGTTGAGTGTATTTATATTGATCTCCTTATTTGATATATATAGTTGGACAGAATACGGGAGAAACGCCAATCGAAGGAGCGCCTAATAGTAATTCAAGAGGAATTGACAGGATTTTTGGCTGACCATGTCATAGACCCACGGGGAAAATTCCATACCACGAGATTCTAGTGATTTCATGATCTCCATGTAATAGAATAGACGGGCTCTAGTCCCGATTGTGATCTCCATTTAACCAAATTATATATATATATATATATAGTACACTCGGGTGTAGTTACACCCACACGTGTTTAACACTATATAGGCAGTATCTACCATACCGGAAGATATGTATGCGTAATATGAAGTATATAAGAATATTTGGGCAGTATATATACTATTTTTTTGGTAGCATGTAATTTTTATTCACATACTCCTTTTGTACGTACAAATATGACGGTATTTTACATATATAATGCAAACTATGCGTCCAATTGTAATTTTTTCACCTAACTTGCTTGTAAGTATATTAAATATAGTATATGAACATAGTCAAATAGATAAAGTATTACAAATACTTCCGTAAGGTAGTATATGAGACGTGGGTGTAGTTACACCCGGGAGTAAGAAGTATTTTTCCTATATATATATATATATATATATATATATATATATATATGTATGCTCGTAAGACAAGTTATATTATATATGCATCAACATGTACGTTATATGTTATATTATATATGCATCAACATGTCACGGGATTCTAGTGATTTAATAATCTCCATGCACCAAATTGTATATAAAAATGAAAAAGAATTGATAATGAAAAACCCCTAAAACACTAAATCTAGTGCCCCGTCTCTAGTCCCGGTTGTTGTTACCAACCGGGACAAAAGGTCCTCCTGCCCCGCCACGTTGCCGCTGCCACGTGGGGGCCTAACCGAACTGGGACTAGAGATAGGGGCCTCTAGTCCCGATTCCGCAGTCCTAGCTGCAGAACCGGGACTAGAGCCCGTCTAGAACCGGTACTAGAGGCCCGTTCTCCACTAGTGCACCTCCACGTACCATAGGCCGGTGGAGCTGTAGAACACCAACAACACAACCTGGTGGGATCCTCCCCATCGGTCACCGACACGAACTTTGGGGAGGCGTATCCTCTCGAAAGTATTACACAAGAGGACGGTGATGCCGAACTAGAACCCAGAGAGCTCGATTCTGACCGGCTCGAGCGACGATGTTGGCGACGAGGATGGTGGTGGCAAAGCGTTCTGGCCTACCCATCCTTCCCTTCCTCACTGACCTTGGCCTCGGCTTCCAGCGTGGCCATGGGGCCGTCCGAGATGCCCACTACTAGAGAAAAGGCTATAGGAGACATCCTTATAGGAGGAGCATTTATACCATATGCGCCTCCAATAAAATAGGTGAGGTGCACTGCCTCCATGTGCCTCTAGTATAAAAATAGACGGGGCGCATATTATTAGGATGCGCCTCCTATAATCTCTCTTTCGGATGAAATCTGTAGCCCCAGATTATGCGAGGCGCATTCTACTCCATATGCGGCTCGAGTAGTTCAAATACTTGAGGCGCATATAGAGCAAATGCACATCTAGTAAGTTCTGTGGGCCCATTTGTGGTAGGTAGCAAAATATAGGAGGCGCACCAGCAGATATGCGCCTCAAGTATTTTCCAATACTAGAGGCGCATCACTGTGACAAAATTGAAAAACATGAATTTCGATGTATTTTGCAAAAAGAAGGCCATGGACCGGTAAAACGGCTTTAACTTTTGCATACGATGTTGGAAAAAAAAGTTTAATATATCAAAATGACCGTCTCGAAATTTCCTACTCTATTTTATCCGCTGAAAGGTGTTGAAGATTTTATAGATTACCCAAATTCGAAAAGAGGAAAAAGTTATGCCAGACAGAAGTTTTGTTTCTACTAAAAAACAAAAAATTATTCGAGGCGCATATCATATGGTATGTGCCTCGCATAAGTGAAGCCGGATTCAAATTCAAAACAGCCACCTACCACACCTATATAACACCTACCACCTCTCCTCCTTCTCCTTCTCCTTCTCGTCCACCTCGCCTCCTTCTCCTCCACCTCTCCTTATTCTCCCCTTCTCCTCCTTCTCCACTCTCCTCCTCCTCCACCTCCAGTGGCATCCTCCTCCTCTTCCTTCGGGAACCTTCTCCTCCTCCGCAGATCTCCTCCTCCTCCTTCGGCGACCACTCCAGCCATGGCCTCCACAACCACACCGACCACCTCCTCCTCCACCTCCGGCGACGACCTCCGGCGGCCTCATCCTCCTCCACCACCTCTGGCGATGACCTCCGATGAAATTTCGGCCAGATCCATATCTATATGTAGATATGGCCGCCATTTTTTTTTGAAATTTAAAAATAATATACGAGGCGCATTCGAATCAATATGCGCCTCGTATATGCAGAATATAGGAGACGCATATTCAGAGTATAGGAGGCGCATATTCAGAATATAGGAGGCGCATATCTATATGCGCCTCGCATATCCAGGATATAATATGCGCCTCGCATAAAAAATACGCGAGGCACGGCGCTAGAGGCGCATATGATATGCGCCTCACATAGCATTTTCCCTAGTAGTGGCCCTCCCCTCGATCCTATGCTGCCGGCCATGGCTGTGGTGGTAGGGACGACTGTCGTGGTGGAAGATGAGAGTGTGAAAAATCGATGTGGGTGGTCTGCTTAAGAAGGCGGAGGCATTGGATACCGACATGGAGGCCGAAATGGCCGTATTGATGGACGGCTCGCGCATGCCTCGGGCAGCGTGACCAGCGCAAGCATCAGACGACGCGACCAACATAGTGGTTGGCGAGGAAGAAGATATGACGGCATAGACGGTTTAGTGGCCGCCATTAATTATAAATGCAAGAGGCCGGTACGGGTCTCTGTCATGTGGGTCAAGGTCGAACGAAGGGAGGACACGTGGACGCGGACATGCGTAAGTGCAAACGCTGCGGTTATTTTTTATCGAACCATGTGAGTGTGAACTATTCATATGTAAACACTATTTTAATTATATTACCTAAGCTAGTTTATTTGCTTGTCAAAATATATATTTATCTATGTAAAAATTGGCTGTAAACTATTTATATACAAAGGACCAGGTCTGAACAGCGCTGACCAGACGCGGACATATTGGTCGCGCCGCTGGGCACGGCTATCCGGACAGGCCGAATCGCGATCCTAAAGTGACTGCAGGCCGGAGCAGTGGAGATGCCCTTACGCCTCACTGTCCACATACAGCGAAATGGATAGCGAAAGGGATGCTCTTACGGGTATTGGTTGGTTTGCTTGCTGAGAAATCGTAACTGTCACGCAGTCACGCTGCAGCTTGCGTCATATGATTACCGTTTTCTTGCGATTAAATACCAGTATGCATCAGTATGCGAAAAGGAGGTCGGTCTGTTGATAACGACAGAAGAATGCATGACATGCTTGAAACTACTAGCCACATGGGTTCCAGGCATATACATGTGATCGATCGATGTTATTTTTTTTCCTTTGAGTCTCATGTCTTCTACACGCCAAGTCCCTCTCATATCTCTCATATGTATAAACTGGTATGACACAAGGAATACAAATACACATGGACAATAAAATATGCTATATATATACATATATTACGTGAGGCTATACATAATTGTCATTTACTAGGAAGGCTCTTGACAAATGACAAAGGGAAATACATACACTTCGTGGGCTCATTCACTTGACATGAATTTTTCATGGCTGATAATTGCCTTCGACACTGCTATGTTTTGTGATTCTTATGGTGATATTCTTACCATCCCCTTGGTTATCTTATAATGTTACAACAGTTAAAATGATATTGACCTGTAACAAATAACACTATCAGAGATGACGAGAAAAGAAATAACCATGAGGCCTTGTTTGGTACTAGTGTTTTAGTGGGATAATACCCAGAGGGATTGGGTGAAACCCTCACCTACACCCAAACCCCTCTAATCCCCGCAAAACCCCAATCCCCTCCAATCCACTGGGTAGGGGTAGTGTATTGCATTTGGGGAAAAATACAGTAGAACTTAGTAAAAGTGGGGATTAGTGCGGATTGAATCATGCAACACTCTAAAACCAACATACTTTTTTTTGAGATAAAACAATATATTAAACATACAAGCCGCCTCATTAAAACCCTCCAGTCCCCTTTAGGTACCCTGGTAAGGAAAAAGAGTGCGTCTGAAACTTGCAGCCAATCAAATAATCATTACATCGTTTGTGAGAGATTCAAGAAGAAAGCTAAGGGTCTCATCGACCCAATTACAATATATCTTATCTATAAAGCATGATCCACTAGTACAAAACAGGTCTCTAGTCCCGGTTTGTAAGGGGATTTAGTCCCAGATTGTAATCCGGGACTAACGTATCGGGATTAAAGGTTAAGCCTTCAGTCCCGGTTCTGTTACGAACCGGGACTAGATTGTCTCCATGTGGCCCCGCTAGATGCCCTGGGCTGGAGGATCTTTAGTCCTGGTTCATAACACGAACCAGGACTATAGTTGTTCTGCCGCGGCAGCGTTTTGCGGCAACCTACTGCCGCGGAAGGAGATGGGGTTTTAGAGTTTTAGGGTTTTCTTTTTTTTCTTTTTTTGTGTTCAATTATTTTTCATTTTGTGTTTTTATTTCAAACAAGTTTTCATATACATATTATTCTGTGCTACTACATGCTGTATACGTTGATGCAAATATAATATCATTTCTCTCACAATTACATACAGACATATTTATATACACAACTTGGTATACGAGTGCCAACCGAGACTAGAGCTCGTCTATTTGATTTACACGAAGATCATTACATTACATGGATACTATAAAGTCTATCCATGTTGTACTGTCCTTTTATGTTTATGACGTTCCTAAGAAAAAATTCTGACAACTCCTCTTGAATTGCTAGTAGGCGTTCATGTGGTAGGAGCTTATCGCGCATCGTATCCAACTATATATAAAGAAGTTGATCATTATAAATGTGTACAACAAAAATTATGGTATAAAATAAATTGTGAATATATTGTTTATGTACTCGAAGAAAGTCTATGCCCTGCTCCATACACCCACGAATGAACTCACATACGTAATATCCACATAAATTAGTTCCTTATGACTGCGTCGCACACTGTTTAAGAATATAATTCAATCAAATAATAATCAAGCATGATAATTGTATGGAGACTAGAATTGAACAGATGCGAGGACCTGCTCCAAAAGTCAGCTCTTTACGTCAATCACCCTGAACCTCCTTCGTGAACCTTTTCCAAACCCTGTCTGGCAAAAAAGAAATAAATGGGTTATTAATTACTTGACATATCGGAGAATGAACGATAGAGACAGATATAGTGCGATAATGATTGAAATTACTTTTGGAGCATATCAAGTATGATGCGGTAGTCTTCCATCGACTTCTTTAACGAGTCCAAGATTTCAACTTTTGCACGGTCAACGTCAATGTTTAGAAGAATCCAATGGTAGCTGCGCATGTTTATATACACTTAACATCAAGTAAATACAAAGTGAATGTGTACAAGATAGTAAGAATCTCACCCGTAGTGGCAAGGAAATAGTATTTGCGTCTTGTAATGTTGCTCCATTAAAAACATTAGCAAGTTATCCTCCGATATCCTCGGGGTGCTCCTTTAGCGAATGTCCATTAACTCTGTTTGGGTCAACCAACCCAATGATGTAGATTGACTTTATTCTACATTCCTGAATCTTCATTCTGCATATATAATAGCATACAAAAGAAGATATAGTGAGGATAACTACAGGCAATGAATTGAACGAGCTAAGTTAGAGATTTAATTACTTACAGATAATAGCAGCTGGGGAGGGACTTGTTGAAGGCGTCTAGGTTGAATATCTGAAATAATTCAGAAAGTTCATTAGAGATAATGTCTGGACGGAAGTACTCCTCTCGAACTTTACATAGGAGAAATTATCGCTCTTCCTTTGTGACTTTCAAGTACCAGACATGCAAAAGTCGCATATGTGTTGGCAGATCATCGAATACCTCATCGCTGACCAGAGGCTCGCCGTAGACAAATTTCTGTGCTATTGGTGCCTTGGCGACATCTCCGCCGCGTAGAAGTAGTTCGAAAGGCACGTTATACTCCTTGGCTAATTTAATAGTGTCTTCCGTAACTATTGCACCTTGAGCGAGCTGGGGTAACACCTCGAGCGGGGCAATCGATTGTTTTGCCTGTTTGCCAAGCTGGGCAACTTCTTTTGATCTTCTCCCGCTTGCAGTACTGCTTGATGACTTCTCTTTTAGTGTCTTCGTAAGATAGCGTGCATAGTCATCTTTCCTATATAACACATGTTGGGGTGGTTGTCCAAGGAATGCCTTGAAGTGCTTCTTGACTTTTGGATCAACTTGCACTTGTGGCTCGGGTTGTTTTGGTGCAAAATGGGCCTTCACTTCGGCTTGGGAGATCATCTTGTTTTCCTCAGCAGTCCGGTGATAGGCTAACTTGGGAGGAGACGGAGGTACTCTTGGGATGGGATCTTGTCATTTTCGGCGTCGGTTATGCTTCGACGTAGCGGTGCTATTCTTCCGCTTTCTTCCCTTTGATTTAGTGGGCGAAGGCGGAGGCGCCTAAGATGGAGATGCACTCGCGCTGCGGTCCCTCTCAAGGAGGGGTGGGCTATTGTTTCTCGGTGGAGGCGGTGGACTCGGAGGTGATGGTGACCTCGGAGGTGATGGATTGCTTCTCAGAGGAGAAGATTGCCTTGCCGCCTAGCCTGGAAACATGATGTGCTGCTTTTTCCAAAGAATGATCCCACCCTCCACTTATCCTAGTGTTTTCTCCCCTTCACCTGCAGGGATGTCAAGCTCTAGTGGTCGACATGTCGGTTCAACTTCATCCAAACCGACACGAGCATAGCCAGCTGGAATCTGACTTCCATGGTAGGTCGCTTCTGGTGGACAAGGTAAAGCAAAGCCGAGTGCAAACCTTCATAGAAATGTTCTTCACTGTCACGTGTAGCTCACAAGTTGTCCTTGCCTCGACTTGATCCACGGGGTAGCGAACCATCATTGCACCGGCCGTATCATCTATCATCGGTTCATTATTCTCCACCAGCAGTAGATTATTAGCTAGTACCTCCGTGGAAGCCACGCTGCTTCTCTGCTGAGATGGGCCCACCGGATTATCGAATGCAGGATCTTGCTGTCGGCCCAGTACTCTAAGTTCATTAATCTGCTCCTACTACAGCTTGAACATGGTTGAAATTCCTCGTTCCTTTTTTCAACCGCCTCCAATCGCATTGCCTCCTCCGCCTTCTGCCGATTCATTTTTCTGGATCGGCTTCTATAAGTGTCAATGTCTTGGGGAAACCCAGTCTTCCATGTAACAGATGGTCCAAAGCTTCGTGTTCGTCCGACTTTTTCAGGATTCCCGAGGGCATATGTCAGCTCATCGTTCTCTCTGTCGGGAACGAACTTTCCATCTTGTCTCTCTTTTATCACTTTAACAAGTTCATCTTTGGGTTTAATAATGGCCTTCTTTGTAACAATAATCTCCCCGGTTTCAGTGTCATACGATCCCCCATGCCCAAGTAACCAATTTTTTGACCTCATGGGCCACTAATTTGTAGCTAGAATGATTCGTTTATCACGCATGGCTTTCTCAGTTTTTGCCCACTTAGGCATGGCCCGTCTTGTAGCCACATGTCCCCATAGTATGGTGATATTTATTTTTGGCCGCATTTTCCTGATTCTTTGCCGACCTTGCCTTAGCTTCTTCTGAGCCCTTGTACGCCACAAATGCAGCCCAGTTATCCCACTGCATCTCTAGCGGACCAGTGAATGGCTGAGTTAGCTTCTTCTTGACAAAGTTGTTGTACAATCTTTTCTTCCAGTCCTTGAATTGTTCGCCCATCTTCTTAAGGCCCACTTTCTGACTGTCAACCTCAATGCCTCATTGAGTTCAGGAGTGTCCAATTCAGGTAGAGAGAAGTGTGTCATGAGCGAATTCCAAAGACACTCTTTGGCTCTGTCATCGACAAAAGTTGCTCCAACTTGATCGCTTTTCTTTCCTGGCTTATTCCACTTCTGAGTGGTGATCAGGATGGTGTCCCTGACTATCACTCCGCATTGATATACAAATACACTTGCAGCCTCTGTCGGCTCCAAAGGTTCGTCCAGCTCAGAAACTAGATCAATAGTGAAACGCGCACCATCGGCCAACTTTTTGGTCGGGCTTTGTCGTGGAAATAGCCACGGCAGTTGCTGTAGTAGGCAGCGATTGATTGAATCGAGGGTGAGAGCTGGTGGCCATCCGCGGTGCGAGATGGGGGAGGATGCACATGGATTTATCCAGGTTCGGCCACCCAGAGGGTAAAGACCTACTCCTTCTAGATTGGATTAGTACAGAGCGAGTTACAATGGCGGCGAGCTCGGCGTCTAAGTAGCGAGTCGCTTGATGGGGTGTATGATGGAATGTAAGTCCCCAGGATACCCTAGGGAGGTTTATATATGAGGCACCTCGCTAGGGTTTACAGTTTACAACCGAACAAGATATGGATTTGGAGGATTTGACCTAATCCGACTGGGCTTCGAGTATGCTTTTGGGCCTCCAGTCTCTAGTCGCCAGACCTTCTCTTTAGTCACATTCCAGTCGTCGTCCTGCAGGCCCACTCATGAGACCTTTGTCCCAATCAGAACGTCCTGCTAGGCATACCCCATTTGGCATATCCCCATCAGTAGTCCCCGAGGCCATCGTTGATTCGCATTTGCGGTCATTTAGCGGTCAGTCCAATTTGGGCCTTGATCGAATCGGTGGACTCCACCGAGACCAAGGAAATTTTCCTAGGTCCTTAGTCGCTGCTTTGGCGAATGCTACCGCCGTCCAGTCGCTGCTTCGGCGAGTGGATATGGGCCAGTTGCACGTGGGTCAAATGGAGGAGTTGGACCGTCAATTTGGTCAAACTATCCGTTGGGTATTCCAACGGTAATTTCGGTGTAATTACCGTGGGTAACGGCTACCCTGAGTCTGGCGGGTGGCACCTCCTTATAAGAGGAATAACAGATTAGTTCTGCAGATCCTTTTCCGCATTGTTCGTTCCCGCACACCCATTTCTTCTGTCTTCCTTCGATTCAATCCCTTCACACCGAGCGACCCCACATCCTTCCTAATGGCACCTCCAAAAGGTTCATGGGGGAAATCCAAGTGCACCACGGCCCAGCTCAAATCCTTCGAGGACGCCGGAGTCCTCTGCAAGGGGAACTGGCGGATCCCCGCACCTTCCGAGATCAAGCCGAAACCGCGGGCCGGCGAGTTCATTTGCTTCCCCAGTCACCTAGAGAGGGGTTTGGGGTTCCTCACCTCACTATTTTTCCGGCGTTTCTGTGCATACTACACAATCAAGCCGTCGGATCTTGGTCCGCACAGCATCGAGCAGTTGGCGATCTTTGTCGCCTTCTGGAAATGCTATCTTGGCTACAGGCCGTACTTCCCGATGTGGTTGGAGCTCTTCCACGGCCGCATCTGGCGCGAGGCGTCCGGCGGCCTGATGTTGGCGTCCGGCGGCGTCACGTTTCAATTGAAGCCGAAGGCCAACTTTATCAAGCTTCTGGTACCGAAGAAGGCCGCGAGCGAGTGGAAGAAGAGTTGGTTCTACGTGAAGGAGTCCACCCCCTCCGGTGAAGTAGCACTTCCCGAGTTCGTTGCAGAAAGGAGTGATCCTCGCCGGCTGGCACCAAAAAAGCTCCCCGAAGACCAGAGGATGGCCGTTGTGGAGATGATGGACCAGATCTTGAGGCTGAAGGACCAGGGGCTGTCCTCGATCAACCTCTACAACTGCTGGCTCGGGCGGCGTCTAGTTCAGTGAGCGGCTCGGCCACATTGGATGTATGAGTACAGCGGGAAGCACGACCCCTCCCGGATCAGCAAAGAGTTGTGGGAAGCCGAAGACTACAAGGCCGCCCTGAAGAAGATAACCGATGCGGAATTTACAACCACATCGGCCGGCCTCGCCCCATATATTCCTGTGAAGAATGAAGCCCCCACAGTAAATTTTCCTTCCCCAAACTTCCTTTTAGTCGCAATTTCTGCAGCGCAATTCGATACTTATTTGTGGTTGTTCTCAGTTGTTCTAGGTGCTGGAGGGTTGGCTCCCTCCGCTTGACGAAGAGGTCCCCCGGGAGCTCGAAGAGGCCTCCGAAGGAGATTCCTCCGAAAGTGACGAGGAAGAGGGGGAGGTTCCTCCCCCAGCACATACGGCCTGCAAGATTCGCATGCAGAAGCAGCACGAGTTCGAGGCGAGTCGCAGCCTCAAAGAACACGAAGGAGGCGACGAGATCGTGCAGGAGCACACTTATCGGCATGGCCACGCCGGCGAAGCCCGCACACAAACCGAAGTCGCGAGCAAAGAGGCCAGCATCACCGCTCAGGTCAGCGGTGCTGTTTGAGTCAGATGACGACTCTGATAATGATGCCCCCGAAATTTCACATGAGATCCCGGAGGACGCGATTCCGATGAAAGGATTGGAGGATGAGGACAGCGAAGCGGCGGTAGAAGTTCCTCTGGCGGTGATTGCGCCAACAGCTTCGAGGGTGGCAGGCCAGGAGGCGGCTGAGGCCGCGGCTTCGAAGTCGCCACAACCTTCAGGAGCGGCCGCGTCTTTGGAGCCAGAGATTCCAGCGACCGCGGCTTCGTCATCAAGGAAGCCCGTAGTGTCGTGGGCTTCAGATGTCTTCGAGAGAGGTCTCACGTGCAAGCTGGGGCCAGAATTAGACAAGCCTGCCCACATCAGCACCGGGTTGCGCATTCTCCCGGTCGCCAAGTAAGCTTCGAATTTCTCTTTCCAAATCGTGTACCTTTTTTGTGTTATCTCTATGCTGACTTTGGAGGTTTTGGCAGGTCTATCATCAAGAAGATTGGACGCCCTTCGGTGGCGAAGATTCCGCCTGTCGCCACCACAGGAAAGGGCGACCTCCCCAAGAAGAGGAAGCCTGCTGAAGACTCCGCGACTATGGAGGGCGCGAAGAAGCGGAAGGGCGATGCTGATGATGTTGTGGCGATGGATAGCGCCAAGGAGAGAAATCTTGATGCAGTCATCGAAGAGGTGGAGGCTATGCGGTCGGTTCCAGCCACGGGCGCTCCGGTGACGGAACCCTCGGCTCTGACGACCAGTGCCCCAGCTAGAGCATCAGCGACGTTTCCGCGCTTCATGGCGAAGGGGTTTCCGGGCGTGGCGGACAACCAGTCTCCACAGAGCCCGGAGATCGTTGATGAAGATGTTGGGTCTGGTCGTGGGCGTACCTCCTTCATGGTCCCTTCAACGGACGCCGGAGAACTTCACAAGATGCTTGGCGCCGCCATTCAGGTACATCCAGTCCCCGAGTGTCTAGTCGCTGAATTTCAGCGGCTAGGCACTGAGTTTCTTCTAGTCTCCAGTCCCCGAGTTCCTAGTCGCTAAATTTCAGCGGCTAGGAACTGAATTTCTTCAAGTCTCCAGTCCCCGAGTTCCTGGTCGCTGAATTTCAGCGGCTAGGAACTGAATATCTGTTTTTGTAAGTGCTAACTTTTTGTTATTCTTGCAGGGCTTGCAGACGGAGTCGACAAATCGACAGGCCGCGAAGGAGCATCTGGAGCGGGATCTGCGCATGGCGCAGGAGGCAAACCTGCGACTCCAGGAGACTATTGGTGAGTACTTGATACATCTTCGGCTGCGAGCTATTGGTGTTCCGTAGTGTTGATAGTCGCTTTTTCCCTATTTAGACAGTCTTCCGACTATGATTGCCAAGGATCGAGAAGGGTATGTCCCAATTGCCGAGCTGGACTTGGAAAATGGGCATATCGACTCGCTGGTCAAGGAATAGGAGGAGGCGAAGGTGGCCTCAATTTCTTCTGAGGATAGGGCAAAGGCTGCGGTCGCTGCGGCTGAAGAGGAGCGGAAGGCCGCTGACTCGGTCATCTTGGGGCTGCAAAGTGATCATGCCGCCCTGGAGAAGCACGTCACCGAGAATTGTCGGAAGCTGCTTGGTGAGTCGCTGTTTCGTTTTTGCTTAACTTGTACGGTGAGTCCCCGAGTGGGGGAATCCATAGTGTCACTGATGGCTGAAATTGCAGCGGTGATAGGGCAAAGCGACCCGATGGTGCAGACCTTCAACGCCTTGCAGTGCGTGACTGCCGTGGTGAACGCGGCCACTGCCTCGGGGTTGTGCGTCTAGGCTGTTCTTCAAGGAATGTCGCCCACGGAGGTTATTCCTAGGGGACTCACTGAGGTGTGGCGCTATCTAGAGGAGGTACCCAGCATCGTGGAATGGATGGCGTGCTCAGCTTTCAGGCGCAGGGCCACCACAACATTGAGTCTAGGGCTTGCTCACTTTCCCAATGACTTCGACCTCGACGACGTTACCAACCTCTATCCTTCGGCGACTGGTACAGTGGAGATGTTGGAGGTATTGAAGATGACCGCCAAGGCCGCCCCCTTCGCTGATCGGGTGTTGGCGATGGGGGACCTTCTGCCGTACCAAGAGATGGTGGGGGCGCCAGGCGACCCCGAGCCGGAGCATCGTGATCTGAAGTCGGAGCAGGCCTTCCGGTAAACTTTCTACATAGGGATCGTAAAAACAACGATTTTTCCCTATCAGCTGTAGGAAGGAAGGACACTTCAAGATAATCAAAAAAGGCTCCAGGTGGAGAAGAGCCGACATCGAGGTGCCAAACCTTCCCGTTGATGTGGACTCTTGGGGAAGATCAGCCTGTTATCCCTAGAGTAACTTTTATCCGGTGAGCGACGGCCCTCGGCTCTGTCAAAGTCGCTGTCGACCTACCCGACGAACCCGTGGCAGCCGTTCGTTCGTGTCAAGGGTGGTGTGGACGCTTCGTCATCGGGGCCTACGAAATAGACATCCTTTCTGGGCGCTTTGTAAGATATGCCAAGTGGCGAGTGCTTGTAGAATGGACAATATTTTGTATGAGAGTAAGAGGAGTCAATCAACTCTCAATGCATGCTTGATTTTGTGTTGTGTTTAATTTTTTGTGTAAGCAAGTCCCCGAGCACGTCCGCCCTTTAATGGGGTATAACTCGTTTTGTATACGTGTGTATTTTATTTGGTTTTTGTTCTTTGTCTTTTGTGTTTCTGAAGGGGGAGAGTCCCCGAGCGCGAGTGGGATTGTTTGTAAGTGAGTCCCCGAGCTCAGTACTTAGCCGTTTTGGGCGCGTGCCAGTTGCGAGTTACTAGTGCGTTGTTTGTAACGCGTCTCCTCCCCTAGCTGGGAGAGCCAGTCGCTAGGCGAGTCCAAGGAAGCTCTCTTACTTGGTGTATTCCCGAGCCGCGTGAGGGTTTCCATTTCGTGGGGTCCCCGTGCATGGTACTTAACCATTCGAGTCGCTTTGCACGAGGATGGGAAGGACAGGTCGTTGTGAGAAGTGTGTACCGGTCGTCTTGGCCCGGTGGGCCAGTCGAGCTAGGCGACTCCAATGGTGGCTCCAGGTTGGCGTATTCGTGGATGACACAAGGCCCGGATGTTTTTGGTGCCCTTGGGCTGCACTACTTAGTCGTGCCGGTCGCTCGACCAAGGGTTGACTTCTGTGGGTAGCATATTGCTAATTGTACGAGTGCGAGTGGCACAAGAGTATGGCGAGTAGACACAATTTGTGTGATCTGAATGAATTTCATTATATGTCATCTGAGTACAAGTTTGAGTTCTATGTATAGAACTTTCTGAGGAGGCTTACATTCCATGGTCTCCCGACCTCGAGCTGGCCATCGCCACGTATGTCGATGAGGTAGTAGGCGTCGTTGCTAAGGACTCGCCCTATGGCGAATGGCCCCTCCCATGGGGGGAAGATTTTCCATGCCCTTCTTGTCCTGGGCCAGTCGTAGGACCAGATCGCCCTCCTGGAAGGTGCGGGTCCGGACTCGGCCGCTGTGGTAGCGGCGGAGCCCCTGCTGGTAGATGGCGGTGCGGGAGCGAGCCAGGTCGCATGCCTCGTCAATCTGGTCGATGCTGTCTTGGCGGGCGATCTCGTTTGTCACCTCGACGTAGTTGGCGACTCGAGGTGAGTCATCCTCCAGATCGGTTAGCATTACGGCTTTGGCGTCGTACACCATGAAGAAGGGTGTGAACCTGTGGAGCGGTTGATGGAAGTGCGGATTCCCCATATTACGGAGGGGAGCTCTTCGACCCAGCATCCTGGGGTGCGCTCTAGGGGAACTTGAAGTCGTGGCTTGAGCCCATGGAGGACGCTTTGGTTGGCGCATTCTGCTTGGCCGTTTGACTCCGGGTGGGCGACTGAGGCGAGGTCGAGTCGTATGTCGTGCTCTTCGTAGAATTCTGCTATGGTCCCCTTGGCGAAGTTGGTGCCGTTGTCCGTTATGATGTTGTGCGGGTAGCCATACTGGTAGATTATCTCACGTAAGAACTTGGTGACTGCCTTGCCGTCGCACTTTTTGATCGGCTTGGCCTCAACCCATTTGGTGAACTTGTCGACTGCGACCAGGATGTGGGTGAAGCCGGATGGGGCCTTCTTGAATGGGCCGACCATGTCCATGCCCCATACAGCGAATGGCCATGTGATGGGGATGGTCTTGAGTGCCGAACCAGGGAGGTGCGTCTGTTTGGCGTACTTCTGGCATCCGACGCATCATTGGACGATGTTGGTGGCGTCGGCATGCGTTGTGAGCCAGTAGAAACCATGCCGCATGGCATTGGCCACCAGCGACTTAGCGCCGGCCTGATGGCCGCAGTCGCCGGCGTGAATGTCCGGGAGGATCTTGCGGCCTTCTTCTGGCTGTACGCAGCGCTGGAACACGCCAGTCACGCTGCGTTTGTGGAGCTCGACGTTGATGATGACGAAGGATTTGCAGCGACACACGATCATTCGCGCCTCCGTCTTGTTACTTGGGAGGATTTTGTGCTCGAGGAAGGCGACATATGGTGCCGTCCAATCGTTCGGCTCCACGATCATGGTGACTAGGGCTGGCTCGGGTTGTAGTGGTATCCCGATGTCGATCTCCTTCGGTGGGCAGATCGAAGGCTTGTGGATGATGTCGAGGAAGACGCCCGCGGGTGGCATTTGTCGAGCCGACCCGATGCGGAAAAGGGCATCTGCCTCCTCATTCTTGCATCTGTCGATCCACTTGACTAAATAGCCGTCGAAGTGTCCTCCCAGCTGGTCTACCGCTTGGAGGTATGCTATCATCGTCGGAGAGACCACTACTAGGAAACAGCTTATCTGTGGCGCATGGAAATGAGACTTCTGTGGCGCATATACCAGTCGCCACTATTACCTTGCCACTGATAATTGCTTCCTGTGGCGCGTTTCTACCTATATGCGCCACAGGAGCAAGTTCAGTGGCGCATTCATTAATACGTGCCACATAAATCATATGCGCCACTGACTATAATTATATATGCGCCACTGACTATATAACACGTATTCAAAGTAAAATACGTTCCTGGTGTATAATTAGGTATTTATACAGGATTTATATAGAATTTATCCAGATGAGTATAAACAGTACATTGCACACGTAGTAGATGCATGAAAACTGACATATATATAGTACAAACACTTAGAGCCCGATCGAGATACATATATAGTTTCAAGTGCCGAATTTTTATACAAGTGCCGAATACAAAGTTCATATCATCTCATGTTACAAATATGAAGTGGTCACCGCCGCCTACACTAGGATCAAATAGAATACAGCTGTGATGATGGTGGTGAGCAAGAGCATGAGCCCGACCAATATCTTCATCCGGTTCTTCTTCCACAGGTGGTTCCTCCACTTGGCTACTGCCTCCTCTCTAGTCGAGTATCGTTTGTAGATGTTGCCGCTGAACTTGTTCACTTGATTGTGACAATCCTCCCACTCCTCGTAGACTCCTGGAACCCTACCCATGTACACCACATACCACCTCGTCACCTTCTCCACAGATGATAAGGCATATTAGTAAAAATACAACAAAAATAATTAATAAAGGGTTCACATCCATATATATATATATATATATATGTTCACAGAATATAAAACAAAGGATCCATAAACCTAAAAGATAGATCATCATAGAAGCAATAAGTCCAACGACAACACGACCACAAGGTAGTTTAAGTCTAAGAACAATGACCATTTTGACCACAAGATAGTAAAGTTTATGACACACACTAATACAGGAGGCGTCCATCAAGAATATACACACACTGGATCATGCTAGAGGCACACATCGATCATGAAGACTTCTTCTTCTAGCTCGGCTTCGGGAATGGTAGATAGCCCTCTTTCGTCATCCACGTCCTTGTGTCACCCTGCTTACGGCGGCATTCTTCGATCTCCCTCTTACTCAACCCTCTGGCTTGTTGTAGGCCCCCCCTTGTGTTGACATCTTCAATGATGATTTGCGACAACTTCATCTGAATGCGATGGAAGTCTTCTCTAAGATCATCATCGTTGATTCGCGCCAAAGTTTCGGCCCATCCTTGGAGACTAGATGGCAGCGTTAGGTTCTGGCAATCCCGAACATAGCCTTTAAGATGATGGAGGACGTAGAAGGCCTCCTTGACACCAGTAGTCAACTGCTCGACACAGGGGAACTAGAGCACGTCCTTGAACACGTGTTTGCCATCCTTGATACATTCCCTCTTATCTACAAAGGTGCATCCCTTCTCGGTGTAGCCCTCGAGAGACTCATTGAGAACACCCCTTATTCTGGTGTAGTATTTCTTCTTCGTCAAACTCCCCGAGTCAAAATACGTGGCTAGCGAATACCTCGGGGCAAGGATGATGAGTGTGCAGTATTTGTCTCTGTGCAACACAATTGGAACGGAATGTTGGAAAAAGAGCAAAGGAAGAAATCTATAAGAAATGCATAAGTTACGGCTGCGATGAGTGATACATTGAAAATGTATCTATAATTTTTGATGTTCCATGCTTGGTTTTATCTACTTTCTTGTGTTTTGTCCACACTTTGGAGTACTTTTCTTATGATTTCTTGGACTAACCTATTAACAAGAGCCACAATGCTAGCTGCCTGTTTTCTGCTGTTTTTGGTCCCAGGAAAGTCAGAAAATGAATATTCTTGGAATTGGACGGAACAAAATCCAAAATCGCTATTTTACCGGAAGTCATCTGGAGCCAGAATACGATATGGAGAAGGGCTGGGGCCCGACCACACCACCTGGCCAGGCTGGCCTGGCCAGGGGTGGTCCAGCCGACCCACACCCCTCGGCCTCTCCTTCCGCCTATATATTACCCTCAATACCAAAACCCTAGGTACCCAATCAAAAATCCACGAAAGAGTCTGTAGCCACCGTCATCTCCATCCCTAGATCGGGAGGGATCTAAATCTCTTCACGGCACCCCGCCGGAGGAGGGAATTCACCCCGGAGGCCTTCTTCATCATCATGCAAGCCTCCGGTGTGATGCGTGAATAGCTCATCTCTGGACTACGGGTCCATGTAGTAGCTAGATGGCTGGTTCTCCTCCTTTGTGCTTTCATGTCTAGATCTTGTGAGCTCCATTCATGATCAAGATCATCTATTTGTTATTCTGGATGTTGTGTTTGCGGGGATCCGATGGATATTGAGATGTTATTTTAGATTGATTATTGATTCTATCATGTCTTTGTTATTTGTGATCTTGCATGCTTTCCGTTGTTAGTAGCTATCTTGGCCAAGTAGATGCTAGCAACTCCAAGAGTTAGTATTTATGCTCGATAGTGGTATCATGCCTCTAGTAATCTGGGGAAGTGACAAAAATCTCTAAGGTACTAGATGTGCTGTTGCTACTAGTGAGAAAACAACAATCCTTTGTTCATAGAACAATCGTATTGTTTACATTACACGCAATTCATAAAGCAATAATCTGTTGCTTGCAACTTAATACTGGAGGGGGTTCGGATGATAACCTGAAGGTGGATTATTAGTCATAGATGCAGTTGGATGGTGGTCTATGTATAATGTTGTAATGCCCAATTGAATCTCAAAGGAGTCAAGATGATTAGTATATGCTTGTATGCTTTCTCGATGTTTGTCAATTGCCCCGCTGCAATTTGTTCACCTAGCATGTTATCTATCTTAAGGAGAGCCACCTCTAGTGAACTATGGACCCCGGTCCTTTCTTTTACATACAATCTACAAACTGTTTACTGCTTTCTGTTTACTTTCTGCAAACTATTACTTCCCTCCATTCGTTACGTTTAATCCTTTGTTTTCAGCAAAACCGGTGAGATTGACAACCTCATCGCAAGTTGGGGATAGAGTTCTATGGTTGTGTTGTGCAGGTCTCCACGTTGCTCGCTGGCACCGGTAGTGCGCCCTGCCAAAGTTCAGCTAGCTACACCTTTGGGGTGTTTCCTTGCTCCTACTGAATTGATAACCTTGGTTTCATAACTGAGGGAAACTTACTGCTGTGCTCATCATACCTTCCTCTTGGGGTTCCCCAACGAGCTCGTTAATACACGAGTGAGCAAGTATTTGTCTGGCACCATTGCCGGGGAGTCAAGGACATCTTCACAAGGGGAGTCCCTCATAACCAATCTCTTTACTTTGTTATTTTTGTTTTTCTTCGTTTCCTTTTGTTTTGTTTGCTTGTTTATTTATCAAAAACACACAAAAAATCAGTTTTACAAGTTTCCTTTCTTTATCAAAAACACAAAAAAATGACTACTCTTGAAAACACTAAGTTGTGTGACTTCACTAGAACCAACAACAATGATTTTATGAGCACACCTATTGCTCCACATGTGCCTGAAGCTACTTTCTTTGAAATAAAACCTGCTTTACTCAATCTTGTTATGAGAGAACAATTTTCTGGTATTGGTAATGAAAATTATGCTGCCCATCTAAATAACTTTGTTGAACTTTGTGAGATGCAAAAGCATAGGGATATAGATGGTGATATTATTAAGCTTAAATTGTTTCCTTTCTCTTTAAGAGGAAAAGCTAAAGAGTGGTTGAATTCCTTAACTAGGAATAGTATTGATTCTTGGACTAAATGCAAAGACGCTTTCATTGGAAAATACTATCCTCCTGCTAAGATTATATCTATGAGAAGTGAAATAATGAAGTTTAAACAATCTGATAATGAACATGTTGCTCAAGCTTGGGAAAGAATGAAATCTTTGGTTAAGAATTGTCCCACTCATGGACTGACTGCTTTGATGATCATCTAAACTTTTAATGCAGGATTGAACTACTCTTCAAGGAACCTATTGGACTCTGCTGCTGGAGGTACCTTTATGACCATTACTTTGGGTGCTGCAACAAAGCTTCTGGATAATATGATGGTTAACTATTTTGAATGGCATACTGAGAGAGCTCCACAAGGTAAGAAGCTAAATTCTGTTGAGGAAACCTCCTCCTTGAGTGATAAGATTGATATTATTATGTCTATGCTTGTTAATGGGAAATCCCATATTGATCCAAATAATATTCCTTTAGCTTCTTTGGTTGCTCAAGAAGAGCAAGTTGATGTGAACTTCATAAGAAACAACAATTTTGGCAACAATGCTTATGGTAATAACAATTATAGGCCTTACCCTCCTCGTAATACTTATGGTTATAATGGTAAACCTAGGTTACCTAGTGAAGGAAGAATTTTATAAGTTGAAAGAGCCACTAAGAATTTCATGCAAATGCAATATGAGAAAAATCAACTATTCACTAAGACTATGGAGGAACAATCTACCATTTTGAAGAACATTAGCCATCAACTTGAGAGTCTAAATAGGGAAATTCCTAGTTTACAATTGAAACTTTCTAATGCTGAAAGGAATATATCATCTTTGTCTGAAGCTCGATCTTCATTGATTAATAAAACGACTGCTAAACCCGACACTAATGATAATCCCTTTGCAGCTACTAATGCTATATAAGTAAGAATTGATGAAAATGTTAGACTATTAGCTGAATTACATGCTAAGTGGGAAAGAGAAGATGAAATTGCTAGAAACATTAGTGTTTCTACTATCACCACCACTAGTGTTGAGGCTAGTAATAGTTCTACTACTTTAGATGATAATTTTGATTTTGATCTTGATGGTTGCAATAACTCTGAAATTATTAAGTTCCTACAAAAGCTTGCTAAAAGTCTTAATGCTAGTGCTATGAACATGGCCTTTACAAAACACATTAGTGATGCCCTCATAAAGATTAAAGAAGAAAAGATGAAACATAAAGCTTCTATTCCTATAAAACAAGAAGATGGTTGGGAACCCATCATTAATATGAAAGTGAATGACTTTGATTTCAAAGCTTTATGTGATCTTGATAGTAGTGTTTCTATTATGCCTAGAAGGATTTATGATATTCTTGATTTGCCTCCACTTGAAGATTGTTATTTGAATGTCACACTTGATGATAATGCTAAAAAGAAACTCATGGGGAGTCTTAATGATGTTCTTATTATGGTTAACAATGCCTATGTCCCCGCTGATTTCTATGTTTTGGATGTTGAATGCAATGCTTCTTGTCCTATTACTTTGGGAAGACCTTTTCTTAGAACTGTTGGTGCCATTATTGATATGAAAGAAGGCACCATTAAATATCAACTCCCACTCAAGAAAGGCACTTCCCTAAGAAGAGAGAGAATATTTCTTTTGCCTCTCCTATGAAAACAAAATTTAGTCTTAATGCTTGTTCATTTGAGAACACTTGATTCTTTTTCTTGCTTCTTATGCCTAACTTAAAGGCGTTAAAGAAAAGTACTTATGGGGAGATAACCCAAAAATTTTAGATGAGTCTTGGAAGGTTATTACTAACCGCTCCTTATCCTTTTATTTGCTTTTTGTGCCAAGAGTAACCTCTAATGAGAGAGAAGTAATGATTGGGAAAGTTGCTGTCCCGAAACAGATTTCTGTGCTTCACCGTAAAAATTCGTGTATAATATCTGTATGTCCTTTTGAGGCGTGAATTTTTGTGCTTCTGGCCCAGGTTGTTATCTAACTTTCGTTAGTTCAATACTTTCTGATTTGAGCAACAGAAAGTTTTCGAAAAAATTCATCTTTACCTGCTGGTCTGTTTTGACAGATTTCTGCCATTTTCTACATTTGCTTCTTGTTGGTTCCTTTTTGAGTTCTTTTGGGGAATTGAGCTTTTTGAGGGAAGTGCTAGAGTATCTAGTGCTCTAATGGAAGTTTATTCGTGTTGGAACTGAACCTAAAGACTTATTATCTTGAGTGCACTAATGTTGCTAATAAAGATTGTGTGAAGTTTTGTATGAAGGAAAATTTTTAGGTGTATGCAAGGAATGAGTAATGAGATGAAGGATGGAATAAAGCTCAAGCTTAGGGATGCCACGTGTGTCACCCCAAGAAATATCCAAGAATTACAAGCGTCAAAGCTTGGGGATGCCCAAGGAATCCCCCTTCTTCATCAATAAAAATCTCAGGTTTGTTCCAAACGCTTCATTTTTATTGTTTCATGCGCAATTGTGTTGTTCTTGGAGCGTCTTATTTTTCGTTTTTTTTTTCGTTTTGGTTTTTTGTTTGCTTGTTTTGCTTAGTTTGCTGAATAAATTGGTTGTACCCCTCTTTCATACATTGGTTTTCAAATAGTTTGGTTTGGTTTGGAAAAGAGTAGGAAAGTTCATGCTTAAGTGGTAAAGAGAGCTTGTTTTTGACGGTGGCATATGCTTTGTCATGCCATGCTTGATATTGTTTTGGCTTTATGCTTAGTATTATTTTCTGTAGCATGACTTGTTATAAACAATTGAGATTGCTTAATGTGCCTTGGATGAATCATGCGTTGTTTTAGCATATTAAAGCATAGTATAGTGGTATTCTCCTTTGATGCTTTATTTGGGTCGACTTGGCACATGCTCAAACCATGTTATGACTATATCAAGTCACCATAGCCTTTATTATCCTTTAGTTTTCAACTTGTAGTATCACTTTATGCTTTTATCAATGTTGTTTTGTCGCTCTGCATGATTATGGCCATTATTGCTCTCTTAGTTTATCGCTCCCAGTCTTTTGCTAGCCTCCACAACCAAGTATGAGTTCCACTCATGCATCCAACTCCTTAAACCAAGTTATTCCAAAGAGTCCACCATACCTACCTACTAGCATATGCTATTCCAAGTATATTCATGTTTTTGTTTACCTTCCACATTAAACTTGTTATGAGAAAACTAGTGATTAAAGCTCTCACGAACTTGATGGCACACTTTACTTTCTGCATTTAATAAACTTGAACCATTGGGTCCTTCTTTGTTGCGTATATGCTTGCACTTTATAAGTTGAAATTAGCAGAACCATGTATCATGGGGAACGCTTTCAACATTGCACTTGTACTTTGTACCCCGTTGATATCATTTTCTTTTGCTTATGGATCCCGGCGGTGTGAAATAAAATTGGAACTTGTAAGATCATGGAGTTTGTATGTGTGTTAGAGAAACGCCTGGAGCCATGCCTAATCATGGTGGAAACTTGCAGCATCACCATAATGAGCACTCTATGAAGCATCCTCAATAAAAACCTATGCAAATAGCTAATCAAAAGATCACTGAGATGCTCATTGTCTGCTTGCCTTGTCATTTTGATTATGGGATAGCTCCTGTATCATGTGCAAGGGGTACCCCGTTGGCGGTTCTTTATGATACATATGTACTTACAATGACAAGATCTTACTTTTGACTAAAGTTGAGTAGTATGAGGTTTGGTCTTCATAAGTAAGGGGCATGAGATTTCGGTTTATAACTTGTCAAGCATATCCTCTTAGTTTTGTCACTTTAACCTTAATCACCTTCAAGATGCTTATTATAGGGGCAATGAGAGCTGAAAGCTATAAGTACCATAATTTTTGGAATCTCTTTATGAGACTTGAATCCCTACTTCCTTCTATGAAGGCCTTTCTTCCACCATTATATTGAGTCTCCACCTTCTATCTTTGTGCACCTACTTTGAGAGCATAGTGGCCATTCTTAGTTTTATGTGCATTGTCCCAAGACTAGTTGATTGATGCATATCTTGATATAGCTTGTTTTAAACTATTTGTATCTAGTCACTCTTATGAACTTTGAAGGTGTCCTATGCATTTATATTTGCTACTCTATGAGGGACAAGTTGAATACTATTATGCTATGTTTTCTTTATGTGAAACAAACAAACGTCTTGCAAAGCATTGTTTATTCATGAATCTTTTGTTTGTGCCTTTTCATGTTGCATCATAGTTTCTTTGTCTTATTGCTAGAACTTTGTCTTTCATGTTATGATTGAAGTACTATGATCCCAGCTTCGAATGTTTTACAAGTACTTTGATCAAGTTTATGATGGTGCATGTCACCTCAAAAATTATTCTTTCTTTTTATCACTTACCTACTCGAGGACAAGCAGGAGTTAAGCTTGGGGATGTTGATACATTGCAAATGTATCTATAATTTTTTATGTTCCATGTTGGTTTTATCTACTTTCTTGTGTTTTGTCCACACTTTGGAGTACTTTTCTTATGATTGCTTGGAATAACCTATTAACAAGAGCCACAGTGCCAGCTGCCTATTTTCTGCTGTTTTTGGTCCCCAGAAAGTCAGAAAATGAATATTCTCGGAATTGGATGGAATAAAAGCCAAAGTCGCTATTTTATCGGAAGTCATCTAGAGCCATAATATGAGACGGAGAAGGGCTAGGGCCCGGCCACACCACCTGGCCGCGCGGTCAGGCCTGGCCCACGCTAGGGGGTGGTCTAGTCGACCCCAGCACCCCCTCGGCCTCTCCTTCCGCCTATATATTGCCCTCGATACCAAAACCCTAAGTACCCGATCAAAAATTCACGAAAGAGTC
The DNA here is from genome assembly GCA_023614405.1 of Avena insularis. Lineage (NCBI taxonomy): Eukaryota > Viridiplantae > Streptophyta > Magnoliopsida > Poales > Poaceae > Avena > Avena insularis. The sequence goes on from CM042692.1 coordinate 540,604,433, forward strand.
TATAGCCGCCGTCATCTCCATCCCTAGATCGGGAGGGATCTGAAGCTCTTCCCGGCACCCTGCCGGAGAGGGGAATTCACCCAGGAGGCCTTCTTCATCATCATGCAAGACTCCGGTGTGATGCGTGAGTAGTTCATCTCTGGACTACGGGTCCATGTAGTAGCTAGATGGCTGGTTCTCCTCCTTTGTCCTTTCATGTCTAGATCTTCTAAGCTCCGTTCATGGTCAAGATCATCTATTTGTAATTCTGCATGTTGTGTTTGCGGGGATCCGATGGATATTGAGATGCTATTTCAGATTGATTCTATCATGTCTTTGTTATTTGTGATCTTGCATGCTTTCCATTGTTAGTAGCTTTCTTGGCCAAGTAGATGCTAGCAACTCCAAGAGTTAGTATTTATGCTCGATAGTGGGTTCAGGCCTCTGGTAATCTGGGGAAGTGAAATAAATCTCTAAGGTACTAGATGTGCTATTGCTACTAGGGAGAAAACAACAATCATTTGTTCATAGAACAATCGTATTGTTTACATTACACGCAACTCATGAAGCAATAATCTGTTGCTTGCAACTTAATACTGGAGGGGGTTCGGATGATAACCTGAAGGTGGATTACTAGTCATAGATGCAGTTGGATGGAGGTCTATGTATAATGTTGTAATGCCCAATCGAATGTCAAAGGAGTCAAGATGATTAGTATATGCTTGTATGCTTTCTCGATGTTTGTCAATTGCCCCGCTGTAATTTGTTCACCCAGCATGTTATCTATCTTAAGGAGAGCCACCTCTAGTGAACTATGGACCCCGGTCCTTTCTTTTACATACAATCTACAAACTTTTTACTGCTTTGTGTTTACTTTCTGCAAACTATTACTTCCTTCCATTCGATACGTTTAATCCTTTGTTTTCAACAAAACCGGTGAGATTGACAACCTCATCGCTAGTTGGGGATAGAGTTCAGTGGTTGTGTTGTGTAGGTATCCATGTTGGTCGCTGGCACCGGTATTGCGCCCTACCAAAGTTCAGCTAGCTACACCTTTGGGGTGTTTTTTTCCTTGCTCCTACTGGATTGATAACCTTGGTTTCATAACTGAGGGAAACTTACTATTGTGATCATCATACCTTCCTCTTGGGGTTCCCCAACGAGCTTGTTAATACACGAGTCAGCAATGAGCGAGTGTGTGTACTTCTCCGGAAAAGAAGGCAAAAGAAGTGTCATGTTGGTGGCACGGCAGATGCCATGGATAGGCTAAAGATGGGGCCAATGAGTGCTAGGGGAATCCAGGGAGGGAGAACGTGGTGATTCCACGCACGGAAGTTCTTGTATTTTCTCTATCAATGGTGTTTACAAGTGCTCTTGAGGCTCTCAGCAAGAAGGACACGATGTCTCTTACTCCCTACCAACTATCCCTAGAGTTCTACCTTAGACAGAGAGAATGATCGATCCCCTTCTATGGAGGCCCCGGTGCTCCTTATATAGGGGAGCACAGGTTACAATTCTAGGGCACACGTGGCAGTATATCCTACGAATATTCTCCTCGCCTAAAGCAGATGCTTCTTTATTCTCTTTAACGGCTCGTCCGGGCTTTGGACGTAACCCATAGCGTAATCCTTGTCTTTTGGCGTCACCAGACACGGGCTATGTCATCCGGCTTTTCCCGCGTCACCTTGGTCGCCCCTGACCCGCTGGTCCTCTTTCTTTTACTTTACTTCGCTCATGCTACAGCTAATAAAGCCACCTTTTGACCAGTGGGGGATTCCTTCTCTTGGAAGCCATAGGATAATCCGGCTAGCATATAGCTAATCCGGCTTACCAAGTTATCTACAAAACAGATAGATAGACATGGCCGGCATTTAACTTATGCTGGCCGGACCATAGTCAAGGAGATGCTCCATGGGCCGGGTCACAGCGTGGTTCGGACTGCCTTGAGGTGACCCGGTCAAGACTTGCTTTGACTGTGTCGTACCTTGGCTAACTCGGCCCTTATACCCGGCGTTACCCTACCCGGGGGTATCCCCCCAACATTAGTCCCCGAAGCTGGTGCGGTCATAGCAACTTTTAGTTCTTAAGGCCACAGTAGGTTCCCATATCCGGATCTTTGCCTCTTTGGCCGAGTTATCTCATAACCTAGAGTTTCTCATCTTGCGATCCCTTGGCTCATTCCGAGTTATTCCTCACTGGCCAGGTCTCTTGCTTGCTTATCCGGGTTACATTCCTTCCCTTGTACGCTTCCCCACATCCTACATGGAGGGTAATCATCATTTTGCCTCATTTTAAGGGCCACACGCATTTAATGCACCAGTTACTATCGCAATGTCAGGAATAACTACTGTAAACATCCCTTCACTATAGTGCCTCGCTAACTGTGACATTACATCACATCGTGGGATCATTTGCTCCTGTAGCCCTTTCTGTGGCCTTGCTTTGACTGGCTGTTTTGGCCGCGTACATGCTCGTTGCAGGCGGCGTGGCTACCGCAAAAGATCCCACGACGTGCGTGCTGCGCGGTTAAGTAGGAGGCGTGGGACGATTTCAGGGGAAGTTCCCCCATTTCCTCTGCGCTTCCCTGCCTCTCGCTCTCACAGAAACTTTGCCGCTGCCGCCAGTTTTCTGTTACACAAACGCCGCCACGACCGCGCTCAGGCAGCCACTCGCACCTGCGCCGCCGTTCCCACTCAAGGTTTTCAGAACGGGGCCTTGCGCTTCCTGTTTTCCCTCTTCTGGCTACCTCTACTCCGATTTCTCCCTCGAAGACCTTGAATCCACCATGACAGAGGAGGAGGCAGCGGTGGTGGCGCAGCAGGAGGAAGGAGCAGAGGGCCGCGAGCACGGCTGCTGGGACGGATCCATCGTCCGCGAGGAGGACCTGGACTGGCTCCGCACCACGCGTCGTATCCCTACCAGCGTCGCCTGCCGCCTCACCTCCGGTGAAGTCTCTCCTTCCCCCAATTCTAGGGAATATGTTATCTTCCTTTCGCATTTCTAGCGCGGCTTCGACCTTCCCACTTCCAATTTTTTCTTTGATTTCATTTCTACATACAAGTTGCAACCGCATCACCTCCCCGCAAATGCCATCACTTCTCTATCCTCCTTTGCTTCTGGCATTGAGGGGTACATCGGCCTCTGTCCAACCAAAGAACTTTGGATGAAGTTCTTTGGTCTCCGGAGGAACGTAGTTTCGGACAAGGAGCATGCGCTGGAGGACAAACACTTGATCCAGTGTGGCGCCGCCTCCATTTCTTCCCGGAAGAACTCCGTGTTCCCCCGGATCACCGGACTTGAGTCCTACAAGGGCTGGGCCCGGACTTTCTTCTATGTCCGGAACACCACCAAGGAGGACTTGATCCGGCTGCTCCCCTTCAAACTTGGCCCTCCTGATACCTCGCGTTGGGAGAGCATTCCGAAGCGGCCCATGGCCCTGGCGAATCAAGTGAAGTGCCGGATCAAGGAGCTTCTCAAGGAGCATCTTCGGGGGGGGGGGGGGGATATTATGATTAATTTTCTCCGCAGCCGGGTCTCCCCCCTCCAGAAGCAAGCCCACAAGATCTGCTACTTGAGCGGCCCTCTCGACCCCCACCGGACTTCTTCCATCGAGCTGGATAACTCGGTGGTTTACCGCCGGGTTAAGTCCGTTTTCAATGTGGAGAAGGAGTTCTCCGAGGATTGGGAGTGGGGACTTGAGCCCTTCACCCGGGTCAACCCTCCTCCAAAGGTGAATTTTCCTTTTCTTGTTCTCCGGATCTTCTCTGTATGTCGATTCACTTTTGTAACTTGTCAATTGTTGCCTTGTTCTCAGTGATTCCTCCAGCAGCCACTGGAGGATGGCGAGGTGCTGGCGAGCAAGTGGATGCAGGACCGCACCGAGGAGGACGAGGAGGAGCCTGATCCAGAGGCCTTCCTGCCTACCCCGGACGTCGTTAAATGCAGCGCTGGTAAGGCCTCTTCTCTAAGGGATTGGCCAGACGACGATCACTCGGACGTTGAGGTCCTAGAGGTATTTGATCTGGTTCCCATCTCTTACGCACATCTGGCTATGTTCGAATGTTCGGCTAACCTGGACGGTCAGGTCCACGAGGTTCCTCCCCTTGCCATAGGTGGCCCGGCCCCTGCTCCTTCCTAGAAGCGCGTGGCTACCTCGATCGCAGCTTCGGAGGCGCCACCGCCCAAGAAGAGGCAGAAGAAATCTGGGGTGAAACCCTCGTCCAAGCCAGCCGCCAAGAGCATGCTTCGGAGGGCTCCCAAACCTCGGGCTCCTCCTACGGCGGATGAGTAAGTCCTTCAGCACTGCTATTTGGGATTTTTCCTTTGCTTGCTTTTGATTCTTATTGATTCTCTCTTTTTGACTTGGTGCTTTTTATTTTTCTCAGAGCTCCTAGGGATATCCCTCATAGCGGCTCCAGCATTGCCTCCCCACTCCGGAGCAGTCCCTCTCCCCCCCCCCACAACGACGATTATCATCCGCTCAGCCCTATTCAAGAGGGCTCCGCGGTTGCGCCTGACCAGAGCCCACCTTGCCAAGAGGAGGGCAATGTCGGCACGGGGGGGGGGGGGGTAGTAGGGTGGCTCTGGATACGGTGATGCCGGATCTCCCCAGTTCCTCGGCCTCAGCGCCAAATCCTGAGGTGCCAGTTTCATCGGCGCCACCCCCAACAAGTCCTTTTGTTCCAGTGTTCCCAACATCACCAGCACCATCAACACCACCACCACCAGCAGCACCAGCACCAGCATCAGCACCAACAGCACCAACATCAGCAAAAGCCTCCACCAAGCCTCCCAAGGGAAAAGCCCCATCAGCTCCCTCCCGGTCCACCTCTTCGATGGCAGATATCTTTCAAATAGTTTCGCCACCTTCATCCCGCGAAGTCAAGAAGGCTTCTAGTTCAGCAAAAAGAACTTCATTCGGGTCTACCGCTTCCGGGTCAGAGGGCAACCAATAGCTGGTTTTGCATACCAGCCCCGCTACAGCTCAATCTGCCAGGCAAGAGGCCCATGTGAAGGGTCTTGTGGTGAACTATTCTTTGAGCGGCGAAAGCTACAGTCCACTTCTCCTTGAGTATGTGAATAACTGGAACAATGCAGAATTCGTCGACCCTCAAGACGATCTGCCAGAGAAGTTCGGCCCAGCCGAGTTCAGCGCCCAGATGAACTCCGCTACCAAGGCTATTTCCTTAGTTGGCCGGATGATGGAGGTAACTCTTTTTCTTTGCTCTTGATGTTTTTCATAACTGAGCACCTGTAGATATAGCCCCTAGTCCCCGAGCCTCCAAGGGAATAACCTGTTATTCGGTCGGATGCTTCTTATAGAATCTAGTTTTTGTTTGTAACGACATCAAATTTTGATATAGTTAGAGCCGGGTCTAGTTCCCTTGGTCTGTATCTTATATACTTCGAATATCAACACACCTAGAGCCGGGTTAAGTTCCACTTGGCCCGGATTTCGTAGACTTCGAATATCCACACACCTAGAGCCGGGTTAAGTTCCACTTGGCCCGGATCTTGTAGACTTCGAATATCCACACACCTAGAGCTGGGTTAAGTTCCACTTGGCCTGGATTTTGTAGACTTCGAATATCCATACACCTAGAGCGGGGTTAAGTTCCACTTGGCCCGGATCTTTTAGACTTTGAATATCCACACACCTAGAGCCGGGTTAAGTTCCACTTGGCCCGGGTCTTGTAGACTTCGAATATTCACACACCTAGAGCCGGGTTAAGTTCCACTTGGCCCGTATCTTGTAGACTTCGAATATCCACACACCTAGAGCCGGGTTAAGTTCCACTTGGCCCGGATATTGTAGACTTTGAATATCCACACACCTAGAGCCGGGTTAAGTTCCACTTGGCCCGGATCTTGTAGACTTCGAATATCCACACACCTAGAGCCGGGTTAAGTTCCACTTGGCCCAGATCTTGTGACTTCGAATATCCACACACCTAGAGCCGGGTTAAGTTCCACTTGGCCCGGATTTTGTAGACTTCGAATATCGACACACCTAGAGCCGGGTTAAGTTCCACTTGGCCCGGGTCTTGTAGACTTTGAATTGTTTTTACTCTACCTTTGAACTTTGCCATTTCCTTGCTTATTTCAGATTACCACTAACCGTCGATCCGCTGAGTTCTAGTGCCTGCTGGACTCCTATAAAGACATTCGCGCGTGTTATGGTAAAGTCCTAGTGGAGTACCAGAAGAGGGGTAATTTTCCATTCTTCGTATTCCGTATTTATTCGAACTTCTTAGGATCCATATGAATTTGCTGTCCAAATCATGCAGCCGAGGTTGAAGCTGAAAACATAATCATGCGGAAGAACCTTGCTGAAATCAAAGGTAAATTTATCCCCTCCACACGATCATTGTATTTTCCTTGCTTTATCCGATGGACACTTATACTTTGGGTCCTCCGGATCACTATGCTGTTGCAATTGCTCTCGAGGATAGCGTCACCATGCCTGAAATGATGACTCATTTCCTCGAACAAGCAGGGATGCATGAGGCTGAGCTAAAGAAGAAAAATGTAGAGATAGCTCGGCTCCAACAGCAGGACTCGGAGATCACTCGGCTGAATGCCGAAATTCAGAGGCTTAAAAGCTTCCATAAGTCCGAGTTGGAGAAGGCCAATCAAGAGTTTACCGAGGAGAAAGAGCGTTTAACTACGCAAATCTCCAAGGATAAGAGCCTATTGGAGGAAGCCAACGTCAAGCTTACGTCGGTGACCACCGAATATGAGAACCTCCAGACCCATAGTGCCGACATTGATTCTGAGCTTCAGCGACTCCTCTTCTAGATCTCGCGTGAGTTTTTTGCTCTTGCTTGATTTTCTTTCCTTTGGATTTGGTCCTTTTGTTCACTATTTTTCTTCTCATTCTTAGGAAAATTTCCAGAAAGTGATACGCTCGGTGCCGCTGCCATACGCTAGTCCCGCGAACAACGTGGTATTCTTGCTGCCCCTGGTGCCGAGCCAATCCGTATAATATGGAGGATATTCTGGCAAGTCTCACTGCTCGTCTTGAGGTAGTGAAGAATCATGGCGCAAATATTATCCCAGCGGCAATGCGGATGTTCAGCTGCCTTTGGCCCAATGAATCCATTCCAAAGAAAGGCTCGGCTTTCATAGCCAGGTTAATGGAGTGTGACACGCAGCTGCATCTGTGGCGCGAATCTGCCGCACGAGCTAGGGATGACATTGCTTTGAAATTTGCTCTCTCATGGTACGAAGGAATTGATCTGGGGTTGATCACTCGCATGCGCACCGGGTCTAAGTGGTGCGAGGATCCAGAGTGGATCGCGCACCGCAAAGCCTGTGCCAACAAGCTTATCCAGTACTCCTTCTGCCATGGTTGGAATGAGGGGCCGAGTTATCTCGATGCTATTGATGAAGAAGTTGTCTCTGGAGATGAAGATGAAGGGAGTGAAAGTGAGGGCTACGAATTTGGCGATGAGGCCGAAGACCCGGAGGATAGCAAGGTTAACCCAGAGGACGAAGCCGAGGCTAGCGCCCGTCCCCCACACTCCGAAGTACCTCCTTCATCAACGGATGATTCGTCTGCTGCTCCTGCTCCTTAAAAAACACTGGTCATATTTATCAGATCCCCGGAATGCTAGGCGTAGATGTATTTAAATACTTTGGTTTGGTTGTGCTACAGTTTTATGTTCTGAACTAAGTTTAATTGCTGGATTATCGTGGGCGAAGTCCCGAGTTTCGTGTTCTTGTTCCCCCAATTTTTGACTCGTCTCGAGTCTACCTTGATTCGGTTTTTCGACTTACGAGTCTGAGGTTCAAAAAATTGACTTAATAGTACTTGAAACCTTGAGATTAGCCCAAAATGATCCAGTGTTTTAGTGACCAAAACAAACTAAGGGTTAGTCAAAAAACCAATGTCGGCCCGCTTAAGTTCTTTCCCTTGGTCGTTTTTCATGTGCATTGCCATTCCAAACTTGTTCTCTTGCTTGCCATGAAGCCAATTCGTGTTGGATATCAGCAAAGTCGAAGAGTTAGGTTTTTGGTGCTTACACATTACTAATCCAACTAAGGTATAAGCGACTTAACCCAGCCGACATAAAAGTACGAAAACAAGAAACAAGTATTATAGCAGTCCACGAGTCTCTGCTCGGGGTGGCAAAGTTTTTACTGATAAGCTCATCGCCAGCATACATACCGACATATGAGTAGCTCGGATACATTCATCTCTTAGGTAGAATGACATGATCATAAGTGTTTCAGCTAATACTTTATGAAAGTAGGATTCAAGAACTTGTTCTGCCAGTTGCAGAATTCCATTCTTGATTCACGTGTCCTATTATTGGAATAAGACATACCTACGAACTGCAAAGAAAGATTGATGGATCCAAGTACAAGAAATGACCTAGAGTCATCAAATTAGCAAATGAATGATCAAAACTGCAAAGTCTTCAAAAGGTTGAAGAGAAAGGTTGTAACTAGTACAACATGCAAGTTTTGATCAATCTGGAATTGCTAAACTCTTGTAGTAGAAAATTCTCGATTTGATGTAAGATGAAAGAATTTTGGATTTGCTAGAATTATCAAGAAAAGTCTGCATGTTCAGTGGGAGCTAAGAAGTTTTCCCAAATAGAAAATGTGGACGACATATTTGAGTGGGATATGAGTGACATCCTAGGATATCAAATATTGATGCATTATTTGCGTGGGAGCATGACAATGTTCTTGAATATGTAATCGACATATTAGTGAACAATGTGTTTGGTATTAGGAATGATTAGATCATTAGATGGATGACATTCAACTTGTATTAAATATAATGGATCTATTTGATTGGATCAGGATGTTTAATGATCATGAAATATCAAAATGCTTGGGAATTCTGGAAGTGTTCAGAAGGAACTAGTTGATATTCAAAAAAGAGTTAAGAATGGATTCAAGAAATAAGTAGTTCTTACTTGAACGATTAGGAGAAGTATTGAGTAATGACTCGGTATTTACGATAATGGTTAAAACAGGGAAAAGGATGCACTGCATCGACTATGCCTTGGTCATAGTTTTTCCAAGGTAAAACCCATGTTGTTTATACTTGACATAATGTGACCTATGTTCTTAGATATGAAGAACAAAGATTCTAGAGTGATTTCTGAATCACTAAATCAGAGTTAAGTTTGAACGCAGCGAAAGCGTGGCTGGACATCAAAGTGAAAGTATTGCACTTTGATTAGAATTTACATAGATATAGAAGTATTAGGATACTTCAATGTTAGCAAGTATTGTTTTGGTCTAGAGAAAGTTCGACTTTCGACTAAGTGTGTTTTATAGTTATGTATGGCATCTTGAAAGTTCTATTGACCGATCGATCGTCGTTATATTAGCTAGAAAACAGAAGTCTCAGTTTCTCACCAAAATGCAAAAACACATTATATGATAATGGTGTGAATGTCAAAATAGATGACATTAATGATTTGCAAAATAGGACCTTATGAATCTGGTGAAACAAATTTAGGACAGGAAGTTCTCCATGAGCAAGCATGATCAATAAACACATATGAGATATGGTTTATGATTAGTAGCAACGCAACTAGATTATTTGTAATCTAGTGAGAAAGTGGGAGACTGAAGGAGATATGTCGTAGAGGCAAATAATAAAATGGTATTATTGTCATATCTCATTTGTTCATAATAGTTTTATATCATTTTATAACTGTATCAAGTGGAAACATTGATACACGTGTGGTATACAAACAAACCAGGTCCCTAGTAGCCTCTATTCAACTAGTTCATTGGCAGGCGATGATTAAGGTTTCCTGATCATGGGCTAAACAAAAGTCACTGACAATAAAGTCATATCATCTGGAATGATGTGATGGACATTTCCTTCTAATGAGATCATATCAATAACTGTTACCGGAGGATGCTTTGATAGTATCAACCATCATCTCGTGACATGGTGGCTATAAAGTACACGTTGGGTATCCGAAGAGGCAATATGATTCAAGAGTAGGAATTGTTCTCCTGTGTTATGGGGAGATACAACTGGGACCACTCAGTGAATTACATCCATGTTGCGCAACACATGACTAGGTCATGGGGATGGTATTTCACAGGAACAAGTAAACCAGTACTTGTTCGAAACGAGATTGAACAAGGTATCCTGATACTGATGATCAAATGTCATACAAGTCTTGTATCGCGAACAAGGGAAGTGGATATATCGTTTCAAGTTCGACACAATGGAGATTCATGGAGTGCATAGGGGTCAACATGGGCATCCCTGTCCCTCTGTTGATCATTGATATGGATCATGTCTATAGCATCCCCGATACATAGGGAAACACGCTTAAGGACGATACGACGCTGGGAGATCGTCCTGCTAGATAGAATCATGAAAGAGAGAAAAATCAGAATCGTTCTAGAGAGATCCATAGTTGTTCAGATAAAGAAGGAAAGCAAAAGGGACCGAAAGGATTTTCAGATAAATGATGATTTAAATGTATATATTTATTATATGTTAATTATGAATTAATATATTATAAGTCAATATTTGAATAAAGATTTATAAAGGCATATTTCTTATTAGGAAAAAACCCCGGAGGGATTTTTCCTAAAAAGAAACGGATGGAAAAAAGGCTAAAAGAGAAATCTACAGCGCATGTGGGTGGCAGATAATTTCCGCCGCCCATAGCGGCAGACAGCAGAAATCGCGCGAGGGCGCGCTGGGCCACGGGGAGAGTGACCGGCTCCCCGGGCACCAGGCCGCCACCACCACAGAGTTGGGCCACGACGTGGGAAGGCAGCCCACCCCGAACCCAGCGTTGGCACCGCCTCGAGCCGCCGCCTCTTGCTGCCTGGGACGACCCCGGATGGCCCACCCGGGTGCTATGGGGACCAGCCGGTGGGAGGATCCGAATTCTACCCTATTTCTTATTATTTTTAGTCCCACATGGGGCACCTAAAGAGGAGGACACACCTCCCTTCCCCTATATAAAGGGGTGCCCATTGGAGGATTAAGAGACACCTAATAAGATATTCTCTAAGGCTTTCTTCCTCAGAGAATACCCCCTCTCTCTCTAGTTGACTTTGTCGTGGCGCGGTCTAAGGGAAAGGACTGTCCATGAAAAGTCTACGCATCTGCAGCACACTGTTGTGCTGCAGGGATTCTGCCAGGAGGTCTACTTCCGCAACCCCGACAAGGATCAAGGAGTTCGGGAGTCATCGGATTGCACCATATGCATGTGATAACTCAGTGGGGATATTGAAGCTTCCGGGCCATCGTACAAGGACCTGGACAAGGGGTGGCGTGCGAGGAGCTTCGTTACCTGGAGATGGCTCTAGGGGCACTTCCCCGTCCCGGTAGGGTGCCGGAACAGAGACTTTCTGTCCCCCGAATATCCCCTTCGGTGGCAGCGGTGTTGTGGAACTTTTCGTGGATGGAAGCTGGATTTATTTGGGTTTTCTCATCAGGAGGCTTCTTATAGGCGAATAGGCGATGTCAGAGCGGGACTAGGGGCCCACACCACCTGGTGGCGTGGCCAAGGGGACCCGCGCCACCCTATGGTGTGGCCAGCCCCTGGCCCCTCTCCGTCTCGTCTTCTGGCTCCGTGTTCCCCTCGGTGAAATATTGACTTTGGCTTTTGTCTGGTCCAATTCTGAGAATATTCATTTTCTGACTTTTCTGGAACCAAAAACAACAGAAAACAAGCAACTGGCACTATGGCATCTTGTTAATAGGTTAGTCCCACAAAGTGTATAAAAATACTCCAAAGTATGGATAAAACATAAGAGAGTAGATATAAAACAAGCATGGGACATCAAAAATTATAGATACGTTTGCAACGTATCAACATCCCCAAGCTTAACTCCTGCTCATCCTCAAGTAGGTAAGTGATAAAAAGAAAAGAATAATTTTTGAGGTGACATGCACCATCAAAATCTTGATCAAGGCATTTATAAAACATTGATAGCTGGGATCATAGTACTTTAACATAGCATGAAAGATATAGTTCTAACAATAAGACATAGCAACTATGTCATCACATGAAAAGGTACAAACAAAAGATTCATGAATAACTATGCTTTGAAAGACGTTTGTTTGTTTCACATAAAGAAAACATAATGAGAATGGTATTCAACTTGTCCCTCATAGTGTAGCAAAACATAAATGCATAGGACACCTTCAAAGTTCATAAGGGTGACTAGATACAAATAGTTTAAGAACAAGCAATATCAAAGTCATGAATCAATCAACAAGTCTTGGGACAATGCATATTAAACTAAGAATGGCCACTATGCTCTATGAATAGGTGCATAAAGATATAAGATGGAGACTCAACATAAAAGTAAAAGACAGGCCTTCATAGAAGGAAGCAGGGATTCAAGTCTCATAAAGAACTTCCAAAAATTATGGTACTTATTAGCTTTCATCTCTCATTGCCCCTATCATAAGCATCTTTAGGTGATTAAGGTTAAAGTGACACAACTAAGAGGATATGCTTGACAAGTTATAAGTTGAAATCTCATGCCCCTTGCTTACAAGTACCGAACCTCATGCTACTCAACTTCAGTCACAAGTAAGTTCTTGTCATTATAAGTACATATGTATCATAGAGAACCGCCAACGGGGTACCCCTTGCCCCATGACACAGGAGCTATCCCATATAAAAATGACAAGGCAACAGACAATGAGCATCTCAGTGATCTTTTTATTTGCTATTTGCATAGGTTTTTATTGAGGATGCTTCATAGAATGCTCATTATGGTTATGCTTCAAGTTTTCACCATGATTAGGCATGGCTTAGGCTAGCGGCCAAGGCGTTTCTCTAACAAACATACAAACTCCATAATCTTACAAGTTCCCCTTTTATTTCACACTGTCGGTATCCATAAGCAAAAGAATCATAATATCAATGGAATAATAAGTGCAATGTTGAAAGCGTTACCCATGATACATGGTTCTGCTAACTTAGACTTATAAAGTGCAAGCATATACGCAACAAAGATGGACACAATGGTTCAGGTTTATTAACTGCAAGAAAAGTAAAGTGTTCCATCAAGTTCGTGAGAGCTTTAATCACTAATTTTCACATACCAAGTTTAATTCGGAAGTTAGATAAAAAACATGAATATACTTGGAATAGCAAATGCTAATAGGTAGGTATGGTGGACTCTTTGGAATAACTTGGTTTTATTTTGATTTGGATGCATGAGTGGAACTCATACTTGGTTATGGAGGCTAGCAAAAGGGTGGGAGCGATCAACTAAGAGAGCAATAATGGCCATAATCATGCAAAGCGACAAAACATCATTAATTAAAGCATAAAGTGATATTACAAGTCAAACAATAAATGATCATAGAGGCTATGGTCACTTGGGATAGTCTTAACATGGTGTGAGCATGCGCCAAGTCAACCCAAATAAAGCTTCAAAGGAGAATACCACAATACTATGCTTTAATATGCTAAAACAATGCATGATTATTTCAAGGCACATTAAGCAATCTCAATTGTTTATAACATGTCATGCTACAGCAAAAATCACTAAGCATAAAGCCAAAATAATATCAAGCATGACATGATAAAGCATAGGCGATAGTCAAAAACAAGCTCCTTTTTACCACTTAAGCATGAACTTTTCCTACTCTTTTCCAATCCAAACCAACTTATTTGAAAACTAAGGAATGAATGAGGGGGTACAACCAATTTATTCAAGCAAACTAAGCAAAAAAAACTAAAAACAAAAACAAACACGCTCCAAGAACAACACAATAGTGCATGAAGCAATAAAAATGAAGTGTTTGGAAGAAACCTAAAAATTTCATTGATGAAGAAGGGGATGCCTTGGGCATCCCCAAGCTTTGACGCTTGTACTTCTTGAATATTTGTTGGGGTGACACAGGGTAGCATCCACAAGCTTGAGCTTTTGTCCATTCTTCATCTCATTACATCATTCTTTCCCTACACCTGAAAATTTCCTTCATACAAAACTTCACACAATCTTCATTAGCAACATTAGTGCATTCAAAAGATAATAAAACTTTGGGGTTTAGTTTTAAAACAGCAAACTTTCATTAAAAACACAAGCTACTGCAGCAATCCCCTCAAAAAGCTCAATTCACCAAAAAGAACCCAAAAAGAAATGGATAAAGAGGCAAATGCAAATAATGGCAGAAATCTGTCAAAACAGACTAGCAGGTGAAAACCGATTTTTTCGAAGACCTTCTGTTGCTCAAATCAAAAAGTATCACAAGAAATTATAGCTCAAACCGATGTACAGAGATTTTTCACAAATTTTTATAGCGAAGCACAAAAATCTGTTTCAGGACAGCAACTTTTCCAAACATTACTTCTCTCTCATTAGAGGTTACTCTTGGCACAAATAGCAAATAAAAATGATAAGGAGAGGTCATTACAGAAGTAATAACTTCCAAGACTCAAGAAAACTATTGGGTTATCTCCCAATAAGTACTTTTCTTTAACGCCTTTAAGTTAGGCATGATAGTTTGAGAAGATGCTCACATAAGAAATATGAATTGAAGTAAAAGAGAGCATCAAGAAGCAAATTCAAATAACATTTAAGTCTAACCCACTTCCTATGCATAGGAATCTTGTAAAGAAACAAGTCATGAATGCACAAAGCAACAAGCATAGTAAAGCAAAACAAGTGCAACTTCAAGACTTTCAACATGAAGAGGGGAAACTTAATATTGTTGAGATACATAAAACCATGTTTCCCTCTCTCATAATAACTTTCAGTAGCATCATGAATAAAATTAACAATATAACTCTCACATAAAACATTTTTTATCATGAGTCACATGCATATAATCATTATTACTCTCCACATAAGCATAGTTATTCTTATTTATCGTAGTGGGAGCAAATTCGACAAAATAGCTATTATTATTCTCATCACCATAATCATCAAATATAGGAGGCATATTGTAATCATAATTAATTTTCTCCTCAATAGTAGGTGGACTGAAAATATCATATTCATCATTGTAATCATCATATATTAGAGGCATAGTATCATCAAAGTAAATTTTCTCTTCCATGTTTGGGGGACTAAAAATATCATGCTCATCAAAACCAGCTTCCCCAAGCTTAGACTTTTCCATAGCATTATGAATAATGGTGTTCAAAGAATTCATACTAATAATATTGCTATTAGCATGCAAATAAAGTTCCATAGGTTTTTTAATTTTCTCTTCAAACACTTCATGTCCTAACTCAAGATAAATAATGTAAAGCTCTCTAAATTTTTTGTTGTTTTCCATTAAGCCTAACTAGTGAAAATAAAAACAAGAAACAAAAACATATGATTTTAAAATCTAAAGGAAATAACTTCGAGCACTCACACACACATGCAACAGTACTAGAAGATAGTTTAGTAGCCAGAGGATGTGTGTACGTTTTACCTTACCTCCCCGGCAACGGCGCCAGAAAATAGCTTGATGTCTACACACTTCTATTCTTGTAGACAGTTGTTGGGCCTCCAAGTGCAGAGGTTTGTAGAACAGCAGCAAGTATCCCTTAAGTGGATTACCCAAGGTTTATCGAACTCAGGGAGGAAGTGGTCAAAGGTATCCCTCTCAAGCAACCCTGCAATCAAGATACAAGAAGTCTCTTGTGTCCCCAACACACCCAATACACTTGTCAGGTGTATAGGTGCACTAGTTCGGCGAAGAGATAGTGAAATACAAGTGCTATGGATAATTATAAGTGGTAACAGTGCCAGAAAATAGCTTGATGGGTAGGAAGAGACTAAAGGCAATCTGAAATAAAGATGGAAGCAAGCAAACATGTAACAGATCTAGTTGCAAATGGTGTTTCAATGTTTAGAACCAAGGCCTAGGGATCATACTTTCACTAGTGAACACTCTCATATAAATATCTTCTCTTTATGATACCACTCTAAACTACTCTCCGGTTGGACACTCTAATCCATGGTAGGGCTATAACAACACTCCTCAAAGTCCGCCTTCCCCATCTATATAACCCCACACCGTCACCTTGAGCGCTAGATGGTTCTAACAAACACCACAATTTCATAGAGACATCCAACTCCAAATATAACTCATAACAAGTATTTATGTAACCTTAGCCAAAGTGCCACACGGTGTGCACACTGTCAACTTCACACACGTGGGGATAAGCAGATATTCATTAAAGCACTTGAGTAGCAGCATAGATCTATAGATCACAAAAGCTCATGATCTCAATAAGATCACGCATAGAGAGAGAGATGAACACATAGCTACCGGTAGAGCCCTTAGCCTCGAGAGAGAACTACTCCCTCCTCATCATGGGAGTCAGCAACGGCGATGGAGATGGTGGTGGAGATCAATGGAGATGGCTCCGGAAGGCACTTCCCCATCCCGGCAGGGTGCCGGAACAAAGACTTTCTGTCCCCCGAATCTCCCCTTCGATGGCGGCGGTGTTGCGGAAGTTTTCGTGGCTGGAGGCTAGATTCTTTTCGGTTTTCCAATTGGGAGGCTTCTTATAGGCGAAGAGGCGATGTCAGAGGGTGGACCAGGGGCCCACACCACCTGGTGGCACGGCTAGGGGGACCCGCGCCACCCTATGGTGTGGCCAGCCCCTGGCCCCTTTCCGTCTCGTCTTCTAGCTCCGTGTTCCCCTCGGTGAAATATTGACTTTGGCTTTTGTCCCGTCCAATTCCGAGAATATTCATTGTTTGACTTTTCTGGAACCAAGAACAGCAGAAAACAGGCAACTGGCACTGTGGCATCTTGTTAATAGGTTAGTCCTAGAAAGTGTATAAGAATACTCCAAAGTATGGACAAAACATAAGAAAGTAGATATAAAACAAGCATGGAACATCAAAAATTATAGATACGTTTGCAACGTATCATGGCCCATGGGCTGGTGCAACAGGAGGCAAGCCGTCAGAGGGTGGCATCGCCAGTGGCTTGGGCCCATCTCCAGAGGACGGCCCGTGCATGTCTGCCCCATGCACGACATTAGTCGCATGCTCTTGTGGGCGAGGGGTCACAGGCACCTACAGGGGAATAACATCACCTTGCACATGCGGATCAGTAGAAAAATAGTACAATTCATAATTGTGCGCAGGTTCACTAGTAACTGGTTCATTAGAAGGAAAACGAATAGCTTGTTCAAGAGTAGAAACATCGACCGACACGCCAGGAGTGGCAAAGGGAAATACGGTATCATAAAAGACAATGTCACGAGAAATGTACAGATGTCCCGTGGATCTATCCAAGCACTTATACCCCTTATGCATTGGTCTATACCCCAGAAAAACACACATCGTAGAACGAAACTCCAATTTATGTGAATTGTATTTGCGAAGATTAGGCCAGGCTCACCCAAAGATGCGAAGGAAATCATAGTTAGCTGAACATGCATAAGAAGAAAAAGGGGTGTTTCCTTGTTGATGACGGGATTGGGCATACGGTTAATGAGATAACATGTTGTAAGAAACGCCTCATCCTAATAACGCATGGGAAGTTGTGAGTGTGCAAGGAGAGCAAGACCTGTTTGAACCAAGTGACAGTGTTTGCGCACGGCAATCCCGTTTTGCTGGGAGGTGTGGGGGCATGAGACACGACGGAATATGCATGTATGCTCAAAATAATGATGAAGGCAATGGTACTCCTCACCCCAATCAGACTGAACTGCCTTGATCTTGGCGTTCAAGAGACACTCAACATGAGCCTGGAAGGCTTAGAAAACATGTTCAACATCATACTTATTAAGTTTAAGAAGATATATCAAGTAAAAACTGTTGGAGATATGCCCAAGAGGCAATAGTAAAAGTGGTTATTATTATATCTTTGTGTTTATGATGAATGTTTACATCCCATGCTATAATTGTATTATTAGGAAACACTAATACTTGTGTGTTTTGTAAACACTAATCCCTAGTAAGCCTCTTGTTGAACTAGCTTGTTGATTAATAGATGATCATGGTTTCCTGATCATGGACATTGGATGTCATTAATAACAAGGTTATATCATTAGGAGAATGATGTGATGGACACACACCCATAGTAAGTGTAGCATAAGATCAAGTCATTAAGTTCGTATTGCTACAAGCTTTCAAATGCATAGTAACCTAATCCTTTGACCATGAGGTTATGTTAATCACCATCACCGGATGGGTGCTTTGATGACATCAAACACCGCTTCATAACTGGGTGGTTATAAAGGTGTCATTGGGTATTCTAAAAGTATGTGTTGAAGCGCATGGACCAAGATTGGGATTTGTCCATCCATATGACGGATAGATATGCTCTAGGCCCTCTCGGTGGAATGTCATCTAGTTAGCTTGCAAGGATGTGACTAGGTCACAAGGGATGACATATCATGGAACGAGTAAAGAGTACTTATCGATGTGAGGTAGAACTAGGTATGGAGATACCGACGATCAAACCTCGGATAAGTAGAGTATCGCGTGACAAAGGGAATTGGTTTTCGTATGTTAATGGTTCTATCGATCACAAAGTCATCGTTGAGTATGTAGGAGCCATTATGGATCTCCAGATCCCGCTGATGGTTATTGATCGGAGAGGTGTCTTCATCATGTCTGCATATTCACGAACCGTAGGGTGACACACTTAAGGTTCGATGCTGTTTAGGTAGATATGGAATGTGCGTTGGAGACTGAATGTTGTTCGGAGTCTCGGATTGGATCTAGGACATCACGAGGAGATCCGGAATTGTCCGGAGAATAAGATTCATATAATGGAGATCATTTTCTAGGTTCGGAAATGTTCCGGAGTGTTTATATGGGGATTCTAGAAGGTTTCGGAATGTTCCAGAAGGATCTAGAAAGTTCTGTGGAGTTTACTTGAAAACCAAGAAAGGAAAAGGGGAAACTTGGGGAGGAAGGAAACTCCCCCCAAGCCCCCTTGTGCGCTGGCCCTAGAGGTGGCCCTAGGGGTGGGAACCCTAGGCGCCACCCGTCCCTCTATAAATAGAGGGGTGGAGGCGCCCCCCCTTTTGCCCCTTCCACTCCTTGCCCTAGCCGCCTCTCTCCTCCTCCTTCGCTCTGCTCTGGCTTAGGCGAAGCCCTGCAGAATTCTCTACTCCACCACCACCACCACGCCATCGTGCTGCTAGGATTCCGTGGAGAGATCTACTACCTCCATTGCTCGCTGGAACGGGGAGAGGAAGGTCCGTATCGACTCCGCACGTGTGATCGATTGCGAAAGCGCTGCCGGAAGGCGGCGCCGGAAGGCTCGTCCACTCGATCTTGAGATCGGCAAGTGATCGTCTACATCAACCACGAGATCCGATCTCTCACAAGGCTTTCGGATCTACAAGGGTTAGTACAGATCTATCTCGTTGCACATGTCTAATAGATTAGATCTTGGCTTTTATCTAGATTAGATCTGGGTTTTGTTTGTTCTTGCGGTAGAATTTTTTTGTTTTCCATGCTACAAACCCATCAGTGGTATCAGAGCCGTGTCTATGCGTAGATCTGTTGCACGAGTAGAACACAATGGTTTTGTGGGCGTTGGTGCTCATGCCGTCTTTTGCTTTGTGTACTTTGCATCTTGCGGTATGGTGGGATGAAGCAGCTCGGGCTAACCTTACATGTCATCGCACATGAGACTTGCTCCACGCTTGACGTGTAACTTGCTTTGCACAAGTGGCTTTGCGGGTGTCTGTCTCTCCCACCATAGTATAGATCCAGTTTACACTTTGAACTTGATAGCACTTGTATCAACGTTGTGGTTCAGTTTCGTAGGTAAGATCCGTTCTTATTCGAAAGCCCCAAACCACGTAAAACATGCAAAGAAAATTAGAGGAGTCTAACTTGTTTTTGCAGGGGTTTTGTGATGTGATATGGCCATCATGTGATTGTGATTATATTTGATGTATGCAATGATCCTTGTTGTAATATGGCAATCGACAGGAGCCTAGTGGTTGTCTTTAATTCTGTTAAGACCTGCATGTCTATTCATCTCGTAATAGCTTTATTCCAAGTAGTTGTAATAGTTGCTAGTGATGATAGACAACCATGAAGCGGCACCACTGACCTTGACACAATGCTGGTGATGATGGAGATCATGTCCGTGCTTTGGAGATGGAGATCAAAGGCATAAGAAGAAAGGGCCATATCATATCACACTAATTATGAATTGCCTGTGATGCTAATCCTTTATGCATCTTGTATTGCTTAGATCGCGACGGTAGCATTATAAGATGATCCCTCTCACTAAATATCAAGTAATAAAGTGTTCGCCCTTAGTTGGCACCGTTGCTAAGACTCGTCGTTTCGAAGCATCTCGTGGTGATCGGATGTGATAGATTCTACGTGTGCATGCAACGGGTGCAAGCCAGTTTTGCACATGCAGAAACTAAGGTTAATATTGACGAGCCTAGCATGTACAGACATGGTCTCGGAACACGGAATACCAAAAGGTAGAGCATGAGTCATATAAATGATACGATGAACATGAAGATTGTTCGCCGTTGAAACTACATCTTCTCTCGTGAAGATCGGACTTGGTGTAGTGGATTTGGTTCGTGTAATCACTAAGACAACGTGAGGGATGTTGTTTTGAGTGGGAGTTCACCTAGTTAATTTAAGAATTAAAATTGAACTCAATTTATCATAAACTTAGTCTAAACTACTTGCAAATTTGTTGTAGATTATGGCGAACCTCTCCATCAATTTCAATGCGTTCCTAGAGAAAGAAAAGCTTAAGAACAATGGAAGAAACTTCACGGACTGGCTCTGTGGACTGAAGATTGTCCTCAGGGCTGGTCAGTTGACCAATGTGCTCGAAGCACCGCTAGGTGACCCACCTGCAGAAGATGCCACCGATGACGTAAAGAATGTTTACGCCACTCGGAAAAATCACTACTCCACAGTTCAGTGTGCCATCCTATACGGTTTAGAAACGGAGCTTCAGAAGCGCTTTGA
The DNA here is from genome assembly GCA_023614405.1 of Avena insularis. Taxonomy (NCBI): domain Eukaryota; kingdom Viridiplantae; phylum Streptophyta; class Magnoliopsida; order Poales; family Poaceae; genus Avena; species Avena insularis. Next base: position 540,625,301 of record CM042692.1, read on the forward strand.
GCACCACGACCCGTTTGATATCATCAAAGATCTCAAGCTGATTTTTGAGACTCATGAGGCCGTGGAGAGCTATGAGGCCTCCGAAAAGTTCTTTAACTGTAAGATGGAAGAGGGCGGCTTCGTTAGCGAGCATGTGCTCACCATGTCTAGGCACGCAAACAAGCTCCAAGAGTTGGGGATAACGATTCCTAATGATTTAGGGATTCACCGTGTCCTCCAATCACTGCCACCGAGTTATAAGAACTTTGTGATGAACTACAATATGCACTGCATGAACAAGACATTGCATGAACTATCGTCCATGCTGAAAACTGCTGAAGTGGAGATCAAGAAGGAGCACCAAGTGTTGATGGTTAATAAGACCACCAATTTCAAGAAACATGGCAAGCCTAAGAACAAGGGCAACTTAAAGAAGGACGGCAAGAAAGTTGTCGCGCCTGCTAAGAAGCCCAAGGCTGGTCCTAAGCCTAAAACTGAATGCTTCTACTGCAAGGGTGCTGGTCACTGGAAGCGTAACTGCCCCAAGTACCTGGCGGATCTAAAGAACGACAACATCAAGAAGAAAGGTATATTTGATATACATGTTATTGATGTGTATCTTACTAGTAATCGTAGTAGTGCCTGGGTATTTGATACTGGTTCGGTTGCTACTATTTGTAACTCGAAACAGGAACTGCAGAATAAGCGAAGACTGGCGAGAGACGAGGTGACGATGCGCGTTGGAAATGGCTCCAAGGTTGATGTGATCGCCGTCGGCACGCTCCCTCTACATCTAACATCGGGATTAGTTTTAAATTTAAATAATTGTTATTTGGTGCCTGCATTAAGCATGAACATTATATCTGGATCTTGTTTATTGCGAGACGGTTACTCTTTTAAGTCCGAGAATAAAGGTTGTTCGATTTATATGAGTAATATCTTTTATGGTAATGCACCTGAGATGAATGGTTTATTCTTACTGAATCTCGGTAGTAGTGATACACATATTCACAACATAGATGCTAAACGAATAAAATTGAATGATAATTCTACATACATGTGGCACTATCGTCTTGGTCACATTGGAGTGAAGCGTATGAAGAAACTCCATTCTGATGGAATTCTTGAATCACTTGATTTTGAATCACTTGAAAGATGCGAAGCATGTCTAATGGGAAAAATGACTAAGACTCCATTCTCTGGAATAATGGAGCGAGCTACGGACTTATTGGAAATAATACATACCGATGTATGCAGCCCAATGGGTGTAGCATCGCATGGTGGATATCGTTATGTTCTCACTTTCACGGATGACTTAAGTAGATATGGGTATGTCTACTTTATGAAACATAAGTCCGAAACTTTCGAGAAGTTTAAGGAATTTCAAAGTGAAGTGGAAAATCATCATAACAAGAAGATTAAATTTCTGCGTTCTGACCGCGGAGGTGAATATCTAAGTTATGATTTTGGCATGCATTTAAAGAAATGTGGAATACTTTCGCAATTGACACCACCAGGAACACCACAGCGTAATGGTGTGTCTGAACGTCGAAATCGAACTCTCTTAGATATGGTTCGGTCTATGATGTCTCTTATATATTTACCGCTATCATTTTGGGGCTATGCATTAGAGACAGCCGCATTCACTTTAAATAGGGCACCATCTAAATCCGTTGAAACGACACCGTACGAATTTTGGTTTGGAAAGAAACCTAAGTTTTCGTTCCTTAAAGTTTGGGGTTGCGAAGCATATGTAAAGAAGTTACAACCTGATAAGCTTGAACCCAAAGCGGAGAAATGCGTCTTCATAGGATACCCTAAAGAAACAATTGGGTATACCTTCTATCATAGATCCGAAGGCAAAGTTTTCGTTGCCAAGAATGGATCCTTTCTTGAGAAAGAGTTTCTCTCGAAGGAAGTGACTGGAAGGAAAGTAGAACTCGACGAGGTTATTGAACCTTCACTCGGAATTGAGAGTAGCACAACACCGGATGATGTTTTTGTGCCGCCTGCACCAATTGGAGAGGAAGTTAATGATGGTGATCATGAAACTTCGAACGAAGTTGCTGCTGAACCTCGCAGGTCAACGAGGGTTCGTACCACTCCTGATTGGTATGACCCTGCCTTGAACGTCATGTTGGTGGACAACATTGATGACCCCGCGACCTATGAAGAAGCTATGGTGAGCCCAGATTCTGACAAATGGCTAGAAGCCATGGAATCCGAAATGGGATCCATGTACAAAAACCAAGTGTGGACTTTGGTAGACTTACCGGATGGTCGTAAGGCTGTCGAGAACAAATGGATTTTCAAAAGAAAAACAGATAATGATGGTAATGTTACCGTCTATAAAGCTCGACTTGTCACGAAAGGGTTCTGACAAATTCAAGGAGTTGACTACGATGAGTCATTCTCACCAGTAGCGAAGCTAAAGTCTGTGAGGATTTTGTTAGCAATTGCTGCATATTTCAATTATGAGATTTGGCAGATGGATGTCAAAACGTCATTCCTTAATGGAGACATTGAGGAAGAGTTGTATATGCTACAACCCAAGGGTTTTGTCGATCCTAAAGAAGCTAACAAGGTATGCAAACTTCAGCGCTCCATTTATGGACTGAAGCAAGCATCCCGGAGTTGGAATCAACGTTTTGATAAAGTAATCAAAAACTTTGGATTTATACAAACTTATGGAGAAGCTTGTATTTACAAGAAAGTGAGTGGGAGCTCTATAGCATTCCTAGTACTATATGTAGATGACATATTGTTGATTGGGTATGATATAGAATTTCTTAATAGTGTCAAAGCCTATTTGAATAATAGTTTTTCAATGAAGGATCTTGGCGAAGCGGCATATATTCTAGGCATCAAGATTTATAGAGATAGATCAAGACGCCTAATAGCGCTTTCACAAAGTACATACTTGGACAAAGTTCTAAAGAAGTTTAGAATGGAAGAGAGCATGAAAGGGTTCTTGCCCATGTTGCTAGGTAAGACCTTGAGTAAGACTCAAAGTCCAGCTACGGCAGAAGATAGAGAGAAAATGAGTAATATTCCCTATGCCTCGGCCATAGGTTCTATCATGTATGCTATGCTGTGTACAAGACTGGATATAGCACATGCTGTTAGTTTGACTAGCAGATATCAAAGTGATCCTGGAATGGAGCACTGGACAGCGGTCAAGAATATCCTAAAGTACCTAAACAGGACTAAGGATATGGTTCTTTCTTATGGAGGTGATGAACAGCTTGTTGTAAACAGTTACATTGATGCTAGTTGGAACACCGATCCAGATGACTCAAAATCACAGTCTGGATACGTATTTATTTTGAATGGTGCTGTAGTGAGCTGGAGGAGTGCCAAGCAAAGCGTTGTGGCGAAATCTTCAACTGAATCGGAATACATAGCTGCTTCGGAGGCTGCATAAGAAGCCATATGGATGAAGGAGTTCATTACCGAACTTGGCGTGGTTCCTAGTGCGTTGGACCCGATGGCCATCTATTGTGACAACACAGGTGCCATAGCTAATGCACAGGAGCCAAGGTCACATAGCAAGCTGAAGCACATCAAGCTACGTTTCCATGCTATTCGCGAGTATGTCCAAGATGGTGACATAAAGATTTGCAAAGTACACACTGATCTGAATCTGGCGGATCCGTTGACTAAACCTCTCCCTAGAGCAAAGCATGACTAACACCAGAACGCCATGGGTGTTAGGTATATTACCATGTAATCTAGATTATTGACTCCAGTGCAAGTGGGAGACTGTTGGAGATATGCCCAAGAGGCAATAATAAAAGTTGTTATTATTATATCTTTGTGTTTATGATGAATGTTTACATGCCATGCTATAATTGTATTATTAGGAAACACTAATACTTGTGTGTTTTGTAAACATAAAAGAGTCCCTAGTAAGCCTCTTGTTGAACTAGCTTGTTGATTAATAGATGATCATGGTTTCCTGATCATGGACATTGGATGCATTAATAACAAGGTTATATCATTAGGAGAATGATGTGATGGACACACACCCATAGTAAGTGTAGCATAAGATTAAGACATTACGTTCGTATTGCTACAAGCTTTCAAATGCATAGTAACCTAATCCTTCGACCATGAGGTTATGTTAATCACCATCACCGGATGGGTGCTTTGATGACATCAAACACCGCTTCGTAACTAGGTGGTTATAAAGGTGTCATTGGGTATTCTGAAACTATGTGTTGAAGCGCATGGACCAAGATTGGGATTTGTCCATCCATATGATGGATAGATATGCTCTGGGCCCTCTCGGTGGAATGTCATCTAGTTAGCTTGCAAGCATGTGACTAGGTCACAAGGGATGACATATCATGGAACAAGTAAAGAGTACTTATCAGTAACAAGGTAGAACTTGGTATGGAGATACCGACGATCAAACCTCGGATAAGTAGAGTATCGTGTGACAAAGGGAATTGGTTTTCGTATGTTAATGGTTCTATCGATCATGAAGTCATCATTGAGTATGTGGGAGCCATTATGGATCTCCAGATCCCGCTGATGGTTATTGATCGGAGAGGTGTATTCATGTTTGCATATTCACGAACCGTAGGGTGACACACTTAAGGTTCGACGCTGTTTAGGTAGATATGGAATGTGCGTTGGAGACCAAATGTTGTTCGGAGTCTCGGATTGGATCTAGGACATCACGAGGAGATCCGGAATTGTCCGGAGAATAAGATTCATATAATGGAGATCATTTTCTAGGTTCAGAAATGTTCCGGAGTGTTTATATGGGGATTCTAGAAGGTTTCGGAATGTTCTGGAAGGTTCTAGAAAGTTCTGTGGAGTTTACTTGAAAACCAAGAAAGGAAAAGGGAAACTTGGGGGGGGAAGGAAACTCCCCCCAAGCCCCCCTTGTGCGCCGGCCCTAGAGGTGGCCCCAGGGGTGGGAACCCTAGGCGCCACCCCTCCCTCTATAAATAGAGGGGTGGAGGCGCCCCCCCTTTGCCCCCTTCCACTCCTTGCCCTAGCCGCCTCTCTCCTCATCCTTCGCTCAGCTCTGGCTTAGGCAAAACCATGCAGAATTCTCTACTCCACCACCACCACCACGCCGTCGTGTTGCTGGGATTCCGTGGAGAGATCTACTACCTCACGTCATTTGGAACGGGAGAGGAAGGTACGATCGACTCCATACGTGTGACCGATTATGAAGCGTTGTTTAACGCTACCGAAGGCTCGTCCACTCGATCTTGAGATCGGCAAGTGATCGTCTACATCAACCACGAGATACAATCTCGCACAAGGCTTTCGGATCAACAAGGGTTAGTACAGATCTATCTCGTTGCACATGTCTAATAGATTAGATCTTGGCTTTTATCTAGATTAGATCTGGGTTTTATTCGTTCTTGCGGTAGAATTTTTTTGTTTTCCATGCTACAAACCCATCAAAAACGAGAGTAGTCATCCACAAAATTGACATAGTACTTATACCCCCTATAAGAGACAATAGTCGATACCCAAACATCAGAGTGAATCAATTTAAGAGGTTTAGTGGAAACACGAGAAGAGAGAGAATAAGACAACTGATGACTTTTAGCACGCTGACAAGCATCACACACTAAAGAATTATTGTCTGAGGGTGATATGGGCATACCTTACAGGTACTCGAGCTTGGTATATATGGTCAAGCATTGAAGAAGCCCACGACATTGCTAAGGTCCAGCCAAGATTCAGGTGACCCGGGAGACTCCGACTGCTTGCAACATAAGACAAACTTGAGATAGAAGTTTAAAGGAAAAACCCTAATATGTAACCGTCTCGACCTGCTGTCCCGCGACCTAGCCCATCTATATAAAGGCTAGGAGGGGGCAGCGAGGAGGACGATCCACAACCCTAGTTTTCCACACCATCGCCAGATTGCATCTGCGCACCCCTGTAACTTTTGACTCCTCGATAATTCCAAGAGAAGACAAGCAGGAGTAGGGTTCTCTTCGAGGTCTGAACCTGGGTAAACCTTGCGTCCCTATGTGCTTGTTTGCTAGCTGATCGATGCCTCCAGTGGTCCCCGCTTCCTCGAACCTAAGTCCATCTGCGATGGGCATTGATGAGTTAACCCCACGTCAGAGGGAAAAAACAAACGCTCATTTGTTCTAACAATATTTTGAACTTCATTATTGGATGGATGACCGAGACGATGATGCCAATGCTGGGAAGTGACACTGGTAGACGCATGACACAATGAAGACGACGCTCTGATGAACGGGATAGGGTATAATCCACCATGACTCATACCGAGAAGAAGGACACTCCCCGTGGCCTTGTCCTTAACACAAAAGAAATGATGGTGAAATTCAACAAACATGTCATTATCACAAACTAAACGATACACTGATATGATATTTAAATGAGCATTTGGCACATGGAGGATATTTTGAAGATTAAGTAATGAACCAGCTAAAAGTGAATGACCAATATGCCAAATTGACAGACCTGCACCATTGGCCACCTGAACCTAATCATTCCCATCATAGTGCTCGTGGGTGTGGAGACGTGCCAGCTCGCTCGTCAGGTGCTCGGTCGCTCCTGAACCCATGATCCAGGGGTTGTAGTTGTTGGAGTGTATCGCGACAGAGTTACCACCCCGCTGCTATTGTGGAGGCTGGTAGTTGGAGCCGAAACGGTTGAGGCAGTTTGCGGCCTCGTGCCCCCAGATGCCACAGAGCTGGCAGCGGGGTCTCCAGCGGCGCTGACCGCCGTTGCCGTCTCCATGGTGGCCACCATCGTTGCGACCGCCGTCATTGCGGCCACCATTCCCGCCGCCATTACGGCCTTCGTCATAGCAGCCATAGCCACCGTTGACGCTGTTGCGGCCCCCATCCTGGCGACCATAGCCGTCGTCGTTGCGGCAGTAACCGCCGTTACCACCAACATTGTGGCCCTATCCCTGCTGTCCATCATTACCGTAGGGACGATACGAAGAAGCGTCGCCTTAGTAGGTAGGGTTAGGGCACATCGTGGCGTTCACCGAGGATGACCACCCCTCGGACTACGCATCTTGTGCCTGCAGCGCTTCAAAGGACAAGACATGAGAGTAAAACTCGGAGTACGCGACGAACTTGTCTCCGACCGTGTAGTTGGCGGCGATGGAGTTAAACGCGGATCGGTGATGGGGGCACCGACGGCTGCCATAGCATCGGCGAAGCCCTTCATCTTGTGCATGTAGGCTGCCGCCGACATCTCCTCCTTCCTAGTGCTCTGCAGGAAACGGCGGATGTGACGCACGTTGGCACGGCTTTGAGCACCTTGCATGGGGTGGACCGCCTTCCACGCGGCGACAGCCATCTTGCAACCGATCAGCTGACTAGCGATGTCGCCGCCCATCGAGCCAAGAAGGATGCTCAGGATCTTCTAGTCCTGGACCCACCATTGGAGGTACATGGGATTGTCGACGGTGACGGCCTTTTCACCGATCCCCTTGGTGAGAGTCTTCTCCGGCCAGCGATGTTGGCGTGCCTATGGAGGTAGTTGCTAGAGAGGTTCGGAAGCATGATCCCCTTCCATAGGGGAAAGTTGTCGCTGTCGAGTCGGACGGAGATCCCAGAGGAAGACACCACGGGAACCGAGGAGGAGGACGAGGCGGCGAGGGTGTTTATCGCGCTAGACATCTAAAGCGCGGAGGAGCCCATCGCGGCGGTGGCTCGGAAGATCTCGACCGGCAGCGTCGGAGGCGGAGGCGGCAGCCCGGTCGAGTCTCGAGCGGCGGCGGCGCGGCTCTAATACCAAGTCATAAAATAGGTTTAGAGTTTTGTACGTGGGTCTAAAGTCCCGCACGTGCTCCACTTATATAATCATGACATAGTTTCATACGTATACATCTTGTATACGTGTTACACGACACGACAGATGGAATCATGACATAGTTTCATACGTATACATCTCGTATACGTGTTACACGACACGACAGATCGGGTTAGAGTCTAATGACCATTCTAACTGATCCATTATTTCTTACGCACAGACTGACCTTCAAAACTGAAACATCCTCTTGCTCTCACAACGAGGAGCTCAGGTGGGTCTGAATAACAATGTGATGTGTATTTGAAGTCAGGTGGATACTTATGTGATTCGTGGAGAAGTCGGGATAATACCGGCAGTGGCAAAACGTGTGCAGTCAACCATCCCAGCTTTTGCTACGATCATGGACTACTTTCTAACTTATGGAGTTTCGCGACTTATTTGCGGTGGGTGTACGCGATTAAAGGCCACGGCGAAGGATATTTTCTCTCGACATGGATAACAGCGTGACCTGCGGATAGACTTGCCTTAGATCGACGTGTGCCGTCGTTTTTTATCATTTTTGTAACGTTGATTCTTTTGTTCTGGTTTCTTTCTCTTAGTTTTGATCGGTTGTGTGCATCCTAGCTATGTAGAGGCCGGATGTAAACATTATGGATAATAATAAAGCGCCCATTTTCAAAAGAAAAAAAATCCCAGCTTTTGCCCCCAGCTTGTATCCTTTCTAATCGCAGTGATTAGGGTAATTAACAGTGGGCATTGCCGGGTCGCCGGGAGCTGTATTCTGTTTGTTGCGGGGTAGTGGCAAACATATTTAGTGTGTGCCGGTTGTTCAGCAGGAAGCGACTCCTCCATTTTTGGCTTTCGGACTATGTTCCGTCTTCGCTAGCAACTACTACAGTATTAGCTTATTGAAGTTGGTATCTCGTAGGAGGAAATGGATTATTAGTAATAGTACCATGCATGCATGTCGTCAAACTAAAACAGAGTAAATGTTAACATTTTAGAGCATCTCTAACCGATGAGAATCGACCTGTGGTTGGATAGTTAGGAGGGCAGTGGTACCCCAGTCCACCAGAGTTTAAACCTCAGGTTTGACGCTTTGGTGTCTCATAAAGGCGGAATATTCTTTCAGTGTGAGGCGACGTTCCCGTCGATAGCGAGGCGTCTGTGGCGACTTCGTGAATCTTAAGACCCGCCGGCTCAGTCTCTCGGAGGTGCTCGTAGGGATAGGGTGTGCGGGCGTGCGTGTGTTCATAGGGGTGAGTGTATGTACGCATTGTGAGCATCTGCGTTTGTACTGTGTTTCTAAAAAAAAGTATCTCTAACCGATTTCTATTTTTCTGCTCTATCGACCGAAACCGCAAATTCGGTTAGAGGAGTAAATATAGGAATATGACTCCTAAAATCTCCCCCTCCCCCAAATATGCTCAGCTGCCAATGCGACTCCTAAAAATTCACTCTCCCGCCTCGCGCCACTCGATGTCATCGACGGGATTCTCCTCTCCCCCGATCGGAATATCACCGAATCTTGGTTCCGCAGCACCATCAGACTTTCCCGCCGACGCGACACCACCGAAATTGACCCTCACGGTGCCAATGATGTCGCAGAAGCGGTTGGGCACCACCAGCGTGGCGCGGTCGACTGGAGTGGCCACCAAGACCACCGGCAAGGCAGCAGCGATGGCGGGGAAGGTGGGCCGGCCGCCCCTTGAGCCGGTTTGAGCGGGACGCGGGCGAGGAAGCCAACGGAGGTCATGGTCGCCCATTCGCAGGCGGCGGAGGACAAGAAGAAGAGAAAGGCCGTGGTAGCCTAAGCACCCAAGCCGTCGACAACGGCGACGAAGGTCAAGCCCAAGGGGACCTCCAAGGCCACGCTGCCGTCCTCCTCGATGACCACCGTCGTACCTCAAGATGTTGTGCTCGAGGTGATCGACGAAATTTTCGGGTCGACTCTGAGTGCCACCAAGTTGCCCGTCGCCGAGTTCATGTCACAACTCGATTATTCTCACCAACAAGGACTCAATGACCTCAACTTCAGCAGCAACGAAGAGGTGGTGGCAGACGAGGGCGAAGAGGTCGATGACGACTACTTGGTAGGGGAAGAGGTCACCGAGGATGCCGAAGAAGAGGAGACCATGGTGGACGCACCGACCAGGGGCAAGGGAAAGGGTAAGAACAAGGAGAAGGCCACGGGCAAGAGGTCCGCTAACTATATCGAGCAAGAAGATGTGGCTTTGGGCCATGCTTGGATGAATGTGTCACTTGATGCATCGGTTGACACCGTTCAATAGAAGGAGAGGTTTTGGGGGAGAATTTTGGATTACTGTCACAAGGTGGTCACCGTGCTATCACACCGGAGCCAAGGCTCACTTGGTCATCCGTGGGGCCCAATACTTGAGTGGTGCAACCGATGGGCCTGGGCCATTGACTATGTGACCAATGCACCACCGGGGTGCCAATCACCGAGTGGGGTCCTCTCCAATAAGATATGTACAAGCAGCGCAACTAGAGAGGTGGTAACAAAGCCTTTGGTTTGCACCATTGCTATAGGGAGCTCCAAGGCAATGAGAAGTGGATTCGGAGAAACTATGAGACGACCCCTAAGAGGGATAGGCTTAGCCAAAAGGAGGAGGCCAATGATGAATAGGAAGATCTTAACAATAGGCCGGAGGGTGTCAAGATAGTAAAAGAGAAGAATAAGAGGGGAGGCGTCGGCACCTACAATGAAGAGTTTAATGCCATCATTGAGACAAAGAAATCATTGGCGGCCGAACGCAAAGATGACAAGGACGCTAGGTGGAAGGAACTCAAAGTGTTGGAGGAGGACAAGTGGCGGCCCAAGTTGGCGGTGGAGGAATGAAAGGTTGCACTTTATGGAGAAAGGATGACAAATGAGAAGAAGATAGAAGAGGAATGTCTAGCACTTGAGAGGGAGAAGTTGACCAAGGCGGGGGAGGATGCCGACCGCAACATCATGTTCATGTACCCAAGAACATTGGATGACAAGTCTAGGGCACATTGTGAGATTGTTCGTGCGAGGATACTGGCCCGGGAGAGTGGTGGTGGTGGTTGTGATGGTGGCCGAGGTGGTCTTTGAGGTGGCCGAGATGGTGGTGGCCAAACTTTTGAATCTAACTTGATCAATTTGATGTATTTTGGATAATATTTATGCATGTTTGTATTATAGATATTTGGATTGTGTTGTGGGGATTTGAAAATGATGAAGAACTTTTTTTAGTCCTCTATGTTTTTGGGGATCGACTCCGGCGGCCGGAGTTTATAGGAGAAAAAACATAGAAATCCAGTTTAGGGGTCTTTTTTTCCTCTAAGTTAATGGGGTTGGATTAGAGATGCTCTTAGCCCGCGCTGTCGGATCACAATGCATTCTAGCAGAGTGTATCTCAAGACTTAGTATGCAACGAAAAATGAAATCAATTCTCGATCGTACCCGTGCCTACGGTGAGTGCGCGCACATACAAACTACACATGCACTGAAATGTGCGCGCAAAATCTAGCATGCCCAACGGCTTACTTACGTATATGATGGCATGTTTTTGAGGTGTGACGGCCATGCATCATCAACCAACCAATTAATCCCAATGAACCTGGGGACACCAACCCAGGCCAAACACCTCGTCAGGGTGCTTCTCGCCATGGCTATTGCCATTGCCATGTCCATGATTGCACTAGCAATAGTATCCGCATGTGCAAATCTGGCTTGTACCCGTTGTATGCACACGTAAAATCTATCACATCCGATCATCACGAGATGCTTCGAAACGACGAGTCTTAGCAACGGTGCCTACTAAGGATGAACACTTTATTACTTAATATTTAGTGAGAGGGATCATCTTATAATGCTACCGTCGTGATCTAAGCAATACAAGATGCATAAAGGATTAACATCACAGGCAATTCATAATTAGTGTGATATGATATGGCCCTTTTTTCTTATGCCTTTGATCTCCATCTCCAAAGCACGGACATGATCTCCATCATCACCAGCATTGCGTCAAGGTCTGTGGCGTCGCTTCATGGTTGTCCATCATCACTAGCAACTATTACAACTACTTGAAACAAAGCTATTACAAGATGAATAGACACGCAGGTCTTAACAGAATTAAAGACAACCATTAGGCTCCTGCCGGTTGCCATATTACAACAAGGATCATTGCATACATCAAATACAATCACAATCACATGATGGCCATATCACATCACAAAACCCCTGCAAAAACAAGTTAGACGCCTCTAATTTTCTTTGCATGTTTTACGTGGTTTGGGGCTTTCGAATAAGAACGGATCTTACCTACGAAACTGAACCACAACGTTGATACAGGTGCTATCAAGTGCAAAGTGTAGATTGGATCTATACTATGATGGGAGAGACAGACACCCGCAAAGCCACTTGTGCAATACGAGTTGCACGTCAACTGTGGAGCAAGTCTCATGTGCGATGACATGTAAGGTTAGCCCGAGCCGCTTTATCCCACCATACCGCAAGATGCAAAGTACACAAAGCAAAAGACGGCACGAGCACCAACGCCCACAACATCATTGTGTTCTACTCGTGCAACAGATCTACGCATAGACACGGCTCTGATACCACTGATGGGTTCGTAGCATGGAAAACAAAAAATTTCTACCGCAAGAACGAACAAAACCCAGATCTAATCTAGATAAAAGCCAAGATCTAATCTATTAGACATGAGCAACGAGATAGATTGGTACTAACCCTCGTAGAACCGAAAGCGTTACGAGATTATATCTCGTGGATGATGCAGTCAATCACATGCCGATCTCAAGATCGTGTGGACGATCCTTCCGGCGCCGCGTTCCAGCAGCGCTTCCGCAGACGGTCATACGTGGGGAGTCGAAGCAGACCTTCCTCTCCCCGTTCCAGCGAGCAGCGGAGGTAGTAGATCTTCTCCACGCAATCCCAGCAGCACGATGGCGTGGTGGTGGTGGTGGAGTATAGAATTCTGCAGGGCTTCGCCTATGCATGTGCAGAAGAAAGGTGGAGGAGAGAGGCGGCAGAGATTGGGTGTTATGGAAGAGGGCCAAGAGGGGGCGCCCCCTCCCTTCTATTTAAGGGAGGGAGGCGCGCCTGGGGAGGGGGAGTCCTAGTAGGACTCCCCTCCTAGGGCCGGCGGTGGGAAGGGGGGAGGAGTCCTCCTCCCCCACGAATCCGTTTCTTGCCCCACTTGGACTCCTTGATCCCTTCCTTGGTTTTCAAGTAAACTCCAAGAAATCCTCTAGAACCTTCCAGAACATTCCGAAACCTTCTAGAATCTCCATACAAACACTCCGGAACATTTCCTAACTTAGAAAATGATCCCCAATATATGAATCTTATTCTTCGGACCATTCCGGATCTCCTCGTGATGTCCCGGATCCATTCCGAGACTCCAAACATCATTCGGTCTCCAACGCATATTCCATATCTACTTAAAACAACTTCGAACCTTAAGTGTGTCACCCTACGGTTCGTGAATATGCAGACATGATGAAGACACCTCTCCGATCAATAACCATCGACGGGATCTGGAGATCTATAACGGCTCCCACATACTCAACGATGACTTTGTCATCGATAGAACCATTAACATACGAAACCAATTCCCTTTGTCACGCGATACTCTACTTATCCGAGGTTTGATCGTCGGTATCTCCATACCTAGTTCTACCTCGTTACTGATAAGTACTCTTTACTCGTTCCGTGATATGTCATCCCTTGTGACCTAGTCACATGCTTGCAACCTAACTAGATGACATTCCACCGAGAGGGCCCAGAGTATATCTATCCGTCATATGGATGGACAAATCCCAATCTTGATCCATGCGCTTCAACACATACTTTCAGAATACCCAATGACACCTTTATAACCACCCAGTTATGAAGCCGTGTTTGATGTCATCAAAGTAACCATCCAGTGATGGTGATTAACATAACCTCATGGTCAAAGGATTAGGTTACTATGCATTTGAAAGCTTACAGCAATACGAACTTAATGACTTGATCTTATGCTATGCTTACTATGGGTGTGTGTCCATCACATCATTCTCCTAATGATATGATCTTGTCATCAATGACATCCAATGTCCATGATCAGTAAACCATGATCATCCATTAATCAACAAGCTAGTTTAACAAGAGGCTTACTAGGGACTCTTTTATGTTTACAAAACACACAAGTATTAATGTTTCCGGTTAATACAATTATAGCATGGGATGTAAACATTTATCATAAACCTAAAGATATAATAATAACCACTTTATTATTGCCTCTTGGGCATATCTCCAACAGTCTCCCACTTGCACGAGAGTCAATAATCTAGTTAAAAACTTGTGCATTCAACACCTATGGCTTTCTGGTGTTGTATAGACACTATTGCTAGTGGTAAACATAATCTTCGGATCTGACACTTCCAGGTCCGTGTGTATTTGCATGTCCTTGCGTATCTACGCATTACTCATTCTCCAATGAGATGGCATTGTATAAATTTGGTCCTTTGGCGAGACCTTTAGTTCGTTGGGATTAAATCATGTTGATACAATTGTCATATAATGTATCTTCATAGTATTATCCCGCTATGAACCACACCTAGTTTGATAACAAACTAATTGACGCAAATGCCCTCATCTGTCACAATGTTTTAACTTTGGTACTCAACCAAACCCGTTATGGAACTTCCTTTCCATTACATTGTGCCACCCATAGCTTAAATTGAGATAAACTTAATTTGTGACAAAATTAGTATCAATGCAACAATTTACAATGAACTATTTGTCACCACTATATAAATAATATATTCTTAGTTCTTCCAAAGATCATAGGAATATCCCTACTATTGTCCAATGATCATCTTATGAGTCATTCTGGTATATGCTCATAACATTTAGAGCATAGGACATATCTGGATGTGTACATCTTAAAGAATGATTGATCAAAATATTCTTGTGATTTCACCAAGTGTCAAAACACTTGAAACTCGTGTCAACACACTTGAATCTTGATTCAGTCCTTTCCGTGCGTCAAGAACCTTTCTTGTTGTTTCCATATTGAACTCATTCAACATCTTATCTATGTACATTTGGCAAAACCATATTAGCGCCTCAATCTATCCATATAGACATTGATGCCTAATTCTTGGGTTATGCCTAAGTCCTTCATCAAAATGAAATTCTTAACCTGTGTCAATAAAAATACATTATTTCTAATCAACAATATGTCTTTCACATAATGTATTAGAAATATGTCTTAGCGCTCCCACTTAATTTCTTGCAAAAATGCAAGCATCTTCATCGTCTCTGATGAAATTAAACCTTTTAACGGTTTCATCACGGTGAAGATTCCAACTCCGCGATGCTCACTTCAACCATTGAAGCTTTGCATACTCTTTTAACATCCTTTGAATTAACAAAACCCTTTGGATCGTGTCATGTACACGTCCTAGGTAACCATTCTATTAGAAGAACTTGTTTTGTTTGTTCAACTACCATATACCAAAATATATGTAGTGGTTGCTACATTAATCCGTCCAGACTAAATATCGCTATGAAAAATCAAATCTTATCATAGTCAATTCCTTGAACATTGTCGTAAACTCTTTCCGACATGTCGACTATTTCATAGATGTGAAACATCCATGTCTATTTCTTTATAGATCCATATACGACTGTAAGGTCTTGCACCTTTCCAGAGGGTCTTTTAAATTCAAAGCTTGATTTCTCGTGTATAGAATTATCACAGATTTTATGGCTTCAAGCCACTTAACGAAGTCAGGGCCCATCATTGCTTCTTTGCATGCAGTCGGTTCATCATTGTCAAACAACAATGATTTAACTCTCAAATCTTGGCATTTGATTACTTACCCGACCTACTTGGTTCAATAGTAACTTAGATCTCCGTGACCACAACCTTTGAGGCACGTGAGCCATGAGCATTGTTGCTGCCTCTGGGACACTTACCGACGCTGCGCAACTCAGCACATATTAGCCAAGGTTCAACAACCTTGTCAAAGTTCTATTGTCCTCTCACTTAACTTTTCACCAAAATTCCTTTTCAAGAAACTCGACATTCTAAGCGACAAACAATTTTGTCTTCGGTGTTATGGAGGAATACCCAATGGTTATTCGAAATAACCTACAAAGACTTGCTCATCCGACTTTGGTTGTAAACATTTTACTTATGCTTAGCATACCAAAAATTTAAGAAAGGACAACTTGGGTTTTATCCCAAACCATGACTTATATGGTGTCATTTCAACGGATCATGATGGAGCTCTTTTCAGTGTAAAAGTGGTAGTCACTAAAGTTTTAATCTTTAAAATATAATGGCAGTTTTATAAATGACACCTTTGATCTTACCATGTCAAACAAGGTTTCATTACATATCTCGAACACTCCATACTCCTATGGTGTTTTGGGAAATGCAAATCCATGGAACGATTTCTCAAATCTTAGGTGTTTTGCTAAACTTGTAACTCAAACATCTTTCTTTATGATCCAATCATAAACTTTTTATTTTCTTGTTACAATGATTTTACACTTCATCTTGAAAGTCTTTGAACATTTTCAAATATTTCATACTTCTTCCTTATTGAGTAAGTATATACATATACTCACTCAAATCTTCGGAGAAAGCATATGAAGTTGAAATCCATCGCCCATGACTACACATAATGGACTATATACATCAATATGTACAAATTCAAATCAGTTAGTCGTCCGTTCCTCTTTGGCTCATTTAACGGAGTTTTAATTATCTCTAGGAAAGTATCACAAGCGTCATTTGATCAAAATCAAAGACTCCAAAAATCCATCAACATGGAGTTTCTTCATGTATCCCTTTCAATATAATTTAAACAGTGATGTCACTTCGCAAGTGATCTTTCAATCATTTGTCTTGCGACATTTTAGCATTAGTTTTATGGTCGTTATTTCTCCAACCAGACTTGTATATCATCCATCTATTATGGAATACGGTAATTATTTGAACAACCTTTGTCGTCATAATACCTGATCAAAATAACAATTATTGAAACAAATCTTGAAGGCAAGCTTTGATGTTAACGAGCAACACAACAACCCTTTGTTTGTTTTCGATGAACATCATCACATATTCTCTTGCTAGTTACTTAGACCATTGCAGTTCATGAATTGTGTTGTCCTGTATGACACTTCATACCAACCAATTCGGTATCCAATACCGCAGAACCACATTGTTTAACAACCAAGGAATACAGCCATAACATGTATCTTCTATATACCTAAGTTGGATATCTCCAATCTTTTCTTTTCTGCCAAATATTTTGTAGATTCTCTTTCAACAATTCCTTTTCTTTTAAAAGAAGCTATCAACATCAAATAGTGGTGTCATTCACATGACACATAGTACAAAGTGTGTATAGTCAAATACTAATACCTTTGGACTTGCACTTTGAAGTGGATCACCTTCATCAAATGTTTGGCATTCTTTCAAAATTCCATTCTTTAGTAATCTTTTAGTGTAGTAAACATTTTACTTACATCTTCTATTCATCCTTATCATGACAACTTTCATGATCAAGCTGCTATAGCTTATAAAGGTGAATTGCGAGTATAATGTTTCTTTTCCAAAACCTTTTGGAGGATTAGGACGACAAGCGTCTCCAACCTTCACAAATTCTCATCAAATATGAGGACATATACTCTATCATGTTATAACCAACATATTGTTTTAGATATCGCAATACCTTTCACATATGATGGTTTCTGAAACATTGCTTTCAGCTCTTAGATAAACTTGATATTAAAAACAATCTTTTGAGTATCAAGAATCATGAAGGCAAACATGATACATTAGATACTAACACTGGAATTGTTACTCTTGATTTAATACTGTTTATTAAACTTCACAGAGTAAACGGAGTTTGCTAAAAGTTTGCAATATGACTTTTAAACTTTTAGATTGATACTCAAAACAATACGATACCAGTTCGTAAAGTAAATATCCAGAATTTCTATAGTTCCACTATCTCAACTATAACTAAGCGTAAGGTGGTGAACGGATGCCAATGACTACAACAAACTATGGAAATTCACTTTGATTTTGTTTATGATAAATTGTGTTCAACTTAATCATATTACTATATGAACTCCCACTCAAAACAACATCCCTCGATTTGTTTTAGTGATTACACGAACCAAATCCACTACACCAAGTCTGATCATCATGTGAGATGATGTAGTTTCAATGGCGAACAATCATCATGTTCATCATATCATATATATGACTCATGCTCTACCTTTCGGTATTCCGTGTTCCGAGA
Source organism: Avena insularis (assembly GCA_023614405.1). NCBI lineage: Eukaryota > Viridiplantae > Streptophyta > Magnoliopsida > Poales > Poaceae > Avena > Avena insularis. The sequence continues at coordinate 540,643,370 of CM042692.1, forward strand.
CGATTCTGTACATGCTAGGCTCGTCAAGGTTAACCTTAGTATCCGCATGTGCAAATCTGGCTTGCACCCGTTGTATGTACACGTAGAATCTATCACATCCGATCATCACGAGATGCTTCGAAACGACGAGTCTTAGCAATGGTGCCTACTAAGGATGAACACTTTATTACTTGATATTTAGTGAGAGGGATCATCTTATAATGCTACCGTCGTGATCTAAGCAATACAAGATGCATAAAGGATTAACATCACAGGCAATTCATAATTAGTGTGATATGATATGGCCCTTTCTTCTTATGCCTTTGATCTCCATCTCCAAAGCACGGACATGATCTCCATCATCACCAGCATTGCGTCAAGGTCCGTGGCGCCGCTTCATGGTTGTCCATCATCACTAGCAACTATTACAACTACTTGGAACAAAGCTATTACAAGATGAATAGACACGCAGGTCTTAACAGAATTAAAGACAACCATTAGGCTCCTGCCGGTTGCCATATTACAAGAAGGATCATTGCATACATCAAATACAATCACAATCACATGATGGCCATATCACATCACAAAACCCCTGCAAAAACAAGTTAGACGCCTCTAATTTTCTTTGCATGTTTTACGTGGTTTGGGGCTTTCGAATAAGAACGGATCTTACCTACGAAACTGAACCACAACGTTGATACAGGTGCTATCAAGTGCAAAGTGTAGATTGGATCTATACTATGATGGGAGAGACAGACACCCGCAAAGCCACTTGTGCAATACGAGTTGCACGTCAACTGTGGAGCAAGTCTCATGTGCGATGACATGTAAGCTTTAGGTATAGGGAGATTCATAAAGGCTCCTTCTGCGAAAGAGTCTAGTTTAATTTTATTAGGTTCAATTAAACCGCCATAAAAGATATGTAGTAAATACCATTCAGGTAAATCATGACGAGGACATAGTCGTAGTAAATCTCTAAATCTAATATAAGCTCTTACTAGTCCTTCATTAGAACGATTCTTCCAAGTCATTATAAGACGCATGATTCCAAAATATTTTGATAGAAATTCACAGGCTAAATTATCCCAAGTAGTAGTGGCTTCAGGGGGTAGAGATCTATACCATGAGAGAGCTGTACTTTTTAAAGTTTGACTAAAAAGTTTAACCCTTACCTCATTAGTGGTATATCCCGTCAATAGAAAAGTGCCACATATATCTTTGAAACATGCAATATGCTCATATGAATAAAGATCTTCTTCATCTCCAGTAAATTACTTCTTATGTAGTCGAGGATTTATTTTAAACCCCCTTGTCTTCTTATTGGAGTTGTCTCTTTTATAAATATCATAGGGCTTCCCAAAGTGGTTGAGTCGGCTAGCACTAGTCATATGTTCAAACTCCATTATGTTGGTGGAAACCTGTAACTCAAAACAAAATTTAGCAAGACAAAAATAAATAAGCAAAAACTAAAAAACCTACAGCGCTTAGCTCCTGGCAACAACGCTAGAAAATAGCTTGATGACTGCAAGTGCACAGATTGTTTGTAGCTAGTTTCGAAATAAATATATCGATCCCACAGGGAGCAGGAGTCTGAAGTCTAATAACTCTTGAAATAAGTACTACGATAGAAATGCTAGATAAAATTCTAAGTGACAAGATAAAATGTGAGTATTGTGTAAAAAGGTGTTTTTGGGTTTTGGGTATAAGAGCAATAATAAAGTAAAGTAAACAACTGAGTACAGAAAGTAAGTATCGTGTATGTAAGAGAGGTTGGAACTACAGTAGGGAAAAAGCGTTCTTAGGGAGTAGCGGATATACCACTAGTATTGTAAGGATTTAAGATAAAGGTTATCATCATGTACATTCTCAACTATATATGTGTGGGATTTTTGATTCTATATTATCTGCATGTCTAGAATACTAGGGGTAACGTAGGAGACATCCCTATTTTCCCCCGGGGGTCTTAATTACCACTGCTTAGCTTTCAATTTGCCTCTGACCATCAAATTAAATGTGAATAACCCGTCCTCCTCTCTTTTAAACAACTTGTGATCTTTGAATCCCAGGAACCAGGAACAGGTGGTATTTCCCTTTTCTTATTAGGGTTATAGGAATGTCCATATATGGATCATTAGCTAGCAACCGATGCGCACATCGTCCTCATAATCACAGCAGACAGCAATCAACATCAATTGAATTACTGCGCTATTAAGGGACGTAATCCCGTAGGACGTATCCCATGGCATGGATAGTGTTCCGTGAGATTCCTCGGTTTGTAAGTGTTAGCACACCTCCGTCTACCAACAAGTAGTTTCCTCCATCAAATCCCCATGAGAGGCAAATGTTGAGAGGTCGACTTCTCTCAACATCAAGATGTAGAAAATCTAACGCATGGTCACAACGACGAATATCATAATAGAATTTACCTTATTTCAATCTCATACTAGGGTTTATCTATCTCTCCAAGAACTAATGATCTACTCAGACATGGAGGTAATCAACATCATAGCAATGGTAATAGAAACAATGATAGATGAATAGTACTTGTGTAAATCCACAACGTGTATAGGAATTACAACAAGATCTATACAAGATGTAGATGGGATGGATGGAGATGGTGGTGATGTAGTGGTGGTTGATGAAGATCGATGCCTTAGCCTCTCGGATCTGCGCAGGGCGAAGATAAATCCTTGGCGGATGAGTTCCCCCTCCAGATGCCTTCTGGTAGTGAGGTTTCGGCGATTTCTGGCTGTTTTGTATGTCGTCTCCTCGAACAAATTGCACGGGGTGAAACTATTTGACGAGGTGGAGGCGGCGCCAACTATACGGTCGGAGCTATACGGCCGGAAAATTGCTCCGCCCGTATAGTTGGTCGTTGAACTCTCTGCCTCCCTTGTTCGCTTCTGGTTTTCTTTTGGTATTATTAATATTTCCCAAATAAGCAATTTATGTTGTTTCTGGCTCCTTTTCTCCCCAGTACAATTACTCCAAGAATTGTATCCTTTGGATCCATCATCTGTCCTGATCCTGGTGAAAACAGACATAAAATATGCGCGCGAACGCCGTAAAATACCAAGATGCTACAGCTACAATGCAAAATAATAATGTAAAACATGATGCAAATATGCACTCATCAGTGGACAATGACCACGAAACGATTATTTCCTACAGATGTCTCTTGCTAGGATATAATGTACCCTGGGGGATGTTGTTCTCGTGATACTATCAGGCGGAGTCATGCCCATCGTTCACATTCATTCCTATTGTGTGGTCATTATTCCAAGATGCCGGAATAGTTGGACGATCTCTTCCCCATCAGACTCAGCAGAATCATGAGAGTTATCACTATCGCCATCTGAATCTTTGGCTTCCATCTGATTTTGGAATAAACCTTCATATATCTCATACGCATCCACCTCACCACTAAAAATTTATTCTCATGTCCCATGAATACCCTTAGGTGATACATAACCACCACCTCAAGAGTGTGCATAACTACTCTAACCAGAATCATAATGGTAGCCACCACCACCTCCATCTTGTCCTTGACTACTCTAGCCATGATGATAGACACCACCACCTCCATCTTGAACTTGACCGCTCAGGCCATAATGGTAGCCACCACCACCGCCACCGCCACCTCCATCTTGGCTTTGACTGCTCTTGCCATAATGGTAGCCACCACCACCGCCACCTCCATCTTGGCTTTGATTGCTCGGGCCATAATGGTAGCCACAACCGCCACCTCCATCTTGGCCATGATCATAACCACCAACCCCATATTAGGTATGACTGCTCTGGCCATGACCACCACCCTTTTTCGCCACAGGAAGCACTAAGGTGATGGCGTTAATTCCCCTTGTTTGGCAACCTTTCAACCATTTGAGCCATTTAGAGTCCTCTTCTATCGGTCTCAAAATAAAACATAGGGGTACTTCTTGACTTAGATCATAATGCTTGCACACCAACAGTATGGGTTGGAGGTAGCCCTAAAGCAGCAGACCATGTTTTAGGAGCCTGGAGCACTTCATCAACACAGTCCAACTCGCCCAAATCATCTTTGTGCTTTGTTTTTCTGACGACACCTTCACCGCAGTAAAACCTAAACACTACATTATCTGACATAACTTTTGACCTAAAAAAATACTGAAAGTAGTCAAAAACCGGGACCATGCCACATTATAGTCTACAAATATACTTATAATCCTCTAGCCTAATATTCTTATAGCTAATAGATCACATCCAAGTCTACCCATAAATATACACAAATGACTGTAAATAACGAGATATTAGGGTTTACCCTTGAAGCATGCGATGTCCTGACGTGTAGCAGCCTCTAGTCACCGGACTGGCACCTCAACCGGGTAGCTACCTCGAGCTACAGCCCCAGCCTCCACCATAGCCATTGCTCCCCAAGAACACCACCACCTTCCTCCACAAAAATGATCCAAATCACTACACCAAACTATCCCATCAGTAGATCGGGCCTTAACTAGCTTCCTAGTGTAGTTCTATACCAAGTCCGGGTGCAAATCTCACCAAAAAAGCTCTAAAAATGGGTAGAGCTGTGGTTACAAATGAGAAGAAAGAAGGAAGGAGGAAGGAAGGAGGAAGAAGAAGAAGAAGAAGAAGAAGAAGAAAAGAAGAAGAAGAAGAAGAAGAAGAAGAAAGAGGAGATGGGCTTGCCGGCGCGCGCGCGGGTGGATAAGAAGGCAGCTTGTCGGTGGTTGAAATACAGACAGGAGCTGTCGGTGGTTAAAGTACCGATGCGCACCCGCTCCTCCCCTGTCGGGTGACATGCCAGCAGGCGGGACTGGCGCGACCAGCTTTCGGTGACTTGTCGATGTTTGAAGTACCGACGAGAGCCTGTCGGTTGTTCAAGTATCGACACCGCGCTACTTTTCAAAATTCAGAATTTTAAGTGTTATTCGTGATATTGATTAAATAATTCGTATTATCTCTAATATATAATTTTGGCTACGGTGGTTTTCGTCTTCGTGGTTTTTTGTCTGTCGCCCACGCTTGCGTGAATCATCTAGCGCTAATTTTTTTTTTAGGAATATCTAGAGCTAATTATCGCTCACGCCGATGGGCCATGGCCCGTTTGAGCTGGGTCACCATATCTTAACCAGCCATTCCTTCTACCGCGCTCTGGCTTTTGTGATCCGCGGATGGTAGGCGTTCGGGTCCACTCGGCTCTCTCCGGCGGTAGGGATGGGAGGTGGAGCTGTTCCCGTGGAATAGTACGAGACTTCTCTACAACGGGTGAGAGAAAGAAAAAAATACGACGGAGCAGCCTCATACTCTGCCGGAGTTTGTGGTGCCATAGCAATTGAGAACGAAGCGGTTTGACCACAATGTCAACCTCATCGTGTTGCCGGCTCACAGCGTCTCGTGCGTCTCCAAACTGTGTTGTTTCCGTGACCATCTGTCATCATCGTCGGCGGCCATGGGATCATGCGGGAGCGAACACTATACTCCAATTTGGTGAAAAAATGTTGAATATGTGTGCTACATATGTTTTCCTATGTTCGACCAGGAAGAAGAGAAACAAGAACCTCGAACAATCAGTAGATTTATAGCTGCATAAATGATCATAGTCCTCCCGCAACATAAATTCTAGTGACTTGCTTCGGTGTCAAGTACTCCTTCTAAGTTTCTACTGATGCTGGCATAGTTGCCCCAGTCGTTAGAAATTTTCCAAACCCCGACACTAATGATGGCTATGAGAGTACAATTACAAATTCCCCTATCAATGAGCGCGTACTCCAATCCCCCCCAATCGATGAGAGCACTATTCTTATTATGTTAGTGCCTTAGAATGGTGCGTTATTTTATAAAAAAAATCATGTTTACTTGTCGACTTTACACTGTGATACATTGACATGGGAACCTGATGTGTTTCTTTTGGTGGAGTCGTTTTTGCTGACTGATCTATTATTGCTGTCCAGTGACTGTTGCGAGCCTACCCTACAATTTTGTTCTAGAATAGCCACTGAATTTCTACGGTTTTGCAGACGACGTGCAGGCACGAGGTTGAGGCGGGGAATTACATCAACGACCACCAGAAAGACACCATGAGGACACCTGCGTGGTGCGACCAGGTGCTGTCATTTGGAGGGCGGGAACCGGAGGGCGGAGCGGGCGATAACCTTGAGTTTTGATCCAGGGAATGAGCATCCGCATTGTGGTTTCTTGGACGGAACAAGTCTAACCTGCTTTGGCTCATGGGGAACATGAAACAGGATTTCAAGCACTCTCCCAAGTAGCAGTTGTAATCAAGATTTGGTCACGCACCAAAAATTGCACCAGCAACTTCAATTTTGATTACCACTGCACCGAGACCGATGGGTGTTGCATGTGGGGCGGAAGCTTTGGCAATTATTTTCATAGGTCAGCCTTACGAAATTATACTATAGCTTAAGCCTGAGCAAAATCGAGCTATCTGAGGCCATCTGCCTGCACGCCCGTTTCTGGCCGTCTGATTTTCACTCCGAGTCATCTCAACCGTGCAGTTCCAGGTGTTGACCGAAATATTATGAGCTGGTCCTCCCGTACCCGCCACCACCCCCACTCCCATCTCGATCACGTTCCCCTCCAACCGAACTCGTGAGTTCCTGAGTCCCGAGCTCCCGCCCATCTCATCCCCTTCTCTGTCTCCCCCAGCAACGTGCGCCGCCCACTCCGCTCATGAGCTCTCCCTCTCACCTCCGCCCTCCACTCACGAGGCCACCGCCTCTCGTCCAGCTCCTGCATCCAGTGTCGGCTGCCTCTGCTTCCTCGCCTCGAACCTGCCCAGTACCGATTCAACATCGCCCCCGACCTCGTGCACTTGTACACCGCCACGCTTTGCCAGTGGTGAGGAAGATAAGGAGGAGGTCTGCGCGTGGGATGGTAGGGGTGAGAGAGGGGGCAGCGCGGGTAGATATGCTCCTATGCGGGACTACGTGAATATATCGCATCATCCTCACCGTTTTGATTGGAAAAATCAGGGATGGATGGCGGAAAAAAAGAAATTGAAAAGGAGAAGGCTCCTCCGCTCGCGAGCTCTCCCTCTCACCTTCGATCTACGCCCCCTCCACTCACGAGGCCACCGCCCCCCGTATAGATCCCGCATTGGCCGCCTCTGCTTCCCTGCCTCGAACCTGCCCAGTACTGATTCAACATCGCCCACGACCTCGCGCACCCGTACGTCACCACGCTTTGCCGATGGTGAGGAAGATAAGGAGGAGGTCACCACGTAGTATGGTGGAGGTGAGAGAGAGATAGAGGGCAGCGTGGGCATATGCCAAGTGCGCTTGCACTATGTGTGTACAAGAGTAAAAAAAGCAGCGTCTGGCTTCTCCCCCGTACGTCCCATACATTTGCTATTACATTAATTAAGCAATATTACAAGTGTGGGGCCAGATAGAGCCACGTTTTATAGATACATCCTCAAAAAAAACTCATCACGTCGTTGCTGGTTGGCTGTCGCGCGCATCCCTGATTCCCCATCATCTTCGTCGCTGTAACCACCCCGTGTCCTTTTTTTTTCGGAAAAAGATCCGGATCTATTTCATGAGTTCATAAGAAATACAAAGTATCCTAAATATAATAAAAATTACATCGAGGTATTTGAACAACCTAACGAATACTACTGTCGCCAGAGCGAGCCGCCGACGCGCCGCTGTCACCGCTCCATTACCGGAGCCGGCATGCCATTGTTGATGACAGTTGGAAAGTCTTCGTGCACGTGCCCCTAAGGACCAGCGCCCCAGAGATGAAGTTGTCGCCATTGAACCCTTGAATTGATCCGAAACTTGTAACACCAAACCTAAAACACACGTAGACTGGACGACATCCACCACTCCATGGAAGCGGCGACCAGACGAATCCCCACCCTCCTCAACGCCAGCAGCAGGATCGTCGCCGACGAGGTGGAAGAGGAGGAGGGTATACCTTATTCTTGTCCGGCACAATGCCGCCATAGCCACCGTAACGACGATGCCGGACGACCAAACTCTAACTTTAGGGACCCTTCTACACCGCCGAGCGCAGGTCCAAGGTCTCCACCTCCTCCCGTCGCCGGAGCAGCAAGCAGAGGAGGCGGGGACCCGTCGATACTCGGTCGCAGACGGCGAGGACGAAGTAGATCGTGACGGCTGCTAGGGTTTTTACCCTAGCCGCCGCCTCTTTTTCACGGGAGGAGAGAACGTAACAGTGTATCTATTGTTGTTGATTAATAAAGTCCGCAACCACCCCGTGTCCATGTCGACCCTCTTGGAAACACTATACTCAAACAAGCAACAAATTGGGCATTACAGATTAATGCATGTTTTGAGAAGTGAAAATTGTAAGCTCAAGTGCAAATTATCTTACTAGTGCTTCCTGAAATAAAACAGAAAATAACAGATACTCAATACCATGTTGCACTTTCTTTGAAAGAATTATAGGCACTGTCTAGCAACCATCTGCTATAAGTTTTACCAATGCAAATACAATGAAGAAAACATGTGTGTTTTAGCCATGTTACACTTTCATATTACCAGTTTAGCATGTAAACAGAAATACAAAGAGAACTTTGAGGTTACATCCTTGCATTTGTTTCAGACTTTCACTTAATAAAAAGGTGTTACGTATGTAAAAACGACACAGAAAATGCAGCACAAAATGTATGACGAGTTACTCACATATGACAGGCTGATGCATTTAACTTTGCAGGACAAATAGCACAACACTATTACTAGTGGCAAATTCATGAAACTATGGTTCACTTGCACATCAATAGAGCAAACTAACATGTGGTTGGGTGGCTAGGAGGATGGTTATACCCGCAGTCCACCAGAGTATAAACCACAGGTTTGACACTGTGTGTTGCATAACATGCGAAATATTCTTTCAGTGAGAGGCGACGTTTCCGCGTCTACGATTGTACTATGTTTCTAAAAAAAAAGCTAGGCCTATATAGTTTTTAGCCAGTGTACACGACAGAAACACCAGCAGGTGTCAAATTCAAACAGAGGCGCAAAACAGACATATCAAAAGGAAATTCCAGCCTGAGTGTCTCAACTCTCAATACAAGCAAGATATTTGAGCAACCTGAGTGTTGTCCTTGACGCTCAACATGAGCACTGATAGAGACCCTGTGTATCTCGCTCTGATACCAAGTCAAAAGGATTTGGTTGCCGTGATTAGCCTACACGGTTGGCTCTCTCCATATATAAACAATCAACGTGTACAACAAGTTACAATATGGTTAGGATCTGGTTTAATCGCTATACACCGACCAGATACAAGTATATCTCTAACATACATTGCTGGCAATGCCATCTTGGATTGATATCTTTTCGTGGCGTGGCGTTGGCTACCGTGGCCTTCAACGTATAGAATGAGACATTGGAAGACGACGTTCACTAGTATGGAATATGTGTGAACTGGAACATTGAGCCAGCTCGATCGCATGGAAAGACGCGAAAACCGTACTGTGAGTGTGGCATTATTGGTTTTCGGTAGTAAGATGGGCCATTAATTTGCTTTTCACCCCATTGAAAGAAGATACAGAGTATATAAATGGCATATGGATAATTCTCTAGATGTCAAAGAAATGCTTAGGCAAAGACGGCAGTGGGATGAAACATGACGAGACTTGGTGCGAGATCTGAATCCCAATCTTTTACTACATGGCACCGCTAGCTGTGGATCAGGGACGACGCCTTCCCATTTCACCTGGTGGTGGTACTGCATAGCGTTCCCGGCGGACTCAACATGCGGCCGTGAGACGCCGGGAAACGGATGTAGCACTTGTGGTAGTAGTAGTAGACCGGTTTCAGGATGGGGACCTTGTACATGACCGTGGAGGCAACGGTGACAAGGAGGTTGAATGAGCCGTTGTTGGCGCCGGCCTCCCTCGCGAACGCCTCAGCTGTTGCAGTGTCTAGCTGCACGGCGCTGCCCTGGAAGACGGTGTGGATGACGTTGGTCGCCTTAGGGTGCTGAACGAAGATATCTATCACGTCGGCGCTGGGGCCAAGCCGGGTCCCGCTCCCGTTGTCGCCGTAGGAGTAGGACACCACCGCCTTGATGTCGAAGTAGCGCACGACGAAGTGGCTGTGCCCGTTGTGGAAGCTGAGGTCGATGGCGATGTCGTAGTCGAGCGTGGAGGAGGATGCGGCGGTGAGGTTGAACTGGGTGAGCATGGCGCCGTCGATCCGTGGCCGAAGCTGGTTGGGGCGGAGGAGGAGCCAGAGGAGAAGCGAGACGATGCCGAAAGGGAGGAAGAACTCTACCATGTTGTACATGGCGCAGAAGACCGTCCAGTACCCGCACTCACTGCGATCTTTGATACACATACTAGCTAAACAGGAAGCACCAGCAACACAGCAAGTACAAACTGGACTGCAAGCATCTTCTAAACAGTCAGATCCCTCCTCATCACGACCACGACGACGACGCCGCCGGCCCCGTCCGGCCTTGCGAAATCTATAGCGACCTGTTTCCGGGTCAAACGCTATCTCACCCATTGTTATTTTCTGTCCAGAATAAAGAGGCAGAGGTCCTAACACAAGTGGCGAGCATCGGTCATTTATAGGAGTAGATTCGGTTCTATGCTACTCCTACTAGAAGGTAGGGCCTAACACTATCTGCCATCACTGATTCCAGATATTTTTTTCTTCCAAATAGGACCCGGATAATAAAAGAAACATCGAACAGTACAAAGCATATCAAGAAAAACGAAAAATACAACGAGATCCTTAGAAGCCCTCATCTTCAACCTCTAGACTATGTGGACGGTGCGCCGCCAATGCCACTCCTTTTTGACCCGGCCTGACGTTGTTGGTTATGGACGGCAAGTCACCGAACGGGTCAAAAAACCACATCCGTCCTAGACATGAAGAAGGAGCCCTTGACGGTCCGAAGTTGGTTATGGACTACCAGTAAAACTCCTTGATGGTCCGAAACTCCCCACGGCCAGAAGGAGCCCTTAAAGACCACACCACTCCCACGAGCTTGTTGTGGATGAATTTAGACTTCTTAAATTATGTCACTGCCAGGCCAATTTATTCACTCACAGAGTGTCTAACTATGTATACGCCGAGGGAAGGGAAGAAACGCTTACACCCTCCATCCACAAATAACTGTATTTCTCGATTTGTCCTAAGTCAAAATTTATAAGTTTGACCAACTTCATAATAAAATATAATGATGTAAATGATATAAAATTATAATATTGGAAAACTATATTTCAAATAGAACATGATGATATTAATGTAATGTCACTAGTAGAAACCAAGACTTTTGTTTGGAGCTATCTAAGGCTTTTGAACCGGTTGTGCCACCAATCCAGACTAAAGGTTCTATTTGCACCGGTTCGTATGGCCTGGACCATGCGCGGAGCCCTCAGAGCATTTGCACTGGTTCGTAAGGAGGTTTTAGCACCGGTTCGTGTCATGAACCGGTGCAAAAGGTTCCGCGCCAGACACGTGGCAGGCGCGAAACCTTTAGCACCGGTTCGTGAAAGGCGCCATTTTTGCACCGGTTTGTAGCATCAACCAATGGTAAAGGTCCTGCCTATATGTACCCTCGCCCAGCCAACCCTCTCCTCTATTTTGTTCTCGGTGGAAGGGTGTGAGTTGTGCTACTTTATTTTTTCTTTTCTATGCATATGAGGTGTTTGATGAAATGCCTAAGAGAATGATGCCACTTGATTTTACACAAAACAAAAATAATATGAGGTGCCCGAGCCACACTTAAGCTTTCTCCTCTTTCTTCCGTCCTCGACCGAGATTAGCAACTTTACAATGGCATTTCACTATTTATTTGTATAGTGGCATTTCACTATTTATGATGTTCTGTAATGGTGTTTGATAAACTTAATTATATTATGAGGCAGATGAACCGGCGGCAATGGATGTACGGTAGTCGATGTACTACCGGGTACATTGAAGGCATGAATAAATTTATCGATGTGGCTAAGGCAAACAAAGTGAATGGTTTAATGTGTTGCCCATGTGTTGACTGTCAGAACTTAAAGGATTACTCTTCCTAGAAAAGTCCCTCACTCCCACCTGATTCAGAAAGGTTTCATGCCTAGCTATAATTGTTGGACCAAGCACAGAGAAAGAGGGGTTATGATAGAAGAGAATGAAGAAGAAGAGGATGATGATATGTACCCTAAATACGCTGATACTGCAATGGGATCTGGAGATGAAGGGACAGGGGAAGGTGAAGATGAAGAGGCATCAAATGAGCATGCTGATGATCTTCGCCGGGCCATCGCTGATGCACACAGAGAGGCAGAAAGTGTAATCGAGAAGCGTAAGTTGAATGGAATGCTAGATGATCACAAAAAATTGATGTACCAAATTGCAAAGATGGCAGCACAAAGCTCGGTACGACACTGGAATTGCTGAAATCGAAGGCATGGACTGATTTATCTGACAAGGGATTTGAGAAGTTACTGAAAATAATGAAGCCGAACCTTTTAAAGGATAACGAATTTTCCGAGAGCACATTCGAAGCAAAGAAGACTCTCTGCCCTCTAGGATTATACATGTAGAAGACACATGTATGCATTAATGACTGCATCCTCTACCGTGGTGAGTACGAGAATTTGGATAAATGTCCGGTATGCACTGTATTGCGGTATAAGATCAGACCAGATGACCCTGGCGATGTTGAGGGCGAGCCCCCCAGGAAGATGGTTCCTGCTAAGGTTATGTGGTATGCTCCTATAATACCACGGTTGAAACGTCTGTTCAGAAACAAAGAGCATGCGAGATTGTTGCGATGGCACAAAGAAGACCGTAAGAAAGACGGGATGTTGAGACACCCTGCTGATGGGTCGCAGTGGAGAAAAATAGGGAGAGGCTTCTCGGACTTTACAGGTGATGCAAGAAACTTATGGTTTGGTCTAAGTACAGATGTCATGAATCCTTTTGGGGAGCAGAGCTGCAGTTACAGCACCTGGCCTATGACTCTATATATCTACAACCTTCCTTCTTGGTTGTGCATGAAGCGAAAGTTTATTATGATGTCAGTGCTAATCCAAGGCCCGAAGCAACCCGACAACGATATTGATGTGTACCTAAGGCCATTAGTTGAAGAACTCTTATAGTTGTGGGCCAAACTAGGTGTATGTGTGTGGGATGAGCACAAAGAGGAGGCATTTGACCTACGAACGTTGCTTTTCGTAACCATCAATGATTGGCCTGCTCTTAGTAACCTTTTAGGACAGATAAACGAGGGATAGAATGCATACACACATTGTTTAGATAAGACTAAAGGTATATATTTGGGAAAATGTAAGAAGGTTGTTACCTTGGGTATCGTCGATTTCTTCTGACCAATCATGTCGTAAGAAAGAAAGACAAGCATTTCAAAGATGAGACAGATCACCGGAAGAAGCCTGACCTCTCTACTGGTGATCATATATTTGCTATGGTCAGGGACAGAGAAATAATATTTGGAAAGGGTCCTGGCGGTCAATCTATTCTGAACGATGTTGCTACCAGACACGCGCCCATGTGGAAGAAGAAATCTATATTTTGGGAGCTACCCTATTGAAAATCCCTACATGTCCGCTCTTCGATCGACGTGATGCATGTGACAAAGAATCTTTGCGTAAACCTGCTAGGCTTCCTGCGTGTGTATGGGAAGTCAAAAGATACAATAGAGGCACGGGGGGACCAGCAACGTTTAAAAGACCCAGACAACATGCATCCACAGAACAAGACGGATAAAGGCTATCACCTAAGTCTTGCCAGCTACGTTGTTATCAAAGTAGAGAAGGAAATCTTTTTTGCAGTACTTTACAGTATCTAAGGTGCTATCTGGATTCTCGTCGAATATAAAGGGGATAATAAATATGACAGAGAAAAAATTGCAAAACCTAAAGTCGCATGACTGCCACGTGATTATGACACAATTGGTTCCAATTGCATTGAGGGGGCTTCTATTGGAAAATATGCGAGTTCCCATTGTGAAGCTATGTGCAATCCTTAATGCAATATCACAGAAGGTAATCAATCCAGATGATCTGCTAAGGTTACAGAAGGATGTTTTCCAATGTCTTGCTAGTTTTAAGTTGGTGGTCCCGCCATCTTTCTTTAATATTATGACACATCTCCTGGTTCACCTTGTCGAAGAGATTGTCATTCGTGGTCCTATGTTCCTACACAATTTGTTCCCCTTCGAGAGGTTCATGGGAGTCTTAAAGAAATATGTTTATAATCGTGCTAGGCTATAAGAAAGCATCTCCAAGGGCTATGGAACAGAGAAGGTCATTGAGTTCTGTGTTGACTTTATTTCCGACCTTAAGTCGATTGATGTTTTTGAATCGCGGCATCAGGGAAGACTACGTGGAAAAGGCACGCTAGGAAAGAAATCAGTGATATGTAGGAACGAGATTTCTTTCACTCAAGCACACTGCACAGTTCTACAAAATTCCATCTTGGTGGCCCCGTATATCATTGAGCACATTAATATTGTGAAAGAAGTGTATCTAGACCCTTTTTAGTGTGTATGTTCACTCCAAACCTAAATAAACGTAAATACTAAAAGGAGGCTAGATACACTCCTGTCACAAAGCTAAAACATCTTATATTATGAAACAGATGGAGTACATGTGAATTTAAACAAACAGAAGTCACTTATTTTGAGACAGATGGAGTAGACCGTTAGTCCAATCAAACTACCAGTCGATAATAATAAGAAATTTGGAAAATAAAGATACCATAAAAAAATAAAAAAATTGTGGTATCTCAGCAACGGAGTAATCCTTACTAAGGACAATGCTGTTAGACCAACTCACGTAGAAAATATAAATCGTGAGTTTTTCCACAAATAGAAGACAATCAAACACTTAACTTTTTCTGATGCAAGTTCGCTCGTTCTATATGGTTAGTCATTCAAATAGCTTCTACCTTGTATCTGCCACCTAGCGTTGCAAACATTTTTGGCAACTAGATACATGGTATTGATAAAAGTTATATAGTTCTAATTATGCTGGGAGCGATTGCCATGATATGATCATTGTGGCTATGTAGAAATGAATTTTTTTCAATGGTAAGAATATTTCTGTTATTCATGCCATCTACTGGTGTACCATTTTGCTCCTTTTATGGTCATATTTAGGACGTGTGGATAATAGTGAGCTGTTTATGAGGATACACTTAGGCATCTTTTTAGCCCATATAGATGGCAGTGTGATCTATGGATTTGTCCTCCAGCCTCACCTTAGGCGTGCTATGATAGCATTTTGAGCTTTGTATCGTCATTTTATTTTCTCTCCTTTATCGGTTTATGCGGCTATATATATCATATCTATGCAGAGGCCAGGTGTAGTAAGATCTTCTGAACTATATCATCGCGGCACCAACTTCCGGGTAATAAAATTACCTTTTCCAAAAAGAAAGCAACTCACAAGAAAGAGGATAATGCTAAAAATGAATAGCAAAATGAGCGTCTAATAGGCAATTGATATACATCAAGAGCCAGTTCTCAATGAATTGCTACGTTTGGTATGAGAATGGTTGCTTGAAGAACATGAGATACTACGAAAGACATTTTTAATATCAATACTTAGCTACCTTGCAAATACATTCGCCACTTTGTTTAAGTCGCAGGACACAGTGTCCGGACAACACCTACGACAACAACTAGCTACCTAATACGAACTACTAATCTGTCCATACATGAGTAAATTATTAATATTGCACTTGAAAACCACTTGTTTTGAGACTTGATAAAATCGATTTGTTGAGCAACCTTTTCTTAAACAACTCAGTATGCTAAAGAATGATCCCTGTCTGATCTAAGCATGTGAGGGTTGTCAGAGTTCACTGAACCAGTATAATCATTTGCATGCATCCACCTACATGCTTGTCTGAGGTAGATCTACGCGACGATAGCTAAGAAAAAATTAATCAATTGACCGAGCCTAAGAGCGTCTCCACTCGCGTTTCCAGAAAGGCATTTCTAGAACCTATTTTTCGTCCAGACGGCGAAATTTCGTCCAGTCGTGTTCGCAGGACGCCGGTTTTGTCCGGATTTGGCCCAAAATTAGTCCGGCGTTCCCAGGCCGAACCCGAGGCACCGGGAATGGCCTGGGAACCCCGGACGAAGCGAATTCGGCGCGTGGACCCGCCCAGTCAGCGACTGAAGGCCGATCGTCCTCATCCTTCCGCCTTGGCTCCCATCTTTTTTTTCCTTTTCCTGCCACGCCGCTACACCCCTCCCGCCTTCGCCGCCCGCGCTCGGCCTATAAAGCAAGACTCCGTCGCGGGTTCACAGCACACCGTCCCCGGCCACCCCACTCCACTACGAACTCCGGCGAAAAGGACCACTTGGCAAAGACGATCGCCAAAAGCGGCCCCTTCGGCCGGCGGACGCTCTAGCCTTGGAAGGCGCGGATGATCCGTGATGCTGGCTACATGGCGCCACCGGACATCCGCTGCCCGCGTGGGTGGAAGCTCAGCGCCGGTGGCATGCCTGTGCCACCGGTCCCCGAAGGCGACGAATTGGTCGAAGCGATCCAGGCCGCCATAGAGGCGATGCCGGATCCCGAGCTCGTCGAAGACGCCGGCAACCCCGCGCATTGGGAACAGTTCTTCTCCCAATGCCGGCTCGTCGAACTCGCCGCCCACCAATGACCTCCAGGCTCGCCGCCGACGCGCAACAACACGGCGGGCCGCCGCCGCTGGTGGAGTACGCCTGGCCGGACGCTCGACGCCGTTCTTGAGCACATCCACGCCAGCAACAACCCCCCGCTCGGCCTTTTTTAGTTTTTTTAGCCTAAATGAAGTCGGAATTCGGGTGTCCGCTCGAATTCGACGTAATATGTATGAATCTGTCTATTATTAATGAAATCCGCCTATATTCGCCTAAAGTTCGCCGAGTTTTATTAATATTTGTCCAAACCTGGGAACTCGGCCTGGAAACGCGAGTGGGAAATCGGCATTTCTCAGGCCAAAAACTTCCTCCGACCGATGATATTTAGCTCCGAATTTCAGCCTGAGAACGGCCAACGAGTGGAGATGCTCTAAGTCTGTACGACTGGCTAGACCTAGGGGAGGACACATCCATGACCACTTGTTTTCTTTTCCAATGATATTACTATATTAGGTTGGCCGCCCATTCAATTTTTTTTAGGTTGGTCGGCCTGCTATTTGCATATTGATACATTGCAAATGTATCTATCATTTTTGATGTTCCATGCTTGGTTTTATCCACTTTCTTGTGTTTTGTTTCAACTTTAGAGTACTTGTCATATGATTTCTTGGACTAACCTATTAACAAGAGCCACAGTGCCAGCTGCCTGTTTTCTGCTGTTTTTGGTTCCAGGAAAGTCAGAAAATGAATATTCTCGGAATTGAACGGGACAAAAGCCAAAGTGCCTATTTTTCCGGAAGGGATCAAGTGCCAGAATACGAGACGGAGAGGGGCCAGGGGCCGGCCACACCACCTGGCCACGCGGCCAGGCTTGGCCCGCACCAGGGGGTGGTCTAGCCGACCCCAGCACCCCCTCGGCCTCTCCTTCCGCCTATAAGTTGCCCTCGGGACGAAAACCCTAGGTATCCGATCAAAAAATTCACGGAAGAGTCTGTAGCCGCCGTCATCTCCATCCCTAGATCGGGAGGGATCTGAAGCTCTTTCCAGCACCCTGTTGGAGAGGGGAATTCACCCTGGAGGCCTTCTTCATCACCATGCAAGCCTCCGGTGTGATGCGTGAGTAGTTCATCCTTGGACTACGGATCCATGTAGTAGCTAGATGGTTGGTTTCTCCTCCTTTGTGTTTTCATGTTTAGATCTTGTGAGCTCCGTTCATGATCAAGATCATCTATTTGTAATCCATACATGTTGTGTTTGCGGGGATCCGATGGATATTGAGATGCTATTTCAGATTGATTATTGATTCTATCATGTCTTTCTTATTTGAGATCTTGCATGCTTTCCATTGTTAGTAGCTATCTTGGCCAAGTAGATGCTAGCAACTCCAAGAGTTAGTATTTATGCTCGATAGTGTGTTCATGCCTCTGGTAATCTGGGTAAGTGACAGAAATCTCTAAGGCACTAGATGTGCTGTTGCCACTAGGGAGAAAACAACGTTCCTTTGTTTATAGAATAATTGTATTGTTTACCTTACACGCAGTTCGTAAACCAATAATCTGTTGCTTGCAACTTAATACTGGAGGGGGTCGGATGATAACCTGAAGGTGGATTATTCGTTATAGATGTAGTTGGATGGCGGTCTATGTATTATGTTGTATTGCCCAATAAAGTCTCAAAGGAGTCAAGATGATTAGTATATGCATGTATTGCTTTCTCGGTGTTTGTCAATTGCCCCGCTGTAATTTGTTCACCCAGCATGTTATTTATCTAAGGAGAGCCACCTCTAGTGAACTATGGATCTGAGTCCTTTTCTTTACATACAATCTACAATCCTTTACTGCTTTGTGTTTACTTTCTGCAAACTATTACTTATTTCCATTCGATACGTTTAATCCTTTGTTTTCCGCAAAACACGGTGAGATTGACAACCTCATCGCAGGTTGGGGACAAAGTTCTGTGGTTGTGTTGTGCAGGTCTCCATGTTGCTACTAGCACCGGTAGTGTGCCCTGCCAAAGCTCAGCTAGTAACACCTTTGGGGTGTTTCCTTGCTCCTACTGGTTCGATTAAACCTTGGTTTCATAACTGAGGGAAAACTTTCTGTTGTACTCATCATACCTTCCTCTTGGGGTTTCCAACGAGCTCTACGTCGATCGTCGAGTGCATCACATATCCACTCGAATAATCTAGATGTTGCTGATTGCATAGCCCATCTACCTTGAAGTTTTAGAAGAACATAAAGCAACCAATTTCTTGGCATGCTACCACACAAAATTCACAATTTTAATCGGCCATCTCTTTGGGATCCGTGCACGGCCATGGACAAAGATGCCGGACCATGGTCCGCACCAAGTCCCACAACATCATAGAAGTGGCGCTCGATCTAGCTGCCGTCTCCTTTGGTAGAACGATAGATAGGGGATTGGCGGAATAGATGGATGCATTATTGAGTATATATAGGCGTACAGGAATTAATTTGGAGTAGAAGACAAGACATAAATTCTATCTTTACCTAATTTACCCCTAACCGATATTATAATCTAGCATCCCCCTGCAGTCGTAGCGGTACCATTGTGAACAATTGGAAAATCACAGACGGTCAGATCGGAGACAAACCAAAGTAAAACCAGTGGGCTGACATCCCCCTGCAGTAGGAGTGGGAACATCGTGGACGGTGTCGCGGTGCGGTATCTTGCAGTGTAGAGGAAGCTGATGATGCTCAAGCGAGGTGGTAGCCCTTGTACCGATGTCGAGGGAGTTGAGAGCGTGGAGCGGTGTCGTGATTGATATAGCCGTGCGAGCGGTTGCCGTGGTCAATATCGTGGTGGGGGATACCGGTGTCGAGGTAGCCGCACGTGAAGCCGCAAGCGCATAGTGCACGAGTAGAATAACAGAGATGCGTCGAGGCAGTCGTCGAATGTGTTGATGCCAAAGTCGATGCAGTCTGAGCCATCGAGGACGAGGTTTTACGAGAACTACGACACGTCGGAACAAAGGCATACTCTGATTTTGCTAGAACCGAGTACGCAAAGATGAACTCACTGATGGCTCAGTGTCGGCGCCAGAAAAATGCTGGTGCGATGTTGATGTAGAGCTCGTTGGGAACCCCAAGAGGAAGGTATGATGAGCACAGCAGCAAGTTTCCCTCAGTTATGTAACCAAGGTTTAATCGAACCAGTAGGAGCAAGGAAACACCCCAAAGGTGTTGCTAGCTGAGCCTTGGCAGGGCGCACTACCGTTATGTACACTCTCAGTTATGTACACCTGCACAACACAACCACAAAACTTTGTCCCCAACTTGCGATGAGGTTGTCAATCTCACCGTGTTTTGCGGAAAACAAAGTATTAAACATATCAAATGGAAAGAAGTAACAGTTTGCAGAAAGTAAACACAAAGCAGTAAAAGATTATAGATTGAATGTAAAAGACAAGGACCGGGATCCATAGTTCACTAGAGGTGGCTCTCCTTAAGATAGATAACATGCTGGGTGAACAAATTACAGCGGTGCAATTGACAAACATCGAGAAAGCAATACATGTATATACTAATCATCTTGACTCCTTTAAGACTTGATTAGGCATTACAACATTATACATAGACCGCCATCCAACTGCATCTATGAATAATAATCCACCTTCAGGTTATCATCCGAACCCCCTCCAGTATTAAGTTGTAAGCAACAGATTATTGCTTTACGAACTGCGTGTAAAGTAAACAATACGATTGTTCTATGAACAAAGGATTGTTGTTTTCTCCATAGTAGCAACAGCACATCTAGTACCTTAGAGATTTCTGTCACTTCCCCAGATTACCAGAGGCATGAACCCACTATCGAGCATAAATACTAACTCTTGGAGTTGCTAGCATCTACTTGGCCAAGATAGCTACTAACAACGAAAAGCATGCAAGATCACAAATAACAAAGACATGATAGAATCAATAATCAATCTGAAATAGCATCTCAATATCCATCGGATCCCCACAAACACAACATGCAGAATTACAAATAGATGATCTTGATCATGAACGGAGCTCACAAGATCTAGACATGAAAGCACAAAGGAGGAGAACCAACCATCTAGCTACTACATGGATCCGTAGTCCAAGGATGAACTACTCACACATCACACCGAAGGATTGCATGGTGATGAAGAAGGCCTCCAGGGTGAATTTCCCTCTCTGGCAGGGTGCCGGGAAGAGCTTCAGATCCCTCCAGATCTAGGGATGGAGATGACGGCGGCTACAGACTCTTTCGTGGATTTTTGATTGGGCACTTAGGGTTTTCGTCCCGAGGGAATCTTATAGGCGGAAGGGGAGGCCAAGGGGGTGCCAGGGCTAGCCTTACCACCCCCTGGCGCGGGCCAGGATGGGCCGCGCTGCCAGGTGTGTGGTGGCCCCCTGGCCCCTCTCCGTCTCATATTCTGGCACTTGATGACTTTCGGAAAAATAGGCACTTTGGCTTTTCTCCCGTCTAATTCCGAGAATATTCATTTTCTGACTTTCCTGGAACCAAAAACAGCAGAAAACAGGCAGCTGGCACTGTGGCTCTTGTTAATAGATTAGTCCAAGAAATCATATGAAAAGTACTCCAAAGTTGGAACAAAACACAAGAGTGTGGATAAAACCAAGCATGGAACATCAAAAATTATAGATACATTTGCAATGTATCAACATCCCCAAGCTTAACTTCTGCTCGTCCTCGAGTAGGTAAGTCATAAAAAGAAAGAATAATTTCTGAGGTGACATGCACCATCAAAGACTTGATCAAAGTATTTGTAAAACATTCAAAGCTGGGATCATAGTACTTCAATTATAACATGAAAGACAAAGTTCTAGCAATAAGACAAAGAAACTATGATGCAACATGAAAAGGCAGAAACAAAAGATTCATGAATAACAATGCTTTGCAAGATGTTTGTTTGTTTCACATAAAGAAAACATAGCATAATAGCATTCAGCTTGTCCCTCAATAGAGTAGCAAATATAAATGCATAGGACACCTTCAAAGTTCATAAGAGTGACTAGATACAATAGTTTAAAATAAGCAATAACAAGTTATGCATCAATCAACTAGTTTTGGGACAATGCACATAGAACTAAGAATGACCACTATGCTCTCAAAGTAGTTGCATAAAGGTAGAAGGTGGAGACTCAATATAATGGTGGAAGAAAGGCCTTTTGTAAAAGGAAGTAGGGATTCAAGTCTCATAAAGAGCTTCCAAAAATTATGGTACTTATAGCTTTCAGCTCTCATTGCCCCTATCATAGGCATCTTGAAGGTGATTAAGGTTAAAGTGACACAACTAAGAGGATATGCTTGACAAGTTATAAACCGAAATCTCATGCCCCTTACTTACAAAGACCGATCCTCATGCTACTCAACTTCAGTCACGAGTAAGCTCTTGTCATTGTAAGTACATGTGTATCATTAAGAACCGCCAACGGGGTACCCCTTGCACATGATATGGGAGCTTTCCCATAATCAAAATGACAAGGCAAGCAGACAATGAGCATCTCAGCGATCTTTTTATTTGCTATTTGCATAGGTTTTTATTGAGGATGCTTCATAGAGTGCTCATTATGGTGATGCTGCAAGTTTCCACCATGATTAGGCATGGCTTAGGCTAGCGGCCCAGGCGTTTCTCTAACACACATACAAACTCCATGATCTTACAAGTTCCACTTTTATTTCACACCGCCAGGATCCGTAAGCAAAAGAACATGATACCAACGGGGTACAAAGTACAAGTGCAATGTTGAAAGCGTTCCCCATGAAACATGGTTCTGCTAATTTCAACTTATAAAGCGCAAGCATATACGCAACAAAGAAGGACCCAATGGTTCAAGTTTATTAGATGGAAAAAGTAGTGTGCCATCAAGTTCATGAGAGCTTTAATCACTAGTTTTCTCATAACAAGTTTAATTTGGAAGGTCAACAAAAGCATGAATATACTTGGAATAGCATAACCTAGTAGGTAGGTATGGTGGACTCTTTGGAATAACTTGGTTTAGGGAGTTGGCTGCATGAGTGGAACTCATACTTGGTTGTGGAGACTAGCAAAAGACTAGGAGCGACAAACTAAGAGAGCAATAATGGCCATAGTCATGCAGAGTGACAAAACATCATTGATCAAAGCATAAAGTGATACTACAAGTTGAAAACTAAAGGATCATAAAGGCTACGGTGACTTTGAATAGTCAAAACATGGTGTGAGCATGCGCCAAGTCAACTCAAATAAAGCATCAAAGGAGAATACCACTATACTATGCTTTAATATGCTAAAACAATGCATGATTCATCCAAGGCACATTAAGCAATCTCAATTGTTTATAACAAGTCATGCTACAGCAAAGAATACTAAGCATAAAGCCAAAACAATATCAAGCATGGCATGACAAAGCATAGGCCACAGTCAAAAACAAGCTCTTTTTACCACATAAGCATGAACTTTCCTACTCTTTTCCAAACCAAACCAAACTATTTGCAAACCAATGTATGAAAGAGGGGGTCCAACCAATTTATTCAGCAAACTAAGCAAAGAAAAGCAAACTAAAACGAAAAAGAAGACGCTCCAAGAACAACACAACTGTGCATGAAACAATAAAAATGAAGCATTTGGAAGAAACCTGGGATTTTTATTGATGAAGAAGGGGATGCCTTGGGCATCCCCAAGCTTTGACGCTTGTACTTATTGGATATTTCTTGGGGTGACACGCGTGGCATCCCCAAGCTTGAGCTTTAGTCCATCCTTCATCTCATTACTCTTTCCTTCCATACACCTGAAATTTTTTCTTCATACAAAACTTCACACAATCTTTATTAGCAACATTAGTGCACTCAAGATAAATAAGTCTTAAGGTTCAGTTCTAACACCAAATAAACTTCCATTAGAACACTAGCTACTGTAGTACTTCCCTTAAAAAGCTCAATTCCCCAAAAGAACTCAAAAAGGAATCAACAAGAAGCAAATGCAGAAAATGGCAGAAATCTGTCAAAACAGACCAGCAGGTAAAGACGAATTTTTTCGAAGACCTTCTGTTGCTCAAATCAAAAAGTGTTGAACTAATGAAAGTTATATAACAACCTGGGGCAGAAGCACAAAACTTCACGCCTCAAAAAGATGGTCAGAGATTTTACACGAAGTTTTACGGTGAAGCACAGAAATCTGTTTCGGGACATCAACTTTCCCAATCATTACTTCTCTCTCATTAGAGGTTACTCTTGGCACAAAAAGAAAATAAAAAGTATAAGGAGAGGTTATTACAAAGGTAATAACTTCCAAGACTCATCTAAAACTTTTGGGTTATCTCCCAATAAGTACTTTTCTTTAACGCCTTTAAGTTAGGCATAAGAAGCAAGAAAGTATCAAGTGTTCTCAAATGAAGAAGCATTAAGACCAAATTTTGTTTTCATAGGAGAAGCAAAAGAAATCTTTTCTCTCTTTTTACGGAAGTGTTCTATACCTTTCTTGAGTGGGAGTTGATATTTAATGGTGCCTTCTTTCATATCAATAACGGCAACAACAGTTCTAAGAAAAGGTCTTCCCAGAGTAATAGGACAAGAAGCATTGTATTCAACATCCAAAACATAGAAATCAACAGGGACATAGGCATTGTTAACCATAATAAGAACATCATTAAGACTCCCCATGAGTTTCTTTTTAGCATTATCATCAAGTGGGACATTCAAATAACAATCTTCAAGAGGAGGCAAATCAAGCATATCATAAATCCTTCTAGGCATAATAGAAACACTACTATCAAGATCACATAATGCTTTGAAATCAATGTCATTGACTTTCATATTAATGATGGGTTCCCAACCATCTTCTTGTTTTATAGGAATAGAAGCTTTATGTTTCATCTTATCTTCTTTAATCTTTATGAGAGCATCAGTAATGTGTTTTGTAAAGGCCATGTTCATAGCACTAGCATTAGGACTTTTAGCAAGCTTTTGTAGGAACTTAATAACTTCAGAGATATTGCAACCATCAAGATCAAACTCAAATTTATCATCTAAAGTAGTAGAACTATTACTAGCCTCAACACTAGTGGTGGTGATAGTAGAAACACAAAGTTCTAGCAATTTCATCTTCTCTTTCCCACTTAGCATGTAATTCAGCTAATAGTCTAACATTTTCATCAATTCTTACTTGTATAGCATTAGTAGCTGCAAAGGGATTATCATTAGTTTCAGGTTTAGCAGCCACTTTATTCAAAGAAGATTGAGCTTCAGCTAAAGATGCTATATTTCTTTCAGCATTAGAGAGTTTTTCCTTAATAGTTTTATTGAAAGAAGTTTGCTTACTAATAAACTCTTTAAGCATAACTTCAAGTTCAGAGGGAGCACTCCTATTATTGTTGTAAGAATTTCCATAAGCATTACCATTGTTGGGAGCATATGGCTTATAATTGTTGTGACCAAAATTGCTCCTATAAGCATTATTGCCAAAGTTGTTATTTCTTATGAAGTTCACATCAACTTGCTCTTCTTGAGCAACCAAAGAGGCTAAAGGAACATTATTTGGATCAATATGGGCTTTCCCATTAACAAGCATAGACATAATAATATCAATCTTATCACTCAAGGAGGAGGTTTCCTCAACAGAATTTACCTTCCTACCTTGTGGAGCTCTCTCAGTATGCCATTCAGAATAATTAACCATCATATTGTCCAAAAGTTTTGTTGCAGCACCCAAAGTGATGGTCATAAAGGTACCTCCAGCAGCAGAGTCCAATAGGTTCCTTGAAGAATAGTTCAATCCTGCATAAAAAGTTTGGATGATCATCCAAGCAGTCAGTCCATGAGTGGGACAATTCTTTACCAAAGATTTCATTCTTTCCCAAGCTTGAGCAACATGTTCATTATCAAGTTGTTTAATCTTCATTATTTCACTTCTCATGGATATAATCTTAGCAGGAGGATAGTATTTTCCAATAAAAGCATCTTTGCACTTAGTCTAAGAATCAATACTATTCCTAGTTAAGGAATTCAACCATTCTTTAGCTTTTCCTCTCAAAGAGAAAGGAAACAATTTTAGCTTAATAATATCACCATCTATATCCCTATGCTTTTGCATCTCACAAAGTTCAACAAAGTTATTTAGATGGGAAGCAGCATCTTCATT
Source organism: Avena insularis (assembly GCA_023614405.1). NCBI lineage: Eukaryota > Viridiplantae > Streptophyta > Magnoliopsida > Poales > Poaceae > Avena > Avena insularis. Next base: position 540,669,063 of record CM042692.1, read on the forward strand.
ACCAATACCAGAAAATTGTTCTCTCATAACAAGATTGAGTAAAGCAGGTTTTATCTCAAAGAAAGTATATTCAGGCAGAGGTGGAGCAATAGGTGTGCTCATAAAATCATTGTTGTTGGTGCTAGTGAAGTCACACAACTTAGTGTTTTCAAGAGTAGTCATTTTTTTGGGTTTTCAAATAAGAAAGCAAACTAGTAAAACTAATTTTTTTTGTGTTTTTGATAAAGAAACAAGAAATCAAAGTAAAAAGAAACTAAGCAAAACAAAAATAACAAAGTAAAGAGATTGGTTATGAGGGACTCCCCTTGTGAAGATGTCCTTGACTCCCCGGCAAAGGCGCCAGAAAAATGCTTGATGGCTTAGTTTCGGCGCCAGAAAAATGCTGGTGCGATGTTGATGTAGAGCTCGTTGGGAACCCCAAGAGGAAGGTATGATGAGCACAGCAGCAAGTTTCCCTCAGTTATGAAACCAAGGTTTAATCGAACCAGTAGGAGCAAGGAAACACCTCAAAGGTGTTGCTAGGTTAGCCTTGGCAAGGCGCACTATCGGTGCTACTAGCAACATGGAGACCTGCACAACACAACCACATAACTTTGTCCCCAACTTGCGATGAGGTTGTCAATCTCACCGTGTTTTGCGGAAAACAAAGGATTAAACGTATCAAATGGAAAGAAGTAACAGTTTGCAGAAAGTAAACACAAAGCAGTACAAGATTGTAGATTGAATGTAAAAGACAAGGACCGGGATCCATAGTTCACTAGAGGTGGCTCTCCTTAAGATAGATAACATGCTAGGTGAACAAATTACAGCGGGGCAATTGACAAACATCGAGAAAGCAATACATGCATATACTAATCATCTTGACTCCTTTGAGACTTGATTGGGCATTACAACATTATACATAGACCGCCATCCAACTGCATCTATGACTAATAACCCACCTTCAGGTTATCATCCGAACCCCCTCCAGTATTAAGTTGCAAGCAACATATTATTGCTTTACGAACTGCGTGTAAAGTAAACAATACGATTGTTCTATGAACAAAGGATTGTTGTTTTCTCCCTAGTAGCAACAGCACATCTAGTACCTTAGAGATTTCTGTCACTTCCCAGTTACGGAGGCATGAACCCACTATCGAGCATAAATACTAACTCTTGGAGTTGCTAGCATCTACTTGGCCAAGATAGCTACTAACAACGGAAAGCATGCAAGATCACAAATAACAAAGACATGATAGAATCAATAATCAATCTGAAATAGCATCTCAATATCCATCGGATCCCCGCAAACACAACATGCAGAATTACAAATAGATGATCTTGATCATGAACGGAGCTCACAAGATCTAGACATGAAAGCACAAAGGAGGAGAACCAGCCATCTAGCTACTACATGGATCCGTAGTCCAAGGATGGAGTACTCACGCATCACACCAGAGGCTTGCATGGTGATGAAGAAGGCCTCCAGGGTGAATTTCCCTCTCTGGCAGGGTGCCGGGAAGAGCTTCAGATCCCTCCCGATCTAGGGATGGAGATGACGTGACTCTGAGACTCTTCGTGGATTTTTGATCGGGCACTTAGGGTTTTCGTCCCGAGGGCATCTTATAGGAGGAAGGGGAGGCCGAGGGGGTGCCAGGGCTGGCCTCACCACCCCCTGGCGTGGGCCAGGCTGGGCCGCACGGCCAGGTGGTGTGGTGGCCCCCTGGCCCCTCTCCGTCTCGTATTCTGGCACTTGATGACTTCTGGAAAAATAGGCACTTTGGCTTTTGTCTCGTCCAATTCCGAGAATATTCATTTTCTGACTTTCTTAGAACCAAAAACAGCAGAAAACAGGCAGCTGGCACTATGGCTCTTGTTAATAGGTTAGTCCAAGAAATCATATGAAAAGTACTCCAAAGTTGGAACAAAACACAAGAAAGTGGATAAAACCAAGCATGGAACATCAAAAATTATAGGTATATTTGCAATGTATCACTCGCCGGTGACATAGTCGAGGTTGTCATAGAGGAGGTAGTTGATGCCGAAGAAGACGTAGTCGAGCCGATGAAGACGAGGCGCCGATCCGAATTTGCCAAACTCGGGAACGCGTCAGGGACGAAAGCACTCCCGGTGTTGCCAGTACCAGGCGTGCGAGGGCTGGGATCATCATGAACTTGTCGCCATGTCAAAGAGACTAGCAGAGGAGGCCTCTAGAAAGGTGAGGAGGTCTCCAGAACGGTAGGGAGGCGCAGATCAGCGCAGGGAGAGATGTCGATGCTATTCGCGGTTGTCGAAGTAGAAGATCAGGTGGTGTAGTCGGGGACGAGGCAATAACGCTGGCGGCGTAGTTGTAGTAGACAAAGACGTAGATAGCAGAGAAAACAACGGCAACCTGGGGTGGTCATGTTGGATGCCTAGAGTGGCGATGGGATAACCGGTAGGACCTACGATAGCGAGAGGTCGCCCTGTAGGTTACCTTGTGAAGCGCGGAGGCGGTGCTCGAAGTAGCCGAGGAAGAACCCGGCGGTGTAACGAAGAACGTGTAGAGACGGCGGCGATCCGCGCGTAGGAGATGGCACGGTGGAAGCCGATGATGTCGATGCGCGGGAATGGCATAGTAGACTACGTGCAACGATGCTACGACCCTAGTGGGCGACATTGCTGCAGAACGCGAGACGGTGCAGCGGCTTGGAGACCACCAGCGACGTACACACCAATTAAGGCGGCTGCGCTGCGGCGCGAAGGGGCGACGCAGTGGCAGCCCATAGCTCGAGCGGTGGTTGGCATGTGCTCGTGGACATGCTTGGCGTAGACATGCGTGGGATCGGTTGATCAGACTGACGGTGCGCCTTATACGCCATGGAATGGACGACGCGTACATCGAACTCGATGACGGACAGTGAAGTCCCGGACGATGACGCCGAAGACGATCCGAGGAGGGGTGGCCATGGAAGCCTTTCAAGTAAGGCATAGCAGCCATCTGCCGTGCGCGGCAGCCTACCCCGAAGCCGCAACAGCCTGCCGAGGCAGGCACGACAGCGGGGAGGGCAGGCACACGGGCGGTGTAGATCGTTGATGCCGATGATTGGGCTAGAGGCGCAATGATGACGACGGCGGTGGGCGACTCAATCCGATCTAAGATCGATAAACCAAAAAAGAAAACAGATCAAGAGATCGGAAAAAGAGACTTACAGGGAAACCGATCACCGTATCTGCGGGTGAACCCTACGTAGGGGTTGCGTAGACCCCAACGGAGATCATGGAGATCGACCTCCCCGGGTACAGCACGGTGGAAGCGTGTTGGTCGGCTAGCACGACGCCATGGGGCGGCGCTAGGGTTTGCGAAGTGGCGGCAGCGATGCTAGGTGGATGATGCGGCGGCTAGGTCAAGGATCTCGCCGCTCTAATACCATGAAGAACAATAGAAAGGGGATTGGCGAAATATGATGGATGTATTATTGACCCTCATGGGCAAGTATATATAGGCATACAAGAATCAACTTGAAGTATAAGACAAGAGACAAATCATATCTTTACCTAATTTACCCCAGACCGATATTATACTCAAATACCTTTCACTTATAGCACTTCTACCTCCAATCGATGACGGTATGGCACGGGGAGGGCGGGGCAGAGCAGAACCCTCATTTTCTATCAATGAATCGAAACAGAAGTCTTTTTCATTTTCACGAAAAATGGCTGCTTCGCCTTCCTTGGACAACCGCGGAGGGCCAGAACATTAGGTTCCGGAAGATGGACACCAAACTCGGGCCTGAAAGCTCGGCCGCGATCGGCCCGGGGAGAGCTAGGCTCGGCCCGCTAGGGGTAGTAGACTGAGCGGAGCCTGCCAACGTGGACCGCGGCGAGTTGGGCTCGGCCCGCTAGGGGTAGTTGACCGAGCTGAGCCTGCGAAGGTGGACCGCGGCGAGCTCGGCCTGGTCCGGCTTGTTTGGCCCGTAGTTTATTTGTTTTTTCGGCATTTTATGGGCCAAATTGAGTAGAAAGGTAGTCAGTTGGTTGCTCATATCCCTAATTCTCTATCTGCACGACCGCACACGAGCGGTGGTCGCCACTGCCTAGAGACCGTCCTCGCTCCTCTCCTCCACCCCCATCTCTGCCTACCCCCGCGCCAGCCTCTCTCCTCTCCTCCACCCCCATCTCCGATGCCTCCAGCCGCCTACGCACGCGCCGTCGACAAGGAGATCGACAAGCCGTCATACACCACCGCCGTTGCCGAGCTGCACCGAGTTTTGGGAAGCTCGGGCCGAGCTCCACCTTGAGGCTCGCCGACAGCTTTGGTCTGGCTCGGGCTTCCGGAAAAAAGCTCGAGCTTTTCTCTGGCTTCGTCTCGAGCTAGACCGAGTTGGCTCGTGTCCAGGTATAGTGCCAGCGTCCAGACTCGAAGTAGGACACGGGCAGGTGCTGTTGGAGATATGCCCTAGAGGCAATAATAAATATAGTTATTATTATATCTTTGTGTTTATGATAAATGTTTATATTCATGCTATAATAGTATTAACAAGGAAACATTAATACTTGTGTGAATTGTAAACTTAATTTGAAGTCCCTAGTATAGCCTCTATACTTCACTAGCTTGTTGGTTGATTGATGATTGTGGTTTCCCTATCATGAACATTGAGATGTTATCAACAACAAGATCATATCGTTAGGAGAATGATATGGTGGACATACTCCTATAGATAAGCGTAGCATAAAGATCAAGTCATTTAAATAGTTCAATTGCTATATGCTTTCTGATACATAGTAACCTAATTCCTTCGACCATGAGATCATGCATATCACCTTTCTTTGGATGGATGCTTTGAAGTCATCAAACACCACACCGTAACAGGGTGGCTATAAAGCTAGCATAGAGTCTTCGGAAACTATTGGTTGAAACACATGGATCAAGAGTGGGATTTGTCCATCCACATGACGGATAGATATTCTCTGGGCCCTCTCGGTGAAATGTCATCCAATTAGCTTGCAAGCATGTGACTGGGTCACAAGGGATCACATATCACGGGAACTAGAAAAGAGTACTTATCAGTAACGAGGTTGAACTAGGTATGCAGAGATACCGACGATCATAACCTCGGATAAGTAACATATCGTGAGACAAAGGGAAATTGGTATCGTATGTAAATGGTTCATTCGATAGCAAAGTAATCGTAGAAATATGTGGGAGCCATATGAATTTCCAGATTCCTCTATTGGTTATTGTTCGGAGAAGTGTCTCGATCATGTCCGCATAATTCACGAACCGTAGGGAGACACACTTAAGGATTCGACGTTGTTTGAGTAGTTATGGTTTTATGAGAAAGAGACCGAATGTTGTTCGGAGTCTCGGATGGGATCCGGGATATCACGAGGTGATCCGGAATGGTCCGGAGAATAAGATTCATATAAGGAAAGTCCCGTTTCGGAGTTAGGGAATGGTTCCGGTGTTTTCATCGGGAACATTCTAGAAGGTCCCGGAATGTCCGGCACTCCGGAGGGGGAAGGGTACATGAATGTGTCATTGCATATTGGAATGATTGCATCATGTACTAAGTGTTCTCGCTGTCCAAAATAAAGTGTTTATTTAAATCCTAAATTGAAAAGTCAAACGGCCAGTTTGAAAGTCAAACGACAATTTTGGGAAGTGGGAAAAGAGGAGGATTGGAGGAGGCCGAGTTGGAGGGGAATTCCTCCCCTTGGCCGGCGCACCTCCCTAGGCCGAGTTGGGGAGGAACTCCTCCCCTTGGCCGGCCAGCCCTCCCACCTATATAAGGAGGGGCAGGGCTCCCCTCCTTACACACACAAGTTTCCTATCCTCTAAACTAAACCCTAGATCTAGACCCCGGTTTAGAGCTATTTCGGTTTAGAGCCTTCTAATTGGTTTAGAGCCCTCTAATTGGTGTGTCTAATTACTAGACCACTAATAGCCTCTCTCATAAGCTCCACCATACTCGCACCGGCTTAAGGCGAAGCCTCAAGGATTTCCCTCTACCTCGGTACCACGCCACAGTCTGCCGGAATCGCGAGGAGAGTGCTACAACCTCCGCTCTGCTGGAACAAGGAGAGGAAGGTCTTCGTCGAAACCGAGCGTGTGACCGACGACTAGGAGCGCTCATGGAACGCGGCGCGGAAGGATCGTCTCACGCGATCTTGAGATCGGAAAGAGTACGACTACATCACCCACGAGAATCTGCTCGTTAAACGCTTTGGAATCTTCGAGGTGAGTTCTTCTATCGACTCGTTGCTGCAACCTAGTAGATAGATCTTGGCTTGTTTGTTTGTATGCGATAGAAAATTTTTGTTTTCCATGCTACGAAACCCTACAGTGGTATCAGAGCCGTGTCTATATGTAGATCTGTTTCACGAGTAGAACACAATGGTCATTGTGGGCATTGATGCTTTTATTGTAGATTGCTTTTGTGTACTTTGCATCTTGCGGTATGTTGGGATGAAGCGGCCCGGGCTAACCTTACATGACATCGTTCATGAGACTTGCTCCACGCTTAACATGCAACTTGTATTGCATAAGTGGCTTTGCGGGTGCCTGTTTCTCCTAGCATAGTAAAGATCCAATTTACAACGGGTAATCAACAATGCTAGTATCAATGTTGTGGTTCTTGTTCGTAAGTTAGAACGACACTTATTGAAAGCCCCAAACCACGTAAAATATGCAAAGAAAGTAGAAGCGTCTAACTTTGTTTTGCAGGGGTGTGCAGTGATGTGATATGGCCATGATTGTGATTATATTTGATGTATGCAATGTTCCTTATTGTAAGTTGGCAACCGGCAGGAGCCATATGGTTGTCTTTAATTTCTGTTAAGACCTGCGTGTCTATTCAAAATAGTTGTAATAGTTGAAGCTGGTGGACGACAACCATGAAGAAGCGTCATTGACCTTGATGCTATGCCGGTGATGATGGAGATCATGTTCGTGCTTGAAGATGGAGATCGGAAGCACAAAGAAGAAAGGCCATATCATATCACATATTATGAATTGCATGTGATGTTAATCCTTTATGCATCTTGTATTGCTTAGTAGATGACGATAGCATTATAAGATGATCCCTCATGCACATAAATTTCAAGTTCTAAAGTGTTCACCCTTAGTAAGCACCGTTGCCAAAACTTGCTGCTTCGAAGCACCACGTGATGATCGGGTGTCTTTGATTCCGCGGGTGAATACAACGTAAGCAAGCCAGATTTGCTTATGCGGTAGCTAAGGTTTGATCTTGACGAGCCTAGCATGTACAGACATGGCCTCAGGAACACGGATCGACGAAAGGTAAAGCATGAATCATATAGTAGATATGATGAACATGATGATTGTTCGCCATTGAAACTATATCAACTCTCGTGATGATCGGTGTTGATGTAGTGGATTTGGTTCGTGTGATCACTAAAACAATGTGAGGGATGTTGTTTTGAGTGGGAGTTCACCTAGTTTAATTTCATTAATTAATTTGAACTCAATTTGTCATAAACTTAGTCTAAACTATTGCAAATATGTTGTAGATCAATGGCAGCCCCTACCATCAATTTTAATGCGTTCCTAGAGAAAGAAAAGTTGAAAAACAATGGAAGCAACTTCGCGGATTGGTTCCGCAATTTGAGGATTGTCCTCACAGCTGGTAATTTGACCTATGTGCTGGATGCACCGCTAGGTGACCCACTGCACTGATGCTACCGATGAAGTAAAGAATGTTTACCTCGCCGAAGAATCAGTACTCCATAGTTCAGGTGCTATCTTGTATGGTTTAGAATCGAGCTTGAACAGGTTTGAAGAGTCAGATCCATATGATATTGTCGAGGATCTCAAATTAATTTTTGAGACTCATGCGGCAATTGAAAGTTATGAAGCTTCTGAAAAGTTCTTTAACTGCAAGATGGAAGAGGGTAGCTCCGTCAGTGAGCATGTGCTTAAAATGTCTGGGCACGCAAATAAACTCCAAAGTTTGGGTATAGTGATTCCTAATACTTTGGGGGTTTACCGCATCCTCCAATCACTACCACCAAGTTACAAGAACTTTGTGATGAACTACAACATGCAGAACATGAACAAAGAGTTGCCAGAACTATTTGCTATGTTAAAATCTGCAGAAGTGGAGATCAAGAAAGAGCACCAAGTGTTGATGGTCAATAAGACCACCAAATTCAAGGAAGGCAAGTCTAAGCAGAAGGGACACTTCAAGAAGGGTGGTAAGAAAGTTACCACGCCGACGAAGAGGACCAAGGCTAGACTCAAGCCTGATACTGAGTGCTTTTACTGCAAGGGAGTAGGTCACTGGAAGCGGAATTGCCCAAAGTACTTGGCGGATTTGAAGAACGGCAACATCAAGAAGAAAGGTATATCTGATATACATGTTATTGATGTGTATCTCACTAGTATTCGTAGTAGTGCCTGGGTATTTGATACTGGTTCGGTTGCTCATATTTGTAACTCAAACAGAGCTGCGAATAAACGGAAGCTAGTAAAGAACGAGGTGACGGCGCGCGAGGAAGCGGATCAAAGGTTGATGTGATCGCGATCGCACGCTACCTCTTCATCTACCATCGGGATTAGTTTTATACTTAAATAATTGTTATTTGGTGCCTGCGTTAAGCATGAACATTATATCAGGATCTTGTTTATTGCGAGACGGTTACTTATTTAAATCCGAGAATAATGGTTGTTCGATTTATATGAGTAATATGTTTTATGCACATGCACCTTTGATAGATGGTCTATTCATATTGAATCTCGATAGTGGAAATACACATATCAACAACATTGAGGCTAAACGTTTGAAATCACGCGATAATTAGACCTATATGTGGCAATCGCTGTCTTGGTCACATTGGAGTGAAGCGTATGAAGAAACTCCATTCTGATGGACTTCTTGAATCACTTGATTTTGAATCACTTGAAAGATGCGAAGCATGTCTGATGGGTAAAATGACTAAGACTCCATTTTCTGGTATGATGGAGCGAGCTACAGACTTATTGGAAATCATACCGATGTGTGTGGTCCAATGAGTGTAGCATCGCCATGGTTATCGTTATGTTCTTACCTTCACGGATGATTTGAGTAGATATGGGTATATCTATTTCATGAAACATAAGTCGAAACTTTCGAGAAGTTTAAGGAGTTTCAAAGTGAGGTAGAGAATCAACGTAACAAGAAGATTAAATTTCTACGTTCTGATCGTGGAGGTGAATATCTAAGTTACGAGTTTGGCGAGCATTTGAAGAAATGTGGAATACTTTCGCAGTTGACACCGCCGGGAACACCACAGCGTAATGGTGTGTCTGAACGTCGTAATCGAACTCTCTTAGATATGGTTCGTTCTATGATGTCACTTACAGATTTACCGCTATCATTTTGGGGTTATGCATTAGAAACAGCCGCATTCACTTTAAATAGGGCACCGTCTAAATCCGTTGAAACGACACCATATGAATTATGGTTTGGGAAGAAACCTAAATTGTCGTTCCTTAAAGTTTGGGGATGCGAAGCCTATGTAAAGAAGTTACAGCCGGACAAGCTTGAACCCAAAGCGGAAAAATGCGTCTTCATAGGATACCCGAAGGAAACTATTGGGTATACCTTCTATCATAGATCCGAAGGCAAAATCTTCGTTTAAGAATGGATCCTTTCTAGAGAAGGAATTTCTCTCGAAAGAAGTGACTGGAAGGAAAGTAGAACTCGACGAGGTTGTCGAACCTTCTCTCGAATTGTAGTAGCGCAGACCGAAGAAGTTCTGTGGTGCCTGCACCAATAAGAGAGGAAGCTAATGATGGTGATCATGAAACTTCGGTTGAAGTTGCTCTGAGCCTCGGAGGTCAACGAGAACTCGTACCACTCCAGATTGGTATGATTCCGTTATGAATGTCATGTTGGTGGACAACACCGATGACCCCGAGACATATGAGGAAGCAATGATGAGCCCAGATTCCAATAAATGGCAAGAAGCCATGAAATCCGAGATTGGATCCATGTACGAAAACCAAGTATGGACTTTGGTGGACTTACGGATGGCGGAAGGTCATCGAGAACAAATGGATTTTCAAGAAGAAAACAGATGCTGATGGTAATGTTACTGTCTATAAAGCTCGACTTGTCGCAAAAGGGTTTCGACAAATTCAAGGAGTTGACTACGATGAGACTTTCTCACCGGTAGCAAAGCTAAAGTCTGTGAGGATTATGTTAGCAATCGCTGCATATTATGATTATGAGATATGGCAGATGGATGTCAAAACAGCATTCCTCAATGGAGACATTGATGAAGAGTTGTATATGATGCAACCCAAAGGTTTTGTCGATCCTAAAGATGCTAACAAGGTATGCAAACTTCAACGGTCCATCTATGGATTGAAGCAAGCATCCCGAAGTTGGAATCAACGTTTTGATAAGGTAATCAAAAGTTTTGGTTTTATACAAACTTATGGAGAAGCTTGTATTTACAAGAAAGTGAGTGGGAGCTCAGCATTCTTAATACTGTATGTGGATGACATATTGTTGATTGGGAATGATGTAGACCTTCTTAATAGTGTCAAAGAGTATTTGAATAATAGTTTTTCAATGAAGGATCTTGGCGAAGCAGCTTACATATTAGGCATAAAGATTTATAGAGATAGATCGAAACGCCAAATATCATTGTCACAAAGTACATATTTGGACAAAGTTCTAAAGAGGTTTGGAATGGAAGATAGCAAGAAAGGGTTCTTGCCCATGTTGCCTAATACGACCTTGAGTAAAACTCAAAGTCCGACATCGGCAGAAGATAGAGAAAGGATGAGTAAGACTCCCTATGCCTCAGCCATAGGATCTCTAATGTATGCCATGCTATGTACTAGACCCGACATTGCATATGCTGTTAGTTTAACTAGCAGATATCAAAGTGATCCAGGAGTGGATCATTGACAATGTCAAAAACATCCTTAAGTACTTGAGAAGAACTAAGGATATGGTTCTTTCTTATGGAGGTGATGAACAGCTCGTTGTTAATGGTTACACCGATGCTAGTTGGAACACCGATCCGGATGATTCTAAATCACAATCTGGATACGTATTTATTTTGAATGGTGCAGCAGTTAGCTGGAGGAGTGCAAAGCAAAGCGTTGTGGCGAGATCTTCAACTGAATCGGAATACATGGCTGCTTCGGAGGCTTCACAAGAAGCGATATGGATGAAAGAGTTCATTACAGAGCTGGGTGTGGTTCCAAGTGCGCTGGACCCAATGTCTATCTACTGTGATAACATGGGCGCCATAGCCAATGCGCAAGAACCAAGGTCACACAAGAAGCTGAAGCATATCAAGCTACGTTTTCACGCTATTCGAGAACATGTCCAGGATGGGGATATAAAGATTTGCAAAGTACACACAGATCTGAATGTGGCGGATCCGTTGACTAAACCTCTCCCGAGGGCAAAACATGACCAACACCAAACTGCCATAGGTGTTCGGTATATTACCATGTAATCTAGATTAGATGACTCTAGTGCAAGTGGGAGACTGTTGGAGATATGCCCTAGAGGCAATAATAAATATAGTTATTATTATATCTTTGTGTTTATGATAAATGTTTATATTCATGCTATAATAGTATTAACAAGGAAACATTAATACTTGTGTGAATTGTAAACTTAATTTGAAGTCCCTAGTATAGCCTCTATACTTCACTAGCTTGTTGGTTGATTGATGATTGTGGTTTCCCTATCATGAACATTGAGATGTTATCAACAACAAGATCATATCGTTAGGAGAATGATATGGTGGACATACTCCTATAGATAAGCGTAGCATAAAGATCAAGTCATTTAAATAGTTCAATTGCTATATGCTTTCTGATACATAGTAACCTAATTCCTTCGACCATGAGATCATGCATATCACCTTTACTGGATGGATGCTTTGATGTCATCAAACACCACACCGTAACAGGGTGGCTATAAAGGTGGCATTGAGTGTTCGGAAAGTATTGGTTGAAACACATGGATCAAGAGTGGGATTTGTCCATCCACATGACGGATAGAGATTCTCTGGGCCCACTCGGGGACATGGCATCCAATTAGCTTGCAAGCATGTGACTGGGTCACAAGGGATCACATATCACGTGAAATATAAAAGAGTACTTATCGGTAACGAGGTTGAACTAGGTATGCAGAGATACCGACGATCATAACATCGGATAAGTAACATATCGTGAGACAAAGGGAAATTGGTATCGTATGTAATTGGTTCATTCTATCGCAAAGTAATCGAGAAATATGTAGAGCCATATGAATTTCCAGATTCCTCTATTGGTTATTGTTCGGAGAAGTGTCTCGATCATGTCCGCATAATTCACGAACCGTAGGGAGACACACTTAAGGATTCGACGTTGTTTGAGTAGTTATGGTTTTATGAGAAAGAGACCGAATGTTGTTCGGAGTCTCGGATGGGATCCGGGATATCACGAGGTGATCCGGAATGGTCCGGAGAATAAGATTCATATAAGGAAAGTCCTGCTTCGGAGTTAGGGAATGGTTCCGTGTTTTCATCGAACATTCTAGAAGGTCCTAATGTCCAGACTCCGGGGGAAGGGTACATGAATGTGTCATTGCATATTGGAATGATTGCATCATGTACTAAGTGTTCTCGCTGTCCAAAATAAAGTGTTTATTTAAATCCTAAATTGAAAAGTCAAACGGCCAGTTTGAAAGTCAAACGACAATTTTGGGAAGTGGGAAAAGAGGAGGATTGGAGGAGGCCGAGTTGGAGGAATTCTCCCTTGGCCGGCGCACCTCCCTAGGCCGAGTTGGGGAGGAACTCCTCCCCTTGGCCGCCGGCCCTCCCACCTATATAAGGAGGGGCAGGGCTCCCCTCCTTACACACACAAGTTTCCTATCCTCTAAACTAAACCCTAGATCTAGACCCCGGTTTAGAGCTATTTCGGTTTAGAGCCTTCTAATTGGTTTAGAGCCCTCTAATTGGTGTGTCTAATTACTAGACCACTAATAGCCTCTCTCATAAGCTCCACCATACTACTTAAGCGAAGCCCTGGGATTCCCTCTACCTCCGGTACCGCCGTTGTCTTTGCCGGAATCGCGAGGAGAGTGCTACAACCTCCGCTGCCTCTTTGGAACAAGGGAGAGGAAGGTCTTCGTCGAAAATTTAACGTGTGACCGATCAAGCGGAGCGCTATGAACGCTACCGAAGGATCGTCTACGTGATCTTGAGATCGGAAAGAGTACGACTACATCACCCACGAGAATCTGCTCTCGTTAAACGCTTTGGAATCTTCGAGGGTGAGTTATTCCATTGACTCGTTGCTGCAATCTAGTAGATAGATCTTGGCTTGTTTGTTTGTATGCGATAGAAATTTTTTGTTTTCCATGCTACGAACCCCTACAGGTGCGAAAAGCATGGGGCAGGGGAAGGAACCTGATATTCATGGCCGTGGTCCAGCTCTATGTCCATCTTCCGGAACCTCATGCTCATGGCCGCTGCGTATGCTACCGATCAATGGTCATGCAGAGAAGACTGCATGCATGACTTGTGCTGTAACTATATATATATATATATATATATATATCCATAGGACAGGACTATTCAAGAACATCCCTTAAGAGATTCCTAAATAAGCTTATTCAACAACCCCCAACCTAACTACCTTCTCCCGCGTCGTCAGGCCCCCACCTCCTACCCTGCGCGCCACCTACCTCCTCCGCCCTAGGCGCCCTCCTCCCAACAGGCATCCTCCGCCCCGCGCCGACGGCCACCCTCCTCTCCGCGCGCCGACGGTCTCTTCCGCCCAGCGCGCCGCCCGCCATATCCCCCACGCGCTGCTGCACCCTCCTCCCCGCGCACTACCGGCCTCCTCAGCCACCGCCCCCGCGCCACCGGCCTTCTCCCATGCGCGCCACCGCACCCTCCTCCCCGTGCGCAGCCGACCATCTCCCCTACACGCCGCCGCGCCCTCCTCCCCGCGCGCTTCCGGCCTCCTCCGCCCCCGCTCCCGTGCCGCCTCGCTGTAGATCCACACCATAACCACTGCCTAAAGCTACCTCCAGGCGATCCTCATCACCTATGCCTCCTCTCTGAAAGTTAACTTGCATACACGGGGAAGTTAATAAGGGATGTAGAAGTTAAGAAGTGCATCGGGCGGAAGATGACTTGCACACACAGGGAAGTTAATGAAGGCCGCGGAAGTTAAGTTGCACAAGAAAATTAAGTTTTATAGTTCGCGAAAAATACAAAAACAAATTGGTGCTCCGTCAGGAAGTTAACTAGCATAGAATAGAGGGAGTTAATTTGTACAGACAGGAAAGTTAAGAAGAGTCGTGAAAGTTAACTTGCACATGTGGAAATTAAAATTCAGTCCGCGAAAAAACAAAAAAAATTGGTGCTCCGTTAGGAGGTTAACTAGCATAAAAAGAGGGAGTTAACCTGTACACACGAGACAATTAAGAAGTTCGCGGAAGTTAACTTGCACATTTAAAAGTTAACATTTATTATTACTGCTATAAACTGGAAGTTAACTTAAAAAAAGGAAATAGGTACTCCGTCAGGAAGTTAACTAGCATAGAAAGATCCCACATTACCAGCCAATCCAATCAGATGAACACAGAGACCCCAACCTGAATCTTCCCGGTCACACAGCGCTATCCACCTCCTTTCACAATCCACCAAAAAAAGATACCTACTCGATCCCCAATTGCACATCACCGACCACTTTCCTCCCGCAAGATCTCAAAGCCCCTTCCGTTCAATTATCCTCCGAGCTGCAAAATCTAAGAGAAATATTGCTCACATTCGTGAGAGATTCGCGGAGATCCTGTCTCCAGAGAGCAGGACGCCATCCCCACCATCCCGGCCAAATCCTCCCACGAACGACCAACCCCTTTTTCCCTCTCCAGATACCACCGCACCCCTCCTCCGCCCCGGCCTTCCTTCCGCACAATCCGAAAATCAAAAGCAGAATCCGGCCTGGGAAATCGTCTTCCGCCCGGCTGTTACTACCGTTGATTCCCCCCCCCGCGCTCTCCGGCGCCTCCCCGTCCTCGGTTTGATGAGGAAGCTATTACCCAGATTTCCGCCCTCCGCGCTTGCCAGCGTTTCTGCCCAACGGGAATCCCCGATGATCCCTCCAGCATTTACCACCGGGAGGGCTCTCCGGCGCCGGACCCGCCCCCTGATCCTGGAGGACCGACTACAAATATCCCTCCCTCCGGTGTCAGGGTCACACACCACGGCCCGCACCTTTCCTACAGTCACCACCCGCAAGGCACCATGGAGCTGCTGAGCAAGACCTGCGCTGAGAAGCAGGGCACCCCCCCTGGCGGTGCCCCTCCCTCTGCCCCCTCCACCCGCCCCTGCCTTGTCGACGCCGGGGAGGTGGAACCATATCGGCGCCGTGCCGGTAAGGAACCTGTCCTGGATGACCGCACCACTGAGGAGGGAACTCCCATCATCATCAACTTGGCTGAGGCCAGAGGCCTCGCGAATGCTCGCCTAGTTGCTGTTGGAGTTTTCCTCTCCATTCTTACTATCCCCTCTAAGCAGCTTGTAAACTATATGAAAAATGTATGGAGAATTAGGGGTAGTATCGAGACGAGCCCGCTTGCTGCTGGCCGGTTCGTCCTCGAATTCTCGGTAGAAGGAGATTTCGATCATGTAACTAGAGGAGGCCCCTGGAGATACCAAAAGGATGCTGTCCTCATCCGTCCCCTGAAGGATAATGAGGACCCGAATGAGGTGCGCTTCGAGACTGTGCCCATCTGGGCTCAGTTCACAAAGATCCCGTTCTACCTTCTCTCGAAGCAACTGGCGAGAGAAATGGGGAAGAGACTGGGCCAGTTCATCACCATCGACAACAACGCACGCGGCGACATCCAAGATAAGATCCTCCGTGCCCGTGTTCACCTGCCCATTGCCCGACCTCTGCAGCGGTGGATTACGTTGATGGATGAATTCACTGATGAGAAAGTGGTGGTGGCGGTGCTCTACGAACGCCTCCCCTCCTTCTGTCTCTTCTGTGGTGTGATTGGACACCGGGAGGCAAACTGTGACCTCCCAGCCACCCTGAGGAGGAAGAGATACAATGAGGAGCTCAGTGTCCCGCCCACGCATGTTGATGACCCAAGAAAGTGGTACCTTGCTGAGACAGCAGGGCACAACGGAAGAGCGCTGAACGTGGATGTTCCGTGGCGCAATGTCGCCACCCTCGGGTCCAGCATACCCACCCTAGCGCCGAAACAGCTTGCCATCATCGCCAAGGTGACTGAAGAGGTGGAGAAGCTCACTGTTAAAGAGAGCGAGGCCAACTCAGCTTCAACGATAAACAATGGCAACAACGCAACAACCATGAGCAACGACAACAACTGCCAGAATATTGCCCTAACTGCATCTCCCCCCGTGGTAGCTGCAGAGAACTCGACTACTATCGTCGGGTATAACAACACCACTACCAGCGACGAAGCCAACATCAAGGACCACAATGATAAAGAACAGGTTGTTGCTGAACAGGTTGTAGCTGTCGCTGACGAGAAGATCAAGAAGAAGATCTGGAAGAGAAAGGCTAGGGAAAATCATAAGGAACAGGTCATTACCCAAGATACTGAAGATGACCTGAAGGTCACGTATGCTACCAAGAAAAATGCCTTGGGCAAGAGATCAGAGAATGAACTGGGAGTGCTGTATGTGGAGATGGAGGACAGCGGATGCAACAAGAAAGCCAAAGGCGACAAGATGGAGGAGGAGAGACCTGGGTCAGTGGATGGAAAGGAAGCTACCAGCCAGGAGGCTGCTGGTCAACTGACAGGCGCATCTGCCAGCGCCTGTCAGGAGCCATGAATCCCCAAAGAGGGAACTGCCGGGGTATGGGGCTGCCTCGGACAGTTCTTGTTCTGGTGCAGCTAGTACGCACCATAAAGGTCTCTCTCGTGCTCATCTCCAGGAAGGTTAAAGTTTCTTGCTGGCGCCTAGGCCTTGAGCTCCGTATGACCCAGGTCGGTTGTGGCTCTAGGAGCGGCTTAACCTTGTTTTGGGATGAGTTTGTCGAAATAAAGGTACTAGCAGTGGTTTCGAGTTACTCTTTGGCATCATCGGCGGCCTCCTACGAGGAGGACCGCCGGGCCCAATGAATCTCTTAAGTTTGAACTGCCGGGGGTGTGGGCGACCTGCGGTAGTTCAAGAAGTTCGCAGCTTAGTGCAGCTGCATCGCCCGAGCTTGGTATTCTTGTCTGAGACTAAGATGTCAAATGTTAAAGCACAAGAGTTGAGGTGGAGTTTGGGCTTCGATCATGCTTTTGGCGTGAAGAGCGAGGGTCTGAGCGGTGGCTTAGTTCTTTTCTGGAATAACGATTCTATTGTGTCTCTGAAATCATACAGCAGAACCCATATTGATGTTCTGATCAAGAATGATTTGATGGGAGAAGGCGAATGGAGATTTACAGGATTCTATGGCAACCCTGTAAGATCGAGGAGGAAGAGAGATTGGGAGCTTATGCAGCACCTAAGGCGTGAATTGGACTCCCCTTGGATCTGTGCAGGGGACTTCAACGAAATTCTAAATGCTACTGAACAATTTGGTGGAAATGTGAGACAAGAATGGATGATGGAAGATTTTCGAGGCGCAGTGGATTTTTGCCGATTCACGGACCTGGGATTTACGGGCCTTCCGCACACTTGGGACAACAAACAAGCTTCTCCTAATAATATTAAAGTCAGATTAGATAGAGTCCTAGGGGATGATCGTTTCCTGGAAGCCTTTGACAACACAACGGTCTGCCATGTGCAAACTACTTCCTCTGACCATTGTTGCCTGCTAATTAAAATTTTGCGGTCTGATTGGATTCAGGGAGGCGGTACTGACAAGCTGTTCCGTTTTGAAAACATGTGGCTTAAGCATGAGAGGTATGCCCAGGTTGTTGATCAGGGCTGGCAAACGGGTGGCCTTGACCTTGCCGATTTATCGACTGAGCTAAGGCGCATGCAAATTAATCTGACGACCTGGTCTAGAACTGAATTTGGCTCTGTCAATAAACAACTGAAGATCATGAGAAGCAGGCTCGAGAGGATCCGGGGAGATCATCTTCGATCTGGCCCATCCAGAGAGGAGTGTGCTCTGATGAAGAAAATTGCTGATCTCCTCGCTAGAGAGGAAGCAATGATGAAACAACGCTCGCGCATTCAGTGGCTGGCCGAAGGGGATCGAAACACTTCTTTTTTCCATGCTAGGGCCCGTGAACGAGCAAGAACGAATAAGATTGTTTCCCTTAAGCAGGAGGATGGCACCTACGCCTCGACCCAATCTGATCTGGAAGCTCTGGCTATAGATTTTTATTCTAGGCTCTTTTCGGCACAAGACCAGACCACTCCGGAGTTCATTACTCAGTTCGTACAGCCAAAGGTTTCTACTCCTATGAATGAATGTCTATGTGCCCCTGTTACAGACACAGAGATTGAAAATGCCCTGTTTATGATGCATCCCAACAAATCTCCGGGGCCGGATGGCTTTACTGCTGGATTCTATATTCGGCACTGGAACTTATTCAGAGATGATATCTGTAGAGCTGTTCGGAGGTTCATGGAGGGTGGGGATATGCCTGAGGTTGTGAACCGTACCTTTCTGGTTCTCATTCCTAAGGTGAAACAACCTCAAGATCTCTCGCAGTACCGACCTATTGCGCTATGCAATGTCCTGTACAAGCTTGTGTCCAAAGTATTAGCCCTCAGACTTCGGCCGATTCTCGAGGATATAATATCTGAGGAACAAAATGCTTTTGTCCCAGGCCGGCTTATCTCAGACAATGTGATCACGGCTTTTGAATGTATTCATTATTTAAAGAGGAAGAAAGGGAAGAGTGGGGCATGTGCGGTGAAGATTGATATGGCCAAAGCCTATGACAGAGTCGAGTGGTGCTACCTAAGGGCGATCATGGTTAAGCTTGGATTCGCTCCTGTTTGGATTGACCTTGTGATGAAATGTGTTGAGACTGTGTCCTTCTCTGTTAGAGTCAACGGCCACTTCTCAGAGTTTTTTTTAAACCCTCGAGGGGCATCAGACAGGGTGACCCGATTTCTCCATACTTATTTCTTCTCTGCTCTGAGGGCCTTAGCTCCTTGTTGAAGAACAGCGGGCAACAATTCCTATGCCGTGGAATCAGAGTTGGGATTCATGCCCCATGGATCTCCCACCTTCTGTTCGCTGATGACTGTCTCATCTTCACTCAAGCTTCTGCCGTTGGGGCCACCAGATTACATGCGATCTTGGAATACTACCGCCAAGGTTCTGGCCAGCTCGTGAACAAGAACAAGTCTGCCATTTTCTTTAGTGGGAATTGCTCAGCTGAGGTTAAGTCTGTGGTTCATTCAGCGACGGGCATCTCGACTGAAGCTCTGGTAGAAAAATACCTTGGCCTACCGACAGCGCTTGGACGATCCACTGATTCTGAATTTGAACACATTCTAACCAAAATAAAAAGGCTGGTTAAAGGCTGGGACCCCAAAACCATGAGCAGCGCAGCAAGAGAAGTTCTAATAAAAGCAGTCTGCCAGGCTATCCCCACTTTCTCCATGAGCTGCTTCAAACTTTCCAAGAAACTTTGCAAAAAAATTATGAGTGCCCTGGCTCGCTTTTGGTGGGGTGGGGATGAGCAGAAAAGGAAGATGCATTGGAGGAAGTGGGAAAATATTGCCATCCCTAAATCATTTGGAGGGATGGGTTTCCGGGATCTGCTCCTCTTCAACCAATCCATTCTGGCTAAGCAAGCTTGGAGGCTGCTGGATAAACCTGACTCCTTATGCTCCCGGGTTTTAAGAGGTAAATACTTCCATGATAAGGACTTCCTCTCGGCTACCGTCAAAAGATCAAGCTCTCATGTCTGGAAAGCTATTCTACAAGGTAGGGAGGCACTAAAAAAAGGCCTGATTAGAAGAGTGGGAGATGGATCATCCATCAGGGTATGGGATGATCCTTGGATTCCCTCTCATATTGGTAAGAGGCCTATTGTCAGACCGAATAATTCTGAAGTTACCAAAGTCAATGAACTGATCAGTACGGATCAGACCCAATGGAATGAGGAGAAGGTGACCGAAAACTTTGTGGAACCTGATATCTCTGCTATCCTCTCTATCCCACTTGGTCGCTGCATGGAGGATTTCTGGGCGTGGGATCCAGAGAAGAGTGGCTCATTCACTGTCCGGTCGTGCTACCGTTTACTTGCTGCTGAGAAACATGGCATCCCACAACAATCTTCGTCGAGTGTGCACAATAATGCTGATTGGAAAAGCCTATGGAACCTCCAGGTACCTCCCAAAATTAAAACTTTCTGGTGGAGGGTGCTTTGCGAGTTCATCCCTTGCAAACAAGTCCTGAAGGATAACCACGTGGACAAACTATCTCATTGTGACACCTGTGGTGCTGAAAGCGAGTCGATCCACCATGCCTTTTTTGAGTGCACTTGGGCACTTCTTTTCTGGGAGGAACTCAAGAGGATGACTAATATTAACCGCCCCAATCTGCATCCGAGGACATGGTCTCTAGATCTTTTTAGGGGGAACATTATCCCTCTCTCTGACGCTTGCGTTATTATGTGTGGCTGCTGGGCCGTTTGGTCAGAACGCAATGCTAGGAGGCACGGGGATGGAGGCAGGACCATTGTTGGGTCGGTGCGCTGGGCTCTGGATACTACTTATGACCTTGCTCAAATTGGGAAGAATCAAACCCCTGCTCCAATTAAAAATGTGGCCAGATGGAAGAAACCTGAAGAGGGTATCTTGAAAATAAACGTGGATGCCACCTTCAACGCTGAAGATGGCACAGGTGCTACTGGGTTAGTTGTCAGAGATCACGAGGGGCTCTTGATTTTGGCACAAGCAAACTGGAATGACCACGCTGCTAGCCCAATGGTCATGGAAGGCGTTCGACTTGCCGTTGAGCGTGGCTACCAAAAGGTGGATATTGAATCGGACGCTCAGCAAGTCATCAAGCTCTTTGAAGACCCAGGTGGCACTAAATCCTGTATCGCCACCATTTGGCATGAAATTGAGGAGCTAAGCGGGAATCTATATAGCCTGAAACTTCTGCATATTGGACGCCTAGCAAATGAAGCCGCTCACCTCTGTTCCAGGAGAGCTAGTCCTGTTAGAAGGAGATGTTTATGGCTAAACTTTATTCCACCCTTCCTGTCTCAAACTCTAGCTAAAGATTGTAAGCCCGCTTGATTTTTAATGAAACTCCTTTTTCGCAAAAAAAAACTAGCATAGAAAGAGGAAGTTAACTTGCACACACGGGAAAGTTAAGAAGTTCGCGAAAGTTAACTTGCACAGGCGGAAGTTAATATTCATTATTACTACTACAGACTAGAAGTTAACTTGTAAAAAAAATGAAGTTAACTCCTATCCGCGTGAAAGTTAATAAGACGTTGCTGCTATTCGCGTAAAAGAAAACATGAATTCCTAAATAGCAGAGCTATATACATATAGTTCTGCTATTCAAAAACCGGTTCCTGAATAACTATTCAGGAACCCACTGCTTCCTTTCACATGAACATCAGGAACATCTTGTTAACTTCCAGATGAACACGAATTAACTTTGTTTTCTTCCGAAGTTAACTTCCAGTCTGTAGCAGTAATAATAAATGTTAACTTCCACGAACATCTTAACTCCCCCTGTGTATAAGTTAGCTCCTACTTTCTATATTAGTTAACTCCTAACGGAGCACCTGTTTTCTTTTACGCGAACACGTAGGAACCCCTTGTTAACTTTCACGCAAAGAAAAGTTAATTTATTTTTTATTTTTAAGTTAACTTCGAGTCTGTAGCAGTAATAATGAATGTTAACTATCACATATGCAAGTTAACTTTCACGAACTTTCTTAACTGTCCTGTGTGAACAAGTTAACTCCCTCTTTCTATGCTAGTTAACTTTCTGACGGAGCACTGATTTTTTTTGTTTTTTCGCGGATTGAATGTTTACTTCTGCATGTGCAAGTTAACTTCTGCGACCTTCTTAACTTCCCCGTCTGTACAAGTTAACTCCCTCTTTTTCTATGCTAGTTAACTCACTGCCGAATCCGTGCACCATGTGGGGGAAGGGCGACGCATGGAGAAGATGGTGGCAGGGTGAGCGTCGCAGAGGGTGCCCGGCGACGCGCGGAAAGGAGGGCGCGACGGCGCCCGGGACGGAGGAGGCCGGCGGCATGCGGGGAGGAGGGGCGCGGTGGTGCCCGGGACGGAGGAGGTCAGCGGCGCGCGGGGAGGAGGGGCGCGACGACGCTTGGGGCGGAGGAGGCCGGCGGCGCGCGGGAGAGGACGGCGGCCGACGACAAGGGCAGAGGAGGTCGGCGACGCGGGGGTTAGATGAGACGATGAAGAAAGTGGTTAGGTGGGAAGGGTAGTTAGGTTAGGGTTCCTGAATAAGCTTATCTAGGAACCTTTTAGAGCAAGTACAATAAGTTTTAGTCAGCTGACTATAGTGATTAAAATAATATTTCCTTGTCTAGTTGGAAGAGAGAGAAGAGGAGAGAGAAAATGAGTGGGCTCTCATAAAAGAGCCAGCTCTAGCACATGCTCCTAGGCACTTTAAGAGAGTGAAAGGTGGGCCATGTAGTGCTAATATTGTATTTTGTAGCTCACTATTGTACATGCTAGCTCTAAGTTGACTATAGATGGCATGTCACTTGGATTATAGCCAGCAGTTGGATATACTATTGTCCTTGCTTTTAAGAGAGTGTTTCTGAATAGTCCTGTCGTGTGTATATATATATATATATATAGTGCCGCTATTTGACATCCAGGGTGTAGAATAGTTATTCTTCATCCACCCCCTATCTTTCAAACCGTACATGATTTTTACGTCACGTAAATTTTCTCTTATGCCGGAAATCAAGAACATAAAAGAAATAGATATGTCGTAAAAATTATTTACATGCCGTAAAAAAATATGGCGTAAAATGCGAATTTTCTATGTTATTTACACTATAATGACTCATAAATCGTATTTTTATATCGACTTTTTTGTGTTTCTGATGAATATGAACATAATTATTAGTATATAACACATAAATTTATGTATGTAAGAACATAAAAATATGTGGGATGTAAAATAACTATTCTGCACCCTGGATGCTGAATAGGGTTTATTTATATATATATATATATATATATATATAATATGGGACACCATGGTGCCCGGGCACCATACCTATATTTCGTACATACCCAGGGTATACGTACCTAATTTTTACATACCTAAGGTTCACACACCTAAAATATACATATCCAAGTTATATATACCTAAGGTATCACATACCTAAGGTGTACATACCTAAATGGCATATATATATACACGTACGTTTGGTACGTACACCTTAGGTATGTAATATGTTAGTTATATCTAACTTAGGTATGTATATCTTAGATATGTGATACCTAGAGATGTATAACTTAGGTACGTATTCCTCTCAGGTATGCGTGATTTAAAGCAAAAATACGCGTATCACATATGGTGTCTGGGCACCATGGTGCCTCAGTTATTTTACATATATATAATGAACTGAAAAAAGAAAAATACTGCTAACTCCCGAGAGTGAATGATGATTACAAGTTATCTGATCAACGAGACTACGTAAAGATGGCGCCACGCTTTTTACACTTAATCTGGCAGTCTTCACCGCCGCCGTTGAATATGTAGGGACCTCCCCTGAGGGACGTGGTGGGAGGAAGGAAAGAGAGCATGCAGTAGGAGTCGCACCACCGGCGTTGAAACAGTCGCAGGTGTAGCTTGGCCTCTATCGTGTAGTAGCCCCGAGCCGCGGCCTCCTCGTCCGTCCTGGCCACGTCCCCGCCGCCGGTGATCTCCTGGCCTTGGGCGCCGAAGGGCATCATCTCCGTCTGGGAAGGCTGCAGCTGGAAGGTAGGCAGGCTAATTCTGTCCAACGCCCCCAGCTTCTGGCCACCATACACGAGCGCCATGGCGACCTTGGCGACGTGCAACGGCTGTGCACCGTAGACGGGGGAGTTGAGGAAGCTGAAGACGACGGAGAGGTTGTAGGTGAGGGTGGACGTGCCTTCGTCAAAGACCAGCGTGTAGAGGGTGCCGTTTTCCACTCTGTGGATCAGCATGCCAGACATGGTGACCGGTATGAGAGTGACGAGCAAAATAATTAGAACGAAAAACCCCAGGACACACGCGCACAAGACGCACTCGCGCGGTCCTGCTTCGTCTGCCATGGCGTGGTTGGGAAAAGCTTACGGTAGCGAGAGATGTTGCCGAAGCAGCAGGCTTGGCAGGTTGGTTTCTGAGTTCACCATATTATATACTCCTCCCCGTCTAATATTAATAGTCTCAACTTTATGTACATAGTACGATTAATACTTAATTAAATACATACGAATCTAGATAAAGTTGACTTTATTAATATGGACCGGAACGACTAGAGAAACTGCGCATGTTGATGTGATGCCATTTGAATCACACTCACCCGCATCAGAGTTGTGGCATGCATAGCACTAAGAGCACACTAGTAGAAAACACACCTCTATTCCCGGTTTGTAAGGACCTTTAGTCCCGAATGCCAATCCGAGACTAAGGAATCGGTACTAGAGGGCAGACCTTTAGTTCCGATTCGTAACACGAACCGGAACAAAAGGTTTCCTGCCACGGCTAAAGGCTGTACATAGTAGTAATCCTACAATTTGACGATCCTACGGCATTACGCTCGATCCAAATCCCATTATGAATCCCAATCAGATAGAATCAATGTTGATTCGTTAGCCAAGTTACTAAATCTTTTACAAAATTGCAGAATCTCGATCCTATTTATGAACTTCCTCGATTCTACTATCTGATTATCCGAGCCATCTGCTTAACTAGCAGCATACTTACTACGCTAACTTCTCAAGACTTCTTCACTTGCCGACTTTTTCACTTGCCTCACAACTCTTAATTGACCTTGCAAAACATAAGATGCACAAGACACTAGTAGAAATCAGACCATTAGCCCCGGTTCGTAAGGACCTTTAGTCCCGGATTCTAAATCGGGACTGCCAAAACGGGACTAAAGGTCCTGCCTTTAGTCCTGGATTCCAAACCAGGACTGTCAAAGCGGGACTAAAGGTCCTGCCTTTAGTCCCGGTTTTGTTACGAACCGGAACTAGAGGTCCACCACGTGGCCCCGCGAGCCGCGCTAGGCCAGAGGACATTTAGTCCCGATTCGTAACACGAACCGGGACTAAAGGTTCCTTGCCGCGGCAGCGTTTTGGCCATTTGGTTGCCACGACAGGAGATGGGGTTTTAGGGTTTTGTGTTTTTCTTTTCATTTTGTGTTTTGTGTTCAATTATTTTTCATTCTGTGTTTTCATTATAGACAAGTTTTCGTATACATACACAACGCTACTACACAATAATTGTACACTTTGATGCATATATAATATAATTTCTCTTACAAGCATATACATGCATGGAGGTCGATCATTACATGGAGTCTCAACCGGGTCCAGAGCATGTCTATTTGATTACATGGAGATCATTACACGGATGCTTTAGGGTCTATCTATAGAGTATTCTCCGTATGGGTCTATGACCTCATCGACAAAAAATCCAACCAATTCCTCTTGGATTGCTAGTAGGCGGTCATGTGGTAGGAGCTTGTCCCGCACCGCGTCCAACTATAAGGAAGGAGATCATATGAATTAGACTCAACACAACTTTTTATAATAAAAATAAAGGGTGAATATATTGTTTACTTACTCGAACAGTTTCGAAGGGCTTCTTAGTAGTGATGCGAATGAACTCGCACACATAGAATCCACATAGATTAGTCCCCTGTGGCTACCTCGCGCACTTTACAAGAATATAATTCAATCAAATAATAAATCTAGCA
Source organism: Avena insularis (assembly GCA_023614405.1). Lineage (NCBI taxonomy): Eukaryota > Viridiplantae > Streptophyta > Magnoliopsida > Poales > Poaceae > Avena > Avena insularis. Next base: position 540,694,892 of record CM042692.1, read on the forward strand.
TGATAAATGTAGGTAAACTAGAATTAAATAGATGCGCGGACCTAGCTCGTACTACTTACCGAGACCGATTTAAAAAATAGCTCCTCGCGCCATTGACCGCAGACCTTGTTCTTGAACCGTTTCCAAACCCTACATGACAAAGAAAATGAATGTATGGGTTAATGACTATTTGATATCCCAGAAAATGAACGAAAGAAACCGATATAGTGCGATAATGGTTGAAATTACCTCTGAAGCGTATCGATAATAATGTGGTGCTCTTCCATGTCTTTGTTTAGTGAGTCCATGATGTGAACTCTTCCCAAGTCAACTGAAATGCTTAGAAGAATCCAGTGGTAGCTACGCAAGGTTTACATATGTCAGTAACTCATCATTACACTGAACATCGAGTAAGCAAAAGTTAATGTGTAAAAGACAATAACACACTCACCAGATGTGGTAAGGAAATAGTATTTCATTACAGAAATGCTGGTTCGTGAGAAACCGGAGCAAGTTTTGCTCGGTCTCCAGTGGCTTATCCTTTAGCACAACTCCATTAACTCGATGTGGGTCAATGAACCCAAATCCGTTAATAGCCTTTCTTTTACATTCGAGAATCTTCAATCTACATCATTATATATAGCGTACAAAAGAATATAGTGAGTATACTTACCGGCAATGAATTGAACAAGCTGAGCTAGAGACTTAATTGCATAAATAAAGTAATCACTTACAGACAATAGGAACTGGGATAGATCTGTCGAGTTCCTTTAGATTGAATAACTGAAGGAATTCTGTATATTCAATAGGGACCTTGTCTTCAGCAAAATAATGCTCTTTTCGAACTTTCACTATGAGCCAATATCGCTCTTCTTTTGATACTTTCATGTACCATTCATGCAATCGTCACATTTTTGTTGGCATATCCCGAAGCCTCTCAGAACTAACCAGAGGCTCCCCATGAACAAATTTGGGTGCTACCTCAGCCTTGGGCATATGATCGCCGTGAATAATGTCATGAATATACAAATTACATTGCTCGGCCAATATCTTAGCCGTTTCCGAATCCATAGGTTCTCCCCCATATAGTTGAGGTTCGGGTATGTACACCTAGAGCGGGGGGAGCAATTGATTTGCTTGTTTCCCCAGCTGGGGAACGTCTCTTTTGGTTCTTCGGCTACCACTCGATTGTTTTGCTTGTTTCCCTAGCTGGGGAACGTCCGTTCTGATGCTTCCGCTACCACTCGATTGTTTTGCTTGTTCCCCCTGGTAGGGAACATCTTTTGTGATGCTTCCTCTACCACTTGATCTCTTCTGTTTTAGTGTCTTCTAAAGACATCATGTATAGTCATTTGGCGCATTTAACTGAGCTTGGGATGGCTGCGTCAGTAATTTCCTAAAGTGCTCCTTGGTTTCCGGTTTTATTTGGACCTCTGGCTCAGGTTGTTTCTTTTTAAAATGAGCATCCACTTCAGCCCGTACGACCGCATCGGTCTCCTCATCGGTCAGGTCGTAAGCCCTCTTGGGAGGAAACGGCAGTACTCTTGGGAGGGGCGTGATACATTGCAAATGTATCTACAATTTTTCATGTTCCATGCTTGGTTTTATCCACTTTCTTGTGTTTTGTTCCAACTTTGGAGTACTTTTCATATGATTTCTTGGACTAACCTATTAACAAGAGCCACAGTATCAGCTGCCTGTTTTCTGCTGTTTTTGGTTCCAGGAAAGTCAGAAAATGAATATTCTCGGAATTGGACGGGACAAAACCCAAAGTGCCTATTTTTCCAGAAGGGATCAAGTGCCAGAATAAGAGATGGAGAAGGGCCAGGGGCCGGCCACACCACCTGGCCGCACGGCTAGGCTAGGCCCGCGCCAGGGGGTGGTGTGGTGGCTCCCGGCACCCCCTCGGCCTCTCCTTCCGCCTATAAGTTTCCCTCGGGACGAAAACCCTAAGTACCCGATCAAAAATCCACGAAAGAGTCTCAGAGCCATCATCTCCATCCCTAGATCAGGAGGGATCTGAAGCTCTTCCGGCACCTCACGGAGAGGAATTCACCACAGGCCTTCTTCATCACCATGCAAGCCTCCGGTGTGATGCGTGAGTAGTTCATCCTTGGACTACGGATCCATGTAGTAGCTAGATGGCTGGTTTCTCCTTCTTTGTGCTTTCATGTTTAGATCTTGTGAGCTCCGTTCATGATCAAGATCATCTATTTGTAATTCATACATGTTGTGTTTGCGAGGATCCGATGGATATTGAGATGCTATTTCAGATTGATTATTGATTCTATCATGTCTTTGTTATTTGAGATCTTGCATGCTTTCCGTTGTTAGTAGCTATCTTGGCCAAGTAGATGCTAGCAACTCCAAGAGTTAGTATATATGCTCGATAGTGGGTTCATGCCTCTGGTAATCTGGGGAAGTGACAGAAATCTCTAAGGTACTAGATGTGATGTTGCTACTAGGGAGAAAACAACAATCCTTTGTTCATAGAACAATCGTATTGTTTACTTTACACGCAGTTCGTAAAGCAATAATCTGTTGCTTGTGACTTAATACTGGAGGGGGTTCGGATGATAATCTGAAGGTGAATTATTAGTCATAGATGCGGTTGGATGGCAGTCTATGTATTATGTTGTAATGCCCAATCAAGTCTCAGAGGAATCAAGAGGATTAGTATATGCATGTATTGCTTTCTCGATGTTTGTCAATTGCCCCGCTATAATTTGTTCACCAGCATGTTATCTATCTAAGGAGAGCCACCTCTAGTGAACTATGGATCCCGGTCCTTTTACTTTACATACAATCTACAATCTTTTACTTCTTTGTGTTTACTTTCTGCAAACTTTTACTTCTTTCCATTCGATACGTTTAATCCTTTGTTTTCCGCAAAACACGATGAGATTGACAACCTCATCGCAAGTTGGGGACAAAGTTCTGTGGTTGTGTTATGCAAGTCTCCACGTTGCTACTAGCACCGGTAGTGCGCCCTGCCAAAGCTCAGCTAGTAACACCTTTGGGGTGTTTCCTTGCTCCTACTGGTTCGATTAAACTTTGGTTTCATAACTGAGGGAAAACTTGCAGCTATATTCATCGTACCTTCCTCTTGAGGTTCCCAACGAGCTCTACGGCGAAAGTCAAGCGCATCAAGATTTTCTGGCGCCGTTGCCGGGGAGTCAAGGACATCTTCACAAGGGGAGTCCCTCATAACCAATCTTTTTACTTTGTTGTTTTTGTTTTGCTTAGTTTCTTTTTGCTTTGTTTGCTTGTTTTGTTCTTCAAAAACACAAAAAAAATTAGTTTTACTAGTTTGCTTTCTTTATCAAAAACACACAAAAATTTAGTTCCTTTCTTAAGTTGCCTTTATGACTAGATCTGCTCCAATCACTATTTCATTATGGATAGCTCACTCAGTTTCCTATTTGGGAACAGTATTTTGACTGCTAAGGTAATAGATGAACCACCGCCTGCTAGAACCTCCATGGAAGAAGAAATTGCTGAACCTGAAAGCTCATTAGATGAAAAGGAGGAGGAGAGTGATGGATAAAAGGAGGAAGAATGGATCTACCCATGCCTACCTTCTAATGAGAGTAACTCTTTATCCCTTACATTATTTGATTGTTCCCCATGCTTATCAAAGGAGGGTGAATGTTATGTTCCAGAGGATTCTTTTGAAAATGTTTATAATAAAGCTCTAGTGCTTGTAGATCATGAAAAGCATGCCTTATGAGATAGTTATATTGTTGAGTTTATTCATGAGGCTACTGAAAATTAGTATGAGAGAGGAAAATATGGTTGTAGAAGTTTTTATGGTAATGAAACACCTCTCTATGTGCTGAAAGTTTTGAAGTTACTTTTCTTTTATCTTCCTATGCCTGTCACTTTGCTCTTTGTGCATTTATTTGCATACAAGATTCCTATGCATAGGAAGCGGGTTAGACTTAAATGTGTTTTGAATTTTCTTCTTGATGCTCTCTTTTACTTCAATTCATATTTCCTATGAGAGCATCTTCTCAAATTTTTATGCCTAACTTAAAGGCGTTAAAGAAAGGTACTTGTTGGGAGATAACCCAAGAGTTTTAGTTGAGTCTTGGAAGATTCGGCTGCTGCCGCTCCTTAAATACATGAGCTTTAAATTTTGTTAAATACCCGGAATGTCGGTTGCAACATGTATGATACAGTTAATGTCATTTTGCTACTATTTATGTTTTTATATCGGATCTATTTGGGCAAAGTCCCCGAGTTTCATTTTCTTGTTCTCTCAATCTGATGACTCGTCTCGCTTCTACCATTATTTAGTCCCTGCCTACCGCATCAAGCTCGCCTCCAACCGCGGCCGTCGGCATCGGCGTCGGGGACGAACCGCTTGGGCCGACAACGATGAAGGATGTTGAGGGGAGGTGGAACATATGCCAACCACGGCGGTTGAAGAAGCTCAGGTGCAGAAGCCTCACGAGCTTGGTGTGGCTATCCTCATGGCCAGAGATAGCGGGTGGAGAAAAGCTTCCACTTGGAGAACACCAGAGAAGATGTAGTATCGCCACCTGAGGATAGCACTAGGCAGCCCCTTCCTTCGCCAACAGCTTCAGCTTCAGGCCCTCCCCCCTTCTTTCCCTCGCCACCATGGCGGGCCGAGAGAAGGACGGAGATCTTGTCGCCGTTGACGCCACGAAGAAGCCCACGAGCTTTATGACCGAGCCTCCCTGACAGCTCCTCCCGCGGCATGCTCCAATCACTGGAGCGACAAGAACGAGGAGGCCCAATGACCCCTGGTGCCGCTTGTTGGTGCCCAAGAGTAACTCGCAATGCAATGCACCGTTGCCGCCCACAGAACCCAGCCTTCTCCCCACGCCGCCACGGCCGGCCAGAGAGGGCTCCAGATCTGGCTGAAGCAACTCCACACCAACATCCAGTGCAGCTTTATGCAAGATGAAGGTGGTCGCCGCCGATGCCTCCCACCCACCATGGACGAAGATGAGAACAACGAGGAGCCCTAGGATGCCTGTTATCTGGCTGCTCAGAACCCTAGCTCTGTCTCCAACTATGGGCAGACAGCCCACTACCGGCATAAAGCCACAAAACCAACCCCTAGCTACCCCGACGCCACTTCCCGTCAAACTCTGACTAGCTATTCCGGTGGAGAGGACTCGGGAATGGTTTGATCGACGGAGGGACATACTAAGAGACTATAGCACTCGAGAGAGAGGAGAGGGGAGGGGAAGAAGGTGGATGCCTAATTTCCTAGTTGTGGCTGGCTAAAGGTTGATGCTCCAGCTTACAGAGTAGTTAGGTCAGAGTGGAGAAAGATGAGGTAACCCCCGTTGGATGCGTCATGCGGCACTCTAATTCGTGGAAACATTTTATCCGTAGGATACCAGCACGTCTATAAGAGCATCTTCTACTGGGTACTCCAAATGCCATCCCAAAGGGTTATCGGCCATGGTTGATGGGAAAACATGCCCAACCGTATAGTATGTCCCAAATTCATGATCTAGCCGGAGCGACCCAATAGCATTTCCAGGCCCCTAGGACACCCGACAATGTTGCCGGGTGAAGTTTGTGGACCCGGCTGTGGTATTAATTTAGCTGCTAACATGCATGATCATGCAATGCCAACTAAGCAAATTGGTGACATGGCATGATAATTAATGAAGAAAGAAAGGAAGGTAGTAACTTAGCTAGTTTTCATAACATCACATATATCAAGACAAGAAGAGTCTATAACCTAATTAAGTAGATTTAGTATGACACCAAACACATGTAGTTGCCCACTATGAACGTAGTAACATGAACTTGTACTAACATGGACAAGTTACTATTCCAAGTTATTTAGCGTTATGACCAGCCTATGATACTCCCTGTGTTCTGGATATTTAGGCCGCAGGGCCAAACAACAATACCAAGACGGCTAGTGATTGGCGTAAACAACTGTGCGTAATAGTATGATCGTTTTCCTATATAAGTTACAATTTTTCATATTTGTTGCCAATCCTAGGCCATCTTGATGTGCATGCATCAGGTGTGCGAGGGCTGTATGCAGGAGAGAGAAAAGACGGACTCCATGTGAGAGAGAGAAACAAGAAAGCAACAATTTGGTCCAGCTTCAATCTCGCATCATCTGGCTGTAGTTTCCTATTTCCCAGCGTCGACCCTATTACATGATGATCTGTCTTGTGAAACCCGCATTAGCCATAGCCGAATAACCATCATCATATCTTTTTTGACCCGGGTGAACAAATTGTTGTTGCACGGCCGGGCCAACACTATGCTCTTGCTGAGGTATGTACTGTTGCTAGTGCTGCCGAGGTGGATTCTGTCCAGCTCCTACCGAGTTACGCTGTTCGGCATTATCGTACCCAACGCTTTCCTGACTTCCATTGCCTTGGCCAGGGTTTCTATGACCTCCGTTACCTCGGCTAACACTTGCCCTGTTAGCATTATCCCGTACCGCCTTTCCTTTTCCAGCCACGGTCTGGTCATACGATACCATCTGCTTGTTTTTTCTCCCCGGGGTTACCACTTCTTATCTTCTTGGTGGAGCACTAGGTGATAACGCTGCCCCGGCTAACTTTGTAGGAGTGCCCCCAGCCGAATGAACGACGTGGGAGCCCCCGCCCTTGCCGGGTTTGACCTGTGTTTTTCTTCATTTTGCTGGTTTGCAAGCACAAATTTTATGACTCTTTCCTGCTGCGTCTCCCGGGCTTCACCGGTCAGACTATCTAACTCGGCGTCTGCTGCATCTATAACCCTGAGGTTCTTTGCCGGGGTGCTATACCTCGGCAGCCATGCTAACATGGGATTAACCGTATATCCTAGCCTAGGCACATACTCCTTATCTATTTCACTGATGAGGTTATTTCCCCTAATCTTTATACCATCTAGGCGAGTAGGACTAGTATTGATCTTGTTTGCCTTAGCGTACTCACACAGCGTGATATTCAGCGCCTGCTGAGCCGCTGCTACCTTCTTTGCCCCTGCTAACATCTTCTTCCGGTTCTCCTCTAGCTCGGCATGCGCCTGAGCCAGATCTACTATGGGAGCTATAGGTGTAGTGATACTCTCTATTTCCAATTTCACGATGTTCTATGGCCTTTCTGACGGAGGAACTCTAGCCCTAGGTACCTTTGGGATTGTCTCCAGGTCTTCCATTGCTTGTTCCCGCGTCTAGCGCGGTCATCATCACCTCTGCACAGCTACCGGGGCGAGTGATACGTGGACCACGAGCCGCACTGGGAGGAGGTTCTCCTCCCTCGACGACGTGTTGCGGGTGCAGGGAGGACTCGTCGACGCTGATGTAGATCTTGTGGGCGCCAAAGCTGAGGAAGAGCCCGTTGCGTGGAGGTGGGCGGTTGTCGATGCTACGGGCGTTGTCACTGACGAAGTCCAGTGCGCCGAACCGCTGCACCAGCCCGGAGACGATGCGTTTTCCAGTGGCGATGAAGTTTCCCGTCCAGATCTTGACACCGGCGAGCACTACTGTTGGCCCCACTGTGGGTGCCAATTGTCGTGGTGGTGTCACGGCGGATGCCATGGGTAGGCTAAATATAGGGCCAATGTGCACTAGTGGTATCTAGGAAGGGATAGTGTGGTGATTCCACACAGGAAGATCTCTATTACTTTGATCAATAGTGTTGCTCCATGAGTTGTATCGAGGAGAGGAAGGAGAGGAACTGCTCCTGCTCTCTACTATCACTCTAGGGGTTTCCCTCTACCAAAATGCCCGACCCCCTCCTTGGAGGCCCTGGCTCAGCTTATAAAGGGGTGGCCAGGTTACAGCTAGTGCTTACGTGGCCCGGGGGCTTCTCTAGAGATGCTCTTCCCGAAATAGAAAAATGGTGCTCTTATTCCGTATGTCGCTAGCCTCTGTGAGGAAAAGTCCCAGAGTCCACGTTGTCCGCCCGTTGGCGGTCATGCATCGTCACGCTCGTGGGCCTGTGCTATGCCTCTATCTCTCTCTGTTATTTGTCTCTAACGTTTGTCTCTACAGGGAGGCCCAGTAGAGAGAGAAAAGCAATGACCTTGGATATGATTCCTTCCTTCTTGTGTAAGCCATCTCCTAACTCGGCCTTGGTAAAGTTAACCCGGCCAAGTTGATACCTGCAAAGGGAAAGTAGCTTATTCCTCGTGTCGACATATCATGTATGTCGATCGAGTCTCGCCAATGATATCTGGCTTAGGGTAACGTGGCCATAACCCGTCCGACCCTTCTATGATTCGGCCAGCTTACGCTTTGACCTGTCTTGTGCCTCGGCGTACCTTGTCCTTTTACCTCGGCTTGACCCTAGCTGGGTTCATCCTCCCAACAGAGTGGAGGAAGATGAGGTAACCCCGTTGGATGCGGCAGTCTGATTCATTGGAACATTTTATCCGTAGGATACCAGCACGTCTATAAGAGCATCTTCTACTGGGTCCTCCAAATGCCGTCCCAAAGGGTTATAGGCCATGGTTGATGGGAAAACATGCCCAACCGTATCGTATGTCCCAAATTCATGATCTAGTCGGAGCGACCCAGTAGCATGTCCAGGCCCCTAGGACACGTGGCGGTTTTGCCGGGTGAAATTTATGGACACGGCCGTGGCATTAATTTAGCCACTAACATGCATGTCCATGCAATGCCAACTAAGAAAATTAGTGACATAGCATGATAATTAATAAATAAAGAGAGGGAGGTAGTAACTTAGCTAGTTACCATAACATCACACATATCAAGATATGTTGAGTCTATAACCTAATTAATTAGGCTTAGTATGACACCAGGCACATGTAGTTGCCCACTATGAAGGTAGCTAGTAACATAAACTAGTACTAACATGGACAAGTTACTAGTCCTATGACCAGCCTCAGATACTCCCTGTGTTCTGGATTTTTAGGCCGTAGGCCAAAGCAACGATACCAAGACGGCTAGTGATTGGCGTTAACAACTGTGCGTTAACAGTATGAAGGTTTTTCCTTTATAAGTTGATTTTTCATATTGGTTGCCAATCCTAGGACATGTTGATGTGCATGCATCAGGAGCGTTGGCTGCATGCAGGAGAGAGAAAGGACAGACTCCATGTGAGCGAGAGAAACAAGAAGGCTGCATGCTGCGATAAAAATCTTAAACTATCTGAGAATGAGAATATTCTCCAGCCTAATAATTCCATACAGATGGAGTATACTACATTAAGCAGCTCCATCATGCTTTGGCTGGTTAATTATATTTTACGATATAAAGTGTTCCGGCGACAAACATTAGCCACTTACATGATTCCCGGCGCACAACAACGCGTATGGTACCATGCGCTGTGTCGGAGGAATCAGCTCTGTAAAGCAGCTCCTACAAGCTTTTAATATGTTTTAATCCTGGATCAGCATGTTTGAAAGCTTTCTGGGTGTAGAGTATATTCTCTAGTCTACACGCGTGAGCCCTTGGATTCGAATTAGTAGATTAGAGAATACTCTAGTTGTCCTTGCCCAAATAAAAACAAATTTGTGGTAGTAAAAAAAGCTTTCTGGATGCTTTGTGGAAGTAGGAAAGAAAGACACCAACGACAACTAGTGGTAGTAATCAACACGCGTGAGCCCTTGGATTCGAATTAATTGGCCAACGGGAAACGATTCTGTACATACGGGGATCCCAAAGACCTTGCATCCTCCGGGTCGCCCAACTGAAACTCAAACGCGCCGGGGGCGACCTCATCTCTTGCTGGTCGTCTTGCCCAAATAAAAACAAATTTGTCAATAACCAAGGCTTATGCTCTGCTGAGCGGCCAATTTACTTAGGGGAATCCAGAAGGAGCCCCAAGCTAGCTGGATACAGGAAAGCTACGGATACCGCCATACATGAGGTTGGAGCTTTAGAGTATATAAAGCACGATATTAGTTAGTACTACCTTCATTCCATAATATAAATCTTTTTAGAAAGCTTAAAACAGTTTGCTTGAAAGGCTTATATTATGGAACATATATAGCAAGTATTAGTTAGTACTTTATAACTTGTCCGCTTTGGACTTTCCCTGCAACCTATGCTCTACCGACTATTTATAAACTGGACCTGTGAGGACATGCGCAGTCTGCATAACACAACTCACGTATAGCATAACCGGATTTGTGGGAGCCTCTAGGATATTCACTACGCTACAACCACGGGGAACAAACCGCCTCCAGCTGGAGACCAAGGCGCAAGCCTTCCTCTGTCCACTTTACTCTATATCTTGCATCCTTTTGGTGCTGTCGGGGCTCAGCCTTAACCTACAGACTGATCCCGTGTCTTGTCTTCTTGTGCACGTTTCATCCCGCATCTTGGCTCCTTCCACAAGTCCGTACCCATGTCTTAGGTCCTTGTGCAACTAGGTACTTGCATGGCCAGTGCCGCCTTGGTGGCCTAGCTAGTAGTACCCTCTTCATACTTGCTTCACGGCGCGCCCAGTCGTTGCCCCGTCGTTGTCCGAGTAACGACGCAAAGCCTAGCGTTCCCATCCCTGGGCTTGCCCTTGCCGCACCTGCAGGGGCGAGCAGGCGCTAGTCCTTGGTGACCCAGAGTTCATCCTGGGCTTCCCCTAGTAAAAATGTCTTTCTTAGCTCTGTGCCCACTTGGACGTCTTGTGGGCTCGCCGGTCAGCGGACTGGTCGATTGGGAGCAACCCGCTTCTCCCGGTACCGACATTAATAATCAAAATGATGTCTCTCTTCAAAACATAAAGTCCTCCATCCATGCGGAGTGCAGCAAATTTCAAGGTGCATAGGATACATGATGGGAAGGCCAATAAGACGGCTACCAGGGTATCACGGCCCACCTGCTACTGGGCCTCCCCACAAGGCAAACCTCTTCAAGAAGAAGGGGTCGTGCAATCTTTTCGAGAACTCTACAAGAGAGGGCCCCTAGAGACGGAAGAGCACGTCATGAAGGGATCGCATGAAGCACAATGAAGCGATGGCACCTTCATGTTGTGGCTGTAATGGGTCCACTGTTTCACCCCCTTCTCAAGGAAAGGATCTCTTTCTTCCGCAAACCAAGAATTACCGACGGGACCTGCGCTAGGTAGGTACCACCTCTCTTCGCTATGCCAGGAGCGTGCAGGAGGCAGAGGGCAAGACACCCACGACGTCTTGCGGTGGACCGGGTCTACGGTAGAGGACAGGTGTGCCCTACATGCCCCCACCTTGATGGCAATGTGGCACTACTAGAAACAAGGCTTCGGTCCGGCCCCGATTCTAGGTCTAGTGTCGGGTACGTTACGAGCCGCAACTAGTGCTAACAATAGTCCCGGTTCGGTCCGCGACTAGTCTATTATATACTAAAAGCAATATAAGGTTGTTTTTTGAGACGCTACGTTGATCCACATCATCTAAATTACCGTGATGGTTCGATCTAGAATTTACAGATAAGATTTAACATAAGATTATTAGTTATGTAACCTGTTTGACACGATATTTGACAACGTACAACATATGTGTACATGTCACATAAAAGGTAATTCAAGATTTGCGACTTATGCCATTATGCGTCACGATGTACTTGAAAATTATGTACTGTACGATTTTCACAGGATGCACCCAGGTAGAGTCCGTTTGAAGCACGGAGGTTGAAAGAAAATCCAAGTTGACCTTTTTTCGTTTTTGAGGGAATCCAAGTTGATTAGTATGTAGTCATTGCGTACTCCCTATTCAGGTACGGGACTATTTTTTCTAGGGGATATTCACGTACCGGACTTCGCTAGCCTACCGTCCAACACGTACATTTATTTTCAAGAAACTCATATCATCTACTGTACGATCAAAGTTGCAGGCAAACAGAAGACGTCCATAATGTTTCGATTTGGACCCACTGCTGCAATACTAATGCATGTACATGCAAAATCATAGAAAAAACTGTATAATTATGCCCATGTGGAGATATTAAAGGTCCAAACTACCGCCAGAGTTGTACGAGGTTTAGAGTAGTTTTTTTTAAAACAAGAGTAGTTTCTTAGAACAACTAGCAAGCACTAAACCTATTTTCCTCTTGACGGTTTAAGACATACTGTGCGAGGAAAATCTACATTGGGACGACAGAGAAAATAGATGATCGGCTAAAAAGTACCGATTTTGTAAATTCAATTGCGGTCCAAGTAATGCAGGAAATCATCCGGATTCATTTTTAAAAAGCTGCATGTTTTTCACTAGGTTAAAAAATTACAATGACACATTATTTTTTAGATTTGTACAAAAAATTTGTAAAAGCAACCTCAATCGACGCAGAGAACTGTTGATATGAAGATGACATCTATGTAAATTCATGTCATTTTAGGAAAAATATTACATGTTTTCCCCTATGTTAGGAAATTATTATAGCACAATGACTTTCAGATTTGTACGATCATACTTGTAAAACCGACTAATCATAAGTGAATTTTGAGTTAAAAGAGAATATTTTCTCCTCTAGATGCATAAATTAATACATCAAAATAGACTAACACATAGCCTACCAACCATCAAGACATAAACAAATTATTTCCTTAAACATTTCGTAGGACATTATTCTTTGGGACAACGTACTTTTTTATTATTCATTAATTACACAGAATAGATCTAGACATGGGAAACAAGCTGAAAATGTAATTTATAGAACAACTACTACATAATAGAATAAGAGTCTCATAGTTCATAGCTATATAGACGATAGATTTGCCAATGGTCATACGTCATACATAATAATAACGATTTATTGAATTTCTAGCTATTACTTGGGTAGTACTTTAGAATAGGGTAGTTAAATTATGTATTTATATACTTGATATATAAAGTGATGGCTCATAAGTTATACAGAATAAGAACTATTTATTTAATTATCTACCTATTAATCGGGTATCCCACGTACGACCATAATAATCTTCTATCACAGGATGAAAATCCACCATGTGCTTCCACATATGTTACAAATATTTAGGACAAGAAATTAAAATAATTCTGAAAATAGGAGGCGTGGCATTGAATACTTTTATCGTATTACTAATAACTTGGAACAATTTTGTCAGATAGTTATTAACAAGTATATATATATTTAGGTTTCATGATATATGCTGTCATCTAGAACTTTCGGAAATCTTGGCCGCATACTTTCGCGATATTAAGCTAAATCTACAATTCAACAAGACCAAAATTTTAGCACCACTTTATGTTTAGGCAAGGTATTTGTTTATATTTTCTTGACATAATTTTTTTATATATTTCCAAAACTTTTACTGAAATGGAAGTGACGAGTGAGTTTATAGATTTTGACCGCTTTATTTAGGCAAAAGTCTCATAGGTATTTATTGTATTGAGACCATATATATCTTTGGACAAAGAATTCATATACGAAAATTTAAAACATGAATAAATGGGAAATGGAGAGTAAGTCGATTATTTCTCAGTGTGATGCAACATCCAAATAGGTATTAACTGTATGGAGCCCATAATATCTCAATTTTGTAACTTTTTTATATCTTATCAACAAATTTCATATCCATAAGAATGGAATTTTACTTAAACCCAATGAAGATGTTTCCCTCGCATTTGCGAGGGCCACCATGCTAGTGTCCCTAATAATACAACACGTAACTGAGTCCGAGAACAAGGTCATTGTTTCTGCCTAAAATACAAACGTTCGAGTTTAATTAAATGTAACAGACGAAAACTAGGAACAAGAAGACTAGGTGGACGCCGCGCTTAACAAGGTGAAAACCATGGACCGCAACAGTACATTGCCGGCCGGATCGTCTCCCAGCCAGACAAAAGTCATAAATAAAACTTACAATGTACGAAATTCAGACTTTAGAATCTACTGCTTGTACAGACGACGAGGCTTGGGAGTTTTTCTTAGACGTGGAGATTCTTGCGCCGAGCCGGCGAAGAAAGTGCAGGCTCGCCCAGCTGCGTAGACGGCGATATGAGAGGGCAGTCGTAGACGGTAAAGTAGTCCCCCTTGAAGGGCCAGAAGCCATATCTGAGCAAGACGCGGATCCTGACCAGCATGTGCAGCAGCCCCTCCACCGTCTCCCTGGCGAACGTCTCTTCCACCGTGCCGCTGGCGTTCCGCAGCCGCCCGGCGAACAACATGCACTCCAGGGTGCTTTCATGGGGCTTCTGCCTGAATGTAGGGAGCTCGTGGTCGTCGGCTGGGCCAAGATTGACATCCGCGTACAGGAAACTCGCGGCAAAGTGGTGGTAATGGATCTTGTAGAAGCTGTGCCCGTTGTGGAAAGGGACGGCGGTTGTGACGTTGAAGCGGAGAGCTCCCATTGAAGTGAGCTCGAATTGGTGGATGGTGGAGGTGGCAAGGTGCGGCTTAACGTCGAGGGGCCGGAAGAGGACCCACCGAGCGAAGAGGACGAGCAAAGATGACACCCACAACGTCGAGAGGTGCTTGGCGAGGAAGGCGACGATCTTGTGCGTGCGGGCAGTCCGCTTCGCGATACGGTCCGGTATCTTCAGCAAAGAGGTGCAGCAGCGGCAGCAAATAGAAAAGATCAGGTTGATGATGCCGTGGCAGAAGAAGATGAAGCAGCAGGTTTCGAGGCAGTCCTTGTAGTTCTGCAGGTGGCAAAGCTCGTCCAAAATGTCATTGAGGATGTTCAGCATCTTCACCACCAGTGTCAGGGGGAAGGCCTTGTGGGTAGATATCTGCGTACCTGCTTCCCTCTGCATCTGCATTGACGTCGGTGGGGCATTGACGTCGGTGGGGACCTGCCCATCTCTCATCTGCATCTCCACCGGCCGTGGAGCATCGTCGGCGTCAGTGGACAAGATCTGGGGTGGGTCGGCGGGGACTATTACTATCTCGTCCATAGACTCTTGCCTGTCTAACTCCGCTACCTTCATCTCAGCGTATAACAATCAGGACGAGGTTCCTGTGCACTTGAGTTGAGGGTACCAAAAGCCTGTATTTGTACCGAAAGCTGGGAGGAAAGCAAAAACACCCCACTAAACATTATGATACAGCACACAAGCCTCGAAAGCGACAAGAAGCGGGGATCCCACAGTACAAAGAGAGCTCAGGATCGGGTCGGCGGCGATGCGATGCGACGTGCCTCCTCAATGAGAAGTCGGAGGATTTCGTCTAGCTTCTCCTTGTCCTGGCGCCTACAGAGCGGGTGCCACTACTGTCCTGGACGAGAAGCGGGGATCCCACAGTACAGAGAGAGCTCAGGATCGGGTCGGCGGCGGTGCGATGCGACGTGCCTCCTCAATGAGAATTCGGACGATCTCGTCTAGCTTCTCCTTGTCCTGCCGCCTACATAGAGGGTGCCACTGCTGCAAAAAAAGCGAGGAATTTGAAGATCGAGTCAGTGACTCGGCGTAGCAACACTTTTTCTATCACCATTTTATTGCGCACCATCCACATGGTCCATTAAAAAAAGCCGCAAAAACAAACCAGAAGAGGCGTCGCCTCTTGCTGGGTTCGTTCGCGCGTGTTTCCAAAAATTGTCCAAGATCCTGGGCATCCCAATCGGGGCCAGGGCTTCATAGAGAAAGTTCCATAGAAACTGGACCGCGGGACAAGTGAACATTATGTGAGATCCCGTTTCCGGGATCAAACATAATGGACATAACCCATCCCCCGCCCCATGTCGTGAGGTCACCTCTTCGCCCGAGGGAAGGCGATCGTGCAGCTGCTGCCACACGAAAATCTTCGTCTTCAGGGGTAGAGGGGATTTCAATAGGTGCTTGGTCCAAGGCAAGGCGGGCCCTCTAAATAGGGCCCTATATGCCGAGCTAAGATAGAAGGCCCCCGACGGGGTCAACCTCCATGTTGCTGAGTCCGCCTCCCCTAAGAGAGAAGCAGGCAACCGCACCCTTTGGTTCTACCACTCAACTGTTTCCACTAGGTCAAAGGTCCTCCGGAAGGCGACGGTCCAAGACCCTCCCTGGGCCGCCGCAGCAACGTATATCGACTGGTCCACGCATATCGCAAATAGGCGAGGGTACGTTCCCCTACGAGGGTGTCCATCAAGCCATGGATCCAGCCAGAAGAGAGTGACTTCCCTATTCCCAATGGTGAAGGTCAACCCTTGTCGTATCTCCAGCTTAATTTCCTGTATGGACCTTGGGAAGGTCTCCGCTTTCTCTTTATGTGGGCCTATTCTATCACGCACGACTGGACCTCCAAAACTGTGAGCCGTCTAGGCGGTCAAATGCAAGAAGTGGGCACCCTGGGAGGTATAGCTTCTATAAGTTGAGCCCAAAGGCCTCCCTCCCCAAGAATTCGACAAACCCATTTTATCATCAGTGCCACGTTGAATTGGCATGAAGCTAGAATGCCTATAGCCCCAAGCTCCTTGCAGGTGGAGATATCTGCCCATTTAACCATATGATATTTTTGGCGGACTTGGGGATCCTACCAGAAGAAGTGGAATAGCTCCTTGTCAAAGGAGCCGTGCACCCCTTTCGCGAGAAGGTACAGCCCCATAATATACATTTGTAGGTTGGATAGACAGGCATCGATAATGATCATCTTGCTACCCTTAGAAGTAAACCTGCCGCACCAGGGTTCGGACTAACCCCCCCCCCCCCTCCCCGCCAACTAGGGGCTCTAGGTCTGTGATAAGAATCCTAGAATCCTGGACCGGTATCCCCAAATAGGTGATGGGGAATGAGGTAATCCGGCAATTTAGATTGTCAACTATCCTCTACTAGTCCTCAAGGGGGAAACCTAGATCAATGTCCTCGCTCTTGTCAAAATTAGTCGTAAGTCCCGACATCTCGTGGAAGAAGAGGAGTAGCATAGAAAACAAACAAAAAAAATCCTATGATGTGAACTACTAAGCACCAAGATCTATCTAACTAGATACAATCAATGGGTGGTTATACATCCATAGAGAACATACCCTTGAAGAGCGATAAAGCATTGTTAACAAAATTTGATTTCGTGGATGATATAGTCATACACTTGGCGATCTCAAAATCATGAAAAAGTCCAGCAAGTCCAGCAGATCCAGCACCTGTAAGTCCAGCAGGTCCAGCACCGCAAAGAAGAAGTGCATCCGTGATCGCACACACGTCTGGTACCCCGACAACCTCTACGTCCTCGCTTCAGTGATGCAATGGAAGCAACAACTCTTTTTAGACAAAGCCACCGGAAACATGTATCTCTCTAATCCGAGACCATGGAGAATAATTCTATAGGGGGAGAGAGATCCTTCATGGACCGTGGGGTTAGGAGAATCCCCCGTGGAGTTATGCACGACGACACCATCACCATGTTGAAGCCGTTGTCTAGGCCCGCTTCATCATGCCTCCTCCTGAGCAACATGGGATAGTGAGGGATAGTGAGGAGCAATAGCAACGAACGCGGGCGGGAGAGACCCCATGCACCTATGTCTACGAGAAGACGGAATCCAAACTGCACGCGGGGCTGAGTCCCGACGAGCGCGTGCGTGCAGCACCGACCAGACTACACACGGTACAGCTACGTCGTTGGGAGACGTTGGGTACCAGTGGCAGCGGGAGAAGGCGTTGGGATAGTGGCCCACCAGGACGGCAGGAGATGGGGGCGCATAGTGTGGCGGTTGGTGACCGGACGGAAGCCTACGGGACCACTGGGGATCAATCGACCATGGGGAGAAGGATGGTCATGAGATGAAGACATGGCCGGGATATCGCGTGGGTATCGCGATGGAGTATTTTCTTTAACGGAACCGGTATATTGACTCACACGTGGCACGTGTGGGTAATTATCCCTAACTAATAGAGCAAAACCGTCTAAAAAAAGCGGAACCCGTAAGAAACACTTCGTACTTTATTATCTTTATTATACTATTAAAAGCAAAAACATGGTGAATGCCTGGTGTCACACATCGATTAATTACATACCAATGCCACCGCTAACAAATTAGCCCGTCCATAGCACCACAGGGGGATTTTGTTGTTGTTAAGTAGTTAACTGTTGGTTGAAACCATAACAGAACCCGCTCAATCCTAGGATTACAAACGTCGCCATTGGATCTCCACAATTCCCGAAACCTTGCTCATGGGTGGAAGGATTTTCGTTCCTCTCACCACATATGTCCCTCGGTCCCTCCCGATAACCCTCTCTAGCTCCGGCCTAGACACTGGGCGGCGGCTTCACGCGGATGTACATAGCACGACGACAATCCTGCCAGGTCTTCCGCATGCAGGGTCCTCCTACAATAGTCCCTTCCCGATTTGCGTCGGCGCCAATGCATATGCGTCTCCCTCCTGAGTTCTTCGTGTCCAGGTCCCAACCTCTCTATTCGTCTCCCTCAGCATCCTTTGTCTCTTGAAAGAAAAATATTTGTTGATCGTAGTTGGGTTGAGACGGCTTGAACCTGAGGAAACCGTTCAAACAATTCCTAATCACATCCAACGAAAAAAATAATCCTCGAGTATCTATCCAGCAGGCCGTGCGGCGGCGCAATTGAAGTAGAGGTGGAGGGTGCTCACAGGGAGGCCCAGAGTTTGCAGCGGAGACGAGGCAGAGGGCACCGGCGTCGGGGATGCCTCAGATGAGACAACGCCATTAACAAGGGAGATTTGAAAGTCCGTATGGCGCAGCATAGCGAGGCCTGCGCTGCCGTCCAGCGATCCGGTACGAGGCACACAGCATTTGGTGCAGACCAAAGTTTTCTTCCGTCTTAACCAAAACATGCATTGTTCAAGTGCTCCATCGCCATAGCTTCAGAATGTCGACCTAGACATGATCGCAGCAAGAGTATTAACCGGGCAAGAAATCCCCTAGCCAGACGGTACAATGAGTTACCTCTGGTTCCTTTCCCTTCTTTTTCCATCGTCCTTCTACTCTTGTATTGTGCCTCTTTAATTTGCAGGTTGGATCGTGGCAGTTAGGAAGACATAGATGTGAACGATGGGAAGAATTGGAGGTGAATAGTGAGTTGTCTCTGAATCAAGATTCTCAATAATTATCATTCATATTTCGTTAGAGTTCCAGTTCAGACAAATTGTAGAGAGAAATAACTGGATGATGGGATATGTTTTCTTCCTATTCGATTTATGAGCTTACCTTCAAACATATTGTCTTCAAGGATGTAGAAATTGGGAGGTGTATTTTGCTATTGTGTGATAGTCATGGGCAAAAATCAGAATTGGGTGCATTCGTCTTTGCACACTAAAGTTGAATAGAAATCATAATTAAACTTATTTACCTATATATGTCATTGCACAAGAGGTGAAATTTGTACTTGGCGTTATAGATTGGCAGGTGATTGCCCTCAATATTCCATTTTTTTGTCTGATATATTTTGTTCCCTTTTTAAGGTCCAGTCACCTTTCTATGGCTAATTTATCATGTTTCTATGGATCTTTCCCTGCATACCATAAGGATTATTTGCCCTGGCCTAATACCGTTTCATTTTATTCATTGAAGGTTCTATCTAGCTTTTTACTGATCAAATCATTGTTCGTTGTCCATAAGGTTTGGACTACTAAATTTTGGATGATGCCAGTGGACAAAGTCAAGATAAAGATAGAGCAAGCAAAATCATGACAAACCACTAATATTGACCATGCAAACATCCTATGATCAGGCCATTTATAGATTCATGAGTGAAGATGTGGGAAAGAAATTTAATTACTCCATTGTCCAATTTTCTTGCATAGCTCAGTTTGTATTCAAGTAATGTGTGCGACTATGCAAGTAAGATCCATGACAACTATTCTCACCATAGAAAAATGTAGTTACGAATGTATGGTGGCTAACGACATAAGTAGTGACTGAGCAGACGATGCAGTAGAGCACAACCAGATGCAAAATCGGTTGCATCTTCCTCACTGTTGTTGAATGTGGGTGGAGGACACTTTCCTCTCTATTGTCAAATGGGCGTGGAGGGCAGCGATGGAAATTCATCTCCGTGCATATTCCTGATATCAAAATGTAAATATATATCTTTATATATGCGGTGTATAAAAAAATTAAGTAGCCGTTGCAGCGCACGGGTATTCACCTAGTTAGGTATAGATATTAAAAGCAATATAAGAGTGTTTTTGAGACACCAGGTTGATCCACATCACCTAAATTATATTGATGGTTAGATCTAAAATATATGGGTGTGATTTAACCAGAGAACGTAACATGATTATATATGTCCACATGCACATCTTTAGTCTCTCACGTCTTTCTCTAAAACAAAGTCTCTCACATCTTGACGTCTCACGTATGTGGTTCCAAAAAAAAAATATACCTGCCTTTAACACCACGACCTCCATCTAACACCACGTTCTCTAATCTACTAGACCATGATAGCGCGTGTTGCCGCGCCCGTGTCTATTTTGAACTATGGTATTTTTCATTAATATATAGACACCGTAAGCTAGGGATTTCAGTGATAGGACTTGTTTTCTTTAAATGTGTCATTTTCACATGGTAGCATGTCCAAGTTTTGCAGCTTACATATGGAAACATATATTATATATATGAGTCCTCATAAATATATATTATAACTGAGATATTATCATGCATATACATTCATGAACATAATAATTTGATCAATACCTTCCCTAGAAAAACTATGGCACTATACGTAAAACACAAAATAAAGTAGTTTTACATGCAACATGTAATTTGTGAGTTCAAGCATGCTGACCTCTATAACAATAGATTACACAGAACATTCAACCATGCAAAGATAATTGTTTTGTAAGGTCAGCTATCTACCATGCAAATTTAAGAAATTTACAACAATGAAAACTGAACAGCCTCTTCATTGGAATGTCAATCCAAGTACTTCGCTCTCTGACATGGTTTATATCGGATACCATGAAATTATACATGTAGTCCACTGAGCAGGAAATCAATAAGCTTCTAAAATCAAATAGCCCAATTAATTTTGAAACAAATATTGGTATCTAGTAGCAAGAATATCCTAAAATAATATCAAAACTTATCTGGACCAGAGAAAATGCAAGTATATAATAAAGGTGTACCATGTCTTTCTACTTCATCTAAAATTATTATTTTGGTCATCGTTCGAAATACATATTACCTTTTTTAGATCCTTTTAGAAATTAGAATGGTACCAGATAACAACATGCAGTAGAGAACGTAACAGTCGCACTGAAGGACACAAGCTATCTCTAGAATGATACTACATCTTGCTAGTTGTAGCAAGATCGAAAATCCCTTAACCCTACACCCACCATCCATTCACAGAGATTAGATATTTTTATCATGTCCAAAGAACTTCAACAAATATTACTATGAAGGTTCCCAAAGTTGTAAACCCAGCGTGTAGTAGCATATGAATGTTTAGGCACTAATATACTCGCAAATTTGTATGGCTTTACATATCATATATATATAGACAATATAGAGCTAGCCGCACGCATGAGCAGAATGTTTAGTAAACTAAAAAGTTAGGGCAAGTGATCTCACATGCTTTGGAAGCAAATGGTCACTAAAGAAGATGTACTTGACGAACTTAGTCACTAATATCAACAACGGACATATGAAAAACTTCTATTGTTCGATACCTAGATGAAAAAGAGCCATAATTTGGCTCCTTTAGGGACTAGAAAAAAGGTGTCGGATGTTTAGCCAAAGCGCGGACGAAGTTGGTTGGTTTGAACAGCAGGGGGAAATCCGTAGAATTGGTGAAAACACAATCATGATATAAAAATAAACATAGCAATACTTATACTGAAAATTGACTCAGTGCTATTTAAATAACTATTTTTCTCATGGGAACAAGAGGACACTTGTGGTTTATCGAATATATTTTACCCCGTCAGTGATTTTATCTAAAGAGCTAGTTGGCTGCACTGTGAAGGATCTATCTCCTCTGGGTTGGCACCCATCAAAGATCAACCGATCTATTTCAGAAAGAAATGCAAAAGATGCTCCTTCCGACAGGAGTAGCTATGAAGGCAACACTATGCATTGATTAGATGTTCAGAAAATTGTATTTCTAGCTAATATATTGATAGTAATAACCAAGCCATGGATAAAATCTGAGACGCAATTTACCCCCCAAATTCTCAATTTGCTTAAAGAAGTACCATCTAAAAGGGAGATTCTCTACCAGCTCTCCCTGAAATGAGACTGACTTGAACTGCCTCTTCTGATGGCAATAAAACCTGCAAAAGGAAATGAAGAAAATAAATCCTCACAAAATCGAACAAGGATGTACATCCATGGCCAATCCACCATTACCGAGATGGAAACCAAGGCTGTCCTGGATCCTTGGCATGGTCATCCCCACAGCAGGCCACCACCATGTCATGTAAACTGTACAATCGCTGGATGCTTCAACAAGTTTAAGAAGCTTTCAGGGTTGCTAGAAATTATGTCAGTATGGGAGGATAAAATAAATTTATGAGAAAATATACTCATGGATTTTTAAAAGAACATGATCCTATGTTGCATTGTTTATATTCTTAACTATAGGATTTGGACTATTTTCAGCTTCCTACGACTATGAGAAGTACCGAGAGCATGATGAAATAAGCATCTCATTAGTCGTCAGGATGTGTTAATATTTATTTCCGGTTGGACCTAGATTTGACCAAACATACGTATTCGACTAAAACAGCACCACATCAGTCAAGACCTCGCTTGCCGGATGGCTAAGCATGCACATTCTGCTAGTTTCTATTCATTCACGAATATATACACACAATTAGCAGAACATGATAAATTTCAGAGCCATTGGAGGGGAAATAGCACACACCTACCTTTCCACCACAATCGACATCGGCTGCTCCAGGCCTTGAGCTGCACATATATAGCGCATACAAATTAACATTCTCCACAAACAAGAGGCATATGTAATTATATATTCAGATGATGTTGGTGATTATATAAATCACAAACTTGGGATAATAGGAAATGGCCCTGAAAAGGCAGGAGCTAGTAGTCCCAAGCCTGGAGAGCATATGATACATTATGGTGTGCTCGTGAGCAGTGGCCCTGG
The DNA here is from genome assembly GCA_023614405.1 of Avena insularis. Classification (NCBI taxonomy): domain Eukaryota; kingdom Viridiplantae; phylum Streptophyta; class Magnoliopsida; order Poales; family Poaceae; genus Avena; species Avena insularis. The sequence continues at coordinate 540,717,754 of CM042692.1, forward strand.
CAGCCTGATCAAACCACGTGCAGTTAAAATTACATGTGAAATACATCAGGTTAGCTCTGATTAGTAGATCAGTGTGATCTGTTGTATAATAAATTAAAAGCCTTGGAAAATTGACTTGAGAGGCGAGGGCATGGACGTCGCGCGGCGATGAGAGATCCGATGGCCATGGCTAGACCTGGACGCGTATGATTTCCATGGAAGTAGACCAGCTTCAGGCGTTGGACGCGGGGCGGTCGCTTGTGGGCCGCCGCCGTTCGTTGTCGAGTTCTGAGGAGCGGGATATTGGCAACTGAAAAGCCTCTGCTATGCCCCTCCCTCTCTATCTATCTTCATGGCGACGACGACAATGGCGGCGCACCTCGATTTCGCCCTGCGCTGACATCGGGAGGGAAGGGGAGGGGGATAGGCATCGATAGCCCTGCCGCTCCAGTCGGCGGCGCTGCCACGAGAGCAATGACGCAGCAATAAAAGAGAGGAACGGAAAGGGAGTTTTTTCTTTCACCCCCGTTCTCCTACCGATAACAAGGAGGAAAAGTATCAAAAGGCCGATCCGGTAGGCCCATATGAGAGGTTACCGGCCCGACAAACCTGGTGTCGACTAACTGGTTCTGAGGAGTAGCAGACCAGCTACGAATGCTGGACTCATTAAGGCCATCGACGGAAGTAAAAGACACCTTAGCGATGGTTCGGAAGTAGTAAGGTAGCACGAACCATTAGATTAACTGATCGGACGGTTCAGACATCAAAATCATTGTGGAGGCTCTTAGCTAGGTGAGTTTTATTGTTTCTTAATATCCGTAATTGATTGATAAAAAACTACATATTAATACCTTTCTTTGCACCTGAAAAAACTCTAAGAAACTCATATAGTAGAAACTACATATAAATACATTTCTATATGTACACAAATACGATTCAATCATTAAACCAGAGATCACGTACAGTGTGTAGGAGTCCAAGAAGTTTACAACCGCGAGTAATATCTTGACCCTTCTTCCTCAAATCATTTTCTTTACTAATTTCCTATCCATTAAAATTCATCCCTACTGTTACCATATGTACTGCGTTCGTGAAATACCTGTAGTGCATGGATCAAGCACCTGCGTATAATTGTTACACATATATTTCACCGTGTGATTGTGCATCTGGGGCCAGCGCTATTGGGGTTTCCATTACAGCTTCAGGCTGGCTAAGACCGTTTGGTGGTACCACGACCAATCGGGGAACATAGGAGGTGAATGGAGATGACGCCGTGAAGAATAGGGTGAGATGAAGGTATGAAGTTATGCATGCGACGCCAAAGATCGTGTCGACCGTACCTCCTTCAGCTGCATCAGAGAAGAAGATGAAACTGAGGGACGTCAAGTGGTGCAGCAAGCATGTCCTGAACCGAATAACGCTAACTCCTTCTATTCTCTTTCACTTCTTGGAATAAATATTGGAGATAGTTGTGGCTCGCAAATTGTGGTAGAGTAAAAGAAGAAAATACCGTGATCTATAAGCTACATTCTGGCAATACCTCAAGCGTATTGCAACTACAATGTCATTTCCACGTCACGTAAAACTTTTCCTAACCAAGAGTGTTACTTCAGATAGCCTTATTTTTACTGTTAATTGCCTCCTACGTCTATGAGACAAGCAGAGTAAAAGAGGACCCAACACTGTAATTATGTGAACCATGATTAAAGTTTCAGTTTTTTGGGTTGCAATATAGTATAAGTCTCTCCCACAGTAATATATAAAAGTAAACTTTTTTGATAAATTTAGGTATAATGATATCATGTCGAACCTGCAAGTTTGTCCCTTTGCAAATTTTATATTTTCCGTAGCCTTTCTGTTTTGTGTTCTGCAATCAACATAACTATCAAGATTTATCTAAAATACCACGATTTATTAGCATGGTACAACACTTAGGAGCCCGGACTATCGAACTACCTATTTGATGTACACATAATCCCTTCTTTATTACCACCTAGATAGGGTAATATTTCACTACCTTATTTTTGTAGTTCACTAATAGCCACATTGTCAATTACGTGCTATAAACTAGATGAATTATTAGGTCCTTATGATACTAAATTTGCATATGTGCATGATTTCCTCGATCATTTTCATCGAGACCAATCTCCTATGATCATCGAATTTTCTCTTATCGACAAGCTTACGTTGTGTATAATATTATGACACTGTTTCGATAAAAGTATAACAACATGAAAGTTTTGTATATTTCTTCGGTCCATTTTCTGTTTTTACTTCTTCCCACGATATACTTCCTCCAATTCATTAGGCACAAACACATAACATGTGGTGAATATGCTTCCCAATCTGAGAGCTCTCCGACTCCAAGGTTGTCAACTGACAAGGTCAACTCCAACACTTGTGCATTCCAATCTTACACTTGTCGAGGATCTCGATCTTTCCGACAACGTTTTCTATGCACCGTTAGCTCCCAACTGGTTCTGGATGTAACAAGCCTCAAAACCCCCAGCCTTGAATTCTCTCAACTGTATGGCCCTATTCTCGATGAGCTAGGAAACATGACAGCACTTCAAGTCCTTGATCTGCAAGACAATGAAAATATCGCAGGAATGATTCCGCCAACCCTCAAAAATCTCTGTCACCTGGAACAACTTATATTTACTTCGGTTAACCTTGGTGGGGACATAACAGAACAGATGGATAGGCTTCCACGATGTTCGTGGGAGAAACTGAAGCAGCTAGGTTTCGTCGCAACCAATATGACGGGTAACCTGCCAGTTTGGTTGGGAAACCTGACCAGCTTAGAGGCCCTCGATCTTTCAGGCAACCGAATTAGTGGACATGTTCCTTTGGGACTTGGAGCACTCAGCAATCTCTCTGTCTTGTACCTTGGCACCAGTAACTTGACTGGTGTGATAATGCAAGACCATCTTGCGAATCTTGTAAGTCTCAAGATAATGGACCTCAGCTTCTCTTCATTGGAAATTGTTCCGGATTCAGCGTGGACTCCTCCATTCAGATTATCGACCATAAAGCTGAAATCATGTCAAGTGGGTCCACAATTTCCCGTGTTACTTAAGCAGCAAAAGGGTATTTACCAGATTGATATATCAAATACAGGGATAACCAATACAATCCCTGATTGGTTTTGGGATTCAATCTCTGATGCATCATCGGTTGACATTTCTCATAATCAAATCTACGGGAATTTGCCAACAAATATTGAAGCGTTGACATGGCAAGAACTGCATTTCAACTCGAACTAGCTCAACGGTTCAATTCCAGAATTGTTAACGAATGTCACCAAGTTAGACATTTCTTCCGCTTTGGTGTTTTCAATATTAAGGATGGATCACAGGTAGGGTTCTGGGAAGATAAATGCTTGGCCAAACCTCTCTTCGCGAATAATACCTAGCTCTATACTCGATTGTTAGGCACAAAGGGGATACCCTCTCCACAGTATTAGGATCTGATACTCCTAATATGTCTTTCAGACGAAGTCTCTTAGGTCCTAGACTCGTATCATGAAACAATCTTCTATTACGATCATCCACGATACAGTTGTCTGAGGAGATGGATGAGTTCAAATGGAAACTACTGGAGAGTGGTAAATTTTCTGTTGACTCATTATATAGAGCACTGATCCAACCTGATATTCCAGTGGTTGATAATTCTAAATTTTGGAACATGAAAATACCACTTATTAGTTTTTTTTGAAATTTGAAAATACCATTCAGATTATCGACCGTAAAGCTGACATCATGTCAAGTGGGTCCACAATTTCCCGTGTTGCTTAAGCAGCAAAAGGGCATTTACCAGATTGATATATCAAATACAGGGATTGCCGATACAATCCCTGATTGGTTTTGGGATTCAATCTCTCATGCATCATCGGTTGACATTTCTCATAATCAAATCTACGGGAATTTGCCGACAAAGATTGAAGCATTGACATGGCAAGAACTGCACTTCAACTCGAACCAGCTCAACGGTTCGATTCCAGAATTGTTAACGAATGTCACCAAGTTAGACATTTCTAGAAACTTGTTATCTGGACCACTACCTTCCAATTTTCAAGACGCAGAACTGGTAGCAATCGTTCTGTTCAACAATTATATTTCAGGAGTTGTTCCAACATCCATATGTCGCTTGGTGAATTTGGCCATCCTCGACCTATCAGACAATCTTCTATCTGGAGAGCTTCCACAGCCATATTACTCAGTATTGGCAACACTTCTGCTTCGGTACCCCCCCCCCCCCTCAATGTTGGCATCGATGCAACGGACGGTCCAGATCGTTTCTTATCTGCCCGTTTATCAGCTAGCAATAGCCCACCTCCTTTCCCGCTCGGCCCGGATCCAGCCCGTATACCCTTTTGTCCATCTGCGTATGCGCGTACTCGTGCGTGTGTACAGGGAGATGTGGTCGTTGTGCACGGAACCGTCGCTCTCGACAAATTCCCGTCGTACCTCCTTACTCCCGTCGCTCTTTTTTTTCAACGATACCTGCAGCTGCATCCCCGCTCGTGGAGGTCGACGATGGATGGCGGGGGAGAAAATGGATCTGGTGGTGGTGCGGGGGATGCGGGAGTGGCCGTGTTTGTGACTGCCCTGGCAGATCTTGAGGCGCAGAAGGATGGTGGCTCGGGAGCGGTAGATGCGGCGGAGGGGGTGGCCGTGGATGATCTGGAGGCGCAGGAGGCTGCGGTGGGTTCGACCGTGATCGATTTGGAGGTGAAGGTAGGGATGGAGGTTGTTGTGGGCAAGGCGGAACATGCGGCGCCAGATGGTGCTATGGCGGATCAAGCGGCGCCGGATCGTGCTGTGGCGGAGCAAGCGGTGGCGGAGGACGTAATCAAGGTCTGGCGATATTTACTTCTGTTAATTCTTGTAGATTAATTTTGTTCATAGTAGTTGGTGTACTAGTATTTGTTCATCCCTAATTTCTCTTTCATATATGTTTTAAGTTTGTGGCAAGGGATTGTGAAATTTAATGGAGAGCCGCTAATCCTGTGGTGAAGGAGCTGGAGTCATTATCCTGAGGAGTATTTAAGTGGATGTGTAGGCTGCAACCCGTTGGGTCATGTGGTGATCTCGCATGTGTTTGATGTCGACAGTGTTAGTTTTGGTTGGCAGTGATCACGCATGATTAGATGGAGTTGGTGACCGTATGAATGTGCTATGCAGTTTTAGATCCAGTCTGCAGGAATAAGAAGCCAATGGTTTTTTTATTTTTTGGTAGCAAGAAGATAGAAGCCAATGGTTTGTACTGCTGGTATGCCCCCATAATTTTAAGGATTTTAATCCAGACAACTCTGTTCGAAAATATTCAGGCTACAGAGTGTTGCATAAGAATTTCTACTTAACTGGACTGTGAAGAATCACTGCAGCATTACATATAAAATAAATAAAAAACATTAACATGAAGGCATAAACTGTGAATTAAATAAAAAATGCCAGACCTTCTAACTATTCACTTTAGTTTTTAGTTTTGCAATTTTTGGTGATTGAGACAGATCTTGTTTGAGAAGATGCCGTGTCCCAGCGACATCCGTATCACCATGTTGATTTATTTCATTCCATGTGGCTACATCTCGAATAGTAGTTTATTACCAATACCATTGGATCGGTACACAAGAGGAACCCAATCATGGCCACATCAGCCCTGACATGTTCATGTGCATGATGGAGTATGAGTATGATCTTACCTAGGACATCTGTTTACTAACTCTGCTTTCTGTGTGCACCAGCTCTTAAACAGAGGGCCCATTAGGCGTAAGTACTACTTTTGATCTTATTATTAGTGAAAAAAAAGCAAAGTCTCTCTGTGTGCATCATCATGTCCCTAGAACTTATCATTGGAAAGGCCTAATCTGATTAGAACTGAACTGCTGGTCGGTTTATGTTTATTTGCTGATAGATTGTATGATGTATAGTTATGACAGATTGTATGATGAGTAGTTATAGATTCCTCTATGTAAATTATATTTAATTTGAATAATCTGATTTGAAAGTTTTGTACTGACTTTTGATTGTATTATTTGCCATCCAAGGGGCCGAGTCATCCGTCACTCGTGGTAATAAGTAGAGGAAGCTAGAGGAGCTAGACAGATGAAGCCAAAGGGTGGTCAGCTGGAGCACCTGCTGATGCATGTTCGCGAACTAGCCCAGACTTCTAAAATTGCTCGCAAGAAGTTGGATCAGTAGTTCAGAATTTTTCTTTTGTACGAACACCCTTGTTGCTGTGTAATGACCTGTCTGTAATGAAATGTATGACATGCACAGGTTGCTACTTGTTTTCTGATTTTGAAATGTTCTTGCGTCTTACATCAGATTGGGCATAAAGTTGCAGCATGCACATCACATACATGCACCTGAATATCCCGGTGACGAGTTTTAATAGTTGCAGCAAGGTTCCATCGATTGTTTGCCGATCAACCCATTTTCCAAGAAGGGCAAGCCTTCCAAATAGTAATCGCATCCATGCCCCACTCCTTCCAAACAGTGATCGCATACATGAACCCATTTGCCAAGATGATCTAATCTTTCTAGCTGACATAAACTAAGCAAGGCCAGGCACACCCATGTCCCATCCATATCCACCTCACTCACACTAATCAGGGAGCAAACGTACTTGGAGGCCAAGGTTTCACGACGTTTTGATAATTTTTGAATTTTTCAAATCTAGGGGGCTAGCCCAGCGGTGCCCTCGGATTAGGGTTTCGTCGACGAAGGACCGTCCGACGTCCGGAATGGCACGAGGACACGCGTGTGGCCCTCGCGTACATGCACAAGTGTGGTGGAATGCTCCTAGATGGAAAACCTAGCTCCTCGGTGTGATCGTCTACAGTGCATGCGATAACACTTAGAGAAGTGTGTTGGACCTGTAGGAGGAAACTCCCGCGATGGGTCAAACAGAGGGAAACCGGTGGAACCAAGGTCTCAAACTTGTTTTTCCATCTAGGTATGGCCTAGACCAACACAAAAGTACATTGGTCAACCCTCGTACGGAGAAATCTAGGGAGCTAGCCCAGCGGTGCCCTCGGATTAGGGTTTCATCAACGAAGGACCGTCCGACGTCCGGAATGGAACGAGGACACGCATGTGGCCCTCGCATACATGCACAAGTATGGTGGAATGCTCCTTTATGGAAAACCTAGCTCCTCGGTGTGATCGTCTACGGTGCATGCGATAACACTTAGAGAAGTGCGATGGACCTATAGGAGGAAACTCCCGCGATGGGTCAAACGGAGGGAAACCGGTGGAACCAAGGTCTCAAACTTGTTTTTCCATCTAGGTATGGCCTAGACCAACACAAAAGTACATTGGTCAATCCTCGTATGGAGAAATCTAGGGGGCTAGCCCAGCGGTGCCCTCGGATTAGGGTTTCATCGGCGAAGGACCGTCCGACGTCCGGAATGGCACGAGGACACGCGTGTGGCCCTCGCATACATGCACAAGTATGGTGGAATGCTCCTTGATGGAAAACCTAGCTCCTCGGTGTGATTGTCTATGGTGCATGCGATAACACTTAGAGAAGTGTGCTGGACCTGTAGGAGGAAACTCCCGCGATGGGTCAAACGGAGGGAAACCGGTGGAACCAAGGTCTCAAACTTGTTTTTCCATCTAGGTATGGCCTAGACCAACACAAAAGTACATTGGTCAACCCTCGTACGGAGAAATCTAGGGAGCTAGCCCAGTGGTGCCCTCGGATTAGGGTTTCGTCGGCGAAGGACCGTCCGACGTCCGGAATGGCACGAGGACACGCGTGTGGCCCTCGCATACAAGCACAAGTGTGGTCGCCAAGTTTTTATATTTCGCTGACACACTAATGTTGAGTTGAATATGTACGAATTTTATTCGGATTAAATTAATTTTTAGCAAAATAAAATAAAATAAATGCGACCTGGCATTGACTAGGCCGCTGTGGCCTAGTAGTTGAGCATGTGGGGCCGCATGTTTAGCTGGTAGGTTACAATCACGTATATGCATATATGACCTAACAAACACGCACGATCTTCTCTGGTATTTCCACTCTAGGTCGCCGCCTCCCTCCCTGTTCTCGTGCGCGCCGCCTCCAACCCCGTGCAGTAGGACGGCGCTTCCCTCCAATCTTCTGCGACGGTGCTCTGGGACGCATCCTACATCCCTGTCATCTACCAAGTCGCGTCCATCTCCTGATCTCCGTCGTCTGCGGCATCGAGACCGACCCCGTGGTAGGTCGTCGAAGCGAGGTTCAGGTAATAAATCTAGTCTGTGTTCATACTTTGTCCCAGAATTCATGTAACCTAAATAATTCTTGCCGATAGTAGGTTCATATTTTATGTGGATACCGAGATTACATTACGTAGATTGAATGTAAGAGTGTCTGAATAAACCTATTATTACTAATTTTTGCAGTATGTTCGAACTGGATGGAGAAATTTGTTGCTCCATAGAGAGATGGTGTAATCTTGTGGACAAATTCACACGTGCGCAACGTGTTAAGTTTTGTGAAACTAATCTGCGACCTATGCTGCAAATTCCATCTGTCAATATGCGCACGGTCTTGTTATAATATTTGCTTGAGGTGTATGATCCAGATTCATCCAAATTTGTTCTACCTAACATAAAAGGTGAATTTTCAGTTAATACTACTGACATAGAGTGCATTTATGGCCTTCGAAATTTTGGCTTGTCTGCACCAAAAATACTAGAGGAGGAAGGGGCAGATGCGAAGAATCACGTTCCAGATCGATTTCTTAGTAAATCGACATGGAACATCGTGATTGAAGATTTGATTGCAGATATTGTGAAGAGTGGATCCGCGGATGATGACTTTCTCTGAAGGGCAGTCCTAGTTCTCCTAGGAACCGTACTGGCTCCAATTGGAAAACTGATTATCAAAAAGGATTTGTGGGCCTTAGTCGAAGACGTAAGCCGTATGTCAAAAATTAATTGGAGTGAATTCACACTTATTCATCTTATGGAGTTTGTGACGTCTGTAACTAGTGGTAAACAAGTTAGTGAATGGCGCGGAAAATACCAGGGAAACTAGAAGGCTATGTGGGATTTGAACCCCGTAAACGACGTGCGACTAAAAGAGGTACTGTCACATATTTATTTCAAGTAATTATAAAAGTTTAATTCTATGTCCAGTGATGTAGAGATGCTATTTTTTTTTTGAAGGGTACAACGATCAGGAAAAGAATGAGGAGATGAAGGGGTTGACTGATCAGCAGATACATGCAGCTGTTAGTTTGGTTAAAAACGCCTCAAAGACGAAATCAAATGGTTCGAAAGCTATTTACACAAATAAAGCAGGGTTGTCCTTGAGTTCATTAAGACTGAATGTTGTTTTGGACCATCAGTGGCTTACCGATCTAGTTAGTGCTGCAACTTTTCTGCTATTTACATGCGCTCGTTTTTTTTCATGCATGTAATATGGGATGTAAGTTTACATTCCTGTTTTATTGTTCCAGGTTATCGATGCTTTTGTTGCAGACTTGACACTCCGTGTTGGGCAAGATCGGTTATTATTTACTGCTGTTAGGACTAGATTCCTAATAGGCAAACCAAACAAAGCAGAGAAAATTAAGAAGTCAATACACAACATGGATCATGTAATAGAGAAAAGAGGAGCCATTGGGAGAGTTATGGAGGAATACTTCGCAAGAAGGTTAGTACTTATTGTTGATATAATGTAACTTGATTTACCCAATGTCAAGACTCATACTTTTTATGCCTTCCTTACACAGGCATATTTCCCAATAAATATACCAAATGAGCATTGGACAACAGTTGTCTTTCACATACCGAAGCAAGAATTCCAAGTTCTTGACTCCTTGCACACTTTAGATAGAACTAGGGAGATAGTGGAAAATCTGGTACTCCTATCATATCACTCAAATATAACATGTTATGTATTACCTTTTTTTTATTAGATCAATGACTATTCTATTTTTACAGAGGAGTCAGATAGCATTTGATATAAAAGAAGTAAACGAGACAACAGGATCAGATTATCCAGACGTGAGCAACTGGCCTATTTTAGCATATGATATGCCGCAACAGAATGATGGGTGAGTATGTTTGGTTGTTACTTTATTTTATGTGCATGTACTACATGCAACAGGTAATATATGAAAATTCTTTTGCAGGAATTCTTGTGGTTTATTTGTTTTGGAATGCATGGAACACTGGGACGGCGATCGTATGAATGCTGAAATTTCGCAGGTTAGCTTATTTCTTGTCGCTAACGCTATTTCCCAATCTATTAAAATGTTATTTTGTACTAATGGTAGAAAACAATCTGCAGTCCAAAGTCAACGCTAATAGAAGGCTTAAAGTTGCTCAAATAATTCTGTCCACTGCAAATAGCCTCGACATTGTGAAGACCAAGGTTCTGGACGTGGCGAAGCGCATGAAGACTACGTAATTGTATGCGTGTTCATAGGTTGGGTTTTAGTCCCGGAGAAGGTTTCCCAGCCTTGAATGGAGATACTTGGATTATATGTCCTACATTCGATAATGATGTTATTATCAGTGTGTGCATGAAAATTTACGTAGAAATACCCGTCATAGCTGGGCAGTAATTTTACACATGTAATTCTTTTTCTTAAAACATTTACACATGTAATTCTTTGTTTATTCCTGTGACTTTTGTGAGGCTCCCGTGAATCGGCGAACTGTACTTAGCTGAGCAATACGTTCAGCTTCAGCCAGCCATGCAGCAATACACGCACAACTTTTTTTGCTAATTTTTGCCGAAGTTCATGCACATGCACCAGCTTAGCAATACGTTCAGCTTTCGTCGGCCATGCAGCAATACACGCACACCTTTTTTTGCTAATCTTTGCGGAAGTTCACGCACATGCACCAGCTTATGCTATGTTCAGGATGCAGCTGGACACGTCCGCAAGGTCCGTTGCAACAAATGCATCAGCCGTATCAGCTAGTTCATCTGTTTGCGACGTCTGCGTAAACTAGTTCATCTTTCCATGGCTTCTGCCCACAACTCGCGAACACTTCCGGTAGTTGGCACGGCCTGTCCGTAAATCCGTTTAGGCTATTTACACGGCACAACAGCATACTGGGCAGCATAATATTGTAATATCAGATACAAATTTACATGAATACGAAGGTATGTTTACTAACATCAACTCTTTTGTCCACACGTTTTTGCATCATAGGAGAAAATATAAAAACCCGTACGTACAGCAACTAAAGGCAACATCCCTCCAGGAAACTAACGATGATTGCATATCTTCACCAATCGTACTAGGTAGCAGTTCTACTCCTCTTTGCTCGGCACTTGCATCTCGGCAATATTCCTGTATTTCACAACAATGAAAAATTGTTACACAAAAGTACAATAAATAAATAATGTCTCAAGTACTGATGATATGAAAAGTCTTACCTAGGATGGTTTTTGCATTTAATGCTGTTTTTGTTATGGCCTGGCATCTTGCAAGCGGTGCAATGTCTCAACCGCTTTCTGTCATCATATGCTAGTGGTCTACCATTTTTAGTCACAAAAGCATTCTTATCTTTCTTCTTTTTAGGGGCACCTTTAGTGTCAACTTTCACAGGATCACCTACCAATGGTGCTTTACCTGCACTATTCTTTGTATCTTTATTAGCGGTCTTTCTGGGAGGACGTGCTCTTGTATCATATGCTTGCCTCAATGATATTATTTCTTCCAGGCTTGCCTTTATTTTAGTGTACAACTCTGGATCATTGCATGCGACATGTAGAGCTTCCGAGGCTAAGACACTGAGCTCGGTATACTGCCTTCGCTCCTCTGCCCCAGAAAATCCCCATCCAAACAGATCACTTGTGCGCCTCGCAGGCAACCCGTGCCTGGCACCTTTTGATAGTCATCTAAGGACTAAACACTGTGGTACTTCCATCAAATTTAGCTCCGTGAGCACAAAGAGAATATGCTTGCATGGGAGGCCCCTACGGATCATCCTTCTGCATGTGCACTTCATACTTTGCTCCGGGTTGCTCGGTGTATAGTCCACATAAAATTTGTTGCGTCTATTATTTGACCATGCCACAAGGAATTTCTGAGATTCGTCAATTCCATCACTTTTTTCAACAACCTCTATGCCATCAATCTTACCGAGCTCTTCTTGCAACATGTAAAAATTGGGTGCCGTGAAGACGTTGGCCAATGCTGTCTCAAGTAACACCCATTTAGAAACCGTCACCGGTGTAGTCTGTGATGTTGTACAGTCATCTCGCGCCTCGTTCTCTCGCAGACGAACAATGGCATTCTCGTAGTGCACTATTAAATCCACAAGTGTCATCCCATAATCAAGATGGAGATGAAGGCATGAATTAAGGCTTTCACTACGCTGGTTGCTTTTCATACCTAGCCAAAAACCATCTGCGAGGTACGCGGCCGCCCACATTTTGTTCTTCTTATACATTCTCTTCAGCCAACCTTTTGTCTTCTCTGACTGCCACTTCCTTACATAAGCGTGCCACCTCTCCTCAAATTTCCCAGTACTGGTGGCATAGTATAAGAGGGACCGAAACTCTGGCAATGATTTCTGACTTAGGTGCATACTCATATTTTTTTCAATATGCCATGTACGTATACGGTGCCACACATCTGGAAATACACTCTGAATCGCTCTTATCATCGCAGCGTCCCCATCCGTGATTACAGACTTTGGCATCTTCTGACACATTGCTCTCATAAATGTCCTCAGTAGCCAAGTATATGTTTTTTCAGTCTCATCTGATATGATTGCACATCCAAATACCGTAGTCTTACGGTGGTTATTCAGGCCTACAAATGGAAGAAATGGCATACCATACCTATTTATCTTGTAGGTGCTGTCAAAGACCAACACGTCACCATAATCCTGGTAATCCTGACGTGACTGAGAATCGCACCAAAACAAACATGTCAACCGTCCCTTTCCATCAACCTGATGCTCAAAAAAAAAGTCACTGTCCTTTTCCTGCCGACTATGCATAATGCCAATGACCGTGGCCGCATCACCGCTTGAGAGCAGCTTCCTCTTCTCCCTTGAGCACATGTTATACAAATCTTTCCTCGTAAATCCAACATGACTGTATCGCCCGTACTTGCTGATGAAGGAACTCATGATCATGTGCTTTCTAATCCCACTAGCGGCCATTGCTAATATCTCAGCTCTCTGGAAATCTTTGATCCTTCTATGGGACCAAAGAAATGGGACCTCATCCGGTCTAGCCAACAAATGATTGTGATTGTCATCAAATTTCCGAACGGTCCATACCCCGCTAGATTTATCAAGCTTCACAATCAATTCAGCCTTGCATCCACAACGAGACTCTGCTCTTGGCCTATATTTGCGTCCCTCCAGGGGTAAAAACTTGCTTTGACGTTTCCCCTCCCTCGAACACACAAACTGCCTCTTACATATTTCCTCTGATCCCGCATTGCTGTACTTGCATCTGTTCTTTCTAATGCTAAAACCATGGTCTCTAGCATATGTGTTGTAGAAAACATATGCCGCGGCTTCAGAAGCAAATGTCATATCCATTATCTTCCAGTACTTCTCCCGCTCATCTCCGGGATAGCCAATATCCTTCTCACATTCCTCCACGTGTTGTTTCCCTTTATGACCATCCTCTGTCACCTAAAAATTCATAACGAAAACACACAAATAATGAGTACGTTACCCCTTATAGTGCAGCCAACTATAAAAAAATAAATATACGAGACAAATACCTCACTATTGTTTACGGAGAGCAAATCTTCAGCTATTTCCAAGTCTGATTCACCATAGTAGTCATAAGTATTATCACTGCCAACTATTAACTGAACGGAAAAAAGACCATAAACTTAGTTATAACTTCATCTGTTCATTGGTTTTATGTGCCTAATAAAAGAAAACACAAAACTATACCTTTCTTATAGATTCACTGTCCAGTACCTCCGAATTGTTCTGCTCAGTATCGACATCAATATCCACCTACACAAATTATATAACCACTCTCCATAAATTGAAATATTCTAGCTAATTACAATATACACGACTGACGAGGTTTAATCTCGTCAATGCCCATTGTTATGGACTTGGGTTTTGGAGAAGATGGGGATGCTGGAGATCGTGGCACGGTTAACAGACAAGCAACTAGAGGACACGAGATTTACCCAGGTTCAGGCCCCCGGAGAGAAAACCCTACTCCTGCTTGTCTGCTCTTTGATTACGACGGAACCGAAGGTTACAGGGTGCGCAGATTCGATCTGGCGTGGATGCGTGTGCGAAAGTATGAGTCTGGTTGTGGTGAGTTGCGTTCGTTCCCTCCTCGTTGGACCCTCCTAGCCTTTATATATGGAGAGGCTAGGTCTCGGGTGCCAATACGAGTAGGTTACAAGTTGTATTCAAACTCTAGTCTTGAGCTTTCCTTGTCTTGTGCGCTGGGCGTCCGTGTCCATATGGGCTTCATAGCAGCCGAACCGTCATAGGCATCATGGACCCTGGCAGGTCGTCGAGTGGGCCTTTCGTCGGGCTGGACCAGGTATACTAACATCGGATACCCGTAGGGCATATCCATGTCAGTAGCCCCCGAGTGTCCATCCGAAACGTAGATTCGGGTGGAGACTTAGTTGTCTTGAACCTTGTATTTGGATGTCAAAGTCGAAAGTTGTGTCGAGTGCGAAGCACTTCACCCGGAAGTTCATCGGGTCAGCTGCATTTGTTCGGCTGTTGTAAAGGAATCGACATCATGGACGTAGTCAACACAATGGACTATAGGGTGCGCGACCAGCGCTCCCTATGGGAGTAGCCCCCGAGTGTCTGTTCGAGTCGTAGACTCGAGGAGAGACTTTAATTCAGCCGTTGTTTGCTTCAGGTCCGTAGGATACAATTTTTTTTCGGATGCTTGAATCAATCCTCCCTATGGGAGTAGCCCCCGAGGCTGTAGTGGAGTCGTAGACTCGGCGTAGGACTCGAATATCTTGTGTGTGCGCGACCAGCGCTCCAGTTTGGAGTAGCCTCCGAGTGTCTGGCGGAGTCGTAGACTCGGGCAGAGACTCAAGTCTTGTATCGTGCAGTTATAGTAGGAAATCTCATGGGCGTACCGCTGACCCGAAAATACATCGGGTGCGCGACCAGCGCTCCTGATAGGAGTAGCCCCCGAGTGTCTAGTCGAGTTGCAGACTCGAGTGGAGACTCATGCGAGGACAAATCACTGACCCGGAAGTGCATCGAGTCAGCGTCTCATGCATAAGGAGCCAAGAATCGATGATGCAGTCGGAGTTGACGTGGCGGAGTCGTGCGGCGTTTAGCCGGAAGGACTCGACGTTGCGGATGAAGTCGACGCCGTTGCTTCTGTGAGGTGCGCGACCAGCACTGCGCCTTTGTAGCATCAAGCGATGCAACCATCCGAGGAGGGACTCGACTCGGGTCTTGAGTTTATGGCGTAGCCAGTTATTTCGTCGACTCCTGTTGGAGGACTAGATAGAATATCTCGGCACAGTCGGCGTCTTTGTAAGCTGCAGAAAAACATGACGAATTGTGAAGTACTTGTATCTTGTAAAGAATATTTGCCTTTCGGCTTGTATATCAAGATTCTGGTGCCGATCGAGTCGACACTTTTGCACTGTATGCTAGGCCTTTTCGATAGCCTGATTACCGTTAGTCTCAGTACCTTGCCGAGGCACTCGGAGTTCAAGGATTCGACGATCAGGCAGAATCAGCTACTCGGGCTGTCGCGTTCGAGGTGCTCGAGTGCGTGGAGCCGATGGCACATTAGGTTACTCGAAGAGGGCGCAGCCCCCGAGTGTTTCGAGTGCGAGTTAAAAAAAAGGAAAACAACTCTAAGTAGAGGGAAAACTTAGCTTTGTTGGTTGTCGTGGCGAAGTTGACGCGGTAGCGGGTCACACGGCGGACGTAGTCGACGCGGCGGACCACGGTCATAGCAGCGACGGGTTCCTTGGGGTCGATGGCGGCAGCGAATTCCGCATCCGAAGATTGTCGCGATCGAAGACCGCACGGGGTCGCCACATCCGAAGGATGTATCGGGTCATCGCAGCCGAAAACCGCATTGGGTCGCCGATGTCGAGGGAGCCCCCGAGTCGTGGTCGCTGAAGCCGATGCGGCCAGTTGCGGCAATCAAAGATCGCGTCGGGTCGACGCATCCGAAAGATGCAGCAGGTCACCGCAGCCGAAGGCCATAGTGGGTCACCAGAGCGGATGGAGCCCCCAAGTCGCTGGAGCCGAGGATCGTATCGTGGTCTAGGGTTCGATTCCCACGGTCGGCGCCAATTGACGAGGTTTAATCTCGTCAATGCCCATTGTTATGGACTTGGGTTTTGGAGAAGATGGGGATGCTGGAGATCGTGGCACGGTTAACAGACAAGCAACCAGGGGACACGAGATTTACCCAGGTTCAGGCCCCCGGAGGGAAAACCCTACTCCTGCTTGTCTGCTCTTTGATTACGGAACCGAAGGTTCTGAGGTGCAGATTCGATCTGGCGTGGATGCGTGTGCGAAAGTATGAGTCTGGTTGTGGTGAGTTGTGTTCGTGCCCTCCTCGTTGGACCCTCCTAGCCTTTATATATGGGGAGGCTAGGTCTCGGGTGCCAATACGAGTAGGTTACAAGTTGTATTCAAACTCTAGTCTTGAGCTTTCCTTGTCTTGTGCGCTGGGCGTCCGTGTCCATATGGGCTTCATAGCAGCCGAACCGTCATAGGCATCATGGACCCTGGCAGGTCGTCGAGTGGGCCTTTCGTCGGGCTGGACCAGGTATACTAACATCGGGTACCCGTAGGGCATATCCATGTCAACGACGACACATAAATTGCAAGAACTACACTCACATTATCGTCCGAGTCATCACCATCGTCGTGGCCATCGATAGGCCCATCTTCGGGCTTGTCGATCCCATGATCCGACATAGAGGACTCACTGTCCACGTCTCTGTCATCATCCTCCATCATGCTCGAACTACTACTCTTGTCCGCCATTACCTACTGCAGTATGAATCATGATCCGAAATCCAACCATACAAAACCGAAGCAGTTGTCTGATCAGAAACTACATGCGATCAACAAGATGGGAGGCGGATTTACCTCACGAAAAAAACAAAGACAAGACAGCGGCGATCTAGTCACGAACGACTCTAGGACCCTAGAATCGGATTGATCCAACCTGGCCTCTTCCGACGAGGCAAAGATCGACTTCGATCTACAGCGGCGACCAGGGCATTAGGGATTAGGCGTCGAGAGGTTTGTTTCGGCGGCGGTAGATGGGTTCAGGCCGCCGTCGATCTATTCCGGCTTCGTCCGAGTCGGGAGTCGTACGTGCGACATGCGGTATCGCGTTAATTGCAGGTCCCGATCGTCCCAGTCAGGTCCCTTACCACACCAGGTAATCGATCGGACTGCTTTTTTTTTCCAGGACAGTCCATGTACAATACGACTAAAAATTGGGCAATACGTACGGGAGAATTAATCAGACTTTGGCCCACCCCAAACCCACCCACAACATGTCCGCCAACAAACCCACCAAAGCATCGCTATGGGGGGTACCGAAGCAAGCCTCTATTGGCAATCCATACTCTTCTTTTGGCCAATAACAGTCTTTCTGGTGAATTCCCTTCATTACTGAGAACTTGCACGGCTATCACCTTCCTTGATCTGGCTAACAATAACATGCACGGGAACCTGCCAGCTTGGATAGGCGACTTGTCATCTTTGGTGATTTTTCGGCTAAGGTCTAACATGTTCGATCTCCGGTCACATTCCAAGTGAGATCACAAAACTTGAAGAACTACAGTATTTGGATCTGGCACTTAATAATATTTCAGGCATGATTCCGTATTCACTTGCAAACTTGACTGCAATGACTTCAATGAATCTAGACCCTGGAAAAAAAGGATTAAATGGCCCTTTTGTGCAGTCAGCTAAAAGGTTTGGAGAAGTCATGGATTTTGAATGGTATGGTGACAGCCTGTATGTGGCGATAAAGGGGAGAGAACTTCCTTATAGCACACAATTACAATATCTAGTGAGTATTGATTTATCCAACAATAACTTGGCTGGAAAAATTCCGGAAGAAATAGGCTCACTGATTGGTTTAATAAACTTGAATTTATCTTCCAATCGCTTGACTGGAAACATACCATACCAAATTGGCATGTTGCAACTTTTGGAGTCTCTGGACATCTCAGGCAATAAAATTTCTGGTGAAATCCCTCGGTCATTGGCAAATTTAACTTCCCTGGGCTATTTAAACTTGCCTTACAACAACCTGTCGGGAAAAATACCATCAGGGCATCAATTAGACACGCTCAACACGGATGATCCTGCTGCAATGTATATTGGAAACACTGGCTTGTGTGGATACCCGCTTCCAAAGAATTGCTCTGACAGTGAAAAGCCTCATACAAATCCTATCAGGCAAGGCAACAACTCAACTATAGACGGTCTACACCTAAGTGTGATTGTTGGGTTTGTGGTTGGTCTCTGGCTCGTATTCTGTGTTTTCCTGTTTAAGGAGAGATGGAGAATTGCTTATTTCCGACTCATTGACAGTACGTATATGATAAGGCATACGTGTTTGTCGTTGTAAATTGGGCAATCTGGTTCAGGAAGAGTCATACCAGTCCATCAAGTACCTGAAAAGAATTTGGGTTGGTGATTCCATACAACATACATATCAAACTAGATGAACGGTTTTTCAGTAATCTGAGCTCTATGTGTATCTTGTAATCTTGCTAAAGTTGATGTATCGTGTTTATGCCTCCTGCGACTTCAATCTTTATAATTACACACTGTAAGGACCGGTCCTTAGGGGTTGTCTTCTATGTCATTTCAGTATTCATAATAAATGTATGCCCACATTATTTGTGGTTTCATTAAGCAAAATCATGGTTTAAAGGTAATACTACTGCAATGTTGAAGTTACAGATCATTTTAACTTGATAGAATTGTTTGTCGTGTCTTAAGTGTTGAAATATATTGCCTAGCCCTTTTCATCAGTTCGGACTGTTGGTTGCGTTGGCTAGTGCATACAATTTAATATGGTATCAGAGCATGAGGTTCTAGAATCAAATCTTGGCCAATGCAAGAATTAAAAACAAATATTGCATCTCCCCAAACAAACGTCGCAATAGGCCAAAGAGCAAAGACGTAGGATGAGTGTTGAAATATATTGTCTAGCCCTTTCCATCAGTTCGAACTTTTGGTTGTGTTGGCTAGTGCATGCAATTCAATATGATATCAGAGCAGGAGATCCTATGATCAAATCTTGGCAACGCAGAATTAAACAAAAAAATACGGCAGCTCCCAAAAACACGTCAGCATGAGGTCCTAGGATCAAATCTTGGCCAATGCAAGAATTAAAAACAAATATTGCATCTCCCCAAACAAACGTCACAATAGGCCAAAGGGCAAAGACGTAGGATAAGTGTTGAAATATATTGTCTAGCCCTTTTTATCAGTTCGAACTTTTGGTTGTGTTGGCTAGTGCATGCAATTCAATATGATATCAGAGCAGGAGATCCTATGATCAAATCTTGGCCAACGCAGAATTAAACAAAAAAATACGGCAGCTCCCAAAAACACGTCCGGATTGAATTGCATGCACTAGCTAACGCAACCAACAGTCCGAACGCATGGAAAGGTCTAGGCAATATATTTCAACATCCGGCAGTGTTCTGTTGCCATGCCGTCGATGGTTTCGTCTCTGTTCTTCTTCCTCATTTTCGTCTGTTATGGATAATAATTAAACTCAAACGTTTCTATGATTGGCAAATGTTTCTGTCGGTGGAACCAAGCATACCCTCTCGGTCCATCCGTTGTGTGATATATAGTACACAGTAAGCTATATGTATGTATTACATTGTCTAACAACGTCCATTACTCTTATGGTTGAGATTATGCTTAAAATCATCCATACTACGGGACACTGAGGTGAGAAACATTCGGCCTAGCACATATAACCCTCGGCTTTAGTCAATACCGAGGGTCACCCTCGGTACTAAGCCCTAGGCTTATATGGTCCTCGGCACAGCTCGATACCGTCCGTGTTGCTTCGGCCCTCGGCGTAGAGACTTGTGCCCACGGTTTATCTCACCTCTCATTACAGTTCGGCCGTCAGCTTAGAAAGTTAACAGCACACAGAAGACAGCGCCCGTGAGCAACCCTGAGGGAGAAACGCTCGGCGTAGCTAGGTGGCCACGTGGAGCGCACTAGAGCGTTGGGGTGGAGATGCAACACCGAGGGGGAAACGCTCGTAGTTGGTGGAGCTATGCCGAGGGGGTTACCCTCAGCGAAGGTCGCCACGTGGATAATTCTTTTTCGAAATGTCAAAATATTTGAATCGTTTGAACGTTTAATTCCACACCATACCTTGTTCATAATAATATACTATCAATCATATTAACCCTTAGGTCATGATGTCACGTGTCTTTATTTTCTGAATTCCAAATAATTGTTTAATAAGTAAACAAAAAATAATAATTAATAATGATCTTGAATCCATTATATATTAAAAGCAATATAAGAATGCTTTTCGAGGCACCAGGTAGATCCACATCATTTTGACCATTAGACAAACAACTTGTGTGCCAAGTTTAGGACTCTAAACCGACTCGGCTAGGGCACCGACTCGGCCAAGGCCTAGACCCTCTTTATATTCTCTTGTAATTGTAACGATTTTGATTATTGAAGTATCAAAACTATTCTATTCAACACTTGGAAAAATGTTCTCAGAAATGAGCTATCATGCACATCAGCAAAATGGTCCAGCTGAACGTAAATACAGACACGTCGTTGAGGTTGGTTTATCTCTTCTTGCATATGTATCTATGTCTCTCAAATATTGGGACGAAGTGTTTCTCACGGCTATATATTTGATTAATCGTCTCCCCAGCTAAGGTTATTCAGTCTCAAACTCCAATTGAGCGTCTCTTTGGCCACATGGGTGACTATTCTCTTTTACGTATCTTTAGTTGTGCGTGTTGGTATAATCTTTGTCCATATAATAATGGCAAGTTGCAATTCTGATCAAAACAATGTGTCTTTTTAGGATAGACTGGTCTTCATAAAGGCTATAAATGCCTTGATATCTCTACAAGTTGAGCGTACATCTCGCGTGGTATTGTTTTTGATGAAACGGAGTATACTTTTGCTTCTCTTCATGAGACTGCATGCTGAAATCAATACGGCTGAGACTCGTATACCAAATCCTATATATATGAACGAATGCTTGTAAGAGAAATTTATATATACATCAACGCGTATACTATGTAGTAGCGTCGTGTATGTATACGAAAACTTGTTTGAAATAAAAAGGAAAACACAAAATCCTAAACCCTAAAATTTGACCCTTTAGTATCTCCTGCCGTGGCAGCCGATTACCCCAAAATGGTACCGCGGCAGAGACCCTCTAGGTCCGGTTCATGTTACGAACCGGGACTAAAGGTCCTCTAGCCCAAGGCACTACACGGGGAGGCCCTTTAGTCCCGGTTCGTAACAGAACTGAGACTAAAGGTCGGACCTCTAGTCCCAATTCGGCAGTTCCGGTCGCGCAACCGGGACTAAAGGCCCTTACAAACCGGGACTAGAGGCATGTTTTCTACCAGTGGAAGACCGGGACTAGAGGCATGTTTTCTACCTGAGGATGATGATGGAGTCGTCGCTCAATGACATCCTGGTGATGGGCCTCCACGAGGCACTCGCCTGGTCCAAGGCGGAGCATGAGCGGGTGGAGACCGGGCAGGAGGAGATCGAGCGCCAGAGGAAACTCCTGCGTGCTGCCTGCCGCCATCAACTTGGTCGTCCTCGACGACACTGGCGAGGAGGGCGAGGCCGGGCCAAGCGCACCTTGGCGCATCGGCGACGCCAGCCAGGGTAGCAGCCGCGCCTCTGTGAAGGATGAGCCGCCGAGCGGCGACGACGGCGACTACACGACGTTATACCGGTGCCTCGGGATGTACTAGGCCAGTCCTAATGAAGGCGATGCTTTAAATATTTGATTTTCAGTATTTTAATTAACTATCGGTGGAACTTGTCTTTGTGTTGACTATCCCCGCATATATATGAACCAATTTCGCCTCCTAAATAGTATGAATGTTGTCAAATAAGTATGGCTTTCTCTAAATTTGCACAAATTTCACCTATATTTGTACGAATTCGAGTTTTCTCATGGGCAAACCTCCTCGAAACAGGCATGCGTCCAGCTATATTAATATAGCAACCAAGATTGAGATCTGCTAGGACAGACAGCATAACTCCCAAAGGAAACAACAGAGAAAACAAAAAGAAAAAGAATAAGAAAAATAAGAGAAAATAAAGCCGACAATAGTGGATCGACGAAACGAGGATGACCCGCAACCGCTGCGCCCTCCGAAGAATTTCACCATGCTCCTAGCGCTCTGAAGCATCGCATATCAAGCAACACCTTCAAGAAGGAAAGCGACGACAACGACGCTGCTGCCGGACTGGTCCTAGGATTTCCCCTGATACGCTACGGGAGGTAGGAAAGAGATACCATGTCGGTGTCTGGACGACAAGGATTTCTCCCGATCCGTCAAAAAACCACATTCCCGGACACTTCGAATGGCTCCACCTAGCTCGCCACCCACCTGAACACGCCACCACGATCTTCCAGTCATCATCGCCATCTCACCATGACCCACGTTGCGAGGCTGGTAAGACCGAAAAATAAGACACTTTAGCGGGAATTGGCGATACAGTAGCACGCGGGAGGGAACTACCTCCACCGCCGGAGGGCGATAGCCGACCGGATGCAGCAGCAGGGCAAACCCGGCCCTCTCTGGCATGGCTGAGCCCAAATGGACTCGTGAAGCCCCACCGCCACATTGCAGCAAGGGTGTTACCGTAGACGCTAACCCTAGCGTTAGTCCCTGCTTCTCCATCCACAAGCAGATCCGCTACCACCGCAGATCCCCGCCACCAAGGAGCAGCGCCGTCGCGACCGTTCTCATCCGGGCTTGCCGGTCCATCGTCGGTCTGAGGAAAACCACAAACTCGCACCTGCAGGGCAGAACCCTCACCGAACCGGGACCAACGGCATGGACAAGGGGGACCACGTGAACCAGCACAGGGAGGACTAGCAACGCAATCCCGACATGTCCAGACTGCTTGCAAGTCAGAGCCCACGGATAGCCTCCAGATCTAGCCCCACCTGGTCTTGATCTAGACCCTAGCCACCAGCCAGAGATGGTACGCAACAGCCTCCCGGCCAGAGCCAGGATGTGGCAGCCAGGGCCCTACAAGGCCCAGATCGGGCCCTCACTGGCCCAGATCTAGCCCGCAAGACCCAGATCGGGCCCTCACCGGCCCAGATCTGGTGCGTCACCTGACCACCGCTGTGCACCCCGCCGCCCGTTGACTCCCCGAGCCTCCTCACCACGCCCGCCCTCCATCACCGCCGCCAGTTCGCCGCCGCGTCAGGCTACCACCGCTAGGCCGAGGTCGTCCTTCATCGCCACACCAGGCCGCCGGCCCGAGCCAGACAAGCCACCAGAGCCAGCCGCCCGCAGCCCACCGCGCAACCTACCGCGTCGCCACCACCCGCCCACGTCGCCGCAGCAAGTTGCGGCGCACGCCATCGCGCCGCCAGAAGCGCCTCGGAGCGGCGCCGTCAGCCGCCAGCACCGCCGCCGAGGGTGCGAATCCCGCCGCCGCTGGCGCCGGCGAGCCGCCGGCCGCGCCCTCTAGCGGCGGCGAGGGAAGGGAGACAGAGGGGAGGGGGTTCGAGCCGGCGGCGGCGCAAGGCTCCCTTCCGCTCGCGGGAGCGGGTCACTTGATTACGACCACCGTTATGGGCAAACCCTGGGCTTGCGAATGGGAACATCTAGGACCTCAGGCTAAATGTTCGGGAACCATGCACGTACGAGTGATGGACTACTAAGAACGAAATAGCTAAGCCATGTACGAGCCTAGCTGCAGCTGGCTACCTAGGGTCCGGTACGGTGCACATGAAGCGACCCGATCGTAGGCCTCGGCTTGACGTGCAACATCGCACGTCAGCGAGAGGGCAGGCCCACATGGCCAGTTGAAGATCGGTGTTGTATCTGGCAGAGTTTTCAATATTGCTACATAAAAATGTTAAAATCTGACAAATTTTAGATTTATGAAAACGTGTCATGTTCGCTATTCTTAGATATCCACATTTTTATCATTTTGTGTACCCTGGAATAAAAAGGTATTTCACATTCAAATTTTACACATTCGTAGTATACATCATTGACTACGTGCATAGTTTTATTTTCATAAAATTTTAAACTTTAAGTATGCTTTTCAATTTTAAAAAATAGGGTTCACTGGAGTTGGGCCTCCGTTTGGAGTTTCGACGCATTGACCTTTGAATTAGTGGTTCACAGAAGTCGGTCTATGTTTCATAGCATGTTGTGAGTTTTAGGTTTCATGCAGTTCATATATCTAAATTCTGTGAGAAATATGATGGTCTCTAAATTTTGGAGAAACAAAAATAAAGTTACTATATACTGGACTATATATAGCAAGTTACATTAAATGTAAAAAATGTAAAAATGGTTTTTATCAGGTTATTATTAAAACGCCTCAGTATGTAGGTACAGACCACAGATGACGGTATTGTGAAAATTATAGAATCCCTAATATCCCTAATATTGTGTTGTTTATTCCAATGGCCCCCGTGGGGTTTATATAGAGGTACACGGGAATAGGTGGAGACTTGGAGTACAATATGTATATGTTGGAATATTAGGCAATTTTCCCATGAGATTAATTACTGAAATTAACATTATGTAAGCACTAGCAGATCTAAACAAATATAGCCAAACAACCACATCTAGTAGATATGAAAATCTAACAAAAACTAGTGCATACAAAGAGAAGAATAGCACGTACAGGTTGACCGGGAAGGTCATCACCGCAGCAGCACCTTGGTCATTGTTGTTATCCCATGGTGCTGATGAGGTTATAGGTTGTCGAAGAAGAACACGCGAACGGAGGCGAGCAGTCTCGCCGAGACGCTCCTCAAAAACCTTATCGTCCGTCTCCCGGTGCAGGATCTCAACGGACGGGGTTTCGGAGGCCTGCTCTCCCGGACAGCAGTGCACGCAGCCGCCGGGATGGGGAAGCCTAGAGAGCAGCGCAGCAAGCGGAACACACAGCGAGAGAGACTGAGAAAAAGAACTGGTTGCGTCTAGATCTGTCTGTCTCTCGCTCCTCTATAGCCTGGGAGGTGAGCCGAACGAGTCGCCACGCGTTAGAAGACAAGGACACGCGTCAAACATGCACACGAACATTGACACGTACCCAACAACTGGTGCACCAAGCAAAAATTTAGTCTTCCACAAAACGAGTTTCTAACTCGAACTCGATTCACGAAACGCGACGCGCGTGCGGGCGAGGCGAGGCGGGCGGCGGAGGAGGAGGAGTGCGCGTGGACTCCTTCTCTTCTCACTCACTTCGTGGGAGTAAAACAGCTCACCTTATAAGCTGGTCCAACTCTCTCCCAACTAGCAATGTGAGACTAAACTTTGTCTCCCACAGAGCTCCCAAGCTGCCATAGTAGATGGGCCTTGAGATTTCAGGATTTATTAGACTAGATGGGTTGCCTACATGGGCTGCAGCCTATATAAATCTAACAATCCCCCACCAGATCTCAGAGGCACATTATATGACACATCAGTTCCAATCACTGTTTAATATACCTGAAGTTTAGTGGAGACTGTTAAGTTGAACTTTGATACGTCCATTTTGCATCACTATTCTACGTCATAATTCACTGTTATTCATTGATATATTTCGTATTGAGAGGTGATACTTATGTTATTTCATCTATTTTTGCATGGTTGATGACTTTTGGAGCATGGACCGCTGCAGTCAGGATTCTGATGGAAAAGGTGTTGTTTGGAGGCAAAATTCGCGAAGATCAGAAAATACAGGAAAACATACAGAAAATCCTATTTTTCCAGCAGACGAAGGAAGCCAGAAAGTGGCTGGAGATGGGCCACAGGGGGCCACACCAACCCCTGGCGCGGGCTAGCCTAGGCCGTGCCACCAGGTGGTGTGGCCGCCCTGGTCCACCCCTGGCACTCCCCTCTGGCATATATTATCCTCCCGAAACCCTAAGACTCGGGGAGCCACCACAGAAAGATTCCGTCGCCTCTGCGGGGCGGAAAACACCGAGAGAGAAAGATCTCTTCAGCAGACAGATTTCTGCCGGGGGAATTCCTTCCCGAAGAGGGGAGATCGTCGCCATCAACACCACCATCAAGCTGGACTTCATCGAGATCATCATCATCATCATCACCACCATTAGCACCCTCATCACCATCTCCATATTGCTGTAACAATTGAGTTGAATCTTGCATAGTTCTTAGGAAAAATGTCCCCGGTGTTGATTACTCTTTGTAGTTGATGCTATTGAGTGAACCATTGAATTATTGTTTATGTTCAGATTGTTATACATTATTATTCCATCTCTGATCATGATCCATATGATGTCTTGTGAGTAGTTCGTTTTGTTCTTGAGGACATGGGAGAAGTCATGTTGTTAGTAGTGGAATTGTGTTGAAAAAGATTCAATAGTTTGATATTTAAGTTGTGGTGTACTTCTTGTAGTGGTGCCATGTGAACGTCGACTACATGACACTTCACCTATATGGGCCTAGGGGAATGCATTGTGTATTTGGCTACTAATCGTAGGGGTTGCCGGAGTGACAGAAACCTGAACCCCAGTTAGGAAACCATTGCACAAGGGACGTAAGGGTCTTAGAGTTTAAAGTTGTGGTTAGGTTTCTACCTTAATTACTTTCTTGTACTTACGGATGTTTGCAAGGGGTATAATCACAAGTATGTATTAGTCCTAGGAAGGTCGGTACATTAGCACAGGTTCACCCACACAACACTTAGCAAGCTAAAGAAGATTAATCAACTATATGAAGCGAAAGCACTTGACAATCTTCCCATGTGTCCTCAAGAACGTTTGGTCATCCTAAGTAATACAACCGGCTTGTCCTTTGCTGCATAAAGAATTGGGCCACTTGCTGCATTTATTCCTATTGTCATTTACTCGTACTTTGTTTACTTGCTTTATCAAAAACCCCTAAAAATCTGTTTGCTAAGTATTTGCAGAGAATTCCTGATCCATACCACTAGCCAGCACCTTCTGCTCCTCGTTGTGTTCGACACTCTTACTTATCGAAAATACTGCGATACACCCACTATACTTGTGGGTCATCAAGACTATTTTCTGGCGCCGTTGCCGGGGAGTGGAGCGCTATTGGAGAGTGGAACTGGTAAAGGAAACTTCTACTGTAAGTATTGTTTACTTCTGCTAGTTGCTTTATTTTCGTTATGGATAATTCGCTGAGTTTCTTATTTGGTAATCCTACTACCACTGCTAAGGTAGTAGATAAGCCACCACCTGCTGAGAATGATGCTTTTAAAATACCTACAAGAATAATTGATCGTGTTATGGATAACTACTATGTTGGGGATGGAACTGTCCATCCCGGTGATTATTTACTCTTTATACACGAACTATGCGGGTTGTTCAAGTGTGCAGGTATTACTACAGATCAAGTTAAGAAGAAGTTATTCTCATTATCACTTAAAGGAAGAGCTGAGGAATGGTATAAGCTGCTGAAGAATGGTCAAGCTCTGGAATGGGAGCAAATAGTGCCTCTCTTTTATTCAAAGTTTTATCCTCCTAGTGAGATTCATAAAGATCAGAATCAAATATGCAACTTTTGGCCTCTTGATGGAGAGAGTACAACTCAAGCTTGGGGGAGATTGAAGTTACTAATGCTCAAATGTCCCATTCATGAGCTCCCCAAAAATATTTTTATCAATACTTTTATGCAAGGCTTTCTCTTCATGATAAGGATTTATTGGATGCTTCTTGTGTTGGATCATTCACTCGCATGGAAGAAGAAGCTAAATGGGATCTTCTGGACCGTATTCAAGACAATGCTGAAGCTTGGGAGAATGACAAAGGTAGAAAGTCAGGTATAAATTATGATTATGAATGCATTGAATCTTTTATGGGAACTGATGAATTTCAAAATATTAAAAATGCTTATGGTCTTGATTTACAAGTCATTACGAATTGCTTTAGGGCTTTTGCTTCTTATATTGAAATTCCAAAAAGGGGATGGAACAAGTACCATGAACCTTATAAAGATATTGTTGACTATGTTCCTATTGGGAGTGCTAAGTATTGCACTATTGATCCCATCTTACCTGAACCTTATATCGAGAAGATTCCCTTCCCAGAAAAGGTAAAAAATCATCCTATGATGAACAAATAAACGTTGAACCTGATGAACAAATAAACGTGAAAAGAGAACCGTAAAACCTGATAAACAAATAAACGTTGAACCTGTGGTAGCAATTGTGAAAGACCTTGTCACTAAAAGTATAGAAGATGGACACATAGTCTTTTGTGAGGATGCTTCTAATATTGTTTCACATCCTAATAGAACTAAAAAAGCTAGTGTTCCTGTGCTTTCTGTTAGAATTGGTGATCATTGCTATTATGGTTTATGTGATATTGGTGCAAGTTCCAGTGTTATTCCTTATGAGCTTTACAGAGAAATCATGCATGAAATTAGTCCCTGCGAATTGGAAGAGATTGATGTGGTTATTCACCTTGCCAATAGAGAGACCATCTCTCCAATTGGTATTGTATGAGACGTGGAAGTTCTTTGTGGTAAGATTAAGTACCCTGCTGATTTTCTAGTACTCGCTTCAGCTGCTAGTAAAACTTATCCTATTATTTTTGGTAGACCTTTCTTGAGTACTTGTGGAGCTATTATAGATTGCAAAAGGGAGAAAATCTTGACTAAGTTTGATGGGGAATCTTATGAGTTTAATTTATCGAAATTCGCTAAAGAACCTTGTGAAGAGGAAACCCATAATGTGGATTTTAGAGTTGAACAACTTGCTTCTATTTCTCTTGCTCCTAACAATGCTTTGCAGCAATTTATGGAAGATCGTGAAAGTGAAATCTTCATGGAAGAAAGGAATGACATTGACAACATTCTCCGTGATCAGCCTAAGATGCTTAAGCATAATTTGCATGTAGAAGACTTGGGTACCACGTTGCCACCTAAAAAGGATCCGGTCTTCGATCTAAAACCTCTCCCTGATGATCTTAAATATGCTTATATTGATGATAAAAAGATATATCCTGTTATTATTAGCGCCAAACTTTCAGGAAAGGAAGAAGAAAGGTTATTGGAGGTTTTGAGGAAACACCGAGGAGCTATGGGCTATACTCTGGATGATTTAAAAGGGATTTCACCTGCTATATGTCAGCATTCTATCAACATAGAACCAGATGCAAAGCCAGTAGTAGAGCACCAATGACGTTTAAATCCTAAGATGAAGGAAGTGGTAAGGAATGAGGTATTAAAACTCCTTGATGCTGGTATTATTTACCCTATTGCTGATAGTGAATGGGTTAGTCATGTTCATTGTGTTCCTAAAAAAGGAGGTATTACCGTTGTTCCTAATGATAATGATGAGCTTATCCTTCAAAGAATAGTAGTAGGCTATAGGATGTGCATTGATTTTAGAAAAGTCTATAAAGTTACTAAGAAAGATCACTACCCGCTTCCTTTTATTGATCAAATGTTGGAAAGGTTGTCTAAAAAGACCCATTTTGTTTTCTTGATGGTTATTCTGGTTTCTCTCAAATTGCTGTTAAGCAACAAGATCAAGAAAAAACTACTTTTACTTGCCCTTACGAAACTTATGCTTACAGACGTATGTCTTTTGGTTTATGTAATGCTCCTGCTACTTTTCAAAGGTGCATGTCTGCTATCTTTCATGGTTTTTGTGAAGAAATTGTAGAAGTGTTCATGGATGACTTTTCTGTCTATGGAACTTCTTTTGATAATTGTCTGCACAACCTGGATAAAGTTTTGTAGAGATGTGAAGAAACTAATTTTGTTCTTAATTGGGAGAAATGCCACTTCATGGTTAATGAAGGGATTGTCCTTGGGCATAAAGTTTCTGAAAGAGGCATAGAAGTTGATAGAGCTAAGGTTGAGGGCATTGAGAAGATGCCATGCCCAAGAGACATCAAAGGTATTCGTAGCATCCTTGGTCATGCTGGTTTCTATAGAAGGTTTATTAAAGACTTTTCTACGATATCAAAACCCCTCACTAATCTTCTTCAAAAAGATGTACCCTTTGTTTTTTATGATGATTGTAAGGGAGCTTTTGAAATTCTTAAGAATGCTTTAACTACAGCTCCTATTGTTCAGCCACCTGATTGGAGTTTACCCTTTGAAATAATGTGTGATGCTAGTGATTTTGCTATAGGTGTTGTCCTTGGGCAATGAATTGATAAAACATTAAACATTATTCATTATGCTAGTAAGACTTTAGGCGCTGCTTAAAGGAATTATGCTACTACTGAAAAAGAATTTCTAGCTGTCGTTTTTGCTTGTGACAAGTTTAGACCCTATATTGTAGACTCAAAAGTCACCATTCATACTGATCATGCTGCTATTAAATACCTTATGACGAAGAAGGACGCTAAGCCTAGGCTTATTAGATGGGTGCTGCTTTTACAAGAGTTTGATCTACATATAGTAGATCGGAAAGGTGTTGAAAACCCTGTAGCTGATAATTTATCTCGATTGGAAAACATCTCTTTTGACCCTATGCCTGTTAATGATAGTTTCCCAAATGAGCAGTTAGCCGCAGTAGGGGTAAGCTCGCGAGGGAGCCCTTGGTACGCTGATTATGCTAACTTTATTGTCTCCAAGTATTTGCCTCCAACTTTTACAGCTCAGCAAAGAAGGAAGTTCTTCTATGATTTGAGGCATTATTTTTGGGATGACCCACACTTATACAAAGGAGTGGATGGTATTATGCGAAGATGTGTTCCAGAATATGAACAAAAGGAGATATGGCGTAAATATCATGGTAGTGCTTATGGAGGACATCATGCAGGAGATAGAACTGCACAAAAGGTGCTACAATCAGGTTTCTACTGGCCTACCCTTTTTAAAGATGCAAGAAAATTTGTTTTATCTTGTGATGAATGTCAGCGTGTTGGTAATATTTCTAGACGCAATGAAATGCCTATGAACTACTCTCTAGTTATTGAACCCTTTGATTGCTGGGGATTTGACTTTATGGGTCCTTTCCCTCCCTCGAAAGGTTATACTCATATTCTTGTTGCCGTTGATTATGTTACTAAGTGGGTAGAAGCCATTCCTACGAAGAGTGCTGACGGGGAAACTTCTCTAAAAATGCTTAAGGATGTTATATTTCCTAGGTTTGGAGTGCCTAGGTATCTCATGACTGTTGGGGGTTCTCATTTTATTCATGGTGGTTTTAGAAAGACCCTTGCTAAATATGATGTTAATCATAGAATTGCTTC
The DNA here is from genome assembly GCA_023614405.1 of Avena insularis. Taxonomy (NCBI): domain Eukaryota; kingdom Viridiplantae; phylum Streptophyta; class Magnoliopsida; order Poales; family Poaceae; genus Avena; species Avena insularis. The sequence continues at coordinate 540,749,086 of CM042692.1, forward strand.
AGCCTATCACCCCCAAACTAGAGGGCAAGTAGAGTTATCAAATAGAGAAATTAAATCCATCTTGCAAAAGACTGTTAATAGATCTAGAAAAAACTGGGCTAAAAAGTTGAATGATGCTTTATGGGCTTATAGAACTGGCTACAAAAATCCTATGGGGATGCCTCCTTATAAAATGGTTTATGGGAAAGCTTGTCACCTACCTTTAGAATTAGAACATAAAGCTTATTGGGCAGTTAAAGAACTAAATAGAGATTGTAAGCTCGCTGGTGAGAAAAGATTATTTGACTTAAGTTCTTTAGATGAATGGAGGAGTGAAGCCTATGAAAATGCTAGGCTCTTTAAGGAAAAAGTTAAAAGATGGCATGACAAGCGAATACTTAAGAGAGAATATCATGTTGGTGAGAAAGTTCTATTGTATAGGTCTCGTCTCAGATTTTTTGCAGGAAAGCTACTGTCAAAATGGGAAGGACCTTTCATTATTGAAGAAGTATACCGTTCAGGAGCAATACAAATTTCTTCTTTAAAAGATAATACTACACATGTAGTGAATGGGCAGCGACTCAAACACTATATTGCTGGGGATTCTTATAATGAAGATGTTGATGCCTTTCAAGTTATAACTCCGGAAAAATTTATCAAGGACCAAATTCAGACACCTGCAGAGTTTGTTTCCAAATAGGTAATAGTTCTGGTAAGAAAAGCTTCGCGAAAATACTATCCAACTATATTTTTGCAGTTTTTATCCATTAAGGAAAGCTACGAAGCGAAAAAGGGATGGAAATGGAGCCAGGGTGGCTCACACCACCCTGTGGCGCGGGCCCACCCCTGGCCGTGCCACCAGGTGGTGTGGCCACCCCATACTCCGTCTCCGGCCTGTTTTCTCCCAGTACCTTCCTTTCGTCATGAAACTTCGTAATATATAACCCCCCAGATCTCCCGAGGTTCGTATATCGTGTTTTCGTCGTGTTTTTGTTTCGATCTGTTTCTGCCAGGAACTATTCTTGAAGCTTAGAAGCACAATGGTGTCTGCCAAGGATAAAGGGAAGGAGCTTATAGAGGAGGATCTCCAAGACCCCAAGCAGGGGCTGGTACCTTTAGTCTCTTGCCCTGCATCAGCGGAAGCCCTACGAGTCACTAAGGAGTTCTGCGGTAAGTACCGAGACTTGCAGAGGAAGGTGGACATGCTTCAGTGGGAGAATAATAGGCTTCGCAAGATGCTGGAAGATTTCCTCACGTCAACTAAGAAAATAATACCACCACCACCGAAGGAGTAATTCTTCATCAGGTTTGGCATCCCCTTGGTTTGTTCCAAGCTTGGGGGAGTGCCGTGGTATCACATCACTATCTTCTATCTTTTTACCTTTTTAGTAGAGTCATATCATGAATAGAGAAGTTATCATGTAGGATGGTTTGCATTATGGAAGTGTCCCCTCTCTCGTTAGATATGTATCCCTTGGTGTGATTTGCCGTGATGGAATATTAATGAGAAGTTCTATCATTCACTCTTTTGCATAGCTTATATTAGTTTTCAATTCGTGGTTATATGATTGATCTTGTTGTTAGTATTGGTATCACTTTGGGATCATTGAGTTAATTTAGTTGGCTTTGGTAAACCTGGCTCGGTCAGTAGCAACACTATTTTTGAGAGTTGAATGAAAAAGATAAAAGTACTCTAAAGAAATATAATTTCATCGTCTTTCTTTCTTGATTTGCTCATAAGTCTAGTATTCTCTAGTTAAGATCTTTTGTGCTTCCAAGGAAGATTGCATGTTTGTCTTTATCGCTTGTATGTTTATTTGTTTCCTTTAACTCTTGTACTTGCTACCCAGCCTTGCTAGCCAAAAACTTGTACTGAGAGGGAATTCTTCTCGTGCATCCACTCCTTTAAACCAAAACCTTTGCCATTTGTGTCCACCATACCTACCTAGTAGCATTATTGCTATTCCAAGTAAATTCTTCTTTTATCTACCTCCCAAATTAAAATTGTTATGTGAAAGTTAGTGATTAAAGCTCTCACGAACTTGATGGCACACTTTAATTTTCTTGCATTTAATAACTTGAACCATTGGGTCCTTCTTTGTTGCGTATATGGTTGCGCTTTATGAGTTGAAGTTAGCAGAACCATGTATCATGGGGAACGCTTTCAACATTGCATTGGTACTTTGTACCTAGTTGATATCATGTTCTTTTGCTTATGGATCCCGGTGGTGTGAAATAAAAGTGGAACTTGTAAGATCATGGAGTTTATATGTGTAGGGTTTCGTAGCATGGAAAACAAAAAAATTCTACCGCATACAAACAAACAAGCCAAGATCTATCTACTAGATTGTAGCAACGAGTCGATGGAATAAATCACCCTCGAAGATTCCAAAGTGTTTAACGAGAGCAGATTCTCGTGGGTGATGTAGTCGTTTTCTTCGATCTCAAGATCGTAGACGATCCTTCCGCTGCGTTCAGCAGCGCTCCAGCTCGGTCACACGTCGGTACTGACGAAGACCTTCCTCTCCTTGTTCCAAAGAAACGGAGGTTGTAGCACTCTCCTCGCGATTCCGGCAGCACAACGGCGTGGTACCGGAAGTAGAGGGGAGATCTCGCAGGGCTTCACCTTAAGCCGGAGCGAGTATGGTGGAGTATGAGAGAGCTTTGGTGATCTAGGGTTTAGACACACCAATTAGAAGGCTCTAAACCGGAGGCTAGGGCAATTAGAATCTCTAACTTGACGGCTTGGGAGAAATCCCTAGGCTGTGGCTAGGGTTTAGGTTTAGAGGAGAGGGACTTGTGTACTAGGAGGCAGCCGCCTCCCTTTATAGGTGGGAGGTGCGGCCAAGGGGAGGGGAGTCCCTCCCCAACTCGGCTTGGAGTTGGGCCGGCGGTTGGTGGAGGGAATCCCTCCCCAACTCGGTTTCCCACTCCTCCTCCTCTTTCCAAAACTTGTCGTTTGACATTCAAACTAGCCGTTTGACTTTTCAAATTAGGATTTGAATAAACCCTTTATTTTGGACAGCAATAACACCTAGTACATGATGCAATCATTCCAACTTACAATGACACATTCATGTACCCTTCCCCCCCGGAGTGCCGGACATTCCGGAACCTTCTAGAATGTTCCCGATGAAAACACCGGAACCATTCCCCAACTCCAAAACGGGACTTTCCTTATATGAATCTTATTCTCCGGACCATTCCGGATCTCCTCGTTATATCCCGAATCCCATTCGAGACTCCGAACAACATTCGGTCTCTTTCTCATCATTCCATAACTACTCAAAAAACGTCGAATCCTTAAGTGTGTCTCCCTACGGTTCGTGAATTATGCAGACATGATCGAGACACTTCTCCGAACAATAACCAATAGAGGAATCTGGAAATTCATATGGCTCCCACATATTTCTACGATTACTTTGCGATCGAATGAACCACTTACATACGATATCAATTTCCCTTTGTCTCACGATAGTTTACTTATCCGAGGTTATGATTGTCGATATCTCTGCATACCTAGTTCAACCTCACATCGACAAGTACTCTTTTCTCGTTCCGTGATATGTGATCCCTTGTGAGCAGCCACATGCTTGCAAGCTAATTGGATGACATTTCACCGAGAGGGCCCAGAGTATATCTATCCGTCATATGGATGGACAAATCCCTCTTGATCCATGTGTTTCAACCAATACTTTCAACACTCAATGCCACCTTTATAGCCACCCGCCACGGTGTGGTGTTTGATGTTATCAAAGCATCCATCCGGTAAAGGTGATATGCATGATCTCATGGTCGAAGGAATTTTAGATAACCATGTATCAGAAAGCATATAGCAATTGAACTATTAAAATGACTTGATCTTTATGCTACGCTTATCTATAGGAGTATGTCCACCATATCATTCTCCTAACGATATGATCTTGTTGTTAATAACATCTCAATGTTCATGATAGGGAAACCACAATCATCTATTAACCAACAAGCTAGTATTATACAGAGGCTTTACTAGGGACTTCAATTAAGTTTACAAATCACACAAGTATTAATGTTTCCTTGTTAATACTATTATAGCATGAATGTAAACATTTATCATAAACACAAAGATATAATAATAACTACATTTATTATTGCCTCTAGGGCATATCTCCAACAGTCTCCCACTTGCACTAGAGTCATCTAATCTAGATTACATGGTAATATACCGAACACCCATGGCAGTTTGGTGCTGGTCATGTTTTGCCCTCGGGAGAGGTTTAGTCAACGGATCCGCCACATTCAGATCTGTGTGTACTTTGCAAATCTTTATATCCCCATCTTGGATATGTTCTCGAATAGCGTGAAAACGTAGCTTGATGTGCTTCAGCTTCTTGTGTGACCTTGGTTCTTGCGCATTGGCTATGGCGCCCATGTTATCACAATAGATAGACATTGGGTCCAGCGCACTAGGAACCACACCCAGCTCTGTAATGAACTCTTTCATCCATATCGCTTCTTGTGAAGCCTCCAAAGCAGCCATGAATTCCGATTCAGTTGAAGATCTCGCCACAACGCTTTGCTTTGCACTCCTCCGCCTAATGCTACACCATTCAAAATAAATACGATCCATTGTGATTTAGAATCATCCGGATCGGTGTTCCAACTAGAGTCGGTGTAACCATTAACAACGAGTTGTTCATCACCTCCATAAGAAAGAACCATATCCTTAGTTCTTCTCAAGTACTTAAGGATGTTTTTGACCGCTGTCCAATGATCCACTCCTGGATCACTTTGATATCTGCTAGTCAAACTAACAGCATATGCAATGTCGGGTCTAGTACATAGCATGGCATACATTAGAGATCCTATGGCTGAGGCATAGGGAGTCTTACTCATCCTTTCTCTATCTTCTGCCGATGTCGGACTCTGAGTTTTACTCAAGGTCGTATTGGGCAACATGGGCAAGAACCCTTTCTTGCTATCTTCCATTCCAAACCTCTTTAGAACTTTTTCCAAATATGTGCTTTGTGACAATGATATTTGGCGTTTTGATCTATCTCTATAAATCTTTATGCCTAATATGTAAGCTGCTTCGCCAAGATCCTTCATTGAAAAACTATTATTCAAATATTCTTTGACACTATTAAGAAGGTCTACATCATTCCCAATCAATAATATGTCATCCACATATAGTATTAAGAATGCTACAGAGCTCCCACTCACTTTCTTGTAAATACAAGCTTCTCCATAAGTTTGTATAAAACCAAAACTTTTGATTACCTTATCAAAACGTTGATTCCAACTTCGGGATGCTTGCTTCAATCCATAGATGGACCGTTGAAGTTTGCATACCTTGTTAGCATCTTTAGGATCGACAAAACCTTTGGGTTGCATCATATACAACTCTCCATCAATGTCACCATTGAGGAATGCTGTTTTGACATCCATCTGCCATATCTCATAATCGTAATATGCAGCGATTGCTAACATAATCCTCACAGACTTTAGCTTCGCTACTGGTGAGAAAGTCTCATCGTAGTCAACTCCTTGAATTTATCGAAACCCTTTTGCGACAAGTCGAGCTTTATAGACAGTAACATTACCATCAGCATCTGTTTTCTTCTTGAAAATCCATTTGTTCTCGACAGCCTTCCGGCCATCCGGTAAGTCCACCAAAGTCCACACTTGGTTCTCGTACATGGATCCAATCTCGGATTTCATGGCTTCCTGCCATTTATTGGAATCTGGGCTCATCATTGCTTCCTCGTATGTCTCAGGGTCATCGGTGTTGTCCACCAACATGACACTCATAACGGGATCATACCAATCTGGAGTGGTACGAGTTCTCGTTGACCTGCGAGGCTCTGTAGCAACTTCGACCGAAGTTTCATGATCATCATCATTAGCTTCCTCTCTAATTGGTGCAGGCACCACAGGAACTTCTTCCGGCGTTGCGCTACTCGTAATTTTGAGAGAAGGTTCGACAACCTCGTCGAGTTCTACTTTCCTTCCAGTCACTTCTTTCGAGAGAAATTCCTTCTCTAGAAAGGATCCATTCTTGGCAACGAAGATTTTGCCTTCGGATCTATGATAGAAAGTATACCCAATAGTTTCCTTCGGGTATCCTATGAAGACGCATTTTTCCGCTTTGGGTTCAAGCTTGTCCGGCTGTAACTTCTTTACATAGGCTTTGCATCCCCAAACTTTAAGGAACGACAATTTAGGTTTCTTCCCAAACCATAATTCATACGGTGTCGTTTTAACAAATTTAGACGGTGCCCTATTTAAAGTGAATGCGGCTGTTTCTAATGCATAACCCCAAAATGATAGCGGTAAATCTGTAAGTGACATCATAGAACGAACCATATCTAAGAGAGTTTGATTACGACGTTCAGACACACCATTACGCTGTGGTGTTCCCGGCGGTGTCAATTGTGAAGGTATTCCGCATTTCTTCAAATGCTCGCCAAACTCGTAACTTAGATATTCACCTCCACGATCAGAACGTAGAAATTTAATCTTCTTGTTACGTTGATTCTCTACCTCACTTTGAAATTCCTTAAACTTCTCGAAAGTTTCGGATTTATGTTTCATGAAATAGATATACCCATATCTACTCAAGTCATCCGTGAAGGTAAGAACATAACGATAACCACTGCGCGAGGCTACACTCATTGGACCACACACATCGGTATGTATGATTTCCAATAAGTCCGTAGCTCGCTCCATCATACCAGAAAATGGAGTCTTAATCAATTTTCCCATTAGACATGCTTCGCATCTTTCAAGTGATTCAAAATCAAGTGATTCAAGAAGTCCATCGGAATGGAGTTTCTTCATACGCTTCACTCCAATGTGACCAAGACGACAGTGCCACATATAGGTCGAGTTATCGCTTGATTTCAAACGTTTAGATTCAATGTTATTAATATGTGTATTTCCACCATCGAGATTCAACAAGAATAGACCATCTATCAAAGGTGCATGTGCATAAAACATATTACTCATATAAATCGAACAACCATTATTCTCGGATTTAAACAAGTAACCGTCTCGCAATAAACAAGATCCCGATATAATGTTCATGCTCAACGCAGGCACCAAATAACAATTATTTAAGTATAAAACTAATCCCAATGGTAGATGAAGGGGTAGCGTGCCGACCGCGATCACATCAACCTTTGATCTGTTTCCCACGCGCATCGTCACCTCGTTCTTCACTAGCTTCCGTTTATTCTGCAGCTCCTGTTTCGAGTTACAAATATGACCGAACCAAGTATCAAATACCCAGCACTACTACAAATACTAGTGAGATACACATCAATAACATGTATATCGATATACCTTTCTTCTTGATGTTGCCGTTCTTCAAATCCGCCAATTACTTTGGGCAATTCCGCTTCGGTGACCTTCTCCTTTGCGTAAAAGCACTCGAGATCGGGCTTGGGTCTAGCCTTGGTCTTCTTCGTCGGTGTGGCAACTTTCTTGCCACCCTTCTTGAAGTGTCCCTTCTGCTTAGACTTGCCTTTCTTGAATTTGGTGGTCTTATTGACCAACAACACTTGGTGCTCTTTCTTGATCTCCACTTCTGCAGATTTTAACATAGCAAACAGTTAAGCAATCGCTTGTTCATGTTCTGCATGTTGTAGTTCATCACAAAGTTCTTGTAACTTGGTGGTAGTGATTGGAGCACGCGGTAAATCCCCAAAGCATTAGGAATCACTATACCCAAGCTCTGAAGTTTGTTTGCGTGCCCAGACATCTTAAGCACATGCTCACTGACGGAGCTGCCCTCTTCCATCTTGCAGTTAAAGAACTTTTCAGAAGCCTCATAACTCTCAATCGCCGCGTGAGTCTCAAAGATCAATTTGAGATCACGGACAATATCATGTGGGTCTGAATTCTCAAACCTTTTCTGAAGCTCCGATTCTAAACCATACAAGATAGCACACTGAACTATGGAGTACTGATTCTTCCGAGCAAGGTAAACATTCTTTACTTCATCGGTAGCATCAGCTGCATTGGGTCACCAATGTGCATCCAGCACATAGGTCAAATTACCAGCTGTGAGGACAATCCTCAAATTGCGGAACCAATCCGCGAAGTTGCTTCCATTGTTTTTCAACTTTTCTTTCTCTAGGAACGCATTAAAATTGATGGTAGGGGCTGCCATTGATCTACAACATATTTGCAATAGTTTAGACTAAGTTTATGACAAATTGAGTTCTAATTAATAATAAAGTTTAATCTAGGTGAACTCCCACTCAAAACAATATCCCTCACATTGTTTTAGTGATCCACGAACCAAATCCACCACATCAACACCGATCATCACGAGAGTTGATATAGTTTCAATGGCGAACAATCGACATGTTCATCATATCTACTATATGACTCATGCTTTACCTTTCGGTGATTCGTGTTCCTGAGACCATGTCTGTACATGCTAGGCTCGTCAAGATCAAACCTTAGCTACCGCATAAGCAAATCTGGCTTGCTTACGTTGTATACACTTGCGGAATCTAACACACCCGATCATCACGTGGTGCTTCGAAACAACAAGCTTTAGCAACGGTGCATACTAAGGGTGAACACTTTAGAACTTGAAATTTATGTGCATGAGGGATCATCTTCTAATGCTACCGTCGTCTACTAAGCAATACAAGATGCATAAAGGATTAACATCACATGCAATTCATAATATGTGATATGATATGGCCTTTCTTCTTTGTGCTTCCGATCTCCATCTTCAAGCACGAACATGATCTCCATCATCACCGGCATTGCATCAAGGTCAATGACGCTTCTCCATGGTTGTCGTCCACCGGCTTCAACTATTACAACTACTTTGAACAGATACACGGATCTTAACATAAATTAAAGACAACCATATGGCTCCTGTCGGTTGCCAACTTACAATAAGGAACATTGCATACATCAAATATAATCACAATCATGGCCATATCACATCACTGCACCTCTGCAAAACAAAGTTAGACGCCTCTACTTTCTTTGCATGTTTTACGTGGTTTGGGGCTTTCAATAAGTGTCGGTCTAACTTACGAACAAGAACCACAACATTGATACTAGTATTGTTAATCACCCGTTGTAAATTGGATCTCCACTATGCTGGGAGAAACAGGCACCCGCAAAGCCACTTATGCAATACTAGTTGCATGTCAAGCGTGGAGCAAGTCTCATGAACGATGTCATGTAAGGTTAGCCCGGTCCGCTTCATCCCAACATCCCTCAAGATGCAAAGTACACAAGAAGCAATCGACAATAAAAGCATCAACGCCCACAATGACCATTGTGTTCTACTCGTGCAACAGATCTACATATAGACACGGCTTTGATACCACTGTAGGGTTTCGTAGCATGGAAAACAAAAAATTTCTACCGCATACAAACAAACAAGCCAAGATCTATCTACTAGATTGTAGCAACGAGTCGATGGAATAACTCACCCTCGAAGATTCCAAAGTGTTTAACGAGAGCAGATTCTCATGGGTGATGTAGTCGTACTCTTTCCGATCTCAAGATCGCGTAGACGATCCTTCCGGCGCTGCGTTAAGCGGTGCTCCATGATCGGTCACATCGTTCGATACTCGGCGAAGACCTTCCTCTCCCTTGTTCCAAAGGCAGCGGAGGTTGTAGCACTCCTCGCGATTCCAGAGACAACGGCGTGGTACGAAGTAGAGGGAGATCTCGCAGGCTCACTTAAGCCGAGCAGTATGGTGGAGTATGAGAGAGCTTTGGTGATCTAGGGTTTAGACACACCAATTAGAAGGCTCTAAACCGGAGGCTAGGGCAATTAGAATCTCTAACTTGACGGCTTGGGAGAAATCCCTAGGCTGTGGCTAGGGTTTAGGTTTAGAGGAGAGGACTTGTGTACTAGGAGGGCGCCTGCCCTCCCTTTATAGGTGGGAGGTGCGGCCAAGGGGAGGAGTCCTCCCCAACTCGGCTTGGAGGTGGGCGGTTGGTGGAGGAATCCTCCCCAACTCGGTTTCCCACTCCTCCTCCTCTTTCCAAAACTTGTCGTTTGACTTTCAAACTAGCCGTTTGACTTTTCAAATTAGGATTTGAATAAACCCTTTATTTTGGACAGAAATAACACCTAGTACATGATGCAATCATTCCAACTTACAATGACACATTCCTGTACCCTTCCCAGAGTGCGGACATTCCGAACCTTCTAGAATGTTCGATGAAAACACCTAACCATTCCCCAACTCCGAAACGGGACTTTCCTTATATGAATCTTATTCTCCGGACCATTCCGGATCTCCTCGTTATATCCCGAATCCCATTCGAGACTCCGAACAACATTCGGTCTCTTTCTCATCATTCCATAACTACTCAAACAACGCCGAATCCTTAAGTGTGTCTCCCTACGGTTCGTGAATTATGCAGACATGATCGAGACACTTCTCCGAACAATAACCAATAGAGGAATCTGGAAATTCATATGGATCCCACATATTTCTACGATTACTTTGCGATCGAATGAACCACTTACATACGATATCAATTTCCCTTTGTCTCACGATAGTTTACTTATCCGAGGTTATGATCGTCGGTATCTCTGCATACCTAGTTCAACCTCACATCGACAAGTACTCTTTTCTTGTTCCCGTGATATGTGATCCCTTGTGAGCCAGTCACATGCTTGCAAGCTAATTGGATGACATTTCACCGAGAGGGCCCAGAGTATATCTATCCGTCATATGGATGGACAAATCCCACTCTTGATCCATGTGTTTCAACCAATACTTTCTGAACACTCAATGCCACCTTTATAGCCACCCAGTTACGATGTGGTGTTTGATGTTATCAAAGCATCCATCCGGTAAAGGTGATATGCATGATCTCATGGTCGAAGGAATTTTAGATAACCATGTATCAGAAAGCATATAGCAATTGAACTATTAAAATGACTTGATCTTTATGCTACGCTTATCTATAGGAGTATGTCCACCATATCATTCTCCTAACGATATGATCTTGTTGTTAATAACATCTCAATGTTCATGATAGGGAAACCACAATCATCTATTAACCAACAAGCTAGTATTATACAGAGGCTTTACTAGGGACTTCAATTAAGTTTACAAATCACACAAGTATTAATGTTTCCTTGTTAATACTATTATAGCATGAATGTAAACATTTATCATAAACACAAAGATATAATAATAACTACATTTATTATTGCCTCTAGGGCATATCTCCAACAATATGTGTGTTAGAGAAATGCCTGGGCCGCTAGCCTAAGCCATGCCTAATCATGGTGGAAACTTGCAGCATAACTATAGTGAGCATTCTATGAAGCATCCTTAATAAAAACCTATGCAAATAGCAAATAAAAACATCGCTGAGATGCTCACTGTCTGCTTGCCTTGTCATTTTGATTATGGGATAGCTCATGTATCATGTTCAAGGGGTACCCCGTTGGCGGTTCTCAATGATACACATGTATTTACAATGACAAGAGCTTACTCGTGACTGAAGTTGAGTAGCATGAGGTTCGGTCTTCGTAAGTAAGGGGCTTGGGATTTCAATTTATAACTTGTCAAGCATCCTCTTAGTTGTGTCACTTTAACCTTAATCACCTAAATATGCCTATGATAGGGGCAATGAGAGATGAAAGCTAATAAGTATCATAATTTTTGGGAGCTCTTTATGAGACTTGCAATCCCTGCTTCCCTCTGTGAAGGGCCCTTCTTTTACTTTTTAGTTGAGTCAGTAAACTTACTCCTTTCTACCTCAGCAAGTATTTTGAGTTGTTGTGTTTCATTCATTCATATGATGATTTATTCAATCATGTTTCTTTTGTTCCTTGTTTTGCACATTGCTCTTATCTGGGTGTTTACTACTTTGAAAGCTATCATTGAAAACCAATTATTTGTGAACTCCAGCAAATTATCAACTATTCTTTGACCAAGAGCTAAGTTTGCCATTACCAATTAGGATTCACTTTATGTATATTTATTGTGTTTCCTTTACTCATTGCAAGTTAAGTTATATAATAGTGAGTTGTCTTCTATTATGACCTATCTATTTGATGAATGTGATGCTTCTTGTCCGTATTCTTTTATTGACTCTTCACTCCATAAACCTGAGGCCATGTTTATTGAGCTCAGTTTCGCTTGGGGACAAGCGAAGTATAAGCTTGGGGGGAGTTGATACGTCCATTTAGCATCACTATTCTATGTCATAATTCACTGTTATTCATTGATATATTTCGTATTGAGAGGTGATACTTATGTTATTTCATCTATTTTTGCATGGTTGATGACTTTTGGAGCATGGACCATTGCTATCAGGATTCTGATGGAAAAGGTGCTATTTGGAGGCAAAATTCGCGAAGATCAGAAAATCCGGGAAAATATACGGAAAATCCTGTTTTTCCAGAAGACGAAGGAAGCCAGAAGGGGGGCTAGAGATGGGCCACAGGGGGCCCACACCACCCCCTGGCGCGGGCCAGCCTAGGCCACGCCACCAGGTGGTGTGGCCGCCCTGGTCCACCCCTAGCACTCCCCTCTGGCGTATATTATCCTCCCGAAACCCTAAGGCTCGGGGAGCAACCACAGAAAGATTCCACCGCCTCTGCAGGGCGGAAAACACCGAGAGAGAAAGATCTCTCGCGCATGATTCTGGGGAATTCCTTCTCGGAGAGGGGAGATCGTCGCCATCAACACCACCATCAAGCTGGACTTCATCGGGATCATCATCATCATCACCACCATCATCACCATCAGCACCCTCATCACCATCTCCATATTGCTGTAACAATTGAGTTGAATCTTACATAGTTCTTAGGGGAAACTTTCCCGGTGTTGATTACTCTTTGTAGTTGATGCTATTGAGTGAACCATTGAATTATTGTTTATGTTCAGATTGTTATACATCATTATTCCATCTCTGATCATGATCCATATGATGTCTTATGACTAGTTCATTTTGTTCTTGAGGACATGGAAGAAGTCATGTTGTTAGTAGTGGAATTGTGTTGAGAAAGATTCAATAGTTTGATATTTAAGTTGTGGTGTACTTCTTCTAGTGGTGTCATGTGAACGTCGACTACATGACACTTCACCTATATGGGCCTAGGGGAATGCATTGTGTATTTGGCTACTAATCGTAGGGGTTGCTGGAGTGACAGAAACCTGAACCCCCGTCTTAGAGTTTAAAGTTGTGGTTAGGTTTCTACCTTAATTACTTTCTTGTACTTACGGATGTTTGCAAGGGGTATAATCACAAGTATGCATTAGTCCTAGGAAGGTCGGTACATTAGCACAGGTTCACCCACACAACACTTAGCAAGCTAAAGAAGATTAATCAACTATATGAAGCGAAAGCACTTGATAGTCTTCCCATGTGTCCTCGAGAACGTTTGGTCATCCTAAGTAATACAATCGGCTTGTCCTTTGCTGCATAAAGGATTGGGCCACTTGCTGCATTTATTCCTACTGTCTTTTATTTACTCGTACTTTGTTTACTTGCTTTATCAAAAACCCCTAAAAATCCGTTTGCTAAGTATTTGCAGAGAATTCTTGATCCATACCACTAGCCAGCACCTTCAGCTCCTCGTTGGGTTCGACACTCTTACTTATCAAAAATACTGCGATACACCCCCTATACTTGTGGGTCATCAAACTTCCACCTAGACAAAGATATACGCTTACTACAACTGAACAATGGACTATGCCTTGAATTGCCATTCTTGCGCAGCAAGTTTCACTCAATGTCGTTATCGGTACTTGGCTGCCATAGGCTACCCCTCGGGTGGAGCTTATAAGTCACACTCCTTGGCCTTTCATGAGCTTCCTAGAGATTCACCCAAATATCATACACTTTGACCAGTAGTGTATCTCATATAGGTGTGTTCTTTCAAGATCGCTCTGTAAGACAGCGTCTTTGCTCCCAAGGAGACAGTTAGAACACATTAAGATATAATCAGCCTTCCTTACAGTTTGCTATGAGAGAATTGCATCTGCAACAGACTGGGAGTTTTGAAAGTTTCTCTCAACTCAGTTGTTTTGGTTTGTTTTCCCAGGTCCTAATTCACGGGATCTCTTATCACATAGGTTGGGTTACCCCCTTGACAACTCACGTGGGTCTCAAACCCATCTCCCTCGATGCATTTTCTATCAAGTTTCTTGATAGTCCTTTCATAAAAGGATCTGTCAGATTCTTAGCTGTTTGGACATAATTCAATGCTATAACTCTGGAGTTTCTCAGCTTTCTGATAGACTTTAGTCTTCTCTTGACATGTCTTGAACTCTTCATATTATCCTTAGAACTGTTCACTTTGATAATCACAGTTTGGTTGTCACAGTTCATAAGGATTACCGATATTGGTTTTTCAACCATAGGCAAATCTGTTAAGAGTTCACGAAGCCATTCTGCTTCGACAGTCGCAGTATCTAATGTTGTGAGTTCTGCTTCCATAGTTGACCTCGTTAAGATGGTCTGCTTGCAAGACTTCCATGAAACAGCACCACCACCAAGAGTGGATACATATCCACTTGTGGCCTTTATCTCATCAGCATATGATATCCAGTTTGAATCACTATACCCTTCAAGTACTCTTGGATACCCGGTATAATGAATTTCATAGCTCATGGTTCCCTTTAGATAGCGCATTACTCTCTCAAGAGCATGCCAGTGATCATCTCCCGGGTTGGCCACAAACCGGCTAAGTTTGCTCACATCAAACGAGATATCAGGCCTCGTAGCGCAAACTAAATACATAAGTGAGCCAATAATCTAAGAGTATCTCAATTGATCTCTAGCTGCCTTTTGATTCTTTCGAAGCAAGACACTAGGATCATAAGGTGTAGGAGAGGATTTGCAATCATCATATCCAAATCTACTCAACACCTTCTCTACATAATGTGATTGCACAAGTGTAATCCCATTACTCTCATCTCTCAGTAGCTTGATGTTTAGGATAACATCAGCTTCTCCAAGATCCTTCATCTCAAAGCATTGAGACAAGAAGGTTTTGACCTCATTAATCACTTTGAGACTTGTCCCGAAAATTAGTATGTCATCAAGATAGAGACATTGGACAACTCCCTCACCCCCACCATGGCGGTAGTACACACATTTGTCGGCTTCATTTACAACAAAGCCAACAGATGTCAAAGTTATTTCAAACTTCTCATGCCATTGCTTGGGAGCTTGTTTGAGGCCATACAAAGATTTCTTCAATTTACACACCTTTCTCTCTTGACCTTCTAGTACAAAACCATCAGGCTGTTCCATGTAAATTTCCTCGTCCAACTCTCCATTTAGGAAAGTCGTCTTAACGTCCATCTGATGAACAAGAAGACCGTGTGAGGCAGCTAGTGACAGTAGTATTCGAATTGTGGTCAATCTAGCCACAGGTGAGTAAGTATCAAAGAAATCTTCGCCTTCCTTTTGGGTATAGCCTTTAGCCACAAGCCGAGGTTTGTACTTTTCAATAGTACTATCAGCCCTAAGCTTCTTTTTAAATACCCATTTATATCCTACAGGTTTACACCCATACGGACGTTCAGATATCTCCCACGTTTCATTAGCCAAGATGGAATCCATCTCGCTTTGAACCGCTTCCTTCCAGTAGTCTGCATCCGGAGATGCAAAAGCTTCTGAAATGGTAGTGGGAGTGTCATCCACTAGGTACACAATGAAATCATTACCAAAAGACCTTGCGGTCCTTTGTCTCTTACTCCTTGTGGGAGCTTCATTGTCATCCTCATCCGAATATGAACTCACATCATCTGATTGTTAATCAGTCTCTATGGGAGTTTCAGGTTCAGAAACTGGATCATATTCCTTATTAGATATGCTAGGCATATCTCTCATAGGAAATATATCCTCAAAGAATGTAGCATCTCTTGATTCAAAAATGGTACCGACACTCATGTCGTCCATTTCAGATTTCACCACGAGAAATCTGTAAACAATGTTGTGAGAGGCATAGCCAAGAAAGACACAATCCACAGTTTTCGGTCCAAGCTTACACTTCTTGTTGATTGGCACGTTGACCTTTGCCAAACAACCCCAAGTTCGTAAGTAGGAGAGTGTCAACCTTTTCTTTTCTCATTCTTCAAATGGAGTAATCTCTTTATTCTTAGTTGGAACACGGTTTAGGACATGACACGAAGTCAATATAGCCTCTCCTACCATTCCTTGGATAAACCGGCATTGTCTAACATGGCGTTAACCAAATCTGTTAGAGTCCGGTTTTTCCTCTCAGCAATCCCATTGGATTGAGGGGAACTGGGAGGCGTCCTATCATGTATAATACCATGTTCTGAATAGAATAAATTAAACTCATTAGAAAAGTACTCTCCACCATGATCAGACTGAATTCTTTTGATCTTTCTCTCAAGTTGATTTTCAACTTCTGCCTTATAGACTTTAAAGAAATCTAAAGCCTCGTCTTTAGTTTTCAAGAGATATACATAACAGTACCTAGTAGAATCATCAATTAAAGTCATGAAATATTTATTTCCACTAATTGTGAACACACCATTCATCTCACATAGATCTGAATGTATGAGCTCTAGAGGTGCCAATTTTCTCTCCTCTGCAGGCTTGTGAGGCTTGCGAGGCTGCTTTGCTTAAACACAAGCATGACACTTAGAGCCTTTGACAATAGTAAATTTCAGAATTAAACTCATACCAGCAAGCCACGACATACAACCAAAATTAATATGACAAAGTCGTGAATGTCAAACATTAGTTTTATTACCAGTAGTGCAAACATGGTTCACTACATCATCACAGAAGTCTACCAATGAAAAACGGAACATGCCTCCGCATTCATAGCCTTTTCCAACAAAGATTACATACTTAGACAGTACAACTTTATTGGACTCAAATACCAACTTAAACCCATCTTTGAGAAGACGGGATCCACTAACAAGATTCTTCTTGATAGAAGGGATATGCTACACGTTCTTCAATTGCATGTTCTTCCCCGAAGTAAACTTCAGATCTACCATGCCAACACCAAGAACAGTAGCATATAACCCATTTCCCATCATGACTAAGGAATCTCGAGCCTGATAAGAGGTGAACATGGAAATGTCAGCACACACATGAACATTGGCACCCGTGTCAACCCACCATTCTGTGGGTTGAAATATTGAAAGAACAGTAGGTAATAAATTAACGTACCCAGAACCTGAAGTTCCTGCATCAGTATTGCCAATGACCATGTTGAAAAATTTAGAACTCTGTCCAGCCTGACCCTTCTTGCCTTTCTTCTGTGGACAACGATGAGCCCAATGGCCAATCTCTCCACACACCCAGCAAGGTTCTTTCTTTTCCTTGTTCTGCCCTTTCTTCTTCTTGAAGTTGGTAGTCTGGTAGACTTTGTTATTTCTCTTGGACTTGTGGGCATTTTCTGCACCACATTGGTAGCAGAATGTCCCTCGGTTCCATTGCCCTCACTTTCTCTTCAACATCCAAAGAACCAATAAGGTACTCAAAAGAAAGCTCATGCCTCTGATGTTTTAGAGAAGTGGCAAAGTTTCTCCACGAAGGGGGAAGCTTAGCGTCAATGCATCCCGCAACAAACTTGTCCGGAAGCACACACTTGAGGAGTTCGAGTTCCTTTTCCATGATATGTACCTCATGAGCCTGTTCTACTACAGATCGGTTTTCAACCATCTTGTAGTCATTGAACTGCTCCATAGCATACAGTTTACCACTGGCATTGGCAGCACCGAACTTAGCGTCCAGCGCATCCCATAGTTCCTTGGCATCACGAATATGCAAATATGCATCAACCAAGTTGTCTCCAAGCACACTGAGTACAGAGCCAACAAAAAGTAAAGTGGCCTCCCTGAACGCTCTCTCTTCCTCGAGAGTAAGCGGACCTCTGAGAGTGCCATCTGCAACTTTTTCTATGCCCATAGCAGTGAGCCACAAGAGGGTTTTCCCTTGCCATCTCTTAAAATTAGCACCCGTAAAAGGAGCCGGTTTCAACGAAGCAGCAAAGGCAGATGACGAAAATTGCCTAAATAGATAAGGTTTTTGGATTGTTGAAATATTAGGCAATTTTCCCATGAGATTAATTACCGAAATTAACATTATGTAAGCACTAGCAGATCTAAACGCATGCAGCCAAACAACCACATCTAGTAGATCTGAAAATCTGACAAGAACTAGTGCATACAAAGAGAAGAATAGCACGTACAAGTTGACCGGGAAGGTCATCACCGCATCAGCACCTTGGTCATTATTGTTGTCGCCCATGATGCTGATGAGGTCATAGGTTGCCGAAGAAGAACACACGAATGGAGGCGAGCAGTCGTGTCGAGACGCTCCCCAAAAACCTTATCGCCCGTCTCTCGGTGCAGGATCTCAACGGACGGGGTTTCGGAGGCCTGCTCTCCCGGACAGCAGTACACGCAGCCGCTGGGATGGAGAAGCCTAGAGAGCAGCGCAGCAAGCGGAACATACAGCCAGAGAGACTGAGAAAAAGAACTGGTTGCGTCTAGATTTGTCTGTCTCTCGCTCTATAGCCTGGGAGGTGAGCCGACCGAGTCGCCACGCGTTGGAAGACAAGGACACATGTCAAACATGCATAGGAATGCTGACACGTACCCAACAGCTGGTGCACCAAGCAAAAATTCAGTCTTCCATAAAACGAGTTTTTAACTTGAACTCGATTCACGAAACGCGACGTATATGCGGGCGAGGCGGGCGGTGGAGGAGGAGTACGCGTGGACTCCTTCTCTTCTTACTCACTCAGTGGGAGTAAAATAGCTCACCCTATAAACTGGTACAACTCTCTCCCAACTAGCAATGTGAGACTAAACTTTGCTCCCACAGAGCTCCCAAGCTGCCATAATAGATGAGCCTTGAGATTTTAGGATTTATTAGACTAGATGGACTGCTTACATGGCCGCATCCCATATAAATCTAACAGTATAGGTATTCTAATAGGTATTATTTTAACGAAATTCAGGCGTGAGTTCCTATGTATACTGTAATTATACGCATTTCTTCATACATTTTAAAACATCGGGATACGCTTTTTCGCCTATGATATATCGTGAGCACACCATACTAGCTACCTAGGACCCATCCGATATGTATATGTATACGCCTCGGAATCAATTTCAGAGTTTCCAGATTTGTGAGTTATACTCTGATTACGGACTCGACCGAGACTAGAACTAGTATTTCTACCACGTCCCTCGTCGCTTTCTTCCCCAACCTCGTCCGATCCAACCAAGTTGATCCGGCCACGGCCAACCGCACCTGATCGATCCATGGACAAGGACACGGCCCAAGGCGACGGCGCTGTTGTCACCCTGCCCCATGACGTGGTCCTCGAGATCCTCCGCCGTCTCCCACGCCGCGCGCTCGTGCGGTTCCGGGGCGTCTGCCGCGCCTGGCGTGCCACCATCGACGACACCACCCTCCTCCTCACGCACTTCCGTTGCCTCTTCCCGTCGCGCGCCTTCCCCGGGATCTTCACCAGCAACGACATGTACAAAGAAGAGTCTTCCTTCTTCGCACCCGCACTATCGTCACATCCCCCAAGCAAGGCGAAAGGTGGTGCCGATAGCGGGACCGACGGAGACGAGGCTGGCTTTCGGTACCCTCTCTTCCGTCATGGCTGGGCCTCCGTGAAGGACTACTGCAATGGCCTCATGCTGCTCTACGACGAAAAACATTTTCCCGGGTACTATTGTGTGTGCAACCCGGCTACGGTTCGGTGCGCCCGCCTACCGGCGCCGCAGATGCTGCCCAAACCGTTGTACGGGGGGTTTCACGAGGGCTTGTTCCTTGCTTTTGACCCGGCTGTGTCGCGGCACCACGAGGTGTTCCTATTTCCCGATTCCAAAGTACTACAACGACAGATGGAGATCTCCATGAAGAATCTACACGAGAGACCACAAAATCAGCTACATACCAACGAACCAACGGCCGAGCAGCCCAAGGATAAGGTGTTGTCATTACTGGTGTTCTCTTCACGAACTGGCAAGTGGGAGGGCCGAGAGTTTGTGCCTGGTCGTTGCAACTCTGAGAACATCTTCAACATATTGGAAGATGAAAACAAGGTGCAGATATAGAAGTCAGCCGAGTATTGGCGGGGTTCACTATATGTGCATTGCCGCAACAATATCCTTGTGATGATACGCAAGTCACACGAGACATACGACATGGTCCAGCTTCCCGGGATACCATTGGAACACGAAGAGCGCACTGGAAGGCGCAAGCCAACGCACCGCCCGCCCAGAGCGCCAAAGAGTCGGCGAGTGAACGACGGGACCGAACCAGACATGAGGAGGCTTCAACGAGGAAGCACCAATGACGGTGTAAATAGGGCCCCGAAAACCCATGCTCTGGGTGGCAGCCAAGAGCGGACTCCACCAAGCGCACCGATGACTCCAAGAAACGTCTAGGCGACGCCCCCAAGGAGGGAACGACACAGCTGCGCCGCCGCCGCCCGAGCCATAAGCCGGCTCAAGGGTTTCGCCCCGTGCTCGAGGAGGGGAAGCACGGGCAGCGCCATGACGACGTCTCCAAGGAGGTGACGGCCACCGGGTCAAGGTTTTACCCCGGTGCTCGCACGCCGCTCTTTGGAGCAAGTCAGGAGAGGCAACGCTTGCGGGATTGACATTTGGGGATTTTTTTTTATATTTTAGTAAATACGTTTGCCGAGTGTATAGGCTGAGTGTATATGCTGGAACAAGGGAAAACTCTACCACCGTTAACTCCCCTCCGCTGTTAGGTACCCATATTTTGCCATGTGGACCAAATTCATTGAACAATAATGAATCGAATGGTCATTATTCTTAATAGGCTATTGAGTGCCAATAGGATCCAACCTCACCAAACGTCATTGCCCTTCACTTCATATCATCAAAGCCAAGTTCATCTCTCCACTCCCTCAGTCGTCTTTCCATGGATGCAGGGTCCATTTGTGGATCGAGGGGGATATGATAGATTTGCCCATCAATCGCCTTCCTCCTTATGTGGCAGATTGCCCAGAGGGTAATAAGAATACTAGTATGTTCTTTCTGCTTAAATGTAGGAAGCATCATGGAAAGCCATTGCCTAGCTTCTCCTTCTTTCGAGCTATGGAAATGTTCCGTGACTTTCTTGTCGACCAAACCCCAGACGCCAACACTGCAACAAGACATTGCACAGTCAATAAAAATGACCTTGCGCACCACATAACTGGAAGCGATCGTCTATGTGATCCTCCTATGGTAGTGCACATCGTGTTTGTCACAATGACTGCTTAGCCATCAGCCATAAGATGACTCTCTCTCTCTCTCTCTCTCTCTCTCTCTCTCTCTCTCTAAAGTACTCACGCCCGGCCCATACTTGCCCTGCAAGCCAACTAGGACATGTGGCTCTTCTCTTGGTCCGGCTTTGTGGATATAGGTCGCTAACAGTACCACGGTCTTTGAATCTTACTCGTTCCCAAGCAGGGGCATAAGTCAATTGTATATTGCTGCAATGACTCAATTTATTCCCATGTTGCATAAGTGAATTGTACATTGCTGCAATGACTCAATTTATTCCCATGTTGCCTATGCTTCGTAGGCTCGGTCCACTGAACCAACATTTGAGCATCAGTAGAATGGCCTTGTTGACACACTTGTCTCTGCAACACTTCCACAGGGATTTGGAAGATATCATCAGAAGAGAGTCCAGAGTATATCTTTCCGTCATCAGGTCGGACAAATCCTACTCTTGATTCATGAGTATCAACTAATACTTTTAGAGTACCCAAATCAACCCTTATAATCACCCTGTTATAGAGTAACGCTTGATATCATCAAAGTACCCTTCTGACATCAGTGATAAACATGATCTCATGGTCTAATAATCAGGACTACTTTATATGAGTTTGATATAGCAATAAAACTTGATGACTTGATCGTATTGCTATTCTTACTATGGGTGTAAGTGTTCATCACATCATTCTTCTAATGATGTGACCTCGTTATCAATAACATCCAATGTTCATGATCAGGAAACCTTGATCATTGGTTAATCAACGAGCTAGTGAAAATAGAGGCTTTACTAGGAACTTTTTGATTGTTTATTAAAATACAAGTATTAACGTTTCCGAATTAATACAATTCTAGCATGAGAAATAAACATCTATTATGAACATAAAATAATATAATAACCATTTTATTATTGCCTCTCGGGCATATTTCTTTCAATACTAGTATTTTATTGTATGGAATTCCTACACGATTCCTGTGGTTTAGCTAAAGGATCTTCCGCCGACATTCTTATGGTTTGACAAAAAGAGATATTTATTATCAGAAATTTGTCTTTTTGTATTTTCCCAAAAAAAACTTATTTTAGGAAACTGCGGTAGCGCGCCTTTAAAATAAACGACATACTTTACGCCTCCATGACTCCACATAGTGTGTCATGGCCCAGTGCATTAAACCTTTCAATACGACAATATGTATTATGTTTTCTCCGTCACTGTATCCTCAATTAAAATGGTTTTGGCACACATCCCAGCTCAGAATCGATGATACAGATACCACGAGCATATGAGCTTGGGTGCCAGAACGCCAGCCCCGCTCCCTTACCCCTTTTAAAATATTCTATGTAGTCGAGCCTCTACCTTTTCTTGTTTACAAATAAATATTGTATTACGCAAAAGTAAACCTAGAGAAAGCCTCTCTAGCCGGAGCATATAGATACTAGGTTATCTAAGTCTTGCAGAGTACATTCTCTTTCTCAGCCTTGTGCCATTGTTTTTTTATACAAATGATCTTGCTCCGACCGATGGTGGCTTCTATGTTGATATCGACGAGTAGTTGGGGTCCCTAAGTAGTAGCCTGAGGACTATGTGATGGATGTCCCTTATGTTTATGGCATCTTAGGATCTTTGTTAAGTTTGTTGTGTAGAACAACATAATTTGTTTTCGTTGTTTGATGCAATGTTGGGTCTGTGACCCTTGGTTTGTAATAATCTGATATCTTACTCTGTTAAGAGTTTAAACTTATGTTGTTTATATCCCTGTGTTCTGTGATGTTACCGAATATTACACTGTGGTCTTCAGAATTTAGAGTTAGGTTTATCTCGGACGTTGACATGAGGTTTGTTTAACCCTACGGTTCGTCCATAACGTCCAATCATCTACGCAACTCCTCACCTACTACGGTGTCAAGCCGCTGTTCCCTTAATGCCCATGATACATCGACACGCTCCCGACATTGAAGATGTCCAAGTAAATGTTAGAGCGTCATTGGTTTTTTAAAATTTCAAGAAAAAATAGTGTGCTCTATAATGTACTCATGTAGGACATGCCCGCATCAAAATTTAAATATATATCGTGATATTCAAACCGGTTATCAAAACTGTGCAGAAGGTCCATTGAATTCGAATTTGAATCTTTGGAGTACAGCGACAGACAATGCTAGCTGTGGGACCTACCGACCGCTACAAAGAGATTCTTTCTTGGAGCGGAGGTTGATCGAAAATTCGAAATGGCGAGAAAATAAAGGAAAAAGGGATAAAGTTAAAGTAATATGTAAAATATCGAGGGGTGTAAGCGTAAAACAGCACAGACCCAGTCTACTCATATTCCTCCTCTCCTCCGTGCCCCCAACCACTTCGCACTTCCATTCCAGAGAGAGAGAGGGGAAGAGTCTGGAAGCTGGTCGAGAGAGAGAGAGCGAGAGAGCCACCGTCTTCTAGGGTTTCCGGCGGCGATGTCGATGGCGGCGGCGGCGAGGGCGGTGGCGGCGTCCAGGACCCCGGCGAGGTCGGTCGCGGCGAGGCTCGTGCAGAGCAGGCTCCGGTCCTCCGGCGGCAGGGTGCTCGGCGAGGAGGAGAAGGCCGCCGAGAACGTCTACATCAAGGTATACCAACCCCGCTCCCGCGCCTCCACCTCCCCCTCCCCCGCTCCTATTCCTGCGATGCGACGCGAATCGGTCACGCGGGAGTCGCGATTTGTCCGGTTTGGTTTATCGTGTGTAGGGCTTAACAAGGTTTTTGATGTGCTCTGCCATCGGGTCGCGTCGTTCGTTGCTATGTAGAAGGTGGACTTCTTCTGCTTGACTGTGTAAACCCTAGCGGTTATTCCCCTGATTTGGGTAATTCCAGCAAGCTTTTTTTGATGTGGTCCGTCTGTGAGATGTGTCCTCGTGGAGAAATACTACCCAGACTGCATAGTTCCAGGGAGATGGTGGATTGTGTGTACCAGCTGTTTGATGGTGTGTAAACAGTGTGCTAGTTAGTGGTTCGGAGTCACTTGATGTGCCCCTGGTCAAATAACAGAGTAAATTGTACGGTAGCTGTCTATGTGCACCTGCTACACCATGCTGTTTTTCTTGCTGGTTCGTTTGTGCCTGAGATATCATGCTATGGGGATTGCAATGCTGTATGTCGACCTTGCAGTGTCATTTAGGACTGTTGGCATAAGGTCACTCTTTTGTCATTTGTAGTTTAGGTTATTGAGCTGTGCTTGCTTTTGTTAACCTGTGGTCTGTCTTTAATGTATGGTCGCCTGCTTGGTTGCTTGGTTACGCTCAATGTTATGATAATATGTTCTGAGGGTGTTGTAGGCGAATTGAGGATCTTGCCTAACCTGCCACTGAACTGCTTTATTTTTAATCAAGTTTTCCGCTATTCGTGATACCGTTGTTCATGCTGGTCTGTGTGCGGAGAGTCCATAGTTATTGCAATTATGTCTATGATTGTCATCTGCATTTGCTTCTGTGACTTTTTATGGTCATTTCAGGTTGTTTCTATTGTGTTGGCTCCTGTGACTTTTTATGGTAGTTTTGGATTGTTTTTCCAAGATGGATATTTCAACATTTACCCCTTAGATTTAGCTATGCTTTGCTTTAGTTAACAGCAGCCTGTCTCTGATATACGGTTGGTTGCTCAGTTATGGTGACATAATTGCTGATCTTCCCAACCTGCCACTGAACTGATTGGATTTGTTCTTCATGTTTTCTTACTATTGGACCTTCAGTTGGATGGTTGCTGTGATGCGAAGCATTAGGTGGTTTGGAATTGGGGAATGATTTTTGGTTATACAGATGGGATTGCAAATAATACGCGTAGGGACTGCCAATTGTATGTCAGTATTAGGTTTTTGTGATTGTTTTAACCTCTTATCAACGTGTCAATTGATTTTTTCCACTGTATGACCTGTTCCCTGAACCTTTATTCCTTCATTTTGTGGTCCAGTTGGAGTATAATTTTTGCTATGGCTCTTGTGAACTCATTGCTTATCCTGATAATTTTTATTGTTCATTAAGGGAATGTGTAATTACATGACTAAAATGGTAGTCCTATGTTTTTGGTTAGGCAGGAAAATTCTCCTACTATGCAAGTTATTTTTACCGTATGTTTCTGTTTAGTCCTGAAAACCCCAAAAAACAGTGATATATCTTTTCTTTATACAAAACATCAATAGAAAGCATGTGCTTAGATGTAATACCCCATTGCTTCACATAAGCATGTCTTTAACATATGGAACATCGAATTGGTTATATTATCTTGTTAGCATCTTTTACTTGAGGTCTTAGACCATAACATGTTATTTAAGCAGCAATCTTGCTTGGACAGTTTGATATTCATATTTTGTAGTCATATGTATATCATCTTATTTATGGTGTTATGGCCTGCTGTCCTCTGTTGAGTTGATGAAAGGCTCATCCAAAGTACAAATTCAACCAGGAGAACCTGAAATTAGTCAGGACATCCAGTCACTGATAACAGTTGCATGGATAGATGTAAATAGTATCCTGTAGGTTTTATCAACCTTTCCAGAATCACAAGTTTTCCTGTTTCTGACTCTGATATGAGCTTAAACTGATGACATAAGTGGTCTATGTATGTATATGTGTTGATGCTTTGTAAGTATGTACTAACATGCTGATGATTTATTTCTGCAGAAAATGGAACAAGAGAAGCTGCAGAAGGTCGCACGCAAGGTATGCCAACATACAGTTTCTTGAACCACTGAACTGGGAAGTGGTTGTTGGTGTTTTACTTCCATATAAGTAGAGTATTGTCGTGATGTCGTGTGCAGCAAATTTAACATGCTTCTGCACAAATTTACATCTGTCCATTGGATATGCATGTTTTGATTTCCTAAGTCGAAATATAGTGTATATGCTCTGTGTGTCATGGATACTTATAAGAGCTCTAAATTCTTGTAGTGCCCCAGCACAGTAAATTTTGTGAATACTTGTAGCTATTTATGCTTCAACTTGTTTGCGCTTTAACTTCCTATAAGTTGAAATACAGTGTATCTGCTCTGTGTGTCATGAACACATATAAGAGCTCTAAATTCTTGTAGGGTCCCAGCATATTAAATTCATGAATACTTTGTACTCCCTCCGTCCCAAAATAAGTGACGTGGGTTTGTCTAGATTCAGATGTATCTAGACACGTTTTAGCATATAGATACGTGTGAATCTAGACAAACTCAAGTCACTTATTTAGGGACGGAGGGAGTAGATATTTATGCTTTAACTTGCTAAGTTGAAATAAACTGTACAGCAAATTATCATGCTTCTTGCACAAAATTACGTTCTGTCAAATGGATATATATGTTTTAGCTTCGGAAGCTGAAACCCACTATATGTTCTGTGTCTGTATATTTCCCAAGTTGAAATGCACTATATATATGTTCTGTGTCTGTATATTTTCCTAAGTTGAAGTGCACTATATATATATATGTTCTATGTCTTTACAGCAAATTAGCATCCTCTTTATATTTTCAACGGAATAGCTTCCTAAGTTTAAACACACTAAATATGTTCTACTATATCTGTACATCAAACTATCATCCTTCTTGCACAAAATTGGATATGTACTGTGTGGGTATTGAAAAAAACTTACAGGAACTGTAAATCCTTGCAGGGCCCCATCCCAGGAGAGCAAGCTCTGCCTACCCCAAGCTCTGCAGCGAGCGACGCGAAGGCCGGAGGCGGCACCGACCCGATGGCGTCTGCGTCCACTGGCACGTCGACCGACAAGAACAGGAACTACGCCGTGCTGGCGGGCGCCATCGTTGGCCTGAGCGCCGTGGGCTGGTACTTCCTGTCGAAGGAGCCCGAGAAGACGGAGGAGGTCGTCGGCTGAATGGATCTGTCCTGGCCTTACTTGCTGCACATGGACCCGTGCTTTTGTTGCGATGATGATGAGTTTGTGATGTCGCCGAACTGATTTCTGTAGCTAGCTTCGAGTAGCACCTGATCTGAGATCCTGGGACTGAGATGATCCGTAGTAGTTTCTTGATTCGCTCTCTTGTCATAGTTGAGACTTGTAGTTCCTATGATGCTGCTGCACTGTCGGGTTAATGTGGCATTTTGGATGCGACCCTTTTGAATGCATGGATATGGTTCTGTGGTGTGAATTATCGTGCTTGATTTGGTATCGGTGGTCAAAGTGGTAATGTTGTTGGTTGCCTAATGCTTGGTTAACGGGGCTCTGTTAAGCTGATGCTAACATGCAGAGTTGAGACATTCAGTTCAGGCCTTGCCTTTCTACCGATTTCAGAGACACGCGCAAAAGTTCAGTTCAGTAACTTTGTCCCATCGACTTGACTTTTTTTGAATCCGCGAGTTTGATCTTGTTACAAATTCAAATCAAATTCGTTCCAGAACTGTATGACCAGCTCAAACTGTGTGTTCGTTTGATTACGATTCATTTTCTCTTAAATTATTTGATGATTCGGTCGCGTGAACGAATTTAGAATTTGTATTCGCAGTGCTGTACAGATGTGAATATGATACTACGTGGCAGTCACCTGCAGAGTGTTCTTTCTTTCTTGGAGCGGAGGTAGATGGAATGTACTCGAGGGAAAAAAATAAGAAGGATAATATAGTTAGCAAAATCTGTATACATCGAGGGGTGTAAACGCAAAACAGCACGGACGGGTCTACTCGTGTTCTCTCCGTGCTTCCACTTCTACACATTTCCAGAGAGCGAGGGAAGAGAGAGAGAAAGGAAGGGGATCGAGTTAGAGCGAGCGAGGGGGAGAGTCTAGGGTTTCTCGAGGCGAGCGAGATGTCGATGGCGGCGGCGTCCCGGACCCCGGCGAGGTCGGTGGCGGCGAGGTTCGTGCAGAGCAGGCTCCGGTCCTCCGGCGGGAAGATGCTCAGCGAGGAGGAGAAGGCCGCCGAGAACGTCTACATCAAGGTAGTACACCCCCTCCCCTCCCCGCTCTACCGCGACCCACGGTCTGTAGGCCTCCAGATTCGTTCCGCTGGGGGGTCCGCGAATCTCCCACTCTAGGGTTCCGGGTGCGGTCTCCCTGTATCACCCGCGCGCTCGCTCGTGGCGATCTTCTTCCCAGACGCCGCGCGTGTTTCACCGGCCGCGTGCTCTCGACGGAAGCGATCTTCAGGTCTCCCGATTCGTTTAGTTCGTTCCGCGAATCCCCCGCTCTAGGATTTCTGAGGGCGGGTCTCCCTGTCCGATCCTGCTCTGCTGCGCGCTCGATGCAATCTTCCTCTCGGGCGCTGGCCGCGAATTTGTACCAGATCTCTGATGGTGGGGCTGGCCATACGAGCTGTGCGCTCATGGTGAAATGTACTTATACTACCCAGATGCCACCAAGTTATTATTACTGTTTGCATTTCTGCCATGTGCCATTTAGTTCCAGGAAGAGGAGGGTGGATTGCGCTAGTTGGTGTCCCAGGGTAGGATAACAGAACGCATTTTCTTTCACATTAGCTTTCCCGATGTGTATGTGTCTGTGCCCATGTGTGTCTGTGTGTGTCCCTGCTCATTTAGGAGCGTTATTGTCAGAGGACTCTTTCAGCGTTGATACCTTGGACATGGGCGCTTGAACTATGCTTTGCTTTAGTTTGCCGCAGTCTTTCGTAGAAGCATGGTTTGGTTGCTCAGTTATGCTCGTTGATGTGGCGGGCTGTTCTCGTGGTGAACTGGGGGCCTTTGCAAACCCTGGCAATGAACTGATTTTGGTTATTACCCATGCTTTTTTTGCTGCTGGAGCTTCAGTCAAATGGTTGTTGCGATGTGGAGTTTCAGGTGGTTTGGAAACTGGGGATTGAGTTTTGGTTTTATACAGAGTGTCATGTACAACAATAGTACTCCCTCCGATCCAAATTAATTGACTCAGATTTGTCTACATTCGAATGTATCTAGACATGTTGTAGTACTAGATACATCCGAATCTAGAAAAACTTGAGTCAATTAATTTGGATCGGAGGGAGTACTATTAGGCATTGGAAATACCGTTTTGCTGTACTTTTCTTCTGTGTTGCTGTCGTGCGCTTCACTAGTGTTTCACAGTGCAGGATTTATATGTTCCCTGAACCTGCTACCAGTAGAAAAGATTCTACTGCTATGCTACTTGTTTTACGGGATTTATATGTTCTTTGCTTGGCCTACTCGAATGCCCCCAAACATTGGCATCTCATTATTTCTGCACAACATTGGTACTAGAAAACCTGTGCTTAGATACATCACACCATGGATTAACATAATGCCTGTTTTGATATATGGAGTCGTTGAATTGGATATGTTACCGTTGTAGCAGCTTTCACTTGAAACGTGTCGGTGCTTTCTTAATACTTACTTACATGTTTGTTGACCTGTTTTTGCAGAAAATGGAGCAAGAGAAGCTCGCACGCAAGGTATGCAAACATACAGTTTCTTGAACCCCCTGAATTGTGCAATGGCTGTTGATGTTTTATTTCCATATAAGTCTTCTCTTCGCGTGATGTTGTCTACAACAAACTAACATCCTTTTGCACAAAATTGTTTACACCAAATGGATATTTCTGCGATAAACTTCCTTAATTGAAATACACTATATATGTTCTGTGTGCATCATGAAACTTACAGGAGCTGTAAGTTCTTGTACCACTCTGATGTGCAGTGGTTGTTGATGTTTTATTTCCATAGTCTTCTCTTTTGGTGGTGTCCTGTACAGCAAATGCCCAATCTTGAACACAAATTTATGTAATGTGAACTTATATGTATGTTTTAAGTTCCAAATTTGAAATACACCACGTATGCCCTGTGTGTGTGTGTCATGAAACTGTGTTTTTAGTCAGCATCTTTGTGCACAGAATTATGTAACATCCCATGGATATTCATGCTGTGACTTCCTGAGTAGAAATACACTGTATATGTTCTGCGTGGATCTTGAAACTGACAGGTGCTGTACGTGGTTTCAGGGCCCCAGCGCAGGAGAGCCAGCTCCGTCTGCCCCAAGCTCTGCAGCGAGCGACGTGAAGGCTGGAGGCGGCGGCCCAACAGCGTCCACATCCGCTGGCGTATCGTCCGACAAGAACAGGAACTACGCCGTCCTGGCGGGCACCATCGCCGGCCTGAGCGCCCTGGGCTGGTACCTCCTGTCGAAGGAGCCCAAGAAGAAGGAAGAGGTCGTCGACTAAACGGATCCGCGGACACTTTGGTTTCGCCCTGCTTTTACTTAGTGCACATGGACCTTTGTCTCTCTTGCGAGGATGATAATAAATCCTGATGCCTAGAATACGAGCACTTGAGAACCCGAGACTGAGATGATCTGTAGTAGTACTTGATTTGCTCTCTTTCTCTCTCTCTCTTGGTAGTTGAAACCTGCAGCTTGCACTGTTGCTGCTTAAAGAGGCATTTTGGATGCGGCCTTTCCATTTTGAATGAATGCATATGGGAGCTCGTTTTCAGGATATCTTTTCTTTGGAACTATATATGTTGTTAAGCTGTTGGTATCAACCGGCATAGCTTAAACAGTTACAGTCCATGCTTTTGCCAAATTTACAAACACGTACCCTTAATCCAAGTGGAATCACAGTGAACTTGGTGACACTTGCTACGACATCTCTTGCGTTGACGTTGAACAACTTACACAAACGTATCCTGACTGTCCGTTCGTTTTCTGAACTGTCTGTGTTGTATCCTGATTTGAGATCGTTAGACTGGGATGATCCGTACTACTAGTTCTTGGTTCGCTCTCCCGTCATAGTTGAGACATGTACTAGTTGGTATGCTAATGATTCTGCACTGTTTGGGTTAACGAGGCATTTTGGATTTGAATGCATGGATGGTTGTGTGGTGTGAATAATTCTCGTCCTTGATTTGGTATCGCTGGTCAAATAAAGTGGTAATGTTGTTGGTTGCTGCTTACTGCTTGGTTAAGGGGTTTTTGTTAAACTGATGCTGCTAACATGCAGAGTTGAGACATACTTATTCATTTCAGGCTTTGCCTGTCTTGAGAGTTAATTAAGAGACACAAGCCAAAGCTCAGTAATTCGAAAAGTTTGAATCCGTGTCTCCAGTGTTTAGCTCAGGTTGTAATGTGATCTTGTGAAACCAAATCAAATTCGTTCCACAAGTGTTTGTTGGATCCATGTACGGTCAGCTGAGAGCTCAAACCGTGTGTTGGTTTGATTATGATTATAATTCATAGTATTCATCTAAGAACATGACTAGATATAATATTTGAATCTAAACAAATCCGAAAACATTAATTAATTAGGATCGGATGAGGGAGTAGATAATTTGATTTGAAAATTAGAATTTGTGTTGGACGGTGCTGTGATATGTGCCAGCAGCCACTGTATTGGAGCGGAGGACCGGAGGTAGATGGAATGGCAAGCAAGCGAAAAAATATATAAGTAGGATAAAATTAACCAGATATGTATGTATACACTAGTAAAATGCCCGTGCGTTGCAACGGGTCTTAATTTCTTTCGCTTTGACATATAAACACAATGCACATGAAAAATTCACATTTATAGAAAAGACAAACAAGATAATTGACCAAAATAGACGCCATGATAATCATGTGAAAAGATGTATGAAAAATCGATGTCTAGTTAGCATTGAAATATACCAAGCGAAATATGCGCCTTCAAGAATTTCAGACAAAATATGATTGATCCAACACTCCATGACGTTTAACATGACGTGCTTGGTTCTAATGTTCTTATGTGAGCCTTTTCAAAATATTCCATAAAAACAAATCTTAATAGTTTCAAGAATCTTAAAAATCTTAATGTATTTCTAATAACTTTTTCTATTTAAAATTAGCTGAGTCGCCAAGTCACCATGTAAAAAAAAACAGGTAAAAAGACAAAAAATAATACGCACAACTCTACCTGCTCACCCCACTATCTACCTCCTCACTCTATCTCCCCCGCTCTCTGTCTTTCCTCAGAACCCACTAACCTGCCTCCCCATCGCCCGCGACCGGACCGCCACTCCTGTGCAACCCCACCATCGGCAATGGGACCACCACTCCTACCTCCCCGTCCGCTAAAAGACCGTCCTCTCCCTGCCAATGCCGCATATAAATTTTAGTTCCTGCATATAAGTGAAGGTTGGATGATTTCACTGCATAAAAGTGAAAGATTCTGCAATTGATATACTCCAGCGAAGGTGAAAGTGAAATTCTGAAGGTCCCACGTTTCAGTATCAAACAAAAATCATACCCCCTACTTATCCTAGGATTGTGCTTATGTTGCTACAATGTAATTTTAGATGCACGGAAGATGAACTCGAGAATCATATGGCATTGCAAAAGTGACAGCATGAAATCTCAAATTCCACAACTCCTAGCTGGAGATCTTGCTTCAAGAACACCACCACCATGTGCACTCCATGAAGCCACCATATTATCAAACATGGAGTTGACTTCTCGTGCTTACTCATCTGGCCCAACCTGGCATCTTCTTTCCTCATCTTGGAGCAATACATGTTTAGTTAGCATTAAGCACAAGTCTTTATTGCACAAAGATCACCCTTCTATGACAACCCCATCCCACATATCATCCCCCTAATGTCAGTTCGGCAATTTTACAATCAAGACATGAAAAAGAATGCAGACGTCCACCAATAAATTAAGCATACACAAAAAGAAATGATACATTATTTCTGGCACAACAAAAATCCATGGGTACTCGGAAACTCAAGATTTCTTCATTTATTCAGTCACTTCAGATTTGGGGTCTGCGTAGGAGGTTCTAGATCTCTATCCTGCTACATTGGCACAATGCCTTGTTTTTCTATCAATAGCATATGACCATGTTTTTAATGGAATTTGGTTATATACACTCAGTTCGAACAAGATACTGTAGCATGTAAAGCACCTCGATGGTTCAGCCGAGTACACGTGGTTTGTGTTGGGAAACAATAATTGCTGATTAGTTACCGTGGATTGCCATGATGGGCCTTCAATTAACTGGAGTTAGTAGCAGTCTGATGTCAGGTTCCCTGAAGTTAGTAACAATATCAAAAGTGGGTCATAGTTATCTGAAGTTGTCTATTTTCAGTTCATTATGTGAAACATGCATCTCCTAGCTTTAAGATCAGATAGTGGAGTGTAAATGCATTCGTTGGAACACCGCTGCACAACTTGGAGAACAAGAATGACAGGTTTGATGCTATGATAATAACACAACATGGATGCGCAATGTAATTTTGTTTGCAAAAAAGACGCACCATGTAATTTGATGAATAATTGATAGATGGTATGTACCTGATCCCAGAGAAAGAACAAGGACATTGCCATGTTATGGTCAATGCCTTGTAATATTAAAAGCATGATAAAAAAGTCTTTCGTTACTACTGAAGAACCGACTGATACACATCTTCAATATGTTCATAACTAATTCAGTTATAAGCTGAAGTGAGAGCTTACCTCTTGTGTCCAATGATCTGAGAAAGAGCAGTCTCCTCTGGCTTCAATTGGCAAATGCCATCTTTTCTTTTGAAGTCCGAGTAAATGATCTTATCTTTCTACCATGGATAAGATGTCAAAATTAGGACATGTCAGACAATTTATGTCACTTGTTTACTACTAATATTAATATTTTTGTTGTATTACAACATTCCTTTAAACATCATAGATGCGTCAAAAAACTAAATGCCTAACACCTGAAGGTGCAACCGAAACAAATACCTGGATTTTGTGATTGGCAAGTGATGCTGAATCGTAACTCATTTTACAGACTTATTTATTCAGTAATAATCGGTTATAAGTGCAGCAAAAAGAGACCACTTCATTCACAAAGCTGTTATAAGCGCACCAAAAAGAGCTCACATATTGGTTCTAATTCATCTCTTTTAGAAAAGATCTAAAGCTTCAGCTTGCTAAATTTTTGTTTTATTAAAAGGACTTCAGGTATCCAATTATTATAAAGCTTCAGTTTCTTAACAGGATGATGGCCACGGAGGTCACCTACCAGCTAGACAAAGAAGATCAGACATCAACAAAATGAATAAGCACCAATATGACATTCAACCGAAAGAAGATGCTAAACTCAAAACATTGCAAAGTATTCCTCATATTGAAGGTCTACAAATCATGTTTTTGAACTCACCGTTTTCACACTTGACATCACTATAGCAGTAAACAAAACTGTATATCTCTGCCAATATGACATGTAAATTTTTGAGAAATGATATTATCATTACACTGACAAGACAAGGAGCATTAACATTGCTCTGACAAAGTTTCTATATGCAGGCATGTGTTTGTCAGGCTGCCGGCCAACGAAGCCCAGTCACATCATCCAAAGGTTGATGAAGCTAATTTAATTTACATGACATGGATGAAAACTCTCGGATCTTATCAGCTTAGTGTTCAAAAGGCTTCCACGAATAGGTAATATTATTTTCTCAATGGTCAACAAAATGAACACACAACAAACAAAGAGAGATTTTCAGATAGTATAGATAGCATTGACAAAGTAAGCCATTGACCACGAGGGTATTAAACTGACGATTCTGAACAAATTGGTTTGTAATTACCTGATCACAAAGATGAGGATGCTAAAAACATACACGAAGCTTCAGTGCAGCTCTCCTACAAATGAACATGAAACATTAATCACTTCATGAAAAAAAATGAGTTAATGAACCATTTCTTGTTGAAAATTTAGAACAGAAACATGATCAGCCTTCCGTTTCTCTTGTATGCAAGTGCTTTGACTTTCTTCTACAGGAAAACCTTTGTAACACAAGTTCTCGATGACAGTAGCTTAAAATTAGTATGACGGTAATATTTTAAAATTCACTACAAATCTCGTAAAGAAATAATATGCATGATATTCAAAAATCTGTGAAGTTTTTATAACTTTAGTGTAAAAAAATGTATAGGAAAACATTGGAAGCCTACAGCGCATGACTTTGATTAACACTAAAAGGCATACTGATTAGATATGCCATGCAAATAATCACAGATTAGCATGTATTCTGAACAAACAATAGAAGAGGTCAAGATTCTATGCATACAACTATAAACCTCGGACTGAACCGGATTGCTGATGTTCGATTTGTTCACGTATTATCTGTAAACCCTACTGCATACATATATAAACCTCAGAATGAATTGGATTGCTGATGTTTGATTTGTTCATGTATTGCACAGAAATGCTACTGCAGGGAGTGTGTTTCTGCTAGATTTGATGTTGACTACCCCTTTTTGGTGATAAGTCAGTAGCATTCTGCACTCTATATTTATTATTTTTATTATTGTACGTATGTACAAAAAGAAGAAAACAATTGTTCAAAGGGCCTAGCTGAATCTCTCCAACTCCATCCAAATGGAAACCACGAGTAATTTGTCCTCGCAGCCGTATGAATAACCCAAACAATAAGAAACGTACATTTAGTCTTTTATCTTGTAGGCCATCCCTCTAGGGAACAATCCATATAGTTCCCTTGGTTAAATGACCACAATGTAAGGAATTTAAATACTCTTCTTAGTAAAACACTACACCCTCTGTGCATTAGAGTTTTTCCCAGCTGGATTTAAAATTTAGCAGACCTATGAAAAATTACCGTACCTTCATTATCTTAACAGGAGATACAACAATCACATGAATAGCTAAACGAGATGACAAGGACTGCACTGGACATGAATAGCTCAACAAGATGCAGAAACCAATCAGTTAGCTCTATGTCTAGTGCAGTCCTTGCTTGAATTATGTTCCAAGTGATAAAACAGAACATATTTGAAGAAATATAAGTTGTGCCAGTTTAAGATCATTCGTTCTCACATTTTCATACACCACAATTTACGGTGTCCTAGCTGCAAAAAAAAAAAACAATTCGATTCGATGTTTGAATGATCATGTTTTATTGACACCCTAAACCCCTAAACCACGGGGAACGCTGCAAGTTCTTCATAAATTCAAGTACGGGTGATGAAAGAAAACTCTAAGCTTGCACCCCTTTGGACATGCATCACACACTTTATAACATCCAGGACATAAGCTAACTGAACAACATGGAGAAAATTATGTAGCATCCCATGGATATTCATATGCTGACTTCCTGACTAGTATATGATGTTGTGTGTGGGTCTTGAAACTGACAAGATTGAGCTGTACATGGTTTCAGGGCCCCAGCGCAGGAGCAGGAGAATTCCTACTAGTGAAGCCGATGATCGACGATGAGGAGATTGAACGAGCCAAAAAGATGGACATGCGCCCCAATTTCGCAATAAGGATGCACATGTGTGTCAGATCCGCGGCTCGGCAGAGTAGGTACTGAGTAGGTTTCAATTTGGCTGCACGGCACGGCTGCACCCATATAAGCTCTAGAAAAACGAAAGTCAATAAGAAATATTTGCCTTTGGCCATCTTCCTGTTGCTGCGTTCGTTGCGTGTGGTGTGGTCTGGTCGTGCGAGTTCAAGAAATTAGCAGCCACCGACAAAAGAAGCTATTATGTCACTTATTACCTTTTACTCTATACTAGCACATGTGCCCGTGCGTTGCTACGGATTAATTTTAATAGAATATATGTGTTTCTATAACACGATAAATTTAAAAGTTGAAAATAACTCAGTAAGACTCACAAGATATGATGAGCACATAAATATAATATGGTATGTAAGGACTATCAAATTATAAGTCATCTAGAGCAATTCTGTCAATGTCGCTTGTAATAATAATCGTAAACCATCAAGTCTATTGATGGCGGTAGAATCTGGATCGAGTCAAATCATTACCAGCATGTGTGCCAATTTGAAACACAAAAAACAAACAAAGCAATTTTCTGTGGGAAAGGGTTTTTAAAACCTGGATCATTGTGTTTTGAGAAAAAAAAAGCTACTAGGTCAAATGTAACTAAACATTAATTTTTGAATTTGTGGTCTGAAATAATAATAAGAAAAGAAACTTAGATGAGCATTTCGAGAATCTAGCTTCAACATCACTATATTCTAAAAAAAACAGATCAACATTTTGAAACGCTACATTAAACATTTTGAGAAGATGGGTCCTTTTTTTTTTTGAATTTTCATTCGCCTAGCCTAGTATGTTTAACTGAATGAACTAACGATAGTCGCTAAGAAGTGATCTAGCTCGGATGGAATGCAACTGTAACCGTACCACAGGAATGGCTGGTGGATCATGCGACCCTGCCTGCTGTCGTCGCTGTGGGAAGGGTGAAAAATTCACAAGGATAAGGCTGGTGGCTGACTGGTCTAGTTCTAGTCATACTCATTGCGTGCTCCAACTTGTCATTTCTGTATATATAGTCAGAGAGAGTTGAGAAGGGCACCGAGAGTTCAATACAGAGACTTCTTCTAGGGTTTCCGTCGGGCCTTGGCGATGGCTGCGGCCAGGGTGGCGGTGTCGAGAACCCAGTACGGGAGTTCAGCGGCGAGGTTAGGCCTTTGGTGGCGAGACCCACATGTAAGATACCGAGTCAACGAGACGGCAAGTTAGACAGGAAAACCGGCGGCTGGCGTCAAACGGACCAAGTGCTTGGACGTAACTAGACGACAAGTTAGACAGGAAAACCGACGGCCGGCGTCAAACAGAACCAAATGCATGGACGTAACTAAACCGTGTCGGCTGAAGGCATAGCTCCAATTGCCCGATTTGTAGTAACACGGTTCCAATTTCCTGGTGAACTAGGGACACATGAGTAATAAACCTAATATTTATGTAGATTTCGATGGGCGTAGACACAAAACAGCATAGACTGGTCTAGTCACGCTTTCTCCGTGCTCCAAGTTCCCATTTCTATTTTCTATTTGGTATCCCTGTGATATTAATACATACTCTTTTCCAAAAAAAAATATATATATATATATATATAGGAAAAATAATTCTTACTCCCGGGTGTAACTACACCCACGTCTCATATACTACCTTATGGAAGTATTTGTAATACTTTATCTATTTGAGTATGTTCATATACTATATTTAAGATACTTACAAGCAAGTTAGGTGAAAAAATTGCAAGTGCACCCATAGTTTGCACTATATATATAAAATACCGTCATATTTGTACGTATAAAAGAAGTATGTGAATAAAAATTACATACTATCAAAAAAGTAGTATATATACTGCCCAAATATTCTTATATACTTCATACTACACGTACATACCTTCCGGTATGGTAGATACTGCCTATATAGTGTGAAACACGTATGGGTGTAACTACACCCCGGGTGTAGTATGAATATGTCCTATATATATAGAGAGAGATGAGAGTTGGGAAGGAGATCAAGAGTTTGAGACAGAGATCGGGCCACATTCTTCTTCTTCTAGTTTTTTCTTCTCGTGGCCATGGCGATGTCAGCGGCGAGGGCGACGTTTTCCAGGACCCAGACAAGTTGGGCGGCGAGGTTGGTGCGGCTCCGGTCCTCCTCTGGCGGGAAGATGCTGAGCGAGGAGGAGGAGAAGGCCGCCGAGAAGAACGTGTACATCAAGGTACAGATATATACATACCCAAGCTCAGCAAGAGAGAGCAAGCTAGCGAGGCCGTGAAACTGACAAGATGGAGCTGTACATGCATGGCATGGTTTCAGGGCCCCAGCAGCAAAGGAGAGCAAGCAGCCCCGTAGACTCTACCCCACGCTCTGACGTGAAGCAGGCTACTGAAGGCTGGACATGGACCGTACGGCAGAGCCGTCGGCTTTCGAGAGAACGAAGGTTGATCCACCGCCTGTTGGTCGGCTTCTCCCTGGTTCTCGTCCTGGATGGGTACTACCATTATAGACGACATAGAGCCATCCAAAAAGACCCAAGACGTACGTCGTGGACTGGAGTGATTCGCCATGGATGCTTCGGATGATGATGATGATGATGATAATAAATCTTGGTCTCGCGTGAAACTGCTATACATACTTGTGTATATCCGAGGCTGAGATGATCTCTACTTGTCTGTTTTGCTCTTTCTCTCTCTAGTTGAAACACGCGAGCGCGCTCGTACGTACGTAGTTGATTTCAATACTATATCTTTTCAGTTGGAAATTGTTACTACTCCACTTTGATTGACCTTGTTGAGCCGTTTCTCATATGTGAATTATTCTTTTCGTTGGTTCTCGCTGAGTAATGACTGTTATTCTTTTAGTTGTTAAGCTCTCTCTGGTCTCCGCCTCTCCGGTGCTCGCTCGCCCGCTATCTTCGACAGTATTGAGAGAAGAGGGGACGACTTGTTGCCGGCCGGTGATTATATATAGCTCCATCGCCAGAAGTCGAGTGAAAGTCTGTGTGACGGCGGCAAGTTGGTTCATCGTGCCACGATTTGTCTCATGACACTGCACTGGGTAGGGTAAACAATACATTAACAGAGTCATGTGCTTAATTAAGGAGACTAATAATATACAGCTACAGGGGCTTCATGGAATCGTCCTCCTCAACTCCTCAGAAATCAACCGAAAATTCGTACAAATGCACCAATGTCATTGGACACACCACCATAGCCAACATGGCTACCCACACGAAACATAGACGCACAAAAAGACCCACATCAAGGTTGCCACATAGCATCATCATCATCACTCCTCCGCGAGCCAGCTGACTCCACATCAACACAACGAAATAGGATAACCCATCGGACACGCCCGGAAAACCGACTACCAAAGATCAGCCGCGACCCGACCTCAGGCATCATCTTTGCCAAACTTCACCCTTGGACCTTGCACAGCTGCCCGACATCAAGCCTCCTTCACCGAACCACTGGCTGTAGGCAACTCCGAGACGATGCTCCCAAGAAGGTAAGAGCCGCAGAAGCACCCCATCGCGTGATCCCAAATCTGAGGTTTCCCTCCGAAGTGAAGGCCCTAGGGAGGGGAGAGCACACCTCACGATGACGCTTCCAGGAAAGTCTGCAACACCCTTGGGCACCACCATCGCTGGCTCTAGACAAATCGGAGCAAGGATTTCTCCCAGAGATGCTCAACACCATCACCCTAAAATGGCCGCCCACAAGCTACTACCATGCGCGCCGAAGCCCGCCGACCATCATCCCCGCCAAAGCCAACCCTGCACCACCAGTTCGAGAATGCCACTGCAGCACTGAGCTGCAACTAGAACACCGAGCCGCGGCTTGAAGCGATGCACCGGAATCCTCTCCACGCTGCCCAATCATCCACCGTGGCCACCTCCTCCTGCGACGTGCGAGCCTCCGCCAGCATTTCTGTGGCCGCCCCGCGATACGCGTCGACGACGACCTGCGCCACGTTCAGCGTGGCGTCGACCTCACGCGCAACTTCCACGTCATGCGTCGCCTCCGCCACTAGCAGCTCCTCCTCCCGCTCCAGCGAGGCGACAAAGGCCGGCTCGTCCTCCTTAGGGTAGCAGCGGCAAGCCAGCTGGCCGATCCTTGCCCTGGTGGTGATCTTGCGGTGAGGCATTGTTGGTATGTGGGTGGCTTTGGGGTTGCCCGCCCCCTCGCCGTGCCGGCTATCTATATAGCCCCACGGAGGGGCGGGCACCGAGATGTTGCCGTGCACCTAACTTTGCGCGCGCGGGAAAACCTCGGCGGGAACATGTTTTCCCACCATCCGGGCTGGAAGCCTAGCCAGCGGCGTCAACGGGACGTTAATCGTCATTACTACCGCTAGTGACGATGACGTTGTGGGTGGGGCCGGTCAAATGGGTAGGTCCGCTGGTGGCACTCCGTACCCCAAATGGACTAGGCCAAAAAAAAGGCCTCGTTTTGTGTCCGTGAATCGACCCAACCGGATTGATTCGGACATATCCTGTGTCTAAAATGGGTCAGCGATGCCCTTAACGCTGTTGTTGTGGAGATGCAAGGACTTGGACGTTAGTCTGCCAAAATTGGAGTTGGAGATGGAGAGACTCGTCTGGTCGCTGCGCCTCCTTATTCATCGAATCTGGAAGAAAAGGAGCCAAACTAACATGTGCATTCACACATGCATATGGTGGTCAGATGTGCACACTATCCTGCGGGAATATATTTTTGATAGTGGACCAACTAGCTAGCTTGTTAAACAACGTCTAATGTGCACACTAGCCTGCAGGAATATTTTTTCTTTGATAGTGGACCAACTAGCTAGCTTGTTAAACAATGAATGTTGAAATAAGTTGTGACAAAGCAGAGAGTAATCTTGCCAATAATCATTGGTGATGGAAACAGACATCTATTTTTTTTTGCAGGGATGGAAAGAGACATCTAAACTGCCTAGCGTTGAAGGAAATGAACTGGAAGCTTGGTCGATCGTAGCAAATCAATCGAAAGAGACATTGCATACGTGAAAAGGACGAGACACTCCTCCTGCTCTCATATCATATGCTGTTGGTGCTGCCACTGAGCGAACCAAGCTAGAAGCCAGGCACCTCCTCCTACACACAAAGACGATGGGTGAGCCTGCCAGAGTCGCCATGATCCTCTTCACGACATGCTCCCTTCTAGTACTATTCCACCAGAGTTCGTCGGCTCCGGCCTCGGCGGGCACCCTCTGCATCCCCACCGAGCGGGACGCGCTTCTCGACTTCAAGGCCGGCCTCACCGACCCGGGCAACTTCCTCTCGTCGTGGCAAGGCGCCGACTGCTGCCAATGGAAGGGCGTCGAGTGCAGCAACCGGACCCTCGGCGGCCACGTCGTCACGCTCACACTCAACAGCGCGTGGGCATACGGTCCGAGTCCGGAGCTCATCGGAGGTGAGATACGCTCATCCTTGCTCACTTTACAACATCTCGAGCGGCTCGACCTCTCGGAGAATGACTTCGGTGGCAGACCCATCCCGGAGTTCATCGGCGCCCTCCGGAGCCTCACGGATCTCATCCTCTCCAACTCCAATTTCGGCGGCCGCATTCCTCCCCACCTCGGCAACCTCTCCAATCTGATCAACCTCCAGCTCACGACCAACGTGCCACAAACAGGCCAGCTCAGCTCGCCCGATCTCGCATGGATGACCCACCTAGGGAAGCTCCAGTTCCTCGGCTTGGCTACGGTGGACCTCAGCGCCGCCGTCGACTGGGTTCATGATCTCAACATGCTTCCCTCTCTCAAAGTCATTTATTTAAGCTTCTGTGGGCTCCGGAGCATCACTATGCCTCCTCCACTACATTCCAACCTCACATCGCTCGAAAA
Source organism: Avena insularis (assembly GCA_023614405.1). NCBI lineage: Eukaryota > Viridiplantae > Streptophyta > Magnoliopsida > Poales > Poaceae > Avena > Avena insularis. The sequence goes on from CM042692.1 coordinate 540,791,342, forward strand.
CCTCTTCATGAGTTGGAACCCCTTCAACAGATCTATTGCTTCCACCAATTTCGTTTGGAACCTGCCTAGCCTCCAAGCGCTATCCATGATGCACTGCGGTTTCCATGGTTCTTTCCCAGACGCAGCGGGGAACTTGACCTCCCTTCAAGAACTGTATCTTGATGGAAACCACATCACCGGCGCAAACACATTTCCGTCCACCTTCAAGAAACTCGACAACCTGCAGGTGCTCAGATTAACACAGAACTTCATCAACATGGACGTGGCGGAGATGCTGGACCAGTTGCCATCACATGCGTTGGAGATGCTATCTCTGGACGACAACAATTTGACAGGGAGCTTACCAACTCAGCTAGGTCACTTTAGCAGCTTGACATGGCTCATGCTCAGAAACAATAAGATTTCTGGAGAGATACCAGTTGGTATACGGGAACTCACAAAGTTGAAAGGCTTGTGGCTAAGCGCTAACAGATTACATGGTACAATCACTGAGCAGCATTTCTCGCAGCTGGGTGGCCCGTTGGAAGTTTTGGATATCAGTTCTAACCAGCTTGTTGGCCCGATTCCAACAACATTTCCACCCAACCTAACATCATTGGACCTATCTAGAAACAATCTAACGGGAACACTTCCATCAGAGATTGGAAAATCAATAATGCTGCAGGCTCTCATTCTGTTCAACAACTCCTTGTCTGGAACTATCCCCTGCTCCCTGCTTCGGTTGCGACAGTTGATGTTTCTGGACCTATCAAAAAACCAGCTAAGCGGTACATTGCCCAGTTGCCCTCAACAATATGAAACCTCAAACATTACCCTGCTTAATTTGAACAACAACTATTTTTCCGGAGCCTTCCCTATATTTCTTCAGAGTTGTGGACAGCTAAAATTTCTTGACCTGGCATACAACCAATTTTCGGGGAGCTTGCCAACATGGATTCAGTCAAAGTTACCATATTTGGCACTTTTGCGGTTGCGCTCAAACAAGTTCTCTGGTGGCATCCCTGATCAACTAACTGGGATGAAGGCGCTTCAGTATTTGGACATTGCATGCAACAACATATCAGGCAACATACCGCAATCAATTGGGAATCTTGCAGCTATGGCTCTTACTCCCAATAATAGTGGTTCTCTTTCCCAAGTTGTCAATTTTGGGATCAACACTATGTTCGAGAAAACTACCGCCTATACTGATGGTTTACAGGTGAACATAAAAGGTCAACAACTTGAGTATACCAGTGGAATCATATACATGGTATCCATTGATTTGTCTTGCAACAGTTTAACCGGGCAGATTCCTCAAGAGATTGTCATGCTCGTTGCATTGAAGAACTTAAACTTGTCGGGGAATAGCCTGAATGACATAATTCCCCAAAGTATTGGTGAGCTACGTGAATTAGAATCTTTTGACCTCTCATATAATCGGCTCTACGGTGAAATTCCTGCTGGTTTATCAGCTCTGTCGTCACTGACCAGATTGAACTTGTCATATAACAATCTGACAGGGGCGATACCGTCTGGGAACCAATTACGAACCCTAGATGATCAAGAATCTATTTACATCGGCAATCCTGGTTTATGTGGTCCACCTCTCACAAGAAACTGCTCGGGAAGTGGCATGACTCCACTTGCCCCTGAAGAACACCAAGGCATGCACGATGTGGTTTCGCTTTACCTCGGCATGTGCATAGGATTTGTGGCAGGTCTCTGGATTGTCTTCTGTGGCTTCTTATTCAAGAGGAAATGGAGAGTTAAGTGTTTCTTATTTTCGGACCACATGTATGATTGGGTTTACATGCAAGTAGCCGTGGGGTGGACTTCATTGGCAAGAAAATTCCGTGGAGGATGAGATAACACTTGAGCTTCTATCTTTGGTAACTATGCTATGCGAAAGAACAGATCGAATTAATAATTATGTGCCCACTATTTTCTTTGGTACCGTGTAACTTAGGATGCACAACTGTGACATCACTTCATTTTAAGACGAATGTGTAGGCATGTATACTCACATGTGTAACTTTTTTAGAAGACATAGTTATTTACAACTGCGCTAAGCTGCGGTATGAATTCACACAAGTGCTTCCCTTATGTTGTAAGTTGTAACCATTTCCATTGTAACTCCGATCAATGTGAGTATACATGCTCCCATGAACTACCGTTGGCGTCGTCATGAGTACCGTTGGCGTCGAATTCTGCACACCGGAACGCTAACAGATCGGACGACTGGACGCTTGCAATCCACAGAGGGATCATCCGTTCAATTCTAGCACCGAGTGGACACTCTCCTCGTGGCTGGAAGGGATACGCCTAGCTGTAGAGATCGACTCGTTCATCTTAAATATCTACACCGACCCGCATCCTCTTCCGCATCAAAGTCGGTATGATATCTGGATCTAATCCTGTTAGTGTCTTCATGTTTAAATCATGGTTGTTCATGTAGGGCGAAAATTATGTTCCGCATGCGCGAATCCCAACAGAATCATCGTACGAGTAGTTTTAATTAATCACGTGCGAAATGAGTTGAACACATACGATGAAACTACATAAATCGTTTGCAATCATACGGAAATGCAGACGGCCAATAAGGAAAACTCATTTGCCAAGGCCCATTATTTTGCATACAGCTGGATTTCCGGAATCGTATGCCCCTTCGCACACGGGAAGTTAATCGTGTGCGCAGTAGAGATCCATCGCCCACTCACTAGTAGAGACGATTCAATTTACCGTGTGTGAAGGGCAATTTCTACCGCGTTCAAAGGACTGGTCTGTACTAGTGGCAGATGTGCGCCTTCGCCGGCTTCTCAAGGCAAGAGCAAGGAGAAGGGCATGCCAGGACTGGACTAACTTGGGCAGTACAACCTCTTGGATGTCTACACCCGTGATGTGGTCAACCTTAGCGATAAGATTGCCAAGGCGATTGGCCTCGAGGACTAGTGGCAGAACATGCATTACTCCAGCACCATCCCCATCTCGAATGAGATCAACACCCTGGTGCTGGCAGAGACATGGAAGAGGGGCATATTAGACATGGTTAATACGCGGGTCAAGTGGATACTTAAGAAGAAGAGGATGTACGAGGATCTCGCGTTGATCGTCGACGACGACGCCGGGGTGGACCATATCATCCTCGTCTGGCATGTCGCCACAAATCTTTACCTTTCCATGTATCCCGAAAAGGAAGAGGACGGCACGGTCCGGAACACGATCAGCGTACCATCCAACCACATGTTGTTCCTCCTTGTGGTGGTGGTGCATCCCTACCTGCTTCCCGGAGTCGTCCGCCAGAGCCTCTACAAGGAGAAGTGCAAATATTTCATCAGCCGTGGCAGGGCCGGACCTCCATTGTTGAGAGAACGAGGCTTAATTTGGAGTTCTCCCACGGGAGTAGGCCGGGCTTTACTGATATACTACTCCCTCCTCCGATGATTTAGAACAAATACATCCTAAACAAAAAGGCTGCTCGATCTGTTCTACACTCAAGATTGCACACCATGACACCAGTACCTACAACAACAAGGCAACGTTGCCAAATGCATATTCAGACCTCTCATAAGTGGTTTTGAACATTGCTATATATAAATCCTGAAGTTTCGACACAATCTTGATTAACATGATTACACTGCAAGGGTGATACGAAAATACCGTAAAAGTTGATACGAAAATCCCGCCTCACCTGGATCAGACTCGGGGATGCTAGCACTAAGCTTTTTCACTCCCATGCGAATGGGCGGCGAAGAAAGGTGCACATCCAGAGCATCTCTACGGCTACGGGTCTGGCAATCAAGAAAGAAGACAAAGAGGCTGCACTTCTCCAGCACTTCCAGAGCCTGTTGGGATCGAAAGCAAGAAGGCAGTTGGGACTTAACTGGGAGGCGCTTGGATACGTGCCGCGGGACCTATCTAATCTTGAGGACACGTTCGAGGAAGCGGAGATCATGGAGGCCATTTTCTCGTTACCTTCGATCAAAGCCCCAGGCCCCGACGATTTCATTGGCGCTTTCTTCAAGAACTGCTGGGACATCATCAAGCATGACATCGTGGCGGCTATCACTCAGTTCACGAGTCTGCGGGGCAACTGTGCAAACTTGATTAACTCAGCCAACATCATCCTCATTTCCAAGAAGGCCGGTGCGTCCGTGATTGCCGACTATAGGCCGATCAGTTTAATCCACAGTTTATCAAAGATCTTCTCCAAGCTGATTACCACTAGGCTGGCGGGTATTTTGCCTGATCTAGTCTCCAAATGCCAGAGTGCTTTCGTTAAAAAGAGAAGCATCCACGACAACTTCCTCCACGTGCAGAACCTGATCAAGGAGCTTCACGCCTCCAGGACTCCCAACCTTTTCCTTAAGCTCGACATCTCAAAGGCTTTCGACTCGGTGGGATGGGCCTACCTGCTTGAAGTCATGGTGGCGATCGGCTTCGGGCAGCTTTGGAGAGATTGGGTATGTCGATCCCTTGCCTCGGCAACCTCTCGGGTTCTTCTAAATGGCGACCCTGGAACCCCCTTTTCGCATGCCAAGGGTCTAAGGCAAGGGGATCCGCTATCCCTGATGCTCTTCATCCTCGCCATCGACCCCCTGCAAAGAATTCTCTCCCTGGCCACAAATCAAGGGATCCTGAGCCAGATCCGCTCGCGCACGCCCTGATACAGAATCTCGCTTTATGCGGACGACGCGGGAATCTTTGTCAGCCCCGTCAAAGAGGAGCTCCTGGCTGTGAAGGCCATCCTGGAATGCTTTGGGAAGGCCAGCGGGCTCGTCACCAACATGACCAAGACGGAGATCTTCCCTATCAGATGTGCAGACATCGACCTTGAGGACGTACTGCACGCCTTCACGGCAAAGATTGCCGGCTTCCCAGGAAGATACCTGGGGCTGCCTCTTCACTACCGCCGTCTTCGAAAGATCGACCTTCAACCCCTAATCGACAAAATTTCTGGAAAGCTTCCTGGGTGGATGGGAAAGAATATCGCACGCCCAGGAAGGATCGCTCTCGCCAAATCCGTCCTTATGGCCACTGCGGTTTACCACGCCACGGCTATCCCCCTCTCCAAATGGGCCAGAGATAAGATCACTCGCGCCGCGAGAAATTTCATTTGGGCGGGTGAAGAAGGGGAGCACGCTGCTAAGGGCAAGGCCTTGGTCAGCTGGGCAACGATCTGCAGGCCGAAAGGGCTGGGCGGACTGGGTATGCCAGACCTGTTAAGGCAAGGCCGCGCCCTCAGACTTCGGTGGCCTTGGTTGCAATGGACAAGACCTGGGCGGGCTCTGAACTTCCCTGCAATAAGAAGGACATGGCCTTGTTCAGAGCCGCAACTCAAGTCACCCTGGGTAATGGACAAACTGCTTCTTTTTGGCACGACAACTGGTCCAGTCTCGGCCCCATGTGCGACCTTCTGCCAGACCTTTACAATATCACGACAAGGAAGAATCGCGCAGTGGCCAAGGAATTCAACGAGAGCACATGGATCAGGTCCATCGCACGTCTAAACACCCCGGCACAGCTGAACCAGTACCTCCGCCTTTGGGAGATTGTTCAGAACACGACCCTGACGGCCGACCAAGCGGACACCATCAAGTGGATTCTGACTGCGGATGGAATCTACAGCGCCAGCTCTGCCTACCATTCTCAGTTCCTTGGGAGCCACCCTAAGTTTAAAGCAGAAAAAATTTGGAAGGCGCACGCGGAGCCGAAGTGCAAGCTTTTCGCTTGGCTGACACTACACAACAAACTGCTAACGGCTGACAACCTGGCATTGAGAGGATGGGATCATGACCCTGTATGCACCCTCTGCCTCAGTGCCCCCGAGACGGTTAACCATCTGCTTAAGGACTGCCCCTTCACGGCCGCGGTTTGGAGCCTCGCCCAGCTCTGGAGCAATAATACCGTGGGGGCTCTGGGCCTGGGGTTTCCCTCCATCTCAGACTGGTGGGACAGGATCACTGATGGTCACCCCGCAAAGGAGCGGCGTAAGATTAGCGGGCGTTTGCTTTATGTCATATGGAACGCCTGGAAGGAAAGGAATCGAAGAATCTTCACGGGGAAACGCCTAACCTTCGTTGAGGTCACGGAGATTGCTAGGGAAGACAGTACGCAGCGGGCTAGGGCCTTCGCGACGGTAGGCGAGGCAATCCCCGCGGAGCCAGATTAGAGGGTTTTTTGTGTTTTTGGCTCGTTTGGGTCCCACTCGGACGTCTCTGGCATGAACCTCACCATGCACCACACCCTGTACGTCTTGTTTGGGGTTTCCCTCTCACTTAATGAATAGGCAGTGCTCCTGCTGGTTGCTCAAAAAATATCCTATTTTTAAAAACTGTGACCACGTTGTACTCTACTTAATTAGTGATATTATATCTACGTGGCAACTTGGTCGTTGGGAGCGCGTCATGCATGGGTGGTAAGGAAACGAAAATGGTATACTTACGGACACCTTTCTACGGAACGTGGCTACGGACTGATGTGGTGGTGGTCAGTTGGTGCATATCGTTCTCTACTCCGTGATTTCAGGGACTCAAATCTTTCGCTGCTCTCCACGTCTGTCCGTAGCCAAAATTCTGTAACTATTTGTCCGTAGGTGTAGCATTACTCGTAAGGAAAAGCGTGCATGACACCGCAGCAGGAGGGGAGTTGCGTAAATCGGAAATTACGGACAAGCTCTTTGCCTAGGCATTATTGCATCCTCGAGGCAGGCGTTGAGATGGTACGCGGTGGCCTTGCCAAAGATATAGAGGAGGATCACATCCTTGTGTGGATGCAATCCGATGAGTCATCTGTAGTAAGACCAATGGAAACCGTACTGCAACAGATCCAGGTGGGCAGTGCTTTCATCCACGTCGACAAAGTTGTCCTCGTCTGAGTCCCACGAGTGCCGTGGACCCTTTTCGATTTTTATTGTTGGTCTTCCTCCCGCTGGGCCATACCGCCAGAGGTCCAAGTATCTTCATTCAATGTCACTAAGAGGTTCAAACAAGCTCATGGTAGCTTTTTTTTTTGACTGCCTTCCATGGCACCATGGGTTCTGTATGTAGTGACGAGTAACTTACAGGATGACAGTAAGGACTAAGGTTGGCCTCGTGTGTGAGTGTCCACCCTAATTTCCCATCAACTGGTTCATTCAGCACCCATACCTTTTTTTAGAAAAGAGCGTATATTAATATCAGAAGATACCAATTACACCAGTCTCTGCAATAACGTATTGCCCCAGCGGCCATACGGATGCACACAACCAAAAAAAGAAAGAAGAATTAAAAAAAAGAAAAATCCCGCTACAGTGACCCATTCGTTGAAACATCAGCACCCATACCTGAAGATGGTACATGTCGAGCGCCACGTAGTGAATCCCTTTCTCATAGTTGGCTACGACAGACCTAGTGGGAAGCGCGTAGATGTCATCTTCTTTACGGGTATCCCAGGCAGCCGGACCATATCGTATGTGTCTTGTGTGTTGCGTAAAATCATAAGGATGTTCATGTGGCAATGCACGTAGAGTGATCCCCGCCGGTACTCGGCCGACTTCCATATTTGTGGGTAGCTTTCGTGAGACTCGATCAATATGTCGCAGATGTGCTCGGGGGTGCAACGGCCAGGTGCAAACTCTCAGGTCTCCCACTTGTCGGTGTGTGATGACAACACCAGCAACGACATCACCTCATCTTTGGGCTTGTGGTTGCTCTGGTTGTTGAACTTGTGGTTGCTGGTTGCTCCGGTTGTTGAACTTCGACTTCTTCTTCGGGTTTTTGTTTTGCCCTCGGGTTGCAGGGCCACCACCTTCTTTTTAGGGTGGGGAAACGAAAACACCTCGTGATGCCGCGACACGGCTGGGTCAAAAGCGAGAAACACGCCTTCATGATTCATCATGTACCGCGATAGTGGACCCGTCGTTGGGGACGACAGGAGGGCGCAATGAGCCGTCGCTGGGTTGCACACACAATAGCACGGGTTCATGTGCTAGCAGCGGAGAAGCAGGAGACTGTTGCAGTGGTCCTTGATGACCCAGTGATGGTTGATGAGAGGGTACCGAAAGCCACCGTTCTCGTCTGTGTTGCTCGAGCGTGTCGACGACGGCACGGGGGCGAAGAAGGAGGATTCGTCGTCCTGCTCGTCATTGCTGGGGAAGATGCCGGGGAAGGCGCGCGGCGGGAAGAGCCGACGGAAGTGCGTCAGGAGGAGGCTGCTGTCGTCGATGGTGGCACACCACGCACGGCAGACGGTCCGGGACATGGCGAGCGGGTGTAGGGGAAGGTGGTGCAGGATGTGGATGATCAGGTCGTGGGGCAAGTGGATGCCGCCGTCACCGTGGTGACGTCTATGGATGATCCGATCAGCTGGGTGGCGTCCGGAGCAGATCCTAAGGAGTTTTTTTTTTCGAAATGGGGATTGCCTCGGCCTCTGCATCCAAGGATGCACACCGCAGTTCCTAGGGAGTAGGGACACAAGACAAGGAGGGGCGTAGTAGAAATAGGCGAGCGGAGTCCTTCCGTCCGTAATCGAGTCTGATTCAAAGCGTACAGAGACATACACATACGTGTGTGAACCTTCCAAGTACACCTGGACAAACCTCCGGCCGGGTTTGGAAAATCCTCACCTGAAAAAGCGAGGCATGTGCCTGGCCTAGCCCGGCTGGCCTGAGATAAAAAATAGTCTTTTGCATTAATTTATGATTTTTGGTATAAAAATTACAACTATCTTTATTAAACTTTTGCTTTGGTGTCCCCTCTTTCCCAAATTTATGGAAACACAAAGACGGTCAGAACTGGTCGATACCCTTTCGATTTGGAATGCATGAATCCATGAAGGGTATCAACCAATCCTATGTTTTCTGTTTCGTAAATTTGGAAGAGAGAACTATTAAATTTCTTTACAACCTCATACATCATGCGGCCATCTTTTGGGCCATCCGATTTAATACTTAGAGCATCTCCACTCACCCCCATCCTCCGGTGTGGCTGTTTTTTGGCCCATATGGGGAGGGGGGAGGGTGGATATGTTCGCAAATTAGGGGGGGGGGGGGAGCCAGCCCCCTATACAAAAAATTCAACATGTTTATCAAATCAAACAAGTAATTCAACTAGTTCAATATAATAAATTCAACAAATTTATTAAATCAAACAAGCAATTCAACAAGTTTATCAAATCAAACAAGCAACTCAATAATCAATCGAGCTTGCAGCACACCGAATATCCTCTCCACATCCTTTTTGCAAGCCTCCTGCTATGTGGTAAACCAAGCTTTCTTTTATCCAGGCATAGGGTTTGAATTTTTTTTCACAAATGTTGACCATCTTGAGTAGATACCATTTGCCAAGTAGTAGCCCTTGTCATACTAGTGGCCATTGATCTCGAACTGCACTGGAGGAGCTGTGCCTTCAACAAGCTTGGTGAACACATTTGAATAATGCAACATGTTGATGCCATTGCTTGATCCTGGCATACCGAAGAAAGCATGCCAAATTCACAGATCCAGATCTGCCAAAGCCTCAAGCACCACACTGCATGATCTTTTGTGACCTTTGTACGTGTCCTGGTGCGCGAGTGGACAGTTCTTCCGTCCAATGCATATAATCAATGCTTCCAAGCATCTCTGGAAACCCCTTGTTGCATTCTGTTCTAATATCTGAGTTGTGTCTTATGCATTGCGTTTTCTCAGGTAATTCTTCTCATACACTGCCACAGTTGCCCTGCAAAACCTGTACATGCAGTCAATGGTTATGGACTCGGCCATGCAGATGTAGTCGTCATGTGTGTCTCCAGGAATTTCATATGCAAGCATTCAGAGAGCAACTGTGCATTTTTGGATTGTGGAGAAACTAAGCATACCGATGGCATCTCTCCTTAGTTTGAAGTAGTCGTCGAACTCTCTCAATTGCTCGACGATCTTCAGGAAAAGCTTCCGGCTCATTCTGAAATAGTGCAAAATATGACGTCTCCATGCAATGGGTCGTTGGCGAAGTAGTTGGCGTAGAGCATGCAGTATCCTTCCATACTCTGCCTCGACATGTTCTTGCACCTCCTAGGCTTCGAACCCATAGCGGACAAATTCTCATCGGCGCCGACGATAATGCCAAGGAGGGATGTGATGATCATGAGATGATTGTCGTCACCGACGGTGTCTTGGGCTCCAGCAGCAACGACGACTTCATGGTCCGTCAGAACGGCCAGCATCTCTTCCTCGTCTGAATCCATGCCTTTGTTAAACCGCCGAACACCTAATGGGCAGGGCGGTTGTGTGGCAGGTTGGGAGCTACCAGGAGGCGGAACGGCAACGGCGATGCAGGCGAGGAGGCGGCTCGGGAGGGCGTGGGGAGTATTTCCGGCGGCTACACGGGTATTTCTAGCAGACTGAACGGCCGACGGTGGCGAGGGGTGGTAGCGATGATGAGTTGCTGGGGTGGTGGTCGTGGGGGGAGGAAATGCAGAATAGGTGAGTTTGCGTGCGCGTGTTGCCGACAGGGCTGGCCCGTGTTGTTTTTCAGCTCCATTCGGCGCCCGTGTTAGCCCTCTGTGGGTTGGGTTCGTCCCGGTGGCGCCAGATAACAAAACAGGCCGTGCCGACGCGAAAAATAATTGGCTGACGGGCTAGGCGTAATTTTGAGCGCCGGCACCCCTGATAGCCCTTTAGGGAGCTTTAGGGCCCCCAGTGGAGATGCTCTTAGACCAGCCACACTGGTGGTGCGATTCAAGAAAAAGAATGAATCAACCTGGTATGACTGCAGTGTATGGAACTGCAGTGTATGGAACCGGCTAAACACTACATGGGACCCAACAGCTATAAAGAAATGAATAGATGTGCGGTGAGTTGTTCAGTTCAGTTTGGTATCAGAGTCTCTTCTCCTTTCTTCTTCCCCATGGCCAACTCCTCCTCTGTCAATGATGGTGTCTCCGACATGCTCATCTCCAGCCACCTCACAAACACTACCCTCCAGCTGATCCCCTCACAAACCCTGACTACGACGCGCATCAACTTATTGGACCATGGGACGTTCTCCTTCCAATGTATCAACACATGGTGTCTTCCGCGGTTTTTTTATACACTACACCCAGGGAACTGACCTCCCATTGGGAGTAGGAAACAAGAAGGCCCTCTCTATCGGGACAAATAGGAGTGGAATCGGATTCCTTCGAAGGCCCTTTCCTTCTTGGCAATGGATTTCAACTCTACCTTTATACTAACTAGCATGAGGGCCCTCGCAAATGCATTGGCACAATCTAGGTTGATTTTTTAGTGTGTTAAAATCCATCGGAAATATTTATACATTAGCGATTGTTATAGAAAATATAAATTATATAGCTATGATATACATATTTTGTTATACATAATGTCTTAGAGATGCCCAATCAAAAATATACAAGTTTGGCCATTATTTATGTCATTAAATAAATTTGGTAATACCGTTTATAAAAAATGATCTTGCTTTGTTTTGTGATGTTTTAGTAAATATTTTACAAGTCAATAATAATAGCATACAAATTATTTCTAATGGGTGCAATACTATGTTTAACTTTTTTGAACTTAATATTAATGTTAACCCTACTATTCAATTCAGTTATTTTGCGTTCCAGCTCATTTATATTCTTCGTTTGATGTATCATAACTATACCCGTATGGATTTTGGCATCTTAGTTGGTCGACCTTTTCTTACATGATTGTAAATTCCAATGACTCGTGGCAAGTAGTATGTCTCTAGAATCATTATGCGCATCCTACGACTTCGGTCTTATATGTATTTTCAAACCATGTAATATTATTTTGATGTTTAAGAATTATGTCTATAAGTTCTATATTATTCGTGGTTACTAAATTTTTTTTTGTACTATTCGGGGTATTTATATTTTGAGGGAATTCATTCGGTGATTTATGTATATATGTCAGTACAAATCAGTCTAATTTTGCAGCATCTCATTTTTTTTCCTGCAAGGCTGCCACCGTATTGTAAATAAATACTCCTATATCTTGACACGATGCGCACAGAAGCTAAAATCGTATCGTACCGATACGCTGGGAGTTTTTCCGTCATTATCCATCAGCCTTAGATTTGGCTTCCTGGACTCGTATCAATCAGTTTTATAGTTTTTCTTTTTACCATCGAGGGACGTTTTGGAGTTGGCTGCATACGATATGGTCCGTATGGATCAGGTTTTGAGTTTTTAGACTAGCACAAATACCCGTGCGTTGCAACGGGATAAAAAAATCCGCTTGAGGTGACTGCACTATTTTATTAAAATAATATGTTTTATTTATTTATTTTGAATTTTAATACACGAATTTTAAAATTTGCAAAAATAGCGTATTGTGTGTGTGGCCGAAACTGAGTGGGCCAAACCAACTGGACCATCCCATCCAGGTCGCTGCATCCGGCGTGCACATTAGGTGTGGCTGACACCGACTGGCCTAGCGCCGATTGGTCAAAACCGATAATGTGCTAGATTTGCAAATTTCTAAATTCGCATATTATATTTCAAAATTAATAAAAAAATTAGCGGGTGACTGCGGTCTAAATTAATTTTCTACTAGCTTGTTTCAACCAAATTCAATGAAGTGAACTAGGGTGATGGAAGATCAAAGAAACCAGTTGTCCATTTTATTTAGCTGAAATATTTATGACAGATACACTGATGAATCTAATGACTAAAGAATCCTCATCTCTCTTACTTTCTCTAAGCCACACCTCCTCCTCTGAGATCTCTTTCCGCTTGCTGTTTCTCCCCGGCGTCAGTGGTATCCTGTGCCTTGTGCCGCCGAGCAGTGGTCGACTTGCGATGACCCTATGCTTTGCCCCGCTTATGGAGGATCGATATGGGGAAGTGGATAGCATCGTTTTTGCCTCCGATTCATCCTCTTGACCCTCCTATCGTCCCTCTCCAGCTCCCGCCGCCGTCCCCAGGGATAGACGGGTCGTCGGTGTTTTCAGATCTCGCCCTATGCCAAACAGTCGGCGACGTCCTCCCCGAGGTAGTCCAGATGCGGGGGCACAGGGTTTCAGAATCCGGAGGCGCCGGGGCAAGAACTGTTGGAGATATGCCCTAGAGGTAATAATAAATGTAGTTATTATTATATATCTTTGTGTTTATGATAAATGTTTACATTCATGCTATAATAGTATTAACAAGGAAACCATTAATACTTGTGTGATTTGTAAACTTAATTTGAAGTCCCTAGTATAGCCTCTATACTTCACTAGCTTGTTGGTTGATTGATGATGTGGTTTCTTTGTCATGAACATTGAGATGTTATCAACAACAAGATCATATCGTTAGGAGAATGATATGGTGGACATACTCCTATAGACAAGCGTAGCATAAAGATCAAGTCATTTCAATAGTTCAATTGCTATATGCTTTCTGATACATAGTAACCTAATTCCTTCGACCATGAGATCATGCATATCACCTTTACTGGATGGATGCTTTGATGTCATCAAACACCACACCGTAACAGGGTGGCTATAAAGGTGGCATTGAGTGTTTGGAAAGTATTGGTTGAAACACATGGATCAAGAGTGGGATTTGTCCATCCACATGACGGATAGATATTCTCTGGGCCCTCTCGGTGAAATGTCATCCAATTAGCTTGCAAGCATGTGACTTGGTCACAAGGGATAACATATCACGGGAACGAGAAAAGAGTACTTATCAGTAACGAGGATGAACTAGGTATGCAGAGATACCGACGATCATAACCTCGGATAAGTAACATATCGTGAGACAAAGGGAAATTGGTATCGTATGTAAGTGGTTCATTCGATCGCAAAGTAATCGTAGAAATATGTGGGAGCCATATGAATTTCCAGATTCCTCTATTGGTTATTGTTCGGAGAAGTGTCTCGATCATGTCTGCATAATTCACGAACCGTAGGGAGACACACTTAAGGATTCGACGTTGTTTGAGTAGTTATGGTATTATGCGAAAGAGACCGAATGTTGTTCAGAGTCTCGGATGGGATCCAGGATATCACGAGGTGATCCGGAATGGTCCGGAGAATAAGATTCATATAAGGAAAGTCCTGCTTTGAGTAGCGGAATGATTCCGTGTTTTCATCGAACATTCTAGAAGGTCCTTAATGTCCCAAGACTCCGGAGGGGGAAGGGTACATGAGTGTGTCATTACATATTGGAATGATTGCATCATGTACTAAGTATTCTTGCTGTCCCAAATAAAGGATTTATTTAAATCCTAAATTGAAAAGTCAAACGGCTAGTTTGAAAGTCAAACGGCAGTTTTGGGAAGTGGGAAAAGAGGAGGAGAGGTGGAGGCCGAGTTGGAGGAGGGTTCCTCCCCTTGGCCGGCGCACCTCCCTAGGCCGAGTTGGGGAGGAACTCCTCCCCTTGGCCGGCCAGCCCTCCAACCTATATAAGGAGGGGCAGGGCTCCCCTCCTAGATACACAAGTTTCCTATCCTCTAAACTAAACCCTAGATCTAGACCCCGGTTTAGAGCTATTCGGTTTAGAGCCTTCTAATTGGTTTAGAGCCTTCTAATTGGTGTGTCTAATTATTAGACCACTAATAGCCTCTCTCATAAGCTCCACCATACTCGCACCGGCTTAAGGCGGCCTCATGATTTCCCTCTACCTCCGGTACCACTGCCAGGCCGCCGAATCGCGAGGAGAGTGCTACAACCTCCGCCTCACTGAACAAGGGAGAGGAAGGTCTTCGCCGAATCGAACGCAGTGACCGATCAAGGAGCGCTATGAACGCTGCGCCGGAAGGATCGCCTCACGATCTTGAGATCGGAAAGAGTACTACATCACCCACGAGAATCTGCCTCGTTAAACACTTTGGAATCTTCGAGGGTGAGTTATTCCATCGACTCGCTGCTGCAATCTAGTAGATAGATCTTGGCTTGTTTGTTTGTATGCGATAGAAAAATTTTTGTTTTCCATGCTACGAACCCCTACAAAGGGTATCGAGCCGTGTCTATATGTAGATCTGTTGCACGAGTAGAACACAATGGTCATTGTGGGCGTTGATGCTTTTATTGTAGATTGCTTTTGTGTACTTTGCATCTTGCGGTATGTTGGGATGAAGCGTCTGCTAACCTTACATGACATCGCTCATGAGACTTGCTCCACGCTTGACATGCAACCTGCTTTGCATAAGTGGCTTTATGGGTGTTTCTCCTAGCATAGTAAAGATCCAATTTACAACGAGTGATCAACAATGCTAGTATCAATGTTGTGGTTCTTGTTCGTAGTTAGAACGACACTTATTGAAAGCCCCAAACCACGAAATATGCAAAGAAAGTAGAAGCGCCTAACTTTGTTTTGCAGGTGTGCAAAGGATGTGATATGGCCATGATTGTGATTATATTTGATGTATGCAATGTTCCTTATTGTAAGTTGGCAACCGCAGGAGCCATATGGTTGTCTTTAATTTCGTTAAGACCTCGTGTCTATTCAAATAGTTGTAATAGTTGAAGCTGGTGGACTACAACCATGAAGAAGCGCCATTGATCTTGATGCTATGCCGGTGATGATGGAGATCATATTCGTGCTTGAAGATGGAGATCGGAAGCACAAAGAAGAAAGGCCATATCATATCACATATTATGAATTGCATGTGATGTTAATCCTGTATGCATCTTGTATTGCTTAGTAGACGACGTAGCATTATAAGATGATCCTCATGCACATAAATTTCAAGTTCTAAAGTGTTCACCCTTAGTATGCACCGTTGCCAAAGCTTGCTGCTCAAGCACCACGTGATGATCGGGTGTCTTTGATTCCGGTGAATACAACGTAAGCAAGCCAGATTTGCTTATGCGGAAGCTAAGGTTTGATCTTGACGAGCCTAGCATGTACGCACATGGCCTCAGAACACGGATCGCCGAAAGGCAAAGCATGAATCATATAGTAGATATGATGAACATGATGATTGTTCGCCATTAAAACTATATCAGCTCTCGTGATGATCGGTGTTGATGTAGTGGATTTGGTCTGTGATCACTAAAACAATGTGAGGGATGTTGTTTTGAGTGGGAGTTCACCTAGTTTAATTTCATTAATTAATTTGAACTCAATTTGTCATAAACTTAGTCTAAACTATTGCAAATATGTTGTAGATCAATGGCAGCCCCTACCATCAATTTTAATGCTCCTAGAGAAAGAAAAGTTGAAAACAATGGAAGCAACTTCATGGATTGGTTCCGCAATTTGAGGATTGTCCTCACATGGTAATTTGACCTATGTGCTGGATGCACCGCTAGGTGACCCACCTGCTGATGCTACCGATGAAGTAAAGAATGTTTACCTCGCCTAAGAATCAAGACTCCATAGTTCAAAGTGTGCTATCTTGTATGGTTTAGAATCGAGCTCGTAAAAGGTTTGAAGAGTCGATCCATATGATATTGTCGAGGATCTCAAATTAATCTTTGAGACTCATGCGCAATTGAAAGTTATGAAGCTTCAAAAGTTCTTTAACTGCAAGATGGAAGAGGGTAGTCTGGCCGGAGCATGTGCTTAAGATGTCCGGGCACGCAAATAAACTTCAAAGTTTGGATATAGTGATTCCTAATACTTTGGGGGTTTACCGCATCCTCCAATCACTACCACCAAGTTACAAGAACTTTGTGATGAACTACAACATGCAGAACATGAACAAAGAGTTGCCAGAACTATTTGCTATGTTGAAATCTGCGTAAGTGGAGATCAAGAAAGAGCACCAAGTGTTGATGGTCAATAAGACCACCAAATTCAAGAAAGGCAAGTCTAAGCAGAAGGGACACTTCAAGAAGGGTGGTAAGAAAGTTACCACGCCGACAAAGAAGACCAAAGCTGGACCTAAGCCTGAAACTGAGTGTTTTTACTGCAAGGGAGAAGGTCACTGGAAGCGGAATTGCCCAAAGTACTTGGCGGATTTGAAGAACGGCAACATCAAGAAGAAAGGTATATCTGATATACATGTTATTGATGTGTATCTCACTAGTACTCGTAGTAGTGCTCGGGTATTTGATAATCGGGTTCGTTGCTCATATTTGTAACTCAAACAGAGCTGCAGAATCAAACGGAAGCTAGTGAAGAACGAGGTGACGATGCGCGTGGAAACGGATCAAAGGTTGATGTGATCGCTCGGCACGCTACCTCTTCATCTACCATCGGGATTAGTTTTATACTTAAATAATTGTTATTTGGTGCTCATAAGCATGAACATTATATCGTGATCTTGTTTATTAAGTAGACAGTTACTTGTTTTAATCCGAGAATAATGGTTGTTCGATTTATATGAGTAATGTGTTTTATGCACATGCACCTTTGATAGATGGTCTATTCATATTGAATCTCGATAGTAGAAATACACATATTAATAACATTGAAGCTAAACGTTTGAAATCAAGCGATGACTCGACCTATATGTGGCAATCGCTGCCTTGGTCACATTGAGTGAAGCGATGAAGAAACTCCATTCCGATGGACTTCTTGAATCACTTGAAAGATGCGAAGCATGTCCGATGGGTAAAATGACTAAGACTCCATTTTCAGATGATGGAGCGAGCTATGACTTATTGGAAATCATACATACCGATGTGTGTGGTCCAATGAGTGTAGCATCGCCAGTTGGTTATCGTTATGTTCTTACCTTCACGGATGATTTGAGTAGATATGGGTATATCTATTTCATGAAACATAAGTCCGAAACTTTCGAGAAGTTTAAGGAGTTTCAAAGTGAGGTAGAGAATCAACGTAACAAGAAGATTAAATTTCTACGCTCGATCGTGGAGGTGAATATCTAAGTTACGAAGTTTGGCAGCATTTAAGGAAATGTGGAATACTTTCAGCTTGACACCGGAACACCACAACAGAATGGTGTGTCCGAACGTCAGAATCGAATCTCTTAGATATGGTTCGCTCTATGATATCACTTACGGATCTACCACTATCATTTTGGGGTTATGCATTAGAAACAGCCATTCACTTTAAATAGGGCACCGCCTAAATCCGTTGAAACGACACCATATGAATTATGGTTTGGGAAGAAACCTAAATTGTCGCTCCTTAAAGTTTGGGGATGCGGCCTATGTAAAGAAGTTACAGCCGACAAGCTTGAACCCAAAGCGGAAAAATGCGTCTTCATAGGATACCCGAAGGAAACTATTGGGTATACCTTCTATCATAGATCCGAAGGCAAAATCTTCGTTGCCAAGAATGGATCCTTTCTAGAGAAACCATTAATACTTGTGTGATTTGTAGTTATTATTATATATCTTTGTGTTTATGATAAATGTTTACATTCATGCTATAATAGTATTAACAAGGAAACCATTAATACTTGTGTGATTTGTAAACTTAATTTGAAGTCCCTAGTATAGCCTCTATACTTCACTAGCTTGTTGGTTGATTGATGATGTGGTTTCTTTGTCATGAACATTGAGATGTTATCAACAACAAGATCATATCGTTAGGAGAATGATATGGTGGACATACTCCTATAGACAAGCGTAGCATAAAGATCAAGTCATTTCAATAGTTCAATTGCTATATGCTTTCTGATACATAGTAACCTAATTCCTTCGACCATGAGATCATGCATATCACCTTTACTGGATGGATGCTTTGATGTCATCAAACACCACACCGTAACAGGGTGGCTATAAAGGTGGCATTGAGTGTTTGGAAAGTATTGGTTGAAACACATGGATCAAGAGTGGGATTTGTCCATCCACATGACGGATAGATATTCTCTGGGCCCTCTCGGTGAAATGTCATCCAATTAGCTTGCAAGCATGTGACTTGGTCACAATGGATCACATATCACGGGAACGAGAAAAGAGTACTTATCAGTAACGAGGATGAACTAGGTATGTAGAGATACCGACGATCATAACCTCGGATAAGTAACATATCGTGAGACAAAGGGAAATTGGTATCGTATGTAAGTGGTTCATTCGATCGCAAAGTAATCGAGAAATATGTGGGAGCCATATGAATTTCCAGATTCCTCTATTGGTTATTGTTCGAGAAGTGTCTCGATCATGTCCGCATAATTCACGAACCGTAGGGAGACACACTTAAGGATTCGACGTTGTTTGAGTAGTTATGGTATTATGAGAAAGAGACCGAATGTTGTTCGAGTCTCGGATGGGATCCAGATATCACGAGGTGATCCGGAATGGTCCGGAGAATAAGATTCATATAAGGAAAGTCCTGCTTTGAGTAGCGGAATGATTCCGTGTTTTCATCGAACATTCTAGAAGGTCCTGAATGTCCCAAGACCGGAGGGAAGGGTACATGAGTGTGTCATTACATATTGGAATGATTGCATCATGTACTAAGTATTCTTGTTGTCCCAAATAAAGGATTTATTTAAACCTAAATTGAAAAGTCAAACGCTAGTTTGAAAGTCAAACGGCAGCTTTGGGAAGTGGAAAGAGGAGGAGAGGTGGAGGCCGAGTTGGAGGAGGGTTCTCCCTGGCCTAAGACCTCCCTAGGCCGAGTTGGGGAGGAACTCCTCCCTTGGCCGGCCAGCCCTCCAACCTATATAAGGAGGGGCAGGGCTCCCCTCCTAGATACACAAGTTTCCTATCCTCTAAACTAAACCCTAGATCTAGACCCCGGTTTAGAGCTATTCGGTTTAGAGCCTTCTAATTGGTTTAGAGCCTTCTAATTGGTGTGTCTAATTACTAGACCACTAATAGCCTCTCTCATAAGCTCCACCATACTGCACCGCCTTAAGGCGAAGCCTGGGATTTCCCTCTACCTCCTGACCACGCCACTGCCAGCTTGGGAATCGCGAGGAGAGTGCTACAACCTCCGCCGCCATGGAACAAGGGAGAGGAAGGTCTTCGTCGAGTATCGAACGTGTGACTGATCAAGGAGCGCCATGAACGGGAACGCGCGGAAGGATCGTCATGCGATCTTGAGATCGAAAGAGTACGACTACATCACCCACGAGAATCAGCCTTAAACACTTTGGAATCTTCGAGGGTGAGTTATTCCATCGACTCGTTGCTGCAATCTAGTAGATAGATCTTGGCTTGTTTGTTTGTATGCGATAGAAAATTTTTGTTTTCCATGCTACGAACCCCTACAAGAACATGGGCACCGGCCGGCAAAAGTAGTAGCGTGGTGGGTAGCACCTTCCAGCCTTGCAGGAACCAGATGCGCGCATGGCACTCTGGAAGTTTCAGGATTGGGGATTTTCACAGATTCTCTGGCGGCGCATGTTCGACTCGATTCACGCAATTGAGAGGATGAATCAGATGGATAGACTAAACTCCTGCATCAAGTAACTCGATCAAGTCTCCGGAGGCCTTGATTCACCGTTGGCGGACCTGAATCAAGCGGCAGTAGGCGTGAATCGGCCTTACGGGGGAAAGAGGCTCGAGCTGGGTCTGCTCGCTAAGAAGAAAAGAATAGACGAACCGGTACGGTGGCAAGAGTGTGTAATATGCAATTTGGTGGGAGGGTAAAACGGTCCTAAAACATATATGGTTGACAGAAGCGTTCCATCCTTTATAATAATATAATAATAATAATAGAGAACCAACCCGTGGTTGGATGGTTAGGAGGGTAGTGGTACCCCCAGCCCACCAGAGTTCAAATCCCAGGTTTAACGCTTTGTTGTTTCATAAAGGCGGAATATTATTTCAGTGGGAGGCGACGTTTCCGTCGATAGCGAGCCTATGATGACTTCATCAATCTCAAGATCCGCCGGCTCAGTCTCTCGGAGGTGCTCATAGGGGTAGGGTGTGTGTGCGTGTGGTCATAAGGGTAAGTGTATGTACGCATTGTGAGCGTCTGCGTTCATACTGTGTTTCTCAAAAAAATAAATTAATAATAATATATAGTGAAGGGATAGGGATCTATCTACTAATTTCTTCCCAGGTAGGTTGGTCCTCCACCATATTTTCCGTCCGCTTTTTGTTTGGACGGTTTTGCCCCTGCTGGTTTGAGTTATTTACCCGCAATGCCACCAAGTGGAATAACTGTTCGGTCCGCCGACCCCTGCCGACCCCTGTCAACCCCCTCTGTTCCCCTCCATTATTTCACGCCACCGCCGCCTCCCGTCCACCTCCTACCAGCCTCTCGCCGATCTCCACGGCGGTTCCCAACTCCATGTGCCGGCGCGCTCCTTCGGTGAGGGAGGCTAGCCGTCAGAGCCGTGAAATCCTCTTTTCCCCTCTACTGTGCTCTGCTTCTTCCCCGCAAAAATCCTCCTACGAGAGAGAGAGTCTCACGAGCACGCCCGCGCCAAGATGTGCGCGGGGATGGAACCGCCGCGTAGCCCACTTCTTCCTTGCTGAAGCCAGGAGCCAGAGGCGCCCAGGAACAAGTGCAGCGTCAAGATCTTCCCGCTGATGTCCCTGCCCATCTCTCCTCCATGGCCACCAAGCTATGGTCCAGCGAGGAAGTGAGGAGGCACCCCCCTCCTCCGACCTCCCTCATCTCCCGAACGCCACCACCTACCCCCGAGTGTGGGGCGAGCTGCGCCGCCCGGCCTGGACACGAATTTAGAGTTCCGCTTTGATCTGTTGAATGTGTCGGAGCTAGCACATTGGGAGGACGGCAATTCAGTCAACGACGTCGTGACTAGCCACGAGATTTGTATCCGCCAATACTGTCGTCCCACGGCCTGGAGATCGAGAAGGAGATTGGAGGGCCATGCAACATCCTCGAGAAGATCATCCGGAACAAGATCTGCCTGCAAATCATATATTTTCGTGATGGAGGCTGACTATATTTTCGCGATGGAGGCTGCCTCCAACTTCTTCAGGTTATTGCTGCTCACCATCACAATCAATTTTCTTCCAATTCGGTGTTGCAATCAAACAACACATAGACGCACATCGAATTAAGCTTGTGCTCTCAATCTTGACGGGCCATACGCCACTATATATGTATACAGAATGAATAGTTTGCTACTTTTCTGATGTTTTGAGTTTATTGGAAATATCGCTTTCATTGTAAAGGAAGCCTGGATATGTCGTACTTTAGGGACGTGGTAAAATAGTTCAGACATCAAATCCACGCTGAATGGAGGATCAGAAGAACGAATTGAGATTCAGCATTCAGACAATGTTTTTGCGCATGTGTTGGCGCAGTTTCGTTGTGCTCACTTATGTAGTGCCGTTTTGACAGATTCAGTGTCAAACTGTGTTTCGAATCTGGTCTCGCGTGTAATGAAGCCCGTGCTACCTGATTAATACACAGTTGAGTTTTAATTTAAAAAGTCATCACTACTTGACTAACTCGAATCTGCAAAAAAAAATAGAAGTTGGCTGTTCCATTTCCACATTGGCAACAAACTTTAGATTTCGTATATTTGTAGGCACATCGGTATGTGCGTATATATAGTGAAAGTGAAAGAAGTACTGGATGGTTGACCAAAAATAAAGACGTATGCATTTTTGTCTTTTTCTTTTGCGGGAGATCTATGCAATGGTTGTACAAAGCCCTAGAAGGTTTTTATTATGAAAGGAAAATGATTATCAAACAATCACAATTGTTATGATAAAAATACTCGAATAAAACTAGGACCATGGTGCAATTTCTGTGCAAAAAATTGGACGAACTTCGTTCTAACACATAAAATCAAGAATCGGCAATGTCTAGCAGCAAAACAGTTGAATAAAATTCAGTCAAGCCTTGTGGTCGAGAATGTAAATGGCATATGATGGATTACCATGAAAAGAGATCTGAAACAAACTAATCAACTGAAGGCTTGACGACTGAATGCTAATCTGATATGGTTGTACTGAAAATTCTCTATGACAAGTCAGATTTCAAGTGTCGACTGAGCATATACAAAGATGATATAATATCAAATACTACGAAACTTTTTAGAACACATGAGCATGTGTTGAGTGTGCTATAAAAGTCTGAGTAAACGAGATCTTATCAAACTCTTGTTAGTTATTTTGACAGAGGAATCAGAGTGTATTTTCTATAGATTACGGTCAGAAAGAAAGAAACATGAATTCTAAGGAATGGTGTTTGTGTAATCATATGGCAACCAGATCGTCAGTTTGCCTCCCAGTTTTTTTACTTTACCTGGTCATGATTGTTTCATAGCTGATGAAACTTTTATGGTTGTGAGTTGCAGCCATTGATGTCTATAAATCTGAAACCATCGCCGCAGGAGTGGCACCCTAGGTGTTTAGCTCATATAAGGATTGTGCTAAATTGTTTATATTATTTGAATGCTTGAATGTAAAGCATACATTGGTTTCAATTTTCACGTACAACTATCTTCGTTACTTAAGTGAGTTTGGTTTCCTCTTTTATTGTGAATTGAAAACCTTATTTAGTTTTTCATTATATTCTCAAATCACTATAACAATAAGGGGATTCACTTTTCATAAGTAGATGCTATTGAATTTTTTGAGAGAGATGAAGTTTTTTGTTAAGTTATGTTCGGATAAACAATGGAAAAATAAATTTAAAAGGCCGTGGCAACGCACGGACATTCAACTAGTAGGGATAGATTTAGCCTCGTGTGCGTGTTGTACTAATTGGAACAATATTGGACTCTTGGGCACATCTGAACATGAGTTATTTGTGCTAATTGGGCTGGGCCCATAAGTACCGTGCATTATTCCTTATACAAGAGGGACATGTCACATGTTGGACTTTTTTTATATTTGGAGAACACGTGACCTGTTGAGTCCTTGACATATTGACCTTTTGCAGCAACTCCTGGAAAATGACAGCGAGTTGGGATCAGAAACTCCTGAAAAATTATATTGTACTTCAGCATGAAAAGGCACACATTTTATGACAAAGCAATAGAGCAACCTTCAGGTCCCAGAGCAAACACAAATAACATCTTCTAGTCCAGGCATTGACCAACATATTGAGCTAGATGTACTAGTTATACAAGCAGCCCTAGTAGTTTCCAAAACATGAAAAAAATATGTCCAACTTATAGATAGCATGTTACCCGTAGTGCTGCACAAACAAGATACAATTCTGAAGTAAAGAGACATAAACACACATATTTTAGCATGCTGGACAAGACTCATCACTCACCAGAGTCTCTTTGCTCACACTACACGGGTATAAAACCATTCAACCATATGTATATGTATCTGTATTAAAAGAACGCCGGAGAGAATGCTAAGAAAAACCACAGTCGGTGTCACCAACTGACCAAACATACTGATTTTGATACTTTTTTTTCGATCATTAAGAGAAATTAAATAAACAACCTAAAGTATAACCAGCTTAGCATTTAAACATACTGATTTTGATACTTCCCTTTTTTTGTCGAACATTAAGAGAAAATAAATAAACAATCAAAAATCATGCTTGCTGCAGCACTAGGGATGAAATCCATTTTTCACCCGTTCTGAATTATTTTGACAAGGAAACCTTTGCTGCTACTTTCCTACTAGCCTTTCCCCCGTTCGTGTATTGCTACATTTTTCTGTACCATAAAATAGTGAACAACGTCTATCGCTAGGCAACTTTTGTACATTTCAGTTCGGTGATAACCTAACAACTCAAGGGCTATCTAGGACCAGTATATGAATTCAGTCTCTACTATCGTAGTGGGCGTCATCTTTCCGTTTGACGGGATGACGAAGTGCGATAATGCTAAAGATGAAGATACGTATGTCCATTATTTAGGTGAAAAAAGGGTAACGTTCCAGATGTAAATATGAATCTTCTTAGATAGTTTTAGCACTCCCTCCGTCCCAAAATAGGTGTCGCAGATTTGTGAAAGTTTGGATTAATCTAGACATAATTAGTATATAGATACATCTAAATTTCGACAAATTCCCGATATCTGTTTTGAGACGGAGGGAGTAGTAGACTTGTAACTGAACATACAGTTTCCCTAGCTCGAATGTATGGACGTAGGTGGGATTAAAGGCATCATCTGCGTTTTCTGCTTCTAGTCTTTATCTATTAATCTGTTGACGTAATTTTAGTTGAAATGCTCAACAAAAATGTACATGACTGTCAATAAACTATAGTAGCTCAGACTCTCAGGCCATTTTGTAACTGTACACCATGAAATAAATTCAGAGAGAGATATTCAGGATCAAATGATGGTGAGGTATCGGCTAAGCTAGTTAGGTTCTGAAACCGACCAGTAAGGTGGGAAACAGCGCGAACCATGACAGTAGTAAAATTGGCTGTCAAATAGTAGCCTAACTTT
Organism: Avena insularis; assembly: GCA_023614405.1. Classification (NCBI taxonomy): domain Eukaryota; kingdom Viridiplantae; phylum Streptophyta; class Magnoliopsida; order Poales; family Poaceae; genus Avena; species Avena insularis. Next base: position 540,816,435 of record CM042692.1, read on the forward strand.
GGGTCATAAATACAAGGAATGATAAGTGATCTTTCTATGGCACAAGAATACGTGCAACTACTAGTGATAAGAGTGACTCAGCAACTTTTCTTTTACAACTGTATTGCTCCAGACAAGGAGGATTTTCTTTCGATTTCGATTATGTAGGTATAAAAATACAACTGCTTGTAATGGAAAAAATAAAACAGGAAAGTCTGCTTGCCGTAGACTATTGTTGAGTGCCGTGATTAAATCCCCATAAGTAACCAGATGTAATTTATTCATGGAGATAAATAGACTATGATACCCGTACACTCGGAACAGTTACAAACAAGTGCAACTTGCAAGTCATCTTTCAACAATACCAAGGAAAAAATGAAACACTTGTGGATTGGTAAATTTAAATGTTATAAGGCCACTAGATAACCTTTGGGAAAAACAAATAAAACCTTAAAATCTGCTACCGTAGACTATTGCTGAGTGCTGAGCTTAATCTCCATAAGTAACCAGGTGCAATAATTTATTCGTGGAGACAAATAGACCCCGACGCAAGTAGCACTCCTGCAATTTGAAAGTCATCATCAGTCAACAACAGAAAGAACAAATAAAAAATGAAACACATGTAGATTGCTCAATTTTAATTCTATAAGAAGGAGGCCACTAAATAATGTTTCGAAAAAAAACAAGACCGACATGAAAAAGGTAAAGTGAAACTCTGCATGCAGTTCAATACGAGCTACTCACCATGCTAGCTGCTTCAGATGAAAGGCGGTCCATTCAGGACATAACCCTCTAATGTGTCAAAGAAGGTATGCGGAAGAAGGGTTTGTTTGAGCGGAAGGGAACTAAGACGAAGGCCTTCACCATGAAAACTGGCAACCATCTTGCCATGGACGTCTATCTGAAGTAGCCACTCGCCGAATTTTGCTAGCCAAGAGATATGCCCACCCGAACATGGAACGACCACATTCCACTGGAATTGGAACTCTCCAAACTGCGTGGTGAGCTCCGCAGACGGAAATTCAATCCTGTGCCTGAAGGCCCATACCTCGCCTTGGTAATCCTCCATCATCCAGATATCCATTGTTACCTCACGCTCATCAAAGGAAGACATGCCAAGCATGCCACCACTCTCAAACATGTCGGCATCGAACGAAGCGACCGGAGAGCACATTTGCCGGAACGACTCAGCTGCGGTGTCGAATGCGGTTATGGTTTGGCCAGTGTACCAATGCAGGCTGCCACGGAACAGGACAGGTGGGGCGCCTATGTGTTCGCATGCTTCAGGGCACCTTATCTGCCTTGGCTGATCGGCAGAGCCTACTGTGAGGACGCAGAAGCCATCTTCGTTGAAGACGGGTAAGCCGTCTTCATCGCAATACCCAAGCATCAAGTCAATGAGAAGTCGGTACTCGCCGGTAGGGCTGTGTGCGTACATCCCCAAGATCCTGCACTCATCGTCATCGTCCTCAAGATCAAGCGGGGGCAGGGGAGCGTACTGACGAGTTGTTGGGTTGCAGACGTAGAATCGCCTGTCCTTGTCGGAGAGGATTAGGAGGCCATCACAGGAGGCCTCGAGATGGCCGAATACGGTGTCGTCGAGCTGGGCGACGGCCTGGAGCTGGTCGGCCTCTGCGCCATGGTCGAAGGGGATGATCTCAATGGCGCTCGTACGGTAGTCGCAGATGAGGGGAAGCGTGGGCTGGCGGGCGTGGTGTGCGAGGAGGAAGTTGCGGGTGGAGGTGACACGGCGCCAATTCCGACAGACGGCGCGGCAGCGGAGGAGGGGTTTGGGAGGCAGACGAGCAATGATCTCCCATATCAGGATCTCATCCGGGAGGCTGCGGGGGAGAGGCGGATCTGATTCTGCGGTGGTGGCCTCCGCCGCCATGGATTCCATAGCAGGAACAAGAGGATCGGTGGGTTTAGATGGTGGCCGCCGCCATGGATTGTGCCCCCTGGAACTGGAAGTAGTTAGGTAAATATATAGTACGTCTGCAGAGATGGTTTACAGGTTCTAACCCTACATACGTACGTACGGGCTGGGCTTAGCAAGTCTCAAACCGCCCATACATCACGCGTGTTCATCATCCACGAACAAATATCCGCATCAGCAACTGTTTTTTCTTTTTTTAAGAACCCAACATTTTATTGATCAAATAACATCAGTACAGAGTTTTGTCGTAGTGTGTAATTTTTATAGATGAGTCAACTGTACACATAGTGCACCTCTGTATAAATAAGTAACATAAGAAACGGCAAAGGCAGCCCGGAACACGGCAAAGGTGACACACGGCAAAAACCACACGTTATGGTTACATAGAGAAGATATAAGAACTTGACTATGTAGGTCCCCTTGTTTCCATGAGCATTGAGTCGAGATGCTCTTATCATGTTGTCAGACTACGTTGTAGCCGTAGCCTCTGTAATCGGTATAGTGACCTTGTTAACGAGTTTCGTGTAAAATAGAAAACAATGCTTTTGGGTAGTATAGAGCCCAGCCTAGCCTGAACTTTTTCTTTCTCTCGAGTCTCGACCCAGTGCTGTCGGGGTATCTTTTGACTTCCCATACAAACCTAGGAAGCCTAGAATGTTCACGCAAAGATTCTTCGCCAGGTGCATCACGTTGATTGCAGAGCGGACCTCATGCACTTTCCAATAGGTTAGCTCGCAAAATATTGATTTTTTATTCACATGGGTGCGTGTCCATCGATGTCTTTCGGAGCATGTTGTCCCCCAGAACCCTTTCCAAAGATTACATCTAAATACTTGACCATACCAAATACATCAGCACCAGTACAGGGACATGCTTCGTCCGGGTTTCTGCCTTGCCATTAAAATGCTTGGCTTTCTTCCTTAAGGGATGACTGGGCGGAAGAAAACAACGATTGTACGGGTGCACATTCTTCCTATATTTATCCAGATATATACTTTCAGTCTCATCGAAACAGTGTGTGCATGCATTGTATCCTTTGTTCGTCTGTCGTGAAATGTTACTAAGAGTAGGACAATCATTGATGGTTACGAACAACAACGCATGTAGGTCAAATTTCTGTTGTTTGTGCTCATCCCACACACGTACACCTTGTTTGGCCCACAACTATAAAAGTTTCTTAACTAATGGCCTTAGGTACACATCAATGTTGTTGCCGGGTTGCTTCAGGCCTTGGATGAGCACTGGCATCATAATGAACTTCCGCTTCATGCACAACCAAGGAGGAAGGTTGTAGATACATAGAGTCACGGGCCAGGTGTTGTGACTGCATCTCTGCTTCCCAAAAGGATTCATGCCATCAGTACTTAGGCCAAACCATAAGTTCCTTGCGTCACGAGCAAAATCCAGGAAGTCTCTCTCAATTTTTTTCCACCGCCGACCATCAGCAGGGTGCCCTTCCGTCTTTCTTACAGTCTTCCATGTGCCATCTCAACAACTTGGCACATGGAAGCGTGGGCTGGCGGGCGTGGTGTGCGAGGAGGAAGTTGCGGGTGGAGGTGACACGGCGCCAGTTCCGACAGACGGCGCGGCAGCGGAGGAGGGGTTTGGGAGGCAGACGAGCAATGATCTCCCATATCAGGATCTCATCCGGGAGGCTGCGGGGGAGAGGCGGATCTGATTCTGCTGTGGTGGCCTCCGCCGCCATGGATTCCGTAGCAGGAACAAGAGGATCGGTGGGTTTAGATGGTGGCCGCCGCCATGGATTGTGCACCCGGAAGTAGTTAGAGGACGGCGGAAGTAGTTAGGTAAATATATAGTACGTCTGCACAGATGGTTTACAGGTTCTAACCCTACATACGATACGTACGTACACCTAGCAAGTCTCAAACGGGCTGGGCTTAGCAAGTCTCAAACCGCCCATATATCATTATCGTACGTGTGTTCATCGTCCAGGAACAAAATATCCCTGGTATCCACATCAGCAACTGTTTTTTCTTTTTTAAGAACTCAGCATTTTATTGAGCAAATAACATCAATACAAAGTTTTGTCCAAGTATGTGTACTATCACGATTATGTAATCTTTGTATATGAGTCAATTGTACATAGTGCACCTCTGTATCTGTATAAATTAATAAATAAGTAACATTTCAGATGAATAGATGCGCGTGAGTGAAAGAAGAGAGCTCCAGTGTGTGGAGATCTAGGCGGACCTCGATGGGCGTGGCCGGTTAACTCTGCGCCCGGAGCGCTTGGGTCGCCAGCGGCGGTATCGGCCTCCCGGCGCGGATGGGTCGGGTCTAGGTTCCATTGCTTGGGTTCAGAGTCCGGCCGATGGGAGGAGACCTTGGCTGCGTGTGGCTCTCGAGAACCTGGAGGACGAGTCGGGCGAGCTGGGGTGGACTACCGTCTGCTGTCGGCGTAGGAAGACCGGGGAGGAGCTCCGGCAAGCCTTCTAGGAGGAGATTGGTTTTCCGACGGCGGCCTCAAGGTTTGGGAGCGTGGCTCTCCTTCTTCGCCGCCGCGACCGTCTTCCTCGCCTCCGGCAGCTAGGCGGAGCTCGGTGGCATCGCCGGTGGGGCTTCTCCTTAACCGGGGTCCCCGGATGAGGCCTTGGAAGGGGCAGCTGCCTCCCCGCAGGGCGTCCGCCCCTCCGGTGTTCGGCGCATTTCTTCCGGCGTCGATCAAGGGCGCTGATTGTGGGCGGGGGATGCCGCTAATCCCGCGAGCGGTTGAGGCGGGCGCTGAGGTGGAGGGGGACGTCATGCATGCGGGGGCAGGGGAGCATACTGACGAGTTGTTGGGTTGCAGACGTAGAATCGCCTGTCCTTGTCGGAGAGGATTAGGAGGCCATCACAGGAGGCCTCGATATGGCCGAATACGGTGTCGTCGAGCTGGGCGACGGCCTGGAGCTGGTCGGCCTCGGCGCCATGGTCGAAGGGGATGATCTCAATGGCGCTCGTACGGTAGTCGCAGATGAGGGGAAGCGTGGGCTGGCGGGCGTGGTGTGCGAGGAGGAAGTCGCGGGTGGAGGTGACGCGGCGCCAGTTCTGACAGACGGCACGGCAGCGGAGGAGGGGTTTGGGAGGCAGACGAGCAATGATCTCCCATATCAGGATCTCATCCGGGAGGCTGCGGGGGAGAGGCGGATCTGATTCTGCGGTGGTGGCCTCAGCCGCCATGGATTCCATAGCAGGAACAAGAGGATCGGTGGGTTTAGATGGTGGCCGCCGCCATGGGTGGGTAAATATATAGTAGTTAGGTAAATATATAGTACGTCTGCAGAGATGGTTTACAGGTTCTAACCCTACATACGTACGTACGGGCTGGGCTTAGCAAGTCTCAAACCGCCCATACATCACGCGTGTTCATCATCCACGAACAAATATCCGCATCAGCAACTGTTTTTTCTTTTTTTAAGAACCCAACATTTTATTGATCAAATAACATCAGTACAGAGTTTTGTCGTAGTGTGTAATTTTTATAGATGAGTCAACTGTACACATAGTGCACCTCTGTATAAATAAGTAACATAAGAAACGGCAAAGGCAGCCCGGAACACGGCAAAGGTTTTGCCGTGTGTCGACACACGGCAAAAACCACACGTTATGGTTACATAGAGAAGATATAAGAACTTGACTATGTAGGTCCCCTTGTTTCCATGAGCATTGAGTCGAGATGCTCTTATCATGTTGTCAGACTACGTTGTAGCCGTAGCCTCTGTAATCGGTATAGTGACCTTGTTAACGAGTTTCGTGTAAAATAGAAAACAATGCTTTTGGGTAGTATAGAGCCCAGCCTAGCCTGAACTTTTTCTTTCTCTCGAGTCTCGACCCAGTGCTGTCGGGGTATCTTTTGACTTCCCATACAAACCTAGGAAGCCTAGAATGTTCACGCAAAGATTCTTCGCCAGGTGCATCACGTCGATTGCAGAGCGGACCTCATGCACTTTCCAATAGGTTAGCTCGCAAAATATTGATTTTTTATTCACATGGGTGCGTGTCCATCGATGTCTTTCGGAGCATGTTGTCCCCCAGAACCCTTTCCAAAGATTACATCTAAATACTTGACCATACCAAATACATCAGCACCAGTACAGGGACATGCTTCGTCCGGGTTTCTGCCTTGCCATTAAAATGCTTGGCTTTCTTCCTTAAGGGATGACTGGGCGGAAGAAAACAACGATTGTACGGGTGCACATTCTTCCTATATTTATCCAGATATATACTTTCAGTCTCATCGAAACAGTGTGTGCATGCATTGTATCCTTTGTTCGTCTGTCGTGAAATGTTACTAAGAGTAGGACAATCATTGATGGTTACGAACAACAACGCATGTAGGTCAAATTTCTGTTGTTTGTGCTCATCCCACACACGTACACCTTGTTTGGCCCACAACTATAAAAGTTTCTTAACTAATGGCCTTAGGTACACATCAATGTTGTTGCCGGGTTGCTTCAGGCCTTGGATGAGCACTGGCATCATAATGAACTTCCGCTTCATGCACAACCAAGGAGGAAGGTTGTAGATACATAGAGTCACGGGCCAGGTGTTGTGACTGCATCTCTGCTTCCCAAAAGGATTCATGCCATCAGTACTTAGGCCAAACCATAAGTTCCTTGCGTCACGAGCAAAATCCAGGAAGTCTCTCTCAATTTTTTTCCACCGCCGACCATCAGCAGGGTGCCCTTCCGTCTTTCTTACAGTCTTCCATGTGCCATCTCAACAACTTGGCACATGGAAGCGTGGGCTGGCGGGTGTGGTGTGCGAGGAGGAAGTTGCGGGTGGAGGTGACACGGCGCCAGTTCCGACAGACGGCGCGGCAGCGGAGGAGGGGTTTGGGAGGCAGACGAGCAATGATCTCCCATATCAGGATCTCATCCGGGAGGCTGCGGGGGAGAGGCGGATCTGATTCTGCTGTGGTGGCCTCCGCCGCCATGGATTCCGTAGCAGGAACAAGAGGATCGGTGGGTTTAGATGGTGGCCGCCGCCATGGATTGTGCACCCGGAAGTAGTTAGAGGACGGCGGAAGTAGTTAGGTAAATATATAGTACGTCTGCACAGATGGTTTACAGGTTCTAACCCTACATACGATACGTACGTACACCTAGCAAGTCTCAAACGGGCTGGGCTTAGCAAGTCTCAAACCGCCCATATATCATTATCGTACGTGTGTTCATCGTCCAGGAACAAAATATCCCTGGTATCCACATCAGCAACTGTTTTTTCTTTTTTAAGAACTCAGCATTTTATTGAGCAAATAACATCAATACAAAGTTTTGTCCAAGTATGTGTACTATCACGATTATGTAATCTTTGTATATGAGTCAATTGTACACATAGTGCACCTCTGTATCTGTATAAATTAATAAATAAGTAACATATCAGATGAATAGATGCGCGGTGAGTGAAAGAAGAGAGCTCCAGTGTGTGGAGATCTAGGCGGACCTCGATGGGGCGTGGCCGCCGGTTAACTCTTGCGCCCGGAGCGCTTGGGTCGCCAGCGGCGGTATCGGCCTCCCCGGCGGCGGATGGGTCGGGGTCTAGGTTCCATTGCTTGGGTTCAGAGTCCGGTTCCGATGGGGAGGAGACCTTGGCTGCGCGTGTGGCTCTCGAGAACCTGGAGGACGAGTCGGGCGAGCTGGGGTGGACTACCGTCTGCTGTCGGCGTAGGAAGACCGGGGAGGAGCTCCGGCAAGCCTTCTAGGAGGAGATTGGTTTTCCGACGGCGGCCTCAAGGTTTGGGAGCGTGGCTCTCCTTCTTCGCCGCCGCGACCGTCTTCCTCGCCTCCGGCAGCTAGGCGGAGCTCGGTGGCATCGCCGGTGGGGCTTCTCCTTAACCGGGGTCCCCGGATGAGGCCTTGGAAGGGGCAGCTGCCTCCCCGCAGGGCGTCCGCCCCTCCGGTGTTCGGCGCATTTCTTCCGGCGTCGATCAAGGGCGCTGATTGTGGGCGGGGGATGCCGCTAATCCCGCGAGCGGTTGAGGCGGGCGCTGAGGTGGAGGGGGACGTCATGCATGCGGGTGGGGACGTCGATCGGACCCTTTCCGAGTCAGATCACTCCTGGCGTGCGGTGGCTAGAGTCTTAGGGCTAGGTCGGTCTCGGGAAGGAGTCCAACCGTATCTAGCCCCGTCTACATCTCCGCCTCCTGCATTTCCACTACTACCTATGTCGACATCGCCGCATCGCGCCTCCCCGCCGCCTCCTTCGTCCTCTTTGCCGCCTCACGCCTGCTCGCCGGCTCCGTCTTCATCGCCGCCTCCCGACTCCTCGCCGGCTCTTCGATCTTTCGCCCAGGCGGTGCTTGGGACTGCTCCGATGGCCGGCGCCTCAGGCCGCCCTAACTTGCCTGCGTTGGCGGCGACTGCTGTGCCTACTAGGGCGACGTCCCCCTCGTCTCTACCCCTGTGCATGGGGTGCAGTCGCCGGTGCGTCCTGTTGCGCCCGTGCCGGGAGGCGTGCCGCCGATTTCCACCACCGCCCAAGGACAGAATATTAGGGCTCGGCCTCCCTTTGCGTTGCAGCCATGTCCGAGTCAATTCGGAAATGGGCCGCCTCCTTTCTCCGGACCGCCGGGGATGCCGCCGCCGGGGGACTTCCAGCAGGGGATGGGAGGACGACCTCCTTTTCTGCCACAATTTGGCCAGCAGCCGCTGCAGCCACCGTTTCGAGGATAGCCGCCGAGTGGAGTACCCATGCCCTAGTAGGGGCTGTATCCGCAGTCTCCGCTGCACCAGCCATTTAATATTGGGGTCGGAGCTGTGGGTGCTGCGGTGCCGAAGCGGAAGACAAAAAAGAAGAAGCCATAGGTGGATCAGTAGTTGGCTTTGCAGTCTGTTCAGTACCAGCCACAGTTTCACCAGCAGTCAGTTGGACAGTATGGGTACCCCGCTAGGGCAGCGGGTGCTTCCTTCCAGACATCGGGGCAACAGGGGCCATACCAGTATAGTGTGGAGGAGACCGTTGATACTGCTATGCTGGTGGTTGCCACCTCGGAGGTTGTTTGTTATTGCACCGGGTTCTGCTACTGTGGGTAAGAAGAATCTGAAGGCTGTTCGCTGATGGAAGTGCATGGTTAATACTCATGCGACTAAGGACTGCAAGGTGGTTCACTACTGTTATATTTGTGATAATTCTTCTCATCCCACCTTGAGATGCCCTGTTCTCAAGCAACTACATCCTACTACCTACATGGCCGGTATTGGAAATGACAGGACTTTGTTTTCTCAGATTCCTGATAATGTGGTACATGATCATATGGGGACTTCTCAGTCTTCGATAGCTTTGGTGAGTGTGTCTGGACAGATGGTGATGGCAGATGTTGTCCAGCGACAGATTGCTAGGAGATGCCTGATGCGTGATCAGTGGAAGTGGGAGGCTTTGCCGCATGGAGAGGCAGCTTTCCTTGTGAGCTTCCTGTCGTTTGAGGATCTGGATAGGGTGGATGGGATTCAGGTGTCTGTGCCTCAAGACAATTCTCAACTAGCTTTCTCGTTTTTTCGTACAATGGAGGTGCCACATAAGTTTGAGCTCAAGTAGGTTTGGCTACACGTTGAGGGAGTTCCTCATTGTTGGCGCTCCTTCTGGGGTTTGTGGGATGTTGGTGGGCTCATGGGGATCACTCTGGATGTTGACTTGTTCAGTTTGCGACGGCGTGGAGTCCTTCGGATCCTGGTTGCAATGACTGACACCTCTGTTTTCTCGCAGCTGAGTGATGCTTTGGGGCATTACCTTAAGTCAGATGTTGTGGTTAAGCTTAAGGCCTACGAGCTTCATTTCAGGTTGGATCCTGCAGGTTATGTTCCGGAGTCGGAGTTCATTCCTTTCCTATGGAGGAAGAAGGATGAGGACCATGATGATGCAAATGGGAAGGGCCCCGATGATGCTATGGATTTGTCTGATTCGACCAGTGGTTTACAGGATGCTGGGGACGGCTCTTCTTCGGCCCAGCCTAGTCAGGGGGGCTCGGTGCCACCGTATTCCATTCAGAGGGCTCAGCTGTTGACACAGGGTTCTGAACATTTGATCACGGTCACTCCTTTTAATCCCAATCCCGCTACGCCGCGGGGAAAGGAAATTTTTGAGTCGCTTCCGGTGGCTCTCCTCTTCGTGGTGTCGCACCAGCTGCAGGATGCTTTGCGGGTGGCTTCTGCTGGGGCTCGGACTCCCCCACGGTCGACGTCCCCTATTCGTTGCAGACCTAATGTGATGGGTCGCTCTATTCCTTGCCGGGAGGGACCGGTGCTGGAACTGGTGCTTCAGGAGGTGGTCCATGGGTCTTCGGTGCGGAGATTGGCCCAGGAGGGGCTGGTCGACCGTTGTGCTACTCCGACCTCGCTGACTACAGCCCAGGACGCGCAACCTGGCTCTTCTTCGATCCAGGCAGGCGGCCTCGGGTTGATTGGGGAGCTGGGGTCTTCAATGGCCCGCACTGTGCTACTACCTACTGACGCATGTGGAGGGATGGTGGACGTTGGTCGTGGTCTGGCCGCCCAGGAGGGGTAGCCGGGCCATGCAGGCGATTTGGCTATGACGGGGATCCACTCGGGGGATGGCTTGGCTCGCTCTTGGTCGGGTCCGTCCCTTGGTGGTGGCGGACCGCAGGCTTCGGCACAGAGGAGTTCTAGGCATGGAGTCAACGCCTCTGGGGCTTCAGCTATGGATGAGGACTCGATGGTCAAGGCCATGCGGAGGAAGGTAGAGAAGAACCTCGACTCGCAGGGTATAATGAATTCTTCAAAGTCTTTCCTTTCTTTCTCCAATTCGTCTACTGTTGATAAGCTTGCTAATGTTGGTGTTAGTATGGGTAGATCTGTTAAGGATGCTTCTTTCTCTAGTTCTATGTTGAGAGGTATGGAGGTTGACCGTTTAACGGTTACTCCTAAGACTCTTGTTGTTTCTGATCCTTCACCGATTGAGAAGGAGGAGTTGCATGCCACAGTAGATGGTCAACTCCTTTCTCACTTAGTTGGTGAAGTATCAGAGGTGGGCTTTGATGAGACTGAGCTAGGATCATTATTTGAGCTTACAACTTCTGGTCGAAAATCGAAGGGCCGCAAATCTCATAAGAGGTCTCGTGTACCCAAATCCCCTATTGTTTCTCAATGATGGCTGATACGTTGCAAACGTATCTATAATTTTTGATGTTCCATGCTTGTTTTATATCTACTTTCTTATGTTTTGTCCACACTTTGAAGTATTTTTACACATTTTTTGGAACTAACCTATTAACAAGATGCCACAGTGCCAGTTGCCCGTTTTCTGCTTTTTTTGATTTCCGAAAAGCTAGTAAGGAAATATTCTCGGAATTCGACCGTACAAAATCCAAAGTCAATATTTTACCCGAAGCAACACGGAGTCCAGAGGGGAGACGAAGCGGGGAATCAGGGCGACCACACCCTAGGGTGGCGCGGCCAGCCCTAGACACGCCACCACCAGGTGTGGTTCCCTTGGTACTCCACCGACCTTGCCCTTCCGCATATAAAAGCCTCCTAGGACGAAAACCCTAAGTACCCGATCAAAATTCCACGAAAGAGTCTGTAGCCGCCGTCATCTCCATCCCTAGATCGGGAGGGATCTGAAGCTCTTCCCCGCACCCTGCCGGAGGGGAAATATCACCCTGGAGGCCTTCTTCATCACCATGCCTGCCTCCGGTGTGATGCGTGAGTAGTTCATCCCTGGATTATGGGTCCATGTAGTAGCTAGATGGTTGGTTCTACTCCTTTGTGCTATCATGTTTAGATCTTGTGAGCTCCGTTCATGATCAAGATCATCTATTTGTAATCCTACATGTTGTGTTTGTGGGGATCCGATTGATATTGAGATGCTATTTCAGATTGATTATTGATTCTATCATGTCTTTGTTATTTGTGATCTTGCATGCTTTCTGTTGTTAGTAGCTATCTAGGCCAAGTAGATGCTAGCAACTCCAAGAGGGAGTATTTATGCTCGATAGTGGGTTCATGCCTCTAGTAATCTGGGGAAGTGACATAAATCTCTAAGGTACTAGATATGTTGTTGCTACTAGGGAGAAAACAACAATTCTTTGTTCATAGAATAATCGTATTGTTTACTTTACACACTTTGCTTAATGCAAGTATCTGTTGCTTGCAACTTAATACTGGAGGGGGTTCGGATGATAACCTGAAGGTGGATTATTAGTCATAGATGCAGTTGGATTACGGTCTACGTATAATGTTGTAATGCCCACTCAAATCTCATAGGAGTCAAGATGATTAGTATATGCATGTATGCTTTCTCGATGTTTGTCAATTGCCCGGCTGTAATTTGTTCACCCAACATGACATCTATCTTAAGGAGAATCACCACTAGTGAGCTATGGACCCGATCCATTCTTTTACGATCAATCTACAATCTACTATTTACTGTTTACTGTTTACTTTCTTCAAGCAATTACTATCTTTCACACAATACGTTTAATTCTTTGTTTTCAGCAAAACCGGTGAGATTGACAACCTCACTATAAGTTGGAGGCAAAGTTTTGTGGTTGTGTTGTGCAGGATTCCAAGTTGGAAACAACACCTTGGAGGTGTTTCCTTGCTCCTACTGATTCGATAACCTTGGTTTCATAACTAAGGGAAAACTTGCTACTGTGTTCATTATACCTTTCTCTTAGGGTTCCGCAACGAGCTCGATACTTTTTGAGCCATCAATGGCATGTTCTCAAATAGCAGAGGTCTTCGTGACTTGGCTAAATATTTGTCCTTTGCCAATTGTATGAGAGATCATAATTTGGATTTTTTGGTATTTCTGAGACTAGCAGATGCAATTTCTCACAAGCTCAACTCAATCGCCTTTCTGGTGGAGTGTAGTTCACGTGGGTATCACGTCCGCCTCGGGGTCGATCTAGGGGGACCCCTATACAACAATTGCTATTTGGGAGAAATCTGTTAGTGGTCAAACGCCTATACAGCGATGAAACAACAAAATGCGTGCCTTATGCAAATTCCTTCGTGGTTGGGCCAGACATACTGCTGGAATCCTTAAAAAAGAGAAAATACGCACATCATTTATTATTAACAATTTAGAGGCTTCTGCGGAAGTCAGGATTTTATCTGCACAAGAGATCGAGCTTAAAAACCAATCAAATGTAGAAATTGCCAGACTACTCCACGAGGAGGAACTCAAATGGTATCAACGGTCTAAAGCGAAATTCATTTTGGAAGGAGATGCGAACACAAGATACTTCCATGCTGTGGCTAATGGCAAGTATAAGAATAAACTTATTCACTCTCTTATCCAGGATGAAGGTATGATTGAGGTGCAGGAGCAACTTAAATCGTATATTGCTAGTTATTATAAATCTTTGTTTGGGGCACCGCTAGAGAATTCATTCTCGCTGGATGAGTCCCAAACTACAGATATTCCTCCGGTTTCTATTCTGGAAAATGACTTTCTAATTACTCCGTATATGGAGGATGAGGTTAAGAAAGCTGTTTTTCAGATGGAACATAACAAGGCACCAGGGCCTGATGGCTTTCCGGCAGAATTTTACCGAAAGTTCTGGGAAGTTATCAAAGGGGACCTCATGCAATTGTTTGTGTTCCTGCATGCCGGGCAGTTAGACCTTTTTAGACTCAATTTTGGAAACATAATTTTACTTCCTAAGGTTAACAATGCAAAACGAATACAACAATATCGTCCAATCTGCCTTCTTAACGTTAGTTTTAAAATCTTCACTAAAGTTGCTACAATTAGACTAAATTCGGTTGTTGACCATGTTGTAAGCCCATCTCAAACTGCTTTCATGCAAGGAAGAAATATCCTAGATGGGGTACTAATCTTGCATGAAACAATTCATGAACTACACTCAAAGAAGTTGAATGGTGTATTGTTCAAAATTGACTTTGAGAAGGCTTATGACAAAGTTAATTGGTCTTTTCTTCAGCAAACACTCCGTATGAAAGGTTTTTCTGAGGAGTGGTGTGCTCTCGTATGGTCTTTTGTGGATGGTGGTAGTTTTTCCATCAATGTCAATGATGACACTGGCAAATACTTCCAGACCAAAAAAGGTCTAAGACAAGGGGATCCATTATCGCCTATACTATTTAACATAGTGGATGATATGTTGGCTATCCTTATCGAGAGAGATAAGGCTCACGGCCAAATTGAAGGATTGGTTCCTCATCTGGTTGATGGTGGTCTATCCATTCTTCAATACACGGACGATACAATCTTATTTATAGAACACGACTTGGAGAAAGCTAAGAATCTGAAATTAATATTATCAGTATTTTAGAAACTCTCTGAATTGAAAATTAACTTTCATAAAAGTGATTTGTATTGTTTTGGCGAGGCTCAAAATGAGGCCAACCTATATGCTGAACTTTTTGGCTATAGTCAGGGGCAATTTCCAATCAACTATCTAGGAATACCGATTCACTATCAGCGTCCCATGATTGTTGAATAGAAAATCGTTGAGGAAAGACTCCAAAATCGCCTTAATAGTTGGAAAGGTAAATTGCTATCCCTTGGTGGAAGACTGGTTCTCATAAATTCAGTACTCACCAATATGGTACTAGATATGATGTTGTTTTTTCAACTGTCGAAAGGTGTCTTGAAGAAAGTGGATTACTTTCGATCAAGATTCTTTTGACAAGGGGATAGTGATAAAAAGAAATATCGACTGACCAAATGGAATGTGGTTTGCCGACCAAAAGAATATGGTGGACTGGGCATACATGATTTGCAAGTCAAAAACACCGCGCTTCTTAGTAAATGGCTTTTTAAACTACTATCAGAAGATGGTGTCTGGCAAACCATTCTATAGAGGAAATATGTTGGTTCCAAAGTTGTGCCTCAAGTGGTTTGGAAGCCCGGTGATTCACATTTTTGGGCTGGACTAATGGCGTCCAAAAAACATTTCTTCCGTTTTAGTGTTTTCAATATTAAGGATGGATCACAGGTTTGGTTCTAGGAAGATAAATGGCTTGTCCAAACTTCTCTTCACGAACAATACCCAGCTCTATACTCGATTATTAGGCACAAAGGAGATACCCTGTCCATAGTATTGGGATGAGATCCTCCTAATGTGTCTTTCAGACGAAGTCTCTTAGGTCCTAGACTCGTATCGTGGAACAATCTTCTATTACGATTATCCATGATACAGTTGTCTGAGGGATGAGTTCAAATGAAAACTACTGGAGAGTGGTAAATTTTCTGTTGACTCATTATATAGAGCACTGATCCAACCTGATATTCCAGTGGTTGATAATTCTCAAACTTGGAACATGAAAATACCCCTTAAAACGAAGATTTTCGCTTAGTATCTTCGTAAAGGGGCCATTCTTACAAAGGATAATCTTGTTAAGAGGAAGTGGCATGGAAGTACACAATGTGTTTTTTGTCATCACAATGAGACAATTTGGCATTTATTCTTCCAGTACAAATTTGTTCGTACTATATGGTCAATCATCCATGTAGCCTCTGGTTTATCTCCTCCATGCTCGGTTACCAATGTATTTGGTAATTGGTTGCATGAGATACACGATAGATATAGGACTTTATTTAGGGTGGAAGCGCTTGCCATTATTTGGTCGCTTTGGCTATATAGAAATGACAAGATTTTTAATAACATTGTGTCTTCTTCTCTTCAGGCATCTATCGAGCCACGGCTATCCTCTGATCATGGACTACTCTCCAACGTATGGAGTTTCGTGACTTGTTTATGGAGGGGTGTACGCGATTGGAGGCCACGGTGAGGAATATTTTCTCCCGACATGGATGACAGCGTGACCTACGGATAGACCTGCCATAGCTCGACGCGTGTCTTCATTTTTTTATCATTCTTGTAGTGTTGATACTTTTGTACTGGTAACTTTGTCTGTGGTTGGTCGGCTTTGTGCATCCTAGCTATGCAGAGGCCGGGTATAAACATTATGAATAATAATAAAGCGTCCATTTCTAAAAAAAAGATGCGCGGTGAGTTGTTCAGTTTTGTTTGGCCAACTCCTCATCTGTTGATGATGGTGCCTCTGATGCGCTCATCTCCGGCCACCTCACAAACTCTACTCTCCAGTTGATCCCCTATCCATCTCCACCAATGGTGTCGACATCCTTCGCTATATCAAGTCCAAGCTGGATGGCGGCCGGCAACTACAACAAGTGGAGAAACTTCTTCCTCTTTGTCCTCACAAAGTACAAAGTCCACGACCACGTCGGGGAGGAAACCTTGCCCCACATGGCCACCGAGGAATGGCTATTGGCGGATGTGGACATAGTTTTATGGATCTACACCACCATCTCCGATGAACTCTAGGACATCATCCTGGTGGCGGACAGCACGGCGTACACCGCCTGGTAGGCCCTTCAACACTTCTTCAACGAGAACGCGGAAGCGTGCGAGATCCACCTAAACAAACAGTTCCAGAAGATGACAGCAAGGGGACATGTCCGTTTTGGCCTACGGCCACAAGATCAAGGGCATCACCGATCAGCTCGCTGACGTCGGGGCCCCGGTCTTCAACAAGAAGCTCACCATGCGTCTCATCGACAACCACGATGATCGGTTCAGGGTGCAGCAGGAGAAAGCCCTTCCCCTCCTTCATTCAGGCGCAGTCTCACCTGTAGCTCGCTGAGATCAAACTCGTGACCAAGGAAAAGGATATTTCCCGGATCCTACACATCACTGGCTCTGGTGGCTCTGGATCGCGCTTCAACGGTAATTTCAAGAGCTACAACGAACCAAGCCCCATGACCCGGACTTCCGGCATGGAAATCACGGTGATCGTGGCCAGAACGGCTATGGGCACTAGCAGCAGGGCTGTGGCGGTGGTCAGCATCAAGTGTGCGGCGGCGGTCAGCATCAAGTGCGCGGCGACGGTCACCAGGGCTATGGACAGCCCACCTACGGCCAGCAGCAGTAGGGCAGTCGTGACGGCTTTAACGGGAGCGCCCGCGGCTACGGTGGCTATTGCCAGTGATACGTCAACCAAGGGTACGGCCACCAGCAGCGGTACGGTGGTGCTCCCTCAGGCTATTAGCAACCTCGCCCGCATTGGGCGGCACCCAATACCGCCAGCGTTCTCGGCCCGTGCCTAATCCTGCAGAGGCAGGCATACCCGTTGATGTACTCCGCTCCCGCCAGCCCTAGCAACAGATGCTAACCGTCTTTCCCCTGCTGCCATAGCTGTCCTTTGACTACTTCGCCATGTTCCACAGCGCCCCAAGCTACGTCAAAAACAACGCCGGCGAGGAGTGGGTCATGGACTCTGGCTCCACCACATATGTCACCAACCACCAAGGTAACCTCGACTTGTTTCGTTCCCCTTCAAGCATTGATTCTAGAGACATCGTAGTTGGTAATGGGTCTACTCTTCCCATCTACTCTATCGGATTTGCCTCTCTCACTAAATATCATTTTCATCGGCAACATGTTCTTTACTCTCCTTATGTTGTGAAGAATTTGATTTCTGTCCGCCAGTTTACTCAAGATAATTTCCGCTCAATTGTGTTTGACCCTGATGGCTCCTCTATGAAGGATTTGTCAACGGTAACTCTTCTTCTGAGGACCAGTAGCAGTAGCGATCTCTACTCATTCTATGGCGACTCCATGTTTCCGGTAGCTGCCCTGCCCGTCTCCACCATGCGTGACCTCTGGCATCGGGCACTTGGTCACCTTAGCAATGATAGTCTCTCCAAAATGTTGTCGGATTTCCTGCCCACTTGTAATAACAATTCTAGGCCTTCCTCCTTATGTGAGTAAAGTCAATTAGGGCGACAACCTCCCCTCTCCTTTTCCCCTCCATCTAGTTTTACTATTGCTCCTTTTCAACTTATTCACTTTGACATTTGGACATCACCACTATCTAGTTTTTCCGATTTTGATTACCACTTAGTTGTATTGGATGATTACTCCCATTATACGTGGACATTTACTCTTCGAAAGAAGTCAGATAAAGCCCAATCCTTGAACCGTTTCTTCTCACATATGCCAAGACACAATTTCATGTTGTTATTCAGTGCGTGCAATGTGACAATTGTGGGGGTGGGGGGAGAGTTTCTCAACACTGCCTTACTTTCATTCTTCTCTTCCAATGGAATCTCCTATCGCCTCTCTTGGCCACATACTTCTCCGTAAAACAGGAAATCAGATAATCTCATTGGCACTATGAACAATGTTGTTTGAACCTTTCTCATACACACACATGCCTATGAAGTTTTGGGTTGAGGGTCTCCACACTGCCACACACCTCATTAACATTCGTTCCTCGCGTGTTATCAACCACACCGCACGGCATTTTCTCCTTTTCGTCCAACATCCCACATACTCTCATCTTCGAATTTTCGGGACTCTTTGTTATCCCAATTTGTATGCCACCACCAACAACAAACTCGCCCTCGATCAATTAGGTGTTTATTCATAGGATACCCATGAGAGCACAAAGGTTATAGGTTCTTTGATCCATTGACATGACATGTTATTATTTCTAGGCATGTTACATTTGATGAATCATTTTCCTTATTTTTCACCCACTGGCCCCACATCATCGACCACACGGCCGATCTCGGTAGCAGATCCGGCACACCTAGCGCCAATCTTATATGGGATATATGCCAACCCTACAACCCGAATTGCATCTGCACCAGGATCGCCCTAAATCGTATCCTCTTTGCTTGCTGTGTCGCCATCATTACCCTCGTCATTGGACTCCACCGAAAATGCATCCACCAGCCGAGATTCCTCACCACCTAGGCCACCTAAGCACCACCTCAGCCCTCCACCCACCACTCCTCGGCCGCCACGTCCGCACAACCTGTCCCCACATGTAGTTTTCGGTACATCCACCCGATAACGCACACCAAATGGTGACTAGAGAAAAACAGGGATATCTCATGCCTCGCAAGTTGTTTAACCCGATAGCTGTTGCCACACCGATTTCTCCCATCCCCTCTTCCTACAGCCAAGCTCTCAAGGACCCTAATTGGCATAACGCGATGCTAGATGAATTTAATGCTTTTTGCGGAATGATACATGGTCTTTGGTTCCTTGCCCTTTTCCTGAGTTTGAAGACAGCGATCATACGGCATATCCACCCGTACACAGAGGAACTACTCCATATCCTGCTCATCAGTTGGCTCATCGACCTCTATTTCCTTCCCAGAGTGTTACCGAGCTGCATACTGACATCCTAGTATTTCCCCCCGGAACATCATAGAAACACACCCAAATCGGTATAGAGTCCGAAATAATTTCAGAGAACCACACATAATCCTCAATTGCTTTCACCAACAATGCATTTTGGTTGAAGATCCATGGCCATCCTTGGATGACAACATCTGCTAGAATAAAGTAACAATGTAATTGTTCTTTCTCCTCTCTAAGTACATGCATGAGGCATGTCATCAATCTCCTGACATGTTCCCCGTCCGCTTGAATAATGCCTTCGTGTTCCGCCTGGGTTGCGCATGATATCGTGCCAACAACTTACACGTGGCACACATCCTGGGGGACAACATCAGCCTCGTCCTATTCATCAAACTCAACATATCTGTCATCTTCCATGTACACCACTCTGTCAATCTGATCTCCAGGTCCTTGTTGAAACCCAGGTTCTTCATCCATGGCGCTACCATCATCCCAATTTTGTCCACTCCTCCATCTCCACATAGGCTTGGCGTGTTTGCCGGTGACACCGCGGAGGTATCATGCCACGATTAGCCGGCTTCGAGCATGAAGGTCCCTTACTTGGACCCCCTTGATCGCCCCTACCATCCAACGGCACCAATCAACAACCATGCTAGTTGATCGAAGCCAATTCCACATGTACTCGACATAGCCACCATCCTGTCCCTCCGCCATCCTTCCGGTCGGGATATTCCCACCGGCATGCGCTCGTTACCCGCTATCGCTGCCCGACTTCCTTGCTTGATCACCTGCAGATTCCATCTCGCCTAGATGAGATCGATCTGAACACCACCCGAGATCAAAGAATGCAGTGTGATTCAAATCTTGCGGTATTGGTGCTCAGAGTACTCCGTCCTCAAGGGATTTAAGGGCACCCCTGCCGCCTCCAGTTCCATGTCTCCAAGACGGACTCTAGCCGATACTCCTTTCGCAACAAGACTCATACGCGACGGTGACTTCGGGGCCGTCTAGGACTTTGCTTTCCCACGATGCTCCGATGGACTCTCGCATAGGTGTGACATCGGCGGGATGCAGCCGTCCATGTCGCTAGAGAAACCCTTGACAGAGTCACTTATTTTTCTGCATGTCGTTGAAACATTTAGCCCAACTAACACTAGTAATGCATCTCTCAAAAAAAAGGATGTCAGAGATTTTTCTAGATTCGTATGTGTCTAGTCGCACTTTATTGTATAGCTACATGCGAATTTGGACAAATCTCCGACAACATTTTTGGATGGAGGGAATACTTCTTATATACACATCCAATACGAGTTTCAAGCTTCCAATCGCAAATATACTGCTCGTCCTCTAAGAATATATACTCATGCATTCAGAAATAATTTTATAAATATATAAAAATGGACGCGTGTATGTTTCGTGTCTCCAAATATTTCTGGAGAACATACAGTATGAGGATTTATGTTAAATATGTCTTTGCAGGCAGCTAGAGTCCACTTTTCAGGTATTTGTTCGCGCCTTGAATCTGAACGTGTTGAAACTATTCCATTGACAAAGGTTTTGTACTTCCCAATTGTTCTCTACAACTTCAGTAAATATTCATAGTGCGGAACTGCCAATTGTTGGTTCAAATGTTAATGCGGATATCTGGTTTACTGGAAGCCGCTAAGCAACCACTCGTGACTAAAGAGACGAAAGAGTTTTTTTTTCAGGGTAAAACGCTTTATTAAACCCAGTGCTCAGCAGACTCGCTAGCAACTAAACCAGAAACACTGGTGAAAAAAGGGCCTCTAGTCCCGGTTCATAAGGGCCATTGGTCCCGGTTTCGCTCGGGACTAATGCTGGCACGAACCGGGACCAATGGGTCTCCACGTGGGTGGGCGTGCGACGAGGGGATGGATCATTGGTTCCGGTTCGTGGAACAAACCAGGACCAATGGGTCTTCACGTGGGAGCGCACGAGACGAGGGGGGTGGATCATTGGTCCCGGTTCGTGGCACGAACCAGGATCGTTGGTCTCTGTGCCGCGGCAGGATTTTTGGGCTATTTTTATGCCGCGGCAGGGTTTTGTGCCGCGACAGGATTTTCGGGCTATTTTTGCGGCAGGGTTTTATTTATTTATTTATTTGGTGTTTTGTATTCAATTTAATGGTACTACATATATACAACAATAATGAAACCACGATTTATATATTACACATCATGCATGATCACAAATATATTATACACCGTCTCGTTTGTCTTCTTGGTCGAAACATATTATAATTACAAACGGTACTCTCACACGAATTTGATCTAATTTACATCTTCTTTTTTACACTTCACCCTTCCAAATGAAGCGGGTAATAGTATTCTCCTTTCGGATCTATGACTTGTTCTAACAAGAATCCGACAATTTCCTCTTGAATTGCTTGCACGTGTTCTTATGATAGAAGACCGTCCCGCATCCGTTCGATCTAATTTAAAGAAGGAGATCAATATATATGAATGAAACTAAACACAATTGGTGGTAATAAAATAAAGTTGTGATTATTGTTTATCGTACTTCAATTTTTTTGATGTTTCGGTTTGCGCCCTTCTCTTTGGTCTGCTGGAGAATGAACTCGCAGACATAGTATCCACATAAGTTATTCCCGGCTTCCTGCCTCAAACACTTTACGAGAACGGAGTTCAATCAAAATAATAATCAAGCATGATAATGGTGGTATTAAAACTAGAATCAAAGAGATGCATGGATCTAGCAAGTAGTACTTACAGTAAATGGTTGAAATGTAAGTTCTGGCTTCCAAACACCCCTAGTTTTGGCGGTGAACCGTTTCCAAGCCTTCTGGAGGCATTTCTACATGTTCGTCCACTTTTCTAATGGTGTGCGTTTCGAGTCCAGGACTTTTACTACTCCGGTGTCAACAACAATGATTAACAGAATATACTGGAAGCTGGACACAGTAACAAGATATAACACGAGTCAATTATACGCTTAACATCGAGTAAGCGAAAATAGAATGTGTACAAGACAGTAACACTCACCCAGCATTGTAAGGAAATAGTATTTCCCTTCTGTTGATGAAATGCGTCAACGCTTGTAGCAAGTTATCCTCTATCTCCTTGGGTTTCGTTTTTAGAGTAACTTCATGAACGGAATTGCAGTCAACAAATCTAAGGTCATAGATTTGTCCTTTGTTGCATTCGAGAATATTCATTCTGCATATATAATTAGTATAATGATGAGTAAGATTATACAAATAACGAATGAGCTAAGCTAGAAAGACTTAATTACAGAAATTAATAATACTTACAAACAATAGGCACTGACGATAGTTTTGTCGAGGACGTCTTGTTGGTAAAACTGAAATAATTCTGAAAATTCGATCAGTAGGAAGTCATCTCCATGATCATAATGGTGGTGTTTATATGCAGCATAGATCCAGTTTTTGGATTTAGCACAGACTTGAATGTACCAGTTATGCAATCTTCGCATTTTTGTTGGTAGATCTTTGACTAACTCGGGTTTGACGAGAGGAGCCCCGTACTGGTATACGTATGCTGTTTCTTGGTACCCCTCGAACTCATCCATACGGCTCATGTACTTAGTAATAGACAATCCATATAATTGGGCCTTTTCTCCGTACAGTCGAACAAACTCTGGATCAATGTCCGGATCATGTCGCTCCTAGGCTCTCTACTCATTGGTATCGTACACTTTGAGCGGTTCGATCGATTGATTTTTCTGTTGTCCGGGCTGGGCAACTTCTTTCCCGACGCTCCGCTCTTTTGCCTCAGCCGACTTGGTAATAGAGCGATTATAGTCTGATGTGAGCGATATAGGTTGGTGAAGCTGAATCTTAAGCGCGTCTGCTTTGGCTTTATCTTCTGCGGTGACCGGGAAGAATGGCTCTATCGACTTTTTCTTGTTAGCCATGTCAATCTTCCACTTTTCATAATGGGCATCTGTGGCCGCAGCAGTTTCCTCATCTGTCTTCTCGCAGGGTAGCTTCTTCATATTCGTATGAGGTACTTTTGGGAGGAGCGATAGCTTATGTTTCGGTGATCGGAACGTGCTTTTGCTGTTGGTGGTGGTGCTGTTCCTCTTAGTATACTTCCGCTTTTGTCTCTGAGGCTCAGGGGATGGAGACGGCTGACGCGGCGATGGAGACGGTTGCGCTGAGTGGTGAGGCGGTGAAGGCGACGATTGCGCTGGAGAATGGTGAGGTGGCGGCGAAGGTGGATTGCTGCTCTGAGGAGTGGTTGGCCTTGGCGGCACATAATTTGGAAGCACGATGTGCTCCTTTGGCCATAGAATAGTCCCCCCTTTGGCTTCTCCTAGTTGAGTCAGCTCCATATCTTCCCCGCAGGGTGGTCTATCTTCAACTCCTCAAAATCTTTCTTCACATCATCCACCGTGACGATAACGTACCCTTTTGGAACCGGTCTGCAATGCCAAGTTGGGTTAGGAGCAATTGGTACGACCATGCCGACCGTCGCCGTCACCCTTAAGTTCATAACCTGCACCTTTAGCTCACAAGATGTGCTCTCCGTGATATCATCCAATGGGTAGCGTTTAGGAGGAGCCGTCACCGGTGCATCATCATCAACATCACGGAGCTGTGTGGAAGCGACCCTGCTTTTCTTATTCGATAGGGCGCCAGTACCATCGAATGCAGCTTCTACCACGTGCCGCTGAGATTGGCCGCTAGTACCTTGCTGGTTAAGTCTATTGAGTTGATCCTGGTGCCGCTTTAATGCTTCTTCTACATTACGCAGCCGGTCTGCAGCGGCCGCTTTCTCAGCTTTCTCCTTTCCTTTCTCCTCTGATGGCTTTTATCGGGATATCTCTTTATTTCCGCGGGGAAGGCAACCTTCCACGACTTGGAGCCTGGTGTGCCTCGTGCTCGTCCTTCGTGTTCAGGATTTTTAAGGGCGCGTGTAAGCTCGTCGTTCTCTCTATCGGGAACGAACCGTCCTGCTGCAACATCATCTACTGCATTTCTAATATCGTCGATGGGCAGTAGGGGATCATCTTTGTGTTCCTAATTATATATTGCCCTCCCTTCTTTTTCCGACGTGCCGCCATGGCCGTAAAACCAGTTTCTCGCCCGTGGTGTCCATGTTGCGGGCTCTGGTCTGATCCCGACAGCAATGTAATTGACCTCAAGTGCATCCACTTAGGCATGCAACCGGCGTAGCCAGCAGGCCCCATATTATGATGGTACACTTTCTTAGCAACGTTCTCCGTATTTATTCTAGACCTTTCCTTAGCTTTCTCCGATGGCTTGTACTTCACAAAATCCTCCCACTAGTGTCTTAACTTAGCATAGCCGTCTTGATTGAGATCCGGAGTCTTCTCTACCTTGACAAAGTTATTGTACAGTTTCTTCTTCCATTTCTTGAATGCATCGGCCATTTTGATGAGAGCAAACTTCTTGACTCTTTGCACAAGCTCCATTCTTGCTCTCTCCTCCTCATATGGATTCACATATGGCATCGGCGGGAGGAAATTAATCATGAGCTTATCAAAAAGCTTATCTTTGGCGGTGTCGCCGACATACAAGACTCCACCGCCGCTTGGCCGATTCCATTCTTCAACGGTAAAAACCACATTATGTGGTGTGTCCATCTAGATAGATACGACAGAGGCCTTTGCCGTGTGTCAGTCCAGAACCTAAAGTAGATCGTGTTCCCGGGCCAGCTGATGGCGTGACGCGCGTTGCCGTGCTGCTTGCCAATGCCGTGTGCCACCACATTGTCATGTGTTGCCGCGTTGTCGCGTGCCTCTGATTTGCTGTGTGTGCCCTCTCTGCCATGTGTCTGCTAGGAAGGAACACATCAAAGGCTTACCTCTCTGCCATGTGTCGGCTGGCCGGAACACGGCCAAGCACACTTCCAGGTCGCCAGGTAGCTGCCACATTTCCCCGACTATGGGCCTTTGCCGTGTGTATACACACGGCAAAGACCCTAGGTTTTTCTAATTTTTTATGTTTTCTTTCATTTCTTGCAATTCAAAACATATAATATATTTCTGTAATACCAGAATATCACCAAAATGCAATTGCATGATAAACAACAATAATATGATATCATATCATCACCCACACTACCAAATATCATATCATTATCACACAAGCAACAAACTTCACAAATATTATAACTTCAATCACCAAGTGCATAACCAACAAGTGCACAAGCCATAAACTTCACAAATATTACAAGTTCATTCCCTACATGCATATGATCAAAAGACCATCACAAGATCATCACCACTGAGTGCTCCACAAGATCATGCTTTGAATCCATAAATGCGTCCTCGGTGAGATCCTACAAGTTCGAGACAAGTACATGAATGGTAAGTTGATGACAATGACAATGACAATTACATGGGATTTTGACAAGTCTCATAGCAAGTACATCAATATGACAAGTAAAATCATGAATATCTACAAATTTCAAGGCAAGTTGATGGAAATGATAATTACATGTGATTTTGACAAGTCTCATGGCAAGTTGATGAAAATGACAAGTAAAATTTCACAATGGCATAGAATTATCTACAAGTGTCATGGCAAGGCTTAATTTTCTACAAGTGTCATGGCATGGATAAATTTTCTATAAATGTGATGGCATGGCTAAATTTGACAAGTGTAGGAGAACTAACCGTGATGCACACATGATAGCCAGAACATCAAAGCCCTCCTACAAGGTCAAACACACAATCATGAGACTCACAATCGACTTCCAAGTGTACCGAGTACTGACATTGAGTTATGCACAATGTCAAGCATAGGAGAACTAACATAGAGGACTCTGATCCAGCCTCCGGATGACCCACGGATTGTTGACGGTAAAAGGCATCAACGGGCTCGCACCAAGAACTGCCGACCCACCGAGCGGCGCCTGGTTGTTCAATCCACCTACTGACCCACCAGGCGGCTCATATTGCCCATCTACAACATGGGAAATTGTGAGCATTAGACAATAAGAAAAGATTGAAAATTGCGAGCATTAGACAATAAGACATTTGATCACTTACCCACGGGAAGGCGAAAGGAGGAGTGGGAAGAGACCCTCCTGGAGCAGTCATGAGCATTTCATGTGTCATCCACTACATCGTCCAGGAACAAAATATCCCTGGTATCCACATCAGCAACTGCTTTTTCTTCTTTAAGAACTCAACATTTTATTGATCAAATAACATCAATACAAAGTTTTGTCCAAGTATGTGTACTCTCAAGAGTATGTAATCTTTGTAGATGAGTCAATTGTACACATAGTGCACCTCTGTATAAATACGTAACAGATGAGATGAATAGATGCGCGGTGAGATGTTCAGTTCTGTTTCGTATCAGAGTCTCTTCCCTTTATTCTTCCCCAAGGCCAACTCCTCCTCTGTCGATGATGGTGTCTCTGATGTGCTCATCACCGGCCACCTCACAAACACTACTCTCCAGCTGATCCCCTCTCCCTCTCCACCAATGGTGTCGACATTCTTCGCTACATCAAGTCCAAGCTAGATGTTGCTGCCGGCAACTACAACAAGTGGAGAAACTTCTTCCTCTTAGTTCTCACCAAGTACAACGTCCACTACCAGGCTGGGGAGGAAACCTCGCCTCACATGGCCACCGAAGAATGGCGGTCGGCAGATGTGGACATAGTTATATGGATCTACACCACCATCTCCGAAGAACTCTAGGACATCATCCGGGTGGCGAACAACACCGTATACACCGCCTGGTAGGCCCTTCAACACTTCTTTGGCGAGAATGCGGGAGCATGCGAGATCCACCTAAACAAACAGTTCCAGAAGATGACAGCAAGGGGACATGTCTGTTGTGGCCTACAGCCACAAGATCAAGGGCATCGCCGATCAACTCGATGACATCGGTGTTGGCGTTGAACCCGAAATCACTCGATAGAATTCAGAGAATGACAGAGAGACAATGTGGTTTCGTGTTGCGAACACTTGCAACTTTTCTGTTACGTTCACTCTGTATTTATGCGATTACGGAGATGGAAACTACTAGATGGTAGAGATCCTAAAACCTCGCCATGATCCGTTCTTTTCGCTCGCGCCATCCCATGAGCCCGGCCTGACCCATCTTACTACTGAACCGCATGACCGCCCCTAACAAATGCGAGATCGTGCCTAACTGAAAACAACTAAAGCAAATAACTAGCTACTAACTCCAACGACTAGATTAAGTTTCCTAACCGTCGGGGCCCTGGTCTTCGACAAGAAGCTCACAATGCATCTCATCGACGACCTCGATAATCGGTTCAGGGTGCAACGGGATCTCCTTGAATCGGTAAAGCCCTTCCCCTCCTTCATTTAGGTGCAGTCTCGGTTGCAGTCCACTGAGATCAAAATCGTGACCAAGGAAAAGGAGACTCCCCGGATCCTACACGTCACTGGATCTTGCGGCTCTGGATCTCGCTTCAACGGTAATTTCTAGAGCTGCAATGAACCGGGTCCCATGACCCAGAGTGCCAGCATGGCAATCACGGTGACCGTGGCCAGAACGGCTATGAGCACCAGTAGCAGGGCCGTGGCGGCAGTCAGCATCAATTGTGCGGCGGCGTTCAACATCAAGTGTGCGGTGACGGTCACCAGGGCTATGGACAGCCCACCTACGACCAGCAGCAACAGGGCAGTCATGGCAGCTTTAACGGGAGCGCCCGCAGCCACGGTGTCTATTGCCAGTGCTACGTCAACCAAGCGTACGTCCACCAACAGTGGTACGGTGGTGCTCCCTCAGGCTATCAACAACCTCGCTCGCCTTGGGAGGCACCCAGTGCCGCCGGCGTTCTCGGCACGTGCCTTGGCCTGCATACGCATGCATACCCGTTGATGTACTCCGCTCCAGCCAGCCCCAGCAACAGATGCTGACAGTCTTCGCCCTGTTGCCATAGCTGTCCTCCGACTACTCCGCCATTTTCCACAGCGCCCCAAGATACGTCAACAACCACGTCGGCGGGGAGTGGGTCATGGACTCTTGCGCCACCACACATGTCTCCAACCACCAATGTAACCTCGACTTGTTTCGTTCCCCTTCAAGCATTGATTCTCGAGGCATCGTAGTTGGTAATGGGTCTACTCTTCCCATCTACTATGTTGGGTCTGCCTCTCTCACTAAATATCCTTTTCATGTGCAACATGTTTTTTACTCTACCTATGTTGTGAAGAATTTTATTTATGTCCACCATTTTACTCGAGATAATTACCACCCAATTGTGTTTGACCCTGATGGCTCCTCTGTGAAGGATTTGGCAACGGGAACTCTTCTATTGAGGACCAGTAGCAGCAGCGATCTCTACTCGTTCTATGGCGACTCCATGTTTCTGGTAGCTGCCCTCTCCGTCTCCACCATGCGTGACCTCTGCCATCGGGAACTTGGTCACCTTAGCAATGATAGTCTCTCGAATTTTTTTGTCTGATTTCCTTCCCACCTGTAATAACAATTCTAGGCCTTCCTCCTTATGTGAGTCAAGTAAATTAGGGCGACAGCCTTGCCTCTCTTTTTTCCCTCCATCTAGTTTTACTATTGCTCCTTTTCAAGTTGTTCACATTGACATTTGGACATCACCACTCTCTAGTTTTTCCGATTTTGATTACCACTTAGTTGTATTGGATGATTACTCCCATTATTCATGGACATTTACTCTTCGAAATAAGTCAGATAAGCCCAATCCTTGGAATGTTTCTTCTCATATGCAAAGACATCGACTTACTTTCATTCTTCTCTTCCAATGGAATCTCCTATCGCCTCTCTTGGCCACATACTTCAACCTAAAACGGGAAATCAGAGAAACTCGCACTATGAACAATGTTGTCTGAACCTTTCTGATACAGGCACACATGCCTCCACTGTTTTGGGTTGAAGGTCTCCACACTGCCACACATCTCATTAACGGCCGTCCCTTGCGTGTTATCAACTACACCACATGACATTTTCTCCTTTTCGGCCAACATCCCACATACTCTCATCTTCGAATTTTTGGTACTCTTTGTTATCCCAATTTGCATACTACCACCAACAACAAACTCAGTGCTCGATCAATTAGGTGTGTTTTCATAGGATACCCACGAGAGCACAAAGGTTATAGGTTCTTTGATCTGTCGACATGACATGTTATTATTTCCAGGCATGTTACATTTGATGAATCATTTTTCCTTACTTTTCACCCACTGGCCCCACATCGTCGACCGCACCGACCGATCTCGGCAACAGATCCCGCACACCTGGTGCCAATCTTCTCTAGGATATGTGTCAACCCTACAACCCGAATTGCCTCTACACCAGGATCGCCCTAGATCGCATCCTCCTCACTTTCCGCGTGGCCATCATTACCCTCGTCATTGGCCTCCACCAAAAACGCATCCGGCAACCGAGATTCATCACCACCTAGGCCACCTAAGCACCACCTGAGCCCTCCACCCACCACTCCTAAGCCGCCACATCTGCACAACTTGCCCTCACATGCAATTTCGGTACGGCCACCCGATAACGCACACGAAATGGTGACTAGAGAAAAACAGGGATATCTCATGCCTCGCAAGTTGTTTAACCTGACAACCATTGCCACACCGATTTCTCCCATCCCCTCTACCTACCGCCAAGCTCTCAAGGAACCTCATTGCCTAACGTGATGTTCGATGAATTTAATTGCTTTTTGCGGAATGATACGTGGTCTTTGGTTCCTTGCCATTGCCATGAGTTTGAAGACAGCGATCATACATCATATCCACCCATATACGGAGGAACCCCTCCATATCCTGCTCATCAGTTGGCTCATCGACCTCTATTACCTTCATATAGTGTTACCGAGCCGCATACTGACATCCTAGTATTTTTCCCCTGGAACATCATAGAAACGCACGCAAATCGGTATAGAGTCCGAAATAATTTTAGAGGAACGCACATAATCCTCAATTGCTTTCAGCAATAGTGCATTTAGAGGAACGCACATAATCCGATTTGTATCATCTTTGTAATGGCTTTTAGCAAAAAATGTGATTCTAATAATAAATAAAGGCTATGTGCATTGCTTGATGCAGAGGCCGGGGCTCCGCTCCCCATTTAGAAAAAAATAGTGTATTTTGGTTGAAGATCCATGACCCTCCTCGCATGACAAAATCGAAGTCGCCCTGCTCGAACAAAGTAGCAATGTAATTGTTCTTTCTCCTCTCTAAGTACATGAGGCATGTCATCAATCTCCAGACATGTTCCGTGTGCGCTTGAATAATATCTTCGTGTTCTGCTTGGGTTGCGCACGATATTGTGCCAACAACTTACGCGTGGTACACATCCTGGGGGACAACATCAGTATCCTCCTCTTCATCAAACTCAACATATATGTCATCTTCCCAGGTCCTTGTTGAAACTTAGGTTCTTCATCCATGGCGGTACCATCATCCCAATTTTGTCAACTCTCCTCCTTCTCCACATAGGCTTGGCGTGTTTCCCGGTGACGCCACGGAGCTATCATGCCACCATTAGCCGGCTTCAATCAGGAAGGTCCCTCACCTAGACCCCCTTGATCGCCCCCACCGTCCAACGGCACCATCAACAAACCTGCTAGTTGCTCGAAGCCAATTCCACATGTACTCGCCATAGCCACCAGCCTCTCCCTCCCCATCCTTCTGGTCGGGATATTCCTGTCGGCCAGCGCTCATTGCCCGCTATCGCTGCCCGACTTCCTTGCTCGATCACCTGCAGATTCCATCTCGCCTAGACGGGATCAATCTGAACACCACCCAAGATCGGAGGACGCAGTGTGATCGCAAATCTTGGGGTATTGGTGCTCACAGTACTCCATCCTCAAGGGTTTTAAGGGAACCCCTGACACCTCCAGTTCCATGTCTCCAAGACAGCCTCTAACCGATACTCCTTTCGCAACACGACTCATACGCGATGGTCCGATTGACTCTGGTATAGGTGTGACATCGGCGGGACACAGCCGTCCATGTCGCTAGACAAACCCTAGACAGAGTTATTTTGCTGCATGTCATTGAGACATTTATCCCAACAAACACTAGTACTACATCTCTTGAAAAGGATGTGAGAGATTTGTCTAGATTCGCATATGTATCTAGTCGCATTTTAGTGTATAGCTAACATCATCTTTGGATGGAGGGAATACTTCTTGTATAGACATCCAATACCAGTTTCAAGCTTCCAATCGCATATATACAGCTCGTCCTATAAGAATATATACACATGCAGGCAGAAATAATTTTATAAATATAAGAAAATATATAAAAATGAACGCGTACATGTTCGTGTCTCCAAGTATTTCCGGAGAACACACTATATGAGGATTTATGTTAAATATATCTTTGTACGCGCCTTGAATCTGAACGTGTTGAAATGCCTACTTTGTAATACTGTGTAGAAAACTATTCCATTGACACAAGGTTTTGCACTTCCCAATTGTTCTCCATGGCAGCTTCGGAAATTGCAGTGCCGTTCTGAAACAAAAACAAGGGTCAAATACAATACTTTCATGCTTTCATAACCGCTCCAAGAAAATCTATATTTTCATTAGAAAAGGAAAACATTGTTAACCCGGTTACTCCTAGTTAACTAAACAAATAGAACAACATTGTTTGCAAAAACTAGGTATGCAGATACGTATGGACTAAATATGTCGCAGGAACTATTTGTAATGTAGTGGAAGCCATCGATTTCTACATATGGGGATAATACATTTATAATACTCACATTTCAAGATAAGATAATTTGGTTATTTAATAACGGAGGAGGCAACTAGAATAGATACATGTAACAAGATCTAGCCAACTAGAACAGAAAAGAAAAGAAAAGCATATAAGAAGATTACATCAAATATATACCTTTACCAGATCTTGTGTAGCACTTCTTATCATATGATCAATGCTAGCAATCGCCAGAGCCATTGGATGTGTTCAAGTTAACTTTATGAACTTAGCATGTTTCTAAGAACACAGCTATCTGGCTAGTGAATGAAAGCATAAAAGGACACTTTACCATTGTAATGTGCATAAGATTTTCCAAACGACCAAATAAGTTTTCCACATCCCGCTTGTGCTCCACGCAATTAAGCCGCCGGATGGACCTTGCTTGCTGGAATCTCATGCAAGACATATATCAAATCATTGATAAGGGTGCACTTAACATTATGTCGTTCTTCATCAAATGATTATCACCATTAAAACTACAAATATGAAAAGAAAAAGTATGATAACTTCCATATCAATAAGGACCTATCTGAGATGGAAAGGACAGAGATATTTTGTTGATTTTCATGCCTAAATGTTGTCGCATCATGTGATCCAATATTTTCTGCAGAATTATACGACTAAGTTCCATACACATAGCTGTGCAAATGCCTATAAAATAGTAATGCAACAATTTTTCATATCTTGGTGGTCAAGACAAAAATTAAATTTCAGGCAACGTACGATTTCCTTAGTTATGGAAGAGGAAACTAAAATATATAAACGTAAGAAAAAGAGGCAGCATGGTGGAGCATAGAGGAAAATAAAGAAAAAACATTAAAATATTACTTTGAATATAGTCATTTACCTGATCATGTGTACCACTTCTTGTCATATCACTGATACTCTCAATCCGCTGAGCCATTGCCTGTAGTAGTCAGTTTAACCTTACTAACATCGCATGTTTCATGGAACAAGTAAAAGTGATCTGACTAGTGAATAGAAGCACAGTAACACAGTGTACCATGGCATTATGCACAAGATTTTCCAAATGATCGACTAGTTTTTCAATATCCCAGTTGTGCTCCGCCCAATTAGGCCGCGGGAGGGGCCATGCTTTCTGAAGTCTCATGCAAGACATATATGACATCATTAATATATAAGGGTGCACTTAACATCATACTTTTCAAATGATTATTGACTATTCAAAATGATAATATGAAATAGAAAAATAACTTTCCATATAATTGACGATTACCTGATTTGAAGAGGATAGACATATTTTACTGATTGTCATGCCTATGTGTTGTCGCATCCCATCATCCGATATTCGCGGCAGGTGATGGTTAAGTTTAATGCATATAGACTGTGCAAATTCCTATAAAATGCGAAAGTAGCAGTTTGTGAGATCTTTTAGAATATTTAGTGCTCAGGGAAAATTAGATTTCAGGAAACATACAGTCCACTTATGCTCCTCCTGGTGAACTTTGCGCCACATTGTTTCAATCCTACAGAGCTTCTCCTCCCAAGACTGCCATTTCTTTAAGCCCCAGCCATCTCTCTGTTTTGGCATGTGCACGATACCAGCCTTCTTGAATACATCTAAACGCACAAGCGACTTCACACAATTGTGGGAATGCAGGTTGTGCTGCCGGGGACTTAAATCCCACAATCTCGCCGTCCTACTATAATCAATGTCATAGTTCGCACCAGATAGCTCAAACGAATATAGATTACCATTGCGATTTTGCATTAAGATTTTATCGCCAAGAACAACCACTGGACCCAAAATGCATTCTGATGGGTACTGGATATTGTACTTGTGGCTCCACATGTGGTCCCTTTTGTCGTCAAGTGCCCAGATCTGAAGCCTACCCACAAGCAATATGGGATTATAAGGATAGGTTTGAGCAGTTGCTATACAGAGATTACCATCTATCTCTCTGACCCAGAACCGACGAGGATGTGCAGGTACACAATCTTGAAGTACTGCGGGCAACTGAATCCTTGCGAAACTTTCATCGCTGGGATCAAAGGACATAATAACATGCTCCCATCTAGCAGCCATATCTCCAATCAGCCAATACAACGTTGCATCAATATTGACTACTCCAGAATCGCTCAGACATTTCAGGCTAAGAGCTTCTGGTGTTGGGATATCTTTCCATTTCTCATCGCCAAGGGTGTAAACTTGAATGACGCTGGCTCGGCCCGTGTCAGTGCCATCACGAAGGAAATGTGTAATCTTATATTGTTTTGTAACCGGGTGAAATCCAAATGTGTATAAAGAGAAGTGATCTCCTTTTAAATTCTTTACGGGTTTCTCCAGATGCAAGCACTGGCCAGTTGAAAAGTTAGCGATCTTGATTGTTGACGCGTTTGTGTATATGGCAAGGAGCCCATTGCATGAACCGAAAAGGAATTCATCAGGACCAATCACTGGTACTGCACACGTCGATTGTGATGCTTCGTTGATCAGGATAGCATCACTGGGGTAGAGCTGGTGCGAAACTCGTCTCCTGCGAGGAAAATAGGAGGACGTATCGGGGCGCATGTTTGACTTCTCTCCAGACACGTGATGCGACAAAATAGGGATCCTGGATGACTTCTCTCCACTGCTTGCAGACACGGGAGCACCTCAACAGAGTTCTGAATGGAAGGCTGAGAAAAACTCTCTCAATGACATCAACCGGGATGCAGTCTATCGTGCATTCATACTTTTGTCGCTAATGATCTGGTTTCCTCTGATGCCATCGTAGGTTACAGATTCCTTCCTTCTGCAAACAAACACACAGTATTATACTGTACTGTAGTCCCGGAGACCCTGGCATCAATATTATAGTCCCGGAGACCAGGAGCCTCCACCGTCTGTTGACATCACGGAAAATCTCACCCGTGATGAGATGTCTGGAGTTATACCAGGGCACGATTGGTTCGTATGGAAAGTCTCGGTAAAACAATCTGGACACACAATCTCCCTATTTGAGATGTGAAGGCTCAATAGATCTGTTCAAAAGACGGGTATTCAAGAAGGACAGAACTTTCAGGTGGGATTCCCTGATGGATACACCGCTAACTTAGCAAAATGTATGTCTCCTTATGGATGCAAACTTCAAGGTCTGAAAACACATGATCGTCACATTCTGCTCCAAAGGATTTTACCGGCGGGACTCCAAGCAATGATTCATAAGGATATATATGAAGCGGTTGCTGAATTTGTAAATTTCTTTCGAGCGTTGTGCTGCAAAACACCAAAATTGGATGTTCTTGAAAGGCTCAAAAAAATCTCAGTTATCCTTTGCAAGCTAGAGAAGATTTTCCATCCATCTTTCTTAAATGTGATGGTACATTTGGCCGTACATTTACCAAAAGAAGCAATGCTTAAAGGCTCTATACAGTATGGATGGATGTACTCAATAGAAAGAAGGTTGCTTACATGTAAGCGTTTTGTGCGAAACACGGCCAGACCTCAAGGGTCGATTGCCGAGGCATATATTGTTGATGAGTGCCTTACATTCTTCTTGAGGTACTTCGACGATGTCGAAACAAGATTTAAGCAGCCGTGCAGAAATATGACAAGGGATGATTCGCATAGCGGTGATGTCTCTGTTGGGGATATACTTTTCGGGTATCCTCACTGTGCCTCACTAACCAGGGTGGCCCACTTCGGGTTAGAGTTTTGCTTCACGGGCGGCCCAGTCAGGGAGAAGAGACGGAGTCCAATCCGGCTACGGGAAGGCCTAGAAGACTTACTGACATTGGTCCATAGTGTTACTTGTAGTTCAAGATGTACTTCGTAACAGACTCTTAGTTGTAGCCGGATAGATCTCTCCTGTAAACCATAGACTGAATATCTATATAAGCCGTCCTAGGGAAAGCCTTTAGGGCACCCTCACAATAGTCTACAATCTCAACTCGCACAGGTGAAACCCTTGTAACCCATATTCCGACTCTACCATATTACTGGATTGCAAGCAGGAGTAGGATCCGTCCAAAGCCAGCGGATTTGAACCTAGGTAACTTGTGTGCTCACCGTCCCGGAACACCGTACGTCTCACACCCCTCTCTTCCACACGCCTCGAGGACCCCCTCATGGCGTACATGTCATCAATCCGACGACAGTTGGCGCCTAACGTGGGGCATGTGAGCTTCGGATCTGCATTCCGAGCGGAATCTGCAAGAATCGGAATCGGGGAGACTATCGCCGTTGGTCGCATCCTCTACGCTAGTGACGTCCCTCTCATCGTTATCCACGAGACCTGGATTCCGGCTAGGGAAGTCATGACCACCTACACCAACATGTCTTTCGGCGAGATCGATGTATACATCGGATTCGCTAAACCTGTCCCACCCACCCTAGCGGTGATGATAGAGGCAGAAGAAATTTGTGGGTCCCCTTTGTCCGCGGAGGCGGCAGAGTTCCGGATCTCAAAAAACCCTAATCCCACCCAGCCCGCACCCGTTGCGGAGATAGTGGAGAATTACGAGCCTGGAGCAGATCTTGCGGTTCAAGTCGAATTTGGAGTGGATCTCCCTAGCAAGGCCGAATCCCAGATCGATCCACCCGTTGAGGTTGAAATCCAGGAGGATCACAACAACAACCTTGGTTTCGGCTCTGCCAACGCCGGGACAGATCAACCTTTCCGGAGGCATACGTTGAGGCGCATGATAATGAAAGACGCAAACGTGGATGAGGTTCTCGAAACCATCAGGATCTTCGAGGAAGCCCACGAGGAAAGCCGCAACTACCTCAGGACCCACGCATCGCACTTCGTCAGATATGTTGGATCCGGATCCGGCTCTATCGATGCTGGAGACAATACTGATTCAGTGCTAGACGCGATCGGAACAAACACCGACCTACCCGCATCCTCCGATGACTCGATGACGTCGGCGGATTTCCGAAAGTTCTCCGCGGAATATGAAGAGGAGTATAACTCCAAAGCTGCAGAATAAGGAGAAGCCATGGACGAAGGATCCGGAGAAAACTCTCCCAAAGCGCAGGATGACATGGACATCGGAGATAATCCCGAGGTCCAGATGTCCGAAAGTACCGATCAGAGCTTGACTCTGGGAAAAGGACCGAAAGCCGTCTTTGTTACCATCGCCGCCAAGAAGGCAAAGAAGAGGAACAAGAAGAACAAGATCCCGACAAAAGAACTTCTAGCAGAGGAGGTGATTTCCGAGGATTATGAGGAAGACTCGGATGTAGCACTTATCCTAGACGAGCCCAAAGAAGAATCGGTGGATGGCCACGTGGTCACCAAGGTGCCCGTAAACTCATCGATGATGTATTAACCACACCTATCCCTACTGCAGCAGATTTAACTGTTGCAGAATTGGACGAAAGGGCCCAAGCCCTAGAAGCACGTCGCCAAGTACTCCTGGATGAAGCCAAGAACATCGAGGAAGAGAAGAAACACATGGCCAAGACGGAGAAGTTCATCTCTCTGCAACATCAGAAGAACCAGAAACGACATACACATGATAATCAATTTCCGAAAACGCGTAAGGTTCTCTTTGAGGGGGATCCGGGGATGCCTCGGCTAGATAGCAAGGGAGATCTGGTGTATCCAACACCAGTGCAAAACATTGTCGCTGCTCGAGACATCCTGGCAAATAATCCAGGCCTGGAACAGGTTCGATTGGGCATCAAGCTACTCACCAAGGGTCTGGAACAGCAGAAGGCCGCGAAATCCAGAAGCGGAAAACTGGTCTCTCAATCCGACCAATGTCGCATGGATTCGTCCTGGAACGATGTAAGACCCCGGCAGGCTCCGGAATAGCATCACCGTTCCGACTGTCGGGAAGACAATTACTCAAGAACCGGATCTTCAGGACAGCATCACAGAGCTGCACGCGATTGGCGCAATGTTTCTCCAGCCGCCGAGCAAGAGGTGATCGCTGCCATGTATCCGAAGAATCCTCCCCGGCAAAATTCGAACGATCGCAGGGAAGAATACAAAGAGAAACGTCAGGAGGAGGACCGACAAAGAATGCCACCTCTTAGGCACACAAGCCGTCCAGCTGAACCCCACCGCAATGGGAATGACGGACGAAGGAACGACGGACACCGTGCCGAGTCAAGCCGGCAGGGGGCTCGTCATAATGAAGACCCTCCCTGGAGCCGAAATAATGACGCTCCAGACGGAGGCCGGTGTTTAGCCGGAAACAATCCAGATGCTCCACCCTCTCCACCAAGTATCCATCACAACGGCTCCCAAGGAGGCCAAGGAGGGCGGCGTGGCGGAGGAGGTGGTGGTAGAAGCGGAAGTCCGGATCCAAGGCACCGCAGCCATAGCCGTCATTCAGGACGATCTCTGTCCACAAGTGAAGCAAGACACATGATTGATTCCAACATAGAGGCATGGCGCTAAGAAAACAATGATATATACGTGGGCCCAAAATGCTTCGGACCATGTATAAGAGCAACAAAATTCCCGGAAGGATTCGCTATCTCAAGACACATCCAATCCTACGATGGTATAGCTTGGCCAGATACTTGGCTCTAGGATTTTTTCCAAGCTTGCTGCATCGCCAAAGGCGGAAACAGCTTGGTCGCAACCCGATATTTCCCACTTATGTTGTGGAAGACGGCGCGATCATGGCTCAATAAAATTCCGGATAACACCATCCACAATTGGTATGACATGCAAAGCGTGTTCTTTCAGAATTTCGAAGGCACATATCGGAGGCCCTATACGGTAGGAGACCTGTGATCTCTACGCACTTCTATTCTTGTAGACAGTTGTTGGGCCTCCAAGTGCAGTGGTTTGTAGAACAGCATCAAGTTTTCCCTTAAGTGGATCACCCAAGGTGTATCGAACTCAAGGAGGAAGTGGTCAAAGGTATCCCCTCTCAAGCAACCCTGCAATCAAGATACAAGAAGTCTCTTGTGTCCCCAACACACCCAATACACTTGTGAGGTCTATAGGTGCACTAGTTCGGCGAAGAGATAGTGAAATACAAGTGGTATGGATATAAGACAACGGTTCTAGAAAATACTTTGATGGCGTGGAAGAGACTAAAGGAAAACTTAAATAAAGATGGAAGCAAGCAAACATGTAACAGATCTAATTGCAAACGGTGTGTCAATGCTTAGAAACAAGGCCTAGGGATCATACTTTCGCTAGTGAACACTCTCATATAAATATCTTCTCTTCGTGATACTACTCTGAACTACTCTCCGATTGGACACTCTAATCGATGGTAGGGCTATAACAGCACACCTCAAAGTTCATCTTTCCCATCTAGATAACCCCACACTGTCACCTTGAGCACTAGATGAGTCCAACAAACACCACAATTTCATAAAGACATCCAACTCCAAATATAACTCATAACAAGTATTTGTAATCTCTAGCCTAAGTGCCACCATGGTGTGCCTTGTCACTTTCACACACACATGGGGATAGCAGAGATCTATTAAAGCACTTGAGTAGCAAGGTAGATCTACTTGATTACAAAGCTCATGATCACAATATGATCATGCATAGAGAGAGAGATGAACACATAGCTACCGGTAGAACCCTTAGCCTCGAGAGAGAACTACTCCCTCCTCATCATGGGAATCAGCAATCCACTACTAGGAAACAGCTCTTCTGTGGCGCATGAAATTACATCTTCTGTGGCGCATATCCTAGTCGCCACTGATATCTGCTTCCTGTGGCGCATATAGATATGCGCCACAGAAGTCCCAGACTTCTGTGGCGCATTTCTTCATATGCGCTACAGGAATAACTTCTGTGGCGCATTTACACATATGCGCCACAGAAAAGCCATGCACCAATGACTATATAATTATATGCGCCACTGATAGCGTAACACGTATTCAAAGTAAAATACTTTCTTGGTGTATAATCAGGTATTTATACAGTATTTATCCAGATGTGTATAAAATACATTGCACAAGTAGTAGATGCATGAAAACCGACATATATATAATACAAACACTTAGAGCCCGATCGAGATACATATATAGTGTCAAGTGCCAAATTTTTACACAAGTGCGAATACAAAGTTCATATCAGCTCACATTACAAATATGAAGTGGCCACCGCCGCCTACACTAGGATCAAATAGAATACAACTGTGATAATGGTGAGCAAGAGCATTAGCCCGACCAATATCTTCATTCGGTTTTTCTTCCACAAGTGGTTCCTCCACTTGGCTATCGCCTCCTCTCTAGTCGCGTATCCTTTGTAGATGTTGCCGCTGAACTTGTTCACTTGTTTGTGACAATCCTCCCACTCCTCGTAGACTCCTGGAACCCTACCCATGTACACCACATACCACCTCGTCGCCATCTCTATAGACGACAAGGCATATTAGTAAAAATACAACGAAAAGAATGAATAAAGGGTTCACATGCATATATATATATATATATATGTTCACAGAATATAAAACAAAGGATCCATAAACCTAAAAGATAGATCATCATAGAAGCAATAAGTTCAACGACAACATGACCACAAGGTAGTTTAAGTCTAACAACAATGACCATTTCGCCCACGAGATAGTAAAGTTTATGACACACACACACTAATACAACAGGCGTCCATCAAGAATATACACACACTGGATCATGCTAGAGGCACACATCGATCATGATGAAGACTTCCTCTTCTCGCTCGGCTTCGGGAACGGTAGATAACCCTCTTTCGTTATCCACATCCTTGTGTCACCCTGCTTACGAAGGCGTTCTTCGATCTCCCTCTTACTCAACCCTCTGCCTTGTTGTAGGGCACCCCCCTTGTGTTGACATCTTCAATGATGATTTGCGACAACTTCATCTGAATGTGATGGAAGTCTTCTCTAAGATCCGCATCGTCGATTTTCGCCAAAGTTTCGGCCCATCCTCAGAGACTAGATGGCAGTGTTAGGTTATGGCAATCCCGAACATAGCCTTTAAGGTGATGGAGGACGTAGAAGGCCTCCTTGGCACCAGTAGTCGACTGCTTGATGCAGGGGAAGTCGAGCACGTGCTTGAACACGTGTTTGCCATCCTTCATACATTCCCCCTTATCTACGAAGGTGCATCCCTTCTTGGTGTAGCCCTCGAGAGTCTCATTGAGAACACCCCTTATTCTGGTGTAGTCTTTCTTCTTCGTCAAACTCCCCGAGTCGAAATACGTGGCTAGTGAATACCTCGGGGCAAGGATGATGAGTGTGCAGTATTTGTCTCTGCGCAGCACAATTGGAACGGAATGTTGGAAAAAGAGCAAAGGAAGAAATCTATAAGAAATGCATAAGTTACAGTGGCGATGAGCGAGTGTGTGTACTTACTCGGGAAAGAAAGGCAAAAGAAGTGTGCCCTTCCTCTTGTCGTCCACCATGAACTTCTCGAGGTACGCCGTCGCCTTGGTCCGTGTCTCTGATCCTTCGACCAACTAGCTGTCCCACATGTAGTAGGGATCCACTATCGCGATTTCCGGTGTACTTTCTCTCTTGATCGTGAGCGCCAGATTGAGCGCGTATATTGGTGGACCAAGTTATAGTCCAGCCGTTTCGTGAGAAACAGCTCGAATATGTTCTCGAATGCTATGAAGAATATATCTGCGGGGGGTTCATCGACGAAGCCCACGTCCAATGGCACCTTGGCCGTGAAAACCGGGTAATTTGGATCTTCGTCTTTAAGAAGGAGGGCCTCTAGTGTCTTGACACCCTCGTGCAAAGTTAACATGGCTCCAACCGCAATGTGGATCATATCCGGAGTCAATATTGGATCACCAGCTACATGCACTCGGGGCAAGCCAACTTGTGTGGATGGTACGACGACGGCGGCTTGACCCCGGATCCTCTTCGGAAGAGGCTGGCTCGCACCCTTCTTATTATTATTATTACCTCTCTTCCTGTAGTGCTTCTTCTTCACAACAGTGTCAGCCACTGCCATCTGCTCATCAATTGCCTTTCAGAGTGTGTTAGGGCTGAAAACAAATCCCGGTTTCTCTTGTGGTGGATCGGTGGCCGGAGGCGTCTCTTGAGAAAGACCATGGAAGACCAGTCGCTGCGTGCATGTATTGGGCCGACCAGCTTGATGGTCGTCGCGAGCAGCGAAGGGTTCTTCATCCACAGAAGGCATATACAATCCTTTGGCGGCACCGGTGTTGATGAAGTCGTCAACGTGGACCAATTCATCATCATATTCATGGGTGCCATCATGTGGTGGTGGTAGCAGGGCGACGACGGTTGCGGCACAACGTCTTTGCCATGTGGCGGTGCACACACTGCCAAGAGTTGATGGTGATGGCTGGTGGTGGCGACGACGGCGGCTACTGGCTTCCGAGGTGGTGGTCAGGCGATCGGTCGAGAGGTGGCGTCGGTGCTCCCCCCGCAAGACGAATCTGGGTCTTCGGCCATGTCAAGGGTTGTAGCATTCCCCAAGGGTCTTGTGTTCGTTGGCCCCCTGAGGTTGAAAGGGGGGGGGTCCATGTCATCGCACCCTGCCAACACCCGACCCAACCTGACCCTCATCACGTCATCATCCATTGGATTGTTGTGCATCGTGCGTGTAGCATCCCAATTGTCTAACAATTGCAATGCTACTAGCCTAGTCATTTGGTTATGCTACTTCCTACATATAATTGTTGCATCATAATTATATCATGCTCATGTCATCAAGCCACCTTGCATTTGAGCATGATATAAAACCCTTTTCATTTGGTTCTTCTCTCATATGCATTATTAATTGTATTTGCCTCTTGATATATTGTATTTGGTTCTTGATAAATGCTTGATGCCCAAGTTGAGTTGGGGGCATATCTTTTATTCAACTCCACCACCTTTTCCTTGTCACCACCTTATAATGCACCATCCTAATTATCCATGAGCTTTTACTTTTCCTTTGGCACTTAATCTAACTCATGTGGGTTGGGATGGATCCACTTCATTTTCCACATGCTCCCATGCAAGCATCATGTTGTTTCACATTATGGATATGTGGAGCCACCTTTGCATGTTTTGTGAGTGTAACCCCTTTTTCTAGCTTCCATATGGATTGTTTTGGGACATTTGCTCATGTTGGAATATTTTTGAGCATATTATGCACCTAGTGGAATATACACACTAGCATGTCCCAAATTATATTCAAATTTGAGCATCTCCATCTACTCCACTTGGAACATCTTTCTAATTCTTTTAGCTTGGCCTTACTCCATATTTTGGGAATGTATGTGTATAAATGCCATGATTATTATTTTGTTTTCACAAGATTAGACATGGCATTTAATGCCCATGCATGGGCCATGCAAATTGCCACTATCTTTCTCCTTTGGTTTTTATTTGTTTTTGGGAGTGGAGCATGAACCTTTGGGAATCATGTCAAGTGATTCTTTTTATT
The DNA here is from genome assembly GCA_023614405.1 of Avena insularis. Classification (NCBI taxonomy): domain Eukaryota; kingdom Viridiplantae; phylum Streptophyta; class Magnoliopsida; order Poales; family Poaceae; genus Avena; species Avena insularis. The sequence continues at coordinate 540,859,479 of CM042692.1, forward strand.
TTGTTGAGCTCCACCTTTTCTCTCTCAAACCCTCATCTTCTTGTTTGTTCTCTCCTTGCCATGTGCACCTAAAATCCTAAACACCTCATCTCTCTTTCTCTCTCTCTTGTACCACCACCTTGTGCTCAACCAAAAACCCTCATCTCACCATCTTCCTACACCTTTGCTTGATCTTGGTGGATCACCTCCAAACCCTAAACCCCCTTACTTGGTCTTGTTTTGGCCATGATCAAACCCTAAACCCTAGCCTAATCCACCCCATGCCAAACTAACCTAACCCTCCTAGCTTCGGCTACACCCCACCCTCTCACCATGCTAAGGCACCCCTCCCTCTCTAACCCTAACCACCCCCATGCCGAGCCAAGCTACCCCTCCAACCCTAGCTACCTGAGCCCCTCCCTCCTCTCTCTTTTTCTCTCTGCTAGCCGGCCCCACCCGAGATACCCCTTCCTTCCTCTTGGCCGGCCCTAGCTACAGCCTCCCAGCCCTAACCCTGCCGAGCACGTGAGTGTGAGGGAGAAAGGTGGCCGACGCCACCTTTTTATCCACCCGAGCCCCACGGTGCCCCCTCCCTTCAACCCCGTCCTTATCTCCACCCCCTCGCCACTGTGTCGTGCGCTAGTGCCCCTCCCCTGGCCCCTGCGCCAACCCTCTCCTCCCTGTTACCCCCTCTCTACCACCGGCGATCTGTCGGCCTCCACCTCCACCTCCGCGTTACTAGCCGGCGGCGTGGTTGTTGGGCTGTTGGGGAAGACCAGCGAGGACCTCTGCATCACCCCCGTACACAGCAGCGAGGAGGAGAAGGCCCAGTACTCGCTGCCCACCGACGCATGCAGCCGAAACCCTAGCTCGCCGTTCGTCTGTGCCGTCGCTGAGCTGCTGCTCCCCGGCCCGATCTGACTGTGTCGACCACCTCGTGGTGAGCTCCTGTGCCCCTAGACACCCCCTCTCTTGCCTGCTCTTCCTGGTCTCGCCGGACGTTGTGCCGAGCGCTCTCGGTGCATCGGCGGGTGCTGGCTTCTGCTCGCCGCGGCGTCGCGTAAGCCCTAACTGGCCGCCCGGGCTCCTCCTGTTAACATCCCCTCAACCACCGCACTGGTTCCGCCTCTCAGTGCGGGCGCCGCAGGTCGCGGGTTCGATCCCCCGCGCCGCGCCGTTCTGTCGCGCACCGACCCGTCGTCAGTAGTTTCAGAGAAGATGTACAGTGGGTCGTTGGCTACTCTGCACTTACCCTCCCCCCCACACACAAACCTTTTTCCGTAAACCCGCGCTCCCCTGGCCCCACCTATCAACAGCTGTTACCATTTTACAGAAACACACCCGGGGTTCCAGGTCCTCAACCCGCGGTCCCCCTCACAGCGCCCAGCCTAACCCTCTCGGCCAGCGTGGGTCCCTTTCGTCGGGTCTACATCAGTCTCCCGGCTAACCTGCGCGGTGGGAAAACTCTCTATCACCTTGTGATGTCACCAGCTCAGCACGGTCCCACCTGTCTGCGTCTGTGGCTAGGCGATGCTGAGTATAAAAAGTCTCTGTGTAATTCTGTTTTTATAAAAACAATTTCAGAAAATGTTTCAATATGAATTTAAATTCTGTTTTTAATAACTTTTAATTTGTAAATCCAAATAACACAAATAATATATGTTTTGGAATCAGAAAAATGTGAGGATTTCAAATATGCCATTCAAAATATCTTTTGGGCAAATTAAATTTTCGAAATTGTTTAAATGCAATAAAATGCCTTTTCTTAAATAATTAATAATTTTAAATCTACAACTCCAAATTCGACAAATAATATGTCTAAATCGATTAGCGAGACGAGCCAGTTCTAACTATGCATTCATGTTTTGAATTGCAGCATGCATCATATAAATATAAAGTATACAACAACTAATTTGGGGTTAAAATGTGACCAAAAACTTAATTAATGCTTTGTTCTTGTACCCCACACCTCACCCATGCCATGCTACATTATTGCCATGTAAATTGTGCATCATTCATCATGGCATGCTTGTTTGCTTGTCGCATTTTATTCATATGCTTGTGCACTTTATTTATGTTGGCCCTTGTTTGTTTGGTTCTTCTTTGAATAGACGCCGAGCAGGGGATATATCAGGAATCCCAGGAGCACTACCCAGATCCGTCTCTCGCTTCAACTGAGCTGTCAGGCAAGCACTACCACATGCTTGCATACATATAGTACCTATTGCATCCATCTTATTCTTGCATCATTGAGTCGCGATTACATTAAATTGAATCCTAAGTACTGCATAGCCTTTACTTTTAAACCCCACCGAAGCTTGTTCCTCCATCCCATGAGCCATTACTACAGGAGTTGTTTGAGCCATGCGAGTCGTAGAACAGCATGTGTAGGGTGTGTGAGTGTCTGATGGATAACGAGGTACCTAAACAACTTAACCTGAGTAGTAATGGTATAACTAATGAAAGAGGCACCGGTGAGCAATATCTGCTATTTGGTTTTTCATGCTCACTTGTGTCCCGTAGGACCCCGAGTACTTGATTCCTGTTCCTTGAATATTCGCACTATCCACATCCGGGAGGCCTTATGGAACCCCCTGAGCCAGAGCTTGATTCATTTCTATTTTGTGGGGCCACAAAGTAGTTTGGGGCTTTGTTACTATCCTGTACTTCTGCCATGCTTTACTGTTTTATTTAAGATTGTGCGAGGAGCACCTGTACTATTTAGGATTGCGGAGTGTTTTCGCGGTATCGACAAGCCCAGTCACACTTTCGGGTTCCCAGTCGTTTACAGCCATTGGCGCAAACCTTGGGTCCATCTCGGAGCCGGCCAACCGTTCTTGGGTAGCTTAATGGGTGCCCCTGAAATATTTCGGAATCCTGTGATCGCTTTGTCGTGAATGCCTCGTTGGGTTTTGAGTTGGTTTTTCCGAGGTTGATCGAGTGTGTGTTGCTATTTGTGCACCCTAGGTAAATCTTTCTGAAAGCCGTGTCCGCGGTTATGGACGACTTGGAGCACAGTTTCTCGATCATAGACAAGTATAACTAAAGTACCGCTTTTAATTTGACTAAGTACTTGACTAGTAAATAGTGCAATAATCATGGAATGGTTAATAAAACTGCCAACAGATGGGTTGTTCGTCCGCTTTCTCGTTGGTAAGCGAGAAGGAGGATGGATCTGTTAATTATACTGTTATAACTGTTGTTACTAATTAACGGACATCCGTCTATCATTGGTTAGGCGGATGGTTAGCGTGTATCTATATACTTGTTAGTTATTATCTTTTGCTGCAATTGCGTCACCCCAGGTTATGTCCCCTTGAGAGGCATAAAGACTTGCTGAGTACCCCTAGGGTCTCACACGATAAATTGTTTGATTCAGATGAATAGGTGTATTCGCAAGATGGATACTAGGTGGAGGAGACAGATGATGTTGGCAACGATCACTCCGTGTAGAGATTCCGGGGATGGGGATCCGCGAGATCTGTGGGCGGGATGTGTTTATTTATGTGGCATCTTATGCCGATTTGCTTCTTATCCGTACTCGGATCTTGTTTTCCGCTTCCGCCTGATACTCTGGTGTTTGATGTATGAGGAGCTATCCTGAACTATTATCTCTATCTAGGATATTTGGATCTTGCCATATGGCGTTGCAATATTTCTATTTCTTTTAGATGGTATGGCTCTAAGAACAGTTGTATGGTGGCTTGCATACATACTCACTTGTGTATGTAGTTGATCCCTTCGCCTGCCGACTACGCCGCTCGTTCTTGTCCCGATGTTGTGAAAGTGGTTAGGACGGCCGACGGGTCTACCTGTGGGTGGCCCCTGGGCCCCCACCGTACGATTTTAACCACTTTCGCTCATCCAGGCATGCAACTTAGAGCGTAGTTCACCCAGGTAGTTACAGTGCGGCTCTCTAGTTGTATAAGAGTGCCCTTGGCAACATCCTTCAACTCACCGCCGACATCTTTAAGCAGGAGTACGCAAGAAGTGTCCTGAGGCAAAAACATGTTGTTGGGCGTCATGAGATGGCAGTAGTCATGCATCAAAGGCATAAAGGAGATGACGTGCACTAACTAATTAGTTACCTTGGTGATGGTATGGATCTCGGCTAATGTAGAGACACGGCCGATGCCGGCGGACGGCCTATCATCATCTGCAATCTCCCGCTCGGGTGCCTCACGAAGCACCACCACCATCGGCTGCGCCTTATTGGTATCTTTGGCGGGAGGGGGCGTCGGTGTGACCAAAACGAGTGGCTGTGTCCCGACGTTGACGGCCGGCGGGGTCACCAGGTCCGGCGACACGGTAACATTGATGCCCGAGTTGCTGCCGCTTAAGCTGGGCAGATGTATCGGCCCCTGTCGACCTCCCGCATTCCAAGCAGTAAGCCCCTCGAAAAACTCAGGGGGGGTCATCGAGCGGAGCTTCTCTTCCACTAACTTGTCCACCGTTTTCTCGTCCACCGCCTTCTCCTCCAGTGTCTGCACCTTCATCTTCAGCTCTGCAACAGCGGCTTTATCCTGGTTCTTCCTCTCCCTTCTTTTCTTGGGGTCCTCTTTGTAGTACTCCTTGAACTTCATGCTCGCATCTTAGACACACGGCCAGCTGAGGACGGCGGCAACCCCTTGTCCCTCTTCTTGTAAGAATTGGTCGCCCTGTTGAAAACCGTGTCCCACGGCTCCGTCGAATCCTGGGATGACTCTGTGGCAGTAGCGTTCAGTTCAGCCACCTGCAGAGACAAGGAAAGGTGAACCCATTTAGATTCTTGACTTCATTATCTTAATTAGAACGCAATAGACTTGAGATCAGCGATAAATTCCTTACCAGCTTCTTCTCGAATTCCTTCACCTCCGGATCGTCAGTGATGAACTCCCCTGTTTCCATGTCCAGGTAGTAGCGGGCCCGAACAAATTGCCTAAGCTGCAAGTCCGTGATTTTAAGCCAAGGTTGTCTTTACCAAGGCGTTCAAGCTCGGCGTCCTCCTTGTCCCAAATGGCCGGTTTCCCCCTGTAACCGCCGCTTCCAAGGCGGTGGTTACCTATGTTCTGTTCCCGCATACTCCTTCCCCATTGAGTCCATTTTATAGCGTCAGCGGTAGCTATATCTGCCTTGAATATCCTAAACTCCTCTTTGTCGAGCATCGGATTTTTCTTACTAATAACCTCCTAGCTTTCACCTTTGTCAATGCTATTCTTCAATCGGGTTTTCCAGCTGCTCAAGGCGTTGCTCATCTTCGTGAGGGCTAGTTTGTTCACCGGGTTATTTCTCTCGAGGTTTCTAAACTGCTCTGGGAATCTGTATTGCTTGTGAAGCTTCTTAAGGAGGTTATCGACCAAAGATGCATGGTCAGCATGTCTGATGTACTTCGTGTTGATCGACATGCTTTCCCGGATGATGGACCCGAGTTGCAGGCCGTACCCTTTAGCAATCGCCTCTGGCGCAATGGGTTGGCCACTTTTTGTGACCTCAGTGAACTCATCGCAGACGGTGGCGAGCACTGGCACCTTCCGCTCCTTCTGTTCCTTCTTCTTCTTCTTCTTCTTCTTCTTCTTCTTCTTCTTCTTCTTCTTCTGAGAAGCGGCCGGGTTGCCGCTACCGCCATCCGTGTGCTCGCCGCCATCAGTGCGGGCGCCGCCATCGGTGGTGTCATCCTCTTCGCCGCCGCCTTCACTAGTTCCATCATAGTCGTCTTCGCCCCCCTCGTAATCAGGATCTCCGCCCTCAATTGCCCCAGCAGCTCTAGCGACGGTCGCCTCCTCCTCCGGTGGTGGTGTCATCCTCATCGCCTCCTCCTCCTCCTCCTGTTGGGACCCCTGCCAGAATGACTGGTTGGCCTGTCTAGCTTGTTCTTCGACGCTGATCATGTGCTTAGAAGGGTCAGACTCCTTGTTGCCCGACATGTTTGCACTACTCTATATAAAAAGGCAAAAAGTTAGCACAAATCTCGACCGAAAAATTCGGCATGACCTTTGCTAATTTTTTGACCTAGGAGTGCCTATTTCTCAACCGAAACGGAAGTGAATCGACACTTGGGAGAAATGGGCAACTCAAATGAAATCCCTGCAAGACAAAACACCCCATCCCCATATTGACAGTACCATGCATTAACCCCAGCATCCATCATATCCATCATCCACATGCAGTATATATATAACAAATATACTAGTCCATCATCACATCACAGCCCCATGTATATATATAACAGATATAGTAGTGTAACAAAAGTACTTGCTGAACAACAGAAGTGTAACAGAAGTGTAGTACTTGCTGTAGTACTAGGCTAAAGTGTAACAGAAGTACTTGCCGAACAGCAGATAACAGTTTAACATCCTCATAAATCCAGGTACTGGTCAATTAAATAGATGACACAGATACATGTCAATTACTAAGAAGGTTTTGTCCCTCGATGTTAATGGAAAATTACCACTTCAAACAAAACACAAAGCTGTGAACCTGATATAACCACCTATCTAAGGGCATACACATGGTTGCCATTTACATGGGATAAGTCATGAACTAGAAGACATAAATCTTTCAGAAACAGAAATCTTTGGATGGGTTGGCGGTCACTACCATGCCTCAAATTCTCATCTATGACCAATACTTGCATAGTAAACAGCTTAGCAGACTCGCAGTAAGCAAAGCAGAAACAACTATAATATAAATGGTTTTAGAAAGACCCATTGTTTGTTACTCTCAAGTCTCAAGTGAAAGAGCTCCCCTGTGATATCAAATTAACTACTTTATGATGCAAATGAGATGAAATTTTGAGCAAAAACTCTAGCAACTGTAATTTGATGACAAAAAGTAATTTTATATATTCTAGGGAAAAGCATTCAAATGGGTTTATGCCCCACCCACACATCCTCCCTAAACCTAGTATTGCTTACATCTCCAATGATCCTTCTACAACAGCTATAAAAAACATCCTTCACTTCCATCAAACTTGATCGAAAGTGAGAGCACCCAACATAATTCTTATCTCGAGCATTGATATTGGATTTAATATACTTAGCCATCAAAACCCTCTGCTACAGATATATACTCTAAAGAAAGAAAGCATATAATTAGGGACACTAGTAAAGCAAATTTCAGTAAGAATGCTTCTATTTGACCATTGAAAGCAAAAGAAAACATGCTTATGGTGATGGGCAAGACCAGGGAGTACATGTAAAGCAGGAAAGAGGTTCCACAAAATTAGGGTTATGAACAAAATGCTTTTCCGAGAAAACGCAATGACATTGCATTTCATTTCATTACAAAGATAGGGTTTTTGGTTACAATCCTCCTAGGAGGTTATGAACAAAATGTGGTGTCCTACTATGATACTATCCAAAAGTTGAGGTTACTAATCCTTAGCCCACGTTTCACATAGCAGTATAGCACAAGGTGGAATTTGAGAGCAAAGCATTTGCCAACAACTTGAGAAAACTGGGTTTTTTCACACAACAAAAAAAAAAGATATCCAACTCTATGATGCTAAGCAAATTTCCATCATGTAAAAAAAGTAAATTCCAATCACCACCAAATGGAATCTAAAGAGACCCATAATTCACTTGTGACAATATAGTGTAATACCTTTCAATGTAATCAATTCAAGTTGAATAATGTTACACTATTCTAAAAGAGTGAAAATCAGAGCTGCTACCATTTTACAATTAGAGCTTTACAATCAGAGCTATCTAAAAGAGTGAATAATGTAACATGCAACACTTTACAATCAGAGCTGCTACCATTTCCAGGGTTGAAAATGAAAAGAGTGACAACAAAAATTTTTAGAAGGATTTTGCGTTCAAGGTCTGTCTGTCAAAAGCCATCTCGAATCATGAGTACAAATGAAAGCTCAAGAACTGGAACAAATGAGACATGAAACTTGAGTAGAAGGAAGGTCATAACTCTGACTAAAAACCTATAGAATGATTTTAAGATTTCTGGCACTCTCTAAATCATCCTCAATCTTGAAATTCGCATCGGCCCAATACTACCATATCGACACGGTGCAGAAGAAACAATGCAGCATTACGTAGGGACGGTGGACGACAGACGGTGACGAGGTGGATGGCAAACGGCGAGGTGGACAGCGGACAGCAAGGTGGCTCCTCCTCCACGGGCTCTGGCGAGGTGGCTGCGAACGGGCTCCTCTTCCTACGCGCTGCGGACGGGCTCCTCCTCCAAGGGCTCTGGCGATGGGGGGCGGCTCTCCTCCATAGGCTCCGGCGTGGCGGTGATGGCGCTGCGGACGGGCTCCTCCTCCACGGGCTCTCCTCCGCGGCTCTGGCGCTAGGGTTGCGACGACAGAGAGAGGCGACAGATCGATTGGCTAAGTGTGGATCGAGAGAGAGAAAGGGGGGATTAGGGGGAAGAGGCCGAACCGTTCTGTGGCTAAGTGTGAAAGTTCTGTGGCGCATTCCCACAGAATGCGCCACAGAAGTTGGAACATCTATGGCGCATTCTGAAGGAATGCGCCACAGAACTTCTTGACATAGTAAAAACCGTGGCGTCTCGTAGTATGACAAGATCTGATACTTGTCCTAGTGGTCTTGCTCGCTTGCTCTCACCTGGGGCAGCCAGGTTCGAATCCTGGCTGTCTCACACATTTTTTTTCTTTTTTTTTAATATTTTTAATTACATACATATGCATATTTATTCAAAAAAAAGTAAGAACATATACATATGTATATTTATTCACATATGCATATTTATTCACATATGCATATTTATTCAAAAAAAGCAAGAACATATACATATATGCATATTTATTCAAAAAAGCAAGAACACATATGCATATTTATTCATACATATATATTTGTGTGTTTGCTTGTCACACACAAATGTGAATTTGTATACCCACACGATTATCACATTATATGTTTTAGTCTCTAACTAATACCCACACGAATTAATACACCAAAAAGTCACACAATTGCTAGTGTCTCTTCACAATCTTCTTGCCCTTTTTCGTCGCGGTTGAATACTTTAGCCCGTGCACTTTGAGATTTCTTCTTGTGAATGGACAACCTTTAGTAGGCAGTGTGGTCTTCCTTCTTACTTTAGTAGTAGTAGGCATGTCGAAGTACTTGTCGAATTCCTCTTTGATCTTTGGGTCGCCGTTTTTGTCGAAGTTTTGCTCGTTGGCGGCTCCTTCCATTCCGATGATGCTCCTCTTCCGCCTCCTAACCACAACACGGTTGGGGTTTGACGGGTCGGTAATAAAAAAGCATTGATCAACTTGGCTAGCGAGTACCCAAGGCTCATTTTTTGCGGAGGCGTTCTTCGTTGATTTGGCATCTGGTATAACCATTGTGGTGAAATAGCGGCCTTCTTTTTCCACGTTCTTGGCCCATCTAACACGGAACATCGGTACGATCTCTCCACAGTAGTCGAGCTCCCATATCTCCTCGATCCTTCCGTAGAATCTTTCCATCACAGTAGTCTCGTCATCAGCAAAGGATAACATAGTTACTCCTGAGTTTTGATATTCACTATTCTTGTCCTTTTCCTCGGTGTAGAATCTGTAACCGTTTATGTCGTATGACTGATAGGTCCTTAGGTTGTGCCCTGGGCCCTGCGACAAGGAGAATATGAGTTTTTGATCTTCCGTAGAAGGTGTCTGTGGGGGATTGTTCAATTGCCTTTTCTTGAACCAACCCGTGAAGCTGGAGTTGTGCTCTCTGGTTACGTCTCCCTTCTTCCTCGGCCGACCCTGGTCGACGTACTCCTGCTCGATTAAGCTTCTGTGCTCTTCGACCCAAGGGCCAACCACTTCAATGTGTTGTAGCGCGACTCGGTGTGCCCTTTCAAAATCAGTGAGTCGACCATCAATGCCGACATGTAGTGAGAGGCAGCCCTCGCGGTGACCATATCCACCATGCCTGCCGAGGTGCTTCTTTGTGGGTATTCCAACATCCTCGTTCTCGGTGGTTAGATAATTCTGGCAGAAGGAGATGCACTCGTAGATCAGAAAGCCCTTGGCTATGCTTCCATCTGGACGAGACCTGTTGCGAATGAATCCTTTGATGACACCGTTTAGCCTTTCAAACGGCATCATGTTGTGCAGGAATGTCGGCCCGAGCTGGATGATGTCGTCCACGACATGTACAAGCAGATGCACCATGATGTCGAAGAATGCGGGCGGGAAGTAAATCTCAAGCTCGCATAGTATCATCACAATCTCTTCCTGTAGCCTGTCGAGCTGCTTCACACCGATCGACTTCCTAGATATGGCGTCGAAAAAGTTACACAGGCCAAACAACGTCTCACGGACATGCTCGTCCATTATCCCACGGATCGCAATGGGGAGTATCTGCGTCATCATCACGTGACATTCGTGAGACTTCATACCACTGAACCTCTTCTTCGCCACGTCCAGATATCTGCTTATCTTCCCCGAGTAACTGTGAGGAACTTTCACTCCTAAGAGGCACCTGAAAAACTGCTCGAGCTCCTCCAGACTCAGAGTGAAGCAGTGTCGTGGAATTGACCACGGCAAATGCTACAGGGTAGCTTACATAGAGGAAAGGGCAAGGAGACGTAGGAGGATCCGGGAGAGAGATTGGAACGCGACGTACCCAGGTTCATGTCCCCTCGATGGAGGATCGCTACGTCCTGCTAGCAATCCAGTATAAGATCATAGATTGGTTTACATGGAGCCGCCGTAGGCGAAGGGAGAGACTAGATCTAATATGACATGGGAAAGCCCCCTTTTAGGGGTTCCCCTGGTGGCTTTATATATGCATCCAGTTAGGGTTTACAAGTGCTAATGGGCCTTTTATTGGAGTCGCTGTCTTGGGCCTTCAGTCGGCGTGGCGTCTGGGTTCAGTATGTGTCAGTCGCCGTATACGACGAGTCGACCCGCTCTAGGCTTGGCTTCAGTTGGCTCGATCTAGCTGGCGACTCCGCTTCATGGGTATACCCCGATTGGTATTCCCCCATCAGTAGTCCCCGAGCGCGTCAAGGACTCGGCGATGACTTCAAACTGTCGTATTGGTGTAAGCGATTCCAGGGTGGAGTCGATGGCGAGTCGTTGGCGAGCTCCTGAACTAGAAAAATAGCCCATGAAGTAGTACATTCGCCTGGGCAAGTCGACGCGCCAAGCGAATCACCATTGTATGGAGTCGCCCCTCAGAGAAGTTTGACTGGCGCCTTGTTATTTTGCTGTTGTAGAAGCTTATGAATAGAAGACTTGGAGGCCGCCAAGTCGCTGATGGCAAAGTCGCCGAGTCGGCGCATGCGATTCCGCGATAGATGAGCCTGCGAGGGAGGGCCCGCGATAGCGAGTCCCCGAGCGTGGCGGGTACGTGAGGGCGAGTCCGCGGCGGCGAGTCCCCGAGTGTGTTGAGTAGGCAAGGGAGAATCCGCGGTGGCGAGTCCCCGAGCGTGTTGAATACGCGAGGGCGAATCCGCGGTGGCGAGTCGCCGAGCGTGTTGAGTACGCAAGGGCGAGTCCGCGGTGGCAAGTCTCCAAGCGTGTTGAGTACGCGAGGGCGAGTCCGCGGTGGCGAGTCGCCGAGCGTGTTGAGTACGCGAGGTCGACTCCGCGGTGGGGAGTCGCCGACGCGAGGGCGAGTCCGCAGTGGCGAGTCCCCGAGCGTGTTGAGTAGGCGAGGGCGTGTCCACGGTGGCGAGTCGCCGAGCGTGTTGAGTGCGCGAGGGCGAGTCCGCGGTGGCGAGTCGCCGAGCCTGTTGAGTCTGTGACGAGTCGCGATGGCGAGTCCCGGCGTGTTAATCTGTGACGAGTCATGATGGCGAGTCCCGAGCGTGTTAGTCTGCGAACAAGTCCGTGGTGGTGAGTCGCCGGCGTGTTGAGTCTGTGGCGAGTCGCGGTGGCGAATCGCCGGCGTGTTAGTCTGTGACGAGTCATGATGGCGAGTCCCGGCGTGTTGAGTACGCTGTGGCGTGTCGCATGGCGATCGCGGCGTGTTGAGTCTGCGACGAGTCCAGCGGGACGATCCCGAGGCAAGCCACGGTCGTGGAACCACATGCACACACAGTATGACTAGGAGTAGTCCGCGAGGCTCGAGTTGTCTTGTAGAGGCGACTCGGGGCTCTTTAGAGATGCATATTCTGAAAATAGTAGTGTTTGTTACCGAGCATGGCGAGACCGTGTGGAGAGAGTTCGCGATGATTGCGAGTAGGTGAGGGGAGAGTCCCCGAGTGTGGCGAGTCCGCGAGGGGAGAGTCCCTGAGTGTGGCGAGTCCGCGATGATTGCGAGTCCGCGATGATGTTGATTGCGCTGTTTTTGTTAGCGAGTCTCTCGTCTTGGCCCGGGAGGCCAGTCGCTTCGCGACTCAAAAGATGGCTCTCGTCTTGGCGCTGTTCCTAGACGATCCGAGGCTCGGTTTGCGAGTCCTCGTCCGCAGTACTTGGCCGTGCGAGTCGCACTATCTAAGGTTGAGGAGGACATGGTGCTGTTTGTGTAGCACTGCCATTTGTCTTGGCCCAGAAGGCCAGTCGAGCAAGGCGACTCCAATGATGGCTCTCGGTTAGCGTTTTTCATGGACAATCCGAAGCTCGGTTTGCGAGTCCTTGTCCGCACTACTTGGCCATTGCGAGTCGCTCTTTCAAAGGTTGACAAAGGCGAATCAATCTTTCCTGGGGGAAGATACGCCCAGTGGTGAGTCCATGCAGCGTGGCATGTGACCCTCTCTGGCAGCCCGGACGATGAAGGCCCCGTAGTAGGCGTGGCGTACACATTCGACATAGCGGAAGTATAGGCGCGCTTTGGCGGAGTCGACGCGGCGGACGGAGATCGCGCTATGGCAAAGTCGACACGGCGGACACGGGGTCGATGCGGCGGACATAGGTCGCGCTAGGGCGAAGTCGACGAGGCGGACACGGCGTCGACGCGGCGGACGGAGGTCGTGCTAGGGCGAAGTCGACGTGGCGGACACGGGGTCGACGCGGCGGACGTAGGTCGCGCTAGGGCGAAGTCGACGCGGCGGACGTAGGTCGCGCTAGGGTGAAGTCGATGCGACGGACACGGGGTCGACGCGGCGGACGGAGGTCGCGCTAGGGCGACGTCGACGCAACGGACATGAGGTTTAGGGTTTAGGGTTTAGGGTTTAGCCGGTAGCATGGCGAGTTTGCGGCAGGCGAGCCGCCAAGCATGAAGAGTCCGCGAGGGCGGCGAGTTTGTGATGGCGATTTCGCGAGCGCAGAGAGGCCGCGAGGGTGGCGATTTCACGGTGGGGCGAATCCGTGGAAGTCGATTCCTTGATGGCGAATTCGCGGCAGGCGAGTCCCCAAACCCATACTTGGTGAAGATGAAGATGGTCGGCGCGATGGCTGGATGGAGTCGGCACGACGGAGTCGACGTCACCTACATGTTCATGGACAAGTACTTACCTAGTAGACACGATAATAGCGAGACGAGACCGCGCAATGAGAGAGTGTGGACAAATATATCTACAATGCAAGTTGGTGGAGAGGAAATTAGTAAACAAATAGAGATGTGAGAGAGAAAAGTAAGGAACTTTTAGATCTAGAAGTTGGAGCGAAGCTTCCACTTACCAATCTATGGATTAAAGTAGGTTTAGTTACAAGAAAATGGAGAAACTATGGGCAAGATGGGGTGTGAGGAAGGAGGAAGACGAGTTGGGAGGAGGTAGAGATGTGAAATGGGTGGTGGTGGATAGATAGATAAGAAAGCTAGCTTTTGTCACCTTTTTAACATGGATCTGGATGCCCTCATCTGTGGCGCATATGGAGGAAATGCACCACAGATGCTAAAACTTCTGTGGTGCACAAGTACATATGCGCCCCAGAAGTTGGTGAATTAGATTCCCTGTGTGGGGCCCACCTCCAAGTTCTGTGGCGCATGTTGGGATATGCGCCACGGAAGTGAAACACATCTGTGGCGCATATCAGAACATGCGCCACAGAACTTGGGTGAATTAGATTCCGTGGTGGGGCCTCCCTCCATGTTCTGTGGCGCATGAGGAAATATGCGCCACAGAAGAGGCAACTTCTGTGGCGCATATCTCAGAATGCGCCACAGAGCTTGGATCAACCCACCCTGGCTGGCGGGTCCCACCAATCTTCTATGGCGTATACTCTACAGAATGCGCCACTGATGTGGCGCATGCTTTCTAGTGCGCCACTGATGTTTTCCTATGGCGCATGGTTTCGCATATGCGCCACTGAACATCTTGTCTATCTATAGGCTATTTCCTAGTAGTGATGGTGATGGAGATGGTGGTGGAGATCGATGGAGATGGCTCCGGGGGCACTTCCCCGTCCCGGCAGGGTGCCGGAATAGAGACTTTCTGTCCCCCGAATCTCCCCTTCGGTGGCGGCGGCACTATGGAAATTTTCGTGGATTTCTGATTGACCCTCTAGGGTTTTTGCCTCGGGAGGAATATATAGGCGAAGGAGGCAAGGTTGGTGGCCGGCCAGGGGGCCAACACCATGCCCTAGCGCGGCCTAGGGTTTTCCGTGCCAAGGGGGGTGTGGCCAGGCCCTGGCCCTCCTCCGTCTCGTATTCTGGCTCCGTGAGTCTTTTGGTAAAATAGGAACTTTGGCTTTTGTCCCATCCAATTCTGAGAATATTAATTTTCTGACTTTCCTGGAACCAAAAACAGTAGAAAACAGGCAACTGGCACTGTGGCTCTTGTTAATAGGTTAGTCCAAGAAATCATATGAAAAGTACTCCAAAGTTGGAACAAAACACAAGAAAGTAGATAAAACCAAGCATGGAACATCAAAAATTATAGATACATTTGCAATGCATCATGGACTCTTTGGAATAACTTGGTTTAGGGAGTTGGATGCATGAGTGAAACTCATACTTGGTTACGGAGGCTAGCAAAAGACTGGGAGCGACAAACTAAGAGAGCAATAATGGCCATAATCATGCAGAGCGACAAAACATCATTGATCAAAGCATAAAGTGATACTACAAGTTGAAAACTAAAGGATCATAAAGGCTTATGGTGACTTTGGATAGTCATAACATGGTGTGAGCATGCGTCAAGTCAACCCAAATAAAGCATCAAAGGAGAATACCACTATACTATGCTTTAATATGCTAAAACAACGCATGATTCATCCAAGGCCCATTAAGCAATCTCAATTGTTTAAAACAACTCATGCTACAACGAAGAATACTAAGCATAAAGCCAAAACAATATCAAGCATGGCATGACAAAGCATAGGCCACAGTCAAACACAAGCTCTCTTTAACACTTAAGCATGAACTTTCCTACTCTTTTCCAAACCAAACCAAACTATTTAAAAACCAATGTATGAAAGAGGGGGTCCAACCAATTTATTCAGCAAACTAAGCAAACCAAGCAAACGAAAAACCAAAAAGAAAACGAAAAAGAAGACGCTCCAAGAACAACACAACTGTGCATGAAATAATAAAAATAAAGCGTTTGGAAGAAACCTAGGATTTTTATTGATGAAGAGGGGGATGCCTTGGGCATCCCCAAGCTTTGACGCTTGTACTTCTTGGATATTTCTTGGGGTTACACACGTGGCATCCCTAAGCTTGAGCTTTAGTCCATCCTTCATCTCATTACTCATTCCTTCCATACACGTGAAATTTTTCCTTCATACAAAACTTCACACAATCTTTATTAGCAACATTAGTGCACTCAAGATAATAAGTCTTTAGGTTCAGTTCTAACACCAATAAAACTTCCATTAAAACACAATCTACTTTAGAACTTCTCTCAAAAAGCTCAATTCCACAAAAGAACTCAAAAAGGAACCAACAAGAAGCAAATGCAGAAAATGGCAGAAATCTGTCAAAACAGACCAGCAGGTAAAGACGATTTTTTTCGGAGACCTTCTGTTGCTCAAATCAAAAAGTGTTGAATTAACGAAAGTTAGATAACAACCTGGGGCAGAAGCACAAACATTCACGCCTCAAAAGGATGTACAGAGAGTTGACACGAATTTTTATGGTGAAGCACAGAAATCTGTTTCGGGACAACAACTTTCCCAATCATTACTTCTCTCTCATTAGAGGTTACTCTTGGCACAAAAAGCAAATAAAAAGGATAAGGAGCGGTTATTACTGAAGTAATAACTTCCAAGACTCAACTAAAACTTTTGGGTTATCTCCCAATAAGTACTTTTCTTTAACACCTTTAAGTTAGGCATAAGAAGCAAGAAAAAGAATCAAGTGTTCTCAAATGAAGAAGCATTAAAAGCAAATTTTGTTTTCATAGGAGAGGCAAAAGAAATCTTCTCTATCTTCTTAGGGAAATGTTCTATACCTTTCTTGAGTCGGAGTTGATATTTAATGGTGCCTTGTTTCATATCAATAATGGCACCAACAGTTCTAAGAAAAGGTCTTCCCTAAGTAATAGGACAAGAAGCACTGCATTCAACATCCAAAACATAGAGATCAACGGGGACATAGGCATTGTTAACCATAATAAGAACATCATTAAGACTCCCCATGAGTTTCTTTTTAGCATTATCATCAAGTGGGACATTCAAATAACAATCTTCAAATGGTGGCAAATCAAGCATATCATAAATCCTTCTAGGCATAATAGAAACACTACTATCAAGATCACATAAAGCTTTGAAATCAAAATCATTCACTTTCATATTAATGATGGGTACCCAACCATCTTCTTCTTTTATATGAATAGAAGCTTTATGTTTCATCTTATCTTCTTTAATCATTATGAGAGCATCAGTAATGTATTTTGTAAAGGCCATGTTCATAGCACTAGCATTAGGACTTTTAGCAAGCTTTTATAGGAACTTAATAACTTCAGAGATGTTACAACCATCAAGATCAAAATCAAAATTATCATCTAGAGTGGTAGAACTATTACTAGCCTTAACACTAGTGGTAGTGATAGTAGAAACACTAATGTTTCTAGCAATTTCATCTTCTCTTTCCCACTTAGCATGTAATTCAGCTAATAGTCTAACATTTTCATCAATTCTTACTTGTATGGCATTAGTAGCTACAAAGGTATTATCATTAGTTTTAGGTTTAGGAGCCATTTTATTCAAAGAAGATTGAGCTTCAGCCAAAGATGCTATATTTCTTTCAGCATTAGAGAGTTTTTCCTCAGTAGTCTTATTGAAAGCAGTTTGTTTACTAATAAAGTCTTTAAGCCTAACTTCAAGTTCAGAGGGAGCACTCCTATTATTGTTGTAAGAATTTCCATGGGCATTACCATTGTTGGGAGGATATGGCTTATAATTGTTGTTACCAAAATTATTCCTATAAGCATTATTGCCAAAATTGTTATTTCTTATGAAGTTCACATCAACTTGCTCTTCTTGAGCATCCAAAGAAGCTAAAGGAACATTATTTGGATCAATATGGGCTTTCCCATTAACAAGCATAGACATAATAACATCAATCTTATCACTCAAGGAGGAGGTTTCCTCAACAGAATTTACCTTCTTACCTTGTGGAGCTCTCTCAGTATGCCATTCAGAATAGTTAACCATCATATTATCCAGAAGCTTTGTTGCAACACCCAAAGTAATGGTCATAAAGGTACCTCCAGCAGTAGAATCCAATAGGTTCCTTGAAGAATAGTTCAATCCTGCATAAAAAGTTTGGATGATCATCCAAGCAGTCAGTCCATGAGTGGGACAATTCTTAACCAAAGACTTCATTCTTTCCCAAGCTTGAGAAACATGTTTATTATCAGATTGTGTAAACTTCATTATTTTACTTCTCATAGATATAATCTTAGCAGGAGGATAGTATTTTCCAATGAAAGCATCTTTGCACTTAGTCCAAGAATCAATACTATTCCTAGTTAAGGAATTTGACCACTCTTTAGCTTTTCCTCTCAAAGAGAAAGGAAACAATTTCAGCTTAATAATATCTCCATCTATATCCCTATGCTTTTGCATCTCAGAAAGTTCAACAAAGTTATTTATATGGGCAGCAGCATCTTCATTACCAATACTAGAAAATTGTTCTCTCATAACAAGATTGAGTAAAGCAGGTTTTATCCCAAAGAAAGTAGCTTCAGGAACAGGTGGAGCAATAGGTGTGCTCATAAAATCATTGTTGTTGGTGCTAGTGAAGTCACACAACTTAGTGTTTTCAAGAGTAGTCATTTTTTTGTGTTTTAAAATAAGAAAGCAAACTTGTAAAACTAATTATTTTGTGTTTTTGATAAAGAAACAAGCAAACAAAACAAAAAGAAACTAAGCAAAACAAAAATAACAAAGTAAAGAGATTGGTTA
Source organism: Avena insularis (assembly GCA_023614405.1). Classification (NCBI taxonomy): domain Eukaryota; kingdom Viridiplantae; phylum Streptophyta; class Magnoliopsida; order Poales; family Poaceae; genus Avena; species Avena insularis. Next base: position 540,877,642 of record CM042692.1, read on the forward strand.
TGAGGGACTCCCCTTGTGAAGATGTCCTTGACTCCCCAGCAACGGCGCCAGAAAAAGTTGTTGATGGCCCAAATATATCGAGCTCACTGGGGAACCCCAAGAGGAAGGTATGATGAGCACAGCAGCAAGTTTTCCCTCTGTATGAAACCAAGGTTATCAATCCAGTAGGAGCAAGGAAAGACCCCAAACGTGTAGCTAGCTGAACGTTGGCAGGGCGCACTACTAGTGCAGCAGCAACGTGGAGACCTGGACAACACAACCATAAAACTTTGCCCCCAACTTGCGATGAGGTTGTCAATCTCACCGGTTTTGCTGAAAACAAAGGATTAAACGTATCGAATGGAAGGACGTAATAGTTTGCAGAAAGTAAACACAAAGCAGTAAACAGTTTATAGATTGAATGTAAAAGAAAGGACCGGGCTCCATAGTTCACTAAAGGTGGCTCTCCTTAAGATAGATTACATGCTGGGTGAATAAATTACAGCGGGGCAATTGACAAACATCGAGAAAGCATACAAGCATATACTAATCATGTTGACTCCTTTGAGACTTGATTGGGCATTACAACATTATACATAGACCGCCATCCAACTACATCTATGACTAATAATCCACCTTCAGGTTATCATCCGAACCCCATCCAGTATTAAGTTGCAAGCAACAGAATATTGCATTACGAATTGCATGTAAAGTAAACAATACGATTGTTCTATGAACAAAGGATTGTTGTTTTCTCCCTAGTAGCAACAACGCATCTAGTACCTTAGAGATTTCATCACTTCCCAGTTACGGAGGCATGAACCCACTATCGAGCATAAATACTAACTCTTGGAGTTGCTAGCATCTACTTGTCCAAGATAGCTACTAACAACGGAAAGCATGCAAGATCACAAATAACAAAGACATGATAGAATCAATAATCAATCTGAAATAGCATCTCAATATTCATCGGATCCCCGCAAACACAACATGTATGGATTAAAAATAGATGATCTTGATCATGAACGGAGCTCACAAGATCTAAACATGAAAGCACAAAGGAGGAGAACCAGCCATCTAGCTACTACATGGACCCGTAGTCCAGAGATGAACTACTCACGCATCACACCGGAGGCTTGCATGATGATGAAGAAGGCCTCCAAGGTGAATTCCCCTCTCCGGCAGGGTGCCGGGAAGAGCTTCAGATCCCTCCCGATCTAGGGATGGAGATGACGGCGGCTACAGACTCTTTCGTGGATTTTTGATCGGGTACTTAGGGTTTTGGTATCGGAGGCAATATATAGGCGGAAGGAGAGGCCGAGGAGGTGCTGGGGTCGGCTAGACCACCCCCTGGCGCGGGCCAGGCCTGGCCGTGCGGGAAGGTGGTGTGGCCAGGCCCCAGCCCTTCTCCATCTCGTATTCTGGCTCCAGATGTCTTCCGGTAAAATAGCAACTTTGGCTTTTGTCCCGTCCAATTCCGAGAATATTCATTTTCTGACTTCCTGGAACCAAAAACAGCAGAAAATAGGCAGCTGGCACTATGGCTCTTGTTAATAGGTTAGTCCAAGAAATCATATGAAAAGTACTCCAAAGTGTGGACAAAACACAAGAAAATAGATAAAACACAGCATGGAACATCAAAAATTATAGATACATTTGCAATGTATCACCGTGTTGCACGCCCAGGAGTACTAGGAGATTAAGATGACCATTGATCCGTCTGAGATGCCCGCGACGAAGAAGGAGGTGACAAAGCCGAATCCAGAGTTCAAGGCATCGGAAGAGACGAAGAAGACACCATTGAAGGATGATGACCCCTCCAAGGTGACCCAGATAGGTGTAGGCCTAGATAGCGCATAGGAAAGCGTGCTCGTCAAGTTCCTCCAAGCAAATCAAGATATCTTTGCATGGCAGCCATCTGACATGACCGGAGTACCTAGGGAACTTGTCGAGCACTCTCTAAATGTAAACCCAAACGATAAACTCGTCAAACAGTCCCTACGATGTTTCGGAGATGAAAAGCATAAGGCAATAGCAAAGTAACTAGCCCAGCTTGAGTTAGCCGGATTCATACAAGAGGTCATCCACACGGAGTGGTCGGCCAATCCTATAATGGTCCCTAAAAAGGACACCACTGATTTAAGGATGTGTGTTGATTATACTACCTTGAACAAGGCTTGTCCCAAAGATCCGTTTGCTCTGCCTAGGATTGATCAAGTTATCGATTCTACGGCAGGCTCGGAACTCCTATGTTTTCTCGACGCATATTTCGGTTATCACCAAATCCGGATGAAGGAATCTGACAAAGTCAAAACTTCATTCATAACCCCCTTCGGAACCTTCTGCTTTGTTACGATGCCCTCTGGGCTCAAAAAACATAGGAGCTACGTACCGGCGCACTATGCAGTGCTGCCTGCATGACCAAATCAGACGCAATGTACATGCATATGTGGACGATATTGCGGTGATGTCCAAAAAGAAGTAAATTTTGATTTCCGACTTGGAGGAAACGTTCACCAATCTACGAAAATACAACATAATGCTTAACCCAAAGAAATGTTTCTTCGAAATACCAGCCGGAAAATTGTTAGGTTTTATCGTGTCTCAAAGAGGCATAGAGGTAAACCGGGAAAAGATCAAGGCTATACTCAATATTTATAGGCCAACCCGCCTAAAGGACGTTTAAAGACTAACTGGTTGCATTGCCGCAGTCAGTCGGTTTGTAAGCCGGCTCGGTGAAAGAGCCGCACCACTATACAAGCTGCTGAAAAAGAGCAAGAATTTCGTTTGGACCGACGAAGCTGAAGCTGCGTTACAAGACTTGAAAGCAGTACTCTCATCTGCTCCCATCCTTGCAGCACCAGAACCACAGGAACCGATGTTGCTCTATCTCGCTGCGACAAACAAGGTCCTCAGTATCGTCATGGTGGTGGAGAGACTAGAGGAAAATCTGGAACACCTGGTGCAGCGTCCAACTTACTATCTCAGCGAGGTCTTAACTGAATCAAAGCAGTGGTATCCGCACTATCAAAAGCTAGCTTACGGTGTGTTCTTAGCATCTCGACACGTTGCAAAATGGGGCATAGAGCTTTTAGCTTTCGCCATTGAGTACAAGCCTCGTACAACAATAAAATCCCAAATCCTCGCTGACTTTGTCGCTGATTGGACAGAGACAACAGAGAACATGACCCTACTATAGTCGAAATACTGGACCTTGCATTTTGACGGGTCTAAGGCGCTCGGGGGGCTCGGGGGCTGGCGTGATGCTCAAATCACCCCAAGGAGATAAACTTTTCTATGTACTGCAGATCCACTTCATGGCGACAAATAACACTACCGAGTATGAAGCATTACTGCATGAAATCCGGATTGCTAAGGACATCAGCATCCGACGTTTAATGTGTTATGGAGATTCGGACCTTGTTACCTAACAAGTGTCGGATATCTGTAAGGCAAACAAGCACATGGCAACATATAGGGCTATCATGGATGAATTATCTAAATCGTTTGAAGGGTTTGAAGTTCAACTCATCCCTCGAACAGAAAATGAGGAAGCAGACGCACTATCTCAAATAGGCTCTACACGGAAAAAGGTTCCGGATGACGCTTTTTTAGAGCACCTCAAAGTTCCCTCTATAAAAGGAGTAGACGAGGAATATCCGACCAAATCCGACTCACCTTTAGTAGTAGTTCTGGCTGTGATTCCTAGCTGGACTCAACCCTACCTTAATTTCTTGGTAGATGGGAAATTACCCGAAGATGAAGTTCTGAGCCGACAGATCGTCCGACGTGCAAAATCCTACACTATAATTCGTGGTGGGCTCTATAAGCGGAGTGCATATAGGGTCTTTCAGCGCATTGTATCTCCGGAAGAAGGAGTGGAAATCTTACGAGAGATCCACGAAGGAGAGTGTGGTCACCACGCTGCAGCCAAATCTTTAGTGGCAAAAGCTTTTCGACACATTTTTTCTGGCTTAAAGCTAAGACAGATGTCGAACGGCTGGTCAAGACGTGCAAGGGCTGCCAAAAATACACCAAACAAGCTCATGTTCTGGCTGATCAGCTACGAACAATACCTATAACATGGCCTTTCACGGTCGGAGGGCTTGACATGGTAGGACCGTTTAAACGGGCTCCAAGTGGATTTACTCATCTCTTAGTGATGATGGATAAATTCACAAAATGGATTGAGGCTAAACCTGTCACTAGTTGTGATGGAGCAACAGCCAGAAGATTTGTCGAGGATGTCATAATCCGATATGGTTATTCGCATAGCATTATCACGGACAACGGGAGTAATTTCTCTATGGGAGAGCTTGCCGAATTCTAGAATGAACAAAATATCCAGCTTGACATTGGGTCAGTCGCACATCCATAAGCTAATGGACAAGTCTAAAGAGCAAATGGTTTAATCCTACAAGGCCTAAAACCAAGACTCGAAGCACCACTACGACATACTGCAGGGGCTTGGGCAGAGGAATTACCTTCTGTAATATGGAGTTTACGAACAACTCCAAACAGGTCAACTGGATACACACCTTTCTTCTTGGTCTATGGCGCAGAAGCAGTTCTTCCTAGTGATTTGATTCACACTTCTCCTAGAGTTGCCGCGTATATTGAAGAGGATGCTGAAAATTCTCGACAAAATGATCTCAATTTAGTCGAAGAAGTTCGCGTCATTGCTGAGATGAGATCAACAGCCTATCAGCAGAAGTTACGCAAGTATCATAGCCAGAGAGTCAGAAACCGGTCTTTCAATAAGGGCGATTTGGTTCTCCGGCTTGTGTAGCAAAGAAAGCACAAACGTTCCCCAATATGGGAAGGGCCATCTTTAGTTAGTCGAGTAATGCGCAATGGTTCTTACTATCTAACTGATATGCGGCCAGTCAAAGAAAGACCTGCTACTAAGAAAAGAAAGAGAGCTGGAGGTAGTACAGACCCGGATGAATTAGATAGACCATGGAATATTGCTGAGGTACGTCCCTTTTATTCTTAGTTTATTTTTATTTGTAATCATATATGTGTACATGTTCAATGATAAATAAAGTTTTGGTTGCCTCAAATTTTTTCTGAGAAGTTTTTTACCATCTTATTTCCGAATGACCATGTCACAGTCGAAAATCCCAAAATACTTAAAAGTACTTTATGCTCATGTTTTTTCTGGTTTCGATTTCTGATTCTAAAATTGCGACCTTCGGGTATGAATTTAAATTTTCTAGTCTATACTTTGGTTATTTATCTGATTGCCGGATGCGGGCATTTTCTAAGTAGTGAATGGTTGGTACTAGAGGCCGGCTTTGTTTCCGAGTTTAAACTGGTTTAGCAATTGAGCTCTGTTGCTTGGCAAAGTTTCCATGCTAAAAGTTGGCCGGCTCACGAAAGGGATGAGGTAAAAAGCCAGATAAACGATAAGTATAGACGAAAAACATAAAGTGCTTATGAAAATATTTCAGGCACGAAAAATTATAAAGCCAAAAGTTCTAAATAGATATATTTAAACTTAGCATGAAGAAGGGAGTATCGTAGATGGTCAAGTCAGCTACGTGGCACCCGTATCCGGCACAGGAGTCCATAATGTCTTTGATATCCTGCTCCTGGTCGTCTTCATCCACAGTAGAATACCCTCTGGTCACTTGCCAGATCTCCAGCTTCCATGGTGGCTCATAACCATGGTGAGAGCGTTATGCGATGCGGTTCGCGTGTAGGACATGTTCTAGTCCTGAATGAGCTGGGGCATTGATACGTCCATTTTGCATCACTATTCTATATCATAATTTACTGTTATTCATTGATATATTTCATATTAAGAGATGATACTTATATTATTTCATCTGTTTTTGCATGGTTGATGACTTTTGGAGCATGGACCGCTGCAGTCAGGATTCTGATGGAAAAGGTGCTGTTTGGAGGAAAAATTCACGAAGATCAGAAAATCCGGGAAAATATATGGAAAATCCTACTTTTCCAGAAGACGAATGAAGCTAGAAGGAGGAGTGGAGATGGGCTACAGGGGGCCCACACCACCCCCTGGCGCGGGATAGCCTAAGCCGCACCACCAGTTGGTGTAGTCGCCCTGGCCCACCTCGGGCTCTCCCCTCTGGCGTATGTAATCCTCCTGAAACCCTAATACTCGGGGAGTGACCACAGAAAGATTCCGCCGCCTCTGCGGGGCGGAAAGCACCAAGAGAGAAAGATCTCTCCGGCAAACAGATTTCGGCCGAAGAAATTCCTTCCCGGAAAGGGGAGATCATCGCCATGAACACCACCATCAAGCTGGACTTCGTCGGGATCATCATCATCATCACCACCATCATCACCACCAGCTCCTTCTGCTCCTCGTTGGGTTCGACACTCTTACTTATCGAAAATACTGCGATACAACCCCTATACTTGTTGGTCATCAAGACTATTTTCTAGCGTCGTTGCCGGGGAGTGAAGCGCTATTGGAGAGTGGAACTGGTAAAGGAAACTTCTACTCTCAGTATTTTTTACTTCTGTTAGCTGCTTTATTTTTGTTATGGATAATTCGCTGAGTTTCTTTTTTGGTAATGCTACTACCACTGCTAAGGTAGTAGATGAACCACCACCTGCTGAGAATGATACTTTTAAAATACCTACAAGAATTATTGATCGTGTTATGGATAACTACTATGTTGGGGATGGAACTGTCCATCTCGGTGATCATTTACTCTTTATACACGAATTATGCGGGTTGTTTAAGTGTGCAGGTATTACTACAGATCAAGTTAAGAAGAAGTTATTCTCATTGTCACTAAAAGGAAGAGCTGAGGAATGGTATAGGCTGCTGAAGAATGGTCAAGCTCTTGAATGGGAGGAAATAGTGCCTCTCTTTTATTCAAAGTTTTATCCTACTAGTGAGATTCATAAAGATCGGAATCAAATATACAACTTTTGGCCTCTTGATGGAGAGAGTACAGCTCAAGCTTGGGGGAGATTGAAGTTATTAATGCTCAAATGTCCCATTCATGAGCTCCCCAACAATATTATTATCAATAACTTTTATGCAAGGCGTTCTCTTCATGATAAGGATCTATTGGATGCTTCATGTGCTGGATCATTCACTCGCATGGAAGAAGAAGCTAAATGGGATCTCGTGGACCGTATTCAAGACAATGCTGAAGCATGGGAGAATGACAAAGGTAGAAAGTCAGGTATAAATTATGATTATGAATGCATTGAATCTTTTATGGGAACTGATGACTTTCGAAATATTAATAATACTTATGGTCTTGATTTACAAGTTATTACAAATTGCTTTAAGTCTTTTGCTTCTTATATTGAAATCCAAAAAAGGGGATGGAGCAAGTACCATGCGCCGTATAAAGATATTGTTGACTGTGTTCCTGGTTGGAGTACTGAGTTTTACACTACTGATCACATCTTACCTGAACTTTATATCGAGAAACCCTTCCCGGATAAGGTAAAGGACCATCCTATCATAACTAGTGTAATCACTAAAAGTGCAAAGAGAACTATAAAACCTGATGAACAAATAAACATTGAACCTGTTGTAGCAATTGTGAAAGACCTTGTCACTAAAAGCGTAGAAGATGGACACATAGTCTTTTGTGAGGATGCTTCTAATATTGTTTCACATCCTAATAGAACTAAAAAACCTAGTGTCCCTATGCTTTCTGTTAGAATTGGTGATCATTGCTATTATGGTTTATGTGATATTGGTGCAAGTTCCAGTGCTATTCCTTATGAGCTTTACAGAGAAATTATGCATGAAATCAGTCCCTATGAATTGGAAGAGATTGATGTGGTTATTCACCTTGCTAATAGAGAGACCATCTCTCCAATTGGTATTGTACGGGATGTGGAAGTTCTTTGTGGTAAGATTAAGTATCCTGCTGATTTTCTAGTACTTGGTTCAGCTGCTAGTAAAACTTATCCTATCATTTTTGGTAGACCTTTCTTGAGTACTTGTGGAGCTATTATAGATTACCAAAGGGAGAAAATCTTGACTAAGTTTGATAGGGAATCTTATGAGTTTCATTTTTCGAAATTTACTAAAGAACCTTGTGAAGAGGAAACCCATAATGAGGATTTTAGAGTTGAACAACTTGCTTTTATTTCTCTAGCTCCTAACAGTGCTTTGCAGCAATTTATGGAAGATCATGAAAGTGAAATCTTCATGGAAGAAAGGAATGAGATTGACAAGATTCTCCGTAATCAACCTAAGATGCTTAAGCATAACTTGCATGTAGAAGACTTGGGTACCACATTGCCACCTAAAAAGGATCTAGTCTTCGATCTAAAATTCTTACCGGATGATCTTAAATATGCTTACATTGATGATAATAAGATATATCCTGTTATTATTAGCTCTAAAATTTCTGGGAAGGAAGAAGAAGGGTTATTGGAGGTACTGAAGAAACACCGAGGGGCTATGGGCTATACCCTGGATGATTTAAAAGGGATTTCTCCTACTATATGTCAGCATGCTATCAATATAGAACCAGATGCAAAGCCAGTGGTAGAGCACCAACGATGTTTAAATCCTAAGATGAAGGAAGTGGTAAGAAATGAGGTATTGAAACTCCTTGATGCTGGTATTATTTACCCTATTGCTGATAGTGAATGGGTTAGTCATGTTCATTATGTCCCTAAAAAGGGAGGTATTACTGTTGTGCCTAATGATAATGATGAGCTTATTCCCCAAAGAATAGTAGTAGGCTATAGGATGTGTATCGATTTCAGAAAGGTTAACAAAGTTACTAAGAAAGATCATTACCCACTTCCTTTTATTGATCAAATGTTAGAAAGGTTGTCTAAAAAGACTCATTTTTGTTTTCTTGATGGATACTCTGGGTTTTCTCAAATTGCTGTTAAACAACAAGATCAAGAAAAAACTACCTTTACATGCTATTACGGAACCTATGCTTATAGATGTATGCCTTTTGGTTTATGTAATGCTCCTGCTACTTTTCAAAGATGCATGTCTTCTATCTTTCATGGTTTTTGTGAGGAAATTGTGGAAGTGTTCATGGATGACTTATCTGTCTATGGAACTTCTTTTGATAATTGTCTGCATAACCTTGATAATTTTTTGCAGAGGTGTGAAGAAACTAATCTTGTTCTTAATTGGGAGAAATGCCACTTCATGGTTAATGAAGGGATTGTCCTTGGGCATAAGGATTCCGAAAGAGGCATAGAAGTGGATAGAGCTAAAGTCGAGGCAATTGAGAAAATGCCCTGCCCAAGAGACATCAAAGGTATTTGTAGTATCCTTGGTCATGCTGGTTTCTATAGAAGGTTTATTAAAGATTTCTCTAAGATATCAAAACCCCTCACTAATCTTCTTCAAAAAGATGTACCCTTTGTTTTTGATGATGATTGTAAGGAATCTTTTGAAACTCTTAAGAAGGCTTTAACTATAGCTCCTATCGTTCAACCACCTGATTAGAGCTTCCCTTTGAAATAATGTGTGATGCTAGTGATTTTGCTGTAGGTGCTATCCTTGGGCAAAATATTGATAAAAAGTTGAACATTATTCATTATGCTAGTAAGACTCTTGATGCTGCTCAAAGGAATTATGCAACTACTAAAAAAGAATTCCTAGTTGTCGTTTTTGCTTGTGATAAGTTTAGACCTTATATTGTGGACTCAAAAGTCACCATTCATACTGATCATGCTGCTATTAAGTACCTTATGACGAAGAAGGATGCTAAACCTAGGCTTATTAGATGAGTGATGCTTTTACAAGAGTTTGATCTACATATTGTAGATAGGAAAGCTGCTGAAAACCCTGTAGCTGATAATTTATATCGATTGGAAAACATCTCTTTTGACCCTATGCCTGTTAATGATAGTTTCCCAAATGAATAGTTGGTTGCGGTAGGGGTAAGCTCGCGAGGGAGCCCTTGGTACGCTGATTATGCTAACTTTATTGTCTCCAAGTATTTGCCTCCAACTTTTACATTTCGACAAAGAAAGAAGAAAGTTCTTTTATTATTTGAGGCATTATTTTTGGGATGACCCACACTTATATAAAGAAGGAGTGGATGGTATTATGCAAAGATGTGTTCCAGAATATGAACAAAAGGAGATATTGCATAAATGTCATGGTAGTGCTTATGGAGGACATCATGCAGGAGATAGAACTGCGCAAAAGGTGCTACAATCAGGTTTCTACTGGCCTACCCTTTTTAAAGATGCAAGAAAATTTGTTTTATCTTGTGATGAATGTCAGCATGTTGGTAATATTTCTAGACGCAATGAAATGCCTATGAACTACTCTCTAGTTATTGAACCCTTTGATTGCTAGGGGTTTGACTTTATGGGTCCTTTTCCTCCCTCGAAAGGTTATACTCATATTCTTGTTGCCGTTGATTATGTTACTAAGTGGGTATAAGCCATCCCTACAATGAGTGCTGACAGGGAGACTTCTCCAAAAATGCTTAAGGATGTTATCTTTCCTAGGTTTGGAGTGCATAGGTATCTCATGACTGATGGAGGTTCTCATTTCATTCATGGTGGTTTTAGAAAGACCCTGGCTAAATATGATGTTAATCATAGAATTGCTTCATCTTATCACCCCCAAACTACTGGGCAAGTAGAGTTGTCAAATAGAGAAATTAAATCCATCTTGCAAAAGACTATTAATAGATCTAGAAAAAACTGGGCTAAAAAGTTAAATGATGCTTTATGGGCTTATAGGACTGCCTACAAAAACCCTATGGGGATGTCTCCTTATAAAACGGTTTATGGGAAAGCTTGTCACCTACCTTTAGAATTAGAACACAAAGCTTACTGGGCAGTTAAAGAACTTAATAGAGATTGTAAGCTTGCTGGTGAAAAAAGATTATTTGCCTTACTTCTTTAGATGAATGGAGGAGTGAAGCATATGAGAATGCTAGGCTCTTTAAGGAAAAATTTAAAAGATGGCATGACAAGCGAATACTGAAGAGAGTATTCCATGTTGGTGAGAAGGTTCTATTGTATAGGTCTCATCTCAGATTTTTTGCAGGAAAACTACTGTCAAAATGGGAAGGACCTTTCGTTATTAAAGAAGTGTACCACTCAGGAGCAATAAAGATTTCTTCTTTAAAAGATAACACTACACAAGTAGTGAATGGGCAGCGACTTAAGCACTATATTGTTGGAGATTCTTACAATGAAGATATTGATGCCTTTCAAGTTATAACTCCGGAAAAATTTATCAAGGACCAAATTCAGAAACCTGCAGACTCCGTATTTAAATAGGTAATAGTTCTGGTAAGAAAAGTTCCACGAAAGACCTGTCCAGTTATATTTTTGCAGTTTTTAGCCAATAAGGAAAGCTACGAAGCGAAGAGGGGCAGCGGGCAGGTGGCTCACACCACCTGCTGGCGGGCCCACCTCGGCGCCACCAGGTGGTGAGGCCACCCCGGACTCCGTCTCCGACCCGTTTTCTCCTAGTACCTTTCTTTTGGTGTGAAACTTCATAATATATAATCCCCCAGATCTCCTGAGGTTCGTATATCGTGTTTTCTTCGTGTTTTCGTTTCGATCTGTTTCTAACAGGTAGAGTCCCAGATTTGGAGCCACAATGACTTCCTCTGGATCAACCAAGGAAGGTTTCTTAGAGGATATCATCAACCCATACATGAGAGAGTTGAAGATTCATCCCAAGGAGTTATTGCTTGAAGACAGGGAGGTCCGGATAAAAGAGGTTCAAGGCCCTAAAGGTGAAGGAAGTCTGGAGGACAGGATGGAAGCACTGGAGCAAGAAGTCTTTAGGTACAAGAAGATGGCGGAACGCGAAGTGGATATCATCCATAAGATTTGTTCCGAACTCATCTCCGCGCACCAAGAGGAGACTGCTGATCTCAAGGATGAAGTCCTCTCACTCCGCCAAACAACCAACAAACTGCAAGCACAACTCTACGATGTTCAAAATCAAAACTGTGAGTATGAGGTTAGGTTTAAACGCACAAGTGCTGCTGCAAGTTTTAGGATGCTGGATACCATGATGTCCTTTGTTGATGGGAAGCCCTTACCCTGGAAGCCGGTCGATGATGAGAGGATACCACCACCACCAAAGGAGTAGTTCGTCATCAGGTTTGACATCCCCTTGGTTTGTTCCAAGCTTGGGGGAGTGCCGCGGTATCACATCACTATCTTCTATCTTTTTACCCTTTTAGTAGAGTCATATCATGAATAGAGAAGTTATCATGTAGGATGGTTTGCATTATGGAAGTGTCCCCTCTCTCGGTAGATATGTATCCCTTGGTGTGAGTTGTCGTTATGGAATATTAATGAGAAGTTCTATCATTTACTCTTTTGCATATCTTATATTAGTTTTCAATTCGTGGTTATATGATTGATCTTGTTGTTAGTATTGGTATCACTTTGGGATCATTGTGTTAATTTAGTTGTTTTTGTTGGGTTCGCGGCATAGAAAACAAAAAATTTCCTACGTTGAGAACTACACGCCAAGATCTATCTACTAGGTACAAAGCAACAGGTGGACATACATCCAACGAAAACTTACCCTCGAAGACAACGAGCTTTGTTAACGAGTAGGAACTTGTGGTTGATGTAGTTGTACACTTGCCGATCTCAAGATCGTGAGGAAGTCCGAACGCCGCAACTCAGCAGCGCATCCATACTCGCACACACATTCAAGCCACCGGACAACCTCCACCTCCTCGCTCCAGTGATCCAGTGAGCAAGAACTCCTTCCGCATTTAAATGCCACCGGGAACATGTATCTCGCTAATCCGAGACCATGGGGGAATAATTCTAGAGGGGAGAGAGATCCTTCACAAGGAGGTGTGAGGAAGAAGGAGGAAGAGGGTGGCCTTTTATAGGAGGAGGGGGGTGCCCCTCCTTCATGGACGGCGCATGGGGGGTGACTCCTCACCTCCCCCATTCATGTGGTGGTAACCCCTCCACACTAAAATGCCTCTTCACATTCCCCTTTAAAGTCCCTACTTTAAATGCATTAAAATTCTCCAAGTTTAATGCTCTCTCATTTAATAAAACTCTTTTATTAAATTTATTCAGAATTTTGTTAATTACTTTAATTAACAAACAATCACATATAACCCCTTGCAATATTTCAATATCACATGCAGAACCACTTTCTGGAATTTCACCTGAAACAATTTCCGGTTTCTATCAAAACAATTCCTGCACTTTGCAATTCTTTCGTATGAAACATATGTGCTCCAAAATGGTGTCCGGTAACTCTTAAGTGTGTCACCCTACGGTTTGCGAATAATGCAGACATGATTGAGACTCCTCTCAGATCAATAATCAGAAGCGGGACCTAGAGATCCATACTGACTCCTACACATTCAACGATGACTTCTGTGATCGTGAGAACCTTTAACGCTAGTAACTAAATCCCTTTGTCTCACGATATATTACATGTCCGAGATTCGATCATCGGTATCTCCATACCTAGTTTGATCTCGTTACCGACATGCACTCTTTTCTCGTTCCGTGATATAACATTCTAGTGATCACATCACTTTCTTGCAAGCTATCTTAATGTGATATCACCGAGAGGGCCCAGAGTATATCTATCCATCATCGGGATTGACAAATTCCACTCTTGATCCATGAGCCTCAACATAACACCTTCATAGCACTGAACCCATCTTTATAGTCACCCTGTTACGGTGTGACGTTTGATGTTATCAAGATACTCTTCCGGTGTTAGCAATTAACATGATCTCATGGTCTAAGGATAAAGATTACTTCGTATAGTGTTATAGCAATATAAACATAATGACTTTGATCGTAATGCTATACTTCGGATGAATGTTCATCACATGATTCAACTAATGTTGTGACCTTGTTATTAAAAACATCCAATGTCTATGATCAGAAACCTTTATCATCTTGTTAATCAACAAGCTAGTCTATAAGAGAGGCATAACTAGGAACCCTTTTTGTTTATTAAACACACATGTATTGATGTTTCCGATCAATACAATTATAGCATGGAAAATAAACATTTATCATAAACATGGAATAAGATAATAACCACTTTATTATTGCCTCTCGGGCATATTCCCTTCAGTTTGGGCAAACCTGGCTCGGTCAGTAGCAACACTATTTTTGAGAGTTGAATGAAAAGATAATAGTACTCTAAAGAAAAAATAATTTCATTATCTTTCTTTCTTGATCTGCTCCTAAGTTTAGTATTCTCTAGTTAAGATCTTTTGTGCTTCCAAGGAAGATTGCATGTTTGATTTTTATCACGTGTATGTTTGTTTGTTTACTTCAACTCTTATACTTGCTACCTAGCCTTTCTAGCCAAAAACCTGTACTGAGAGGGAATTCTTCTCGTGCATTCAATCCTTAAACCAAAAACCATGCCGTTTGTGTCCACCATACCAACCTATTAGCATTATTGCTATTCCAAGTAAATTCTTGTTTTTATCTACCTTCCAAATTAAACTTGCTATGTGAAAATTAGTGATTAAAGCTCTCACGAACTTGATGACACACTTTACTTTCTTGCACTTAATAAACTTGAACCATTGTGCCCATCTATGTTGCGTATATGCTTGCGCTTTGTAAGTTGTGAATTAGCAGAACCATGCTGTCATGGGGAACGCTTTCAACATTGCATTGGTACTTTGTACCTAGTTGATATCATGTTCTTTTGTCTAAGGATGTCGTCGGTGTGAAATGAAAGGGGAGCTTGTAAGTCCATGGAGTTATGCATGTGTGTTAGAGAAACACCTGGGTCGCTGGTCTAATCCATGCTGACATGGTGGAAACCTGCAGCGTAACCATAATGAGCATCTATGAAGCATTCTTCTTATAAAAAAAAGAGTCCGGTATTGAGAAAAAAGAGAAAAAGAAAAAAAGAGATTATGAAAAGAGGAAAGAGAGAAAAAAGCACCATATTCCCATGGTAAATAAGAAGATTGTTGAGATGCTCGTTGTCTGCTTGCCTTGTCATTTTGATATGGGGATTCTTCCGTATCATCGGGCAAGGGGTACCCGTTGGCGGTTCTCTATGATACACATGTGCTTACGATGACAAGAACTTACCGGTGACTAAAATTGAGTAGCATGAGGAGTGGCCCTCGTATTCAAGGGACATGAGATTTTCAACTTACAACTTGTCAAGCATATCCTCATATTTGATCACTTTAACCTTAACCACCTAAAGATGTCTATGATAGGGGCAATGAGAGTTGAAAGCTAATAAGTATCATAATTTTTGGGAGCTCTTTATGAAACTTGCAATCTCTACTTCCCTCTGCGAAGGGCCTTTCTTTTACTTTTTAGTTGAGTCAGTAAACCTACTCCCTTCTATCTCAGCAAGTATTTTGAGTTGTTGTGTTTCATTCATTCATATGATGATTTATTCAATCATGTTTCTTATGTTCCTTGTTTTGCACTTTGCTCTTATCTTGGTGATTACTGCTTTGAAAGCTATCATTGAAAATCAGTTATTTGTGAACTGCAGCAAATTATCAACTATTCTTCGACCAAGAGCTAAGTTTGCCATTACCAATTATGATTCACTTTATGTATCTTTATTGTGTTTCCTTTACTTATTGCAAGTTAAGTTATATAATAGTGAGTTGTCTTCTACTATGATATATGTATTGATGAATATGATGCTTCTTGTCCGTATTCTTTTATCGACTCTTCACTCCATAAACCTGAGGCCATGTTTATTGAGCTCAGTTTCGCTTGGAGACAAGCGAAGTCTAAGCTTGGGGGGAGTTGATACGTCCATTTTGCATCACTATTCTATATCATAATTTTTAATGTTATTCATTGATATATTGCATATTAAGAGATGATGCTTATGTTATTTCATCTGTTTTTGCATGGTTGATGACTTTTGGAGCATGGACCGCTGTAGTCAGGATTCTGATGGAAAAGGAGCTGTTTGGAGGCAAAATTCGCGAAGATCAGAAAATCCGGGAAAATATACGGAAAATCCTATTTTTCCAGAAGACGAAGGAAGCCATAAGGAGGAGTGGAGATGGGCCATAGGGGGCCCACACCACCCCCTGGCACGGGCCAGCCTAGGCCGCGCCACAAGGTGGTGTGGCTGCCCTGGCCCACCTCTGTCTCTCCCCTCTGGCATATATAATCCTCCCGGAACCCTAATACTCGGGGAGCAACCATAGAAAGATTCCGCCGCCTCTACGGGGCGGAAAACACCGAGAGAGAAAGATCTCTCCGGCAGACAGATTTCTGCTAGAGAAATTCATTCCCGGAGAGGGGAGATCGTCGCCATCAACACCACCATCAATGCAAGCTGGACTTCATGGGGATCATCATCATCATCACCACCACCACCTTCTGCTCCTCGTTGGGTTCGACACTCTTACTTATCGAAAATACTGCAATACACCCCCTATACTTGTGGGTCATCAGGCATCTCCTTGGCCTTATCTCGCACTTCAAAGTTGGACATGCTATGCATGTACGGAACCTTGAGAACCTCGCCAATATCTTTGAGGGATTAGCGAAAGTCATGCAGCAGATCACCGACTTGAGTAAGCCGGCTGGTGCGAGATTCGGCAGAGCCTGAGTCCAGTAAGTTCAGAGGACCTACGCATTTAATGCAAAGGGGTTAATCAAATAAATCCGGACTCCCAAGAGTCAGAAGATGCAGATAAGTCAGAAAGAGGGAAACATACTAAAGATGACATCGTCGACTTTGGTCTTCTCCTCCCAAAGACTCTGGAGTTCAGCCCGGAGTGCATCGGCAATGTTCCTTTCTCTGAACAAGTCATTGCTGAGATCCAAGATTTTCTGATCTTGGAGTGCAATCTTGTGATCGTGCTCCTCGGTGGCAATGGAGGAGGACTCAAGAACTTGAGCAATGCTCTTCTCATGATCCGCCTTAAGCTTATTCAGCTCTTGGCGAAGGTCCTTGTTTTCCACCTTCGGGTTTTTTATATTTTTGGCTTCCTTAATCATAGCACAAGACTGTTTTACCAGTGCTGAAATCAAAAGAATAGAAGTTGAACAAAAATTCGACTATGAAATACAAGACAAGGTTTGAGTTCTGGAATGTTTACCTTCAGCCTCATCCCTAGAAACTTTCAATTGAGCATTTTCAAAACGGAGAGCTTTGATTTCTTTCCGCTTATTGCAAATATTCTTCAATAAATCCTGGTTATATGAATATACTTTCTGTAAGTCAGAATACCCAAAGTCAGAAGTCTACTAAACACTCGGGCTAATATTTTTACTACTATCAGCACGAGCCTTGGGGGCTACACTAGTTCATTCTTTGGCATCCTAAGGAAGCATAAATCCGGATTTTTATGACCAGTTGATGCTTGGGGGCTAGAGGATATGATATGAAATAAGGAAAAGCGTGAATTGGAATTCCGACTTACATATTGTTCACGAGCAAGTTTGTTCAGGCTCGCATTCACTTCAGTGGTAACCTTCTCGGCGACAGTTAAGGGGGTCACTGGCGCAGTTGGAACCTCGCCGAACCTCAGTTTCTCGTCGCGGAGATGAACTTTTTCAAGAAGATTAGAGTGCTTGATGTCCTCTGCTTCTTGTGCTTCTTCTTCAGTAGAGATAGTCCGGCTTTCCAGGCATTGCCGGGTCAGCCGCTGGATTTCCTCCACAGATTTCCGAGATAAGCCAAGTTTGGCAAGTCCCGGATTGCTCAGGAGGTTTTCGGCGAAGACCTCTGCCGAGGGATCATTACCCAAAGAGGGTTCACCCTTATCAAGACCTGAGTCACCCATGGTGACGTCAGTTTGCGACCCAAGGATCGCTGGCTCTAATGAATGAGTCGAATCTTCTCCAACAGGAGGAGATGAAATAATCTCTAGCACTGCAGAAGGTTGAGGGGCAGGTGTCGGAGGAGCTACGGCAGGAGAAGTCAAATTAAGCTTTGACTGGCGCAGGGGCTTCGACAAGGCTCCCTTCCCCTTGCCCTTGGTGAGTTGTTTAGCTCTGAGAAGGTAATAGAACATGAAACATTACATCTCGGAAAGAATTAAGACATATAGTAAAAATGAAGGAAATATGCCCTGAGAGGCAATAATAAAGTTGTTATTATGTATTCCTTATATATGATAGATGTTTATTTTGCATGCTAGAATTGTATTGCTCGGAAACATCAATACATGTGTGTTTAATAAACAAAAAGGGTTCCTAGTTATGCCTCTCTTATAGACTAGCTTGTTGATTAACAAGATGGTCAAGGTTTCCTGATCATGGACATTGGATGTTGTTAATAACAAGGTCACACAATTGGTGGAATGATGTGATGAACATTCATCCGAAGTATAGCATTACGATCAAGTCATTATGTTTATATTGCTATAACATCATACGAAGTAATCTTTATCCTTAGACCATGAGACCATGTTAATTGCTAACACCGGAAGAGTATCTTGATAACATCAAACGTCACACCGTAACAGGGTGACTATAAAGATGGGTTCAGTACTACGAAGGTGTTATGTTGAGGCTCATAGATCAAGAGTGGAATTTGTCAATCCCGATGACGGATAGATATACTCTGGGCCCTCTCGGTGATATCACATTGAGATAGCTTGCAAGCAAGTGATGTGATCACTAGAATGTTATATCACGGGAACGAGAAAAGAGTGCATGTCGAGATCAAACTAGGTATGGAGATACCGATGATCGAATCTCGGACATGTAATATATCGCGAGACAAAGGGATTTAGTTACAAGCGTTAAAGGTTCTCACGATCACAGAAGTCATCGTTGAATGTGTAGGAGTCAGTACGGATCTCTAGGTCCCGTTGCTGATTATTGATCGAAGAAGGGTCTCGATCATGTCTGCATTATTCGCGAACCGTAGGGTGACACACTTAAGAGTTACCGGACACCATTTTGGAGCACATATGTTTCAGACGAAAGAATTGCAAAGCGCAGCAATTGTTTCAATAGAAACCGGAAATTGTTTTGGGTGAAATTGCAGAAAGTGGTTCTGCATGTGATATTGAAATATTGCAAGGGGGTATATGTCAATGTTTGTTAATTAAAGTAATTAACAAAATTCTGAATAAATTTAATAAAAGAGTTTTATTAAATGAGAGAGCATTAAACTTGGAGAATTTTAATGCATTTAAAGTGGAGACTTTAAAAGGGAATGTGAAGAGGCATTTTAATGTGGAGGAGTTACCACCACATGAATGGGGAAGGTGAGGGGTCACCCCCCATGCGCCGGCCATGGAGAGGAGGGCCACCCCCCTCCTCCTATAAAAGGTCACCCATTCCCTCCTTCATCCTTACACCTCCTTGTGAAGGATCTCTCTCCCCCTCTAGAATTATTCCCCCATGGTCTCGGATTAGCGAGATACATGTTCCCGGTGGCATTTTGTCTGGAAGGAGTTGCTTCTTCCGCTGGATCGCTAGGGTGAGGAGGTGGAGGTTGTCCGGTGGCTTGAACGTGTGTGCGAGTATGGATGCGCTGCTAAGTTGCGGCGCTCGGACTTCCTCATGATCTTGAGATCGGCAAGTGTACGACTACATCAACCACGAGTTCCTACTCGTTAAGAAAACTCGTTGTCTTCGAGGGTAAGTTCTCGTGGGATGTATATCCACCCATTGCTTTGTACCTAGTAGATAGATCTTGGCGTGTAGTTCACACCGTAGGAAATTTTTGTTTTCTATCTTTGCGGACCCAAGGGTATCGAGAGCACGATCTATGCGTAGGTGCTTTGCACGGGTAGTACACATATGTTTATATGTGGGCGATGATGATCATGTTATTGCATCTTTTATGTATTTTGGATATTGGTGGCATAGTGGGATGAAGCGGCCTGGACTAACCTTACATGTCATCGTACATGAGACCGGTTCCACGACTGACATGCAACTTGTTTTGCATAAGTGGCTGGCGGGTGTCTGTCTCTCCTACTATAGTCAATATCTGATTTACAACGAGTTGCTAATAACTTAGTTATCCTCGTTGTGGTTCATGTTCGTAGGTAAGAACGGTTCTATCTCCAAAAGCCCTAAGCAACGTAAAACTTGCAATTGATAAATTAGAGGCGTCTAGTTTAGATCGTTGCTGGGCTAGTGTATTGATATGGTATTATTGTAAGTGGATGCATGATAGATACTCTTACAACACATTCAACGTGTAAGTTCCATAGACCTTGGCCTTACACACAAAGGAATGATAGAGATCATACCACGATGCAAATGATAGAGATCAAATGCATGGACCATATCATCTCACTTTACACATTAGATGTTAGCATCTTATACTGCTAGTTTGGCGCTTTTGGTAGCATTGTAAGATGATCCCTCATTTAGATATCAAGATAAAATGTGTTCTTCCTTGAGTATGCACTATTCTATGGATCGTGTTTCGAGACATCACGTGATGATCGGGTGTACTCGACTCTACGCTTTCATACAACGGGTGTAAGACAGTTTTACACACGCGAGTACTAAGGTTCTTACTTGGCGAGCCTAGCATGTACAGACATGGCCTCGGAACACGGACCGAAAGGTTAAGCATGAGTCATATGGTTGATATGATGCCCATATAGATGCTCGCCTTTGAAGCTACACCGACTCACGTGATGATCGGACTTGGTGTAGTGGATTTGGTTCATGTAATCACCAAAAAGGCACGAGGGATGTCGTTTTTGAGTGGGAGTTCATTAGTAATTTGGATTAGTTGAACTCAATCTATCATAAACTTATTATAAATAAACTTTGCAAATTCTGTTATAGATGGCACCACCTGCTTTTAATTTCAATGTGTTCATGGAGAAAGAGAAACTTGCTGCGAATGGTAGCAACTTCACCAACTGGGCTATGAATTTGAGGATTCTCCTCACCGCTGCACAAAAGCAATATGTGCTAGATGCGCCGCTAGGCCCCCCACCAGCTCCTCATGCCCCTGACGAGGAAAAGAATGTCTATGTGACTCGTCAGGAGGACCACAACTTAGTTCATTGCGGCATACTGTATGGGCTAGAGCCAGAACTTGACAACGTTTCAAAATGGCAATGCCTTTGATACCATGGGAGAATTGAAAATGATTTTCGATACCCATGCTGCCGTAGAGAGTTATAATGCTACTGAAAAGTTCTTTAGCTGCATGATGGAGGAGAACAGCTCCGTTAGTGAGCATGTACTCAAAATGTCTGGGTACACCGATAAGCTTGTGTCCTTGGGAATAACGATTCCCATTGACATGGGCATACATCATGTTCTCCAATCTCTGCCACCAAGCTACAAGATCTTCGTGATGAACTATAATATGCAGGGCATGAAGAAGACTCTTCCCGAGGTTCTATCAATGCTTAAGACTGTAGAAGTGGAGATTAGGAAAGAACATCAAGTGTTGATGATCAATAGGACCACCGGTTTCAAGAAGGACAAGAAGGCAAGAACAAGGGAAAGAAGGGTGGAAAATCTGTTGCCGCGCCTGAAAAGAAACCCCAAGCTGGCCCTAAGTCTGATACCGAGTGCTACTATTGCAAGGGGATCGCCATTGAAGCGCAATCGCCCAAGTATTTGGCGGACAAGAAGTCCGGCAAGGCAAACAAAGGTATATATGATATACATGTTATTGATGTGTACTTGACTAGTACTCGCAGTAGCACCTGGGTATTTGATACGGGATCAATTGCTAATATATGTAACTCGATTCAGGGGCTGCGGAACAAGCGACAACTAGCAAGGGATGAGGTCACAATGCGGGTCGGCAATGGATCAAGAGTTGATGTGATCGCCGTCGGAACGCTGCCTCTCCATATGCCATCGGGATTAGTCATAAACCTAAATAATTGTTATTTGGTGCCTGCACTTAGCATGAACATTGTATCCGGATCATGTTTGATGCAAAATGGTTATTCGTTTAAATCTGAAAACAATGGTTGTTCGATTTGTATGGATAATATCTTTTATGGTCATGCACCTATGTTGAATGGTTTATTTCTGATGGATCTCGATAGTAATATTACGCACATTCATAATGTTAATGCTAAAAAGATTAAACTTGATGATGATATATCTGCATATATGTGGTAATCGCCGTCTAGGTCATATTGGCGTTAAACGCATGAAGAAACTCCATTCTGATGGACTTTTGGAATCACTTGATTTTGAATCATTTGATACATGTGAGCCATGCCTTATGGGCAAGATGACTAGAACGCCGTTTTCCGGTTCAATGGAACGGTCGACAGATCTATTGGAAATCATACATACTGATGCGTTTGGACCAATGAGTGTGTCGGCGCGAGGTGGATATCATTATTTTGTTACTTTCATGGATGATTTGAGTAGATACGGGTATATCTATTTGATGAAACACAAGTCTGAAACTTTTGAAAAGTTCAAGGAATTTCAGAATGAAGTGGAAAATCATTGTAATAGAAAGATCAAATTTCTACGGTCTGACCGTGGAGGAGAGTATCTAAGTTACGAGTTTAGCACACACATGAAAGAGTGTGGAATAGTTTCACAACTCACGCCTGCCGGAACACCACAATGTAATGGTGTGTCGAAACGTCGTAATCGTACCTTATTGGATATGGTTCGATCTATGATGTCTCTGACTGACTTGCCACTGTCATTTTGGGGTTATGCACTGGAAACAGCCACATTCACTTTAAATTGGGCACCATCTAAATCCATTTAAACGACACCGTATGAATTATGGTTTGGAAACAAACCTAAGCTGTCATTTCTTAAAGTTTGGGGATGCGATGTTTATGTGAAGAAACTTCAACCGGATAAACTCGAACCCAAAGCGGAAAAATGCGTCTTCATAGGATACCCTAAGGAAATGATTGGGTATACCTTCTATCATAGATCCGAGGGCAAGGTTTTTGTTGCCAAGAATGGATCCTTTCTTGAGAAGGAGTTTCTCGCAAAAGGTGTGAGTAGTCAGAAGGTAGAACTCGAAGAGGTTATTGAACCTTCTCTTCATGAAATGGCGAGTGGCGTAGCACCGTAAGTTGTTTCGGAGTTCACTTCACCTAATGAAGAGAGAGCTAATGATATTGATCATGAAACTCCTAAAGAGGAAACTACCAAACCTCGCAGGACACATGCAGCTCCTGAACTGTACGGCAATCCTATTATGAATTTCATGGTTGATGAAATGGATGACCCTGCGACGTATGAATAAGCGATGATGAGCCCGAATTCCAACAAATGGCTAGAAGCCATGAAATCCGAGATGGAATCTATGTACGAGAACCAAGTTTGGACCTTGGTGGACTTACCTCACGATCGAAAGGCCGTTGAGAATAAATGGATTTTCAAAATAAAAACTGATGTTGATGGTAATGTGACCATCTATAAGGCACGACTTGTCGCAAAGGGGTTTCGACAAATTCAAGGAGTTGACTACGATGAGACATTCTCTCCTGTAGCGATGCTTAAGTCAGTTAGGATTATGTTAGCAATTGCTGCATATTTCGATTATGAAATATGGCAGATGGATGTCAAAACTGCATTCCTCAATGGTAATATTGAAGAAGAGTTGTATATGATACAACCTAAGGGTTTTGTCGATCCTAAGGATGCTAATAAGGTATGCAAACTTCAGCAATCCATCTATGGACTAAAGCAAGCATCTTGGAGTTGGAATCTCCACTTTGATGAGGTGATCAAAGAGTTTGGATTTGTCCAAACTTATGGAGAGGCTTGTATTTACAAGAAAGTGAGTGGGAGCAATGTGGCATTTCTGATATTATATGTGGATGACATATTATTGATTGGAAATGATATAGATCTTTAAACAGTGTTAAAAGTTATCTAAACAGCAAATTTTCGATGAAAGACCTTGGTGAAGCATCATATATATTAGGCATTACAATCTATAGAGATAGATCAAGGCGCCTAATTGGGCTATCGCAGAGTACATACCTTGATAAGGTATTAAAGAAGTTTAATATGGACGAAAGTAAGAAGGGGTTCTTACCTATGTTGCAAGGCAAGACATTGAGTAAGACTCAAAGTCCGGATACGGCGGAAGAAAGAGAGATGATGGATAAGATCCCCTATGCCTCGGCCATAGGCTCTATTATGTATGCCATGCTATGTACAAGACCGGATGTGGCACATGCTATTAATTTGACTAGTAGGTACCAATCTGATCCAGGTTCGGAACACTGGATAGCGGTAAAGAACATCCTCAAGTACTTGAGAAGAACTAGGGATATGTTTCTTATATACGGAGGTGAAGAAGAGCTAGTCGCTAAGTGTTATGTCGATGCTAGCTTTGACACCGATCCGGATGACTCTAAGTCTCAATCCGGATACGTATTTCTCTTGAACGGAGCAGCAGTTAGTTGGAGGAGTTCCAAACAACCTGTGGTGGCTGGATCAACGACGGAGGCGGAATATGTTGTTGCTTCAGAAGCAGCGCAGGAAGCGGTTTGGATGAAAGAGTTCATTACGGAACTAGGTGTGGTTCCTAGTGCATTGGACCCAATGGTGATCTATTGTGACAACAATGGAGCCATAGCCAACGCAAAGGAACCGAGGACTCACAAGAATTCCAAGCATATTAACCGCCGGTTTCGCTCCATCTGCGAGCATGTCAACGATGGAGATATAAAGATTTGTAAAGTACACACGGACCTAAATGTAGCAGATCCATTGACTAAAGTTCTCCCTAGGGCAAAACATGATCAACACCAGAACTCCATGGGTGTTAGATTTATCACTATGTGAACTAGATTATTGTCTCTAGTGCAAGTGGGAGACTGAAGAAAATATGCCCTGAGAGGCAATAATAAAGTTGTTATTATGTATTCCTTATATATGATAGATGTTTATTTTGCATACTAGAATTGTATTGATCGGAAACATCAATACATGTGTGTTTAATAAACAAAAAGGGTTCCTAGTTATGCCTCTCTTATAGACTAGCTTGTTGATTCACAAGATGATCAAGGTTTCCTGATCATGGACATTGGATGTTGTTAATAACAAGGTCACACCATTGGTGGAATGATGTGATGAACATTCATCCGAAGTATAGCATTACGATCAAGTCATTATGTTTATATTGTTATAACATCATACGAAGTATTCTTTATCCTTAGACCATGAGATCATGTTAATTGCTAACACCGGAAGAGTATCTTGATAACATCAAACGTCACACCGTAACAGGGTGACTATAAAGATGGGTTCAGTACTACGAAGGTGTTATGTTGAGGCTCATGGATCAAGAGTGGAATTTGTCAATCCCGATGACGGATAGATATACTCTGGGCCCTCTCGGTGATATCACATTGAGATATCTTGCAAGCAAGTGATGTGATCACTAGAATGTTATATCACGCGAACGAGAAAAGAGTGCATGTCGGTAACGAGATCAAACTAGGTATGGAGATACCGATGATCGAATCTCGGACATGTAATATATCGCGAGACAAAGGGATTTAGTTACAAGCGTTAAAGGTTCTCACGATCACAGAAGTCATCGTTGAATGTGTAGGAGTCAGTACGGATCTCCATGTCCCGTTGCTGATTATTGATCGAAGAAGGGTCTCGATCATGTCTGCATTATTCGCGAACCGTAGGGTGACACACTTAAGATTTACCGGACACCATTTTGGAGCACATATGTTTCAGACGAAAGAATTGCAAAGCGCAGCAATTGTTTCAATAGAAACCGGAAATTGTTTTGGGTGAAATTGCAGAAAGTGGTTCTGCATGTGATATTGAAATATTGCAAGGGGGTATATGTGAATGTTTGTTAATTAAAGTAATTAACAAAATTCTGAATAAATTTAATAAAAGAGTTTTATTAAATGAGAGAGCATTAAACTTGGAGAATTTTAATGCATTTAAAGTGGAGACTTTAAAAGGGAATGTGAAGAGGCATTTTAATGTGGAGGAGTTACCACCACATGAATGGGGGAGGTGAGGGGTCACCCCCCCCCATGCGCCAGCCATGGAGAGGAGGGCCACCCCCTCCTCCTATAAAAGGTCACCCATTCCCTCCTTCATCCTTACACCTCCTTGTGAAGGATCTCTCTCCCCCTCTAGAATTATTCCCCCATGGTCTCGGATTAGCGAGATACATGTTCCCGGTGGCATTTTGTCTGGAAGGAGTTGCTGCTTCCGCTGGATCGCTAGAGCGAGGAGGTGGAGGTTGTCCGGTGGCTTGAACGTGTGTGCGAGTACGGATGCGCTGCTGAGTTGCGGCGCTCGGACCTCCTCACGATCTTGAGATTGGTAAGTGTACGAATACATCAACCACGAGTTCCTACTCGTTAACAAAACTCGTTGTCTTCGAGGGTAAGTTCTCGTGGGATGTATATCCACCCGTTGCTTTGTACCTAGTAGATAGATCTTGGCGTGTAGTTCACACCATAGGAATTTTTTTATTTTCTATTCTGCGGACCCAACAAAAAAGACCTTGTGAGGAAAGATTACCTCTTCACGACAGGCACTTCCTTTATACCAATGGCCACTGTTAGAGATTTACGCTTCCGAGAAATAACATCCGACAGTGGAACCAACTCTCCTTCATCCTGAGAAAACATAGGAGGATATCCCTCGATCGGAGCAAGCTCCGACTCGGGGAGGTCGGCAAGCTGAAAAGAAGAGATATCTCAGTATTGCAAAATAATATAAAGATGAGCACATAATTCAAGTTGTTGCTGGAAGCTTACCGGCACTACGGGATTTTCCAATGTATGCATGTCCAGGGACAGCTCTGGAATGTTCCTCTCAATCCGCTCCCTTATCAGCCATTTAATCTAGCATACATAATCTTTTGCCGAGTAGGCTTTGGCGCTGATTCGAAGGGAAACTTTCTTTGACGACGTGATGGAGTGCATCAGTCGATCTCCATGATGTTGAAGAGGCCGGATTCGGTGTGCCACCCAGCAGTGAACTAAATCGGACCCTCTCAGGCCCTTGTGCTTCATCAAAAACTCGATCCGCCTCTTGGCAAGTAGTAGATCATCACTGAGAGCCAGTGCATCTGCGTCCTAGGGCTCTTGGGGCGTGGCGTAACCATCGACGAAAGCCGGCAAAGCAGTAGCTTTGCCGGGAGCGGGAATATCCTTATGATAGAAAAAAGTGGACGACCATTGCTTGACCGACTCACTAGCCATAATTCGAGGATAGACGCGCGCTCGCCTAACCGAAAATCTAATAGTACCGGTAATATAAGGATTACCGACAGTAATGGAATTTCTCCGGACATGAAAGTAGTACCGGAAGAGAATGAGGCTCGGCCTAATGCCGAGACACCCCTCGCACAAGGATGCGTACACGCTCATCTCTAAGATGGAGTTCGGGGGGGAGATGATGGAGTTGAACTCCTCTATAACCTCATAAAAGAAATCTGAGGGAGGAAAGCTCAAACCTCTGTCGAGGTGAGTGCCGAAGTGAACCCGCTCGCCGTCGCGAGTGTCGAGGATGGTTTCACCGAAGCCACTCAGCCAGTCGCCAGTGCGGAGGAGCCCTTCTTCTTCCATGACGCGGAGTTTATCGTCGTCCAGGATGCACGGGATCCATACCCCGCGATTGCTCTCCTTCTCCGCTGCCACTGCCGTCGCTGCCGCCGCCATGCCGGAGGATGATGCTGAAGCCATCTTTCTGTGTGCGTCGGTGACCTTGGATGGGCGGCACTGGAAGTTGTTTGGGGAGCAGAGGATCTCTAGGTTCGTGGGAGGCGTAGGGGAGAAGGAAACAGCGCTGGTGCTGGTGAAGAAGATGGGGAAAAGAGATCCTCACCACTTATATCCTCCGGCTGCGTCAAGATTCATGTAAACACTACAGTAAACGTGCCACGCGTCGTGGAAAGATCTGGGAAACCCCCGCGCGATGATTACGCCGCCTCGATCTCCACGCATGCATTGAAACGACGCCTCGGTTCCACGGAAGGCGGACCCACCAACGGTCGTGCTGGCAGGAAATGTCTGTTAGTGACGTGACTTGACCACGACTGGTGTCAGGTTACGTCAGAGACCAAGTTCCGGCTTAGTTTGAATTTCGAGCTGGAAACCCGAATAACATGTTCGTAGGTCCGGCTCATTTGAGACTTGGATCTACTCCTTTATTTTTGAAGTTTCAGGAACCCTTCACGATTCTGCAAGCCGAAGATCAAGCTAGACGATGATGAAATCCGACTTTGGATCATGTAGGCTTCCAGGGGCTGCTGTTGGGGATATACTTTCCGGGTATCCGCATTGTGTCTCACTGACCAGGGTGGCCCACTTCGGGTTAGAGCTTTGCTTCACGGGCGACCCAGTCAGGGAGAAGAGACGGAGTCCAATCCGGCTACGGGAAGGCCCAGAAGACTTACTGACATAGGCCCATAGTGTTACTTGTAGTTCAACATGTACTTTGTAACCGACTCTTAGTTGTAGCCTGATAGATCTCTCCTGTAAACCCTAGACCGGATATCTATATAAGCCGTCCTAGGAAAAGCCTTTAGGACACCCTCACAATAGTCTACAATCTCAACTCGCACAGGCGAAACCCTTGTAACCCATATTCCGGCTCTGTCGTATTACTGGATTGCTAGCAGGAGTAGGATCCGTCCAAAGCCGGCGGATTCGAACCTGGGTAAACTTGTGTTCTCACCGTCCCGGAACACCGTACGTCTCACACCCCTCTCTTCCACACGCCTCGAGGACCCCCTCATGACGTACATGTCATCAATCCGACGACAGTCTCGGTTTTCAAACATGGTGTGAACTTTTTTGGAGCATCATAGTACTTGGAGGCTGAAAATGTTGACTATGATAAGATGGTTTGGTATGTGCTCAAAAGTTTCCCCGAGGTGCTACCATATATCGAGTACGTCATCTCTTGCATGTGCCCTCCATATCTTTTTTCTTGGCCTAGAAGGAACCCATTTTGTTGCATGTGATATATTGTTGTTGCCATTGCAGGCTGGGCAAGAAAGAGTTGACAGAGCAAGGTAGCCAATTCCATGTTGATAAATGGCTCACAAAAGGATTTGCTAAATGGTTTAAGAATCATGTGAGATATCTTGCCTTTGTATTAACTGACACATGATTTCTTTGTGTGTATGTGTGTGTTATTCACCCTGGTTTTGGTTTATTTCTATAGAATGGAAATTTGCACAAGGAGAAGAAGATGAGTGCTGATCTTTTTGCTTTTCCATGCGAACCGGATAGGAGGGTGAGAATATATTCAGCATGTGTTGCCGACAGTGTTCACTACCACACTGTTGACCGCGAGAAGAATAGAAACACGCAAAATAGTGGAATCGTTGCTGAGGGAGACCAGAATATGATCATTGACTTCTATGGTCAGCTCAGAAGCATCATTAAGTTGCAGTACAATTGTAGCGGTGGCATCCATCGGTCGGTTGTCTTGTTTCGTTGCGATTGGTTCAATAACACCATAGTTGCTACCATTGATGGGCGCAGGGCTCATGCCTCCGGTGACCGGTTCACCGGTGACGGCCACATGACTCGCTACCCATCAACGTATTCAGTAAAATTGTTGTTATCTCAGAGTACATATTACATTTGCGTAAAACAATAGAGCACAAATTGCATCAATGCACAATGCATTTTCACAACTGATCATAACACATTGTGTTTCAGTTGCACAATAGAACGCACATATCATTCCATCGAAACTATTGCATCCTTTTATGGTTCACATTACTTTTTATTGATTAGTATGAAGTAAAAGAGTACAACCCTAGCAGCATATATCAGATACGTGCCTTGAATAAAGCTTGGTGATTTATATAGAAAAAACTCGGGAACACGGCGCTCAAAGGCAGAAAAAATGATACAAGACCCGACACTGGCATGCTTGGGTCGTTGCAGCTTATAAGAGATCTCGGCTGCCTTGCCTTAGTCACAATCGTGAAATGCCTTAGAGAACCGCAATTTTAAACATAATATACGTTAAATTTTAAACATAATATACATTAAATATGTCATAAGTTAAGGAAATTTTGTATTTGGCATGACATTTGTGTTACCTACCGAATACTATTGATTTTATTACTATAATCTATGTAACGACAACCCGCAATTTATGTTCCAAACACATTAAAGATAATGCTCTCTCATTTGTGATGGTCACCGTGCTAGTTCTTTTATGAGAAGCTGTCGCCGCCACGCTCGTAGCAGCCCCTATCGCTCCACTCTCACACGATACCAGAGCGCCACCAGGACCCGATGCACCGCCGCAAGCCACTTCCTCTCTCACACCTTGTATATCTCCTACATGGCGCGACATAACGCCACCAACATCTCTCGGACGAACGGGGATTGAGCATTGACGTCCAGCGGCAAGCGCAGATAAGGGCGAGGGGGTGCATGTTGAAGTATAAATGAATTCCCTAGTTTTTATCAGATCGGTCTTTGGTTGCATTGACTAAAGCATGCAGTTCTACATGGTACATAGCCAAGAGGTCTTCAGTTGGGGTACCTGCCTGGCTTAATATAAAATAAAAATATTGTAACCCACTTTTGGTCCACATTTAGGCCCAAGGGAGGCACACGTGAGGGGTGTGTTGAACTATAAATGTATTGTCTATACTATTTCATCTGATCGGGTCATTTGGTTGCATTGGCTAGAGCATGCAGTTCTACATCGTAGACAGCCTTAGTCAACGGAAGTGACACATTATGCCATACGGGATGACGCAGCATGCCTTTCAGGGCAATCTATGTTCTCTAAACTCCAATTAACAGAGAAAGGGTAATTGCACAGGAACCTCTGACCGTGTTGATGCAATATACAAAAATAGGATGGCCTCCGCATCACCTGAATTATACAGCTCGATTACTAAATAATGCCCTGAAAACATAAGCATAAATGTTTAGGAAATAAGCTGACAAAAAAGAATTACCCAGGAGAGAGGATGAACCATGTGAGTGCTATTTTGCGAAACATAGGATGCATATACATTAACACCGAAGTACGAGTTACAAGAATCAATAACAGAAGTAACATTACCATAAATGTAGAGGTATCAATAACTCAAGTAATAGAACCAATTTGAAGAACTAATAATGGATGCAGTCTATTTGTTAAGCCCCAAGAAGGCGATGCAGATTTGCTGAAACATTCTCCACTTAATGATGCAATACCAGATGATTTTCCAATTAATTCGCCCTTTATTTTCCATTACTCTACTTTGGATCTGGATCGACTGTGTACATCCTAGTTCTGCAGAGGTCAGGTGTAACGCTTAAAACTCTTTAAGTAACAATATCACCCCTTGCCGTAAAAATGATTTTCCGGTGCACGGACAGAAAATGGCACCTTCAATCAATGATTATTTTCGGCAACTTGGTGATGTCCTCTTGGCCGAAGAATTTGGTCGGATCCTTCAAATCTTTGACCAAGAGCTTGGTCGTTTCATCTGCTTGATTACCAACAGTGAGATGCACCTCCTGGAGACTATTAAGGGTCTCGATGCCGTAAATCCCTCGGAAGTCTTGAAAATGCATATCAATCCTCTCGAGCACAGGCATTGCTTGTCCTTCAGTAACGGAAAAGCTCAGCCATGGCACGGTACTTGCAAAGAAGCGAAGAAGCTTAAGACTCACAAATCCTCCAGGTGGAACAATGATCTCTCTATCAGTAAGCTGTCTATTTTCCACAAGGATGTCACGGTCATTCTTTGCTGGACTGGGTGTGAAGGTGAGAGAAAACAATTTTGGCAGGCCCTGGATAAGCTTGAAAGTATCAGTATTAAGAACTGTCACAGAAAGGGTCAGCTTGTAGAGATTGTCGAGATTTCTGATCCACTTTGGGGTCATTTCCATCTTGCCGGACAGCTCCAGGGCAATGAGGTATCTTGGAGGAGCGGCCATGGAGTCCAGAGAGTTGACAAAGTCAGAGCCCTCATCACTGATTGCTAGAGTCTGCAAACCACAACTGCAGAGGTGCTCAATGGAGGAGACAAATCGTTTGAAGATCGTAGTACCCTCTTGTATATCGAGCTTGTAAATTGCAAGCTTCCTTAGCCCTGTAAACTGGTTAAGGCTTGCTACAGCGGCAGAGTCGTCTTCAGTAATCTGAATCCCTGATAATATATGAAGTTCTTTCATTGGCTCGCTATTTTTGTGTTGAGACAACTTAAGTGACTTCCGTTGGGTTTTACTTCCTCCAAGCATGGTACGGAGCAGTTTGAGCTGTATAAAGCTTTTGGGCAGCGCCACAACGTTGGTCTCCCTTATGTCGAGAGTTTCCAGATACTGGAGCTTCTCAATCTTGGATGGAATCTCGCTAACCTCCGTCCTTCTTAGGCTCAAATACTTGAGCACAATCATTTTACATATGTCGTTGAGATGCTTCTGTTCCAAACCCTTCCAACCCTCAAGATCTAGCACTTGTATTATTGCATTATTGAATGAATGAAAAGGCAGACGCCGACTCTGGCGTCCAAACACATTCAATGACCGGACATGGGATAAGTTCATGCCTTTCATTGAATTCACATGATAAGAATGACTGTTTTGCATGGACAGCTGACGGACTTTGTTGCTAGGAGCTGACATCACCCAGGTTCCACCTACAACTGTAATAAAATTCTCTTCGCTTGACTTGGACATAATGTATTCAAGGATCATGTCATGCACTTTGAAGGATTTTACCTTCCCATTGCTGCTTTGATCCACAGGATGTATTATCTTCCTGCTTATGAGCTGACTGAAATATGATTCTGCGACTTCCTCTGCAGCCAGCCCTTGCTTCTGTGTAACAACACAGTCGGATACCCATCGCCGGATGAGACGCTTCCTACTAATTGTCATGCCCTTGGGAAATATGCTCAAGTATAATAAGCAGGTCTTCAGGTCTGAAGGCAAATCATTGTAGCAATAATCAAGTATGCTGAATACTCTTTCCAAGGTAAGAAGAGCTACCTTCTCTGGATATAACGATTTGAAAATATTTCCCCAATAGTCAGTGGTTTTTTCTGGGTTGCACGCAACAAGGCCAGCGATGCCGAGGATAAGCAAAGGCAGCCCCCCGCTGTATCTCCATATTTCTTCGCGAGTGTCAGTTCCACCCACAGCATGAGATCTTGTATTGACTGTTTCACAACAATGATAAAATAGTCTACGGGATTCATCATCACTAAGAAGATCAACTGTATGCAGATAATCATTTCCGTCTCTTTGACAACAGGCTGCACCAACCGCTTGAAATCTTGTAGTCACTATTATTCTGCTATCATTTGTGTTGTCATGCGGCAACCAATTTCTAATATTCTCCCATGTACTTACAGACCATATGTCATCAATCAAGAGGAGATACCTGCAAGGAAGAAATTGAACCAGGATTAGGATCCAATTTCGTTTGTTGCATTTTTTCTTTTGAAAAGAGTATATATTAGTATCAAGAGATACCAATTACACCCAGCATCTGCAACAACGCAATGTCCTAGTGATCTTACGAATGCACAAAGCCCGGAATAAAAGAAAAAGAAAAATTATAAAAAAGAAAAGTCCCGCTACAGAGAACGATTCCTCTAAGCAACAACAATGACAACACCAGTAGTCCAACCACTGCAATAGCGACGTCTTCAAGAAGGAAACAGTGCACAAGTGCCGTCGTTATCCGATCAAAGATCATAGGTTTTCACCCTGGAGAAAATCCTCACTCGCAAAATAGTGCCTTCAACAAGACCATTGCCAGACACAACCAATTAAGGACAGACCTTGGATTTTCACCCTGCAAGATAAGACTAAGAACTCCTCCTATGTTTTCTCGCCCCCCCCCCCCCCACCCACAAACAGTCGCTGCTTCGAGTCACAAATCATGCAGCCAGTTTCTCGTTGCCACAAAGACTCAAATCACCATCGCTGCTCTTATGATCTTTCTTTCCTAACATTCTCCGTGTCTGACTTCACCATAGATCGTCCAAGACATGACACATGATGGTAACAAACAGCAGAGTTTCGCAACGCTCCCGCTGAAACCAAACGGCCAGAAAAAAACATGGGTACGCACGAACGAATACATTCCGATCCAGCAATTTCCAGACATATGCAAGTCAAAAAAAAATCTAGACATATGCGTCCATGAGAGTTCGTCGGCGGAGCCTTCCGAAACTCGACAATACGAATGATTTGGTCCGATCTTTCAGATGCACCTCCTGATCCAATGGATCTGATAGATCTTCCAGTCACGTGAGCAGAACACGTAACCTGGAGATTGGAGAACGTCAATCCTGCGAGCAACTCGACGACGAACGACGAATCCCACACCAGGATAGACACGCCAAAGATCGATATCCCTCGACAATTCGAGGACCTTCGGGCACACATGATTACCCTTGACAATTCAAGAACTCTTGTGTTTATTAATGGATAACTGGACGAAGGTCCGAGACGTCATCACACACGTCGATCCCAGAGGAACGGTGCTAATATGAACTTCAAGTTCTACATTATTCTGAATAAACTCCAAGCTAACCTAAACCCTATCCGACTAACTCTTTTATATAAGAAACCCGAACCTAGTCGGTTGGACAGGCCCAAAATAACATCTAAACTAATTGGACTCTAAACAGAATACATCCGGTTCGAACTGATCCGAACAGGGCCGGACACTCCGGTCGGCACATGCCGAACTATCCAGTGTGGCCAGATATTCCGGGGTGATTAGGCCAGATACTCCGGTCTTGGTCCCTCATCATCCTCCCCTTCTTCAAAAGGCGTTGTCGTCAACGCCATATGGTCGTCTACAGCATGTGGCGTCAAATCAGCAACATTGCCACTCTCCATCTTCAAAACTTCACCAGTCTTTCACACCTCAACCTCCCGCTCGACTAGTTGTCTTCAAGTCTTGCTCGCCATCCACGCCGCATCCTCCCTCTCGCCTTGCTTTACTTGATACTATCCTTGTCGCTCTTTGGTCTTCGACACCATCAACCTGATCGAGAGACAAGTATCCTCCAACTGCAACTGACGGTATACCATGCATATCACCCACAACAAACAGAACAAATTCCTATACGTCATGGATCCAAATTACATAAGATGAATACACCTGAGTATGCACTCAACTGAAACAATCCGTAGACTATATAATGATATATCCCTCCTCACCTGCCCCCATCCTGACCCCAAGCGATGGCGGCCCTGTGCCGCTCCAGGGCATCTCCCACCGCCCCTCCCTTGAATCCCCCCACGCCACTCTCCCCCCAGCCACCGCCGGAGGCATCACCGGCCAAAGGCTGCGCAGCGTGGCGGCGGCGGGGCGTCTGCTGGATGCGATCTGGGATGGAGGCAGCGCCCTCACCAACTCGGATCCGTGGTGGAGAGTGGGGTTGGCGGCCTGAGTGCGGTGGCGGTGGTCGATCTTGTCCTCCCCTGCATCGGTGACGAAGACTGCAGCGCCATCGCGTCATCTGGGCGCCGGGGCGGCGGCCCTGGGCTTGGCTATGACGATTTCCTCCATTGGAGGTGGCCGGCCACGTTGGGACTTGGTATGGAAGATCTCGGGATCTCACATCGATCTCCGGTGGCGTTGCTCTAGACGGCGTCGAGTATGGAGGTGACATGGCAGCCGGTGAAAACTCAGCCTTGATCTTGGTGGACGATGGCGGCGTCACTCGACGTCGCTACCTTGTTGAAGGCGTCGTCTTCACTGGTGTGCAACTACACTCGAGTTATTCCGGGGGAAACCCCAGATTTGGGAATCCCGGGTCGGATGATGGCGGCGCTTGGCGTCGATTCCCCTCTTGAGGGCATAGTTTTTGGAACAGACGTCGGCTAGAGGTCAGGCCACTCATGCTGCTCCGGGGGAAACCCTGATCTGGTTCTTCGGATCAGGCGATGGCGGCGCTTTGTTGTCATATTCTCTCTTGGGAGTTTTTCTTATGGAGCAGCGCTGGATGGCATAGGTTGGTGGCGGAGCGGCTTCATCTTGCACGATGACTCTAGTAGAGATGTCAAGTCATGCCTAACCGCCAAGTGCTATGCTCAGTCATGCCTAGTGCGGTAGGTGCTACGGACGATAGATTTTCTGAAGGTCTCCAGCTGCGTCGGTTGGCGGGACTCAGCGGCATGGCGCCGGGAGGTCTCGCCGGTGGTCGCACATGCTTGTTGATGGACGTGCGCAGGGCGGTGGTGCCGTCTGGCGTCATGGCGACATCAATGGCAGGCCACGCAAGGTCATTCCATTGATCTATCTTGAAGATGTGTTAGCGGAAGACAGTGGCAGCAGAAGATTGAGCGTACACGATGGTATGCGCTACGGATCAGCTGGACCGGTTGATGATCCTGACCCGCCGTGGGGCGGTTTCGGGACCCCCGGTATGTTGATGATGTGTTGGTGTGCGGTTAGAGTTTTCTGACATGACCACCCTAGTTTTAGAGAGATAGCTTCGTTTGATCTTTGTATTCTCTTTGTAAAATTTCGTTGAATAATAAATAAAGCAGGCTGTGTGCATCTTTTTGATGCAGAGGCCGGGGGTAACGTCCCCATTTTGAAAAAAAAAATATAACGATATATCCGTAAACTGCTTCATGAACTGCAAGAAAAAAAATCGGCACATAGGATACTCCGGTTTTTTCAGGCCAGATATTCCGTCCGCGGCCTTTCAAAATTGATACGGATCGGGATTCTCTCTCTTTTTTTTAAGATCGCATCTGCGTGGTAGTGGAGCTTTCTTAGACTCCAACGGAAACTGCAGTTTTGCTTACCTAACATCCATGTGTATTACTCCGTTCAACTCCAACGGAAACGGAAGCTCCACCGGATACTCCGGCCCGGGTCGGTCGGATCTGAACGATCGCTGATCTAGGACGCCCACACGCCCCACCACAGAAACGGATCTAGGACGATCGTGTATTCAAAACGTTTTGCTTACCTAACATCCATGTGTATTACTCCTTTTGTCTTGAAATATATACAGAGTTTTGTCGAAATTCACATGTTTCTAGACATGTTTTAGTCATGGTATATACGAATCTAGATAAATTTTAGACATCCATTTCGATAAAGAAATAGTATTTTTTTCATGCCTTCTCTAATTATCACTCTTTATTAATCCTATTGTTCCAATAGCTACTACACTAACGCGTTTATAACCTATGTGAACGGGACGGTCTAAAATACTTTAGTAAGAGGCTTGTGTCGCATCGGCAAGGCATGTCGCAAGCTAACACCAAGTTCGCCGGTTCGAATCACACCACTTGCTCGTAAGCTTTTCTTAAGCTTTTCCCTTGACAGGTGGGCCCCACATGGTTAGACACCATTTAGGCCATAGCGTGCCAGAGAGGAATAAACAGGGGTGTTATTGCAAAAATACATCGCCATGTGTCTGTTTCTAGGTCACTTGGACTAGATTTGTCACAGCGAGACAAGTTGTGGGACTGCGGTATCCTATTTTATAAGAACTGGGACTAATTTGCATACCACGTGCAAGTTGTGGATTAGAAATGTATATAACTCAATTGATTAATCGTAGTGTCAACAACGTGTATCTACACTCTACAGGACTCTAACTGCTTCCTTAAAAAAAAGGCTTATATAGAGAAATTTGTTGAAAGTTTACTGATATCCCGGTAATCAAGGAGTCCATATAGATAAGAAAGTCCAGCGGAGTAAACGCTATACATATGACGAACCAAAATTATCATATTGAAGTACATATGACGAACCAAAAAACAGAGAACTGGTGCAGAAAATCACATGCTAGACCAAAATATCCAGCCTTCTAATAAAGACCGATATTTTGTATATGACCTATTAAACTCTTGAACCCTACAATCAACGTATGTGAACCAATATGTTTTCTTCATAGCTGATACCATAATATGGCCTTTAATCTAATGTATCCTTATTAAATATATGATCACTACTTATCTTAGTAACTATATATCGAATTCATCAGGCAACAAATTATTATTTATACATCAAAATTTATGTTATGTTGACTCCATAAAAATAATTGTTTTGAGAGAATATGATTTAACCTCACTGTGAAGTTACCTAAAATAAAAAAACAATATCATACCTTGCAATTTGTACTCATCTAATATCACCATGTACAAAAGACACACATAATCATTGATAGGTTGTTATGTATTGCAAGATTAATTATTCTCACATAAATTACATGTCATCCAAATGTCTATAGAAGTGATTTTGTATTTTGTATAACTAGCATAGTGGCCCTTGCAAATGCGAGGGTGACATCTTTATTTTTCGATAGTGGCTTGGAAATAATTTTATAGTTTGTGGATATTCACACTTTGCATTTTGGCGTAGGAAATAATGTCATTCTATGGGTTTATTGATGTGATATTTTACCGGGTACTCATGCCACCCTATTGATCTATTCGGTGATACCCTTGCTTGCACATATAGTGTAGTTGCCTCTATCTATCGTAATATATTATGTGCATTCTGTGCGGTTCTTAGAAGAATCAGCGATTCCTAATAAACTACTTCATGGCTTGTTTCAGCCACTGTGATCATTGCACGTGACCACCTTTTCATGCATACCTCTTCTTGTCTTCATCATAATATGCTCGAACTTATATATACCAAACCTAGTCGTTCTTACACACTTAAAAATACATGCACGTATAACTCAACTATTCGTACCTATCCCTTATTGGATATGATGTATTACTAAGTTAGAACACATTATTCTCATATACATGTGTCTTCTGCATGTTTTCTTGTACAAAACACCTCAATGTGATTCGAGCCCATATTATAGTTTTTCATTTATTGAATTTTTTACCAAAACAATGGGCTCATGCTCATCATACCCAAATTGCCCATGACACTTGTCCATGAAAGAAACCATAATTATATGTGCATATTAATAGGTAATTATAAACAACGCGATGTCATATTACTTGATATGGAGTTCTTACAAAAAAATCACATTTTTCTCTCATTTTTTTATTGTGAATTTAACAAAGAAAATGAGCAAAAAGAATTATTAAGTGTTATATAGCTATGGATTTGCAAGCTTGTATTCATCCACCTTATGAAAGTTTTATATATTAGATATATTTTTAGCCCAGATGAAGAAATGTGATAATCTATTGTCTAACGATTTTAACAATATAATGATATCTAGATGTATTAATATGATATATAGTCTCGTACTTGATATGGAGTTCTTACAAAAAACAGAAATCACATTTTTCTCTCATTTTCTTATTGTGAATTTAACAAAGAAATGAGCAAAAATAAATAATATGTGTTATATAGCTATGGATTTGTATGACAGGCTTGTAATATTCATCCACCTTAACAAAGTTTTATATATTGGATATAATTTTTAGCCCAGGTGAACAAATGTGATAATCTATTTTCTAACCGATTTTAATATTATAATGATTTTAACATTTTAGAAACCCTATTCAGCACCCAGGGTGCAGAATAGTTATTTTTGCACCCCACATATTTTTATGTTCTCACGTTCAGAAATTTATGTTTTGTATACTAATAATTATGTTCATATTCATCAGAAACACACAAAAAATCGACATAAAAATACAATTTATGAGTCATTATAGTGTAAAAAACATAGAAAATACGCATTTTACGTCGTATTTTTATACGGCATGTAAATAATTTTTTTACAACATGTCTAAATTTTATTACGTTCTTCTTGACTTCCGAGATAAAAAAAATTACGTGCCGTAAAAATCATGTACGGTTTGAAAGATAGACTGGATGTCAAATAGCAGTGTATCTGGATATATAGTCTGGATATTTCTCATACTCAAGTGCAATACGTGAGGCATAATCATGGGATACACGAGTGGTGTATCTCGCATATATCACCATGATCAATAATACCCAAGACTCACCTCTCTCACTTGACAAAATATATTAACAATTGAATCGGGCGCACTCTATTTTGTATTCTTTCAGTCATGAATTTTGTCATGCCTCGGCCTGGCGGCATAGTTGTTACTCTCCTTCATCCATCTCAAGCATTAGTTATTTTTTCTCACAAATATTGTTTTATTCAATGTTTTGTCGTTATTAATTAGCCGACATTATTTCCATGCGTGTACTGTTTCTGGGTCCTTGGTGATCAATCCTTGACGAAGTGTTTTTCTTTTTGACATGTCCTTGACAGAGTCTTAGCTACCCATGCTGAGTACTTTTGTTTTTTGCTTCTTAAACTAGACTCCATCGTAAGTGCTTCAGGTATGAATTTAGACCAATTTGTTGGTTCGTGGCCACCTAGATCTCCGGTATTTTTTATTTTGATATGGACGGCCAAATCCATTTGGAGTGTGGGTGTGTATGGTTCCCGGTTTGCAAGTGTGTCTTTTTATTAACACATCAAACGCGATACTGTTGACCGTTGTTTCTACCAACCACTTTTTACGTAACTTTCTTATCTTTAAATCGTAACTATAAATTGTAAATCTAATGGTCAGTATAATTTAGATGATGTGGATCAACCAGGTGCCTCGAAATACACTCTTATATTGCTTTTAGTATATAATAGGTATTTATGACGATATTGAACCATATTAATTCTAATAACAGGATTTAAATACCTAGAAGCATTACAAGTTTTTAGACGCTTCCCATTTGCGAGGGTCACCATTCTAGTTTTTTTTTTCTTAAAGGGAAGAGTTACAAATTTACGAAAAGAAAAGCAATGTATTAGATCCAAGTACCTCTTTCCATGTAGGCGCCTTTTTAGTTCTTCAACAAGTTGGTCAAAGTTCATTGTTTCTACATTGCTCTCCGTGCAATTAGAGCTGCCATCGGTACCTTGCTTCATGTGACCACAGATCAGTGGCGCAAATCGCTTCACTGAGCTCGTAGTGCCTATGCAGCAGCGCAATTTGTGCTCTTGTTCCCCGTCTTGCGGCTTGGTTTCGTCAGGAATATCTGCAGTTTTTATTTGGCCCAGAATATCCCTGAGGATTTGATATTCGTTGTAGTCCTGAGAGATAGTGATAGATGCCCGACAGTCAAATTCATTATAGAATTCGCGGTACAGTGCTACTGCAATGGTAGTCTTTCCCACGCCTCCGAATCCAACGATGGAAAGAACTGATCGATGCTTTCCAAAGCCGCTAGCTGTAATCCAGTCTCTGAGCTTCATCATGGTCGTCGCCGCTCCAACTGGTTCTTCATCATGGATGAGGTGACGGCTGGCCACTTGATAATCGGCAACATTGTCATAAGTAGCGGCACGGGAGGCTCCTGCTTGAGAGCTGCTGCTGCTCCCGTTTCGAGGAACGTGAGACTCGGTAGTTGGCTCAATGTAAATGTTGTTGAGGTGGTACCTGTGACAAGTGTTAAATGAGAAATTAGGGGCATCTTCAGCCGAAATTCGCTTTAGAGCCTAAGTTATGTAGAGGCTGATTGTTTTCAATTTTTAAATACAGTACAAAATTTCAAAGTTTTAAAGTTTTTTGAAGAAATCCTACATGTATATAATTATGTACTCCACTGTCCTACGAAATCCCAAATCAAGAATACCATATATTCTGGGCTTTAACAAAATGACAAAATCTGACTGGAGGATTGGCAATTTTTCTCTGTCCACTTCTTTAGATCCCAATTGTTTTTCATTTTTGTGCAGTTCAAATACAAGGTACTTCGAGTTGATATTTTATCACATTGGAAGAGTATATTATTGCCTACATCTAGAACATTTGCTCGGAATTTTTTGAAACTTCAAAATGTTGGTTTTAAATTGGTCAAAAAAGGTTCTGTGTAGTCTATGACCCAGAATGCCGCACTCCATCTTCCGGATTTTCCGTGAGACCCCGGACCTTCTCTATTGGTTTATATAGGTAAAATGAACAGGAAAATCCCACACAATTTCTTCAAAGGAAAGTACATTTGCATCTTGTTCATGGTTTGGTTGAGCATATATGGCCACATCACGCACACAATTTTTCTTTTGCGAAATTCCACTGATCTATTAATAAAAATTACAAAAAGGTCAATGGACAACCTAAGAGCATCTCCACTCGGTGTCCCTAAAGGTCCCCTAAAGGGCTATAAGGGGTGTCGGCGCTCAAAATCACGTCAAGTCGCCCCCCTCAAATTTTATTTCGCGCTGACACGGCCCGTTGAGTTATCCGGCGCCTCCAGGCCAAACCAAACCCATGGGAGGGGCAAGCGGGGGCCGGATGGAGCTGAAAAAACAACGTGGGCCAGCTCTATCGGTGGCACGCGCTAGCA
Organism: Avena insularis; assembly: GCA_023614405.1. Taxonomy (NCBI): domain Eukaryota; kingdom Viridiplantae; phylum Streptophyta; class Magnoliopsida; order Poales; family Poaceae; genus Avena; species Avena insularis. The sequence goes on from CM042692.1 coordinate 540,919,708, forward strand.
AAGTCGCCCACATTCTGCATTTCCTCCCCCCAACGACCACCACTCCATCAACTCGCCGCCGCTAGTACCTCTTGCTGCCATCTGTCGTTCAGTCCATTAGAGCCAGTCTCGCAACCACTAGAAATACTCCCCACGACCTCCCAATCCGCCTCCTCGCCTGCATCGTCGCCACCATTCCGCCTCCTGGTAGCTCTAGGCCCGCGACACAAGCATATCATTTCCAAGATCCTCTTGCAGATATTGATCACCAAGTGCCATCTGTGTTTGCTTCTTTTCTCGCTAGGCAGCAAAAAGTTTGAGACACAAATACTCATAGTCAACTGCAAGATGACCTGTTGGAGCATTTGTGGAGGCTCAAAGGAGCCAGCTAGTTTATTTATTTGTTGGTCTTTGTTTTCTATATTAAACTTTTTTAATTATTTGTATAATTTCATGAACTTGTAATAAATTTTTATGTTAAATTATTTATTTGTCATATTGAACTTGGTTATTTGATAAACAAACTTGTTGATTTGATGAAAAAGCTTGATCAATTTTTTTGTAGGGGGGCAAGACTAGGAGCCAGGGCCTCCTACCCGGCCCCCAAATTGTGAACCAATCTGGCACCCCCATACGGCCCAAAATCAGGACGCGCCGGACGTGTATGGTGGGATGAGTGGAGATGCTCTAATGACGAGTACATATACTAGCACGAGCCCAAGGCACGCCGCCATCCTCTCCCCTCCATCACCGGAGCCAGACAAAGCTTGTTGTATTAGTGCTTGTTGTTGTAGACAGACGAGAACTCCTCGTACTAAGGCCCCGAAGGAACAACGCACCAGAACCGCAACTATCACCGAAGGTAAAAACTGTAGATCGGAAGAGACTGACTCAAACCACAGCAAAAAAATATAAAAACAACCGGATCCCAAGAGGATCGGTCGGACACACGACTCTACACGCCTCCGTCTGCTCTAGGCGCACCATCAGAGCGAAGATAGGGAGAAGGAGTTATTGTAACTGCAGAACGTAGCCACCGCCTCCACACGCTGAAGAAGACACGGGAAACAACTTAAACAAAGAAAGTGAACCTTCCCGCCGGTGAAAGGCCGTGGTCCGCCACACCTCCAAGGCACCAATGCCTAAGGAGGCGGAGCGGATGACGGCATTGCCAATGAGAGGGACGAAACCCTAGATGGGTTTCACAATGGCCACTGCCTCTCTCCTTTGTTAAGTAATGCTACACATACATCACTTAAAATTGTTGTTTGACCTTCATGAGGTGTGATGCACAATTATGTATTTATAGGATTTTCTGAAAAAATCAGACCGGAATTTAAGTTGGTGTATGTACTACACACTAGTGGAGAACGGGCCTTTAGTCCCGGTTTTGGAACCGGGACTGGAGAGGTGGGACTAAAGGCTTCCCCCTTTAGTCCCGGTTCGGCCACAAATCGGGACAAAAGGCCCTCACGGGACAGTGTCGAGCGTGCGAGACCTTTAGTCCCGGTTTGTAATACGAACAGGGACTAAAGGGTTATTTTTCAAAAAAAATATGATTTTTTTTAAAAAATTTTTGAACATTTGAATTATCTGACTCGCTAATTTCTCACATCTCTCATTTTTCACACTAACTATATTTAATCTTAGGTCAAATTACACTTATAGTCAAACTTCCTGGTCGGTCACCCATCCTAGCACTACTCCACCCCGCTTAACTTCCCCATTCTATCTCTCCCACCTCGCGCGAAGGACTCTTATACCTTGTTGTTAAGACTAGTATATCAATCATATTAGCTCATATCAATATGTTAACCGTCTTTATTTTTCGAAATTACGAATAACTATTTAAGTAAACAACAATAAATAAGTAATAATAATATTTTATTCCAATGAAAAATTCGAAATTAATATTTTATTCATTTTTTGCCATTTATTCATTTAATATGACATAAATAATATCTTCAAATCTGTAAATCGAAATTTGACAAATAATATATCCATTATTATCAGAAAAATGTGAGGAATTTAAATATGACATAAAAAATTATTAAAAAAATTTAATTTTTGAAATAACTTTTTTTCTTTTCAAATTTTAAGAATCTAAAAGAATCCAAAACGGCCTAAGGCTGTTGAAATCGAAGAGGAAATTTTTTCTGCATGTTTTGATAGGTTATACGTATTTTTCTGATATCGTATGCAAAAGTTATAGCCATTTGAATTTTTTTTGCCTATTTTATTTAGTCCCGGTTGGTGATACGAACCGGGACTAAAGGGGTCGGCACCGGTCGCAGCCTGCCGCAACCCCTTTAGTCCCGGTTGGTGTCTCCAACCGGGACTAAAGGTCCCGTTTGATCCGGGACTAAAGGTTGTTCCGTTGAAACCGGGACTAATGTGAGTATTAGTCCCAGGTCCAACCACAACCAGGACTAAAGGGGTGGATGAAAGACTCTTTTTTTACTAGTGACATCATTTCAAAGTTTGAATATATGTTGGTTTTATATTTGTTTGAAAATTTATCTTTGAATTCATATGTGTAATATTTAGCTACATTGTAGAGAGAAAAAAATGACAAAGCAGATGAAATAGACAACGGGGGATGACAAACCCTTAAAAGTCTCCAACCCCATTTTTCCAAACATACAAGATTTGAAATAGCGAACAACAGCATCTTGGTTAGGCTTAGTCCTAGTGTAAAGGGTTTTCGAGTTAGTACCTTTCGCGCAGCTCGGTCAGCTCCTTGGTAAGTCTCTTCATCTCTTCAATCATACCGGCAATCCGATGGTGCGATGTGCCCATGCACACCATGTTGGAGGCCTTCTTACAGAGTCCCTTCAACCAACCAAGATCAGTAGGGGCGTTACTGTGCAACTCGGCCATGGATGTAGTGACAACATCCTCCATGTCGTATGAGAGCTCCCTGATCAAGGTAGCCCAGGTCCTGACAAGCGGATGGATCCTGTGAGGCGGCACCTCCGCCACCATCAGCAGGGTGGCGTTCATGAAGATGAGCTCTTTTTGGAGAGACACGATGTCTTTCTTCACTTTGTCTTGCAGCTTGTACTCCTCTTGCAGAAGCCCGCCCAGCTTGGAGAGCAGGCTCACCGTTGACCCGGTCACAGCCTCCATGGCTAACTTGCTTAGTGTGTGTTTGGCTGTGATGCGATTAGAGACGTCTAGAGCTTTGCCCTTTTTTGGTTTTGAGCAAGCTAGACGAAGTGTACAAATAGACACTAGCCTAGAAAGGCCAAGAGGAAAAGTTCAATTACACACACACTGCTAGCTCAGGTGTGCTTCGGTGCCCCTCCCCCCAGCCCATAAACTTTTTGTATGGCCAGTTTTCTTCTGACCCGTTAAAAACTATATCCTACCTTTGTATAGATGTACTCGATCGAGCTGGGTATATTTCACGTTCCCACCGGCTGATCCCACCTTTCGTTATCGCACTCTACGTCTCTGCATGCCACATTTTGAAATTTTATTGCTGCCGTTATATATCTCCTGATTTCCGCGTCCCGCAAAAAATCGGCGAGTATATGACCAAGAGGACCATACGGAATTCGGTGGGTTCGTACGTCTTCGAAATAAATCAATGCCGATTTTTTGTTTGTCAAAGTTGCCCAAGTTTAAAGAGGAGGGGGACACCGAAGCAAAAGTGCTACTAGCAATTTTTTAATATTAACGGACTTTTTGATTGAACTGGTTAGCTCATCAATCTGTTAGTCTATACAATACTTTCGTCGGGATCTTACATGCCGAGTACTTTTTGGTGTAGACGACGAAGATCTTTCGGTGAGACGCGCACATGCTGAACAGTTCCACCCGAGATGCCCACGTAGGAAGAAAACCAGCTAGCCTTGATCGATCACAACATGAACGCACATGGAGAAGATTCACAATTTTGCTTACTTTCTTTGGATTCACAACTCACGGAGGTTTACGAGTCAGGGTAAAATGCATATAAATAGTAGGACTTAGATAGGCCGACTCGAATAGCTATCTCCTAATCCTAAACTAGCTATGCAAGGACTCGGACACGAACCCATGCACGTATAGGACTCGGTATAAGCGAAGCTTGTGGTGCCGTGACGGCAATAATGTGGTTAATTTCAACAATCACCTCGTAAGCATCAACTCGTGCGGGCCAGCTGGCTGCAAGTAAATGGATCATCGCACATGGTGCCGGTAGCAATAGCTCAAAGCACATGAAAAGCTGCATGGAGAAAGATACTGTACTATACAAAGTAGGTTGTCATAGGCCCATATTATTCTTTACACATGGTAGACTGGTCATAGTGGGAGTATCATGCTATTAGTATTATGCATATGATACTACTATATGGTACAATCTTTATAGCGTATCATATAGTAGTATCGTACTAATATCATACTACTATTTATTATTTTGTACAATCTCAACGAAAAATTGTGGACAAGATTTATTTGCTATTCACTTTTATATGTACTAGATGATTTTCCACGCGTTGCTGCGGAATTTTTTAAAAAGAATAGTACCGCTAAAGATAGTGTATAAGATAAAAAGGTTCAATCGGCTCCTTCATAACTATATTTCAATAGGTGGAACTTCAAGTAAGTACAACTATTAAATAATAATCTCTAAATACTCGAGTATGGCTACCTTTAGAGAGGATATCATTAAGCATATGTATGCATGAATCACGAAATACTAAAGAAGCCGCGGTGCCCTACAAATGAAGGCCATACTGTATCTCATCAGATAAAGCTAGTACATACCATAGAAACGTTAGGAGGAGGCATTCATGTTGATACTCCTCATCTCCTGTAAAAAAGAATAGATCTATGGTCTAAAAGGAAGATATTGCTATGCGAGTTTCCTGCAATTAGCTTGAACCTTTTTGTCGAGGTACATATTTTACATCGATATTTGATTGATCTGGTCTATTTAATCACACCTCGTAATGGTAGAAATAGAAGTTGCAAGGTAGACTGACCTGGTCTATTTATTGAAGCCTGAAAAGGAGTGGTAGAAATAGAAGTTCCGTAAAAAAAATGATTCCCTTGCAAGTACTTGAAAATACATCACTCTTCGTCATGTCATGTTTGCTCGTATCTAATAAGACCCAAGCCTTTCAAATGAATCTACTATTCCTGCCTGGAATAAGTTCTCCTTTATTTAGAAAGATTAAACGGTGGAAAGTTATAAAAAAATATTTTTCTTTGCGAAAAAGTTATAAAAAAATATCTAATAGCACAACACTTTTGACTGTATTTTTCCAGAAGGCCGAGACACGTACAACTTTAGAAATTAAGAGCTTACAAATTACAGAGAATGGGAGCAGTAAGCTGGAAAGGCTGCATGATCGTATTCTCCAGATAGGCTAAAAACACATGCATCACATATAAATTTAGGAAGCACATAAGACTTTGGGAAATTAGGGACGCACAAATTGCAGGAAATAGAGGCACTAAGCAGGAAAAAAACTACTATAGAATTATTAGAATCAAACAAAGCCAGTATCATATGTATGACAATTCAACATTTTGCTGGTCTGTTCTGTCAACTCATATTGGTTCACAAATAGCTTGGCATGTTAACTGAGAGTTGGCTGTGTCAGTCTTGACCACCCAGAAACAATTACCTGCATAAAGGAAAACAGGCAGGAGAACATGTGTGAGCTCGTGGTGGCTTGTTGTAAATATTCAGTAGAAGCACCAGAATGTTACAGCATCAAAGGTACAGTATGATTTTTGCAGGGTGAGCAGGGTAAACATTTTATCAGCTTTGCAAATAAAAGAAAAACATTTGTAAGAATCAAAGATTTACATGGAGATGGATTCACGTGAGAAAGCACGTCGCGCACACACACCATGCTGGCATGATGAAACTGGAATGCGATGAGTGGACCAAGCTTCTGTTCTAGCCTCTTGTACTTCAGTTTCTTGAACAACAAAAAGGAAGTTCACGAGTCTCTTGCTGGCGGCAGGGATCCGAGAGAGGCAAGTTTCTGGACTGCTGGAGCCTCCACGATGGGTGGATCAGCAGAGCTCGTGATGGTGGCACCTACAGACAAACTCTCAAACGCCGGTGCAGCGCGCGCCGCAGGTCGCGCCGGAGACGCGCAACTGTGCAAGGTGCGGAGGGAATTTAAGGTCTCTCTGGAGAAGATGGGCCGCCGGAGACGTGCAAGGAGCGGAATGGGGAATTGTTCAGACGCGGTAGATGGGAAGAATAGAATTAAGTGCGGGCAGGCAAACGTTGCGAGCTGGTAGGTGAAAGAATAGGCGATTGATTGCAGACTAACCATTCAACAGGATAATGGGAGATTGATTGCTTTGAGCCTTCCGTTACAAACAGATAAATAGTAAACTGAATGTTTGGAGGGACTGCATTAGACCAGACACGGTATATGGTATTTGGGGCGACGTGGCTGCATAGAATTGCAGAGAAATCCACTAGTGGGGGCTTCCTATTTAGATATAGAAGATACGTGTTATGATACCGTATCATAACATGATACTACATCTAGCACCTCTCTCTTTATTAATTATATTGCCATGCAATCTTTTTGATGACATGGATTGCATGATACCATCTACTACCTCTGTGCTAAGGCTTAAGGCATATAATATTTTTTGATAGTTTTTTCAAAAGTTTGGTCAAACATTACGTGGTTCTTGACTTTTCAAAAAAGTTATATGTCTTAAGTCTTAGGATGAAGAAAGTATGATACTTTCACTAGGACCAGCCTTATACATCACTTCCTTGAATACTTCTATAAAAACCTTTTTGCATCACTCAGGAGACAGAGCCATTTGGCTAGGTGTGGCATTTGTCCCCCGCTCTCGACCGGACCAAGCATGTCTTCACATCAACCGATCATCTCGATGTAGGCGTCCACCCACTCTTGACCCACTGGGGCTGGCTGGCTTTCGTGGGGCTGGCTGCGAGTAAAGCGAGCAGAGCCACATGGTGCTAGTAGCAAAAGCTCATAGCGCATGGTGCCAGTGTAAACAACTTCTGGCGCATGGTGCCACCCAAGACCAAGCCATTTGGCTAGGCATCTCTTCGAATCGACCGATCATCTCGATTTAGGCGTGCACCCACTCTTGACCCGCTGTTTGCTTTCGTGTGCTGGCTGCGAGTAAAGGGAGCAGAGCACATGGTGCTAGTAGCAAAAGCTCAGAGCACATGGTGCCAGTAGCAAACGTTGTATTGAGAAACATGCTATACTACCCTATGTAGATAGATTTATGGTCCAGTACACCATCTCCTTGGGAAACATCGAGAATCTGCTGTATATTTTTTAATTACAAACAATTGTTACATTGATTATAAGTTTGCTATAAGAATAAATCTTGGGTGCTCATCGACCCAATTGAATTTTTTTTTTAGGAAAACAAGTTCTAGCTAATTCCCGAGCAATTTCGTTGGCTTCTCTTGGACAATGCTTGAATGGTAGTCTATCAATAAGTGACGCCAAATCGACACAATCAGTAAGGACGGTCGATGATTCACCCCACCACGCTTCTTCCCTCGGGCACGCTTTAACAGTTTCGATTGAATCATATTCCAGAATAACATTGTTGCAGCCGAGACGATTAGGAAAAGCTAATCCCTCTCTCATACACATAGCTTTAGCCACATCCCAGCATTCTACATTTGGAAGGAATATAGAGCACGACGCTATGAATTTCCCATCTGAGTCACGAACCATAGCACCCATAGATTCTGCATGAGTATCGTAATGAAAGGAGGCATCAACATATACTAGGGTGTCAAAATGGGATTCCACCAAAATTTCACCTATAGTTTATTTTGAGATTACACATTTTAAAATAAACTATAGGAAGAACTTTGGAGGGGACCCCCTTGACGACACCTTAACATGTGGTCATCGTTGCTATAGATGAAAGGTATCGATGCTACCGACCAATAGATGCGTTTTGATATTTTTGGTACAGGGTGATGCTACAATAGTAGCAAGTTTTTGCTATTTCTCTTCTATGTTTTTGCTATAATAGCATAAAGTATTTGCTACAACATCTTCGACGAAAGTCCTCAGCAAAGTCGGTTTTGCTACGACAGGCACCGGCGATGTCTCCTGCGAGGTCATTCTTTTTGCTACATTAGCATTTTTTTCTGCTACCACCATTTTGCTTTTTTGCTACAATAGCGTAGCATTTTTGCTACACGGTTTCCGGTGAGGTCTACCGGAGAAAGCCTCCAGCGAGGTCGGATATGCTACATTAGCACAACTTTCTTGCTACACGGCCGCCGGCGAGGTTTAGTCTGTTTTTCTATTTCTGGGCCGAACCGTTTTCTGCTACATTTAGCAAAAGTGGGACTATTTATAGCAAAAGCGAGTATGTTTGTAGCAAAAGCAGGATTTGGGGCTTTTTTGGGGACACGTGTGTCAGCAGGGGGACCCGAGGGATTTTGGGGAATTATCCCCGGGGGACGCGTAGTAGTACCCTTACAATATAGCCTCACGGTGTGAAATTCTACAGATTGTTACTTTCTGAAAACAACACAAAGATACTGTTGTGGTGATGGCATGGCAGATGCCATAGATAGGATAAAGACGGGGCCAAAGTGCACTAGAGGTATCTAGGGAGGGATAGTGTGGTGATTTCACACACAGATGTTTATATTCTATATTAATGGAGTTTACATATGCTCTTGAGCTGTTCTTGGGGAGAATGAAGATAACCTTCTCTGCTACCCACCTCTCTCTCTAGGGTTCTTCCCTTAGTAAAATTGACCGACCCTCTCTATGGAGATCCTGACGCTCCTTATATATGGAAGGCCAGGTTACATGCTAGGGCATATTCTTCGAATATGCCTCTCCCAAAATTGCAAAACGGTGCGCCTCTTTTTCCCTTCGTAAGCCGCTCAAGGTTCATGGCGTAAGCCTCTTTGAGCGCCTCTGCGGCATGGCGACACCCGACCAAGAACGGTCTAGCGACGTCACCCTTGTTAGCATGTACTCGCTGGTCCTCCCCTTTGTCCTCTGCGCTCACGCTACAGTGGAGAGAGAAAAGCGCTGACCATGGAGATACCTTCTTTCTCTTGTAAGCCAAGTGGTAACCCGGCTCCTGCCTAGCTAACTCGGCTCTGGGGTACCTGCATATAAGTAACATAGATGACACCGACATACACTCTATGCCGGCTGAGGTAACATTGGGTGAACACCGTCCGGGTCGGGTTAATCGTAACTCGGTCAGCTTCCGATTTGACCTTGCCGTACCTCGGATAACATTGCCATTATACCCCGGCTCGACCCTACCCGGGGTTACCCCCCCAACATTAGTTCCCAAAGCTGGTGCGGTCTTAGCAACTTCAGCTGATATGGCCACAGCAGGTTCAACCCGCTAAATTTTTTGTTCTTCTTTCCAAGGTATTCTTATGTCAGCATCTTACGAACTTAACTCGGCCTTGATTTTTGGACTTGGTACTTTCATTGATCTCCCTTGGCCCATTCCGAGTTATTCCTCGTTGGTCGGGTTATACTCTCGTATCCAGGTTACCCACTTAAATTCCTTTCTTCTCATGTACACTTCCCCTCGTCCCACGTGGAGGGTAATCATTATTTTGCCTCTTTTTAAGGGCATGCGGCAGTTACTGTGCACGTTGTCAGGAGTTACCGCGTAAACATCACATCGTGGCGCCTCTTCGATAACCGCAACGCCACATCATGCCATACGATCTGCCGCACTGTGTGGCCCTCTCTGTGGCTCGCTGTTGATTGGCTGATCCGGCGCATACATGGCCACAGCGTGCGGCCAGCTGCGCACTGCGATCCCACTACCCCTACTAGGGGCGTGGTTAAATAGGGGAGCAGGGGCGCCCCTTAGCCATTTCCCCTGAAGTTGTTGGGGATGTGTGGCGAGGACATCATGATCACCTTCATCCAGAGCGGAGTCTCGCAGCTGTAGCAGCGCACCCACAAGCTTTGCCACATTAGCGGGCACCTCAACCCCAACTCCGAAGCTCAGATCTTCCGCCGGGTTAAGGCTATCTTCAAGGCCTCAATGACCGAAGAGTGGGAGTGGGGGTTCGAGCACTTCATCCGAGATAAGCCAGCGCCCGGGGTATATCTCTCACGTGACCCTTTTTCCGAGTTGCAGTGTCATTTCTTCAGCATCATTTATATGACCTTTTTGTCCAGTTCCTTTCAGACATTTCTTCATCAAACCATTGAGGATGGCACAGAACCGTCCCTCAAGTGGGGGAAGCACCATGATACCTTGGATATGGAGGAGCCAAATTTCGAGGACTTCTTGCCTGTTCTGGACCCTGCCTCTAGCCGACCTTTCGGTAAGGCTTCTGTCTTAAGGGATTGGCCGAATGATGATGAAGATGATGATATTGAGATCTTGGGGGCATATGATCCTGTGCCTATCTCATATGCTTTTCTGGCTGATCCAACTCTAGCTAACCTGGCTAGTCATGTCCACATCGATTCTCCTCTTACCGTGGGCGAGTCAGCGCCTGCCCCGACGAAGAAACGAGCGGCTACCTCGGCTCCTTTGCCTAGGACTAGAAACGATTGAAGAAATCCGGCAACAAAGCCGCCAGCAAGCCTCCTTCTAAGGCCACCGTCCAGAGATACGCGAAGCCCAAGGAACCACCTACCGCATCCGAGTAAGCTCTTCTTTCCTTCCTTGTTCTTCGAGTAGCTTCTCTCTCTTAACGTGTATTTCTTGTTTCTCTCTTTCAGTTCTAACTTGATATTTGTTTTCTGTCTGACTCGATAGGGCTCCCAAGGACATTTCTCAGAGTGGCTCGAGCATAGCGTCACCTACCCGAGGTGATCCACCTTCTCCTCGTCATGATGATTCTCCTCCCCTGAGCCCCATCGAGGAGAGCTCTACGGCTGTACCGAATCTTAGCCCATCTCGGCAAGAGGAGGGCAACATCGGCATAGAAGAAGGTGGTGCCTCCAAGGATGTGGCTATGCCAGACCAGCCCAGTGCCTCCTATGCTTAGTAGCAACCAGTTGATGATGGTGCCAACAACACCGACATCTAAAATATTCTACTTCGGCACCGACCCAAGCTCAGTCTCAACCAGCTCTAGCTCTAGCTCCAAGTTCCTCTCCTCAAGTTCCTCCTGCCTCGTCCGAGTCTCCCTAAACTCGGCGAGATGACCAAACTCGGCTCAGCCCGAAGGCCACATCTTCTGTGCCAATATCTTCAGCCAAAGACATATTTCGGAAGAAGCGTCAAACCAAGCCTCGTGCAGCAATCCAAGTTAACCACCAAGGCCAAGAAAGCTACTGACGTCACCAAGGGCCAGAAGGCTTTCGAGGTGACCAAGACCACGCCCAAAGGATCAATGGCCGGGTCTAGGCAGTCGCACCCTTGCATCCATGATGCAACAAGGAAGTGCCACTTCCGGCTCTACCGCTGTTAAACAACTTGCTCTGCATACCAGCCCGGCCGCAGCGCAATCAGTAAGGACAGTCGATGATTCACCCCACCATGCTTCTTCCCTCGGGCACGCTTTAACAATTTCGATTGAATCATATTCCAGAATAACATTGTTGCAGCTGAGGCGATTAGGAAAAGCTAATCCCTCTCTCATACACATAGCTTTAGCCACATCCGAGCATTCTACATTTGGAAGGAATATAGAGCACGACGCTATGAATTTCCCATCCAAGTCACGAATCATAGCACCCATAGATTCTGCATGAGTATCGCAACGAAAGGAGGCATCAACATATACTAGGGTGTCAAGTGGGATTCCACCAAAATTTCACCTATAGTTCATTTTGAGATTACACATTTTAAAATAATCTATAGGAAGAACTTTGGAGAGGACCCCCTTGATGACGGGCTTGTTCGTTTGCGGCCCGAAAGTTCCTGGCCGAGTGCATCACGGTACCCAAGTTGCATATAATTGCCGCATTTCGTAAAGTTGGGCTGCCAACTACCGAGAGGGCCCATTTCAAGGCAAACTCATCTCACCCCTTCCAAATTAAAACATTTCGTTAAACTGTCCCGTGAAGTAGACGGTCGGGACCCACATGTCGGTCATCTGTCCGTGACGCGAGCGCCAACACGGCAACCTCTTAGGCAAATTGAGGAACTAAGTGGATTGGATGCGTTCACCAATTTCACAAATCCATTCCCTCCTTTCCCCTAGCACCGGTGGCATCGAAATCCACCCTCCAGGCAAAACGATCCCTTCGGACATTTGACTTCTGGCGCCAAGTTACTGCGCCCAGTTGCTGCACCCATTCACTGATCCCAATCTCAAATGGTGCATTCCGTAGTCGCTGTTGCGAGGCTCTAGCCCGCCTCCGCCGCTGACGAGCTGAGCAGCTCGGAGGATGGCAGATCCTACTACCAAGGAAGAAGAAGTTCTAGCTACATGCAGGTGAGCTACCCTTCTCTTTGCTATTCGCACTAATTATAACTGCTAGCTGGCTACTAAATCTAAAATTGTTTGTTATCCCAACGCTGGCAAATATATTTTGTCCACAGTTTTCTATCAAGGTGGGATCTCTGTGGACCACCCTTACCTAGTTACGGTAGCCCTCTTCAGGTATGACTCTAAATCGGCAAGGGTGAAGGGCAAGTGGTATGGACACCATTGTATCACGATGGAAGAAGCGCTTGCGCAGATCTGCACTATCCCTGGTATGGTTGCTACTCTACGTAATCATGATGAAATATGGCCGAAGCAGACTGCAAAGTTCAGCTTCATGGATGAACGAGGCATCATGGTTCCTCTAACGTGTGACGGTCAGCTAATTGGGTTGATGAAAAGGTATGCTTCGGCTTGCATGTTTGAGCTGAATTGTGATGTACTAGATGTGGAAGCTACTGCAACTGGGAGTCACCCTTCTATTCTTGGACAGGGTGGTCGCTCAAACCCAATTAGCCCCTGGTAAGAAAAAGTCTCTTGGGGTTCGCATGTTTGTGCTGAATTGTAATTTTTGTTTTATTTACTCTGTAGATATTGGGAAGTTATGCAATAGTCATGTTTCTTTAATAGGAAGCACCGCAAGCTTAGTAATATGACTGTTGGGTCAGTCATTTTGCTACCGAAAGAAAATAAAAACAAGTGGAAAGATGATGCTGGACACGATTCTAGTGTTGATTGTCCTCGCGATGCAGAGTACGTGAAGCTAAGAAAATTGGCACCGAGGAAGAGGAAGAAGGCAGGAAATGAAGAAGCCAGTGGACGTGAAGGCTTGGCACCCAGGCAGGAGAAGAAGGCTGCTGACAATGAAGATGCATAATAATGTGTTAAACTTGAACTTATATATGTAATTTGGTTAAATTCTGGAGCTTTGTGTGTGGAACTTTGCGGGGCGAAACAATCTACCCACGTTCTCAGAGTAAAATGTACCCCGACTTAGGGTGTGGAAACGCCCGAGTCAGTAGTTGAATCCGTAATTGTGATTGTGCCACTACTATCTGAAAGCACGCAGCACCGGTTCCACGGTTGCTGAGGGGCGGGAGGTCTCCAAATTCGATGGAATGTAAGTGGCACAGAAATAAATTATTTACGCTGCTACACTCCATGAAGCAGCAAGTTATTTCAGCTGCTGCACAACGACATGACAACATAAACAGCAATGGCAACCGATAATGCCTAGATGATGAGGAAATCGGTACCACTTTCTGGCCTAATCTTGAACCCGTCTTTCTCACTGCCTCCCTGCTCCTGCATCCCCTACATCTGGTGAAGCTCCTGAATCTCCAGTAACCGGGTGTACGTGCTTCCACTTTATAAATTGTGGTTGTACCATTTGCACGTGGCACAATCCACGTAGATTACTTTTAAACAAACTAGCAATGTCAGAATACCACCGTGATTAGATAAAAGGAAGTAATACAAGGTTAAGACAGATTAACGGACGACCATTTTTTTTTCTCCCAGGACTCCAGGACCACTAGTTCAGACCGCTAGGTCAACAAGTACTTCTATTACAACTTAAAAAAGCATGGAGCTCAAGCTAAATAGAACTAGTTATCACACATCTCCTTGATATTCCTAATCTTAGCCCGATTCGCATCTTCCTATGAGAGCAAGGATCGAATCATTTTCTCCTTCTTTTTAGCATCTTCCTTGCATAGGTTCAATTGTTTCTCTGCATTTATCCTCATGCACTTGTCAATACTCGTAGTTGTGAACTGCAGGACTTTGGCCTGGTGAAGTTCATTCCATGCTTGAGTCAGCTCTTGCTCTGCTTTAGCCTTCAGGGCCAACGCCGCGTCCCTCTTCTTCTCGACTTTGGTAACCTTGTGTTGCACCCTCCTGAGATCTCGGTTAAGCTTGGTTGTGTCAACTTGGTCAAATAGCTTCATCTCAGCACTGTCAAGAAGTGAGTTGACCGTGGATTCTTTCAACTCAATTGTCATATCCCATAGTTTGTCCAGCGTTTTCTGCATCGATTTGGGCCACTCTGGATCTACCCATTTGACAACACCACAACTTCTGCCTTGCATCATTCCACGATTCCCTTGACACTGTAAAAACCTCCTGCCTGCGTTTCTTCCTTCGAACGCTACAAATTTAGCGGGCACATATCCATGTTTATATAGTGGAGGATTGTCTTCCTCCTCTAAACCGTGATAGTCGGAGTCGTACAACGTCTGGTTGGCCTAACACATCATACGTGCATGAGTAAACAGAGTAGATTTAGCTCAACATAGATAATTGGCCATAGATGATAGAGATAGAGATGAGACGACTCACATCAAAATCACCGTCCCTATCGTCACGACGTGTTTCCTCACCGTCTCCCCTTGAACCCATGGAGAGAGGGGGTGGGGACTAGGGTGGCTATGGGAGAGATAGCTGGAGGCGCCATCGGCTTGCGGCTATGGCAGGATGGGTGAGAAGTGGGGAAAGTGGCTTCGAGGGGAAGGAAGAGATGTATGGGGAGGAAGAGAAGTAAAGGGGACGTGACACTGGCATATGGCCCACGGAACTTGTGAGTCGTGAGTTGTGACACTCGCAAAAGGGGAGCGCCCGGTATTGCCAGTTTGTCCAAAGCAAGTGGGTAGAAAGTGTGGCCAATCATGTCGCAGAACAGCCTACTCGCAGATCGCTCTTATGAAGACCATCCCAATCGTCCAAGCGCCCTGATCAAATGGTATGTAACAATCGTCATGCAGAACAACTGTGTTAGGGCGTTCCGTCTAGAAGACTCGGTCTAACGGCCACCATTGGGGGCTAAGGTTAGGGCTCTCCTAAGGTTAGGATCCATATGTGGTTTATGAGAAGAACACACATGCAATGACACAGGTGGATCCATATGTGGTTTGTGAAACGAACACACATCCAATGACACTGGTGGATCCTTATTTGATTTGTGAAAAGAACACACATGGAATGACACTGGTGGATCAATGTGTCGTTTGTGAAAAGAACACACATCCAATAACACTGGTGGATCCATATGTGGTTTGCGAAAAGAACAAACATGCAATGACTCTAACTGTAGTTTGTGAAAAGAATAGGCCATGCAATGACTCTGGTGGATCCATGTATGGTTTGTGAAAGAATAGACATCCACTGACACTAGTTGTGGTTCATGAAAAGAATACACATGCAATGACACTGGTGGATCCATGTGTGTTTTGTGAAAAGAATACACATCCAATGACTCTAGCTTTGGATCCATATGTGACCTATGAAAAGAACACACATGTGTTGACACTAGTGGATCCATGTGTGGTTTGTGAAAAGAAAAGAAATGCAATGACTCTAACTGTGGTTTGTGAAAAGAACACACATGCAATGACACTGGTGGATCCATATGTGGTTTGTGAAAAGAACAGACATGCAATGACTCTAGCTGTGGTTAATGAAAGAACATGCATTCAAAGACTCTAGTGGATCCATGTGTGGTTTGTGAAAAGAACACACATTCAATGACACTGGTGGATCCATATGTGGTTTGTGCAAATAACACACATGCAATGACTCTAGTTGTGGTTAATGAAAAGAACACATGAAATGATTAGTGGATCCATATGTGGTTTGTGAAAACAATAGACATGCAATGACTCTAGCTGTGGTTCATGAAAAGAACACACATGCAATGACACTGGTGGATACATATGTGTTTTATGAAAAGAACACACATTCAATGACACTAGTGGATCCATATGTGGTTTGTGAGAAGAACACACATGCTCATGTGGTTTGTGAGCCATTATGTAAGCCAATGTCCCACTCATCCACTATTGAGGTACACTCTCTCCAACATTTTGATGAAGGTGATGTTCCTTACTCTAAACCTCCTGATCAATGCTTGGAAGAATTTGATGTTTTTATTGTTAAGCAAGATAATTTTAATAAAAGGGTGAAAAATCATCTAATGGAAAACTCTAGAGTTATTATTGAGTTGAAGGATATTGTGGAAATAACCTCTAATGATGTTAAAATGCTTGTTAAACATTTCCAAATGGTTCAAACTCAAATTGATTAGCTTATTAAGGTACAAAAAGATTTGCGAGTTAATGCTTCTAAGGAAAAACAAGCTTATGAAATTAGAACAAGAAGTGGTGCTGCCACCCAGGATCCTCTACATCCTGAGGGGCATCCAAAAATAATTGAGAAGGACTCTCAACAAATTGAAAATAGTGGTACTTCTCCTAAGAAAAGGAAAAAAGAAAGATAAAACAGTTCTAGAATCTTCTAAACCTAATAAAGATCCTAATAGTATATCTGTCTCGGATGCTGAAACTGGTAATGAGGAAAATGATGCTCTTTATAAGGAAAAAGTTGAAGAAGAACCAGAAAGGCAGACTAAGAATACTAAATACACTAAGGAAGATTTTGTTGCTAAGAAACATGGTAGTGAAAGAGAGCCTTGGGTCCAAAAACCTGTGCCTTTCCCTGATAAGAAACACAAGTCAAAGGAAGACGAACACTATAATAAGTTTTGTGAGTGGATGAAACCTTTATTTTTGCAAATCCCTTTGACCGATGCTATTAAATTACCACCTTATTCAAAGAATATGAAGGATATTGTCTCTAATAAAGGGAAGATCCCCAATGAGGAAATTTCTACTTTTCTTGCTAATTATTCCTTTAATGGTAAAGTTCCAAAGAAGCTTGGAGACCCAGGGATTCCAACTATTCCATATTCTATTAAGAATAGCTATGTTAGAACTGCTTTGTGTGATTTGGGAGCATGAGTTAGTGTTATGCCTTTTTCACTCTACAAGAGACTTCAATTAGAGAAACTAATACCCACTGATATATCTTTGCAAATGGCTGATAAATCTACTACTATTCCTGTTGGTATATGTGAGGGTATACCTGTTCAAGTGGCTCATAATTGCTTGATATTAACTAACTTTGTTGTGCTTGAAATGCCTGAATATGACAATATGTCTATTATTCTTGGGAGACGTTTTCTTAATACTGCAGGAGCTGTTATTAATTGCAATCAAGGAAAGATAATTAATAATGTTAATGACAAGGAGCATACTGTCTATTTCCCCAAGAAGATTGATAGGAATTATGGCTTAAATTCAATTGTAAATATTGAGGGCATTCAAGTTGGAGAGATATATTGTCCCATACCACGAGAAAAATATGAAACTATTATGATTGGGACCATTGCTATCAAGGTTGAGGTAACATAATCATTTAGTGGAATACAAAGTTTTGTTTCATATAAAATTGTTTTGGTAACAAGACCTGATCAACCTTGTTAACAAAAGGATTTTAATGAACAAAAACAATGTTTTCACCATGATTATCTTGGCTTACTTTTATTTTATCCATTTTAGTTTTTTTGCTTTCACTTAGTTTAGTTTTCTTTTGCTAGTTGCTTGCATATTAGAATGTCTTAGAACTTCTGAAGTTTTAGTTTCGTTTTGTTATTTTCATCTTTCTAAAAACATCTTTCTATTAGAAATTCATTCATCAATACCTAAAAATTGCTCAAAAATAAAGTGTCTCGAAAAATTCCAGAAAATTAATATTAATTTTTATGTGAAAAAGGGGCACAGGAGTACCTGGGGTGACCTAGGAGGGCCCACCAGACAAATCACGACAACCGCACAGCTCGGCGTGGGAAGATAAGGAGCATTCAACTCCTAGCTATTAGATATTTTGCTTATTATCTTGCCACTAGCATGCTTGGTCGGGAGAACACTAGTAATATTTCTAACTATCATTTAGCTTTTCTTATTGCTGCACTTAATAATGATACCAAGTATAATATGGGTTCTCTCATTGCCTGTCACTTAGCTGCTAGAGGACCCATTTATGGGGGAACTTTCGGTTGATTCTAATGACACTGTGTTGACACGACAAAGGCTTGATCTTGCTGCTATGAAAACACATCATTTTTTACTTATGACTCTAGTACCGAGAATTTAGTTTACAGGATGTTGTTTACTGATGGAGACGAGAAGGAAATTCCTTTGCCATAATCCACTTTGTTCAGTATTTGTAGGATGCCATGGTCGCGTTCCAAGGAGGAGGTAGACGAGCAGCTCCACTTGCTTGGTTTCCACGGGCAGCACCAGGGGGATGTGCCCTCTTACGACTACTCTGCGTACTACACTGGGGTGTCCTCGAGTTCGTATCAGGACGAAGGCACTTCTTCGCCGTATTACGGAGGCACTCCATCTTGGCCAGCTTGGGATTGATAGCCACCTAGGCCAAAATCCTAAGCTTGGGGGAGGTACACCGACATCACACTTGTCTACATATCATGTTCAGTCGTACTTTGTATATCCATGTTTCGTTTTCTTTTTAGTCTTCGTCCTTGCTTTATTTCTTCTTTCCAAAACACAAAAAGACCAAAAATATTTTCGTTATTTCTTTTTGCTTGCTTCTTTCTCTTTTTGCCTTGGTTTGCCTCTTTCTTTAGCTTTGTCTTAATTATTCAAACAAACCCAAAAAGATTTTGCTTTGCTTGTTCTTCCTTTTAGTTCTTGCTTCTAAAAATCAAAAAACATCAAAAATATTTTCTGTTCTTCTTTGGTTTTGTGAAGTTCGTTGCAGGGTTCAGCAATCCTCAGTGGAGTTTGGTTTCATGTTATTATTCAAGCCACACAAGTGAAGGGCAATAATGAAGATTAATGACAACTTTAGGTGTGGTAAGAGGCTGGTAATGAACTCTATTTGTTTTCATTTTTGTACATATACTCATCATTGTGGGCATGCTTAGTATGTTCATGTAAGGTGTATGTTATTTATGGATGCTTAGTAGTTCTTGCTTTCTTATGATTATCTCCAGCTTGCTAATGGTTTGTAGCATGTCATATGAATGTTTTCTTGCATTGTTCTATTCATAAATTGGTATGACACTGTGGTATCCTCCTCTGAATGTTTCATTTGAATTGACTTGGCACATGCTCACGCATGCATATGACTGAAACAATTAGTTAAGCCTCAATGAATTATTTTGCCTCAGGGTTCTTGAATCACTTTCATGCCATAATTAGTCCTATTTTGTTGCAAGCATGATTATGATAGTTATTGCTCTCTCAGTTTTCGCTCCCTTACTATTGCTAGCCTTCACTTGCACTGAGTATGAGCTCTACTCGTGTTTCCAACTCCCCAAAACCAATATTGCTGAAAGTGTCCACCATACCTACCTATTAGCATCATTTTTTATTTTGTGCATATTTAGTATGTCTTGTTTTCTTCCGAATAAAATGTTTGCTAGTTATGAGAAAGTTAGTTAGTAAAGCTCTCACGAACTTGATGGAACACTTTATTTCTTGCACTTAATAAACCTGAACTATTGTGACTATCCATGAAAGTTATATGCTTGCAAATTATAGGCTGGGGATTAGCAGAACTGTGTTGTCATGGGGAACGCTTTCAACACCTATAAATATATATCCAGTTGATATCATGCTCTTTTGTTTACGGATGTCATCGGTGTGAAATAAAAGGGGAGCTTGTAAGTCCATGGAGTTATGTATGTGTGTTAGAGAAACTCCTGGGCGGCTGGTCTAATGCATGCCTAATCATGGTGGAAACCTGCAGCGTAACCATAATGAGCAATCTATGAAGCATTCTTCTTACAAAAAAAGAGAGAGATAGTTATTGAGAAAAAGAAAAAAAAGGGATGAGAAAAGAGGAAAGAGAGAAAAAAGCACCATTTTCCCATGGTAAATAAGAAGACTTCTGAGATGCTCATGTCTGCTTGCCTTGTCATTTTGATATGGGGATTCTTCTGTATCATCGGGCAAGGGGTACCCCATTGGCGGTTCTCTATGATACGCATGTATTTACTATGACAAGAACTTATCGGTAACTAAAGTTGAGTAGCATGAGGAGCGGACCTTGTACTCAAGGGACATGAAATTTCCAATTTATGGTCTGTCAAGCATATAACTCGTATTGGACCTCACTTTCACCTTAACCATTTAAAGATGCTTATGATAGGGGCAATGAGAGCTCAAAGCTAATGAGTACCATACTTTCAGCATTTGGTAGCCTTTCAAACTTTTCAAAACCTTTTCACTTCCTTGTTGAGTCACCACTTATTCTATGAGCACTTTCTTGAGAGCATAGTTGTCATTCTTAGTGTAATATGCTTGTCTCAAAATTTGTATTAATTGTGTCATGACTTTGATGCTTGTATCTTTGATATGTTTACTTCTAGTCTTCACTTGAACTTCAGAGGTGCCCCGGCATTTATGTGCTCTACAATCAAAGGCAAGCGAGATACCACTCTATCATACCTTTTTATGAGCATTGCAATGTTGCTTATGTTTATGTTTCATGCTACTTAATATTTTTGAGTTAGAATCTCTTCATAGCTTGCAATGACTATTCAGTAACCTTATTTGCATACTCTTATTATGAGTTAACCAAGTACTTGATCATATGCTGAGAATATATACATCTTATGAAGCAAATGTGTTCATGAAAGTTTCTTTTATCGCACTCAGTTTTCAACTGAAGTGCTTGAGGACAAGCAATAAGCTAAGCTTGGGGGAGTTGATACGTCCAAAACATATCTACTTTCCCAAACACTTTTGCTATTGTTTCTCCTCTAAACTTGTGTGATTTGGATACAACTAACACGGACTGACGCTGTTTTCAGCAGAATTACCTTGGTGTCTAGTTTTTGTGCAGAAAATCAACTATCAGGAAAAATCCCGGAAAATATGCCAAAAATCCTATTTCACCAGAAGATTCATGGATCCAGAGGACGAGATGGAGGAGGGCCACGAGGGTCCCACACCAACTGGCCGCGCGGGCCAGCCCAGGACGCGCCTAGGGGTGGTGTGGCCGCCTCGGTCACCCCCTCGGCCTTCCTCTTCGCCTATAAGATGCCTCTTGACCTAAAAACCAAGGGGGTTCGGCATTTTCCAGAAAGAGTTCTGCTACGCCGCCACCACCATATTCCACGAATCAGAACCATAAACTCCATTCTGGCACCCTGCCGGGATGGGAATTGGAGGAGATCATCACCATCATCATCACCATCGCTTCTCCATCAACCATCCATGATTCCCCCATCCATGAGTGAGTAATCCTCCGCTGTAGGCTATGGGGATGATAGGGATTAGATGAGATTGTTCATGTAATGGCATCAGATTGTTAGGGCATGGTGCCTAGTATCTATTATTAGTGCTTTTTGACTTTGTTGCAACTTGTTATGCTTAATGCTTGTCACTAGGGCCCGAGTGCCATGATTTTAGATTTGAACATGATATTGATTCATGATGATAGTATTGTTTGTGATCTTACCTGCAAGTTGTATACACATATTGTTGTCCGGAACCAAAGGCCCTGAAGTGACAATAATCGGGATAACCGGAAGGGATGGCTTTGATGTGAGGATCACATGTGTTCACGGAGTGTTAATGCTTTGCTTCGGTGCTCTATTAAAAGGAGCACATTAATTTCTAGTAGTTCCCTTAAGGCCCTGCTGCAAACGGGCTCGTAGGACAAAAGATGTTGTGCAAGTTCTCATTGCAAGCACGTATGACTATATATAGAACACATGTCTATGATTATTTAGTACTTGGATGCTTTATCTTATTTATCTTCAAATGCCCTATGTCTTGATTGCTATATGAATTGTCTTGTCCATGCAACGCCCATCCATCCATCCCTATGCCTACCGCGCTTTAATCCTACTGTTTACTGCAATTGTTACTACTGTCTTTACTTTTACTACTACTATTACTTTGCTATTGCTATTAGAAAACTATTGCTACTGATAAACTGCTATGAGCAAGATTGTTTCCAGGTGCAGCTAAATTGACAACTCGGTTGTTAAGGCTTATAAATATTCTTTGGCTCCCCTTGTGTCGAATCAATAAATTGGGTTTCACTTCCCTTGAAAATACTACGATACACCCCTATACTCGTGGGCCATCATGGATCCATGTGTGGTTTGTGAAAAGAATAGACATGCAATGACTCTAATTGTGGTTTGTGAAAATAACACACATGCAATGACATTGGTGGATCAATATGTGGTTTGTGAAAAGAACATACATGCAATGACTCTAGCTATGGTTAATGAAAATAACAGGCATGCAATGACTCTGGTGGATCCATGTGTGGTTTGTGAAAAGAACACACATTCAATGACACTGGTGGATCCATATGTGGTTTGTGAAAAGAACACACATGCAATGACTCTAGCTGTGGTTAATGAAAAGAACACATGAAATGACTCTAGTGGATCCATATGTGTTTTGTGAAATGAACATACATGCAATGTGCAGTGACCCAGCATACCATTGCATGATGTAGTACACTATAGCCATTGACATAACACCAATGAAACACCATTCACTAGAATACTTTTTATACTAGCACTAACCCTAGACACAGTCACAAACATGTGGGCATGTGACCACGTCATCTGCCATGCAGGACAAAGACTTTTTATACCTAACTTGTTCTACCCCAGAGCCACTGACTAGTGGGCCATTCGCCACGTCGGTGTCCACTTCAGGTAAAAGGAATTTATTCATTATTGAAATTATTACTGCAAAAGAATAAAGGAAAAACTATATATGACATCACCCTGAAATCAGGGTGACGTCAGCAATGGAAATTCCCTCCTAGTCGAGGATGGACCCATCGATTCGGAGCTCGCGGGGCAAAACGGAATTCACTATGCGACAGAGGAGACCAAGGTGAACTTGGCAGTGGTGTCGCCTCCCCGTTTTGGTCACCGGAGGTACTCCGGCGATGACGAACAGTGGCGGCCGACGGCGGTTTACGGCGGCAGGGCGATACAGAATGCGAGGAAGAAATCGAAGGCTACTAGCATGTTCAGTAACTCACCAGAAACACAAAGGTGTGGCCGGTGAAGTGAGGTGCAGCCGGAAGCGCCGGTGATCACCGGTGACTGACAGTGGAGCGATGCTTCGATTGGATTGACTAGGGACTCTCCGGCTTCCGTGGACTAGCTAGGAAGAACAAGAAGGGTACGACGAGCACATGGGTGCCCTCCGTTGGACTTAGCGTGTTCGGAGACGGCGAGGACAACGAGCTCCGGCGAGCTAGGGTTTCAGATCCTGGTGGGGAACAAAGAGAGAGAGAGCGAGAGCGAGTGAGAAGATGAGGATGAGGGCTTCGTCGTGGCGTTCTTGTCCCCGCTTTCACTAGACGATGGCGACAGCGGGCATCACATCGCGCGGCGGCGACGGACTGCATCGGCTCCGCGACCGAGCTCTTCCAGCTGGAGGAGGAAGACGACGAAGAACACTTGCAGAAAACCCGCCTGATGTTTTTAGACTCAACCGCGGTCCTTCCTACGGTCCTGATACATTGCAAATGTATCTATAATTTTTGATGTTCCATGCTTCGTTTTAACCACTTTCTTGTGTTTTGTCCACACTTTGGAGTACTTTTCATATGATTTCTTGGACTAACCTATTAACAAGAGCCACAGTGCCAGCTGCCTTTTTCTGCTGTTTTTGGTTCCAATAAAGTCAGAAAATGAATATTCTTAGAATTGGACGGGACAAAAGCCAAAGTGCCTATTTTTCCGGAAGTCATCGGATGCCAGAATACAAGACGGAGAGGAGCCAGGGGGCCACCACACCACCTGGCCGCACAGGCCAGGCCTGGCCACGCTAGGGGTTCGTGTGGCCAGCCTAGGCACCCCCTCGGCCTCTCCTTCCCCCTATATATTGCCCTCGGGACGAAAACCCTAAGTACCCGATCAAAAATCCACGAAAGAGTCTATAGCCGTCGTCATCTCCATCCCTAGATCGGGAGGGATCTGAAGCTCTTCCTAGCACCCTGCCGGAGAGGGGAATTCACCCTGGAGGCCTTCTTCATCATCATGCAAGCCTCCAGTGTGATGCGTGAGTAGTTCATCTTTGGACTACGGATCCATGTAGTAGCTAGATGGCTGGTTCTCCTCCTTTGTGCTTTCATGTTTAGATCTTGTGATCTCCGTTCATGATCAAGATCATCTATTTGTAATTCTGCATGTTGTGTTTGCGGGGATCCGATGGATATTGAGATGCTATTTCAGATTGATTATTGATTCTATCATGTCTTTGTTATTTGTGATCTTGCATGCTTTCCGTTGTTAGTAGCTATCTTGGCCAAGTAGATGCTAGCAACTCCAAGAGTTAGTATTTATGCTCGATAGTGGGTTCATGCCTCTGGTAATCTGGGGAAGTGACAGAAATCCCTAAGGTACTAGATGTGCTGTTGCTACTAGGGAGAAAACAACAATCCTTTGTTCATAGAACAATCGTATTGTTTACTTTACACGCAATTCGTAAAGCAATAATCTGTTGCTTGCAACTTAATACTGGAGGGGGTTCGGATGATAACCTGAAGGTGGATTATTATTCATAGATGCAGTTGGATGGCGGTCTATGTATTATGTTGTAATGCCCAATCAAGTCTCAAAGGAGTCAAGATGACTAGTATATGCCTGTATTGCTTTCTCGGTGTTTGTCAATTGCCCCGCTGTAATTTGTTCACCCAGCATGTTATCTACAATCTTTTACTGCTTTGTGTTTACTTTCTGCAAACTATTACTTCTTTCCATTCGATACGTTTAATCCTTTGTTTTCAGCAAAACCGGTGAGATTGACAACCTCATCGCAAGTTGGGGACAAAGTTCTGTGGTTGTGTTGTGCAGGTCTCCATGTTGCTACTAGCACCAGTAGTGCGCCCTGCCAAGGCTTAGTTAGCAACACCTTTGGGGTGTTTCCTTGCTCCTACTGGTTCAATTAAACCTTGGTTTCATAACTGAGGGAAACTTGCTGCTGTGCTCATCATACCTTCCTCTTGGGGTTCCCAACGAGCTCTACATCAATACTGAGCCATCAAGCACTTTTCTGGCGCCGTTGCCGGAGAGTCAAGGACATCTTCACAAGGGGAGTACCTCATAAACAATCTCTATACTTTGTTATTTTTGTTTTGCTTAGTTTCTTTTTGCTTTGTTTGCTTGTTTCTTTATCAAAAACACACAAAAAATAGTTTTACAAGTTTGCTTTCTTTATTGAAAACACACAAAAAAATAGTTCCTATCATAAGTTGCCACTATGTCTAGTCTTGCTCCAGTCACTTGAGGAAATGATTTTCACTTTTAAACAAGGAATTGAGGAAAGTTTTAAGGAAGCTTGGTCTAGAATCTCTGATCTACATGAAAAAACTGAGCCTAAAATGACTCAAAGCTTGTTCCTTAGCAGTTTTTACCTTGGGATTGCTCTTTGCTATAGATATGCTTTAGATGCTATTGTGGGAGGAGATTTCCTCCAATGTAATGAGGATGATTCTATTAATGCTATAAAGAAATTGATCCTTACTTACAACTTGCCTAGCCAAACTGATATTTCTTTCGCAAGAATATTTGCTAGATTGAACACTCTTGAGGCTAGCACTACTAGCTTAAAAGATTGCTATAATACGCTTAGGGAGCATCATAATTATGTTCCAATAAATTCGAAACCATCAAAGTGGCTCCCCACAGTAAAGATTGATATAAATACTGAAACTTTTCAAGCCCGCTGTGATATCATGTCTGAATTTTGTCTTATGCCCAAAGATATTTATGAATCTTTGAATCTTTGGGGGTTTACTGAAGGAGGAAAATAAATATCTCTTGCTAATAATGCTACCATATTAACTATTGGAATAGCTGAAGGAGTGTTTACAAAGATCCTTGGGAAAATGATTTCTACTGATTATCTTGTTATTGAATGTGTAGGAAAAGGATAAATTACACTTGGAAGGTCCCAATTAGAACTCCTTGGAGCAATAATAGATGTGGGAAAGGGGACCATGCACCTTTCTTCTCCACCAAACAATCATATTTTCCCCAAGGTTAAGAATAAAAGTAAGAGAGGTAAGGGCAAGAAATTTGGTCTTAATGCTTCTTCATTTGAGAACACTTGATTCTTTTTCTTGCTTCTTATGCCTAACTTAAAGGCGTTAAAGAAAAGTACTTATTGGGAGATAACCCAAAAGTTTTAGATGAGTCTTGGAAGTTATTACTTCAGTAATAATCGCTCCTTATCCTTTTTATTTGCTTTTTGTGCCAAGAGTAACCTCTAATGAGAGAGAAGTAATGATTGGGAAAGTTGCTGTCCCGAAACAGATTTCTATGCTTCACCGTAAAAATTCGTGTAAAATATCTAAACGTATTTTTGAGGCGTGAATGTTTGTGCTTCTGCCCTAGGTTGTTATCTAACTTTCTTAGTTCAACACATTTTGATTTGAGAAACAGAAGGTATTCGAAAAAATTCGTCATTACCTGCTGGTCTATTTTCACAGATTTCTACCATTTTCTGCATTTGCTTCTTGTTGGTTCCTTTTTGAGTTCTTTTGGGGAATTGAGCTTTTTGAGGGAAGTGCTTCAGTAGCTAGTGTTCTAATGGAAGTTTATTTGGTGTTAGAACTGAACCTTAAGACTTATTTATCTTGAGTGCACTAATGTTGCTAATAAAGATTGTGTGAAGTTTTGTATGAAAGAAAAATTTCAGGTGCATGGAAGGAATGAGTAATGAGATGAAGGATGGACTAAAGCTCAAGCATGGGGATGCCACGCGTGTCACCCCAAGAAATATACAAGAAGTACAAGCGTAAAATCTTGGGGATGCCCAAGGCATCCCCTTCTTCATCAATAAAAATCCCAGGTTTCTTCCGAACGCTTCATTTTTATTGTTTCATGCACAGTAGTGTTGTTCTTGGAGCGTTTTCTTTTTTGTTTTCATTTGCTTAGTTTTCTTAGTTTTCTGAATAAATTTGTTGGACCCCCTCTTTCATACATTGGTTTGCAAATAGTTTGGTTTGGTTTGGAAAAGAGTAGGAAAGTTCATGCTTATGTGGTAAAAAGAGCTCGTTTTTGACTGTGGCCTATGCTCTGTCATGCCATGCTTGATTTTGTTTTGGCTTTATTCTTAGTATTATTTTTTGTAGCATGACTTGTTATAAACAATTGAGATTTCTTAATGTGCCTTGGATGAATCATGCGATGTTTTAGCATATTAAAGCATAGTATAGTGGTATTCTCCTTTGATGCTTTATTTGGGTTGACTTGGCGCATGCTCACACAATGTTATGAATATCTCAAGTCACCATAGCCTTTATGATCCTTTAGTTTTCAACTTGTAGTATCACTTTATGCTTTGATTAATGATGTTTTGTCGCTCTGTATGATTATAGCCATTATTGCTCTCTTAGTTTGTCGCTCCCAATCTTTTGCTAGCCTCCACAACCAAGTATGAGTTCCACTCATGCATCCAACTCCTTAAACCAAGTTGTTCCAAAGAGTCCACCATACCTACCTACTAGGTTATGCTATTCCAAGTATATTCATGTTTTTGCTTACCTTCCAAATTAAACTTGTTATGAGAAAACTAGTGATTAAAGCTCTCACGAACTTGATGGCACACTTTACTTTTCTTGCCCTTAATAAACTTGAACCATTGTGTTGTCTATGTTGTATATGCTTGCACTTATTTGTTGGGAATTAGCAGAACCATGTTGTCATGGGGAACGCTTTCAACATTGCACTTGGTACTTGTACCTAGTTGATATCATGCTCTTTTATATATGGATGTCGTCGATGTGAAATGAAAGGGGAGCTTGTAAGTCCATGGAGTTATGTATATGTGTTAGAGAAACGCCTGGGCCGCTGGTATAATCCATGCTGACATGGTGGAATCCTGCAGCGTAACCATAATAAGTTGTCTATGAAACATTCTTCTTATGAAAAAAAGAGTCCTATATTGAGAAAAAAGAGAAAAAAAGAAAAAAAAAAGAGATTATGAAAAGAGGAAAGAGAAAAAAGCACCATATTCCCATGGTAAATAAGAAGATTGCTGAGATGCTCGTTGTCTGCTTGCCTTGTTATTTTGATATGGGGATTCTTCCGTATCGTCGAGCAAGGGGTACCCCGTTGGCGGTTCTCTATGATACACATGTACTTACGATGACAAGAACTTACCGGTGGCTAAACTTGAGTAGCTGATGTCTACGCACTTCTATTCTTGTAGACAATTGTTGGGCCTCCAAGTGCAGAGGTTTGTAGAACAGCAACAAGTTTTCCCTTAAGTGGATCACCCAAGGTTTATCGAACTCAGGGAGGAAGTGGTCAAAGGTATCCCCTCTCAAGCAACCCTGCAATCAAGATACAAGAAGTCTCTTGTGTCCCCAGCACACCCAATACACTCGTCAGGTGTATACGTGCACTAGTTCGGCGAAGAGATAGATGAACACATAGGTACCGGTAGAACCCTTAGCCTCGAGAGAGAACTACTCCATCCTCATCATGGGAATCAGCAACGGTGATGGAGATGGCGGTGCAGATCGATGGAGATGACTTCGGGGGCACTTCCCCGTCCCGGCAGGGAGCCGGAACAGAGACTTTCTGTCCCCCGAATCTCCCCTTCGGTGGCGGCGGCGCAGCGGAACTTTTCATGGATTTCTGATTGATTATTTAGGGTTTCTGCCTCGGGAGGCTCTTATAGGCGAAAGAGGCAAGGTCGGTGGCCAGCCAGGGGGGCCACACCATGCCCTGGTGCGGCCTAGGTGGACCCACGCCTAGGGGTGGTGTGGCCACCCTGTGGCCCCCCTCCGGCTCTCCTTCTGGCTCCGTGAGTCTTTCAGGAAAATAGTAACTTTGGCTTTTGTCCCGTCCAATTCTGAAAATATTCATTTTCTGACTTCCTGGAACCAAAAACAGCAGAAAACAGGCAACTGGCACTGTGGCATCTTGTTAATAGGTTAGTCCAAGAAATCATATGAAAAGTACTCCAAAGTTGGAACAAAACACAAGAAAGTGGATAAAACCAAGCATGGAACATCAAAAATTATAGATACATTTGCAATGTATCAACATCCCTAAGCTTAACTCCTGCTCGTCCTCGAGTAGGTAAGTGATAAAAAGAAAGAATAATTTTTGAGGTGACATGCACCATCAAACACTTGATCAAAGTATTTGTAAAACATTTAAAGCTGGGATCATCGTACTTCAACATAACATGAAAGACAAAGTTCTAGCAATAAGAAAAGAAACTATGATGCAACATGAAAATGCACAAACAAAAGATTCATGAATAACAATGCTTTGCAAGACGTTTGTTTGTTTCACATAAAGAAAACATAGCATAATAGTATTCAGCTTGTCCCTTAATAGAGTAGCAAATATAAATGCATAGGACACCTTCAAAGTTCATAAGAGTGACTAGATACAAATAGTTTAAAACAAGCAATATCAAAATATGCATCAATCAACAAGTCTTGGGACAATGCACATAGAACTAAGAATGGCCACTATGCTCTCAAAGTAGGTGCATAAAGATAGAAGGTGGAGACTCAACATAAAAGTAGAAGAAAGGCCTTCATAGAAGGAAGTAGGGATTCAAGTCTCATAAAGAGCTTCCAAAAATTATGGTACTTATTAGATTTCAGCTCTCATTGCCCCTATCATAAGCATCTTGAAGTGATTAAGGTTAAAGTGAACAAACTATGGTGTACATGCCTGACGAAGTATAAGTTAGAAATCTCATGTCCCTTGTATACGAGGGCCGCTCCTCATGCTACTCAAGTTTAGTCACCGGTAAGTTCTTGTCATCGTAAGTACATGTGTATCATAGAGAACCGCCAACGGGGTACCCCTTGCCCGATGATACAAAAGAATCCCCATATCAAAATGACAAGGCAAGCAGACAACGAGCATCTCAGCATTCTTCTTATTTACCATGGGAATATGGTGCTTTTTCTCTCTTTCCTCTTTTCATAATATCTCTTTTTTTTCTTTTCTCTTTTTTTCTCAATATAGGACTCTTTTTTTTATAAGAAGAATGCTTCATAGACAGCTCATTATGGTTACGCTGCAGGTTTCCACCATGTCAGCATGGATTAGACCAGTGGCCCAGGCGTTTCTCTAACACATATACATAATTCCATGGACTTACAAGCTCCCCTTTCATTTCACACCGACAACAGCCATATAAAAAAGAGCATGATATCAACTAGGTACAAGTACCAAGTGCAATGTTGAAAGCGTTCCCCATGAAAGCATGGTTCTGCTAATTCCCAACAAATAAGTGCAAGCATATACAACATAGACGACACAATGGTTCAAGTTTATTAAGGGCAAGAAAAGTAAAGTGTGCCATCAAGTTCGTGAGAGCTTTAATCACTAGTTTTCTCATAACAAGTTTAATTTGGAAGGTAAACAGAAGCATGAATATACTTGGAATAGCATAAGCTAATAGGTAGGTATGGTGGACTCTTTGGAATAACTTGGTTTAGGGAGTTGGATGCATGAGTGGAACTCATACTTTGTTGTGGAGGCTAGTAAAAGACTGGAAGCGACAAACTAAGAGAGCAATAATGGCCATAATCATGCAGAGCGACAAAACATCATTGATCAAAGCATAAAGTGATACTACAAGTTGAAAAGTAAAGGATCATAAAGGCTATGGTGACTTGTGACAGTCATAACATGGTGTGAGCATGTGCCAAGTCAACCCAAATAAAGCATCAAAGGAGAATACCACTATACTATGCTTTAATATGCTAAAACAACGCATGATTCATCCAAGGCACACTAAGCAATCGCAATTGTTTATAACAAGTCATGCTATAGCAAAGAATACTAAGCATAAAGCCAAAACAATATTAAGCATGGCATGACAAAGCATAGGCCACAGTCAAAAACAAGCTCTTTTTACCACATAAGTATGAACTTTCCTACTCTTTTCCAAACCAAACCAAACTATTTGCAAACCAATGTATGAAAGAGGGGGTCCAAACAATTTATTCAGAAAACTAAGCAAACTAAGCAAATGAAAAACCAAAACAAAAACGAAAAAGAAGACGCTCCAAAAACAACACAACTGTGCATGAAACAATAAAAATGAAGCGTTTGGAAGAAACCTATAATTTTTATTGATGAAGAAGGGGATGCCTTGGGCATCCCCAAGCTTTGACACTTGTACTTCTTGGATTTTTATTGGGGTGACACGCGTGGCATCCCCAAGCTTGAGCTTTAGTCCATCCTTCATCTCAGTACTCATTCCTTCCATACACCTGAAATTTTTCCTTCATACAATCTTTATTAGCAACATTAGTGCACTCAAGATAATAGGTCTTAAGGTTCAGTTCTAACACCAATAAACTTTCATTAGAACACTAGATACTGAATCACTTCCCTCAAAAATCTCAATTCCCCAAAAGAACTCAAAAAGGAACCAACAAGAAGCAAATGCAGAAAATGGCAGAAATCTGTCAAAACAGACCAGCAGGTAAAGACGATTTTTTTCGAAGACCTTCTGTTGCTCAAATCAAAAAGTGTTGAACTAACGAATGTTAGATAACAACCTGGGGCAGAAGCAAAAAAATGCACGCCTCAAAAAGACGTTCAGAGATTTTACACGAATTTTTACGGTGAAGCATAGAAATCTGTTTTGGGACATCAACTTTCCCAATCATTACTTCTCTTTCATTAGAGGTTACTCTTGGCACAAATAAGCAAATAAAAAGGATATGGAGCGGTTATTACAGAAGTAATAACTTCCAAGACTCGTCTAAAACTTTTGGGTTATCTCCCAATAAGTACTTTTCTTTAACGCCTTTAAGTTAGGCATGATAGTTTGAGAATATGCTCACATAAGAAATATGAATTGAAGTAAAAGAGAGCATCAAGAAGCAAATTCAAAACACATTTAAGTCTAACCCAATTCCTATGCATAGGAATCTGTCATGAAACCACAAAGCAACAAGCATAGGAAAGCAAAACAAGTGCAACTTCAAGACTTTCAACATAAAGAAGGGAAACTTAATATTATTGAGATACATAAAACCATGTTTCCCTCACTCATAATAACTTTCAGTAGCATCGTGAATAAAATTAACAATATAACTATCACATAAAACATTCTTATCATGAGCCACATGCATAAAATGATTATTACTCTCCACATAAGCATAGTCATTCTTATTAATTATGGTGGGAGCAAATTCAACAAAATAGCTATCATTATTATTCTCATCACCATAATCATCAAATATAGGAGGCATATTGTAATCATAATTAATTTCCTCCTCAATAGTAGGTGGACTGAAAATATCATACTCATCATTGTAATCATCATATATTGGAGGTTTGGTATCATCATAAGCAATAGAATCGCTATCTTCCAAAGCTAGGGAACTAAAAAGATCATTTTCATAAAAACTAGCTTCCCCAAGCTTAGACTTTTCCATAACATTAGCAATAATGGTGTCCAAAGAATTCATACTAACAACATTGCTATTAGCATGCAAATATAGTTCCATAGGTTTTTTAATTTTCTCTTCAAACACTTCATGTCCTAAGTCAAGATAAATACTATAAAGCTCTCTAATTTTTTTGTTGTTTTCCATTAAGCCTAACTAGTGAAAACAAGAAACAAAAAGACAAAATTGCAGAATCTAAAGGAAATAACTTCGAGCACTCACACCGGAGGATGTGAGTACCTTTCTATACCTCCCGACAGCGCTTGTAAAATAGGCGTTTGCCATGGGAGGTTCTTATTCTTTAATCCTCCAGTGTGAATACCTTTTACCTTACCTCCCCAGCAACGGCGCCAGAAAAATGCTTGATATCTACGCACTTCTATTCTTGTAGACAGTTGTTGGGCCTCCACGTGCAGAGGTTTGTAGAACAGCAGCAAGTTTTCCCTTAAGTGGATCACCCAAGGTTTATCGAACTCAGGGAGGAAGTGGTCAAAGGTATCCCCTCTCAAGCAACCATGCAATCAAGATACAAGAAGTCTCTTGTGTCCCCAACACACCCAATACACTCGTCAGGTGTATAGGTGCACTAGTTCGGCGAAGAGATAGTGAAATACATGTGGTATGGATAATTATAAGTGGTAACGGTGATAGAAGATAACTTGATGGTGTGGAAGAGACTAAAAGCAAACTGAAATAAAGATGGAAGCAAGCAAACATGTAACAGATCTAGTAGCAAACGGTATATCAATGCTTAGAAACAAGGCCTAGGGATCATACTTTCACTAGTGAACACTCTCATATAAATATCTTCTCTTTATTATACTACTCTTAACTACTCTCCGGTTGAACACTCTGATCGATGGTAGGGCTATAACAGCACACCTCAAAGTAAGCCTTTCCCATCTAGAAAACCCCACACTGTCACCTTGAGTACTAGATGGTTCCAACAAACACCACAATTTCATAAAGATATCCAACTCCAAATATAACTCATAACAAGTATTTGAAATCTCTAGCCTAAGTGCCACCATGGTGTGCACGCTGTCACTTTCACATACATGGGGAGAGCAGAGATCTATTAAAGCACTTGAGTAGCAAGGTAGATCTATAGATTACAAGCTCATGATCACAATATGATCATGCATAGAGAGATAGATGAACACATAGGTACCGGTAGAACCCTTAGCCTCAAGAGAGAACTACTCCCTCCTCATCATGGGAATCAGCAACAGTGATGGAGATGGCGGTGGAGATTGATGGAGATGGCTCCGGGGGCACTTACTCGTCCCGGCAGGGTGCCAGAACAGAGAATTTCTGTCCCCCGAATCTCCCCTTCGGTGGCGGCGGCGCAGCGGAACTTTTTGTGGATTTCTGATTGATTATTTTGGGTTTCTGCCTCAGGAGGCTCTTATAGGCGAAAGAGGCAAGGTCGACGGCCAGCCAGGGGGCCCACACCATGCCCTGGCGCGACCTAGGTGGACCCACGCCTAGGGGTGGTGTGGCCACCCTGTGGCCCCCCTCCGTCTCTCCTTCTGGCTCCGTGAGTCTTCCGGGAAAATAGTAACTTTGGCTTTTGTCCCGTCCAATTCCGAGAATATTCATTTTCTGACTTCCTGGAACCAAAAACAGCAGAAAACAGGCAACTGGCACTGTGGCATCTTGTTAATAGGTTAGTCCAAGAAATCATATGAAAAGTACTCCAAAGTTGGAACAAAACACAAGAAAGTGGATAAAACCAAGCATGGAACATCAAAAATTATAGATACATTTGCAATGTATCAGTAGCATGAGGAGCGGCCCTCGTATTCAAGGGACATGAGATTCCTAACTTATACTTCGTCAAGCATGTACACCATAGTTTGTTCACTTTAACCTTAATCACTTCAAGATGCTTATGATAGGGGCAATGAGAGCTAAAAGCTATAAGTACCATAATTTTTGGAAGCTCTTTATGAAACTTGAATCTATGCTTCCTTTTATGAAGGCCTTTCTTCCACCATTATATTGAGTCTCCACCTTCTACCTTTATGCACCTACTTTGAGAGCATAGTGGCCATTCTTAGTTGTATGTGCATTGTCCCAAGACTAGTTGATTAATGCATAACTTGATATTGCTTGTTTTAAACTATTTGTATCTAGTCACTCTTATGAACTTTGAAGGTGTCCTATCCATTTATATTTTCTACTCTATGAGGGACAAGCTGAATACTATTATGCTATGTTTTCTTTATGTGAAACAAACAAACGTCTTACAAAGCATTGTTATTGATTAATCTTTTGTTTGTGCCTTTTCATGTTGCATCATAGTTTCTTTGTCTTATTGCTAAAACTTTGTCTTTCATGTTATGATTGAAGTACTATGATCCCAGCTTTGAATGTTTTACAAATACTTTGATCAAGTCTTTGATGGTGCATGTCACCTCAAAAATTATTCTTTCTTTTTATCACTTACCTACTCGAGGACGAGCAGGATTTAAGCTTGGGGATGTTGATACATTGCAAATGTATCTATAATTTTTGATGTTCCATGCTTGGTTGTATCCACTTTCTTGTGTTTTGTCCATACTTTGGAGTACTTTTCATATGATTTCTTGGACTAACCTATTAACAAGAGCCATAGTGCGAGCTGCCTATTTTCTGCTATTTTTGGTTCCAGGAAAGTCAGAAAATGAATAATCTCGGAATTGGACGGGACAAAAGCCAAAGTGCCTATTTTTCCGGAAGTCATCAGATGCCAGAATACGAGACGGAGAGGAGCCAGGGGGCCACCACACCACCTGGTCGCACGGGCCAGGCCTGGCCGCGCCAGGGGGTGGTGTGGCTAGCCCAGGCAACCCCTCGGTCTCTCCTTGCGCCTATATATTGCCATCGGGACGAAAACCCTAAGTACCCGATTAAAAATCCACGAAAGAGTCTGTAGCCGCCGTCATCTCCATCCCTAGATCGGGAGGGATATGAAGCTCTTCCGGGCACCCTGCCGGAGAGGGGAATTGATACATTGCAAATGTATCTTTAATTTTTGATGTTCCATGCTTAGTTTTATCCACTTTCTTGTGTTTTTTTCCAACTTTGGAGTACTTTTCATATGATTTCTTGGACTAACCTATTAACAAGAGCCACAGTGCGGTACTGTTTTCTGCTGTTTTTGGTTCCAGAAAAGTCAGAAAATGAATATTCTCGGAATTGGATGGGACAAAAGCCAAAGTGCCTATTTTTCCGGAAGGGATCAAGTGCCAGAATACGAGACGGAGAGGGGCCAGGGGCCGGCCACACCACCTGGCCACGTGGCCAGGCTTGGCCCGCGCCAGGGGGTGGTCTAGACAACCCCAGCACCCCCTCGGCCTCTCCTTCTGCCTATATATTGCCCTCGGGACGAAAACCCTAAGGGCCCGATCAAAAATCCACGAAAGAGTTTGTAGCCGCCGTCATCTCCATCCCTAGATAGGGAGGGATCTGAAGCTCTTCCCGGCACCCTGCCAGAAGGGGAATTCACCCTGGAGGCCTTCTTCATCACCTTGCAAGCCTTCGGTGTGATGCGTGAGTAGTTCATACTTGGACTACGGATCCATGTAGTAGCTAGATGGCTGGTTTCTCCTCCTTTGTGCTTTCATGTTTAGATCTTGTGAGCTCCGTTCATGATCAAGATCATCTATTTGTAATCCATACATGTTGTGTTTGCGGGGATCCGATGGATATTGAGATGCTATTTCCGATTGATTATTGATTCTATCATGTCTTTATTATTTGAGATCTTGCATGCTTTCCATTGTTAGTAGCTATCTTGGCCAAGTAGATGCTAGCAACTCCAAGAGTTAGTATTTATGCTCGATAGTGGGTTCATGCCTCTGGTAATCTGGGGAAGTGACAGAAATCTCTAAGGTACTAGATGTGCTGATGCTACTAGGGAGAAAACAACGATCCTTTGTTCATAGAACAATTGTATTGTTTACTTTACACGCAGTTCGTAAAGCAATAATCTGTTGCTTGCAACTTAATACTGGAGGGGGTTCGGATGATAACCTGAACGTGGATTATTATTCATAGATGCAGTTGGATGGCGGTCTATGTATTATGTTGTAATGCCCAATCAAGTCTCAAAGGAGTCAAGATGATTAGTATATGCCTGTATTGCTTTCTCGGTATTTGTCAATTGCCCCGCTGTAATTTGTTCACCCAGCATGTTATCTATCTTAAGGAGAGCCACCTCTAGTGAACTATGGATCCCGGTCCTTGTCTTTTATATACAATCTACAATATTTTACTGCTTTGTGTTTACTTTCTGCAAACTATTACTTTTTCCATTCGATACTTTTAATCCTTTGTTTTCCACAAAACACGGTGAGATTGACAACCTCATCGCAAGTTGGGGACAAAGTTCTGTGGTTGTGTTGTGCAGGTCTCCACGTTGCTACTAGCACCGATAGTGCGCCCTGCCAAAGCTCAGCTAGTAACACCTTTGGGGTGTTTCCTTGCTCCTACTGGTTCGATTAAACCTTGGTTTCATAACTGAGGGAAAACTTACTGTTGTGCTCATCATACCTTCCTCTTGGGGTTCCCAACGAGCTCTACGTTGAAAGTCGAGTGCATCAAGATCTTTTCTGGCGCCGTTGCCGGGGAGTCAAGGACATCTTCACAAGGGGAGTCCCTCATAACCAATCTCTTTACTTTGTTGTTTTTCTTTTGCTTAGTTTCTTTTTGCTTTGTTTGCTCGTTTTTGTTCTTCAAAAATCCAAAAAAATAGTTTTACTTGTTTGCTTTCTTTATCAAAAAACACAAAAAACTTAAGTCTCTTTTAGTTGTCACCTCTTCCTTAGCTCACCATGTTGATCCCCAAGTTCACCCTGAAAGACCTTCCAATTGGTAGTGGTTCTATAATTAGGAAAGATAACATTGAAGAATTCTTTAATCATGTTAGCAAACATGAAGATAATGAGGATAGATCCCTAGTAGAACTTGCTCCAAATTATGAGATTGCTGCAGCTTCTTTAATTCACATGTTAGAAGCTAGGTTTGTTAACCCCTTAATGCAAGTAATGTTTCTTAAGCTTAAAGAAATTGAGGATCCTAGAAAGAGGGATTTTATTCTAGAAACTTTGTTTAAGGAGTTCTATGATGTTGCCAAGGAAACTAGAAAAGTTTTTGAACGTTTCAATATGCTAGGCTCATGTGTAGATGTTGTTGGTACGCGAGAAAAGGTGAACAAAACCGAACCTAATGGGGAGGAATTTAAGATACCAATACCCTTTAAACTAGTAGCAATACATGATGCCATAGAAAAGAATCTTGATTGGATTGTTCCTGCAAACCCTTTTGATGAGAATAGTGAACCTAAGAGCATTGAGAGAGGATCCTCTAGAACTTAGTTGGATGATATACCTTGCCTTGTTGAAAATATTTCTGGTATTGATCTTAATGCTTCTTCATTTGAGAACACTTGATTCTTTCTGTGCTTCTTATGCCTAACTTAAAGGCGTTAAAGAAAAGTACTTGTTGGGAGATAACCCAAGAGTTTTAGATGAGTCTTGGAAGTTATTACCTCTGTAATAACCTCTCCTTATCCTTTTTATTTTCTTTTTGTGCCAAAAGTAACCTCTAATGAGAGTGAAGTAATGATTGGGAAAGTTGCCGTCCCGAAACAGATTTTTTTGCTTCACCGTAAAAATTCCTGAGAGAGCTCTCTATGTCGGATTGAGCTCTATTTTTTTGTTATTCTGCCCCAGGTTGTTATCTAACTTTTGTTAGTTCAACACGTTTTGATTTAAGCAAGAGAAGGTCTTCGAAAAAATTCGTCTTTACCTGCTGGTCTGTTTTGACTGATTTCTGCCATTTTCTCCATTTGCTTCTTGTTGGTTCCTTCTTGAGTTCTTTTGGGGAATTAAGCTTTTTGAGGGAAGTGCTACAGTAGATAGTGTTCTAATGGAAGTTTATTTGATGTTAGAACTGAACCTTGAGACTTATTTATCTTAAGTGCACTAATGTTGCTAATGAGATTGTGTGAAGTTTTGTATGAAGGAAAAATTTCAGGTGTATGGAAGGAATGAGTAATGAGATGAAGGATGGACTAAAGCTCAAGTTTGGGGAAGCCACGCGTGTCACCCCAAGAAATATCCAAGAAGTACAAGCGTCAAAGCTTGGGGATGCCCAAGGCATCCCCTTCTTCATCAATAAAAATTCCAGGTTTCTTCCAAACACTTCATTTTTATTGTTTCATGCACAGTTGTGTTTTTCTTGGAGCATCTTCTTTTTCGTTTTTGTTTTGGTTTTTCGTTTTCTTTGGTTTGCTTAGTGTTCTGAATAAATTGGTTGGACCCCCTCTTTCATACTTTGGTTTGCAAATAGTTTGGTTTGGTTTGGAAAAGAGTAGGAAAGTTCATACTTATGTGGTAAAAAGAGCTTGTTTTTGACTGTGGCATGTGCTTTGTCATGCCATGCTTGATATTGTTTTGGATTTATGCTTAGTATTCTTTGCTGTAGCATGACTTGTTATAAACAATTGAGATTGCTTAATGTGCCTTGGATGAATCATGCGTTGTTTTAGCATATTAAAGCATAGTATAGTGGTATTCTCCTTTGATGCTTTATTTGGGTTGACTTGGC
The DNA here is from genome assembly GCA_023614405.1 of Avena insularis. Taxonomy (NCBI): domain Eukaryota; kingdom Viridiplantae; phylum Streptophyta; class Magnoliopsida; order Poales; family Poaceae; genus Avena; species Avena insularis. The sequence continues at coordinate 540,958,940 of CM042692.1, forward strand.
GCATGCTCACACCATGTTATGACTATCCAAAGTCACCGTAGACTTTATGATCCTTTAGTTTTCAACTTGTAGTATCACTTTATGCTTTGATCAATGATGTTTTGTCGCTCTGCATGATTATGGCCATTATTTCTCTCTTAGTTTGTCGCCCCAGCCTTTTTGCTAGCCTCCACCACCAAGTATGAGTTCCACTCATGCATCCAACTCCCTAAACCAAGTTATTCCAAAGAGTCCACCATACCTACCTACTAGCTTATGCTATTCCAAGTATATTCATGCTTTTGTTTATCTTCCATTTGTTATGAGAAAACTAGTGATTAAAGCTCGCACGAACTTGATGGCACACTTTACTTTACTTGCCCTTAATAAACTTGAACCATTGTGTCTTCTATGTTGTATATGCTTGCACTTATTTGTTGGGAATTAGCAGAACCATGCTTTCATGGGGAACGCTTTCAACATTGCACTTGGTACTTGTACCTAGTTGATATCATGCTCTTTTGTATATGGATGTCGTCGGTGTGAAATGAAAGGGGAGCTTGTAAGTCCATGGAGTTATGTATATGTGTTAGAGAAACGCCTGGGCCACTGGTCTAATCCATGCTGACATGGTGGAAACCTGCAGCGTAACCATAATCAGCTGTCTATGGCGCATTCTTCTTATAAAAAAAAGAGTCCTATTGAAAAAAAAGAGAAAAGAAAAAGAAAAAAAGAGATACTATGAAAAGAGGAAAGAGAGAAAAAAAAGCACCATATTCCCATGGTAAATAAGAAGAATGCTGAGATGCTTGTTGTTTGCTTGCCTTATCATTTTGATATGGGGATTCTGTTGGAGATATGCCCAAGAGGCAATAATAAAAGAGGTTATTATTATATCTTTGTGTTTATGATGAATGTTTACATCCCATGCTATAATTGTATTATTAGGAAACACTAATACTTGTGTGTTTTGTAAACATAAAAGAGTCCCTGGTAAGCCTCTTGTTAAACTAGCTTGTTGATTGATTGATGATCATGGTTTCCTGATCATAGACATTAGATGTGATTAATAACAAGGTTATATCATTAGGAGAATGATATGATGGACACACACCCATAGTAAGCGTAGCATAAGATCAAGTCATTAAGTTTGTATTGCTGTAAGCTTTGAAATACATAGTAACCTGATCCTTCGACCATGAGGTTATGTTAATCACCATCACCAGATGGGTACTTTGATGACATCAAACGCCGCTTCGTAACTAGGTGGTTATAAAGGTGTCATTGGGTATTCTGAAAGTATGTGTTGAAGCGCATAGACCAAGATTGGGATTTGTCCATCCATATGACAGATAGATATACTCTGGGCCCTCTCGGTGGAATGTCATCTAGATAGCTTGCAAGCATGTGACTAGGTCACAAGGGATGACATAACATGGAACGAGTAAAGAGTACTTATCAGTAACGAGGAAGAACTAGGTATGAAGATACCGACGATCAAACCTCGGATAAGTAGAATATCGCGAGACAAAGGGAATTGGTTTCGTATGTTAAATGGTTCAATCGATCACGATATCATCGTTGAGTATGTGGGAGCCGTTATGGATCTCCAGATCCCGCTGATGGTTATTGATGGGAGAGGTGTCTTCATCATGTCTGCATATTCACGAACCGTAGGGTGACACACTTAAGGTTCGAAGTTGTTTGAAGTAGATATGGAATTTGCGTTGGAGACCGAATGTTGTTCGGAGTCTCGGAATGGATCCGGGACATCACGAGGAGATCCGGAATGGTCCGGAGAATAAGATTCATATATTGGGGATCATTTTCTAAGTTAGGAAATGTTCCGGAGTGTTTGTATGGAGATTCTAGAAGGTTTCGGAATGTTCTGGAAGGTTCTAGAGGATTTCTTGGAGTTTGCTTGAAAACCAAGAAAGGGATCAAAGAAACCAAGTGGGGCAAGACACGGATTCGTGGGGGAGGAGGATTCCTCCCCCCAACCCGCCGGCCCAAGGAGGAGGGAGTCCTACTAGGACTCCCCCACCCCAGGCGCGCCTCCCTCCTTTAAATAGAAGGGAGGGGGCGCCCCCTCTTGAACATTGTCTCATAACTCCCTATCTCAGCCGCCTCTCTCCTCCACCTTTCTTCTGCACAGGCATAGGCGAAGCCTTGCAGAATTCTCATCTCCACCACCACCACCACGCCGTCGTGCTGCTGGGATTCCGTGGAGAAGATCTACTACCTCCGCTGCTCGGAGCAGGAGAGGAAGGTCTGCTAAGACTCCGCACGTGTGACCGTCTGCGGTAGATCTGCCGGAACGCGGAGCCGAAAGGATCGTCCACACGATCTTGAGATCGGCAAGTGATCGACTACATCATCCACGAGATCTAATCTCGTTAACGCTTTCGGTTCTACGAGGGTTACTACCGATCTATCTCGTTGCTCATGTCTAGTAGATTAGATCTTGGCTTTTATCTAGATTAGATCTGGGTTTTGTTCGTTCTTGCGGTAGAAATTTTTTGTTTTCCTTGCTACGAACCCTTCAGTGGTATCAGAGCCTTGTCTATGCGTAGATCTGTTGCACGAGTAGAACACAATGAGGTTGTGGGCGTTGGTGCTCGTGCCGTCTTTTGCTATATGTGTACTTTGCATCTTGCGGTATGGTGGGATAAAGCGGCCCGGGCTAACATTACATGTCATCGTACATGAGACTTGCTCCACGCTTGACGTGCAACTCGTATTGCACAAGTGGCTTTGCGGGTGTCTGTCTCTCCCATCATAGTATAGATCAAATCTACACTTTGCACTTGATAGCACTCGTATCAATGTTGTGGTTCAGTTTCGTAGGTAAGATGCGTTCTTAGTCGAAAGCCCCAAGCCACGTAAAACTTGCAAAGAAAATTAGAGGCGTCTAACTTGTTTTTGCAGGGGTTTTGTGATGTGATATGGCCTACATGAGATTGTTATTGTATTTGATGTATGCAATGATCCTTGTTGTAATATGGCAACCGGCAGGAGCCTAATGGTGTCTTTAATTCTGTTAAGACCTGCGTGTCTATTCATCTTGTAATATCTTTGTTCCAAGTAGTTGTGATAGTTGCTAGTGATGATGGACAACCATGAAGCGGCGCCACGGACCTTGACGCAATGCTGGTGATGATGGAGATCATGTCCGTGCTTTGGAGATGGAGATCAAAGGCATAAGAAGAAAGGGCCATATCATATCACACTAATTATGAATTGCCTGTGATGTTAATCCTTTATGCATCTTGTATTGCTTAGATCGCGACGGTAGCATTATAAGATGATCCCTCTCACTAAATATCAAGTAATAAAGTGTCCGTCCTTAGTTGGCACCGTTGCTAAGACTCGTCGTTTCGAAGCATCTCGTGATGATCGGGTGTGATAGACTCTACGTGTGCATACAACGGGTGCAAGCAAGATTTGCACATGCGGAAACTAAGGTTAATCTTGACGAGCCTAGCATGTAGATACATGGTCTCGGAACACGGAATACCGAAAGGTAGAGCATGAGTCATATGATTGATATGATGAACATGAAGATTGTTCGCCGATGAAGCTACATCATCTCACATGATGATCGGACTTGGTGTAGTGGATTTGGTTCGTGTAATCACTAAAACAACTGCGAGGGATGTTGTTTTGAGTGGGAGTTCACCTAGTTGATTTAAGAATTAAATCTAAACACTATTTATCATAAACTTAGTCTAAATTACTTGCAAATTTGTTGTAGATTATGGCGAACGTTTCCATCAATTTCAATGCATTCCTAGAGAAAGAAAAGCTTAAGAACAATGGAAGCAATTTCACGGACTGGTTCCGTGGATCAAGATCGTCCTCAGGGCTGGTCAGTTGACCTATGTGCTCGAAGCACCGCTAGGTGACCCACCTGCAGAAGATGCCACCGATGACGTAAAGAATGTTTACGCCACTCGGAAACATCACTACTCCACAGTTCAGTGTGCCATCCTGTACGGTTTAGAATCGGAGCTTCAAAAGCGTTTTGAGCACCATGACCCATATGAAATCATTAAGGAGCTCAAACTCATATTTGAGACTCGCGCGGCCATGGAAAGCTATGAAGCTTCCGAGAAGTTCTTTACATGCAAGATGGAAGAGGGTAGCTCCGTTATCGAGCACGTGCTCACCATGTCTAGGCACGCAAACAAACTCCGAGAGTTGGGGATACTAATTCCTAATGAATTGGGGATTCACCGTGTCCTCCAATCACTGCCACCAAGTTACAAGAACTTTGTGATGAACTACAATATGCACTGCATGAACAAGACGTTGCCTGAACTATCGTCCATGTTGAAAACTGCTGAAGTGGAGATCATGAAAGAACACCAAGTGTTGATGGTCAATAAGACCACCAATTTCAAGAAACGGGGAAAGCCTAAGAACAAGGGCAACTTCAAGAAGGACGGCAATAAAGCTGCCGCACCTGCTAAGAAGCCCAAGGCTGGTCCTAAACACAATCGAAAGCTTCTACTGCAAGGGTGCTGGTCACTAGAAGCGTAACTGCCCCAAATACCTAGCGGATCTGAAGAATAGCAACATCAAGAAGAAAGGTATATTCGATATACATGTTATAGATGTGTACCTTACTAGTAATCGTAGTAGTGCCTGGGTATTTGATACTGGTTCGGTTGCTCATACTTGTAACTCGAAACAGGAGCTGCAGAATAAACGAAGACTGGCAAGAGACGAGGTGACGATGCGCGTTGGAAATGCTCCAAGGTTGATGTGATCGCCGTCGGCACGCTCCCTCTACATCTACCATCGGGATTAGTTTTAAATTTAAATAATTGTTATTTGGTGCCTGCGTTAAGCATGAACATTATATCTGGATCTTGTTTATTGCGAGACGGTTACTCTTTTAAGTCTGAGAATAAAGGTTGTTCAATTTATATGAGTAATATCTTTTATGGTTATGCACCTGAGATGAATGGTTTATTCTTATTGAATCTCGATAGTAGTGATACACATGTTCACAACATAGATGCTAAACGAATAAAATTAAATGATAATTCTACATACATGTGGCACTGTTGTCTTGGTCACATTGGAGTGAAGCGTATGAAGAAACTCCATTCTGATGGACTTCTTGAATCACTTGATTTTGAATCACTTGAAAGATGCGAAGCATGTCTAATGGGAAAAATGACTAAGACTCCATTCTCTGGCATAATGGAGCGAGCTACAGACTTATTGGAAATAATACATACCGATGTGTGCGGTCCAATGAGTGTAGCATCGCGTGGTGGATATCGTTATGTTCTCACTTTCACGGATGACTTGAGTAGATATGGATATGTCTACTTTATGAAACATAAATCCGAAACTTTCGAGAAGTTTAAGGAATTTCAAAGTGAAGTGGAAAATCATCGTAACAAGAAGATTAAGTTTCTGCTTTCTGACCATGGAGGTGAATATCTGAGTTATGAGTTTGGCATGCATTTAAAGAAATGTGGAATACTTTCACAGTTGACACCGCCGGGAACACCACAGTGTAATGGTGTGTCCGAACGTCGTAATCGAACTCTCTTAGATATGGTTCGGTCTGTGATGTCTCTTACAGATTTACCGTTATCATTTTGGGGCTATGCATTAGAGACAGCCGCATTCACTTTAAATAGGGCACCATCTAAATCCGTTGAAACGACACCGTACGAATTGTGGTTTGGAAAGAAACCTAAGTTGTCGTTCCTTAAAGTTTGGGGTTACGAAGCATATGTAAAGAAGTTATAGCCTGATAAGCTTGAACCCAAAGCGGAGAAATGCGTCTTCATAGGATACCCTAAAGAAACAATTGGGTATACCTTCTAGCATAGATCCGAAGGCAAAGTTTTCGTTGCTAAGAATGGATCCTTTCTGGAGAAGGAATTTCTCTCAAAAGAAGTGACTGGAAGGAAAGTAGAACTCGACGAGGTTGTTGAACCTTCTTTCGGAGTTGAGAGTAGCGCAGCACCGGAAGATGTTTCTGTGCCGCCTGCACCGACTGGAGAGGAAGCTAATGATAATGATCATGAAACTTCGAACGAAGTTACTACTGAACCTTGCAGGTCAACGAGGGTCCATACCACTCCTGAGTGGTATGACTCTTCCTTGAACGTCATGCTAGTGGACAACACTGATGACCCTGCGACGTATGAAGAAGCTATGGTGAGCCCAGATTCCGACAAATGGCTAGAAGCCATGAAATCCGAAATGGGATCCATGTACGAAAACCATGTATGGAATTTGGTGGACTTACCGGATGGCCGTAAGGCTGTCGAGAACAAATGGATTTTCAAAAGAAAAACAGATGCTGATTGTAATATTACCGTCTATAAAGCTTGACTTGTCGCGAAAGGGTTCCGACAAATTCAAGGAGTTGACTACGATGAGACTTTCTCACCAGTAGCGAAGCTAAAGTCTGTGAGGATTATGTTAGCAATCGCTGCATATTTCGATTATGAAATTTTAGCAGATGGATGTCAAAACGGCGTTCCTTAATGGTGACATTGAGGAAGAGTTGTATATGGTACAACCCAAGGGTTTTGTCGATCCTAAAGATGCTGACAAGGTATGCAAACTTCAGCGCTCCATTTATGGACTGAAGCAAGCATCCCGGAGTTGGAATCAATGTTTTGATAAAGTAATCAAAAACTTTGGATTTATACAAACTTATGGAGAAGCTTGTATTTACAAGAAAGTGAGTGGGAGCTCTGTAGTATTCCTAGTACTATATGTAGATGACATATTATTGATTGGAAATGATATAGAACTTCTTAATAGCGTCAAAACCTATTTGAATAATAGTTTTTCGATGAAGGATCTTGGCGAAGCGGCATATATTCTAGGCATCAAGATTTATAGAGATAGATCAAGACGCCTAATAGCGCTTTCACAAAGTACATACTTAGACAAAGTTCTAAAGAAGTTTAGAATGGAAGAGAGCAAGAAAGGGTTCGTGCCCATGTTGTCAGGTAAGACCTTGAGTAAAACTCAAAGTCCAGCTACGGCAGAAGATAGAGAAAAGATGAATAAAATTCCCTTTGCCTCGGCCATAGGTTCTATCATGTATGCCATGCTGTGTACGAGACCGGATATGGCACATGTTGTTAGTTTGACTAGCAGATATCAAAGTGATCCTGGAATGGAACACTGGACAGCGGTCAAGAATATCCTAAAGTGCCTGAATAGGACTAAGGATATGGTTCTTTCTTATGGAGGTGATGAACAGCTTGTTGTAAATGGTTACACTGATGCTAGTTGGAACACCGATCCAGATGACTCGAAGTCACAGTCTGGATACGTATTTATTTTGAATGGTGCTGCAATAAGCTGGAGGAGTGCCAAGCAGAGCGTTGTGGCGAAATCTTCAACTGAATCGGAATACATAGCTGCTTTAGAGGCTGCACAAGAAGGCATATGGATGAAGGAGTTCATTACTGAACTTGGCGTGGTTCCCAGTGCGTTAGACCCGATGGCCATCTCATGACAACACAGTGCCATAGCTAATGCACAGGAGCCAAGGTCACATAGCTGAAGCACATCAAGCTACGTTTCATGCTATTCGCGAGTATGTCCAAGATGGTGACATAAAGATTTGCAAAGTACACTTGATCTGAATGTAGCAGATCCATTGACTAAACCTCTCCCTAGAGCAAAGCATGACCAACACCAGAACGCCATGGGTGTTCGGTATATTACCATGTAATCTAGATTATTGACTCTAGTGCAAGTGGGAGACTGTTGGAGATATGCCCAAGAGGCAATAATAAAAGAGGTTATTATTATATCTTTGTGTTTATGATGAATGTTTACATCCCATGCTATAATTGCATTATTAGGAAACACTAATACTTGTGTGTTTTGTAAACATAAAAGAGTCCCTGGTAAGCCTCTTGTTAAACTAGCTTGTTGATTGATTGATGATCATGGTTTCCTGATCATAGACATTAGATGTGATTAATAACAAGGTTATATCATTAGGAGAATGATATGATGGACACACACCCATAGTAAGCGTAGCATAAGATCAAGTCATTAAGTTCGTATTGCTGTAAGCTTTGAAATACATAGTAACCTGATCCTTCGACCATGAGGTTATGTTAATCACCATCACCGGATGGGTACTTTGATGACATCAAACACCGCTTCGTAACTGGGTGGTTATAAAGGTGTCATTGGGTATTCTGAAAGTATGTGTTGAAGCGCATAGACCAAGATTGGGATTTGTCCATCCATAGGACAGATAGATATGCTCTGGGCCCTCTCGGTGGAATGTCATCTAGATAGCTTGCAAGCATGTGACTAGGTCACAAGGCATGACATAACATGGAACGAGTAAAGAGTACTTATCAGTAACGAGGAAGAACTAGGTATGAAGATACCGACGATCAAACCTCGGATAAGTAGAATATCGCGAGACAAAGGGAATTAGTTTCGTATGTTAATTGGTTCAATCGATCACAAAGTAATCGTTGAGTATGTGGGAGCCGTTATGGATCTCCAGATCCCGCTGATGGTTATTGATGGGAGAGGTGTCTTCATCATGTCTGCATATTCACGAACCGTAGGGTGACACACTTAAGGTTCAAAGTTGTTTTAAGTAGATATGGAATTTGCGTTGGAGACCGAATGTTGTTCGGAGTCTCGGAATGGATCCGGGACATCACGAGGAGATCCGGAATGGTCCGGAGAATAAGATTCATATATTGGGGATCATTTTCTAAGTTAGGAAATGTTCCGGAGTGTTTGTATGGAGATTCTAGAAGGTTTCGGAATGTTCTGGAAGATTCTAGAGGATTTCTTGGAGTTTGCTTGAAAACCAAGAAAGGGATCAAGGAGACCAAGTGGGGCAAGACACGGATTCGTGGGGAAGGAGGATTCCTCCCCCCAACCCGCCGGCCCAAGGAGGAGGGAGTCCTACTAGGACTCCCCCTCCCCGGGCGCGCCTCCCTCCTTTAAATAGAAGGGAGGGGCACCCCCTCTTGAACATTGTCTCATAACTCCCAATCTCAGGCGCCTCTCTCCTCCACCTTTCTTCTGCACAAGCATAGGCGAAGCCCTGCAGAATTCTCATCTCCACCACCACCACCATGCCGTCGTGCTGCTGGGATTCCGTGGAGAAGATCTACTACCTCTGTTGCTCGCTGGAATGGGGAGAGGAAGGTCTGCTTCAACTCCGCACGTGTGACCGTCTGCGGAAGCGCTGCCGGAACGCGGCGCCGGAAGGATCGTCCACACGATCTTGAGATCGGCAAGTGATCGACTACATCATCCACGAGATATAATCTCGTTAACGCTTTCGGTTCTACGAGGGTTATTACCGATCTATCTCGTTGCTCATGTCTAGTAGATTAGATCTTGGCTTTTATCTAGATTAGATCTGGGTTTTGTTCGTTCTTGCGGTAGAAATTTTTTGTTTTCCTTGCTACGAACCCTTCAGATTCTTCCGTATCATCGGGCAAGGGGTACCCCGTTGGCGGTTCTCAATGATACACATGTACTTACAATGACAAGAACTTACCGGTGACTAAACTTGAGTAGGATGAGGAGCGGCCCTCGTATACAAGGGACATGAGATTTCTGACTTATACTTCGTCAAGCATGTACACCATAGTTTGTTCACTTTAACCTTAATCACTTCAAGATGCTTATGATAGGGGCAATGAGAGCTGAAAGCTTTAAGTATCATAATTTTTGGAAGCTCTTTATGAGACTTGAATCCCTACTTCCTCTTTACAAAAGGCTTTTCTTCCACCACTATATTGAGTCTCCACCTTCTATCTTTATGCACGTACTTTGAGAGCATAGTGGCCATTCTTAGTTCTATGTGCATTGTCCCAAGATTAGTTGATTGATGCATAACTTGATATTGCTTGTTTTAAACTATTTGTATCTAGTCACTGTTATGAACTTTGAAGGTGTCCTATGCATTTATATTTGCTACTCTATTGAGGGACAAGCTGAATACTATTATGCTATGTTTTCTTTATGTGAAACAAACAAACGTCTTGTAAAGCATTGTTATTCATGAATCTTTTGTTTGTGCCTTTTCATGTTGCATCATAGTTTCTTTGCTTATTGCTAGAACTTTGTCTTTCATGCTATGATTGAAGTACTATGATCCCAGCCTTGAATGTTTTGCAAATACTTTCATCAAGTCTTTGATGGTGCATGTCACCTCAAAAATTCTTTCTTTTTATCACTTACCTACTCGAGGACGAGCTGGAGTTAAGCTTGGGGATGTTGATACATTGCAAATGTATCTATAATTTTTGATGTTACATGCTTAGTTTTATCCACTTTCTTGTGATTTTTTCCAACTTTGGAGTACTTTTCATATGATTTCTTGGACTAACCTATTAACAAGAGCCACAGTGCCAGCTGCCCGTTTTCTGCTGTTTTTGGTTCCAGGAAAGTCAGAAAATGAATATTCTCGGAATTGGACGGGACAAAAGCCAAAGTGCCTATTTTCCCGGAAGGGATCAAGTGCCAGAATACGAGATGGGGAGGGGACAGGGGCCGGCCACACCACCTGGCCGCGTGGCCAGGCTTGGCCCATGCCAAGGGGTGGTCTGGCCGACCCCAGCAAACCCTCGGCCTCTCCTTCCACCTATATATTGCCCTCGGGACGAAAACCTTAAGGGCCCGATCAGAGATCCACAAAAGAGTCTATAGCCTCTATCATCTCCATCCCTAGATCGGGAGGGATCTGAAGTTCTTCCTGGCACCTACCGGAGAGGGGAATTCACCCTGAAGGCCTTCTTCATCACCATGCAAGCCTCCGGTGTGATGCGTGAGTAGTTCATCCTTGGACTACAGATCCATGTAGTAGCTAGATGGCTGGTTTCTCCTCCTTTGTGCTTTCATGTTTAGATCTTGTGAGCTCCCTTCATGATCAAGATCATCTATTTGTAATCCATACATGTTGTGTTTGCGGGGATCCGATGGATATTGAGATGCTATTTAATATTGATTATTGATTCTATCATGTCTTTGTTATTTGAGATCTTGCATGCTTTCCGTTGTTAGTAGCTATCTTGGCCAAGTAGATGCTAGCAACTCCAAGAGTTAGTATTTATGCTCGATAGTGGGTTCATGCCTCTGGTAATTTGGGGAAGTGACAGAAATCTCTAAGGAACTAGATGTGCTGATGCTACTAGGGAGAAAACAACGATCCTTTGTTCATAGAACAATTGTATTGTTTACTTTACACGCAGTTCGTAAAGCAATAATCTGTTGCTTGCAACTTAATACTAGAGGGGGCTCGGATGATAACCTGAAGGTGGATTATTATTCATAGATGCAGTTGGATGGCGGTCTATGTATTATGTTGTAATGCCCAACCAAGTCTCAAAGGAGTCAAGATGATTAGTATATGCCTGTATTGCTTTCTCGGTGTTTGTCAATTGCCCCGCTGTAATTTGTTCACCCAGCATGTTATCTATCTTAAGGAGAGCCACCTCTAGTGAACTATGGATCCCGGTCCTTGTCTTTTATATACAATCTACAATCTTTTACTGCTTTGTGTTTACTTTCTGCAAACTATTACTTCTTTCCATTCGATACGTTTAATCCTTTGTTTTCCGCAAAACACGGTGAGATTGACAACCTCATCGCAAGTTGGGGACAAAGTTCTGTGGTTGTGTTGTGCAGGTCTCCACGTTGCTACTAGCACCGGTAGTGCACCCTGCCAAAGCTCAGCAAGTAACACATTTGGGGTGTTTCCTTGCTCCTACTGGTTCGATTAAACCTTGGTTTCATAACTGAGGGAAAACTTACTGTTGTGCTCATCATACCTTCCTCTTGGGGTTCCCAACGAGCTCTACGTGGAAAGTCGAGTGCATCAGGAATTCACCCTGGAGGCCTTCTTCATCATCATGCAAGCCTCCGGTGTGATGCGTGAGTAGTTCATCTTTGGACTATGGATCCATGTAGTAGCTAGATGGCTGGTTCTCCTCCTTTGTGCTTGCATGTTTAGACCTTGTGATCTTCGTTCATGATCAAGATCATCTATTTGTAATTCTGCATGTTGTGTTTGCAGGGATCCGATGGATATTGAGATGCTATTTCAGATTGATTATTGATTCTATCATGTCTTTGTTATTTGTGATTTTGCAATCTTTCCGTTGTTAGTAGCTATCTTGGCCAAGTAGATGCTAGCAACTCCAAGAGTTAGTATTTATGCTCGATAGTGGGTTCATGCCTCTGGTAATCTGGGGAAGTGATAGAAATCTCTAAGGTACTAGATGTGTTGTTGCCACTAGGGAGAAAACAACAATCCTTTGTTCATAGAACAATTGTATTATTTACTTTACACGCAATTCGTAAAGCAATAATCTGTTGCTTGCAGCTTAATACTGGAGGGGGTTCAGATGATAACCTGAAGGTGGATTATTAGTCATAGATGCAGTTAGATGGCGGTCTATGTATAATGTTGTAATGGCCAATCAAGTTCAAAGGAGTCAAGATGATTAGTATATGCATGTATTGCTTTCTCGATGTTTGTCAATTGCCCCGTTGTAATTTGTTCACCCAGCATGTATCTATCTTAAGGAGAGCCACCTCTAGTGAACTATGGATCCCGGTCCTTTTCTTTACATACAATCTATAAATTGTTTACTGCTTTGTGTTTACTTTCTGCAAACTATTACTTCCTTCCATTCGATACGTTTAATCCCTTGTTTTCAGCAAAACCGGTGAGATTGACAACCTGATCGCAAGTCGGGGACAAAGTTCTGTGGTTGTGTTGTGCAGGTCTCCACGTTGCTACTAGCACCGGTAGTGCGCCCTGCCAAGGCTCAGTTAGCAACACCTTTGGGGTGTTTCCTTGCTCCTACTGGTTCGATTAAACCTTGGTTTCATAACTGAGGGAAACTTGTTGTTGTGCTAATCATACCTTCCTCTTGGGGTTCCCAACAAGCTCTACATCAATACTGAGCCATCAGGTCCCACCTATCAGCCAGAGCAAGAAGACTACTGGGCTGGTACTGGTGTTGGGCTGTTGTTGGGCTTCTCCTGGTTGCGGCCTATTTCTATTTTTTCTGTTTCTATTTCCTTTTTCAATTTTCGGTTTTCTATTTTATCATTTCCTTTCTAATTTGATTTATACAAGAGTTTTAAAATGTCTAGAAATTTTGTAAGACATTGATATATGCTAGAGGTTAATTATAACCCATTCCTCTATATTTCTTGTTGTGTATTCAAAATATGTTATTATATGGAGGTTCTTTTATTTAATAAAGTGAATAACTTAGGGTTTTAGGGTTCACTTCCTATTAGAAAATATTATAGAAATGATTTGTATTACCCCCAAAAGAAGGTATTAGTAGTGGTTTAAGAGGCTACTAATTTATGATGGTGAGTGATAGGCATGGAATATATATATATATAACCTCTTTTAATAACCACATTAGATGTTGGTTTAAATCCTGAGTTTATAACATGGTGATTTGAATCCCAGGGTTCTCCCTAATTGGTGATTTCACCAAATCCAATTCTACTAGATTTGTAGAGTTCAGAATTACAACCGAACACTCTCCTAATGTGACCTTAATGATCCTAGAGACTAAGTTCTATTAGGGTTTAGAATAATAAAGCAGACAAAGTTTTCATCCATAAACACTCATCTGATATTCTACTTCTCTCTTGGAAGCTTTAATTGTCCAAGAGGTATTGTTCAATGTTTACCTAGGAATAGGAAATGGTTTCACTATCCATTTGATTCTAGGGTTTTGAATAATGAAATAGACATGGGCCTTGTCATGGCTGCATGTATAGCTAGCTAAAGATTTCTAAAGAATTGTTACCTCAATACTTCACTAAGCTTATGTTGAGATAAGGAATTCCTTTCCTAAATATACTCTATAAATCTCTCTTATCTTATTCACAAAGATCACATCTTCCTGAATAAGACAATCATCTGACTCCACCATATTCATCACCATATGATGACATGGTCATGCCATTTCAACATTACTCCTTCTTCATTCCTATAGTATAAATAACTTCCATTTCTAAACTACTCTTGATAAATCCATCAATGTAGCTACTTCTAACTCCATCCATTAAATTAATTAAACTCATCTTGCAACTATATCCAAGGCTTACAAGATTACAATCCTCACTATAGATAACAAGGGATATCAATCTTCTGGAATAGGTATGGTACTACTCCCATAATACAAGTTCATTCTTGTATTCCCTTGGTTAAACTATTATACTTCCAACTACTCCTACAACTTATGTTACATACTTCATTATACTCTAGCTTGACTTTTCTTGATCAAGCTAGATGATTCATCTTACTAGGGCTTTACCTAATTTGGTATCACAACTCTACTTCAACATCTGGTTATCTATTCTCAAGTGACTTGAGAATAATAACCACCAACTTTTGATCAAGCAAAGCTTCTAATTGTTTGATCAAGATCCATTAACACTAAGTAGTAAACTTGTACTAGTCTTTCTATAAGGCTTATATTGCTAAAAAACTTACTTGAAATCTATACCCACTTGGATTAACAAGATTATTATTGGATATTCTAATACTACTAGCTTCCTTGATCACTAGTTAATTCTTGGTTTTAGGTACTGCTTCTAGTTAACTCATGAGTGAGTTAACTCCTCCAACATCAAATGGTTTTTATCACCTCTAAGGATCTAATGCCATTGATGATGGTACACTCCACCATATCTAGTTCTTTCTCCTTATTAATTCACTTGAGTTTCTTGGAAGTTCAATATAATAGGTCAAAGGCTATGAGTCAATAAGTGCTATGTCAAGAATTGGTCACTCAATAGTGATGATCCATTGACACTAGGACTTGGCTAAATAGGAATGTCACCTCTTAACATCATATTAAGGGTATGTGTTGAATGGTCTTGGGTTGACTTGCTTTACTACTCTATTTGTAATAAGAGTTAGTGTTTAAAAACTACCATGATTCTCATGGTAGGACTAACTATGGAAAGCAAGTATATCAAGGTTTAGTTATGGGGTTTCATTACTTAAGTTATATACTTAACTTTGTATTCAGGGTTTGTTGTAGATAATACCTTGATATCATCTTTAGAACATTAAGTATTCATCTTTGAGTTGTTGTATGGAATACCATGTGATGATATCAAGAAGATCAAGTACTCCTTATTAATCATTGTGTTATGACTTAGTTTTATTACATTTGATCTACCCTTAGATCAAATTATATTACCCAAAGATAAGGTTTTAGCGAAGGCCATATTGAAACTTATCGCAGTCAACCTGATGATCTACTTCAGTGCCACCAAGTTAAGAGAAGCTTTAATCACTTTGACAAGTTTTATTTAAAAGAGCTAAAATTATTCAGATTTTCTATGCATGAATGCAATGCACACACCTGTGTTCAGCTTATTTCTAAGCTCTAATGCTGGGGTGTTAGAGACTCTCCCCCTTAAAATAAACTTCATCCCTGAAGTTCGTACTGTCTTACGTTTTGGAATGAGGAGTTGACTTGTCTTGATCATGGCATTTCTTAACTCCATTGTGATCATAATTGAGGAGAATTGTGGTATCCCGTATCCACATCTTTTTCCTTGAATTCTCTTCATACTTGACAATATCCACTATCAGTTCTAATCTATCCTATAGTTTATTCTACTATGATCTCTTGGATTATGACATTACATTCCTACTTAGAATTGGTTGTGGACACATTTCGTCCATTCCAATCAAGTTTTCCTACTATTTTACACTAGACTATTTTAGTAGGATCTACTCCTTCTGAAGGGCAACTTACGAGTTGTTTCTTTTAGAACTAGCCCACTAGGTTTAATCTATTGTATCTTCTTCGATCTTTCATCCAGACATACTCTCGGAAATAATTTATAATGAGGGCTTCTTATAACCTTATGAGAATAAGGCTTAACCTCATCATAACTTTATACTTCTTCTCCAACCTTTAGTCGGAAAGTTAGACAACAACATGTCAGTGGTTATTGTTTACTCTCCCCCTTGGGGTTTCCTAATGGCCTATAAACTACATGTATAATACCCATTAGTTAAGGTATTGGTATCTGTCCAGCTTATATTTTACCTCTGGAAGGTCTCACGAAAGAATCTGCGGTAGATCCACACAATTGTGGATCTCCAAAAGGAATCTTCCGACATTACTTGACTTACTCTTAACTCTTTGAACATTTTCACTTTGGTAGGCCTGATTTCGCGAAGCGTCACGAAAGTCATTTGCTATAAATTTTATACTCCTTTATGTCCTTCTTAGCTTAGGCCAAGTTTTATACTATTTAAATTACACAAAGATGACCTACTTCACTACAGCGCTAGGATACCAGCTGCGGATCCTCCTAGGTGTATAAATTACCCTACGGGTTTTCGACTTACTATTGGCATTCTTTCCGAGTTGTCAGAGCTTGAATACCACTTTTGTTTCAAAATTTCTTCTTTGCACCCTTTCATGTTACTTCGATGAACTTGGTACAACTACTTCATTAGCTTCTTAGCAACATCACCTATCTTGAGTGAACTTAAGTTCATTCCTTCATGTTGCTCCACACCTTTTCTACACTAATAATCCTTCTTATTGCCAGCTCATAATGAGTTGGAATTGATCCATCCTTCCAAATAGTGTTGATACACCTTATATTTGGCTTCCTTCTTTGTGCAAGTCTTCAACTTGATCTTTGGAACTCATCACTTCCTTACACGAATTCCCTTTTCTATCTAGGTCTATAACATCAAGTAATAACTTGCTGATGCAACATGCATTTGCACATCAAGTCAAACTTCATGCACATATCTAGTCAATCAAGAAGATACAAGGAAACCGAGAAATCCAAATGTGGTACATATAACACACATCATTCTAAGCCCGAAATATAATAGTTGAGTATAATACCTCTAGAATTTAGGCTTAGCTGTGTAGTATATGACACCTCCTAGTATAGGTTTACCTCGTGATACTTAGCACTTAAAGGTTTAACTACTCTTTGTCTCAATATTCACCCAAATTGCTCAATTGCAATTGGATAATTTTGACTAAAATAGTCTCACTTTGGTTTTGACTAACCTCTTACCTTTATTTCAGGGCTACTAAAGACTACTAATTTTCCATTCTATTGGAAACTATTCTAACATGATCTCTCAAAAGTTCTAAAACAATTGTTTTCACTACCATAATCCAAAAATTATCATAATGTTATGACACCTATGTCTTCTATCATAAATCTACACCGTTCTTTACTTGTTATTACAAGATTATTTACTAAGTACTGGTCCTAATTACAGACTTATCATGGTCTCGGAGCAATTCTCACCACAAACTTGTTAAGATTTACCTAGTCATCATGATTAAAGAGCTAATCTCACCATGACAACTCTTCTTCTTAGCTTACTATTAATGATTCTTAACAGAATTCTACTCTGTTATATGGAATTCTCAAGTGAATGCCACATGATTTACTTCCAATTGTATTTATACATACTCTAATGGTCTACCCTATGTGGTATAGTGGTATCAACTAGTGATAAGATTCTGCTACTTCACAGGGGTTCTAAATATAGACTCCATCACTAATACTACTCCACATGATATCCTAATCCTAATCGTAATCTTCATTGATATTTTAACTTATGTAAGATATCTTAATTGTGTTATACCTATTTAGAGTTACACTCAAATGACCTTTCTTTAGAGAATACATATAACTAATCCTTAAGAAAGATGATAAAAACATCCAACTTAAGTGTGACAAGGTTTATCCTCAAGTGGATATCCATCACAACGCATAAGAATCTTTGGTTTAGATAAGATGGCTCCTATAATCACTATCCAACCTACAAATCTTCCTAAAAGGGTTTTAATCCTAAGGTCAAAGCATATGCTCTGATACTAGCTACGGTGACCCGGCATACCACTGCATGATGTAGTACACTATAGTCGTTGACATAACACCAATGAAACACCGTTCACTAGTATTACATCCCTCAAAGTGGTACAACAGAAACACAGCAGGTCTAAGACATGACTATAGATTACAACTCGACTCTTTACAAAAGATCCAGAGAACACTCTAGGTTAAAGAGAGAGAAAAGAACTTCCTACAAAGAAGAACCAGAAATAATAACTCGAAACTATCTGGCTAAAAAACTAACATCTAAACTATCTGGCTTGCAATTGCTACTAATGCAATGCTCTACAGAAGTAGGTTTTATGGCTAGAGTATCTACTCCTATCTAATCAAGATATTTGTCTTCACTTCGGTTGATGCATATGTTGACTTCATTGACTTTATTGAAGAACTTGAGTTGTCAGGGATGGTTTCTTGAGCAGAAATTGATGTTGACGTCGTCTTCAACAACTTAGAACCTAGCAAGGGTTAAGAAGGTACGGTTGAGTACGAGCGTACTCAGCAAGTTCACTAAAAAAGAGTGTATGATGCACTATCTCTACAGCCACAGACCATAGGTCGTAGGCAATGTAGGTTTTCATAAACATTTCTTCAAAGGTTGCTTTTATTCTGAAAACTATGTTCGACAGCCTTCACAGGTTGACCAGAACCTTCATGGGGTTCCTTTCCTGCCGCGTTCGTAGCTCCTTCCCGGAACAGGGAGTAACATGTCACAATTCTTACACTCTGCAGAGGTGCGTCACTTTTCCCACAAGAGACCTTAAGCTTTGTTGCACAGCCGGGAGTATGTCCTGGTTCAAACTTCCATGGTTTGATGCCCAACTTAAGATCCAAGCCAATCGCTGCCCTCTCCACGACCCCATATGTCTGCACGATCCTCTGGGGTTGACTACACCTCCATTAAACCCCCTTTTTGGGCAAGCTACAACCCTGGTGAGTTCCCGAAGACTCTATGAGCTGGTGATGCCCCTGGCACGCTCCATAAAGGTCCGATTATACCTCCGGCATCCACTCATAGATAATCTTGATACCAAAATCATGGGTCCTATGGGTGCCCACCCATATGCTGGATCTACACAAGGAATCACAGTGTCATGATAAGGTCATATTGCCTCCATATGAAAGGAAGAAGATACAGCTGACTTCTCCGTCCCATTCCAAATCTCATGGTTGACGCGTAATATACGGCACTAGAATCACTGGTGACATTGGTTGTTAAGTCCTAGATATTATGTTCCTTTGCCACTGGAACTATATCAATAGATTATTACCATCTGGTAAATAATCCATAATCATATTATTATGAAAATAGTGTTTTCTGACCTTTTTGGAATGCAGGTGATGACAACATTTGAGTTATAAGCATTTGATAGAAAATAATCAAAGGACATGAGCAAGTTATGAACTTGCCTTTTGTGATTGCAAGATTATGCACTCACGGTCTTCGAGATAATAGAAGATCCAAATTCTGTAAACAGCATCATTGGTCCGGTAAGTACTAATGTTTAAAGAAGCAAGATGCAACTATGCATAAGTAATGTAATACAACTTGATAAATGCGAAACCCCGGAATAGTCGTATTTGATCTAGGGTTTGGAGTTTGTGATGAGTTCTTTGGAATGTGTTGTACTTTTATACTAGCTTCACACTTGTGCTTCTTATTAAGTCTTGTGAGAGTGTGTGAAACACTATGTAAGTATAACAAGTAGTATGCAATACTAAAGCATTCAAATGGAGCATGGTATCTGAAATATTTCTTAAACAAGATTAAGATTTAATTAGGGCTTTTAGAGAAGCGTTCAAGGATTACTTTTAATGTTTCTTAAAAGAATAACTCTTGAGGAAAATCATACTTAACTAAACAAAAGTATTTGAACTATAAATTAACACTCCTGGCTTTCTTGCTAATTATAATATTTAACAAGAAAGAATTACTCTATTTGAATAAAAACTACACTAGTAGTTGAGACTTATCTATCTTGGTCATTATATGGTATTATAACTTGGTTCACTTTATAATGTTACTTTAAGGTTAACTAAGAGTGGTAGCACTTCTATTTGAGGCATATTCTCTTAACATTATAGTTGAATAGAATTCTTTATTTACTTACAAATGAATGGGTATGATTCATAATGTGGAAACTTCATTGCTTAACCACGCATGAATTATCTTGGAATACAATTATTAACTTGTGAGTGAAATAATAGTAAAGGTTTTTAATAAGTCAAAATATTATTATTGAGGATTTTATAATTGATAAACTATTCTTGGAGATAAAGATTTACTTAATTCTAGATGGTAGTTTTAGTAAGTACAACTTAAAATGGTTAGACTTATGTTAACTTCAATTAAACACTATTTGAACTTGTTATTATAATTTTAGACTAAACAAATAATGGTAAAGACAATAGTAAAGGTTTATATATTTTTAATGAATTAAAATAGAACAAAAGAGTTAAAATAAGATTTATTAGACCTTTACCTTTTATTTTACGTCAAAAGTGAGAGTTGACATTTTGGATGTGTAGAATTTATTTTTGTGATCATTTTGGTATATTATAAGTATTTTTTGTGATTTTTAAATAATAAGATATGCTTTTTATAAGTTTAATCACTTTATAAATACTTAATAAATTATAAACATTAGTTAAGTGATACAAAAATAATTGAAACAAGTTTGTAAATGTAGATTTTGTTTTTCTAAGAATTTTGGTATATTATTTATATTTTTCTCATTTACCAATATTAAAATATGAAATTTCAAAGTATTATTACTTATAAAATCTTTATTAAATAAATATTATTTAATTAGTTAGCATAATAATGTTTGTTAATAAAGTTTAATTATAGATTTTATTTTTTTGAGCATTTTGATATATTATATATATTTTTCTGAATTATAAAACAAAAGATATTCAATTTCTAAGATTTAACCATGTTACTAAATTTCAGGAATTTATATTTATATTTAATTTTATAATGTTTTACTTATTTATTAAACAGGTAATACTTTTTATATTAGCACTAACCCTAGACACAGTCACAGACATGTGGGCCTGTGACCACGTCATCTGCCACGCGGGACAAAGACTTTTTAAACCTAACTTGTTCTACCCCAGAGCCACTAACAAGTGGGCCATTCTCTACGTCGGTGTCCATTTCAGGTAAAAGGAATTTATTCATTATTGAAATTATTACTGCAAAAGAATAAAGGAAAAACTATATATGACATCACCGTGACGTCAGGGTGACGTCAGCAATGGGAATTCCCTCCCAGTCAAGGATGGATCCGTCGATTCGGAGCTCGTGGGGCAAAACGGAATGTGCTATGTGATAGAGGAGACCAAGGAAAACTTGGCAGTGGTGTCGCCGCCCTGTTTTGGTCACCGGAGGTACTCCGGCGACAACGAACAGTGGTGGCCGATGGTGGTTTAGGGCGGCAGGGCGATACAGAATGCGAGGAAGAAATTGGAGGCTACTAGCATGTTCCATAACTCACCAGAAACACGATGGTGCGGTCGGTGAAGTGAGGTGCAGCCGGAATCACCGGTGACTGACGGCGGAGCGATGCTTCGATTGGCTTAAATGGGTACTCTCCGGCTTCCGTGGACTAGCTAGGAAGAACAAGAAGGGTACGGCGAGCACGGGGGTGCCCTCCGTTGGACTTAGGGTGGTCGGAGACGGCGAGGACAATGAGCTCCGGTGAGCTAGGGTTTCAGCTCCTAGAGGGGAACAAAGAGAGAGAGAGAGAGAGAGCGAGTGAGAAGATGAGTATGAGGGCTTCGCCGTGGCATTCTTATCCCTGTTTTCACAAGACGACGGTGACATCGGGCATCGCGGCGCGCGGCGGCGACGAATGGCATCGGCTCCGCCACCGAGCTGCTTCTAGCTGGAGGAGGAAGATGATGAAAACACTTGCAGAAAACCCCCCGGATGTTTTTCAGACTCAACCCATGGTCCTTCCCTCGGGTCCACACCGGCCCGAGCAAGAAGACTCTTTGGTGTACTGGTGTTGGGCTGCTATTGGGCTTCTCTGGTTGGCCTATTTCTATTTTTTACATTTCTTTCCTTTTCTATTTTTGGTTTTCTATTTTATCATTTCCTTTCTAATTTGATTTATACAAGAGTTTTAAAATGTCTAGAAATTTTGTAAGACATTGATATATGCTAGAGGTTAATTATAACCCATTCCTCTATATTTCTTGTTGTGTATTCAAAATATTTTTATTATATGAAGGTTCTTTTATTTAATCAAGTGAATAACTTAGGGTTTTAGGGTTCACTTCCTATCAGAAAATCTTATAGAAATGATTTGTATTAACCCAAAAATAAGGTATTAGTAGTGGTTTAAGAGGCTACTAATTTATGATGGTGAGTGATAGGCATGGAATATATATACATATTTAACCTCTTTTAATAACCACATTAGATGTTGGTTTAAATCCTGAGTTTATAACATGGTGATTTGAATCCCAGGGTTCTCCCTAATTGGTGATTTCACCAAATCCAATTCTACTTGTTTTGTAGAGTTCAGAATTACAACCGAACACTCTCCTAATGTGACCTTAATGATCCTAGATACTAAGTTCTATTAGGGTTTAGAATAATAAAGCAGACAAAGTTTTCATCCATAAACACTCATCTGATATTCGACTTCTCTGTTGGAAGCTTTAATTGTCCAAGAGGTATTGTTCAATGGTTACCTAGGAATAGGAAATGGTTTCACTATCCATTTGATTCTAGGGTTTTGAATAATGAAATAGACACGGGTCTTGTCATGGCTGCATGTATAGCTAGCTAAAGATTTCTAAAGAATTTTTACCTCAATACGTCACTAAGCTTATCTTGAGATAAGGAATTCCTTTCCTAAATATACTCTATAAATCTGTCTTGTCTTATTCACAAAGATCACATCTTCCTTAAAAAGACAATCATCTGACTCCACCATATTCATCAACATATGTCATGCCACTTCAACATTACTCCTTCTTCATTCCTATAGTATAAATAACTTCCATTTCTAAACTACTCTTGATAAATCCATCAATGTAGCTACTTCTAACTCCATCCATTAACTTCCTTAAACTCATCTTGCAACTATATCCAAGGCTTACAAGATTACAATCCTCACTATAGATAACAAGGGATATCAATCTTCTGGAATAGGTATGGTACTACTCCCATAATACAAGTTTGTTCTTGTATTCCCTTGGTTAAACTATTATACTTCCAACTACTCCTACAACTTATGTTACATACTTCATTATACTCTAGCTTGACTTTTCTTGATCAAGCTAGATGATTCATCTTACTAGGGCTTTACCTAATTTCGTATCACAACTCTACTTCAACATCTGGTTATCTATTCTCAAGTGACTTGAGAATAATAACGACCAACTTTTGATCAAGCAAAGCTTCTAATTGTTTGATCAAGATCAATTAACACTAAGTAGTAAACTTGTACTAGTCTTTCTATAAGTCTTATATTGCTAAAGAAACTTACTTGAAATTTATACCCACTTGGATTAACAAGATTATTATTGGATATTCTAATACTACTAGCTTCCTTGATCACTAGTTAATTCTTGGTTTTAGGTACTGCTTCTAGTTAACTCATGAGTGAGTTAACTCCTCTAACATCAAATGGTTTTGATCACCTCTAAGGATCTCATGCCATTGATGATGGTACACTGCACCATATCTAGTTCTTTATCCTTATTAATTCACTTGAGGTTCTTGGAAGGTCAATATAATAGGTTAAAGGCTATGAGTCAATAAGTGCTAGGTCAAGAATTCGTCACTAAATAGTGATGATCCATTGACACTAGGACTCGGTTAAATAGGAATGTCACCTCTTAACATCATATTAAGGGTATGTGTTGAATGGTCTTAGATTGACTTCCTTTACTACTCTATTTGTAATAAGAGTTAGTGTTTAAAAACTACCATGATTCTCATGGTAGGAATAACTATGGAAAGCAAGTATATCAAGGTTTAGTTATGGGGTTTCATTACTTAAGTTATATAGTTAACTTTGTATTCAGGGTTTTTTGTAGATAATACCTTGATATCATCTTTAGAACATTAAGTATTCATCTTTGAGTTGTTGTATGGAATACCATGTGATGATGTCAAGAAGATCAAGTACTCCTTATTAATCAGTGTGTTATGACTTAGTTTTATTACATTTGATCTACCCTTAGATCAAATTATATTACCCAAAGATAAGGTTTTAGCAAAGTTCATATTGAAACTTATCGCAGTCAACCTGATGATCTACTTCAGTTCCAGCAAGTTAAGAGAAGCTTCAATCACTTTGACAAGTTTTATTTAAAAGCACGAAAATTATTCAGATTTTCTATGCATGAATGCAATGCACACACCTGTGTTCAGCTTATTTCTAAGCTCTAATGCTGGGGTGTTACAGACTCTCCCCCTTAAAATAAACTTCGTCCCCGAAGTTCGTACTCTCTTACGTTTCGGAATGAGGAGTTGACTTGTATTGATCACGACATTTCTTAACTCTATTGTGATCATAATTGAGGATAATTGTGGTATCCTGTATCCACATCTTTTTCCTTGAATTCTCTTCATACTTGACAATATCCACTATCAGTTCTAATATATCCTATAGTTTCTTTTACTATAATCTCTTGGATTATGACCTTACATTCCTACTTAGAATTGGTTGTGGACACATTTCGTCCATTCCAATCCAGTTTTCCTACTATTTTACACTAGACTATTTTAGTAGGATCTACTCCTTCTGAAGGGCAACTTACGAGTTGTTTCTTTTAGAACTAGGCCACTAGGTTTAATCTATTGTATCTTCTTCGATCTTTCATCCAGACATACTCTCAGAAATACTTTATAATGAGGGCTTCTTATAACCTTATGAGCATAAGGCTTAACCTCATCATAACTTTATACTTCTTCTCCAACCTTTAGTCGGAAAGTGAGACAACAACACGTTAGTGTTTATTGTTTGCTCTCCCCCTTGGGGTTTCCTAATGGTCTATAAACTACATGTATAATACCCATTAGTTAAGGTATTCGTATCTGCCCAGCTTATATTTTACCTCTAACTGTGGTTTGTGAGAGGAACAGCCATGCAATGACTCTAACTGTGGTTTGTGAAAAGAATAGGCCATGCAATGACTCTGGTGGATCCATGTGTGGTTTGTGAAAGAATAGACATCCACTGACTCTAGTTGTGGTTCATGAAAACAACACACATGCAATGACATAGGTGGATCCATATGTGTTTTCTGAAAAGAACACACATCCAATGACTCTAGCTTTGGGTCTATATGTGGTCTATGAAAAGAACACACATGTGCTGACACTGGTGGATCCATGTGTAGTTTGTGAAAATAATAGACATGCAATGACTCTAACTGTGGTTTGTGAAAAGAACACACATGCAATGACACTAGTGGATCAATATGTGGTTTGTGAAAAGAACAAACAGGCAATGACTCTAGCTGTGGTTAATGAAAATAAAGGCATGCAATGACTCTGGTGGATCCATGTGTGGTTTGTGAAGAGAACACACATTCAATGACACTGGTGGATCCATATGTGGTTTGTGAAAATAACACACATGCAATGACTCTAGTTGTGGTTAATGAAAAGAACACATGAAATGACTCTAGTGGATCCATATGTGGTTTGTGAAAAGAACAGACATGCAATGACTCTAGCCGTGGTTCATGAAAATAACACACATGCAATGACACTGGTGGATCCATATGTGGTTTGTGAAAAGAACACACATGCAATGACTCTAGTGGATCCATATATGGTTTGTGAGAAGAACACACATCCAATGACACCGGTGGATCCTTATGTGCATGTGAATTATCATAGATGGGATCGTGTATTAGTTTGTATGGCATGATGATTATTGTATCCTCTCTTGCCTAAATCCAAGGACTTGTCAGGTACCCAAGACCCCGAGGGTTGAGCCAGGTATAGGGAGTATGAGTGATGACTGATCTGCAGGATGGGAACCCAGTGACAGAAGGGGTAGTACAGTTGTATGTGAGGGATTTGATTGGGATTAACGGTGACATCACTATGCATATCATTAGTTCTGTTTCTTCTATGGATGAGACTAGTAGGTTATTGCTATAAGCGGTTGCGGAGACAATAGCAATTATGGATGCACTGCCCACATATAATTTATCTTGCTCTAACAAGTACACGCATACTTTATTTCTATCTTTTATTTCCATCAGATGTTTTGCACAGCTA
Organism: Avena insularis; assembly: GCA_023614405.1. Lineage (NCBI taxonomy): Eukaryota > Viridiplantae > Streptophyta > Magnoliopsida > Poales > Poaceae > Avena > Avena insularis. The sequence goes on from CM042692.1 coordinate 540,985,098, forward strand.
CAGGTGAAACCGAACACCCTAGGCCCTCTCTCTCCATCATCGACAACAACAAAAAGATGCAAGCTATGGTCCAGTAAAAACACAAACGGAATTCTAAAACTCCCGAAGGTCCGTTAAAGTAACTTCACTACGCATTCGCTCCCCGAGGATTCGATAACCTAGGTCTACTAGGGAAAAGGAAGCTACACTACATCAGTAATCCGGATTGAAGGTATCAACCCTTTTTCCGGTGCCGTTGCCGGGGAAGCAATAGCTACCCTGGTGAGGTTATTAGGAACATTGCTAGTTTTAATTCTTGTTTTTAATTTTGTTAGTTTTCTTTCAGTCTTTATTTGACAAACCAAAAAAAATTAGTTAGTCTTTAAATTCTTGCTTTTACTGTTATAATTCTTTATCTAAGAAAAAACAAAAACATAGGAAATATGGCTGAAAAGAAGCTTGGGAGTTTGCTACTCCCAATAATGATTATTTGCATACTCTTATTACTCAGCCAGCAATTGTTGTTGATGACTATGAAATTAAGCCCCATTACTTAAGTTTGGTTCAATAGAATCAATTTGGAGGCTCTGATGTTGAAGACGGAGATATGCACTTAAATACTTTCACTGAAATATGTGATATGATGCGTATAAAAGACGTTGACCCTGATGCGGTCAAATTGCGTCTATTTCCTTTCTCTCTAAGAGGGAGAGCTAAAGAATGGTTGCTACCTTTGCCTAAAAATACTATTACATCATGGGTGGGATGTACTTCTTTATTTATGACTAAATTTGTCCCACCTGCAAAGATTATGCAACTCCCGATCTAATATTACTGGTTTTAGACAGGAAGAGCGTGAGCCACTAGCGCTTGCATGAGAGAGGATGAAAGAATGCTTGAGAAACTACCCTAGTCATGGGATGGAAGATTGGTTAATCCTCCATTTATTTTACAATGCTCTTAATCTTGTGTCTAAGTCTATGCTTGATACTGCAGCTGGAGGAACATTTATGGGTAAACATATTACCGAAGAAAAGCAGCTCTAGACAATATGCAAGATAACCATGCCCAATGGCATGTGGAAAGATCAAACACGAAGAAGGTGAACTCTATCTCACCACAAGAGAATGAAGATCTCAATGCTAAGTTGGATGAGCTCATACTAGCCGTAAAAGGTAAGGAAACCCAGGTAAGAGCCACCCCTGAAACAAATATTGAAGAAATAGACTTCGTAGCTCGTAATGATTATAATCCTGCTTGGGAGAAGAGTTACAATCCTAACTTTCAAAAACATTATACTAGTCCTGCAGGGAACTCTAATAATAATATGGGAAATAGTAATGGTACTCTCCAAGAAACACTTAAGTCTTTTATAGACTCACAAAAAAAATATTCTAGTTAAAATTACGAACAATCATGATTCTATGCTTGGTAAATTATCTAACCAAGATGTTAGTTTGAGAAATGATTTGCAGGCCCTTCAAGAAAGAACAAGGATCGTTGAGGCACAGCTAGGTAAGATAACCGAGAGTCGAACTCTCATTCTAGCTAAATTTGCAGGTAAAGCTGAGTCCAATCCTATTGAAGAACTCAAAATGATGAGGATCCAAAGGGAGGAGCCTGAAGAACATGATTATAGTAATGCTCCTTCACCAAGTTACACTATTAAAGATCTCGTAAAAAGGATCAACGTCAAGATTCCAGTAAGTGAAGGTAGTGAGGAAGCTAACCTATTAACAAGTGCCATAGTGTCAGTTGCCTGTTTTCTGTTGTTTTTGCTTCCACGAAAGTCAGAAAATCAATATTCTCGGAATTGGACCGGACAAAAGCCAAAGTCGATATTTTACTGGAAGATTCACAGAGCCAGAAGACGAGAAGGAGAGGGGCCACAGGGTGGCCACATCATATGGTGGCGCGGTCTAGCCCTGGCCACACCACCGGGTGGTGTGGGCCCCCTGGCCACCCACCGACCTTACCTCTTCTCCTATAAGAAGCCTCCAGATGCATAAACCCTAAATAATCAAGCCTCCAGCCATGAAAAGTTCTGCAGCGCCGCCGCCACCGAAGGGGAGATTCGGGGGACAGAAAGTCTCTGTTCCGGCACCCTGTCAGGACAGGGAAGTGCCCCTGGAGCCATCTCCATTGATCTCCACCGCCATCTCCATCACCATTGTTGATTCCCATGATGAGGAGGGAGTAGTTCTCTCTCGAGGCTAAGGGTTCTACCGGTAGCTATGTATTCATCTCTCTCTCTATGCATGATCATATTGTGATCATGAGATTTGTAATCAAGTAGATCTACCTTGCTACTCAAGTGATTTAATAGATCTCTGCTCTCCCCATGTGTGTGAAGTTGACAGTGTGCACACCATGGTGGCACTTAGGCTAGAGATTTCAAATACTTGTTATGAGTTATATTTGGAGTTGGATGCCTCTATGAAATTGTGGTGTTTGTTGGAACCATCTAGTACTGAAGGTGACAGTGTGGGGTTATCTAGATGGGAAAAGCGAACTTTGAGGAGTGTTGTTATAGCCCTACCATGGATTAGAGTGTCCAATCGGAGAGTAGTTAAGAGTAGTATCATAAATAGAAGATATTTATATGAGAGTGTTCACTAGTGAAAGTATGATCCCTAGGCCTTGTTTCTAAGCATTGATACACCGTTTGCAATTAGATATGTTACATGTTTGCTTGCTTCCTTCTTTATTTTAGTTTGCCTTTAGTCTTTTCCCAGATCAACCACACGCCAGCAAGATATTTTCTGGCACTGTTACCACTTATAATTATCCATACCACTTGTATTTCACTATCTCTTTGCCGAACTAGTGTACCTATACACCTGACAAGTGTATTGGGTGTGTTGGGGACACAAGAGACTTCTTGTATCTTGATTGCAGGGTTGCTTGAGAGGGGATACCTTTGACCACTTCCTCCCTAGGTTCGATAAACCTTGGGTAATCCACTTAAGGGAAAACTTGCTGCTGTTCTACAAACCTCTGCACTTGGAGTCCCAAAACTATCAACAAGAATAGAAGTGCGTAGACATCAAGCTATTTTCTGGTGCCGTTGCCGGGGAGGTAAGGTAAAAGGTACTCACATCCTCTGGTGTGAGTGCTCGAAGTTATGTCCTTTATATTCTGCAATTTTGTCTTTTTTTTTCTTGTTTTCACTAGTTAGGCTTAATGGAAAACAACAACAAAATTAGAGAGCTTTATAGTATTTATCTTGAGTTAGGACATGAAGTGTTTGAAGAGAAAATTAAAAAGCCTATGGAACTTTATTTGCATGCTAATAGCAATGTTGTTAGTATGAATTCTTTGGACACCATTATTGCTAATGCTATGGAAAAGTCTAAGCTTGGGGAAGCTAGTTTTTATGAAAATGATCTTTTTAGTTCCCCAGCTTTGGAAGATAGCTATTCTATTGCTTATGATGATACCAAACCTCCAATATATGATGATTACAATGATGAATATTATATTTTCAGTCCACCTACTATTGAGGAGGAAATTAATTATGACTATAATATGCCTCCTATATTTGATGATTATGGTGATGAAAATAATAATGATAGCTATTTTGTTGAATTTGCTCCCACTACAATCAATAAGAATGACTATGTTTATGTGGGGAGTATTAATTCTTTTATGCATGTGGCTCATGATAAGAATGTTTCTTGTGATAGTTATATTGTTACTTTTATTCATGATTCTACTGAAAGTTATTATGAGAGAGGGAAACATGGTTTTATGTATCTCAACAATATTAGGTTTCCCCTCTTTATGTTGAAAGTCTTGAAGTTGCACTTGTTTTGCTTTCCTATGCTTGTTGCTTTGTGCTTTCATGACTTGTTCCTTTACAAGATTCCTATGCATAGGAAGAGGGTTAGACTTAAATGTGCTTTGAATTTGCTTCTTGATGCTCTCTTTTCCTTCAATTCATATTTCTTATGTGAGCATCTTCTCAAACTATCATGCCTAACTTAAAGGCGTTAAAGAAAAGTACTTATTGGGAGATAACCCAAAAGTTTTAGATGAGTCTTGGAAGTTATTACTTTAGTAATAAACGCTCCTTGTCCTTTTTATTTGCATTTTGTGCCAAGAGTAACCTCTAATGAGAGAGAAGTAATGCTTGGGAAAGTTGCTGTCCCGAAACAGATTTCTGTTCTTCACCATAAACATTCGTGTAAAATCTCTGTACGTCCTTTTGAGGCATGAATTTTTGTGCTTCTGCCCCAGGTTGTTATCTAACTTTTGTTAGTTCAAACTTTTCGATTTGAGCAACAGAAGGTCTTCGAAAAAATTCTTCTTTACCTGCTGGTCTGTTTTGACAGATTTCTGCCATTATTTGCATTTGCTTCTTGTTGGTTCCTTTTTGAGTTCTTATGGGGAATTGAGCTTTTTGAGGGAAGTGATACAGTAGCTTGTGTTTTAATGGAAGTTTTATTGGTGTTAGAACTGAACCTAAATACCTATTGTCTTGAGTGCACTAATGTTGCTAATAAAGATTGTGTGAAGTTTTGTATGAAGGAAAAATTTCAAGTGTATGGAAGGAATGAGTAATGAGATGAAGGATGGACTAAAGCTCAAGCTTGGGGATGCCACACGTGTCACCCCAAGAAATATCCAAGAAATACAAGCGTCAAAGCTTGGGGATGCCCAAGGCATCCCCCTCTTCATCAATAAAAATCCCAGGTTTCTTCCAAACACTTCATTTTTATTGTTTCAGGCACAGTTTTGTTGTTCTTGGAGCGTCTTCTTTTTTCTTTTTTGTTTTGGTTTTTTGTTTGCTTGGTTTTCTTAGTTTGCTGAATAAATTGGTTGGACCCCCTCTTTCATACATTTGGTTTGGTTTGGATTGGAAAAGAGTAGGAAAGTTCATGCTTAAATGGTAAAGAGAGCTTGTTTTTGACTGTGGCCTATGCTTTGTCATGCCATGCTCGATATTGTTTTGGATTTATGCTTAGTATTCTTTGCTGTAGCATGACTTGTTATAAACAATTGAGATTGCTTAATGTGCCATGAAGAATCATGCATTGTTTTAGCATATTAAAGCATAGTATTGTGGTATTCTCCTTTGATGTCTTATTTGGGTTGACTTGGCACATGCTCAAAACATGTTATGACTATCCCAAGTCACTAGAAGCCTTTATGATCCTTTAGTTTTCAACTTGTAGTATCACTTTATGCTTTAATTAATGATGTTTTGTCGCTTTGCATGATTATGGCCATTATTGCTCTCATAGTTGGTTGCTCCCAGTCTTTTGCTAGCCTCCATAACCAAGTATGAGTTCCACTCATGCATCCAACACCTAAACCAAGTTATTCCAAAGAGTCCACCATACTTACCTAATAGCATATGCTATTCCAAGTATATTCGTGTTTTTATCTACCTTCCAAATTAAACTTGTTATGAGAAAACTAGTGATTAAAGCTCTCACGAACTTGATGGCACACTTTACTTTTCTTGCCCTTAATAAACTTGAACCATTGTGTCGTCTATGTTGTATATGCTTGCACTTATTTGTTGGGGATTAGCAGAACCATGCCGTCATGGGGAATGCTTTCAACATTGCACTTGTACTTTGTACCTAGTTGATATCATGCTCTTTTGTCTATGGATGTCTTCGATGTGAAATTAAAGGGGAGTGATTACGCACTTCTATTCTTGTAGACAGTTGTTGGGCCTCCAAGTGCAGAGGTTTGTAGAACAGCAGCAAGTTTTCCCTTAAGTGGATCATCCAAGGTTTATCGAACTCAGGAGGAAGTGGTCAAAGGTATCCCCTCTCAAGCAACCATGCAATCAAGATACAAGAAGTCTCTTGTGTCCCCAACACACCCAATACACTTGTCAGGTGTATAGGTGCACTAGTTCGGCGAAGAGATTGTGAAATACAAGTGGTATGGATAGTTATAAGTGGTAACGGTGATAGAAAATAGCTTAATGGCATGGAAAAGACTAAAGTAAAACTGAAATAAAGAGAGAAGCAAGCAAACATGTAACAGATCTAGTAGCAAATGGTGTTTCAATGCTTAGAAACAAGGACTAGGGATCATACTTTCACTAGTGAACACTCTCATATAAATATATTCTTCTTTATGATACTACGCTGAACTACTCTCTAGTTGGACACTCTAATCCATGGTAGGGCTATAACAGCAAACCTCAAAGTAAGCCTTTCCCATCTAGATAACCCCACATTGTCACCTTGAGTACTAGATGGTTCCAATAAACACCACAATTTCATAGAGACATCCAACTCCAAATATAACTCATAACAAGTATTTGTAATATCTAGCCTAAGTGCCACCATGGTGTGCACGCTGTCACTTTCACACACATGGGGAGAGCAGAGATCTATTAAAGCACTTGACTAGCAAGGTAGATCTATAGATTACAAGCTCATGATCTCAATAAGATCATGCATAGAGAGAGATGAACACATAGCTACCGGTAGAACCCTTAGCCTCGAGAGAGAACTACTCCCTCCTCATCGTGGGAATCAGCAATGGTGATGGAGATGGCGGTGGAGATCGATGGAGATGGCTCCGGGGGCACTTCCCCGTCCCGGCGGGGTGCCGGAATAGAGACTTTCTGTCCCCCGAATCTCCCCTTCGGTGGCGGCGGCGCTGTGGAACTTTTATTGGATTTCTGATTGACTATCTAGGGTTTCTGCCTCGGGAGGAATATATATGCGAAGGAGGCAAGGTCGGTGGCTGGCCAGGGGGCCCACACCATGCCCTGGCGCGGCCTGGGCTGGCCCGCGCCAAGGAGGTGTGGCCGCCCTGTGGCCCCTCTCCGACTCTCCTTCTGGCTCCGTGAGTCTTCCGGGAAAATAGTAACTTTGGCTTTTGTCCCGTCCAATTCCGAGAATATTCATTTTCTGACTTCCTGGAACCAAAAACAGCAGAAAACTGGCAACTGGCACTGTGGCACTTGTTAATAGGTTAGTCCAATAAATCATATGAAAAGTACTCCAAAGTTGGAACAAAACACAAGAAAGTAGATAAAACCAAGCATGGAACATCAAAAATTATAGATACATTTGCAATGTATCGACATCGCCAAGCTTAACTCCTGCTCGTCCTCGAGTAGATAAGTGATAAAAAGAAAGAATAATTTTTGAGGTGACATGCACCATCAAAGACTTGATCAAAGTATTTGTAAAACATTCAAAGCTAGGATCATAGTACTTCAATCATAGCATGAAAGACAAAGTTCTAGCAATAAGACAAAGAAACTATGATGCAACATGAAAAGGCACAAACAAAAGATTCATGAATAACAATGCTTTGCAAGACGTTTGTTTGTTTCACATAAAGAAAACATAGCATAGTGGCATTCAGCTTGTCCCTCATAGAGTAGCAAACATAAATGCATAGGACACCTTCAAAGTTCATAAGAGTGACTAGATACAAATATTTTAAAACAAGCAATATCAAAGTTATGCATCAATCAACAAGTTTTGGTACAATGCACATAGAACTAAGAATGGCCACTATGCTCTCAAAGTAGGTGCATAAAGATAGAAGGTGGAGACTCAATATAATGGTGGAAGAAAGGCCTTCATAGAAGGAAGCAGAGATTCAAGTTTCATAAAGAGCTTCCAAAAATTATGGTACTTATAGCTTTCAGCTCTCATTGCCCCTATCATAAGCAACTTGAAGTGATTAAGGTTAAAGTGAACAGACTATGGTGTACATGCTTGACGAAGTATAAGTTGGAAATCTCATGTCCCTTGAATACGAGGCCCGCTCCTCATGCTACTTAAGTTTAGTCACTGGTAAGTTCTTGTCATAGTACGTACATATGTATCATAGAGAACCGCCAACAGGGTACCCCTTGCCCGATGATATGGAAGAATCCCCATATCAAAATGACAAGGCAAGCATACAACGAGCATCTCAGCAATCTTCTTATTTACCATGGGAATATGGTGCTTTTTTCTCTCTTTCCTCTTTTCATAATCTTTTTTTTCTTTTTCTCTTTTTTCTCAATATAGGACTCTTTTTTATATAAGAAGAATGCTTCATAGACAGCTCATTATGGTTACGTTGCAGGTTTCCACCATGTCAGCATGGATTAGACCAGCGGCCCAGGCGTTTGTCTAACACATATACATAACTCCATGGACTTACAAGCTCCCCTTTCATTTCACACCGACGACATCCATATACAAAATAGCATTGATATAAACTAGGCACAAAGTACCCGTGCAATGTTGAAAGCGTTCCCCATGAAAGCGTGGTTCTGCTAATTCCCAACAAATAAGTGCAAGCATATACAACATAGACGACACAGTGGTTCAAGTTTATTAAGGGCAAGAAAAGTAAAGTGTGCCATCAAGTTCGTGAGAGCTTTAATCACTAGTTTTCTCATAACAAGTTTAATTTGGAAGGTAAACAAAAGCATGAATATACTTAGAATAGCATAAGCTAGTAGGTAGGTATGGTGGACTCTTTGGAATAACTTGGTTTAGAGAGTTGGATGCATGAGTGGAACTCATACTTGGTTGTGGAGGCTAGCAAAAGACTGGGAGCGACAAACTAAGAGAGCAATAATGGCCATAATCATGTAGAGCAACAAAACATCATTGATCAAAGAATAAAGTGATACTACAATTTGAAAACTAAAGGATCATAAAGGCTATGGTGACTTGAGATAGTCATAACATGGTGTGAGCATGCGCTAAGTCAACCCAAATAAAGCATCAAAGGAGAATACCACTATACTATGCTTTAATATGCTAAAACAACGCATGATTCATCCAAAGCACATTAAGCAATCTCAATTGTTTATAACAAGTCATGCTACAACAAAGAATACTAAGCATAAAGCCAAAAGAATATCAGGCATGGCATGACAAAGCATAGGCCACAGTCAAAACAAGCTCTTTTTACCACATAAGCATGAACTTTCCAACTCTTTTCCAAACCAAACCAAACTATTTGCAAACCAAAGTATGAAAGAGGGAGTCCAAGCAATTTATTCAGAAAACTAAGCAAACAAAAGCAAACGAAAAACAAAATGAAAAGGAAAAAGAAGACGCTCCAAGAACAACACAATTGTGCATGAAACAATAAAAATGAAGTGTTTGGAACAAACCTGGGATTTTTATTGATGAAGAGGGGGATGACTTGGGCATCCCCAAGCTTTGACGCTTGTACTTCTTGGATATTTCTTGGGGTGACATGCGTGGCATCCCCAAGCTTGAGCTTTAGTCCATCCTTCATCTCGTTACTCATTCCTTCCCTACACCTGAAATTTTCCTTCATACAAAACTTCACACAATCTTTATTAGAAACATTAGTGCACTCAAGATAAATAAGTCTTAAGGTTCAATTATAACACCAAATAAACTTCCATTAGAAAACTAGCTACTGTAACACTTCGCTCAAAAAGCTCAATTCCCCAAAAGGAATCAAAAAGGAACCAACAAGAAGCAAATTCAGAAAATGGCAGAAATCTGTCAAAACAGACCAGCAGGTAAAGACAAAAAATTTCGAAGACCTTCTATTGCTAAAATCAAAAAGTGTTGAACTAACTAAAGTTAGATAACAACCTGGGGCAGAAGCACAAAAATTCACGCCTCAAAAGGACGTACAGAGATTTTACACGAATTTTACGGTGAAGCACAGAAATCTGTTTCGGGACAGCAACTTTCCCAATCATTACTTCTCTCTCATTAGAAGTTACTCTTGGTACAAAAAGCAACTAAAAAAGATAAGGAGCGGTTATTACTGAAGTAATAACTTCCAAGACTCATCTAAAACTTTTGGGTTATCTCCCAATAAGTACTTTTCTTTAACGCCTTTAAGTTAGGCATGATAGTTTAAGAAGATGCTCACATAAGAAATATGAATTGAAGTAAAAGAGAGCATCAAGAAGCAAATTCAAAGCACATTTAAGTCTAACCCACTTCCTATGCAAAATAATCTTGTAAAGAAACAAGTCATGAAAGCACAAAGCAACAACCATAGTAAAGCAAAAAAACTGCAACTTCAAGACTTTCAACATAAAGAGAGGAAATTTAATATTATTGAGATGCATAAAACCATGTTTCCCTCTCTCATAATAACTTTCAGTAGCATCATGAATAAAATTAACAATATAGCTATCACATAAAACATTCTTATCATGAGCCACATGCATAAAAGAATTACTACTCCCCACATAAACATAGTCATTCTTATTGATTGTAGTGGGAGCAAATTCAACAAAATAGCTATCACTATTATTTTCATCACCATAATCATCAAATATAGGAGGCATATTGTAATCATAATTAATTTCCTCCTCAATAGTAGGTGGACTAAAAATATCATAAGCATCATTGCAATCATAATATATTGGAGGTTTGGTATCATCATAAGCAACAAAACAGCTATCTTCCAAAGCTAGGGAACTAAAAAGATCATTTTCATAAAAACTAGCTTCCCCAAGCTTAGACTTTTCCATAGCATTAGCAATAATGGTGTCCAAAGAATTCATACTAACAAAATTACTATTAGCATGGAAATAAAATTCTATAGGTTTTTTAATTTTCTCTTCAAACACTTCATGTCCTAACTCAAGATAAATACTGTAAAGCTCTCTAATTTTTTTGTTCTTTTCCATTAAGCCTAACTAGTGAAAACAAGAAACAAAAATACAAAATTGTAGAATCTAAAGGAAATAACTTCGAGCACTCACACCGGAGGATGTTAGTACCTTTTACCTTACCTCCCTGGCAACGGTGCCAGAAAATAGGCGTTTGCCGTGGGAGGTTCTTCTTCTTTAATCCTCCGGTGTGAATACCTTTTACCTTACCTCCCCGGCAACGGCGCAAGAAAATATCTTGATGTCTACGCACTTCTATTCTTGTAGACAGTTGTTGGGCCTCCAAGTGCAGAGGTTTGTAGAACAGCGGCAAGTTTTCCCTTAAGTGGATCACCCAAGGTTTATCGAACTCAGGGAGGAAGTGGTCAAAGGTATCCCCTCTCAAGCAACCTGCAATCAAGATGCAAGAAGTCTCTTGTGTCCCCAACACACCCAATACACTTGTCAGGTGTATAGGTGCACTAGTTCGGCGAAGAGATAGTGAAATACAGGTGGTATGGATAATTATAAGTGATAACGGTGATAGAAAATAGCTTGATGGCGTGGAAAAGACTAAAGTAAAACTGAAATAAAGATAGAAGCAAGCAGACATGTAACAGATCTAGTAGCAAACGGTGTTTCAATGCTTAGAAACAAGGCCTAGGGATCATACTTTCACTAGTGAACACTCTCATATAAATATATATTCTTCTTTATGATACTATGATAAACTATTCTCCAGTTCGACACTCTAATCCATGGTAGGGCTATAACAGCACACCTCAAAGTAAGCCTTTCCCATCTAGATAACCCCACATTGTCACCTTGAGTACTAGATGGTTCCAACAAACACCACAATTTCATAGAGACATCCAACTCCAAATATAACTCATAACAAGTATTTGTAATCTCTAGCCTAAGTGCCACCATGGTGTGCACGCTGTCACTTTCACGCACATGGGGAGAGCAAAGATCTATTAAAGCACTTGAGTAGCAAGGTAGATCTATAGATTTCAAGCTCATGATCTCAATAAGATCATGCATAGAGAGAGAGATATGAACACATAGCTACCGGTAGAACCCTTAGCCTCGAGAGAGAACTACTCCCTCCTTATCGTGGGAATCAGCAATGGTGATGGAGATGGCGGTGGGGATCAATGGAGATGGCTCCGGGGGTACTTCCCCGCCTCGACAGGCTGCCAGAACAGAGACTTTCTGTCCCCGGAATCTCCCCTTCGGTGGCGATGGTGATGCGGAACTTTTCGTGGATTTCTGATTGACTATCTAGGGTTTCGCCCTCGGGAGGAATATATAGGCGAAGGAGGCAAGGTCGATGGCCGGCCAGGGGGGCCACACCATGCCCTGGCGTGGCCTGGGCTGGCCCGCGCCAAGGGGGGTGTGGCCACCCTGTGGCCCCTTTCCGACTCTCCTTCTGGCTCCGTGAGTCTTCCGGGAAAATAGTAACTTTGGCTTTTGTCCCGTCCAATTCCGAGAATATTTATTTTCTGACTTCCTGGAACCAAAAACAGCAGAAAACAGGCAACTAGCACTGTGGCATCTTGTTAATAGGTTAGTCCAAGAAATCATATGAAAAGTACTCCAAAGTTGGAACAAAACACAAGAAAGTAGATAAAACCAAGCATGGAACATCAAAAATTATAGATACATTTGCAATGTATCAGGGAGTTATGTATGTGTGTTAGAGAAACGCCTGGGCCGCCGGTCTAATCCATGCCTAATCATGGTGGAAACCTGCAGCGTAACCATAATGAGCTGTCTATGAAGCATTCTTCTTATGAAAAAAAGAGTCGGATATTGAGAAAAAGAGAAAAAGGAAAAAAAAGAGATATGAGAAAAGAGGAAAGAGAGAAAAAAAAGCACCATTTTCCCATGGTAAATAAGAAGATTGCTGAGATGCTCGTTGTCTGCTTGCCTTGTCATTTTGATATGGGGATTCTTCTGTATCATCTGGCAAGGGGTACCCCATTGGCGGTTCTCTATGATACACATGTACTTATTATGACAAGAACTTACCGGTAACTAAACTTGAGTAGCATGAGGAGCGGCCCTCGTATTCAAGGGACATGAGATTTCCAACTTATACTTTATCAAGCATATACTCCATGGTTTGTTCACTTTAACCTTAATGACTTCAAGATGCTTATGATAGGGGCAATGAGAGCTGAAAGCTATTAAGTACCATAATTTTTGGAAGCTCTTTATGAAACTTGAATCCCTACTTCCTTCTATGAAGGCCTTTCTTCGACCATTATATTGAGTCTCCACCTTCTATCTTTATGCACCTACTTTGAGAGCATAGTGGCCATTCTTAGTTCTATGTGCATTGTCCCAAGACTTGTTGATTGATGCATACCTTGATATTGCTTGTTTTAAACTATTTGTATCTAGTCACTCTTATGAACTTTGAAGGTGTCCTATGCATTTATGTTTGCTACTCTATGAGGGACAAGCTGAATGCCACTATGCTATGTTTTCTTTATGTGAAACAAACAAACGTCTTGAAAAGCAATGTTATTCATGAATCTTTTGTTTGTATCTTTTCATGTTGCAACATAGTTGTTTTGCCTTATTGTTAGAACTTTGTCTTTCATGTTATGATTGAAGTACTATGATCCCAGTTATCAATGTTTTACAAATACTTTTATCAAGTTTATGATGGTACATGTCACCTCAAAAATTATTCTTTCTTTTTATCACTTACCTACTCGAGGACGAGCAGGAGTTAAGCTTGGGGATGTTGATACGTTGCTAACGTATCCATAATTTTTTATGTTCCATGTTTGCTTTATCTACTTTCTTATGTTTTGCCCACACTTTGGAGTACTTTCTATACACTTTTTTGGACTAACCTATTAACAAGTGCCACAGTGCCAGTTGCATGTTTTCTGCTATTTTTGGTTCCAGGAAAGTCAGAATATCAATATTCTCAGAATTGGACCGGACAAAAGCCAAAGTCGATATTTTACCGGAAGATTCATAGAGCCAAAAGACGAGACGGAGAGGGGCCACAGGGTGGCCACACCATATGGTGGCGCGGGCTAGCCCTGGTCGCGCCACCAGGTGGTGTGGGCCCCCTGGCCGCCCACCGACCTTACCTCTTCGCCTATAAGAAGCCTCCCGATGCATAAACCCTAAATAATTAAGCCTCCAGCCACGAAAAGTTTCGCAGCGCCGCCGCCACCGAAGGGGAGATTCGGGGGACAGAAAGTCTCTGTTTCGGCACCCTGCCGGGACGGGGAAGTGCCCCCGGAGCCATCTCCATCGGTCTCCACCACCATCTCCATCACCATTGCTGATTCCCATGATGAGGACGGAGTAGTTCTCTCTCGAGGCTAAGGGTTCTACCGGTAGCTATGTGTTCATCTCTCTCTATGCATGATCTACCTTGTTACTCAAGTGCTTTAATAGATCTCTGCTCTCCCCATGTGTGTGAAGTTGACAGTGTGCAGACCATGGTGGCACTTAGGCTAGAGATTTCAAATACTTGTTATGAGTTATATTTGGAGTTGGATGCCTCTATGAAATTGTGGTGTTTGTTGGAACCATCTAGTACTCAAGGTGACAGTGTGGGGTTATCTAGATGGGAAAAGCGAACTTTGAGGAGTATTGTTATAGCCCTACCATGGATTAGAATGTCCAACCGGAGAGTAGTTAAGAGTAGTATCATAAAGAGAAGATATTTATATGAGAGTGTTCACTAGTGAAAGTATGATCCCTAGGCCTTCTTTCTAAGCATTGATACACCGTTTGCAATTAGATCTGTTACATGTTTGCTTGCTTCCTTCTTTATTTCAGTTTGCCTTTAGTCTTTTCCCACGTCAACCACACGCCAGCAAGCTATTTTTGGCACCGTTACCACTTATAATTATCCATACCACTTGTATTTCACTATCTCTTTGCCGAACTAGTGTACCTATACACCTGACAAGTGTATTGGGTGTGTTGGGGACACAAGAGACTTCTTGTATCTTGATTGCAGGGTTTCTTGAGAGGGGATACCTTTGACCACTTCCTCCCTAGGTTCAATAAACCTTGGATAATCCACTTAAGGGAAAACTTCCTGCTGTTCTACAAACCTATGCACTTGGAGGCCCAACAACTGTTTACAAAAATAGAAGTGCGTAGACATCATGTACCAACATTTTATCAATCAAGTAGCAATAAAGATACGTGAGCTTGAAGAAGAATATAAGCAAATTGCTAAAAAAATATCTGTTAAACTATATGACATATTTGAGCCTACTATTAAAATTAAAATTGGAACCAATGAGATAGCTGAACTTTGTGATCTAGGTGCAAGCGTCTCAACAATTCCAAAGAGTCCTTTTAACATATTAAATCTTGGCTCCTTTGAAATTACTGAGTTAAAATTGCATCTAGTAGATTCTACCTATAAACAAGCTGTAGGGATTAAGGAGAACACTTTAGTGTACATTAAAGGCTGTCCCACTCTCATTCATTTTGTCATTGTTGACATGCCTGAACATGCTACTGCTCCTATTATTTTAGACCGTCCTTTCTTAAGAACTATTAAGGCTTTGATTAATCTGCATGAAGGGAACGTGAAGTTACAATTTCCTTCGCATGATCCTTTTGTTATTCATTTCCCCAGGAAGAAGAAAGCCGAGCATGATGAAAAGGAGGCCATCACTTTAAAGGCCAATTACTTTGGAGTGGGTGTTCCACTCATCTGGCCCAAGTGAGTATCATCGAGGTCAAGCTATTAACCATAAAAGAGTGCTCCATGGGAGGTCACCCATATGAAATAAAGGTTTGAGTTAAGTTTTTAGTTTTAGTTTAAGTTTGTGTTAAATAAAGAGTGCTAGAAAACTCCATTTGAGGAGAAGAAGTTTGGTAGTACTTAAAATTCTGCTTTATTTATGCTATTGTTGGTCGAAAATATTTACTGTAAATTTTCTATCAAAAACAAGGTATATCACTAAGTTACAGGAAAAAAATAGTTTACGAAGAAACAAAAAAAAATTGACGCACACAGAGGGTTTAATGACCAACTATACGGCGGGAATAAAAATTCCGGCCATATAGTTCTGGTCGTATAGATATCTTTACCATCGAAAATTATTCTGCATTATATACTGAGAGTTTAACGACTAACTATACGGTGGAAATAAATAATCCGTTTGTATAGATATCAATACCTCCGTACAATTTCTTTTCATATGTACTGAGAGTTTAACAACCAACTATATGGCGAGAATAAAAATTCCGGTCGTATAGATATCGATGCCTTTGCAAATTTTCTTTCGCAGGGATAGACAGTTTAACGACCAACAATAGTGCGTTAGCTACGCCACCAGGAGGAAAACCTAAATTTTTGACAGAAGGCTAACTATATGGCTGGAACGCATTATTGCAACCATATAGTTCCGCCCGTATAGTTGCGTCCGACCACAAAATCGCACGGAAAGATACTCCCAACTCCAAAACTTTAATCCTTTTTCTTTCTTCTACCTCCAAACTCTCTCAAAACCTCAAGGGATCTTCATCTCTACTCAATTTCGTTCGATTTCCTCGCACACAAGTGATCTACGGTATGTTTCTCCTCCGATCCTCCAATTACTTTTTGCAAATTCATCTTTGATCTATTGTTATTATCAATCTAGGGTAAGACCTACTATGAACCAATTGCCATGATTTTCTTGCCTAGATTATTAATTTGGGAAGAATTCTTTAGTGTGCTATGATGAGTAATATGATGCACTTACTATTGTTGGATCAAAAAGTTTTATTTTTGCCTTTCTTCAATGGTTTAGATGATGAACAAAAGGAGCCAAACTCATTCTCGTGCCACCGCTAGCGCTTCTCAGGTTGCCGCTCAGGAACCCATGGGGATACAGTTCAAGAATGAGGCCCATCGTGATCGCTTCAACAGGATCAAAAACCGCGAAGTGAAGGACACCATGTGGGCTTGCCCCATCATATGGAATCAGCTCGATATTACTGATGACTTCAATTTACTTTGCAATAGAGCTGGCCTGCAAAACTTTGTGTACAATGATGTACCTACGTATCGCCGCTTAACCATTGAATTCCTTAGTTCATTGCAAAGGACCATTAAATAATGGCAAGGAGAAGATACTATTTCTTTCCGTCTGATGAACAACAATTACACTTTAACGTTAGATGAACGGTGCGCATGTTTTAATTTGCCAAACAATGATATTCATGCTTTACGCACATCCTTTACTGGCCTAGAACCTACCCTGAACAATACTAAATGGAATGAGTTTCACCACTAGAATAAACAAGGGGAAGAATATTCAGTATCCCCCGCAATTCACTATTTGTCCTATGTTATTGCTAACACCTTGCAGGCACATAATGAGTTCACGAGACTCAGTGAGGATGACATCCTAGTCCTCGCAAAGGCTTCTTACATCAACTACAACTTGTCACTCAACTTGGGTGCCATCCTTGTGCGCTACTTGGAGCACCAAGCCTCCCAAAGCCAAGGACCAATCACTGGTGGAGGCGTCATCACCGTGCTTGCCACTGCCCTAGGCCTCGACCTAGGTGAGTTGCAACCCATACTAGGTGAGACACTTGTTGGTTTCTCCACTTTGAGATCATGTGGAATGCTCACTAGGAGAGGTGGTTTTTATTATCTGCATAATGCTGGAGCTGGGCGTATCTATCATGCTCCTTTGCCTAATGGTCTTTTCTCTATCAAGGAAGGATGTTTTCTATATGATTTGCAGGTTGAACAACACCAACCCGAGGAAGAGATTCCGGAGGAGGACGAGGACCAAGAGGAGGAGCAAGAAGTTCCTTATCAAGAGGAGCAGCCACAAACCAGGTTCACCACATACCAAGATTTCCAATGACTTGGAGGGACTGTGGAGAGGATGCATAGCCTCTCTTTGAACCTCTGAGAATCAACAAGTAACCTCTCAACACAATTCACGAACTGGAGTAACGACTCTTTCTCTCCACCATAATAAATTGAAGGGCTTGCAAAAGCCTAAGCTTGGGGAAGTTTCCTCATGTATCTTTATGTGGCGTTCATTTGCTTTTATTTATTTAGAGGTTGTGTTTTTATTTGAGTTTATAAGCACTCTTGTTGGTTTCCCCAACACTTTATCTTTAGTTCTTTCTATTTTGCTTTCAAAATTTTCTAGCCGAGCTTTGCCGCCAATTTTTCTATTCTTTAAAGTTCCTCTCTTAAAAAACCACAAAAAGATTTCTCCATTTTTCCTTATTTTCCCTCTTTCTTTTTCTTTCCGCCTCGAGGTCTTCATATATTTGCAGGAGAGTGGTCGACTTCGAGTTTTCAAGAAACAAATAAAAAAGGAAGAGAGAAGTGGAACCAAACATGAGAGGTATGCCTTATGACTCCCCACTTTTTGAAATTTGAGAAATCCATGCTAGTTAGTAGTAAATGTTGAGATATCATATTGGTGGAGTGAGTCTTTGTAACATCGTAAGATTTTCGTTTGCATGGGTATTTAATTGGGTACGTTTTGTTCCAGCTCTCGTTATTAACCGAGTCTTGCCTAAAAAATTGCTAAACAATTTTAATAAGAAAAAGTCTCCCAATTAAAGGCTTGGGTGTTGTAGTGCTTAGTCTTGAAGGGTTATTTCTAGAGACACTCAACACCACTGAAAATGTCGGTTGACTTAATAGCTCTCTTTGAAAGAATTTGTTCGATTGAATTAATGTTTAGCGGTTTTGTGAGCATGCCAAAGTTTGACTTGTTAATCATAAGAATGATATAGCTTTACGCGTGTCAAACTTCATGGGATGCCAACAACTCTGCTAGCCTATGAATGATCTTCATGGAGGAAAACTCCTAGATTTCGGCTATGAGTTGATTTAACACTTGTAGCAACAATGCTATACTGGGTAAGATTCTTGGTATTCCCGGGTAGCTGTAATCATCATGGAATCACTCCTTTGGCTATTATGAGAAATCATTATGCAAAAGGAACAAAAACCTTAGTGATGCCACGAGTGTCCATCACAACCCGATAAACTAAAATAATTTTTTTGGTATGCTCTCAATTACTTAAAAACTGAAATTCTTGAAGGACAATGAATAGAAAAGTAGTGCTTGAAAAGACTTGATTTATTGATGTGGGAGAATTGAGACACTCTAGTGTATATGCTTTTCATGACAACTCTCACATTCTTAATTTACATGATTATACCTTACTGTTCAAAGGCAAGCCTAAGAGTTGATTACTTGACATGGAATAAAGTTTACTCATTTGAATTATCCATGTTTACAATAATTTTGCTGCACTATAAGGATGCATGAAACCCGTATAATATGCTTGCCATTACTCTATCTATGCTGAAGTTTTTCAGATTTATGAAGTGGAGGAAACATGAGACTACTAATCATGAGTAAGATCACCATCTCCTTATTTTAGTTTAAATGCTAAGTTCCTTTTTGGTTTTGGTTTTCTTGCTCGGGACGATCAAGTTTAAGCTCGGGGAGGTTGATGGCTCTGAAATATAGCCATCTAACTTCCATATTTAAACTGGATATTAATCATATTCTTGATGAAATATCTCTCTAAACTCTGCCATTAATGCTAATATTTAGAGGGGTATGCAATCCTTTCTTTTATATTTTTCCTGCACAGATAATGTCATTTAAAGGAGGGAGTCACTACATTAAATTCAAAGATACAAGATTTCCAACTACCATAAGAAACCAAGAGCCTTACAACGGAGGCAAACGCTTTAACGACCAACTATACTGCTGGAGAAAAAATTCCGACCGTATACCTCCGGTCGTATAGTTGGCGCCGCCACCATTAGGTCAAACAAAACAACTTTCGTGAAGGGACCCCTATATAAAGAAGCCTCAGACGACGGGAAAACAAGAGATGCTCCGCCCGAAAGAAGCCAGACTCCGCCAAAAGCCGCCTCCAGATCTCCAAACCCTTCTCCATCTCCATAGCCATATTCCACCACTTGTAATAGTAGATCTCTTTTCTGATTGGCGACATTGTAAGACTATTGATATCAATCTTATGATATTTACAATGTTTGTGATTGTTGATCTCATCTCTATGTGTGAGTAATTCTCCTTGGGCTAAGGGCTTTGGCCTAGCCATGTAGAAATTGTGCATGTGAATTATCATAGATGGGATCGTGTATTAGTTTGTATGACATGATGATTATTGTATCCTCTCTTGCCTCAATCCAAGGATTTGTCAGGTACCCAAGACGCCGAGGGTTGAGCCAGGTATAGGGAGTATGAGTGATGACTGATATGCAGGTTGGGAATCCTAGTGATGAAGGGTAGTAATTTGTATGTGAGGGATTTGCTTGGGATTAACGGTGACATCACTATGCACATCATTAGTTCTCTTTCTTCTATGGATGAGACTAGTAGGTTATTTCTATAAGCGGTTGCAGAGGCAATAGAAATTATGGATGCACTGCCCACAGATAATTTATTGCTCTAACAAGTACACGCATACTTTCTTTCTATCTTTTATTTCCATCGGATGTTTTGCACAGCTATAGGTGAAACTGAATGCTCTAGGCCCTCTCTCTCTCCATCATCGACAACAATAAAAAAACACAAGCTATTGGTCCGGTAAAAACATAAAAGGAATTCTAAAATTCCCAAAGGTCTGTTAAAGTAACTTCACTACGCATTCGCTTCCCGAGGATTCGATAACCTAGGTCTACTAGGGAAAAAGAAGCTACACTACATCCATAATCCGGATCAAAGGTATCAATGGATGAATAACTAGGTATTTTGCTTCTCCCAATGGCACATAGCTCTTAGTGGATACAAGTTGTAGGCATATGCCTTATTGTGTGTCTCAATGGAGTAGCAAGAATGGGAAAGACTCTTTGGATCAATTCTATCTTCTTTGCAGCATGCAATGGCATGGTGGCAAGGTATACCAGATAATTTCCATCTCCTGTAGTCACATGTCCTTGCTTTTAGATCCACACAATACCCTCCTTCAAATTCTGAAGATTTGACTTTGAAAATTCCTCCACCAACATTCATGATAGGTATGTTGGCACTCCATTCAGTGAACTTATCCAATTTCTTCTTTATTTTTGGACATACCCCACCAGGCCATTTCTTTGCCTCCTTATTCTTGCCAATAATTCTATGCATAATTTTGTAGAACATGTTCTCTAGCATAGATAACATAGGCATTCCCTTTCTTCCAGAATGTAGCTACAAATGAAGAAGATGACAATCAAATAAATCATTTACAGTGATATGTTTTCATTTACATGGAAACAAAGAAGCATGTTAATTGTTTTACCTATTGAACATTTCAGAATGATTATTGATAAGCATGTCACATTTTGGAAAATCACTGAAGAATGCCTTTATCCATGTGTTTGGTTGCATCTGCTCAACCCACTTATAGCCTTTTCACTGTCATCTTCCAACTTCTTTATCTTTCTCTCCGAAGAAGGTATGCATGTTGATCTAGCTATTGCCCATAGATCATTCTTGAGTGTTTCCCCTTTATGTTTCTTATGGAAATTTTGATACAAGTGTCTAACACAAAATCTGTGCTCAGCATCAGGAAACACAGTCTGGACTTCCTTAATAAGTCCCTAATTAATGGAATAAATATAGAGTTAAGATTAGGAATAACAAAAATTTGAGGAAAAAAGAACATAGAGGAAGGAATAGAAATTACCTTCTGCTTGCCACTCATAAATGTGAAATGAGATGTGTTTGTAATGTTAAGATCATCTCTTAATGTGGTCAAAAACCACTTCCATGAACTTGTGCACTCCACCTCTACAATCCCCATTGCTATAGGGAAAATGCAGTCATTTGGATCAATTCCAACTGCAATGAGCAATACTCCTTTGTACCTTGTTTTGATATGACACCCATCAATGCAAATTAATGGCTTGCACCCTTCTAGAAAACCTCTCTTGCAAGCATCATATGACCAGTACAATGTAGCTAAGTTCTCATTTACTACTCCATCAACAGTAGTTTGATTAGTGGTTAACAAGAACTTATATCCAGGATTCCTTGTCCTCAACTCTTCTCCACAGTCACATAGCAAGCTGAATTGGTGTGCCTCATCACCATGAATTTTGGTCAATGCTTCCTTTCTTGCTCTTCTTAATTTTCACCTCTTAGGACACATGTTGAAATTTCTCTGTATTTTTGTTGCAAATGTCTGAATATCCATTTTCTGGTTGTCTCTAAACTCATCCATGAAGTAGTTTGTTAGAAATGAAGTTGTCAAAGCCCTCAGTTCCCAAACTCTCTCACACCTATGTTTCTCATGATATTCCTGGACAACAATAGCTTTTGTCCTGTTATCTTCAGCAACTTTCAAAAACCAAGTGTAGACACCAGTGGGGCATTATCCCTTGCACACTGCATGAATTCTTTTGGACCCATTCCTTATTTTTTTCAACCTTCACCCTTTCCTTTATGCTGTAAGCTTTGATGGCATTTCCAATCTCTTTCATAGAGTCAAACACCATGCCTGCTTTGAATTGAGGATGTTCCATATCAACTTCTAAATTGAACACACTGAATTTGAACTTCGGCTCTTGCTCTTTCTCTGTTGTCAACCTCAAATCTTCATGATCAAGCCCAACATCATCTTCTTCATGTACCACATTTGGCTCATTGTGATCATTAACATCCTTGTCAACATGTGCTTCATATATGTCATCATCACCATCCAAAGCATCATAATCACTGTCATAGAACTCTGAATCAGTCTCATCTTCTTCATGTTGTTCTTCCTCTTCTTCATTTGTCTCGCCTTCTTCTTCCCTTGTAGGGATGTTTGGCACTTCCATCTCTTCATCTACTTTTTCTGCCACATCATTCACAACATGTGGCTGCACTAGCTTTGGATTTAGAATAGCATATGACCCCAGCCCCTTGACAAAATTACCATGATCAACAATAATATTCAGTGTCTTGGTTTTCTTTGATGCAACTATCATTGAAACAATATCAGATTATGCAAACAAGACCATCTTTAATTCCTTTGTCAGGCAAAAACCTAGTAGACACTCAACCTTTCATCAGCTACAATTCTCACCTGATTAAGGAAATCGTCAATCCACAGTAAGAACCATGTGTCACACTTGCAGTTGTAAAAAAATCAATATATAGTACCATAAGAGTAGTCCAGAGGCTCATCATGCAAACTAGTAAAAAATCCATTGTGCTCTATTGCTACAGTAAACTTGTCTTCACAATTGGCTGCACCAAATTGACATAATTCAATTAGCAAAATCAAGTACTCAGTAAAATTCAAAACTGATAAAATTCAGGAAATAGGGACACATTCTCTGAATCTACATTGCTAAAAATTCAGTTACCAACTGAACATTTTCTGAAACTCGAAGTCTGCAGAATTCAGTTAAGAGGCAGAACCCAAAATTCAGTTAACTACTATACCCATGATTAATACTCCTACATCGAACAACATATCTACCTGTTCAACTGAGGAGGCCTACCTGATGGAGCAGTCCTACGTGATCTAGCACTACCTACAAACAGATCTTGTCCGCTAGGAGCACTACCTCATCGAGCACTCCTTACAGAGACATCTTGTCCACCATTAGCACTACCTGATCGAGCACTAACTACATAGAGATCTTGTCCACCATGTTCTAACCGATTACAGGATTGAAACCCTAATACGATGTGATCGATAGCGACCTTCAACCACTGCCGACAGAGGAGATAAGCAGGGAGAATAAGCGAGGACAGGCCTACCGTAATCTGGCTGCTCCATGTTGTGCTGACGGAAGATCGGATCATCCGCCATGGCCGCCACCGAGGGTGATCAGCAGCGCGTCGACGAGGTGCAGCGTCGAGAAGGAAGGTGGCGCCTTTTCTGCCAGGATCGACACAACCGTCAAGATAAATAAAAGATATTCACCTGGCCGCCACCGCCTGGGTGGAAACTCTATAAATATTGCAAGTACTAAGCCTAGATCTCCGTGCGTTCTCGACTGAAAATAGAGTTGTATTCTTTCTGAGGGGGTTCTAGCAAAATCAAAAAACCTATGTGGCTGCCATGCCAACTCACGGGTTTCAAACAGATTCGGACCAAATAATTCCTAGTTGACAACGTTTTGTATGGTGGGCTCAAGTTTTGAAACGTTTTATTTGAGTTTGCTCCCACGTGACGAGGTTTTGTATCTCTGCTAATACCTCTTGCTCCTGGACATGTAACAACCCATACTCTCAGAATTAATGCATATGCTGAATCACACAAAACAACTCTAGCCATAGTTGTCTTATTTTGTAATTTTCTACACGCTCACCAACATCACGGACACCGTCACAAGTAGTGACAGACATGGTGGATGATACATGTACAATGGTTTTATCTTAGCAATGCCACGTGGAATAATTGCTGAGTTGGATAAGAAAGGAACCAGAAAAAGACCTCTGTCTTATCTTAGCCAAGAGATGATCTCTTAGCACGATATGTCTCACCATATTTTTAGGGATATCTGTCACTGAAGATAAGACTAAAAAATAACTCATTGTACATAATTTCCTGTCATCATATCAAGATTAAGTGTCCTGTATAAGATAAGATTGTCTTATCAACCATTGTACGCTAAACAAGCAAACAAAATCTTTCTTAAGGACACTCCGCTTACTGTACACGAACCAAACTACACTGTTTGATTAGGCCCACTAATCTGAATCTAACAGCCGATTACTCTAATCGTGGTATGGTGTGCACTTAGCAATTTACATTGACACCGGCAGAGGAAAATACAAACTGCCAGCCACGCGCCCGCACCTACAATGACGCAAGACTAATCGCAACAAAAAGAAAATGAATGATTCAGATCCCCTCGACCTCAATGTCGACGACTGCTCCCTTGTGCCACCACCGCTCTAGACGTCGCTAGCAGCCGTGTGACCTCCCTATAGGGCAACCTCACAGCCCAGCACCGCAACGTCGCCGCTCTGCCCCGCGACCTTATAGCCCGGCGCCGCAATGGCGCCTCTCAGCCCGGCGACCTCATAGCCCGGCAGCGCATCGTTGCCTCCTTGCACGGCGACCTCGCCGTTCTGCAGCGCCCCGTCGAGTGGGTGCCGCTCCTCCTTCACTTCCCTGCGGACAAACCGACGTCCCTACAGATATTGCCTTAATATTGAAGTATCGCACAACCGTCATCGGACCGGTATGATAACATTCTAACTAACGCCCAATATCCACAAATTACCTTTGTAGGGGAAGAACACATGTCATAATATTACCTTCATAGGGGAAGGAATTGATCACAGATCATGGTAACCAGTTTACATAAAGCGAATTTACATTTTTCCTGTAGCTCTGATCTTCACCGTGTAGCTGACGTTCATAGTATCAATCTGATTTTAGGTTACATCTCTGATCTCCACCCTGTAGCTGAAGTTCACGGTACCAAACTGCACTAAGATGCCGACAAATGCCAGCATAGCAAAAAAAAATCTATTAGACAAATCAAAATATAGTAATTACTGCCAAATCATAACAGCTTGTTTTGTCTAGCTATAGGCATGTAAATTACTGTAAACAAATTGTCACTTTTTGCCGATATGACCAATTAGCATCCATTTAACAAACCGAGAAAATATATTCCACATATCCATGTCTTTTTAATTTATTAACATGGAGATTCATAGGAGGACGACGGTATGTGTCATCTCCCAATCACGGTGCTGGGTGCACTCCATTTCAGGATTTAGCCAACACCCACTCCTTGTGTAAAGTATGAGCAACATATAGAAATTTAGTACATGAGTACTACTATTGCTGATGTGCTAACTTGCGATATGTAACAGACCCTAAAGAAATGAAGAGGTGGAGGAACAGAGAATATTATGCCCGAAATAAAAATAATATTCTGAAAAGACATCGTCAAGCCTGTTAAAATAAGGCAACTTTTATGTTACCTTTTACTACTCTGAAATATGACTAGTATAATTTGATCTAAGGGCTGAGAAGAATTTGGCCCAGAGACCCAGATATTAATTCCTTGAAAAGAAAAAATGTAACCAACGATTGACTAGCATCGCCGCCTCCAGACGCCACCATCGCCTCTAGGTCATAGTTCGCCGCCACCTGCCCGCACTCGCGTCGCCGCCTCCGGACGCCACCACCGTCTCTAGGCCGCAGTTGCGCCACCACTTGCCCCCACTCGTGTCGCCGCCACCCCTTCCACACTCATCCACAGAGCCGTCGCCGACGCCGACCTGCACGACGCCCTCGTTGCCCCTGCCGCCCTCGCAGTGGTTCTATTCGCATCAGGTTTCGGTATATACTGTTGTGATTATCTGAAATCTAATGATGCCGCTGGCTGTTGGTGTTGCAGATTCAGGTTAGTAGGAGAAAGTGGTTCCTTGTTCTCTTCAAAAACTGGAGAACTGGTATTCAAATGACACACTCAACTAATTCATGGCCAGGATCCACGGTTTGTGAAGGTGTATGATTTACCATGTTAATTACGTCAGTTGGTTTCTGAGAAGTCACGTGTACCTTGTGGTCAATCATCATTCTCTACTTATTTGCTCACCTGATGCAAACAGAATAGTTGCTTTCATCATAGGAATTAATCTGAAGTTTTGTGCATAATAATTTCTTCTTATTAAATTGTTGGAGACCGAATTAAGTAAAGTATGTTGGGTTCGTAGCATGAAAAACAAAAAATTTCTACCGCAAGAACGAACAAAACCCAGATCTAATCTAGATAAAAGCGAAGATCTAATCTACTAGACATGAGCAACGAGATAGATCGGTACTAACCCTCGTAGAACCGAAAGCGTTAACGAGATTAGATCTCGTGGATGATGTAGTCGATCACTTGCCGATCTCAAGATCGTGTGGACGATCCTTTCGGCTCCGCGTTCCGGCAGATCTACCGCAGACGGTCACACGTGCGGAGTCTTAGCAGACCTTCCTCTCCCTGTTCCAGCGAGCAGCGGAGGTAGTAGATCTTCTCCACGGAATCCCAGCAGCACGACGGCGTGGTGGTGGTGGTGGAGATGAGAATTCTGCAGGGCTTCGCCTATGCCTGTGCAGAAGAAACGTGGAGGAGAGAGGCGGCTGAGAGAGATTGTTATGAGACAAGGTGCAAGAGGGGGCGCCCCCTCCCTTCTATTTAAAGGAGGGAGGCGCGCCTGGGGAGGGGGAGTCCTAGTAGGACTCCCCTCCTTGGGCCGGTCGTGGGAAGGGGGGAGGAATCCTCCTCCCCCACGAATCCGTGTCTTGCCCCACTTGGTCACCTTGATCCCTTTCTTGGTTTTCAAGCAAACTCCAAGAAATCCTCTAGAATCTTCCAGAACATTCCGAAACCTTCTAGAATCTCCATACAAACACTCCGGAACATTTCCTAACTTAGAAAATGATCCCCAATATATGAATCTTATTCTCCGGATCTCCTCGTGATGTCCCGGATCCATTCCGAGACTCCGAACAACATTCGGTCTCCAACGCAAATTCCATATCTACTTAAAACAACTTCGAACCTTAAGTGTGTCACCCTACGGTTCGTGAATATGCAGACATGATGAAGACACCTCTCCCATCAATAACCATCAGCGGGATCTGGAGATCCATAACGGCTCCCACATACTCAACGATTACTTCGTGATCGATTGAACCAATTAACATACGAAACCAATTCCCTTTGTCTCGCGATATTCTACTTATCCGAGGTTTGATCGTCGGTATCTTCATACCTAGTTCTTCCTCGTTACTGATAAGTACTCTTTACTCGTTCCATGTTATGTCATGCCTTGTGACCTAGTCACATGCTTGCAAGCTATCTAGATGACATTCCACCGAGAGGGCCCAGAGCATATCTATCCGTCATATGGATGGACAAATCTCAATCTTGGTATATGCGCTTCAACACATACTTTCAGAATACCCAATGACACATTTATAACCGCCCAGTTACGAAGCGGCGTTTGATGTCATCAAAGTACCCATCCGGTGATGGTGATTAACATAACCTCATGGTCGAAGGATTAGGTTACTATGTATTTCAAAGCTTACAGCAATACGAACTTAATGACTTGATCTTATGCTACGCTTACTATGGGTGTGTGTCCATCATATCATTCTCCTAATGATATAACATTGTTATTAATCACATCCTATGTCTATGATCAGGAAACCATGATCATCAATCAATCAACAAGCTAGTTCAACAAGAGGCTTACTAGGGACTCTTTTATGTTTACAAAACACACAAGTATTAATGTTTCCGGTTAAGACAATTATAGCATGTGATGTAAACATTTATCATAAACATAAAGATATAATAATAACCACTTTATTATTGCCTCTTGGGCATATCTCCAACAAAGTAGCAATCAGACTTTAGTGCTCTATTCTGTACACTGTGAAATCTTGGAGTCCAACTTAAGAGGAAGGCTAGTGCCATTCCTTGATGTTGCATCAAAGTAGCACAGAATTAAGCAACCGAGTGCTCTATATTGTTGCACCATTCAATTGCATATAAGCACAATCTAGTGCCATCCTTTGATGTTTGCATATAAAACAATTGTTGGAGCGTGTAGTATGCTACTTTGATGTTTATTTGCAATTGGTTTGGTTTATATAAGATATCATTTTCCACTCCATCTTGCACATATTTGTGAATGATTGGTGCCTTCTAAAGAAATGAAAAAAATATCAAACCTTATTTGTTGGTAAGCACCATCCTACAGTGATAGCTTTCTATTACTGTGATTCTGGACCATGATACAACAAGGCAACTACGGAATCATGTGCTCAAAATACATTCCAAGCACTTTTATTTGCTCATAAAATGTGTGCAAAAAATTCACCCATTTATGCTCTGTTGGGGAAACAGAAGCAGCATTACTTGTAATACAACATGAAGATCATCTTGATACATATCTAGGTTTTTATATGTCCACTGCCAGCAAAATGTTTTGAGAAAAAGTATTGGCCATAGCTTTAGGGATGTATTTTCTTTGATAAGCATTTGATGATAAAGTGTGGTGTTTTCTCAGTAATTTTGCAGTCAAACATTTTTGTTAATAGTTATGTTGCTTTTTACATACCTGAAGTGGTTGTAGGTGGTGATGCTCGTCAAGTCACCACACAACAAGAAGAAATGCCCCGACAAGGATGAAAATGACGGTTGATGCAGTCTTCGAATGCGGCCTTCAAGCCTCTGTTTAATTTCTTAAAAAATGATAAACTCCCATGGGTTGGTTATTGTAATAATCAGTACATTTTAGTCTGTGTATGAAGAACTCGTTTTTCGTCTATCCCAGTTATACTTGATTTCATGAATATGTTCATTCAATTTCTAATTTTTTTCCGCCCATGTCCAGTATTTGAGTTGTTTCAAACATCTGATTGTTAAATCAGTACGTACTGACCTTGCTACTCCTATATCTTCCAAAATGCAGTGTTCCTTTAGTTGAAGAGTGAGCTGTTTCAACTTGCAGTTTTGAAATATTCCTTTGTATGCTTGAAACTATTTAAATATTACCTTAAAGCTGGTGTTCCAAATGCTGTGCTGGCCTTCTAAGCCATTTTGTAACAAGTATCATACTAGTCTAATGCAAGGAATCTTACACCTAAGTTACTCCTAAAAGCAAAAAAATACCAGTACAGTTTTGGTTCAAGTTACAAAGGTATTGCAATCTTTTGGTCAGACGTCAGCAAACCAGAAGCTATCTTCTTCTGGAGTTTACACTATAACGATATATGCTTTTACTGCACAAGATACACTCTTTTCAGCAGTTACCATGGCAAAGAATCTGCTTCCCAATAGTAGTTCATTCCTCTTTGGCCGTGTGAACTCTGAACTGAACCGAGTTCTTATTGATGCCACAGAACAATCCCCGGAAGCTACAATAGCTCATTGTCTTTGCTAGCACCGACAATGATGTGTCTAGGTGCCGAGTGTACTCTTGGCCACATTATAAGTACTTCTTATTTTACAATCAGTAAGTACGCTTCCAGTCAGTGTATATAGTTTTTTAATCATTGCGGAGGAGTTTTGTGGTCTGTGCAAGGCTGTTTTTTGTAAAATTGCCTCAACACACTGTGTTTTTGCTCTTCTAGCGATCCTCCACTTGTGAACATACATAATCTGTTTTATTCTGAAGCAATTTAGTTGTACTTGTGCTCAAATTTGGTCAATGTCACTTGCTACTTTCTGGAGATTCATTGTAATGCAGTATGATGTGATACAGCTTCAAAAGTAAGAAAAGAAAACAGAGACAGAGCTGATAGAGGGGAGCATGTATTACTATGATTTTCTTGCTACTGGTGATCAAATACAATGGTGAATAAGAAGCAGGAAATACTGTAATGGGGAGCATCCGCTTCACCCTGAAATCCTGAATGCTCCTGGCATCGTCGCGGCCCCTAGTATAAATTGTTGTGGAACTTTAGATGGACGAAAATTGAAAGCTGTTATTCATCTGAAGGTACCACAAAACAGCTCAAAATAAACAAGCTTCCACATCACTGGTTAACGACGAGCAAAATATACCACACACACCCCTGACCATACAAGGTAAGGTGACCTTCATATGCATGCTTATATATTGTCTGAGCGCTGATGGGGTAATTTATTGATCTGCTCGGTGATTAAATATGGCACATATTCATACAGCTAAAGCTCACGATGGAACATCATCTGCCGCTCCCAGAGGGGAACATATCACATTTTAGGACACCGGGAACACACACCACTCAGGTAATTGTCAAAAAATACCGAATATTACTCAGGTAAATGTTGAGACGATAAATTCTTATTATAATGTATCATATGTAGGCCCTAAGAAACTGAAGAGACAACTAGAGAGGGAACGGTATTCACAAAATGGGGATAGTATATTAAAGAGACAAAGTCAAGCCTACAATCATAAAAAATGGTTGCTTCTTATATTAGTGGTTAGGATAATGAAACACAAACATCGTAAGGATCGTGGTTGTCAGGACAAACTAAGAACGAAAAACAAGTGATTTAAATTGGAACTAACTACTCCCTCCGTTTAGAAATATAAGACATTCTAGCTTTGTGAAATGGATGTATCTAGACGTTTTTTAGTGTATAGGTTCACTCTGAATCTCCACGAACCTATAGACTAAAATAGGTCTAGATACATTCGATTTACAAATCTAAAACGTTTTATATTTCTAAACGGAGGGAGTAGCAATATACATTTAATTGTGTCCTGCACCAATGCCATTAGCAACAACCTGAGTAGCCCGAACATATGTTGGATTTGATTCCACTTTCAGTTTCTACTTGCGGCCTACATGTATAGCTTCAGATTTCCTATTCAGAGGATGTTCACCATCAAAACATGGCTGAAAGAAAAATGTCCAAGAATACCATCAATACCGAAAAAAATAATAGAACGATCAGTAATAAAACCTATTAAGTTCTAATGTCAAGCACCTCTGACCAAATGGGAGACAAGCTTCTTGACATTGCTAGGGGCACCATCCCTGTCGGCCGTGTCCTTGGTTTCCAGAATGCAGAAGATGCATATCAATTTACCATTGCAAGATAAACCCTTTTCAAGAAGAACCTGAAATAACACAAGGAGTAAATTCATTTACACAAGTTCATGTGAACAAATGTGGTGTCTCAGTCTAACCTAATTACAGAAATTTGCTACCAGTACACCAATATCTACAATTTGACCATTGATTTTAAATGCATACATCACAAGCTACTGAATATTGCGAATACAATATGGAGTTACCATTAACACATCATCATGTCCTTCCTCGTGTAAGAATAAGGAAAAACAATACAATACCAACTTTTGCGTTGGATATACCCATATTTTTACCCCTGGGGTGTCATGTTGTTCATGTAGCACATAGAATTGAATATACTTCATGATTTCACAATATGAATTAGAATATCTTCATACACTACATGCAAAATTTAATTAGATAATGGTCAATGCAAAAACATATTGGATGAATATACTTTTAAAGAAAGTCGTTTCTGGCTTTAACAAAATCATTACAGGATGTTGTTTTAGGCTTTAGCAAAATTGAAGTTGTTTTACGGATTAGAAACACTTAACATCTACTAAATGGTTGGAACTTGGTAATTTAGCGCATGGCATAGATAAATTTATTTTATGGCATGCACACTGTGTACAATAAAATAGATTGCGGACGCTAAAAGATCTTGACAAAGCACAACAATGGATAAATAAAATTGCAGCAGGTTTAAACGACAAGTAAGTAATTGTACATAGCATGATAAGAATAATTACCCAGTTCCATCTATTTTTGCATAATCATTCCCCAATAGTGTCAGAGCTGGTCTCGTGCCAACAGCAACTTGCTGAGCATATGACACAAAATAATTGGGTATTTTCCCTGGGTTTCACTCGGATGAGCCCCAACAGGATTGAAGTTCCTAAATAGAACGATCTTCCATTTAGGACCTGTACTGTAGATATCACCACAAATATCTTCAACAACAAGATGCAGTAGTTTTTTAAAAAAATTAAAATTTAAGTCAGTTAAAAGATCTTGTGAGCCTATAAAACTCAGACATAGAAATAAAAATGAATGCCCCAAACCTTGGTTTTTCCATATGGATTGTTTGGACGCAATAAAAACGACAAAGAATTAAAATTCTCAACTAGGATGGATTTAATCTACGGGAACAGAAGTCTGAAGTCCTTTTTTGAATGACAGCAGGAGAGCTGTTGTTTTGATTGCAATAGTGGCCAAAGTTTTACAAGAGTAGGGGGGCTAAAAGATGAGCCCCCTAAAAGGAAAAAACTACGGGAAATCAACCTGGGTCAAATGGTGCCCCACCCGCTTGCTCAAACTAGTGGCAAAGGTGCACCAGCTAGTCTCCAACCATTTGCTTCATCTTTTATTCTCACGAAGAAGGCTGGCAGCGATAAATCTTTTTTATCGAAGATTCTCCTGTTTCGCTCTTTCCATAGCTACCAACAAATGAGGTTGGCCGCAGGCAGAATGGATTTCCTTTGCTCATTTGTTTGATTACCGACCATATTCATGTAGCACTCTTTGATGGTTAGGTTCTTTCCAATCCATTTGGATGGATCAAGAGCGTCAAGCTTCAGTTGTTCTGCCATATGGGCCCATACCTTCATGCTAAAAGGGCATTCCATGAACAAATGGTCAAAGGTTACGACGGCAGAGGGGACAAAAGTATTCATTCTCCCATTGTCGTAACAACAACTTACCAGCGGTAAGCACTCGGTTTAGTAGCAGAGTCCAGATGAAGAATTTGCATCTTGTTGGGGCCCATCCCTTCCAAATTACTTTGTTGAAGTGTGTGCTTTCCGCACCCATAAACTGCATCATGTAGGCGGATCGTGAAGAGTAGACGTTCTTACTTCCCATCCTCCATGAAATTTCATCGGGCTCGTTAGTGAGTTGCACTGTTTCGATTAGTTGAGCTAGGCTTAGCAGTTGTGGCAAGTGTCGGACATCCAGGTGCAGCCTGAGGTCAATCAGCCATTGGTCATTAGCCAAGGCATCATTTACCGTTATGTTTTTCCTTGTCGAAACTTTGAAGATCTCAGGGGCGATTTCTACTGGAGTCTAGTCCACAAGCCATCTATCAGTCCAGAAGGAGGCTTTTTTGCCATTGCCAATGGTGATTCTGGTTGCAGCAGAGAAGAGGTTCCGTTCTTTTCTTGTGGATGGAACTTTCATATGGGCCCAAGGCTTGTTTGGATTTTTCAATTGTTGCCATAGCCACCGTAGGCGTAGTGCAGTGCTAAAGGCTCGTATGCAGTGAACACCGAGGCCACCAAGCGCCTTTGGCCTACATACTTGCTTCCGTTTACCTTGCATTTAGCCCCGCTATAGCTCGCCTCCCCTGCCCAAAGCCAGGCTCTTCGGCGCCGGTCGAATTCCTTACAAACCAAAGCAGGCATTTCGTTGATGGTCATTAGTAAACGGCCAAGGATGAGAGCACAAAGTTGAGCATCTCAAGGCGCCCAGCTTTGCTCATCATGCGAGCCTTCCAAGCAGCAAGGTATCTGTCAACTTTGTCAAGAAGTGCTTGCCAATCTGCTTTGGTGAGTTTCTTGATGGATAGTGGCATCCCCAGGTATATGCATGGGAAGGCTTGTAGAGTGATGCCGATGGCAGTGACCAGGTTCACAACTAAATCATTGTTGCATGCAATGGGTGTGATGGAGCTTTTTGTTAGGTTTGCTATTAGCCCAGTGGCTCTTCGAAGCCAGTCAGTATCTCGCAGAGGCCATTGATGTCATGTTGGGTGGGGATGAAGAGAGCAACGTCATGGGCGTAAAGTGAGGCTCTGAAGGTACACTGTTTGCCCTTTAGCTTCGACTAGGAAACATGCTCATGCGTTGCAACGGAAGAAAAAAATTATAGTGTAATGCACTTTGCAGTTAATTATGAGAGCACTTCAGAACAGAAGAAAAGATTTAAGGCATTGCGGCTGAAAATAAATAAAATTTGACTGACATATATATCTCTAGTTCTGAAGTCCAAAGATTCATGCACTGACATAATAATACCGGAGACATGTTAACATTTAATTGTTTATGCGGGCTTATAAGGTAGTACATTTTAAATCGTTCGAATTGAATGATCGATTCCAGTTTCCGTTGACATGGCAGGAGCTCGACGAAGGTTTTGTACATACAAGAAGTTGTCTTGGATATTCCTCCTGCTTATAAATGCACTCTGGCATGGTGACAGGAGCTCGTCCATTCTTGGTTTTAGTCTCAGAGCAAGTATTTTAGAGACTAATTTACCAAAGGCATGAATCAAACTGATTGGACGGTACCAGGAGGCCTAGGTGGGCCTAGGTGGGTTCCTCCGTTTTTGGTAGGAGAACATAGTAGGCAGTGTTGAGGCTGTCAAAGGAGGGATCATTTAGGTCATAGAACTTGTGCATGGCTCGCAATAAATCATCTTTGATGATATCCCAGGATTGTTTGGAAAAAAAACCTGAGAAACCGTCCGGTCCAAGCGCCTTATCGGCCGCAGTCTCAGATACTGCAGTTTTCAGCTCCTCCATAGAAAAGGGTGCATCAAACTCAAAGAGGTCAGGCTTAGACAGCCCAATTTGGTCCCATTCGAATTGTTCCTGGCAGGGCACGTTTGTGCCAACAATTATGTTCATGTGTTCAAAAATTACTTGCTCAATCTCAGATGGGGACGTGGCAATCCCACCTTCAAAATGCAAGGAGTGAAGGTATGAGCATCAGATTCCAGTTCATTTGGAGCCAAGTCAAACTCGTTTCCCTTTTTTGCTTGTACCAGGTATGCGCATCAGATTCCAGTTCAATATGCAGCATACTTGTAGCATCTCAATTGTCTAATAATAGTAATGCTACATGGTTTAATAATATAATGGCTACTTCCTACATATAATTGTTGCATCATAAGTATATCATGCTCATGTCATCATGCCACCTTGCATTTGAGCATCATATAAAACCCTTTTGAGTTGGTTCTTCTCTCATATGCATTATTAATTGTATATTACCTCTTGATATTGTATTTGGTTATTGATATATTGTTTAATGCCCAAGTTGAGTTGGGGGCATATCTTTTATTCAACTCCACCACCTTTCTTTTCACCACCTTATAATTTCACCATCCCATTATCCATGAGCTTGTATTCTATTTTCTTTTGGTATTTAATCTAGCTCATGGGAGATAGGATGGATCTACTTCTATAAATTCTTTTGTTTGTCTTTATTCCACTTCTTGGAAATGCATAAGTATAATGCCATATTATTATTGTTTTCACAAAATCAATCATGGCATTTATTATTTTTGCATGGGCCATGCAACCATCATCACCACTTTTCTCCCACTTGTTTTTCCTTTGTTTTAGTGGTTCTTCTTGGTGGAATCATCGACATCATCTACCCACCATACCCCTTCTCTCATCAACATATTTCTTTTATTTATCTCCATTCATGATTTATATGAGGGATTCTTCCCATACATCTTTCTTTCTCTTTTTCTTGTTTATTCCTCCCCTCACCTCTCTATCATGCTGGCCCACCTAGCCACCCTTCCTCCCTGGTCCCACCTCAGCTCACCACCAACCCCAGCCCTAAACAAAACCCTAACCGAGCCCATGCCTAAACCTAGCTCCTAACCGAGCTCTACCCTCTCTCTCTCCCTCTCTTCTCTCTCCCTGCCATGAGGGCCCCCCCTCTAGCCCGAGCCTCTCTCCTGCCTGCCCTCCCCCCCTCAGCAGACCCCACCGGCAGTCCCTCACCACACCTGCGAGCACGTGAGGGAGGTGGCCAAAAAGGTGCCCGAGGCCACCTTTACACCACCGTCGCCCCTCTTCCCTTCATGGCTCCCCCGCCTCCCAAGCCTGATCCACCCCAGCCTCCCCTCTCTCTTCACTGTCATGATTCGCCGCCATCACCGACGTCTACCTCGCTGCTCGTCGCCCGGCCGGGCGTGGGCGCGTCGTGGACGTGGCCTGGAAGACCAAGGGAACCTCTCTTCGCTTGGACGCGTCATCGTGGAGGAGGAGCGCTGCACCGCCAAGATGCCGACGCCTCAAAACCCTAGTCTCCCGGCTCGCTAGCCTCGTCAACGATCCGTTGCGCCTCCGGCCGTACCACCACCACCGACCACTCCGCGGTGAGTACCTCTCCCTCCTAGACAACATCCTCTGCCAGAAGAAGCCCGCCGCGCGGCGCCACGCCACGCCCGCCCTGGCCGTCATTGCGTGCCCGCGTCGTCTAGAACCTCACTTAGCGCGGTTGCTCCTGCATAACACCCTCCCTAGCCCAGGTAGCCGCCGCCCAGCATCAGATCCCTGATTCGATCCCCTGGCGCGGTGCAGCGTCTGCAGTTTCGTCAGACAGACGCGTAGAAGAAAAACAGTGCGGGGTGCTCTTTTGCCGATACCCCCCTGCCTTTTTGCGCGCGGAACCCGCGGTCCAGCCGGTCCCACCTGTCATCCGCGGTGGTGTTTTTACAAAAAGACACCCGAAAACCTTGCCCTCAACCCGCGGTCCCTGTCCGTGCCGCGTGGCACCCGCCCGTTTACCCGCTGGCATGTGGGCTGCTTCCGCCAGTCCACTCGAGGCCATCGCTCGCTTTGGTTGCGGTGAGAAAAGTCCGCTGTGCGCCATTTCGCCAAGTCAGCATTGGCCCCACCCGTCAGTGGCTATGGTTGGGTCGGGTTGGGTGACAAAAGTTTTTCTGTTGCCTGTTTAATTTAAACCTTTTTCAAAATTGATTTAAATTCAAATTCAAGTCAGATTTAAATAATTTTTAAAATACAACTCCAAATAATGCATATGATATATGTTTTGGAATCAGAAAAATGTGAGGAATTCAAATATGCTATTCAAAATAATGTTTGCACACTTTAAATTTTCGAGATGATTAAAATTACAATAAAATGCCCTTTTTCTTAATTAAATCATATCTTTGGTTTTACAACTTCAAATTTAACAAATAATAGGTCTAAAATGATCAGCGCGACGAGCCCGTTCTATCTATGCAGTCCTTGATCTGAATTGCAGCATGCATCATGTCATTATTAAAATTCTAAGCTGTTTATGGCAATAAAACTTGACTAAACAAATAATGAAATACTTTATTCTTGTACCCCACACCTCACCCATGCCATGCTACCTTATTGCCATGCAAATTGTGCATCATTCATCATGGCATGATTGTTTGATTGTCGCATTTTAATTCATATGCTTGTGCACTCTATTTATGTTGGCCCTTGTTTGTTTGGTTCTTCTTCGAATAGACGCTGAGCAGGGGATATATCAGGAAACCCAGGAGCACTACCCAGACCCGTCCCTCGCTTCAACTGAGCTGCCAGGCAAGCACTACCACACGCTTGCATACATATAGTACCTATTGCCTCTATCTTATTCTTGCATCATTGAGTCGCGATTGCATTAAATTGAATCCCAAGTACTGCATAGCCTTTACTTTTAAACTCCACCGAAGCTTGTTCCTCCATCCCATGAGCCATTACTACAGGAGTTGTTTGAGCCATGCGGGTCGTAGAACAGCATGTGTAGGGTATGTGAGAGTCTAATGGATAATGAGTTACCTAAACAACTTAACCTGAGTAGTAATGGGATAACTAATGAAAGTGGCACCGGTGAGCAATATCTGCTATTTGGTTCTTCATGCTCACTTGTGTCCCGTAGGACCCCGAGTACTTGATTCCTGTTCCTTGACTATTCGCACTATCCACATCCGGGAGGCCTTATGGACCCCCCCTGAGCCAGAGCTTGATTCATTCTTATTTCTTGGGGCCACAAAGTAGTTTGGGGCTTTATTACTATCATGTACTTATGCCATGCTTTACTGCTTTATTTAAGATTGTGCGAGGAGCACCTGTACTATTTTGGATGCGGAGTGCTTTCGCGGTATCGATAAGCCCAGTCACACTTTTGGGTTCCCAGTCGTTTACAGCCATTGACGCAAACCTTGGGTCCATCTCGGAGCCGGCCAACTTCGTTGCGGGTAGCTTAATGGGGTGGCCCCCTGAAACATTTCTGAATCCTGTGATCGCTTCGTCATGAATGCCTCGTTGGGTTTTGATTTGGTTTTTCCGAGGTTGATCGAGTGTGTGTTGCTATTTGTGCACCCCTGCAGGGTAAATCTTTCTGAAAGCCGTGTCCGCGGTTATGGACGACTTGGAGCACAGTTTCTCGATCATAGACAAGTATAACTAAAGTACCGCTTTTAATTTGACTAAGTACCTGACTAGTAAATAGTGCAACACTCATGGAATGGTTAATAAAACTGCCAACGGATGGGGGGTTGTTCGTCCGCTTCCTCGTTGGTAAGCGAGGAGGAGGATGGATCTGTTAATATTACTGTTATAACTGTTGTTCTTAATTAACGGACATCCGTCTATCTTTGGTTAGGCGGATGGTTAGCGAGTATCTATAGAATTGTTAGGTATTATCTTTTGCTGCAATTGCGTCACCCCAGGTTGTGTCCCCTTTAGAGGCATAAAGACTTGCTGAGTACCCCTAGGGTCTCACACGATAAATTGTTTGATTCAGATGAACAGGTATACTCGCAAGATGGATACTGGGTGGAGGAGACGGACGATGTTGGCAACGATCACTCGGTGTAGAGATTCCGGGAACGGGGATCCGTGAGATCTGTGGGCGGGATGTGTTTATTTATGGGGCATCTTATGCCGATTTGCTTCTTATCCGTACTCGGATCTTGTTTTCCGCTTCCGCCTGATACTCTGATGTTTGATGTATGAGGAGATATCCTAAACTATTATATCTATCTAGGATTTTTGGATCTTGCCGTATGGCGTTGCAATTTTTCTATTTCTTTTAGATGGAATGGCTCTGAAGACTGTTGTATGTGGCTTGCATACATACTCATTTGTGTATGTAGTTGATCCCTTCGCCTGCCGATTACGCCGCTCGTTCTTGTCCCGATGTTTGGAAATGGTTAGGACGGCCGAAAGGTCTACCTGTGAGTGGCATTTGGCCTCACCGTACTATTTTAACCATTTCCGCTCATCCAGACTTGTAACTAAGAGCGTAATTCACCGAGGTAGTTACAATTGGTATTAGAGCCATCCCGCCCTTCAGGGTCTCAGCCAAATGGCCGTTGTCAGTCTAGCAAATATTTTTGGTAGTTATGTATACTAGGAAAGACAAAACGTGAGAGTAGGACTGCTTCCACTTTTCTTCTTACCCACCCACCCACCCTTTTTCTGGTAAGGAAGTGTAACGTTTTCAATCCTCTTCTAAAATTCAAAATAGGATTCACGTGTTCTGGGTTCCGTAGTACCATAGGTTGTGTGTATGTGTGCTTGTGTGTGTGTGTGTTTCCCTTGTCTATCTGTTGCATCCAACATGTTATCACTATCGTCCTTTTGGTTATCAACTGTTGGTACATTCCATACCGACAGGCTTTTGCAAACCGACGCGATCTATCTGATTCGTTGTATATCGACGCGATCTGTCTTACTCTTTGTTATCCGACGTTATCTTGTTTGGGGTGTTCGTTTCCGTAGTTACTAATCTTTAGGTTCATCTTAAAAAGAAGGTGTTGGGATATGTGTTTTACTTATTCATGTGCGGAGTAATGATTTGAGTGCGGGATGGAGTCGCGACCATACCACTACTTTTATCATTCGCTCTTGTACATTGAATTGGTAGAGTTACTAATCTTGATTCGTTAAGTGGTTTTGCGCATATAGTGGTATTTTAATGCCGAAATTTGCGGAAAAAATTTCTTTGTAGTTTGTTTACCACACTCCTTGTTCAGTCGTGTGCGATATGCTTAATATCTTCTAGGTGCTTTGAACTTTGTTGATATTTTAATATCATCTTAGTAAATTGTATCCTTAATCTTGGTTAATTCCATTTTGGTACTATTTTGGATTATTATTATTCTCCATTATGGTACTAACTTGTGTTTTATATCAATCACAGGATGGCACCACCACGCCGTTCTGAGGAGGACATACAACCTGAAATGGGGGCTGCGTTGGCAAGCATCGCCAATGCCTTGGCATAATGCAAACTGAGAACCAGCAGCGATTTGAAGAAAGTGTCAGGAGGAATGAGTTTGTTCCGCTACCTCCACCTCCCAAGCGAGGAGACATCAAAAGCTTCCTGAAGTTCAACCCACGCCAATTTGATGTGTCTAATCAACCACTTGATGCTGATGATTGGTTGCGTGAGATGTCAAGGTTACTGGTGACTGCTGATGTTCCTGAGCAAGAATGGGTAAAATGTGCCACTCACCTTCTGAAGGGAGATGCAGCTCTGTGGTGGGAGAATTACCTCAAGGCAAACTACACTGGTTTTCAGCCTACTTGGGAACAGTTCACTGGAGCTTTCAAAGAGCAATATCTATCAAAAATTGTCATGGAGAGGATGAAGGAAGTGTTTCTCAACCTCAAGCAGGGCAATGACAATGTCAATACCTACATCAGAAACTTCATGAACCTTTCTCGTTATGGCGGCGATGAGATCTCTGATGACAAGAAGAAGCAAAAGAGGTTCAGACAAGGGCTCAATGCATCGATTAAATATGCAATCACACATGCAAGGCCGGCGACTTTTCTGGAACTCCAACATACAGCTCTGCAGGAAGAAGCAAGTAGGCAAGTGTTTGAGGAGTCAAAGAAACACAACCGTGATGCAGCAAGCTCTTCAGCTATGTCAACTCCTTCTAAGTGTCGTGTCTGGGTTCCTAACACCCCACCGTCGCTCCCGGCTCCACCAAGACCTTCAAGCTACACAACAAGGCCACCAAACTTCCTCACTGCTGCTCCCAGGGGCTACAACCACAACTACCCTGGAGCGCCTGGCGGAGTCCCTGGCTACGTTGCGCCACGTCCACCTGGTGCTTGTTACACTTGTGGAAACACTGGGCATCAACACTGGAACTGTCCAATGAACAACAAAGCTCTTCCTCCACCACCTCCAAGACCTGCGGCAAGCTCTCCTATGGTTCGGGCACCACCACCTCGGGCTCTCAACATCAACACCAAGCCCGGGTCTACTGTTGCTCGTGCCAACTGTGTCAACGCCGCTCAAGCTGAGCATGCACCTAGAGTTGTGATGGGTATGCTTTCCGTTAACTCAGTCCCTGCACGAGTTTTGTTTGATTCTGGTGCATCGCATTCTTTTGTTTCTCACAAATTTGCAAATGAGAATGATTTGGCTATGGATCCTCTCCTTAAGCGGTTAATGGTCCTTTCTCCTGGAGCAACAATGGCAGCTTCTAAAATCAGCCATGGCAATCAAATTGAGATTGGTGGTTATTTGTTCCAAGCGTGCTTAATTATTCTGGGCAATTCTAACATTGATGTTATCTTGGGCATGGATTGGTTGACAGCAAATGAAGATGTGATTGATTGTGCTGAACGCTCGGTTTCTCTGAAAATTCCTGAAGGCCATATAGTCTATTCTCCAAGTCTGACTCCTGCTATTCAGCTTTTCTCTTTGGCGGCTCTGAATGATGATGCTATGGAAGCTATTCAGAGTGTTCCGGTGGTCTGTGAGTTCCCAGATGTCTTTCCCAAGAGTTGCTGTATGCCTCCGGATCGTGAGGCTGAGTTTGTGATTGAGCTTGAACCTGGTACCGCTCCTATCTCCAAGCGGCCTTATAAAATGGGTCCTGCTGAGTTGGCTGAACTCAAACGTCAGCTTGATGAACAAGAGAAGTTGGGGTTCATTCAGCACAGTACTTCTTGGGGTAGCCCAACCATCTTTGTGAAGAAGCGAGACAAGACTGATAGACTTTGTGTTGACTATCAAGCTCTCAATGCTAAAACCATCAAGAATAAATATCCCCTTCCGCGGATTAATGATCTATTCGATCAGCTAGCTGGAGCTGTGGTATTCTCTAAACTTGACTTGAGAAGTGGATATCATCAAATCAAGATTCGCAAGGAAGATGTTCCTAAAACAGCTTTCACCACCTGCTATGGCCTGTATGAGTACACGGTCATGTCTTTCGGTCTCACCAACGCACCTGCCACCTTCTCGAGGCTTATGAACTCGGTTTTCATGGAGTATCTTGATAAGTTCGTTAGGTCTATCCGATGACATCCTAGTCTATTCTAAGTCAAAGGAAGAACATGAAGAACACCTTCGGTGTGTCCTAAACAAGCTTTGTGAGAACCGCTTGTATGCAAAGTTCTCCAAATGTGAGTTTTGGCTCCCTCAAGTCACCTATCTTGGTCACGTCATCTCTGCCAAGGGCATTGCCGTCAACCCAGAAACTATAAATACAATTGTTGACTGGCTTCCTCCTGTAATGTCAAAGAAGTCCGGAGTTTCCTTGGTTTGGCTAGTTATCGCCGCCGCGCAAGTGTAACTTCTCGAAGATTGCGAAGCCTCTTACCGATCTCCTCAAGAAAGGCAAGAAATACCTTTGGACTCCTGCATGTCAAGCAAGCTTCAAAACACTCAAAGAGAAGCTCACTTCCACACCAGTTTTGATTCCTCCAGATACATCAAAGCCTTTCCAGATATTCTGTGACGCCTCATTGCAAGGATTGGGTGCGGTCCTTATGCAAGAAAAACAAGTTGTTGCTTATGCCTCTCGACAGTTGAAGACGCATGAGATCAACTATCCTACACATGACCTCGAGCTCGCAGCAGTTGTCTTTGCTTTGAAAGTATGGAGGCACTACTTGCTTGGCAACCGCTAGAAATCTTTTCTGATCACAAGAGTCTGAAGTATATCTTCACACAGCCTGATCTCAACCTTCGTCAGAGGAGGTGGATTGAAGCAATCAATGATTTCGATTTGACCATCAACTACACTCCAGGCAAAGCGAATGTCATGGCCGATGCTCTCAGCCGCAAAGCTTATGTCAGCAACCTCATGGTGGAAGAACAACAACCTCTCTTGTGCGAGGAATTCGCCACCAACCTTGAAATTGTGGATCAAGGGTATCTTCTGAACCTTCTGGCAACCCCTCTCTTGGAAGAAAAGGTTCGCTCCATTCAACTTGGTGATCTGTATACCAAAAAGATCATTTCCAACATTCAGCTTCCGAAGTATGAGTCCTTCCATGTCGATGACCAAGGCACTCTTTTCTTTGAACACCGGATGTTTGTTCCGAACTATCCGGGTTTGAGAGAGCAAGTTCTCAAGGAGGCGCATGATTCTGTTCTTTCTATCCACCCTAGCAGCACTAAGATGTACATGGACTTGAAAACACAGTATTGGTGGCCTGGTTTGAAACGATATTGTGCCAAGTATGTCTCGGAGTGTGATGTCTGCCGCAGAGTTAAAGCTGTCCATCAGAAACCTTCTGGTCT
This sequence comes from Avena insularis, assembly GCA_023614405.1. Lineage (NCBI taxonomy): Eukaryota > Viridiplantae > Streptophyta > Magnoliopsida > Poales > Poaceae > Avena > Avena insularis. The sequence continues at coordinate 541,028,451 of CM042692.1, forward strand.
TCTACAGCCATTGAAACCTCCGGAATGGAAATGGGAGAAAGTAGAGATGGACTTCATCACTGGTTTTCCAAGGTCGCAGAAGGGCAACAATGCAATCTTTGTTGTCATTGACAAGCTTTCTAAAGTGGCTCACTTCTTTCCCGTCAAGGAAACAATTTCTGCAATTCGCCATTGAGCTCTATATCAAGTAATTGTCTCTCCAGTATGGAGTTCCTCTTGAGATCAGTTCAGACCGTGGAAGCATCTTCACTTCCAAGTTCTGGGGAAGTTTCCAAAATGCTTTGGGAACAAAATTGAACTTCAGCACAGCTTACCACCCTCAGTCGCAAGGACAAGTTGAAAGGATCAATCAGATTCTGGAAGATATGCTCCGTGCTTGCGTCATCTCTTTCGGCATGAAGTGGGAAGAATGTCTTCCTTATGCTTAATTCTCTTACAACAACAGCTTCCAGAAAAGTCTAAAGATGGCACCATTTGAGGCTCTCTATGGTCGCAAATGCAGAACTCCGATTGGTTGGTCGGGCGCAGGAGAAAGAATGTTGTTTGGCCCCGACATTGTAACTCAAGCGGAGGAGAAGGTTCACATCATTCTTGAAAATCTGAAGATTGCTCAAAGTCGCCAGAAGAGCAATTATGACAGAAAGCACACGGACATGGAGTATGTCCCGGGTGATCTCGTTTACCTTCGTGTCACTCCCATGAGAGGCACGCACCGCTTTGGTAACAAAGGAAAGCTGGCTCCTAGATACATCGGTCCATTCAAAATCCGTGGAAGAAGAGGAGAAGTTGCTTATGCTCTTGAGCTTCCTGAAAAACTCAAGGTCCATGATGTTTTCCACATCTCTCAACTCAAGAAGTGCTTCAAGGATCCCGGCAGGACCGTGGACCATGAGCTTATCAATCTCCAAGAAGACCTGTCTTATCAAGAACACCCCACAAAAATCCTTGAAGTCGCAGAAAGAAGGACTCGCAACAAGTCCATCAAGTTCTGCAAGGTGCAGCGGTCGCACCATTCTGTTGATGAAGCCACTTGGGAACGTGAAGATGAACTCCGTGTCAAGTATCCTACCCTCTTCGTGTCTTCTTCTTCTTCCTAGAATCTCGGGGCGAGATTCCTGTTTAGTGGGGGAGAGTTGTAGCATCCCAATTGTCTAACAATGGTAATGCTACATGGTTTAATAATATAATGGCTACTTCCTACATATAATTGTTGCATCATAAGTATATCATGCTCATGTCATCATGCCACCTTGCATTTGAGCATCATATAAAACCCTTTTGAGTTGGTTCTTCTCTCATATGCATTATTAATTGTATATTGCCTCTTGATATTGTATTTGGTTATTGATATATTGTTTAATGCCCAAGTTGAGTTGGGGGCATATCTTTTATTCAACTCCACCACCTTTCTTTTCACCACCTTATAATTCCACCATCCCATTATCCATGAGCTTGTATTCTATTTTCTTTTGGTATTTAATCTAGCTCATGGGAGATAGGATGGATCTACTTCTATAAATTCTTTTGTTTGGCTTTATTCCACTTCTTGGAAATGCATAAGTATAATGCCATATTATTATTGTTTTCACAAAATCAATCATGGCATTTATTATTTTTGCATGGGCCATGCAACCATCATCACCACTTTTCTCCCACTTGTTTTTCCTTTGTTTTAGTGGTTCTTCTTGGTGGAATCATCGACATCATCTACCCACCATACCCCTTCTCTCATCAACATCTTTATTTTATTTATCTCCATTCATGATTTATATGAGGGATTCTTCCCATACATCTTTCTTTCTCTTTTTCTTGTTTATTCCTCCCCTCACCTCTCTATCATGCTGGCCCACCTAGCCACCCTTCCTCCCTGGTCCCACCTCAGCTCACCACCAACCCCAGCCCTAAACAAAACCCTAACCGAGCCCATGCCTAAACCTAGCACCTAATCGAGCTCTACCCTCTCTCTCTCCCTCTCTTCTCTCTCCCTGCCATGAGGGCCCCCCCTCTAGCCCGAGCCTCTCTCCTGCCTGCCCTCCCCCCCTCAGCAGACCCCACCGGCAGTCCCTCACCACCCCTGCGAGCACGTGAGGGAGGTGGCCAAAAAGGTGCCCGAGGCCACCTTTACACCACCATCGCCCCTCTTCCCTCTCCCTCGTTTTCCTCCTTCTTCACGGCTCCCCCGCCTCTCCCAGATCCACCCCAAGCCCTGCCGCGCCTCCCCTCTCTCTCCACCGTCGCCAGATCTCGCCGCCAGTCACCGACGTCTACCCCTGCGTCTCGTCGCTCCGGCCGGCGTGCGCGTCGTGGAGGTGGCCTGGAAGACCAAGGGAACCTCTCTGCTTCGCCCTGGACGCGTCATCGTGGAGGAGGAGCACCAGCACCGCCAGTACGTCGACGCCCTGCTGAAACCCTAGTCTCCCGGCTCGCCAGCCTCATCAACGATCCGTTGCGCCTCCGGTCGTACCACCACCACCGACCACTCCGCGGTGAGTCCCTCTCCCTCCTAGACAACATCCTCTTCTCCGTAAAGCCACGCTGCGCGTAGCTGCTCCTGCATAACACCCTCCCTAGCCCAACAGGCCACCGTCGTGCTGGATCCCGATTCGATCCCCGGCGCGGTGCCGCGTCTGAGATAGACGCGTAGAAGAAAAACAGTGCGGGGTGCTCTTTTGCCGATACCCCCTGCCTTTTCAAGCGCGCTCAGCGGTCCAGCCGGTCCCACATCATCCGCGGTGGTGTTTTTACAAAAAGACACCCGAAAACCTTGCCCTCAACCCGCGGTCCCTCGCGTGCAGCGTGGCACCGCCATTTACCGGGCATGTGGGCCTGTTTCGCCAGTCCACTGATCGATCATGCTCGCTGGTTGCGGTGAGAAAAGTTTGCTGCGCGCCGTTTCGCCAAGTCAGCATTGGCCCCACCTGTCAGTGGCTATGGCTGGGTCGGGCTGGGTGACAAAAGCTTTTCCTGTTGCCTGTTTAATTTAAACCTTTTTCAAAATTGATTTAAATTCAAATTCAAGTCAGATTTAAATAATTTTTAAAATACAACTCCAAATAATGCATATGATATATGTTTGGAATCAGAAAAATGTGAGGAATTCAAATATGCTATTCAAAATAATGTTTGCACACTTTAAATTTTCGAGATGATTAAAATTACAATAAAATGCCCTTTTTCTTAATTAAATCATATCTTTGGTTTTACAACTCCAAATTTAACAAATAATAGGTCTAAAATGATCAGCGCGATGATCCCGTTCTATCTATGCAGTCCTTGATCATAATTGCAGCATGCATCATGTCATTATTAAAATTCTGAACTGTTTATGGCAATAAAACTTGACTAAACAAATAATGAAATACTTTATTCTTGTACCCCACACCTCACCCATGCCATGCTACCTTATTGCCATGCAAATTGTGCATCATTCATCATGGCATGATTGTTTGCTTGTCGCATTTTAATTCATATGCTTGTGCATTCTATTTATGTTGGCCCTTGTTTGTTTGGTTCTTCTTCGAATAGACGCTGAGCAGGGAATATATCAGAAAACCCAAGAGCACTACCCAGACCCGTCCCTCGCTTCAACTGAGCTGCCAGGCAAGCACTACCACATGCTTGCATACATATAGTACCTATTGCCTCTATCTTATTCTTGCATCATTGAGTCGCGATTGCATTAAATTGAATCCCAAGTACTGCATAGCATTTACTTTTAAACTCCACCGAAGCTTGTTCCTCCATCCCATGAGCCATTACTACAGGAGCTGTTTGAGCCATGCGGGTCGTAGAACAGCATGTGTAGGGTATGTGAGAGTCTAATGGATAATGAGGTACCTAAACAACTTAACCTGAGTAGTAATGGGATAACTAATGAAAGTGGCACCGGTGAGCAATATCTGCTATTTGGTTCTTCATGCTCACTTGTGTCCCATAGGACCCCGAGTACTTGATTCCTGTTCCTTGACTATTCGCACTATCCACATCCGGGAGGCCTTATGGACCCCCCTGAGCCAGAGCTTGATTCATTCTTATTTCTTGGGGCCACAAAGTAGTTTGGGGCTTTATTACTATCCTGTACTTATGCCATGCTTTACTGCTTTATTTAAGATTGTGCGAGGAGCACCTGTACTATTTTGGATGCGGAGTGTTTTCGCGGTATCGACAAGCCTAGTCACACTTTCGGGTTCCCAGTCGTTTACAGCCATTGATGCAAACCTTGGGTCCGTCTCGGAGCCGGCCAACTTCGTTGCGGGTAGCTTAATGGGGTGGCCCCCTGAAACATTTCTGAATCCTGTGATCGCTTTGTCATGAATGCCTCGTTGGGTTTTGATTTGGTTTTTCCGAGGTTGATCGAGTGTGTGTTGCTATTTGTGCACCCCTACAGGGTAAATCTTTCTGAAAGCCGTGTCCGCGGTTATGAACGACTTGGAGCAGCCGATCATAGACAAGTATAACTAAAGTACCGCTTTTAATTTGACTAAGTACCTGACTAGTAAATAGTGCAACACTCATGGAATGGTTAATAAAACTGCCAACGGATGGGGGGTTGTTCGTCCGCTTCCTCGTTGGTAAGCGAGGAGGAGGATGGATCTGTTAATATTACTGTTATAACTGTTGTTCTTAATTAACAGACATCCGTCTATCTTTGGTTAGGCGGATTTAGCGAGTATCTATAGAATTGTTAGGTATTATCTTTTGCTGCAATTACGTCACCCCAGGTTGTGTCCCCTTTAGAGGCATAAAGACTTGCTGAGTACCCCTAGGGTCTCACACAATAAATTGTTTGATTAAGATGAACAGGTATACTCGCAAGATGGATACTGGGTGGAGGAGACGGACGATGTTGGCAACGATCACTCGGTGTAGAGATTCCGGAAACGGGGATCCGTGAGATCTGTGGGCGGGATGTGTTTATTTATGGGACATCTTATGCCAATTTGCTTCTTATCCGTACTCGGATCTTGTTTTCTGCTTCCGCCTGATACTCTGATGTTTGATGTATGAGAAGATATCCTAAACTATTATATCTATCTAGGATATTTGGATCTTGCCGTATGGCGTTGCAATATTTCTATTTCTTTTAGATGGAATGGCTCTGAAGACTGTTGTATTTGGCTTGCATACATACTCATTTGTGTATGTAGTTGATCCCTTCGCCTGCCAATTACGCCGCTCGTTCTTGTCCCGATGTTTGGAAATGGTTAGGATGGCCGAAAGGTCTACCTGTGAGTGGTATTTGGCCCCACCGTACTATTTTAACCATCTCCGCTCATCCAGGCTTATAACTAAGAGCATAATTCACCGAGGTAGTTACAATACTCCAGTCTTGTGCAGCTAGCAGAGGTGTATTAGGATCGTGCACCGCCCAGTAGGAAAGACTTATTCTGGAGGGGATCTAAGGAATGCGGGTGAGATACTGAGATGACACCCCCTCCTGTCAAGAGAAATGACGAAAGAAAATTTCAAGGATCAAAACAGGTGCAAGAATGCCGGATTCCGTCGAGAAAACTAGCCGAGTAGCAGACTAGTGCATCGCTTCGTGGAGGTGCTGGCAGCAGGATTTGATTGGTCCATCTTTGTTGTTCTGGTTTGCAGGAATATTGGCGACTAGGGTGGTGTATCTGCAAAAGCACCGCAAGGCTTCGAACATTGTCGACTAAAAAGTAGACAGACTGAAATAGCTCTAGATCAATTGCTGGATGCATTTCACTAGAACGCTACGAACTGCACAGTTTTCGAAGGTTTTCTCTATCGCTCCATGGTAAGTATATGCTATTTTGAGAGCTTCCATGCACAAAATCCATGGTTATACATCAACGTAACCGATCTCCGTTGCTCCATTATAGCCTGGTTCAGACAAGAAAAAAACAGATCAGCTTTTTTAAAAGAAAATGCACTAACGAAACAATAGACATCTCACAAGGTACAACAGAACAACATGCAGCTTCCTGACAAAAACTTCAAATTGGTTATATTGTTCTAGCTGAAACTACTTCAGATTCTTGTATTTCAGATTTGATAGCGACTGAGCTGTTGTATTTAACACAAATTAAAGAAGCATCGCCTGCTGTCTGAGGTTGGTTTTACATAAAGTCCACAGAAAGAAAGAGATTGCAACAAGGAAAGAGAGAAAGGGGACGATATGAAAGGCGACAGGGTCTTATTCGCATATGCGCCATTGTGAATTTATGGTCCAGATTGCCCTGGAATCTGACTAGAACACAAATGGCTAGTAGCAGTAGATACTCGCTCATTTCAAAGTCATATGTTGCTAGAATTTCCTTGGACACATCAAACAAATCTATATTCAATAAAACTGAAGCTCAACAGACCGAGGCTGACAAAAGTTGAAGGGGCTCACCTTAACTAGCAGTGTCAGGAAGGTAAACCCGGTGGAAATTGCTCATCTTCAACCTCTTCCTACAAGTGGGACACTTGTTTTGGGCCTGGATGGCTTGCTTGATGCATTTCGTGCAGAAGATATGGCCGCAAATTGTTGCAGCAGGTTCATCCATATTGTCCCAGCACACCAGGCAGATAAAGATGGGCTCCTTTGGAGTCGCCTTCACCAAGAACGGAAACATGCAGTCAGAATTTAGCACAAATCACAAGGCAACATGCTAGTAGGAGGATGCAAGGATTGAATGTAGAGAGTAGATTTTTCAGGTGGAAATATCCTCTACCATAAGGAATGCCATAAACATGTTAGTACATGGCACCTACATAACGAAGGGAATGCCATAAACATGTTCAGAATTGCGAAATAGGCAATGCCAACCAAGAATCGTAAGTGTTCTTCTATGAAGTATCTATATGAGACCATCGCAGAACTGCAAGTATGAGTGTTCTCTATGACTTGAAAAGACAAGAAAAATGTGTTCAATTTGACCTGATATTCTTACCTCCTTAGTCTACTGAAAGGACAACATAATCCAAACCTCTATAGGATGGACAAAGTATATTGGCTGCTATTTTACGCAGGAGGACAAAGTAGAGAAACAACTAATAAGTTGAACAGTAATGAAACTGGACCTGATGGCTAAGACAGTTAACTCCCTTCAAAGTTCTAAAATCAAATACCTGCAAGCTAGAACCTTCTGCTGCTTCCCGAGAGATATCTGGTACAGCTGCAACTCTCCGACGTTTGTAGCCTGTGTTATGAGAAAGGACTCTCGCATTATCATCAACAAACACTCTTGACTGAATAAATAATGCAGAAGATATAGAAGCTTAAATGATAGGGAAAAAGCATACTCCCTCCGTCCGAAAATAAGTGACTTGGATTTGTCTAGATTCGCACGTATTCCGATTACATGCGAATCTAGACAAATCCAAGTCACTTATTTTCGGATGGAGGGAGTAGTCAAATATCACATTGACGAACATAGTTACACCTTCTGTTGTGGTTTACAGAGTTAGCATCAACATAAATATATATGTATCACCTTATAACAAGAAATTATAATCTAGGAAATTAGCAAAAAAAAAGTAACAAGTTCAACTTTCAGCGAAGCTTAAATGTCTGCTACCACTAGAGAGTCGGTCCTCTTAGCAGAAAGACATAGGTAATGTCTGGTGAATCAAGTAGATTGATTTGGAAAGCATATCTCCCTTAGGAGGCGCACGCAATGCATACATATGCAGCCGTATCGGTTACGGTTACACGTAAAAAGTTGTCTGCTGCCACTAAGAGGTCGTTTGGTATCCATCATTTGGGCCTGGAATCCTGGAATTCATTTTGCAATTTCATCCCTATGTTGTTTGGTTGGCACGGAATTGGGCTGTCATTTCATTTGGCAAATCCATCAAAATATCCTCATGTTTAAACCCAATTCCTATCTTAGACCCGTCATTTGCAAATTGCAGTGGCAACCAAACACGTGGGTGTTTTTGGAATCATAATATAAATGAAATGAATCCATGTATTCATAATACCTGGGTGCCAAACGACCTCTAAGAGTCAGTCATCTTAGCAGCATAATATATGTATTCCCCCAGAATAATGTCTGTTATATATGAATTGGACAGTTCCACAAGAATCTAGTAACTTATTAAGGCATATCATAATAGACTGATGAAAAAATTACCAACTAATTTCTATAATCTATAAGCCAAAACAATTTCATGGAATTAGATGTATGTAGTAGTAACCAACTAACCTTGACGGGGAGCATGGATCTGTTCATCAACAACTGGCACAGCTGGTCTCCTGGTTCTTCGACTCCTCCTCTGCAATATTCAAGATGATTTAGTATAAATGCCAGAAATGCTACTCCCTCCGTCTAGAATTAAGTGACTTGGATTTGTCTACGCATGCATCTAGACACATTTTAGTGTGTAAATACATGCGAATCTAGAAAAATGCAAATCACTTTTATTTCCGGACGGAGGGAGCACATCATTTTATTGTTATGACCAACTTATAATACTCTTCCTTAATGTGAAAAGTTGGTGCGCCTCAAAAGCCTAAGTAAATAACCTATTAAAAAGTGCATACATATATATACATACAATGGTTCTTAAACATCACTATGGCCTAATGGCATGAGATCAGTTACACACAATAACATGCCCTTGGAATGTTAACCAACGTACCGGAGCAGAAACTTCTGAAGCTGGTACACCATGCACTTCATCATCCACTTCAATGGGTGAGATGCGCAAGCCAGCATGAGAGGCTGATACTCCGGGCGCTTCTGGCGCTAGGGAGCTTACGACCTGGTTGATAACTGACTCATCTTCTGATTGCCTTCTTAAGGCAAGTGGTGCACTGCTACCAATACCCATACTTCCCTTCGGCTCCGGTCAACCTCAGACCGAAAGATATATGATTCAACAGTTACCTACTTTTAAGACAACTTGCATCTGTCAAGTTTCAACTGTCAACAAGCACTTGGATCAAAATTTCACCTCAGTAAAGATCAAACATGCAAAATACGACTACTCGTTCATGATGATTTGAAGTGAACGAAAAAAACCATTTAATACTGAACCGGAATCGCAAACAGTAACAAACTTGACCTAACAACTTGCTGATTCCCACAACCAGGAGCACATGTATTCGATATGATTTTCATAATTTTTGTTCGAAATGCATATGATTACTCCTTGTAGCAAAGATATGTTCTGAAACTCCCGTACATTTAGGCATGCGGATGTGTCTATAACATATTGGTTGTATTTCTGTCCACTTGGATATATCTATTGTGTTGTTGAAGTGCACATAGATCTAATTGTGTGTTCTGTAATACTCAATGGTTATCATGTTTGAGCTATATAAATGCAAGTATTATAAGGTTAATATCAAAACTGATGGGAAATTTTGGGTTCCTAAACCGTTTTACCGTCACTTGAACTCCAAATTGCAGTCAAATTGTACAATCACTCATGATTCTATTCACATGCTTACATATGTCCATTCCTTTTCACTTGTCACCAATTCTCATTGTTTTCTTGACCAACCCAAGGAAAGAAATCTGATTCTAAGCAACAATAGGCACCAACAAGATGGATAAATCCCTAAATTGTAGAAAAAACTATGCTAGAATTTATAAACAGGTAAGGAGATACAAAAAAGGTCATGGTATATGAATTTGGGTTTAGCAGGTTATGTTTGTTCATATACTATATGTTGGTCGACAATTCTATCCATCATTCCTTTTTGTTTGTTCAACTTGGCGCAGAGACAAGCCTCCCTCAAGGGATAAACTGGAAACAGTTTAAAAGAACTTCGAGAGCATTCCTCTTAAATTTTTTCATGTTGAGAATGGCCATGTCAGCTTTCTGTCCTTTGACAAAGTTACACTTCCTAGTTTGCCCTGATAGGTACCAGCAGGAATCATCATTAGTTTTCGCATGTTCTGATCCTGTGAGCTACTAGCTCAGTCTCCAGGGATGTATACATCTGCTCTGCTTGTAGTGAACTAATGACTGACATCCGAAATAGGCTGGACAATTTTCCTTACTCCTTAGCACATGACTTGGTCGCCTCATGGGCTGAAGCCCTGAACTAGTAGGAGTAGTCGACTAAGATTGTTTAGAGCTCAGGCCATTTCTTTTTAGCTTATGCTTATAGAGAAGCCAGCTTGTGGATTCCGGTGAGGATAAGCTCCGGGAGGGAGAAGCTCTGAGAAGTTGGTTTGCCTATTCTTTTCAGCTTATGCATTTTGAGTTGATTATCTATGTTTGGCTGTGCGAAGTCTATACTACCATTACTGATTTCGACGGGACTCAACTGGGCTATGTACACTGATCTGATGATATTTATCTTCTGTCGCCTTCAATTGACATGGAGATTAACTAACAAGCACTGAGAATGGATAAAGAGCTAACTAGCAATTCCTTTGCTGCATGTTAAACATCCTTGCAGCTAATTTTCAAACAATTTTCCTGAACTTACAAAAAAAATACTTGCTGCATGTTCTGGCATGCGAAGCAGCAAATTTTCATTCAGGGGAGAAGTATAATCTTCAAATAAGAATGTATACCAAGGAAACAAAATGAATAGGTAAAACCCAGAAATAGCATGTCACAACATTTAGCACAAGACATAATTAAACCTTGAAAAACAAAAGGCATTAATTGGTGATTATACAATCCATCGGGCAATAAGTAACGGCATGTTAACTAAACGTCACTGTAACAGGTAAAACTAGGCAAATTAATTTAGACTCTTAATTGAAGAGCAGTACTAGTACACCTGTCAAGTTTAGAAGCGCAGGTGGTGAAATCAGATGAAACAAATCAATTCTTATAACAGAGTTACTTTTTAATACAAGCACAAATGGCATTAATTAAAAGGATGATGAGCATAACTAAACTTGAAGCGTCAAAATCGTTACGGTTACACAACAGGATCTGACTCCACATATATAACAGGTAAATATGTACCAATCCATCCATGTGATCATTAACAGGTAAATAGCCAAGCGTGAACCTAATCCAGTGTAGAAGATTAGCGGGCAAGGCGAAATACTTGACGAGGCAATTCAGATCGGAGCAATACCTGATAAGGCAATGCTCATCTGCGGGCCTTCGACGCCGCCGAGATGGGACCTGCGTGTGACGAGGCGACGGTGCTCTGCGCGGACCCAATGGATTGACGCGGCGGCGGGCCGGAGCTGCAGGTCGATAGGCGGGATGGAGGTCGGAAGCGGGCTTGGCTCGAAGCTGGAGTCGTCGGCCAGCTGGAGAGGCGAGCGGCGGAGGAGGTCCGTCGGAGGCGGCGGTTTCGCTCGATGGGAGTGGCGGCGCACGGGTGGAACGATGGGGGATTTTTTTAAATCTCAAGTCAAAACCCGTACTTCATAGAAAACAAGTCAAACCAGAGCTGCCCTATACATACGAAGCAAATAATCCGTCTTTCCAAATTAGAAGGCATATTAGGCTCGGTCAAAGTTAATATTTATAAAATTTGACCAACTATAATTATAAACATACTAGCTTTTTTAAGACCTTTCACAATAGGTGTTTTTTAGCGTTGTATCCTAGATATTTGTTTATGTGGCATGATCTTTACTATTAAAAGAGAGTTGGTGATCGTATGTCGCATCAAACATCTGAGAGATCATAGCCCTAAAATCTCGGTCGCTAAACATCGGACACACCCGGACCGTCTGATCGACTCTCATCCACCAGGCCGCCCGTCTTCGTCGTTTCTTTTGCCTCATCTATTTCCGTATGAAAAATTCCTCTGGCCTTAGGTTCCTCACCCCTCGATTTTCCCCGCCGCCGACGCCGCTGATTCTCCCCGGAAATGAAGACGCGCGTGATCCAGGTGAATACGAAGATGACGGCGGCAGGTAGATTTCCCGAAAAGACAAGGGGGCCAGGTGTGCGGTGGTGGCGCTGGTCGTGGAGGCTAAACTCACGCCGCCGTTATCCCGTTACTGCATCGCCAGCTCCCTCGTCGGATGAGCCGATTACGCCCTTCTTCTCCTACTGGGATCTCTGGCGTCACCCGGCCCCGATCCCCAGCCTCCTCCTCAGATTTTCCCTCAAGCTCACAACCGCCGTCCACGTTAGATCCGACCCGCCCTCCTCCTGGCGGCTCTCACCCGCAGAGCAAGGGCGCGTGATCCATTTCCTGACACCTAGGGAGACATAGTTAGTTTTCGTTGGGCGTCTCAATTCGACTGAGATAAGACATGGCTCTCACCTTCCTAGACGTCTTTTCTGGTCATGATAGTTTCATTAACTGTCCTTTTTTCTCCAGAATTTGGACACCTTAGTATATGATGTTCGCATGCTGTAATCTTAACTGTCCTTTTTTATGCAGAATTTGGACACCTTAGTATATGTTGTTCGCATGCTATAGGCTCCAGTATTGAACTTCCATTGAGGACTTAATCCAAGGTAGACGGACATGTCTAGCTTTCAAAAGACACTATTTGTGCCCAGTTGATTATCTGCCACATGTGCACTTCGGTTTCCATGTTTAGAATATTTATTAAGAGGTGAATTTTTTCTTAACAACCTGTTAGGTAGAAATTTCATAGAGGAGCACCTATTGCTAAGGCATGGCTGGTCTGTCCTTTTGTAGGGTTTGAATCCAACTTAGTCATAGTTGGAGTTCAGAACATATTGTCTTCAGATGGTGTATTAGTTGGCAGGTTGACAACTATGCAATATTTATGCTTATGATCAATTCTGCTGCAGTGCGGGTGAATTGTATACACCGAGTCTGAAAGTTCTGATATTTTTTACTTTATCACACTACCTGCACCAGTTTTATATTAGCAAGTAATGATTGTACATGCATCTTCCATACTTTCTTGCTTCATAGCAATGACTTGGCATCCCTTGGCACAGAGATGTACATATTTTCAGAAAGTTTTGGTCCTGAGAATCGGTCTCTTACGTTGTGTGCTATTGCAGTTTCACCAAATGAGATAACATGCAATAGAGTATTGATTTATCAACATCTCACTACTAATAAGATTGGGTTGTTTTTTGGTAAGCACTCCTTTTTTTATTTGTTCTCGTCACCGCGGTTAGATGCTTTAGGTGAATGGAATTTGAAGAGTTGGATAATTACCATTGGCCGAGCCATCAAGTCATAACATTCGCATGCTAGACCAAGAAGGAATGATTGTTGATGGGTATCTTATAAATCTATTCGGGTTTTTTGTAGGGATGCGAGTTATTTCAAAATTGTGTGAGGATGAAATGAGCAGTTCCAATCTCCTTGATATGATGGTGAGAGGCAATGAGCCAAACAGAGGTGACCAGATGGCTTGAGCCTGTTCTGATGCACATATATGGTTGCTGAATCTCACCGGATTACCATTTTCCAGGTGAGGATTCAATAAATAATTGGCTGTATACTTGTAATATTGGCCATACATTTTACCTCCCCACTTAAATTTATTGATTTGTTTTCATATAGCGAAACAGGGAATCATGTGCATATGGAGGTAATCTTATATCGCCATGATTAGAGATGGAATTTACTTGTGTTTGGACTACCTTTTTTATGTGCAGTGTACCATTCTTCTGTGAAATTATACATCTACTATATTTTCACAGTAAACTCATAACCCTCTCATGTTTGAGGCCAGGTCTTGCTTTTTGAGATATTAATTAAATTTAAATCCAGATATTTCTATGTAACATGGTTCGGAACATACATCAATTACGAAGATGGAAATTGCACTCCCCTCATTATTCAAGACTACCTCACAGAAGTTGCAACCAAATATGAGTTTAACTTGTGAACTGCACAATGGATGAGAGGGATTTCTCAGACATACTCGGTATACAATTCTGAGAAATCTTTTGCATGGAGTTCTAGATGCAACAAATGCATAGATTGAGAGTAGCTTTCTCAACATAGGTTTAGACCATGCTAGGGTGCATACTATGTTTATTTTCCAACATATCTACCGGCCATTAAGTAGTTGAAGCACATATATGAGCGCCTCAATTGTGATGTAATTCACAAGGTTGATTTCGTAGTAGTTCAAAACATGTATGTTGTATAGGTAACATGCTATGTCTCCTTCGATTGAAACAATTGATTTGGTGTTTTTTCATCAATAAATAGTAGTGGCGCGGTCTCCGGCGGGCGGAGGTGGCGGCGGGGTGTGCAGCATGGTCAGGCGCTTCGGGGCTCTACCGGCCGGATGCGGTCCGATTTGGATCCGTTCGGCCTGGCAACTCGCCGATGCAGGGAGGTCGGGGCGGCATCCCTGGGGACACGGAGGCGATGGGAGGGAGGCCAGGAAGTACCTCGAGACGGTGGTCGCGTGGAGGCCGAGGGGTGTGGGCCTCGTGCCCAGTCCCATCGGTGTCCTGGTGGCTATGGAGGGCCAGCATGTGTGGCAGAATGGTTGGGGCACGGCGGACCAGGCCGACATATGCAGGTCCATGGAAGAGGTGTGCCATGGCGCAAGGACGCGACGTGGCGGCGCCGCTTCTTGGTGGACGGGACGCTGGCTCTGGCGTCCCGTGGACGGTGGTGTCTGAACATGAGGTGTTGCTCTGCTCCGCGTGTAGGCCGGAGCGGCGGCTCCAAGTCGAGGTGGTGTTGATGCTCTGCCCTGGCCGTGCGGGCGGCAAGGCATGGTTGCATTGGCGTGGGTGTTGCCTCTTGCCGATGGTTGTGCTCGCGGGACGGCATGGGTTGTTTCCTTGACGGTCCAGTGGAGGTGGTTTCGGGGTCTCTGGGTGAAAGTCTTTCCCGATTTTGGTCGGTGCCGACATGAGCGACGCTCAAGGGTGCCGTTTTTCCCCTTGGGGGCGATGTCGAGGAGTCCCAACACCCCTCCGTCCATCATTCTAGGGTGAAAACCCAAATCTGGCTCCGCTATATTGGATGACGACGGTGTCCTTTGGACGTCGTAACCTCCTTGGAGGCGTCATTTCCGGAGTGCTGTGAGCCATTCTTGGGGTTGCTGGTGCTATGGTAGAGTTGACATTTTCGGGGCATGTCGGCATGCGAGTGCCGCTGGCATGTTCTCTACAGCTTGCCTCTCGCCATGAAGCTTGATAGGCCTAGCTGTTCTCCTTCGGCTCTGCCTTCCTCTCCGGGGACGTGGACCAGGTTTTCGTAGTGCTCGCCGTTGCCATTGTGCTGGTGTCGTGGTAGTTTCGCCATGTGTGCAGTTTCACCTGTTTTTCCCGAAAAAACAGGCCATGTTGGTTTTTCTCGTCTGGTTTCCCTTATAAACCGGACGCGTGTCTTTTTATCGGTTTTTGGCCAATTTCCCTTCAAACTGGCCATTTCTCTCCTTTTAATAGTAAAGGAAGAGCTCCTGCTGGTTGCTCTAAAAAATAGTAGTTTAACTATTACATGTTGCATTCATTTTTCTATGTAGCTGTTTCATGTGACTAATGATTGTTCATGACTCACTTATCAATTGATATATGAAGAATGTGCCAATAAACTCATGATATTGCATAGTTAGTTTGTTATCTCACCAATCACCATTGCCTGAGGAAATTAGTGCAGACTAACGGGAAGTTCTCCTAGAGACCGGTGCATCATATACAACTTTCTATTAGCTAACCATTTCATGATATAGGAAGAGGAAGCAAGTTGAGTATGATTTCTTGCCCAAAATCGCTGGCTATATACAACATTATGGTTCTCTGGTACATTATTCAAGGTGAGTGCATTTTTAAATTGGATGGTTCTGGCATTCAGTTCAAGGTACAATTTTCCGTGTCGTACTTTTAGACTTTTTTGTCTTCTATATTCAGCCTGGTCTAATAAAAGATCAGATAAAAGGATTGCCCTGTGAAGGAATACACAGTTCCATGAGCTTGTACTTCTCCAACACATCTCATAGGAAACTTTTCCAACTACTGCGTTAAGGGTACTTAAATTAACAATTTGAATATGCTTGTGAGATTGCACATTATGCTGATTACATATCGGTGTGCCTACAATTAATTTACAGCCATCCTTCTCCATAACCAAAGATTCATATTATGTTGTTTTTCATTTCTACACTGTTGTGCTTTTCTCAGCATTGAACATGAATACTAAGAACAGAATCATAAAGAATGCTACCGAAGTGTGCTTGCCCTTGGTGATGATTCTAGAGTTGATGTTTTCTTTCTGAATTAGCAAGAAAGGTATGGCAACAAAACCATTTAAGGATGATTTTACATTTGTTTTCCTGTATTAGAACACCATTTTGTACTATATGCACACCGAATATATACCTTCCACTATGCAGTCCCCTACACTTATTTACTCTTCACTTTGCTGTCTGTAGTCCCGGTCTCCCGGAGTTGGAAAATAGATGTCTTTTATTGCTCTTTCCACTGATTGGCCACACTTCTTAAGCCCAAAATATATGGTATTTTTAGAGTTTTATACTTATCTTAGTGTCTGCAAACTTATGAATAGTTCACTCGTTTTTATTTTACTTCAGAATTTCCTCACCATGTTAGCATTTTTTCTTTTTTATTTATAATGCTTTGTATCAGGATATTACTTGTAGGTCACAAGTGTTACCAGTATACTTGACCTTGTCACTACTTTTTTTGGTTGATAAAACAGGAAAATTCTTGTTAGATGAAAGCATCACTTCTTGTGTCATCTTCTTTTGTTAATAATATTTTGGTAATGTACGTATGTTTCCTGATGCAATTTATTTACCCTTTTTTCATGAATTTCTGTCGCCGGTAGGTATACTCTATTCAAGTGTTGAGATAGAGAAAGCAAAAATGAGGGCATGAGAGAATATGAAAAAAAACAGCAGCTGCTGCAATCTAAAAGCTCTTGTAACCTTGTTTCATTTCGTCTGAATTTCTCAGTTATATTCTTCCTCGTGCACACATCTATTTTGAGGCTCCAAGCTAATAAGGAGTATTGCACTGTTAATCATTCCACTGAATGAAGCTGGATAAACATAGAGAACCCATTGATCTGGTAAAGTTGATCAAAGGCCCACACACAACAACAAAGTGACCGATTCATAAAAAAACAAAAACAAAAACAGCAAAGTGACCGACATCCAAAGCACATACAAGGAAGAGCAGGGACGATACTTCTTGCAGCCTCAGATTTTTTCGTTGCTGAACTCGACCGATAGGAA
The DNA here is from genome assembly GCA_023614405.1 of Avena insularis. Classification (NCBI taxonomy): domain Eukaryota; kingdom Viridiplantae; phylum Streptophyta; class Magnoliopsida; order Poales; family Poaceae; genus Avena; species Avena insularis. The sequence goes on from CM042692.1 coordinate 541,045,502, forward strand.
TTCAGTAAAGATATGTGATTGGTCTTTTTTACATGATATGCCATGAGGAATATGTGTCTACTTTGATGCATTTAAATTCGTGTAATGGCAGCTATACATACTGGAACCTCTTTTTTTTGAAACGAGGCAAAAGAGTTGCCTTTTCATTGATATAGTAGAAAAGAAATGGACAGTTTATGAGGAAAACTGGCCAAAAACCGATACAACTCGACACAACACGCTGCCCCGAGGCCACGCTCCACACAGGTCGACGACCAAGATGCCCAAGCGAATAAGGTCAACACCTAAACACAGACACCTCAACACAACAAGACGGAGGCAAAGACCGGAGCCGCTGCTCCAACATCCATGCCAACCTCGGGGCCGCGCTCCTTCTAGCCGAAGACGAAAACGCCAACCACCAACACACTCCACATGTCCCTCTGGCCGGCGGAACATCCAAAGCGAGGTCTCAAGAGGTAAAACGATGCAAGAGCGTTGCACTCGCCCGAACCCGCAAGGGATCGAGGGTTTCCCCCGGAGAACCCGGACGGAGGAGCGAGCACACCGCTTCGACGAAGACTTCAAGAAGTACGCGACACCCAAGGGCGTTGCCGACGTCGGTCCCAGCCAACCGCCAGGACAAGGCTTTCGCCTAGCAATGAGTCACCACCACCACCCACGCGCCCGCCACACAAGGACCGGCCGAACCACCACACTGAACCACATCATGGCGTCCGCCGCCGAAGCCTCCGGAAGGGGCGGCCAGACCCAGCATCCCACACGCTGCCCCACGCCTAGGCTCCCCGTCGCCGCGACCAAAGCCGCTGTCCGGATCATCAATGCTGCCCGGGAGAAAGAAGAGAACCCGGGCAGCCGCCACCGCGAGCGGGATCGAAGTCCACAGCCACCGCCATCCTCCGCCTTGCCATAACTCCGACGCCAGGAAGGATGCAACATACTGGAACCTTGAAGGATTTTTTTTGAGAGATTGAAGGAAAGTCTTGGTGATCAATCTGTTTGTTATGAATTTATTTGAAACTTTTTTCTTAGATTATATAAGGATTTTCGACTACAATCATATCTTTTCTATTGATTTTTTATTTTTGAAAGTGTTGCCACTTATGTGTTTGTAGGCATGGGGTCTTTTCTCACTTCCACTTCCCTGTTGCCATAATTCCGTGTGCCCTTGAAATCTGATTTGGTGCCATAGCATACATTTCTAGAACCTATAAAATATTCTAATAGCTCGTTTGGCTCCCATCATTTCACTTCATTTGGTAGAAATGAAATGAAATGACATTGATGATATCATTTTATTTGGCAATTCCACATAAATGACAGGGTACCAAAAGGAATTAAGATTAGGCATGAAATGAAAATCATGGAATTTGCAAATGAATTCCGTAACCAATTCCGTGGCAGCCAAACAGGTTGATTCTTGGAATCACAAATGAATTACTTGATTGTAGCCCCAAATTATGGGAGCCAAACGAGCTCTAAACGTAAACTAGCATATACTCCCTCGGTCCCATGGCTTAGGGCCTAAAAGTTTTTTCCTTTTTTCCTCACAGCTTAAGGCGCCGGGTGCTTTTTCCTCCGGATCTCCCCTAAATGCCCTCCTCAATCGTTCACTTGCATGCAAGGATAAAATTATATCCCTTCGGGATTAATTCTTCTTAATTCTCTCACATATACAGTGATGTTATTGGCCATGCATGCTAGGACTCTCCTTAATCTCCGATGTCATTAACTATTCGTGCATGCACCGGTCTTAAGAGATCGTGCATACTAGAGCTGACTCTTAACTTAAGTCCGCTTACATTCTCTCTCCTCCACCTCACGCAAATTATACTATTTTATCTCTTATAGCCAGCTGACTGTATCCTACAGTACTTGCTCTTAGTATACCTATCGCTGCTTAATATCCAACGCTATTAAATTGACAGACACAACTGAAGGGTTTCGCAGCATAGTAAATCAAAATTTTCTACGGAGCGAACAGAAGGAAAGCCAAGATCTAATCTAGGAGATGCAAACAACGAGAGAGATTAGATTGGATCTTCATACCCTTGAAGATTCGACGTTAAACGTCGGAACGTGGGTGATGTAGTCGTACTCGCTTCTCCTCCTCGCGATCCGATCCGATCCAGCACCACAAGTGGCGGTGCCTCCGTGAGATGCACACCTGCGGCACCTCGACGTCTCCTCCTTCCTCGGACCAGCAAGTATGGTGGAGAGATAGATTGGATCTACAACGCGACGGCGCGGTGTATATGGTGGAGAATTTCTGCAGCAGGGCTTCGCCTACAAACAGTCGGGAGGGAGAGAGGAAGGCAGCAGGGCTACTAGGGTCTGGAGGAAGGTGTGTGAGAGGGGGCGCACCAGCCCTCTATATATAGAGGGGGGTGCGGCCAGCCCTAGCCTCTCCTCCAAGCCTATCTCTAGTTTAAACAATTTAAACTCTCCCTTATCTAGAAATCCTATCTTATCTTATCTCTAGTTTAAACGATTTAAACTCTCTAGGATCGGCTGTGCCCTATGGGGCCTTGTGCCCCTGGCCCAATGCGGCCAGGACACTCCCTCATAGGCCCATGCCCCCTCCCGGAAGGTGGGACCACGTTGGCCCCCTTCCGGAAGGTTCTAGAAGCTTCGGTAATACCGATTAACCGAACAATTCAACTCCAAAACTGCACGCTTATATGAATCTTATTCTCCGACCACTCTGGAACCTCTCGTGATGTCCCGGATCCCATCCGAGACTCAACAAAAATTCATAAACCAAGTATCCAATCTATCCTAGCCGAGACACGTTATGTGTGACCTCGGGTTCGAGAATATGCGAGACATGATCTTCTATCAATAATCAACAGCTGGTCTGCACCCATATTGACTCCCACACATTCATCGATGATCATATCGGATGAACCACGATGCCAGGATTCAATCAATCCCATATATATATTCCCTTCGTCTCGCGATATTTTACTTGCCCGAGATTTGATCGTCGGTATCGTCATACCTAGTTCAATCTCGTTCACAGCAAGTACTTTACTCGTTCCGTAATCCGATATCACTTTGTGATCAACTCCTTAACCACATGCTTGCAAGCGGTGTTGATATCGACACGAGTGGGCCCAAGTATATCTCTCCGACTTGGGAGGGACAAATCCCATCTCGATACATACAACCCAATAGATACTTTCCGATCACCTGAGAGACACCTTTATGATCACCCTCTCATAGGATGACGTTTGATGACCTCAAAGCTTTCTTCCGATACCAGGGAGTTGTATTATCTCATGGTCTAAGGAATACAATATTTGACATAAGAAAAACTTTGCAAAGACGAACACGATGACACGATCTAATTGCTTCGCTTAGTTTGGGTCTATCCACCACATCATTCTCTAATGATATGATCTCATTATCAATTGACAACTCATGTCTATGGTTAGGAAACCTTAACCATCATTGATCAATGAGCTAGTCCATAGAGGCGTACTAGGGACACGGTGTTGTTCACAAACCACACAAGTATTAATGTTTCCGCTTAATACAATTCTAGCATGGAATATAAACTTTATCATGAACAAGAATTATAATAATAACATCTTTATTATTGCCTCTAGAGCATAATTCCAACAGTCTCCCACTTGCACTAGAGTCAATAATCTAGTTTACATTTGGCAACAATCTCACACCCATGGCACTGAGGTGCTGATCATGTTTTACACGTGGAAGAGGTTTAGTCAATGGATCTGCGACATTCAGATCTGTATGTACTTTGCTGATCTTCAGATCTCCATCTGCTATATAATCTCGGATTATATGAAACTTGTTGATATGCTTGGTCTTTGGATGATATCTTGGTTCCTTAGCGAGTGCTATGGCGCCGGTGTTGTCACACAATATCTCCAAAGGTCCAATGCACTCGAACCACGCCAAGCTCAAGATGAAGTTTCGATCCAAACTCCTTCACTTGACGCTTCGCAGCAGCCATGTATTCCGCTTTCATCAGATCCCGCGACCACGCTTTGCTTGCGCTTCTCCAAATTTCACAGCTCCTCCATTCAAAATATACACGTATCCGTCGAGATTTAGCATCATCCTTGTCGGTTCGAAACTAGCATCGACGTAACCTTTACGACGAAATGTTCATCACCCCCATAGACTAAGAACATTTCTTTAGTCCTATTTAGGTACCTTAGGATGTTCTTCACTGTCCAAATGTTCCACTCCTGGATCACTTTGATATCTGCTCGTCAAACTAAGAGCATTGGACACATCCGTCTAGTACAAAGATGGCATACATGATGGAACCTATGGCCGAGGCATAAGGCACTTTGCTCATAGCTTCCCTATCATTTCATCAGAATGGACATCGAGCCTTGCTCAATATCTTACTCGACAACATAGGCACCGAACCTTTCAATGCCTTATCCATTCTGAACCTTTTCGTAACTTTGTCTAGGTATGTACCGCTTAAAGCTATCAGCGCCTTTGTCTATCTCTATAGATTTTGATGCCCAATATATAAGCAGCTTCACCTAGGTCTTTCATTAAAAAACACTTGTTCAAATAACTCGTCACATCGTTAAGCATGTTGATGTCATTTCCAATAATCAATATGTCATCCACATATAGTACCAGAAACGTCACCGAGCTCCCACTCACTTTCTTGTAGATGCAAGCTCAGAGCAATTTGGAACAAATCCAAAGCTCTTGATCACTTGATCAAAACGAAGGTTCCAACTCCGAGATGCTTGCTTCAGTCCATAAATGGAACGCTGAAGTTTGCATACTTTATCAGCATCCTTAGGATCGACAAAACCTTCGGGTTGCACCATATACAACTCTTCATCAATGTTGCCATTGAGGAACGCAGTCTTGACATCCATCTGCCATATTTCATAATCATGAAATGCAGCAATTGCTAATAAAATCCGAATAGACTTAAACATCGCTACGGGAGAGAAAGTCTCATCGTAGTCAACACCTTGAACTTGTCGAAAACCTTTCGCGACAAGCCGTGCTTTATAGACGGTAACATTACCATCCGCGTCCGTTTTCTTCTTGAAGATCCATTTGCACTCAACGGCCTTTGGCCGCTAGGAGGGTCCACCAAAGTCCATACTTGGTTTTCGCCATGGATCCCAATTGGATTTCATGGCTTCTAGCCATTTCTCGAGTCCGGGCTCATCATCGCTTCCTCATAGTTCGTAGGTTCACCGTCTTCTACTAACAAGACAAATAAAGACAGGTTGCCGTACCACTCAGAGGGGCACGCGACCTTGTCGACCGCGACGCTCAAAGAGCAAAGACCGTCCGAAGCTTCATGATCCTTGTCATTTTCTTCCTCTATTGTTGGCGCAGGCGGCACTGGAACAATTTCAGGTGCTGCGCTACTCTCCAATTCAAGAGAAGGTTCAATAACCCCGTCTAGCTCTACTTTCCTCCCACTCACTTCTTTCGAGAGAAACTCCTTCTCAAGAAAGGAACCGTTCTTTGCGACAAATACTTTGCCTTCGGTTCTGTGATAGAAGGTATACCCAATAGTTTCCTTAGGGTATCCTATGAAGACGCATTTCTCCGCTTTGGGTTCGAGCTTGTCTGGCATCAACTTCTTGACGTAAGCTTCGCATCCCCAAACTTTAAGAAACGACAACTTAGGTTTAGCACCAAACCATAGTTCATACGGTGTCGTCTCAACGGATTTAGATGGAGCCCTATTTAAAGTGAATGCAGCGGTTTCTAATGCATAACCCCAAAATGATAACGGCAAATCAGTAAGAGACATCATCGATCGGACCATATCTAATAGGGTTCGATTTGCTCAGACACACCATTGCGCTGTGGTGTTCCGGTATGGAGTTATGTAAACAATTCCGCTTGCTTTAAGATGCGTGAGAAAATCATAACTCAAATACTCGCCCCCACGATCGGATCGTAGAAACTTAATCTTTCTGTTACGATGGTTCTCCACTTCATTCTGAAATTCCTTGAACTTTTCAAATGTTTCAGATTTATGTTTCATTAAATAGATATACCCATATCTACTTAAGTCATCGGTAAAAGTGAGAAAATAGCGATATCCACCGCGCGTCGAAACACTCATCGGTCCGCATACATCGGTATGTATGATTTCCAACAAGTCCGTTGCTCTCTACATCTTACCTGAGAACGGTTTTTTGATCATCTTGCCCATGAGGCATGGTTCGCATGTGTCAAATGATTCAAAATCAAGAGACTCCAAAAGTCCATCGAATGGAGTTTCTTCATGCTTTACACCAATATGACCTGCATTGACGCCACAAATAAGTAGTATTATCACTATCTACTTTGCATCTCTTAGCCTCAATGTTATGGATGTGTGTTTCATCCCTTTAGATTTAGAAGAAATAAACCATTCACAAGAGGTGCATGACCATAAAAGATGTTACTCATATAAATAGAACAACCATTATTCTCCGATTTAAATGAATAATCGTCTTGCAATAAACACGATCCAGAAATAATGTTCATGCTCAACGCAGGCACATAATAACATTTATTAAGGTTTAAAACTAATCCCGAAGGTAAAACTAAGGAGAGCGTGCTGACGGCCATCACATCAACTCTTGATCCGTTGCCAACGCGCCGTCACCTCATCCTCGCAGTCGCCGTCTATTCCGTAGCTCTGTTTGAGTTACAAATATTAGCAACCGAACCAAGATCAAATACCCGTGCACTACAACGAGGGCTAGTAAGGAAAACATCAATAACATGTATATCAAATATACCTTTGATGGTGCCAGCCTTCTTGTCCGCTAAGTACTTCGGACAGTTGTGCTTCCAGTGACCCTTGTCCTTGCAATAGAAGCACTCAGTTTCCGGCTTGGGTCCAGACTTGAGCTTCTTCTCAGCAGGGGCAACGCGTTTGCCGCCTCCTTTCTTGAAGGGCTTCTTTGCACCCTTACCTTTCTTAAAGGAGGGCTTGTTGACCATCAACACGTGATTATCCTTTTGATGTCCACCTCCGCAGCCTTCACTTTGCGAAGAGCTCGGTGATATCGATGGAACCAATCTAATTGTGAGTCACTACAAAACTTTTGTAGCTGGGAGGAGTGATTGCGTAACCTCACAATCTTGAGATCCTCCCGAATCTTGCGATCCGCTTGCTCATATGCGTTGAGTGTAGCCCGACATCTTAATGGCGTGCTCACTAACGGAACTCCCTTCCTCCATCTTGCAGTTAAAGAACTTCTCAGAGATCTCATATCTCTCAGAACGGGCCTGAGTCTGAAACATGGTTTTCAGCTCCTCGAGAATCTCAAAGGGCCCGGGATAGTTTTCAAAACGATTTTGAAGTTCCGGTTCCATAGCAAACAACATGGTGCTCTTAATCACACCATAATCATCTTTGCGCGACTGATAGACAGCTTTCTCATCAGCCGCGATTGACAGGGGGTCACCTAACGCTTTCCCAAGGACATAGTCCTTTTGTCCTCCGCATGTAATGATTCTTAGATTGCGGAACCAGTTGGTGAAGTTAGACCCATTGTTTCTAAGCTTTTATTTCTCAGCAAAACGTTGAAGTTGAAGTTGGACTTGGCCATGTGATCTACAGATTTGCAAGTACAAATTAGACTATGTTCATGATAACTAGTTCAACTTTTAATCAAATTACTAGATGAACTCCCACTAAATTCAACATCCCTCAAGTTGTTTAGTGAACACGATCCAAATTCACCACACCTAATCCGATCTTCATGAGAAGAGATGTGGTTTCAATGGTGGACAACGGCGTCGATCATATCATTCATATGACTCATGCTTAACCTTTCGGTTCTTGTGTTCCGAGGCCATGTTCACATGCTAGGCTCGTCAAGTTAGACCCAAGTATTTCCGCAGTAAAACTGGCTTGCACCCGTTGTATGTGAGCGTAGAGTCTATAGCACCCGATCATCACGTGATGCTTGGACACGACGAACTTTCGCAACGGTGCATACTGGGAGAACACAGTTTTATCTTGATCTTTATGAGGAATCATCTTATAATGCTACCGTCGATCTAAGCATAATAAGATACATAAAAGGATAAACATCACATGCAAATAACTTTATGTGACATGGTATAGCCAATCTTCACAAGAATGATCTCCATCTTGTGCGTTCCGCATGATCTCCATCACTCCACCATGATTGCCTCCACCACGAATAGCAACTACAACTATTGCTAACTACTTAGCGATAAAGTAAAGCTATTACATGGCGATAAGAAGTTGACTGCAGGTCATACACAATTATAAAGACAACCATATGGCTCGCCGGTTGTGTATTCATCGACATGCAAGTCGTGAAACATTACAAAACATGATCATCGATACAATATACACATCACATCTTGGGCCATACCATATCACAGAAAACACTCCCTGCAAAAACAAGTTAGACGCCTCTACTTTGTTGTTGCATGTTTTACGTGGCTTATGGGAGTAGATGCTAAGAACGATTCTTACCTACGGAAAGCCACAACGGTGATATTATGGTTGCCAAACTCCGGTGTTAATCCCATGACAACTATAGTGAGAGAAACTGACATCCACCAGCCGCACGTGTGGTACAAGCCACACGTCAAGTGCGGAGCCGGTCTCGCGAACGATGTCGCGTAAGGTTGGCCTGGACCGCTTCAATCTCACTATCCCGCGTCATAATAAGAACACAAACAAGAGGCTTGCAACAGAAAACATCAACGCCCGCAACAACCATGTTGCGTTCTACTCGTGAATCACATCTACGCATAGATCTAGCTCTGATACCACTGAAGGGTTTCGCAGCATAGTAAATCAAAATTTTCTACGGAGCGAACAGAAGGAAAGCCAAGATCTAATCTAGGAGATGCAAACAATGACAGAGATTAGATTGGATCTTCATACCCTTGAATATTCGCATAGCGGAACGTTCGTCGGAACGTGGGTGATGTAGTCGTACTCGCTTCTCCTCCTCGCGATCCGATCCGATCCAGCACCACAAGTGGCGGTGCCTCCGTGAGATGCACACCTGCGGCACCTCGACATCTCCTCCTTCCTCGGACCAGCAAGTATGGTGGAGAGATAGATTGGATCTACAACGACGGGCGCGGTGTATATGGTGGAGAATTTCTGCAGCAGGGCTTCGCCTACAAACAGTCGGGAGGGAGAGAGGAAGGCAGCAGGGCTACTAGGGTCTGGAGGAAGGTGTGTGAGAGGGGGCGCACCAGCCCTCTATATATAGAGGGGGGTGCGGCCAGCCCTAGCCTCTCCTCCAAGACTATCTCTATTTTAAACAATTTAAACTCTCCCTTATCTAGAAATCCTATCTTATCTTATCTCTAGTTTAAACGATTTAAACTCTCTAGGATCGGCTGTGCCCTATGGGGCCTTGTGCCCCTGGCCCAATGTGGCCAGGACACTCCCTCATAGGCCCATGCCCCCTCCCGGAAGGTGGGACCACGTTGGCCCCCTTCCAGAAGGTTCTAGAAGCTTCCGGTACAATACCGATTAACCCGGAACAATTCGAACTCCAAAACTGCACCGCCTTATATGAATCTTATTCTCCGACCACTCCGAACCTCTCGTGATGTCCCGGATCCCATCCGAGACTCAACAAAAATTCATAAACCAAGTATCCAATCTATCCTAGCGCCGAGACGTTATGTGTGACCTGGGTTCGAGAATATGCGTACATGATCTTCTATCAATAATCAACAGCGGGTCCGGCACCCATATTGACTCCCACACATTCATCGATGATCATATCGGATGAACCACGATGCCAGATTCAATCAATCCCATATATATTCCCTTCGTCTCCTCGCGATATTTTACTTGCCCGAGATTCGATCGTCTATCGCCATACCTAGTTCAATCTCGCTCACAAAGAAGTACTTTACTCGTTCGTAATCTGATATCACTTTGTGATCAACTCCTTAACCACATGCTTGCAAGCGGTGTTGATATCGACACGAGTGGGCCCAAGTATATCTCTCCGACTTGGGAGGGACAAATCCCATCTCGATACATACAACCCAATGATACTTTCCGATCACCGAGAGACACCTTTATGATCACCCTCTCATAGGATGACGCTTGATGACCTCAAAGCTTTCTTCCGATACCGTGGAGTTGTATTATCTCATGGTCTAAGGAATACAATATTTGACATAAGAAAAACTTCGCAAAGACGAACACGATGACACGATCTAATTGCTTCGCTTAGTTTGGGTCTATCCACCACATCATTCTCTAATGATATGATCTCATTATCAATTGACAACTCATGTCTATGGTTAGGAAACCTTAACCATCATTGATCAATGAGCTAGTCCATAGAGGCGTACTAGGGACACGGTGTTGTTCACAAACCACACAAGTATTAATGTTTCCGCTTAATACAATTCTAGCATGGAATATAAACTTTATCATGAACAAGAATTATAATAATAACATCTTTATTATTGCCTCTAGAGCATAATTCCAACAACAACGATTAATTAGGGGTAGTTTAGGAAATATTTTCTACCTTGGATTCTCCTTAATAGCTTAGACAAAAGATATACGTCCTAACCTATGGGACAGAGGGAGTACTAGACATTTGAGAGGAGAAAGGAATAGAGGGGTGAATGTTTTTTTAACATCCTAGCAGACACGGGTAGTTCCTCAGAGTACGGCCACCCACTCCATCGCCGGGGAACCGAGGAGTATCCTCTTTGGCATGCTGGCTAGGATGCAGAGAGTGAGATGTCGGCGATCAAGGTGACAAGGTGGAGGTAGAGTTGAGAGATGGAAACAGAGTTTGAAAAAATGAACATCGTAAAAAAATCCCTAGGTAGAGAAGGTAGATGGTGAAACGATGCCGAACATGATGACGACATAGCGGAGTAACAACAACGGGGATTTCAGGCACAAATATTTAGAAAAAAGAAGTTGTTGTTGATCGAAAGTAAAAACACTTTGGCTACCTGACCGGCAAGAGAGAGGTGTTAGACAATTTCAGAGGAAGATATCTAGGTGGGTGAACGAAAAGTATCGTTTAGATAAATGATTTCATACGACATGTTATTCTTCCGTGGCAATGCACGGTCACTCAACTAGTATTTAATGAAGAAAGAGATGGTTGTTGTATCTTAGCTAAGATACAACCCTTGCACGGTATCATAGGCAAAAAACTTACCTAGTCCAATCACACTCATGCATGAGACCAAAATCATTAAATGCAACCCTCCTAAGAAACAACATCTAAGATACACCCCACTGTGATGGTTGTTTCTTAAGTTTTAATGACTCCTATGATAACGTGCTAAGAGACCCTCCATTGTGAAAGGCCTAATATCAAATGCATATTAGATTCATGATGATTCTAATAACACTGATTTGATGTCGTAGATATTTATATTATTTTTTAGACATGTAGTCAAAGTTTATTAAGTTTGAATTTAACCAAATTAATATGCGATCCTAATTTGGGTGGGGAGTAACAAATGATGGTGCACAGTTTGGTACTACTCAATCGCCACAACAACAAACAGTTTGGTACTACTTGATTTTTTAAGTTCAACTTTAACCCTGAATTCAACTAAGAAAATATTTATATTATATGACCCAGACAGCACAGTGTTGGATTCATATTCCAAAAAAGTTTTCTATTCTATGATATATTTGTGGTCATTCGCGAAATAAATCTCTACTATCTAAAAAGCAGGAAGCGGTTCCGTTTTCTGCCGATACGTCGCTGTCTTCGTCACTTCGTCCCGCACCTCCGTGTTCCGCCCGTCATTTTTGCGCCCCTCGCTCTGACCCCACCTCTTACCGTGTCTACCTCCTCCCCTCCAGCTCACCAGCCTCCACTCTCCTCCTCCCCTCCCACAAACCACCATCCAATCTCCTCTACACCTTGGTGAAGGCCTTCTCCCCCGCATTTGATGCCTCGGGCACCTCCTTCGGCCCCTATTCAAACCGGTCGCCGGATTAGGCCGTCTTCGCCTCCACCGCGCGGATCCGGCCGTCACCTCCTCCAACACACGGATTCGGGCTCCTCCGCATCGATCTGGTCGTCACCGCGCCTCCCCTCGACAGTCCTTGTCGTTCACCACACATCTCATGGAAATGAAGGACCGACAGCCTCCCCATATCACGAGCAAGAGCAGAAGCACGAAAAGGCTTGGCTCGAGGTATGGAGGTCTGTATCCCGTCATAGGTGCTCAAGATCTGGGCACTGAGGCCCGGCCCCGATCTCCTCGCTCGACCTTGCACATGGGCGGCAGCCGCCGCAGTCTGCAGGTCCTTCTTGCCGCTGGCGGGTAAACGCATGTTATACGTGCTTGTTCGCAGACAAATCAAGAGAACTACGATTGATCTGTAGAAAATCCTTTGATCTCACATTTATTTCTGTCTCCTTAACCGCCAAGATAGATTACCGATGATGATGGATACCATTCATCTCCTCTGCCACCTATGATGAGGTAAGCTTGATTTGTGTTTCGATCTTATTCACTGCTTACGAGAGTAACTAGGCCCCTGGTAAATACTAAAGAGGTATATATCCAACCATTGGCAATCCTTATGCACACAAGGTACTTGAAAAAATGCCTATGGCACGTTCCGAGGAGCACATGAAAACACTCCCCCAAATTTTAATTTTAATACATATATTGTATTGGCAGTAGAACCGATGCTTAATAATTGCATTTGCACACTATGCAGACAACGATGTCTGGGACTTGGGCGATGGATGTGCTTATCTCGGAGTCACGCGCCATAGGTATTCACGGTATGGTTTGGAAGATCTCAAGCAAGTTATTCTCTGTATTGCAGCAGAAGGATGTTGTTCCAGCCTTTATCTAGCTACCTATGGTGCAGATCGAACCCGTGGCTCTGCCTCCTTCTCATGTGTGTTCCTTGCCACCAGCATCTCTTGTGTCCTCACATGGGCACGCACCATCCATCTGCTGCAGTTTGACATCAACTTGGAAGGTATTGTGATTGTCTATTTTTCCTCTCTAAATTTTTTGTACTGGATCAATGGTAGAGTGGAGATTTGCTACAGGTTTGGTGTTTTCTCTCTCACTTGTATGTTTGCTCGATGATGGGTATTTGTGTTGGTGCAGAATCTCAGCCATGCTTACTTCACATGGAGATTGCCTGCTTGAATAATTTTACTGGCCATGTTGTTGCCATAGTTTTGATATATATATATTAGTTTTGTAAAACAAGAGTTACACCTACTGACTACTGCTATTATTTGTAGTGACTTTCCACTAGATACAAAGGTGGCACAATTTAAGACTTACTAATGATGGTTTTTCTCATTAGATTAGAGGATCTATTTTAATTTGCCATAGTAGATTCACTAGACGCACAGTACAAGCTCAAGAAAACCTGATGTTTCTAGGCTGAACTAGCAATCTTTGTTTTTTGGTAAACGAGTTGATAAAACAATTGTAATTGTCCAATTCCAAATAGGACCGTAGAAAATTGTAACATGATTCTATTGTAAGTTTGGTTCCATTCTGAAGGCCTTCTTTGTTCTCTGTGATAGATGAATTCAGTTACCATAGTTTATTCGAGGAAGGGGATTGGAGGGGCGCACACCGTCTTGCCACTTCATCAACTACAAAAATGGTAATCATTGCTAAGGATGTGTGCTGGTTTGAATTGTTTGAGATTCTCTGTTTTTTGGCTAGATTGGGATTTAGAACTCGGAATTTGTGTTGAATTAGTAGTGATTCACCAATGCTTGTAAAATATGTTATTCCGCTATGTTAGCTACAAAGTTGAAATGAATTTTCATGGATGAGACTGCACTTACTTTCTTCTCTTTAGATAATAGTACTAGATTCCAGCAGTTTGCAGGAGTTACTTAGAGAATAATTCATGTCGATGTCACTTGGTCATACTAAATGAAGCCATGTCGTACCTCCTAATTAATAGCATGCAAACGTTTTGCTAATTCAGGTCAGAAACCCAATCTGAATTATGATGCTACTTAATTATGTTTGGTCAAGAGGACATGATACTTTAGCTACAAAGTTGAAGTGGATTTCATGGATCATACTGCACTTACTTTCTTCTCTTCAGATAATAGTACTAGATTCTTGCAGTTTGCAGGAGTTACCTAGAGAACAATTCATGTCGCTGTCACTTGGTTCTACTGAATGAACCCATGTTGTACCTCCTAATTAACAGCAGGAAAATGTTTTGCTAAGACCAATGCTTCAGCAAATGTACTTTTAGTTATCATAAGAATGTGACTGGTGACATAAAAAAAATTAGGTTCTGCTGAGCTGTGTTCTCTGTAAAATCAAATTCGAGGGATTAATCTGATGATGTGATACGTTCTTAAAGATAGCTTTGAACAATAATGTGTGCTTAGACAAAAGTGGATCTAATATATTTTGATGACAACTCCAGCTGTTGTGCAGCTAATGCACCTATCCTTCCTATGGAAATAATATAGGTCTTATATTTTTGGGTGTAGTTATAGCATTGATTTATGCCGAAAAGTGAATAGATGAGTCGCTCAGATTTTTTATTCGATATTTGTGACAAGTTACAGTTTATATGTGTATTTCATAGTTTTTAACTTTGATCATGTGACCTGTTGCACAGTTATTGCAATTTTTCTTTATTGACGGAATTATTTAGTGTGATGAGGCTCTCTGAATCACAAATCCAGTTTGTAGTGATTGATTTAGAGAAATATGATTTGCATGCTTTATCTACAATAACCAAACCAATTCAGAGTACCAGGATTAGAAAAAAATAAAGAACCCTGAACCACAAATTAACATGAGAAGAGAACAGGAGGAGACTTGGCAGTGATGCAATTATAGTAGTACATATATCTACTGCTACTTACCCTATATGTGTTGTGGACAAATACTGGGAAAGGGAGTATATGTAAAATATGGAACAAGGATTATTCAGATCATCATAGTATCACGTTGATAATATTATGTCTGTCTAGGTTTGGTTCAGTTTAGTTAACCTGGCAACTCCCGTATTGCTCAGCGTTCATTTATTTTATGATAACACACGATGACACATATCTAAGATAACACATGATGGTTCAGTTTAGTTAACCTGACATCTCCCGTATTGCTCAGGGTTGTACTGGTTTGCTTCAGTATTCTCTTTAGTATTTATAGACATTAAGCATTGATTCTTACTCAATCTGCTGCTCATTCATACCTACGATGTTGTTCTATGCTTGCAATGGACATGATTGGATACAGGCGGACCTGGCCAAGCAGATCAACGAGCCTACGCAAGAGGTCCAGGAGTACGAGAGCGGCAAGGCCATCCCCATCCGTATTGTACTCGTCAGGATGTAGCTCGCTAGTTGTTCGTTGAAATGCCCCAAGTGGTGGTTCACATGGAGAAGAACTCCAACTTTCCAACAGACAACTCCAAATTGGTTGCAAAACAAGCAAGCACGCAGATAGCCCCACTACGTGAAGTTATGAGAAGCTCAGGCCCCAGGAGCCGATGGCAAGCACTAGCCGAGGGTATCTCGGAGATATTCTTTTGGCAAACGTAATTTTACTGACCCTGGTTTGATCTATGTACGTGCTAAGCTAGCCAAAATTTAATTCTTACTCTTGCTATGTTCATAGGAATGATCAATTAATTTAATGGCCTATGCGTGAAGGTGTAAAACATCAAGAAGACTTGGCAGCGTGTGGTGACAACAACAACTACATCACATGGTACGGATGGAGGCTGGTAATTCAGAGTTGTGCATGTTTGTTCTTCAATGACAGATTCTTATATATTCAAATACAATTAGTAATAACTTCCTCGTAGCATCCTCATTGTCATGTATTCAGTTTGGCATGAAAGCCAGGGAGCTCCCAGTTTACAAGTTGATTTCTGATTTCATTAATTCGGTCTATGTGGCTTCCCTTATGTTGAGTGTTGTATTTAGTGAAAGAACCTTCTACTTCCTGGAGTTGGTTACATATGGCAGTGTAATCCAAGATAAGAATGACCTTATGTTACCAACATGTCCAAGAATAACAGGATATGTATGTATTACTAAAAGTACTATTATTTTTTCGTATTATATTGCAAACTTGTCCTCTGTTCCGTTCTTGGCGGTGGATCACTACTTGGTGATGGCTATGTTACAAAATCCTATTATCGAGACTTTGTTGGAGAAAAATATTTTTGAGCATCATTTGAGGAAGTGATAGTAACCTAAACACCTGTTTTCAGTGTTTTTATTCGAAAATAGTGTTCCGCGTAAATCTTTGTATGTTCAGAAGTAAACAGTGGAAAGACTTATTATTGACATGTTCAATTACAATCATTATATTCTTTACTTTCTCTAAGTAGCAAAAACTTGCCATGATATTGTGTTATTGCACACTTGATATACCTAGCAGGTTATTCTCCAATTCTATTTGACAATCTGTGGCCAAAATTCTTTGAGAGTGTATTTCAATGTTCTACTGAAGTCCCTGCTCCTGTAAATAGCGAGCACTGCAGAAGCGTAGCAGTTGGAGCCCTCTATAACTGAACAGGGACACAAATAACTGACACCGAGGGACACAAAGAAACTACCATCCGACCTATTCTCCATGCTCTGGTGGCATAACTTGTATATGTCATCCATGCGTGTGTTCAAGACAAACGGATCATGTATAGTAGATTTGCACGTGCAGCTGCAACAAACAGTAGTGACAACTTTGATTAATGCTAAAAAGTTAGCGTACAAGCTGAATTTACTCAATAATTTCATTCGCCAAGCTGTGCACTTGTGCATTCATTATTGAATATAATGATAATTTGCTTTCATTTTCCTTTTAATACAATTTTGTGAAGGCGTCTAGCTGATGACTTTATAAAGCATGGTATCTATGTTTGGATTGTATCATTTTTAGTTCGCAATGATCTTTGAGCAATGTGACAATAATAACCAGATAGATTTAGTAACTGTGGAGCAGAGAATCCTCTTAGAAATAGAAAGAGGGTCTGGAAAGCTTAATCCAAAATTATAAACCCAGCTTTATGTGTTTCTAACTCTAATCTTATGTGGTGAAATAGAAGTGATCTGGCGGTGATGGCACGAGTCGGGACGGATCAATCGAATAAATAAATAAAGATTAAGATGAAAGAGTGAATTATGACTAGGATATGCGGGGCGATCAACTTTTGGAGGAAGTTTTTGTTTTGATGACTTTTAATATTCATCCAAAGTTTGATTTTTTTAAACCCGTCGCAATGCACGGACATATTTCCTAGTACAATATAATATTTATGGCATGTAACACATACTCTCTCTGTCTCATAATAGAGATTTCTAAATTTAGATGTATCTAGATAATGTTTACTATATAGATATATCTAAATTTAGATATAATATTTTGTTTCTCAAACTCCAAACTCATGGTCAGAGTTTGACGAAATTCAAGAACTTAAAAAACCAAATAGATGGAGTACGGAGAAATCTGTATTGAAATTTAATGGCATTGTATAGAGTACAAGCTAAGTGATGTGAAATGAACTCTTACTTGTAATCAACCTCATAGCTAGAAGCCAGCTCAAGACTCCACTCTAAGAACAAATTCTAAGAAAAAATGGTGATCGACTCTACAACAGAAGTTGGGTACATCGCCGACTTGAAGGTGGCAAAAGAAGGTGTTTAGATCTGAATTTTTGTATGGATCTCGGTGTGGTTCCTGGCTCGTCCAGTATGTTAGACGACATGCACTGTGAAAACACCGGTGCTATCGCACATGCCAAAGAACTAAGATCAGACAAGAAGAACGAACACATACTCAGGAGGTACCACCTCATTCGCCACTTCGTCGAAGAGAATGATATCAAATTATGCAAGATAGACATAAATACAAATGTTGCGGATCCGCGGACAAAGCCACTTCCCTAGCAAAAGCACGAGGTACATGCAAGAACAATGTGCCTGAGACGACTATACTTTTGAAGTCCTGTGTGTTCGACTCGAGTGCAAGTTTGAGCCTATGGAAATTATGTGCCTTGGAGGCGAACATATATTCGAGTAAACATAGGTTGTCATGTATTATGTATCGAGTGATAACAGTCATCACTGAATATGATTTATTTGTGGGGTCATCTACTTGAGGTCACAAGTTAAGTCCTACACTTAATCTCGACTACTATCGGAGTCGGCAGATGACGTGGTTCCACTCGTCATGGGTACGGAGATGCCAATCTACCTACCATGGACTCAGCCGAAGAGCTAGGCGAGTCGTACTGACCCAAGATCGTGTTGGCATGAGTAATGTCATGTGTACCAACTCGAGCAATAGAACCCTATCCCCAAACGCATGGCGTATCAGGCTATTATAAAAGTAGATGTTTGGTCATTCAGAAGCAAGAATCCTTAGACCTGGGTAGCCGCATGATCAGATTTATGGGCTAGCCAACTTTGATCCCGCCAACGCATGGCATATCAAGCTATTATAAAAGTGGATGTCTGGTTGATTCAGAAGAAAACTTCGTGACGTAGATTGACAAGATGGGATTTGTTCCTACAATTAGGAGAGATATTCTCTTGGTCCTCTCTAGGTGATGGTGTTTAGAACAATATTTTCTTGCGCTACCCGGTTAACGTTAACTAACTCTGTGAGACTAAGTGTTAGTCATACGGAACTGCACATTACTGGGATGAGAAGTGATGCTTTGCTATACGGTATGCCACCGACTCACGCGTAGCCTAGCACTATTATCGTGAGAAAAAAAGGGAATTGACCACTTGGCACATTGAGAAAGACAAGTCGTAATGACTGCACAGTGTCTGGGAGTCGGCATGCCTTGTTAGACAACTACACGGTAGTATGCTCCCCACCCGTAGAGGCAATTCGCGAGAGAGAGAGAGAGAGAGAGAGAGAGAGAGAGAGAGAGAGAGAGAGAGAGAGAGAGAGAGAGAGAGAGAGAGAGATGGCTCTTCGTCGGGCGTACATCGCAGCGGAACTAGAGAGTAGGAGCCGAACCGGAACTAAAAAAAGGAGTCGGACTAGAGCGTGAAGGTGTTGAACAGGGACTGCACTGTCGTGACAGACGCACCATCGGTAAGATCATGTTGCCTGCCTACTGGAGGCAGATTTTGTGGAGTTCATATTGTTGCTACGAGTAGGAACGATTATGTTTTGTTTTTCCTCTGCGATCATGGCGCCACCCTTCATTTGGCTTGTATAGAGAGTGATATTGACATTGTATATTTTCATGTAGTGGCTAAACAAAGAGTGGAGTTTTTTTGGCTCCCAATCTCTAGTGATTTTTATTAAAAAAAGAAATTTGCGAGTTTAAAAAAAAACTTGAAAATGCAGATATAGACGATGATGTATCCCTCAAACGTGCAAAATATTAATTTTAAAATTTTATGTATTCTGAGCTACACGAAAATGACAAAAGTGTGAATCTGAGTTTGCATATGTTCATATCTCCAAATTCTATAAGATTTTGTCATTTTGGTGTGGACACAAAATTCCGGGTTACGATTTTACATGGTTTTAGGGTACAGCATGGACTATATATGTCCAGAATTATTTCCATATTTGTTTGAAAAACTTTTAAATATAATTTTTGCTTTTCTATATGAAGGGGGCATCTCTATCATGTTTTTTGCTCTTTGATCATCAAAACTTCGTAGGTGGTGTGTTTCACTTTGCCTGCTCGGCGGGACAGATGCAAAAGTCGAGGAATTTCCCCTGTGATGAAGCGTAGGGTTTTGATTTTTGAAGGAACCAAGTTTGGGCCCTAAATTCAAACGAAGTTCAAGTTTCACTTTCTGGATTTGCTGGAGCCTTATGGGCCCAATCGCCATTTTCTGTAGCCTTATGGGCCCAATCGCCATTTGCTGGAGCCTTATGGGCATTTGCCGGAGCCTTATGGGCCCAATCGCCACGCCCATCCGAGACCAGACCGGCCCATTTACACTCACACACCTCCCTCCATCTCGAGCGGCCTACGCTGCTGGCCTGGTTCCCAACTTCAATCAAACCCGCCCAACTCCACCTCGCCGTCGCCGCCGCCTCCCGCCGCCGCCGGCGAAGCGGGACCAGATGGGGACGTCGGTGCAGGTGACGCCGCTGAGCGGCGCCTACGGGGAGGGTCCGCTCTGCTACCTGCTCGTCGTCGACGACTTCCGCTTCCTCCTCGACTGCGGCTGGACCGACCACTGCGACCCCGCCCTCCTCCAGCCCCTCGCAAGGTACCCTGCCCACCACCGATCCCCGCGAGCTTTTCCTTCAGCCATTCCTCCAGCCCCTCGCAAGGGTTTTGCTTGCTGCAATGGCTGACATCTTTTGAAGTGAATCATATACATAGTTCTGCCAGTGCGCATGAATGTGTGTTCATTTCAATGAATGTATGAATTTTTGCGCCAAAAATGTAGCCCAGGTTGTTATGTGCTCTGGAATTCCTGTATGTTTCCTGTAAGAGGTTGCAGTTACAT
Source organism: Avena insularis (assembly GCA_023614405.1). Lineage (NCBI taxonomy): Eukaryota > Viridiplantae > Streptophyta > Magnoliopsida > Poales > Poaceae > Avena > Avena insularis. The sequence continues at coordinate 541,065,937 of CM042692.1, forward strand.
GCATATTTTGCTGACATTACTCTGATCGTTTCGCGTGGTTATGCAAGAGACCTTTGTCACTGCTTGGGTTTGCTTACATGGTGAATATGTACATTCAGGCAATCACACGGGAAATTTACCTCCCTGCCTTTACCTCTGCTAGTCAATAATCTCGATAGATAACCTCTGGCCTGTGCTCTCAGTACGTTATTCTTATACTTGATTTCTCTAAGCGGAGAAATTCGTTTTGTTCGTTTCGCTTGACTGTTGAAGGGATATTACATGTATATAGTAGCAATTGTTTCGTTAGTTTGATATATCACAGTCAAGTAGAATTTTCCTATATGCTTTTAAAAATGTCCACACATGGCAAAATATTGCTATTACATTGCTTGTGTTGCATGATTTTGATACACAGATTTTGACGTGTTTCTTCCTGATAATTTTTTTGAGTAATTTTAGTCCAAACGATTTAAATAATATTGTTTTACTTGTGCAGATAAGAATGTTTTTTATGTTTCAGGGTTGCGCCGACAATAGATGCTGTTCTTCTGTCTCATCCTGATATGATGCATCTAGGAGCTTTGCCCTATGCTATGAAACATCTTGGATTATCTGCACCAGTATATGCAACAGAACCTGTGTTTAGGCTTGGCCTTCTGACCATGTATGATTACTTTCTATCTCGATGGGTAAGCTTCCTTAGTGCCCATTGTTGTAATTCGTAATTTCTTGTACTTGTCTAACCAGATGCATTTCCAGTTTCACATATCCTCCTTGTGTGTTTGTGTGGGACCAAATAAACATTCGCCTCAATTGTCATTTGTTGCTCTTCATTGTTCATGGAGGACTCTTACCATTTTTAATGTCTCTTTTGCAGCAAGTTGCAGACTTTGACTTGTTTACTTTGGATGATGTCGATGCTGCATTCCAGAATGCTGTGAGACTGAAATACTCACAAAATCACCTTCTTAATGGTCAGTAAGGACCATGTTGATGTACACTATTTTGGTATGCTTAATTGTATTCCCTCAATAACAGTTTCTCAGCAGATAAAGGTGAAGGAATAGTTATTACACCACATGTGTCTGGGCATCTTTTGGGGGGTACAGTATGGAAGATAACCAAAGATGGGGAGGATGTTGTCTATGCTGTTGACTTCAACCACCGAAAAGAGAAGTTAGATCCTCTATTGTGTTTGTCCTGTACAGATATTGTACTCTTATTAGCTTAAATAACTAACACCAGTGTGCCTTTTCAGGCATTTGAATGGTACTGCCCTTGGATCTTTCGTACGTCCAGCTGTTTTGATTACTGATGCTTACAATGCCTTGAACAATCAGGTCTACAAAAGGCAGCAGGATCAAGATTTCATTGGTACAGCGCTGGACTAGCTATCAAATCATTACTTGTTTGCGGGTTATTTTACTTGTATTACGTGTCAAAACCTATTGGTTGAAGTGTCACCCTGTTTTACGCAGATTCGATGGTGAAAGTTCTATCAAGTGGTGGTAGTGTGTTACTTCCTGTTGATACAGCTGGTAGAGTGCTAGAACTTCTTTTAATAATGGAGCAGGTGAAGTCATGATTTTATTATCACCGTACTCTTTATCCTGTCATGCTAATGATATGCTAACCTCTTATCTTCATGCATTGCAGTTCTGGGCTCAACGACATTTGGTCTATCCTATCTATTTTCTGACAAATGTTTCAACGAGTACTGTTGATTTTGTCAAGAGTTTTCTTGAGTGGATGAGTGATTCAATCTCAAAGTCTTTTGAGCACACTAGAGATAATGCCTTTTTATTAAGGTATAACATTTGCCATGATGCCATGCTTCCCCTCAGTGCCTCCTAGTGGAGTCACACATATGTTGTCACTTTTGAGTTGGTCTGTTCTTAGAATACTATTATCAGAGTCGTTCTAAATATATTTTCTAGGTTATGCCCAATTGTTTGTGTGATTCTTATTGTTAATAACTTTTGTCCTTTCGATGTTGCAGATATGTCTCTCTGATAATTAACAAGGAAGAGCTGGAGAAACTGGGAGATGCTCCAAAGGTTATTTGAGTAATAAACATATATAATATGTCTACCGTCATTTGTACCTTTGGAGTTAACAGATATTTAACAGGTGGTTCTAGCGTCCATGGCAAGTTTGGAAGTTGGCTTTTCTCATGACTTATTTGTTGAGATGGCAAACGAAGCAAAAAATCTAGTGCTCTTTACCGAGAAGGGACAGGTACATCCATGTGTGCAGCCTCTCCAAATGGGTCACACTTTTCTTCAATCTTTACATATTATCAGTAGCCACCTTAAAATATTATTTCATAGGAACTTAAATAGCTTCAAATATGAAAAGATCTAGCTTCGGAGCTATAAACAAATTGTATGTCTTGAAGACTTGTTCAACTTATTTTTAACAGATTTATCTTTGTTGTTTAAAACCGAAAGAGCATGAGTCAGATGTGCTTTAAGGAATAAATTGCTGAATGGATCTTTTATTACTGGTGAAAGAATAAAAATAAGTTTATAAAGCCTCACTGCCATAAAATTTACCATCATTGTTGCCTCCATGTTCTATAGATTTGACTGAAGAGTGATCAGACGGCTTGTTTTGATTTAGTAGCAGAATTCTATACCATTGCATGTTTATGTTGTTACAAATTTCTGATTACAAAATATCCCCCTTCCAGTTTGGGACACTTGCTCGCATGCTTCAAGTGGATCCCCCCCCCAAAGCTGTGAAGGTCACTATGAGCAAGCGAATTCCTTTAGTTGGTGATGAGCTGAAAGCTTATGAAGAGGAACAAGAACGGATCAAAAAGGAAGAAGCTCTAAAGGCCAGCCTCAGCAAGGAGGAGGAGCTGAAGGCTTCTCATGGATCAAATGCAAAGGCTACTGATCCCTTGGTCGTCGATGCAAGCTCGTCTCGTAAATTACCCAATGGTATATGATTTACTTTTCTCGATGATCCAAGGGTATAAGATGGCTACACACTTTTGTGGAACATACGTGGGCTTTGTTACCTGGTCCTATCACATTTACAATTGCATAGTATAAGTTCAAAATATTATGTGTCTCCGGATAACCAGTTCCAGTTCTTCTAATGACTGTCTCTGACTCTGTTTTTATGACTATTCTACTTCAGGCTGTCTTGTGTGTTGACCTGATGTAGACATGTAGTTCAATATCCATGTTTTATTCTTGTTAACTGTACTGAAACAGCAAAGCGATGGTAACATATCCGCTGTTCCATCTAGTTTCTCCGAACTGATCTTGTGTCTAAGTCTTATTACTATCTGATGTAATATGTTGTATGTAGTTAACTGCTTTCTCTTTTCTTTCTGGTTCCATCAGCTGGCTCAAAGGTTGGCAGGAATGTGGATATTCTAATTGATGGATTTGTCCCTCCGGCGACCAGTGTTGCTCCTATGTTTCCTTTCTTTGAAAATACTGCTGACTGGGATGACTTCGGTGAGGTTATCAATCCTGATGATTATATGATAAAACAAGATGAAATGGATAATAATTTGATGCTCGTAAGTTCTCTTATGCACTTGCTGTTCCTTTTGAATACTCAGTATGTGATTTAGTCTATTGTTACTCAGTTGCATGCCTGCCACGTATGATTATTGTGTTGCAATCATTTCTGTGGAGACTCTGTGTTTTCCTTATTGAAAACTGCAAGCTTCAATTGGAAAGTGGAGAACACATGGAACTTCCTTGCATCTGCATGGGTGCTCATTTGTTTTTTACTTAATAGGAAATGGTTGTACATAGTTACGTGTACTCTAGGTTGTTAAGCGTATGTTGTCTTTCAGGGTGCTGGAGATGGTATGGATGGTAAGCTTGATGAGGGCTCAGCACGCCTGCTTCTTGATTCAGCACCATCAAAAGTTATTTCAAACGAGATGACTGTAAGTTCTTTTGTCTCTTTTATTTAATCTCTGCACCAATATCCAGATTGAACTTTTACATCTATCCAGCTTGAACTTTTACATCTGTTCACATGTATTTTGCATTTTTCAGGTGCAAGTGAAGTGCTCATTGGCATATATGGACTTTGAGGGTCGGTCCGATGGTCGTTCCGTAAAATCGGTTATTGCTCATGTGGCCCCACTGAAACTTGTACGTGTCGTTACTTTGACCATTGTATCTTTAGTATGCCTCGCTTTAATTTTACAATTTTGACTTATTTGCTCCCTTTTGGGTATCTCTGTTCGCCCATGTTTTTTATCCTTTTCATAATTACTGATAATTTAGTATTCTCTCCAAGCCTATGTTCTGAAGCACTTGCATTATTGAATACTCCCTCCGTTTCAAAATATAAGATGTTTTAGCTTTGTGAAATGAGTGTATCTAAACCACTTTTAGTGTGTAGGTTCACTCCAAACCTAGATGAACCTACACACTAAAGGAGTCTAGATACACTCCTTTCACAAAGCTAAAACATCTTATATTTTGAAACGGAGGGAGTACAAAGCTAGTTAGATCGTGTGAATCTAACGTTTGCATATTTATCCGCTTGGAGGTGGACATGCCACCAACACCATAGACTTTATGTGGATAAATATTCTGATGATTCTTGTTTTGATTTACCATGTGTGATATCAGTGACCTGCAGTTGCAGTGCTTGTCGTCAATACTTCAGCTGTACATGGAAATCTGTAGCACATCCTGAATCTCTTCTTGTATTTTTCCAGGTTTTGGTTCATGGATCAGCAGAAGCTACTGAACATTTAAAAATGCATTGTGCAAAGAACTCCGACTTGCATGTTTATGCTCCTCAGATAGAAGAAACGATTGATGTAACATCAGATTTGTGTGCTTACAAGGTTAGTTGGTTAACTGACAAACTCTTCCGTAGTAGAGCTCTACTTAGGAGATCAGGAAAGTGAAGTCACCCTCAGATACTGGTGTATTAATTCTTACCTCTGAAGTCACTGCACCCACCGTCACGATACTCCATATTAGTGTGTAATAAGCTTTGCCAATTACTGAAGTCACTGCACCATCATGACGCTCAATATTAGGTAGCAACAAGAACTTTTTGTATATGCCATTGTTTATCTAAACAAGGAGGCTCATTTAAGATTGTGACAAATCATCGTATATGTATGTTGTACACAGACTTGCTAATTTTGTACTATCTGTGCTATTATGAATTTTCAGGTACAACTTTCGGAGAAGTTGATGAGCAATGTCATTTCTAAGAAGGTATGCGTTCATTTGTTTTATTTGTTTTATCTCTTTACTAATACTGAAATCACTTGATGTGGCGATTATGCCGTGATATAATAAAAATATGAAATTTCAAATTTGACGCAAGCAAAGCTAGTGATCTAAATAGTTCGAGTTCTCGCTTTGGATAGCTTATCTCCTAAAATACTCCGAGCCCATTGGGAGCTTCACAATTAGCAAACAAAAAGAACAAGCTAGAACTGATTTTGCTGTTAAAACTGTGCTGTTGCTTTCCGACCAGGCAGCCCATTCCGTTTCCGATCCTGTTACAAGCCATAAGCAATTAACTAATGCCAAACCAGTTGAATTTACTCCTCAACCATGAACCATCCATGACAAAGACCTGATAAGTGACTTCCAGAAACCGCCTGGTCTAAACCAGTAACCATACTGTTTGTCCATATGGTTTCATTTGGTTATTTTTTGAATTCCTCGCTTTATTGTTCATTTACTCTACTATGAGTTTTTACATAAGTAAGCACTGGCTCTGACACTACCACGCTATCTACAGTTGGGCGAGCATGAAATCGCGTGGGTCGATGCAGAAGTAGGGAAAGTGGATGAGAAGCTTACCTTGCTACCGCCCTCGTCAACTCCGTCAGCCCACAAATCAGTCCTCGTGGGTGATCTGAAACTGGCCGATTTCAAGCAGTTCCTAGCAAACAAAGGTTTACAGGTATTAGGCCTCTGTTCTCGATGAAGTCATGATATTGCATGCCTTAGCAGTCATCCCGTCCTTCAAGTTTTGGTTTTACAATGTGCACCAGCAAACCAATATCTGCTGGTTTACTCTCTGAAACAACTGAAATGTAGTGCTGATACGACACTTTTTACTTCCAGGTTGAGTTTTCCGGGGGCGCTCTACGGTGCGGCGAGTACATCACGGTGCGCAAGATTGGCGATTCCAACCAGAAGGTAACTAGGAGACCTGAACCGCCATATACATTTAGTGGCAATTTCGAGCGGCCACAATGTTGTCACAAAACTTGGCTCACGTACTATCTTACGCGCTCGGTGGTGCATTGCATTGCAGGGCAGCACGGGTTCTCAGCAGATCGTGATCGAGGGTCCGCTGTGCGAGGACTACTATAAGATCCGCGAGCTCCTCTACTCTCAGTTCTTCCTGTTGTAACCAGCCTCCTGGAGCTGCCGTCTGTGTGTGTTGTACAATTTGACCGGCGAATAGACAAGTGGTAACCGCCTTGCTAACGTCAATTAATCATGGGGATCCCAGATTCCAGCTGTACTTTCTCTTACATTGTTGTCTCACCAGCGCTATGCTGCTTGCGAGGATTTTTTTTTATTTTGACAAGTAAAATATAAAATGGAGGGGAATTTTATTTAATTATGTAGGGAAACACACCAAATGTTGAATAGACAATCAAACAAAATCGTAACATAGAAACAATTTGCTGTAAAACAAAATGCCACCCTATGATTTTCAAAGCGCACGTCCTACAAACAAGAAGATTAACTTGAGCACACTGCACAAGCACAACCCATCTTAGAATCGAGCCGCTTCAAAATCTATGCGATATATGCACCGTCCGCTAAAAAAAAGCTATATATGCACCGACAAACCTGAAAAAGAAGAAAAGAACTGCCGATGCACAATCTCTGGCCAAGGTGAGATCTCAGATACGTTTCCTTCATTCTTAGAAAATCTCCTAGGGAGTTTGTTTGGTTTTAGGATTTAATATTATGAAAGTTTTTTATATGGTCTACTTCACATGCACTTCTTGGATTAGGTCCAACACCGGCCAGGTCTAGGTGGATGTGACTTGGACCCTAAATGTGGGCCCATTTGTCATGACCTATGTCATTTGACCTGATTTTGTAAATTTGTGGTATTTGTTACACATTGCACCAAAAACCTGGTATTCTGGAGAAATCCCTAATAGACGCAGTTTGTCTTATATTGTCCCAAAATTTTATGTCTTCTTGCAATTTACTCTTCATGAACTAAAATTGAAAGACGGTAGAATTTGTATAAAAATTACAATAGTTTAGGGATGACTCTTAAGCTTGTTATACAAGGCACGATCAGTTTTAGACAGCCAAAATACATACTATATGTTTAGCGAGTTAGTTGTACCCGTAGCCATTAGAGATCAAATTGAGTGTTCAAAGTCATGCGTGTTTCACGAAGTCCAATTATCATTGTTGTGGCCAAGTCCTACTAATAGATAACAACAATGCTAGCACTACCATTTTTTTTGCCAAAGTAGGCAGGCCGCTGACTCATTTATAGAAGAAAGAATTGCTCGGTTATATGGAAAACAAGGCGATGAAAATCACAACCAAGACACGATATCGTTGGTGGGCGAGATAGGGTGACAACTAGGGTTGAGACTCCTAGGTCTCTACTCGCCAAAAGAAGTGACACACTCTATATTTTGAAAATCTGATTATTGTTTATTAACTAATAAAGCTTATAATATTTGCTACTATTTTTCACCAACATTTGTAGGCCAACTGAAGACAATTTTATAATTTGTCAGATATATACATCACATTTATTATTATACTCGAACTATATAATGAATATGTCGGATATCTTGCTAGGACAACCCCTTCATCTACAAAGTATGATGATTTCTTCATAGACTAGTTCTTTATCACATGTTTATACTAAACATTTATAATTCTATAGAGAACATTTATGATCAATAAATCACAATTTGTTTTATTCATTCATATAGTATTAAACATAGAACATACACACTTTTTACTATTGTATTTATATTACTACAGATGTAATAATATATCTTAAAGTTCATTATTTTAAAAATTATATGTCTATCGTCACAAATAAAATAATTGTAAACTTGATTTTCCTTTTGGGGCTCGGAAGATATGTTGTCTTCCTGGAAATTCTGTTGAATTGAATTCCATTTAAATTTAAGATAATATGACGAATAATGTATGGCACCTAAACATATTATAGTATGTTTGGACGTGTTTGTGTCAGTTACCTTTAAATATCTCGATGCGGGGTCTCCAATATACTACTCTCTCTGTCCTAAAATACGTGACTCAGAATTGTGTAGGTTCGCATATATATAGACACATTTTAGTGTGTATCTAGATTTGAATCTAGATAAATCCGAGTTACTTATTTTCAGACAGAAGAGGTGTGAGAGGTTTGTTGGTTAGGATTGTCTAACTAAGTTTATTTTACGGTTGTCTAACTTACCAATCTAATATATCCTAGTATAGGTTGGTAGGGTATGATTGTTCAAAAAAACCGTAAGGTTTTCTAACTATTGGAAAAATCTAGAGGGCGTCAGCAAGTGGTATGTTCATATATTCTTTCATCATCCTCGGCACACGCAGGTTGGCAATTGGCATTGCACATGAATAAATATTTTATTGCTAGATTGTAATGAGTACGTGTCTACTTGTTTTGAGATGTTATAAGTGTGCGCAATATTTTGGCGAATACAAACATACAGGACAAAGGTACTACATGGGATAATTCAAGGTACTAGAATCAGCACCTAAATGATAAAATATCTACATGGGATAAGTCACCTTGAAAAATTGTCCCAGTACAAAGGAGCTACCTTTCGATTGCGATTTTAATAACTAGAGTACACTACCTTTCGATTGCTCCTCTTGGTCCTATCTTGGATGGTACGCCACCTCATGCAAACACTCTACGTATGCTTTGGTACAAACCCCCCAAGATCATCCCCAAGCTACCAGGAAGATGGACAAAAGGAAAGAGAAGAAGCTGAAACTTGTCATCCGGTCCCAGCTGCAGTTTGAACCAGACCGGTTGGTTCCCAGCCTAGTCCCATGCCCCGTTTAAACCATACGGCAACTAAAGACATGGCAGGAGGCAGCCTGGTTCCAACCAGCCCCTAGACCAGGCAGCCTGATTCCAGCTACGGTCCAACCAGACCCTTCACCGCCTGAACCGTTTTATGTGATGTTTGACCCTTTCTTATGTAATCTCACCAAAACCTTATCCTTTGTCCCCTATGGTTCAACACTAAGACCTTAGACATAAATATAAGACTAAAACCCTAATTTGCATTCCAGTTGTGTCTCATCTCCCTATCAAGGGAACCTTCATCTCCAAGACCTTTATAAATTTAGTGTATGAGTTGTATAAGGCCCAATCTTGTGCGATCGTGAGTTCGGTGTTCAAGGCCCTTTCCAAGGTGTTCATCCCTCTCTGATTGGGACTGAGGGAACACATTAGCCCAATCTTTCCTTGCGAGGATTCTACTAGACCAATGGCTGCTAGCGGGAGAAATTGGTCAAGTATCATGTTGTGTTTGCGCAGAGTTTATTATGTTCTTCGCATGGCGTGTGTTCGCTCCCGCTACCTCTCCCCTTTCCCCATGCTATTCCCATGATTTCTATTCCGAGATCTATGAGGATCGGGCCAACCCTAGAGGTTAGTCCCCATCACTTACTGTCATACGTACAGGTAAAATGAATATGGTCACTCAACTTCAACTCAACTACTTGTTCAGCCCATTTTATTTCTTCTAGTTCTGTCGACCACTCAACTTCAAGAATTGCACCTAAAGTCTAATTAAGAGCTGTGCAAATTAAATTAAAAAACTTCGCTTGCAAGGTTATGTAAAAATCACTCAAAAAATTGCACAAATCTAGTGTAAAATAATGGAAATAAGAGGTTGTGCTCACAGGTGAGGAGAGGATGGTTGGAAGCATGGTTAATGGCTAGCAGCTGAAGGAAGAGGATGAATTTCATGGATCTGCAGTGAGCTCGTCAAATTAGGGGACGTGGAAGGTGTCGAAAGGAGAAGAAAAACGAGGTGAGGGAGGCAAAAGCTAAGGGAAGGAGGACGGCCGCCGTACTATGGACGCCGTTGTAGCTGAAGGGCAAGGGAACTTGGAGGCGTAGGGGGACCATTCTCGGAGGGAGACGGAGACGCTGCCCACAGTCGCTAGATGGATGGGATTGGGAGGAGGCGATGCATAGTCTCCTCTCCTTCGCGAGAGAGCATGCGGCGAGGGAATTCCCTCGACTTCTCGAGGTGTGCATTGCTCCCTCAAGGAACGGCGTGGATCGGGCCGGAAAACCTCTAGCAGGTGACAACCAAATGCATCGATTGTTTTCCCCAGGCTGACTTGCCCCGTGGATTCTGCTACCAAACGAGCCCTTAGTCCCGGGGATCCCACTTGTACATTATTTCTCTATCTTGCTAACATTATTTGCTCATTCTTCTTGCAGATGTCGATTAACTTTTTGTGTGCTACGTGTGTTGCCCCTTGCGCCTGCATGCGAGCAATGGATTTGTGTAATATGACAGAAGTATATGTTCAATATTAAAATGAGGATTTTTTTATTAACTATGTAGGAAAAACAACAAATGTTGAATATAAAATCAAACAAAACCGCTATTGTTTCTCCATCCTTAGATATTTTCCTGTAAAACTTGTTTGGTATGTACTCTTTGGTTTACATGATTTAAAATCATGGGATCCTATGCTACATACTTCACACGGATTTCTTCGCTTAGGGCCAACGCCTGTCCGGTCCAAGTGACAGGATGAGTCTATAGTCCATGGGAAAATACATAAATATACCCTAAAAGAGAATCAGGTAGACAAAGTGTTGCTGGCAGGAGATTTAATTTTCATGAATACCTTTTGAATTTGTATTGCTTTGATTTATTAAAAGTTTATTTGCATTTACAAAAGGGCTGCTTAAATTTAATAAAATATTGTTTAGATGTGTATATACATATATGATTTACTCTTTATTTAAAGAAATAAACTTGAAAGACCATTTATTCATGTATTTTATTAATATTAATTTCGTGAACCAAGCCATCTCTTCTCTGTCCTATAAGGCGCTATTCGGCTGGTGATAGTGGGAGTATCATATTAGTATTATCGTGCATATGATACTAGTGTATGGCACTATATATATAGTGCATTGTATCATATAGTAGCATCATAATCTTAGTGTAGTTAATTATTTCTAGAATCTCAATGCAAACATACGTACAAGATTTATTTATCATTAAAAAATTAGTTTCATGTGCTATGATACGGTATCATATTATGAGACCACTATCACATCCCTCTTCATTAAATGACGTGCCATATCAAATTTTTTCATGCATGTTATGCATGATACCACATATGATACTCCCACTAGGACCTTTGCGTCTCGGGGCTCTTATCTTATGACTTTGTTTGTTGTACTCTGTTTTATCTTGATTATTTGGGCATGCATGATAAAAGCTTGAACATTCATTGATCCCGCTTGCATTGTCATGTACTAAGCATGATTAGTCAGCTCCCGTGTGGAATTAGTTATTCCTACATTACCCTTTTGCTTGGCTGTATGATTCTTCCTGGTTCTTATTTTGCCCATTGTTGCTGGACAATGCAGGATTTATATTGCAAGTGTATATGGTATGTAAGAACGTACACTCCAAAAGGAAGGAACTCGTTCCAAAATAAAGACGACACACGTGGCGCGGAAGGAGTTGTCCCATGCATCCTTGTCCCGTACCGCGCCCTACTTCGTCCCCAAGCTCAAGGAGGAGGACGGCACGCCTCCGAGGAGGCTAGAGATGCTCTAAGTACACACACCAGAGGGAAGGAAACACACTAACATTACATTATGCATAGGAAGAGGAATATGATGCCAAAATGTGCTTTGGACAACAATAATAGGCAGTCACTCGCACTAAATAAATAGCCAGACACGAAACAGCCGCATAATTTAATTCCAAGGCCGCTGGAGGGAGGCGGCGGCTCCACCACCTCACGTTTCCTCCCCGACGAACATCCATCGGACGGTGGGGAAGGTGGCCACGTGTCGCGCATCCGGCGGGGACTCGTCTCGGCTTCCTCCTCCACGACGACGGCGAGCGGTTGCCGATAATAAAAATAGCAAAGCAAAATCCATCGCGTGGACGAAAAAGGAGAGACGGAACAGCAGAGAAGGACGGACGGACGGAGAAGCTTCACGAGACCCCAAGGTCGGCAGCTTCCCCAAGGAACCCTCCGCCACCGCCCACCCGTCGCCGCCCCTCATCGCCGGTAAGGTGCGCGCCTCCTCCCTCCTCCCGTTCCCCCTTATCCTCTCCTCGGCCCGCCTGCTTTCCCCTCCGACAGGGACGGAACGGATCGAATCGAATCCAATTTGGACTTGGTTCCGTCTGTTTGCTTGTCTGTTCCACAGGCCATGGATAGAATCTTCTAGCGATTACAACAAATTCGGTTTTTTTTGGTTAGCTAAGAGACGAAGCGAACTGATTCGGTTTCTTGCTTCTTTTGTTCAATTGATTCTGCGGCGGATTGGTTCTGACCACTTCGGTTCTTGCCCATCCTATTGCAGCTTCAAGAGCCAAGGAAAGGGATTGAGGAGATTCGGCCGGCTCAGGGATCTCGATTATCGCTGATCGGTAGGTGGGCGGGGCGGCGGATCCAGCCATGATGGTGGTCGACACGGTCAGCACCTCCTTCATAGCCCACCACCTGCTCGACCACCGCGGCCACCCGCGCCGGGCCATGCTCCGCGTCGTCAGCTGCCGCCCCCTCGGCACGGGCTTCTCAGGCCGCCGCCTCGTGGTCCGGCAGCCTCCTACTCCGGCGGCGCAGCGACTCGCGGACTGGCCGGTGCGGGCGCTGGCGGTCGGGGTGACCAAGGAGGCCAGCAGCCCGCGGAGGGAGTACCGTCGGATCCCGGGGGACGGGGACGACTTTGCAGATGACGATCTCGGGGCGCCGAACACCACCACCACCACCCCATCGTGGCCGCCGCGGAACCGGGCCGACGACCCCAGCCTGCACAACCCGCTGCTGCGGCTCGAGCGCATGGGCTGCGGCTGGCTCGGCGTCATCTTCGAGTGGGAGGGCGTCATCGTGGAGGACGACACCCAGCTAGAGAAGCAGGCGTGGCTGACCCTCGCAGAGGAAGAGGGCAAGTCGCCGCCTCCCGCGTTCGTTCTCAAGCGCGTCGAGGGGATGAAGACGGAGCACGCCATCGCCGAGGTGCTCTGCTGGTCCCGGGACCCCCCGGAGCTCCGCCGTCTCGCCGCCCGCAAGGAGGAGATCCACCGCGCCCTCTGCGGCGGCAGCGCTTCCTCCCACCAAATGCGGGACGGGTCGAGGGAGTTCATGAGCACGCTGGCCAACTACAAGATCCCGCTCGCCGTGGCCTCCACGCGCCCGCGCAAGGTCATCGAGGAGTCCATCGAGGCCGTCGGCGCGCGGGGCTTCTTCGACGCTGTGGTGGCCGCCGAGGACGTGTACCGGGGCAAGCCCGACCCGGAGCTCTTCCTCTACGCCGCGCAGCTGCTGCGCTTCATCCCCGAGCGCTGCATCGTGTTCGGCAACTCCAACTCCGCCGTCGAGGCGGCCCACGACGCGCGCATGAAGTGTGTAGCGGTCGCCAGCAAGCACCCTGTCTACGAGCTCGGTGCCGCCGACCTCGTGGTCAAGCAGCTCGACGAGCTGTCCATTGTTGACCTGAAGAACCTCGCAGCCGTCGACGACTCTGCTGAGTTTGGCGCGGAGCCTGAGCCAGAGTTGGAGGAGGAGGAGGACGACGGGCCCCCGTCGACGGCGGTGGGCATCGCCGACGATATCTTCTTGTAGGAGACAGGGTGAGGATTCTGTACATTTGATTGCTCCCTCTCCTACAGACAGGTGTATTATTGGATGATTTGTGATAGCGAACGAGGAAGGGGCTTATTATGTATCCCTCCCTTCAAATTGTGGTAGGTTGTGTTGTGTACATGGAATGTATCTTTAGAGCTCACAGAAAAACTGTATATATACTTGGAAAGAAAAGAAGAAAAAACAGGGGGGAACTGGATACTAATATTATGTCAGGGGATCTAAAGAAGTGCAGTTCCTGATGTTGATGTATAACTCAGAAAGATGGACTTGTATGTCTATCTGCATAGAAGAACAGAATTACATATGTTACTTCTTGCCTGTTTTGTTCCTACTTTCCACAACAACTATTTTTTGCTTTTGTCAACAACTATTTTTGCTTTTGTCAAGATGTTCAGCTGTTCCTCAGATTTTGAGGATTCAGTGAATATTACTACTCCCTCCGATCCAAATTAATTGACTTTGATTTATCTAGATTCGGATGTATCGATACATTTGAATCTAGACAAATTCGAGTCAATTAATTTGGATCGGAGGAAGTATATCTATGTATATCCTGAAGAGTGAAGACCCACTAGTTGTTCTTGTGTGTTTAGGATGATGATGACTCTGTTAAAAGGTTGCCTTCCTTGTGCACACACCATGTCATTTCTTAAAAATGTCTTCCAGTGGTTGAACATGGTGTGGATACTTTAGATTGAGTTGGTGATGCAGTCCAGACTGAAGAATGGCTCACCTGGTGATTCAGCAAAGCACAGGTAAAGTTAGATTGCGTTGACGATTTATGGAATTGACGAGGAAGGCTTTATTGTTATCCTTCTCATCGTCTTTAGGTTGTGTTATATACGTATACATGCAATGTATCTTTAGAGCTCATAAAAAACATGTACTCCCTCCGGTCCATATTACTGTTCTCAACTTTGTCTAGATTCGGATGAATCTAGTCTAATTATTGACTAGGTATATCCGAATTTAGATAAAGTTAAGAACAGTAATATGGACCGGAGGGAGTATGTAAAATTGGGAAGAAAAGGAAAAAAAGGGTTAATCGGATAGTATTGCGACAGGGGATCTGCAGTTCCTGATGTGGATGTATGACTCAGAAGATGGATATACTACTCTATGTCTATTTGCATATGTGCAGCACATGGAATGCATCTTTAGATCTCACAAAGAACTGCATATATCTAGTTGTTGGAAAAGATAAGGAAGGGTGAACGGGATAGAGAATTACAGTGTGGGTCCTGGGTGCTACACATCCTATAATTGGAAAAATTAAAAATAAATAAAAAAGTTAAAAAATTCTAACTTTTTTGAAATCAAAGATGACCAGGTATCATATTTGTATAAAAATATTTTCTTAGGAAATTAATTTTATTCTGACCTGGGTAAAAAAAACTCAAATCATGACCACGTACTATTAACGTGTGATACATCATTTTTTTCCCCCTAAATACCAAGCGAATCATTTCCTTTTCAAATATTTTTTTACGAGTACAATACCTAATCATTTTTGATTTCAAAAAAAAATAGATTTTTTTAACCTTTTTATAATTATTTTTTAATTTTTCCGTTATGGGGGTGTGTGGCACCCGAGAGCCAAAAGTCCGCGTTTAGGGTGTGTGGCTCCCGGGTGCGACACACCCCCATAACTGGAAAAATTAAAAAATAATTAAGAAAAAGGTTAAAAGAATTTTAACTTTTTTTAAAATCAAAGATGACCAGGTATCATACTTGTATAAAAATATTTTCCTAGAGAATTACTTTCATTGTGACCTGGATAAAAAAAAAACTCGAAACGCTCCAAATATATATTTTTTTACGAGTACAATACCTGATCATCTTTGATTTCAAAAAAGTTAGATTTTTTAAAACCTTTTTATAATTATTTTTTAATTTTTTTAGTTATGGAGGTGTGTAGCACCCGAGAGCCAAAAATCCGCGTTATATACTACTACATGTGATGGGATCGGATCTGCAGTTCCCGATGTATAGATTTCTTTACATTGTTCGATTATTTTTCACAAACTGTAACATCGTATTTCACATTAACCTTTTCTGTAGTACAATGCAGAAAGTAAAAGGAAAGTTATTCTCAAAGTATGAGCAAAAGATTAACGAGCTAAACAACAACAAGTCTTTAGATTGCTCAATAGCATAGAATTTAGTAAAATATAGAGATCAGTACAGTTAAGATAGAACTTCACGAAAAGCACGTGTACACTACAATCTTGGGGTACTTCTTTTTCTAAAATAATCTTGGGGTACTAATATAATCCATTAAAAATGACTTATATTAGTTTATTTAATTATACATATTCTAATGTATAATTAGCTACATAGCAAGTACTTGATGATCAAGCCAAGCAACTAAAGAAACTTGGGGATGCTGATTACATGTTTGAAGATAGTGAAGGCTTAGGGAGTATCTTCCCTGCCCGCGGAAACTTTAGATTCAACAAAGCACCAATAAAACTAGATTGAGCAGGGCAACCGTCGGTGGTGGTGCTGCTGGAAGAGTGATGGATCTCCTTCGCTTCCAGACCGAGGATGAGATTGACAGAGATCCGCGATGCACCTGCTGCCCGTCCAACGGCGCGCTTGCACATAACGTAGCGGAGGTCGAGGGAGAGGTCTTGGCCTCCACGGCCGGCGCTGCGACTCGATGAGGAACCCTAGCCTCTCCCAATCCCTATCTGGAGCTTCTCCTTAGCAGCTGAACGTGGTGAGCGTGGAGGGCGAGGTGGTGGACGCGGACGAGCTGGTGGCGCACCTACGTCTGCTCAAGGCCGCCGGAGTCATGGTCGACTGCTGGTGGGGGAACGTCGAGGCGCGCGCCCCGCAGGACTACAACTGGACTGGATACAGGCGACTCTTCCACATCGTCAGGGAGCACAAGCTCAAGCTGCAGGTCCCTCTCTCTTTCACACACACACACACACACACACACACACACACACACACACATATTACGCCTCCACCCGCGCTTCTCCAAATCAATCCTGAATCTCTCATTCGTCGTTAGGTGGTCATGTCGTTCCACGCGTGCGGGGGCAACGTCGGGGACGACGTCTCCATCCCGCTCCCGGACTGGGTCACAGAGATCGGGAAGAGCAACCCCGACATCTACTTCACCGACAGGGAAGGCAGGCGAAACACCGAGTGCCTCTCCTGGGGCATCGACAAGGAGAGGGTCCTGCAGGGCCGGACCGCGGTGGAGGTTGCTACCACCATCTCGCCTTTGTCCCAGTTATCATCACATCCTCTGTATACACTGCTCTGTTTCATTCCTGTGAACTAACTAATGCAGGTGTACTTTGACTTCATGAGGAGCTTTCGAGTGGAGTTCGATGCGTATTTCGAGGACGGGATCATTTCGGAGATCGAGGTTGGACTGGGGGCCTGCGGAGAGTTGCGGTACCCGTCCTATGCAGCAAACCACGGCTGGAAGTACCCTGGCATTGGAGAATTTCAGGTAAGGCTTCGTCTCCAATCTTTTTTTATCTCTCACAAGGTTCAGTATCCTTTATCTCTCTCATCTTTATTTCATCAAGTTCCTTAATATAATGTAAGAGGGCTTCGTTGAGTGTGTATTTTGCTCCAGTGCTACGACAGGTACCTGCAGAAAAACCTGAGGAGGGCTGCAGAAGCACGAGGACACGCCATGTGGGCGAGATCACCTGACAACGCAGGCCATTATAACTCTGAACCAAACACCACCAGGTTTTTCTGCGACGGAGGAGACTATGATAGCTATTATGGCCGCTTTTTCCTCAACTGGTACTCCCAGGTGCTACTGGACCATGCAGACCGCGTGCTGATGCTAGCCAGGCTGGCTTTCGAAGGTTCAGCGATTGCTGTCAAGGTCAGTTATAATTGTTGCTAGCTCACAAAGTGTATGTGCCCCTATCCAGTTTTTTTTTTTTTTTTGAGAGCTCTATTGCGGGGCGTTTGTTCCCAGTTTCGAGATGCTGGTCGTACTAGCGATACGCTAAATTTGCTTTCTCTCATTTACATACATAGTAAATTCACTCTTGTGACTGAACAGGTGTCGGGCATACACTGGTGGTACAAAACTGCTAGCCATGCTGCTGAACTGACAGCCGGGTTCTATAACCCATGTAACCGTGATGGCTATTCTCCAATTGCTCAAGTATTGAAAAAACATGGCGCCGCTCTCAACTTTACATGCGTTGAACTGCGAACTATGGATCAACATGAGGTATTCCCTGAGGCCCCCTTAGCAGATCCAGAGGGCCTGGTATGGCAGGTATGTGAAGACCTTCTACAGTTACTCATGATTATCATTCTGTTCCGCATTTCTTTAGCGGCAGATTAGAGTGGTAATGGATTCTCTGCTAAGCAAGGATTTCTAAACGCAATAAAAACAACTAGTTGGTGGATTTATATGACCATCCTGTCTAGTGCATCGTGTATTCGACTGATTTCTGCTGTTCAAATAAGCAAAGCTATCTTTTGATGGTATATATATTAGTGTTTGATCCGTTGGATTTATGTGTCATTTTCAGGTGCTAAATGCTGCGTGGGATGCCGGGATACAAGTGGCTAGTGAGAATGCTCTGCCTTGCTACGACAGAGACGGCTTCAACAAGACTTTGGAGAACGCCAAGCCACGGAACGATCCAGATGGACGGCATCTATTTGGATTCACCTACCTGCGGCTCTGCAGTACCCTCTTTGAGGGACCCAACTTTAAGGAGTTCGAGCGTTTCGTTAAGAGGATGCACGGTAAGATAAGCAGATCTCTCGTCATAGTGGCATCCCAGTTCACCTCCTGTATACCCCAAGTATTTACACTTTCTTCTGGCGTTCACTTTCTTTGCAGGTGAAGCAGTTCTCGACTTGCAGGCGTAGACTGTTAGCGTGTTACATACATATAATTTACAAGCCATTCTGATTGTTCGAGGCCTTATGGCTCACTGGGAACCACATTTGCCCATTTTTTTTTGTCTTCGATAGGCAGTATTATTGGCTGATACTTGAGCTACTGAACCGAACAATGTCGGTCCATGATGTAGATCATATTTTTGCATATAGTAGTAGTTGTAGTTATCAAGCGGCCTCCGTAAAAGATTGAGGCCGTGCAAATGTTCTTGCAGATGCTGTGCTCCCTATCTATGCAAATAAGCAGCATCATTTTTTCTTTTGTTACTGATTTGCCTGTGTTAGTGTATTTCTTGTTGATGGAGAGGGATGCCAATAAAGGGTTTCATTATTTGAGAACTTGTATTGTCAAGAATAAGTTGTATATACATAATGGTAGTTTGATCTGAAATCATAGTCTTTTTGAACACTGATGAATTTTTTGAAACATGATGAGATATATGACTTATTACGTGTATGCTTCAATTCAAATCAAGGTTTCCTTGTCCCTGTATATTTCACACAAAATCTGTAGCACAAGGAGATACAAGTAAACTACACAAAAGATAAAAAAAATGCCATGAACAAAGAATGAACATCCTACCAGAAGAATTTACAACACAAGATGCTTAGGCCAAGACAACCAAAAAAAGGAACTTTACATGTTTTGCATTATGAAGGAGGAGAGGGGCTGCGCAGGACCATCTGGCCGTCCTCGTCCTTCTCGAACACCTGCTCTATGAGGTCGTCCCAGCTCACCCGCAGTTGCCTCGACCCCGATGAAGGGAAGCTCTCGCTCCTCTCGGGCCGTGCGCCATCGAACGTGCCATAGGTTGAGGCCATGCCCGACACCGACAGTGTAGCAGCCCTGCGCAACGCGGCCTTGTGCTCCTCCGCGTGTTCCCTCTGCACCGTCTCGTCCCGCTCCATTAGCTGGTCAGACGGTACTGACATCGCGTTCTCTTTCTCCAGCATCAGCTGTTCATGTCCACAGGGCATTTTGTTATTTACTTCTCCACTCCTCTGGAAATTACTACATACACATGGCATTACAAGGATTAAATTATGAATCTATACTAGCTATATCTGAATTCTAACAAATTCTCTACACTGTACTAACACTCTAGATTGTGCACAACCTGCATCCGGTATCTGCTTCGCGACATTAGGTGTTCTACTCTAGATGGCCTCCACTGCTTGAAACAGTCAAGGAAGTGCTAGATTGCATATTTGTAAGTTGTGGAACATCAAAAATACAATCTGGTATAACAAGAGTTTGTTTTGTTTCCCTTTATGAAACAGGTTTTGTTTTATGTACAAGCAGAAGACTTACATCCAAAGCTTTCTGGCCTTCTCGCTCAATCCAAATAATGGCGTGATCTTTTGTGGCATTGCAGGAAAGAACTACATGCTCAAATCGACCATCCACTGGCACAGCTGTTTTTACCACCGGTGGATATCTTCCACACCTGCGTGGAGTTTTTTATGAAAATATTAGAAGTCTTCATTAGAACAACAGTAGCTATCTGATTGTGAAAAATTCTGAAGAAAGCAGCAGCATGCTAAATACTAGTTTTTAGCATTATTAAATAGTACTATGAGCCGTGCCATCAATAGTGTCTGTAATGGGCGAACTATGTTCTTACAGATCAATGGGCATAAATTATTGTGAAGGTTCAGGATAGCAGGGGATAAAGATGAACCCTTGATACCATTCGCATAATATTCTTTCTACTTCTGAAATTTGTGAGAACCTCTGCCATTACTCATTTTTTCGTACATAGGTGTGTTACTTAAGTGTTACTCTGCAACAATGTTATATTCAGATCCCTCAAGTAGTTATATTCAGATGAATAACTAAAAAAGAGGGTACCTGAAACTTTTCCTTTCCACAATGTGATATATCCGACCTGGCGCATATAGCCTCCTTGGATCTTTCAGCAGAACATCTTCAGGTATGCAAGTGTCCTTCAAACATCTCAAACCTAGGAGACATGGCAGACTGCGCAAGAAGAGAAGATGGTCCAATTTTAAAATTGCTTCAACCCATAAAGCTGGAAGAAAATAATCACGTTGCACTCAACATTCTAGATATCATAACATAGCTAGTACGGTAAACATAAATGAGCGATTAGAAAAATCAGATCATGGATCAAACAAGCAACAAGAATATAATTGTCTGCGGGTAAACCGTAAATTTTTCAGATGACAGGGCAAATCTCACTATAATACAGCAGGCGGTCACAGCAGAATCATGGTATCCCCTGGGCAAGATAAAGTTGCCACTTACTTTGAAAACCTAGAATAGGCAACAGAGGTGATACAGCTACGGATTGCCATGGGCTTATTAATGACCAACTGAAAGAAAGAAAAAATAGTGGTGGTAATGTAAGGGGTAAATGTGAAAGCACCGGCATCGCTAGAATTACATAATTTGGAAGTGTGTGTGGTACTATAATCATACAGTAGTAATACAAACATACTCCTAATAAATAGCATTGGTGGCATGTTTGATACCAGAGAAGCGACTTGAAAATATCTTCTAAAGGTGTAGCCGTCCGAGGCAAGAAATCATCCTGTCATTTAACAAGTACAAGTCATGCTCAGCCTATCCACAAACAAATTATGCTGTCTGACAGTAGTAGCACTTGACAAAAATTCAGACAGCATGTGGAAAATTATACTGAATTTGCAAAGTGGTTCTCACTTGTAGCATGAAATGAACCAGAACAGGTATCCATATTCTACACATATTTCTATCTCAGAAGCAGAACAGGTAACATAATTCAGACAAACAGGTAAAATGTAGTGAATCTGAAAACAGCAGAAACCAGTTCAATCTCAGTAGTGGTGGAACATGTATGCTGTTTGACAGTATTAACAAAAATTATTGAGATTCTCACTTGTAGCACGACGGAGTTGATGACGTCTGCGTATCTGACGGCGAGGTTGAGGGACATGCACCTGGCAGGCGCTATGGCGTAGCACCTGGTGCGTCCCCTCTGGACGACCGCGAGCTTGTCGAGGTTGAGGACTACGACCATGGTGAGCATGGCGGCGACGCCGGCGCCGAGGGAGTGGCCCGTGAAGGTGAGCGTGTAGTCTGGGTATCGGTCGAGGAGGTCCCGTAGGAGGTCGCACTCCCTGTCGAGCACCCATCCGGCGGCGCGTAGGAGGCCGTTGTGGACGTATCCCCCGTCGAAGCGGCGCTTGCCGAGGCGGTTGTCGAGGAGGAGCGCGTAGTCCGACTCGCGGCCGAGGTTGAGGCCCCGGAGCGCGAGCACGATGTCGGCGTGCGCGTGGTCGAGGTAGACGAGGTAGGGCGTGACCCGGCCCCGCGTGTCGGCGTAGGTGCGGCGGCGGACGATGTTGGCCGGGTCGACGGCGGGGCCGCCGGGGCCGAGAGGGGGGAGGAGGGGCGGGGAGTGGGAGTGGGAGGAAGGGGAGGGGAGGTCCGGGTCGTCGTAGTTGGCCATGATGATGCGGCACATGCGGGGGACGGGCGCGAAGTCGGCGGCGGCGGCGTGGCCCCAAGTGGCGCTGTCGCGGTCGCCGGTGTGGAGGCAGCGCTTGACCGCCCAGCGCGCGCAGCCGAGGCAGTAGACGCACTCCAGGAGCGGCAGGCCGCACGCCAGCGACATGCCGGCCGGCCGGACAACGCGGCTGCTGGGCCGGGAATTGCGCCGAGCAGGTGGTGCGCGGCGAGGCCTCTTGGGGGGATGGGGAGGATATTCGGTGTGGCGATCGGATCCGAGACCGAGAGGTGGGCTTGCATCGAGAGATTTTGTTTGAATAGAAAATGGGAATCTGAGTTCAAGCTGGAGAAATAGTCCATCGATCCGATTCGCAGAATAAAAATAAAAATGAAATTGAAGGCCAGCTGCAAGAGTGACACATGGAAGAAGAAGGGAGAGGATGACAGACAACGACTGACCAAACAAGAGTAGATTTAAAATGCACCCATTTTACTAAATTGATGTAATCTCTCCGTTCCACGTTCTCGTTTTTTTTATTCTTTTGTCATCCTTTTTGCTAAATGCACCCAAACATAGAATTGACCCAAACATAGAATTGAACCATTCCATTCCACTTTTCGACGCAACCGAACATAAGACGCAACCATTCCATAACACATTTTTTTGCCTAACCAAATACAAGAACAAAACCAACCCATTCTAGTGGAATGGAACCATGACATTTCATTCTACTTCGTTCTCGAACTGAACACACCCTAATAAAATCCATCAGATGTCATCAGACTCTAGCCTTCTTTTGTCATTATCATCGTGTATATACACGATATACGGTCACCGAAGACACATCAGAGCTTCATCTACGTGTCACTCGTCATGGTAGAGTGTCGTATTTTCTAACCTCGCCAACCGGTGGACCCCTTCTCAAAGGTAGTAACCCATTTTCATCTTGCAAGTACCCCCAATTTTCTTCCCCTTCCCCAGTAAGGTTTCTCCTCAATTTCCTCCATATAAAACAGAAAAAGCCAAAACAATCTCTAGCACACGCGCCTGGTGGTCACCATCGTACTCCCCTTCATCTTGCTGCAACACCATTCCGCCCATGTCCCCACGACCAAGAAATCATTGTCCTCGTTGCCACCCCAGAGATCATTGCATCCCCATTGTGGTCCGACGACATCGGAGCTCGCTACATCCTTGTCACCAGCTCCGATGGGTTTTGGGGTAGGGGAAAAGGCCGCATTGTGCGACGGAGGGTGACACAGCTTCGTCCTCGTGAGAACCAGGCCATCGGAGCGCAAGCCGTAGCCACGACTTCGATCAAGGATGACGTGGAGGCCCGCGCAACCCTTCTCACCTCCTTCTTCGATGCCCATGAGACCGGAGTTGGCGAGCTCTGCATCTTGCCAGAGGATGCCGATGATAACCTCACGAATGACCGGGTTGGTGACGCGTGGGTTGAGGGAGCCAACCTCAATGTCTCTAGCGAGCTTCTCCCAGAGGCATAGATGACACCAACATAGAGGAGGGGATGAGGCTGTGATGACTGCAAGTGCACAATTTGTATGTAGTTAGTTTCAAAACAAGAGTATCAAACTACAGAGAGTGTTCAAATTATAGCATGTTACTCCTTAAACTAGGAAGAAACTGAGAATGCATCAGGAAAGGAGCTCCATGAAGTTCTAGTAACCTGTGCGCAGGCTGACGGACATAGTTTTAAGAATAAAAGCAACATCCTGAAGAATTTTTTATAAAAACTTGCATTAGCCTATGACCTATGATTTGTAGCTATAAATAGTACATCAAGCACATCTCCTTCTTGCACGTACTGAGTACCTTCTTAAAAAACCCTTGCTTAGATTTCAGAGCATTCAGGGACTGTCATCTAAACACAATACGATGTAGAGAGGACCACTATAAAGATCTGAAGCTATCTAGTGGAGCCAAAGGAGTCAACGTCTACATCAAACATAGTAGAAGTGAAGTCAAAGAGTAGAAAAGGGACCAATACCTAGATGATAGACCATATATTTGTAGAGCATTGTTGTAGCAGTAATAGCAAGCGGAATAGCATTAGAGATAGCTCTAGCTATAGCCTAGTCGACAAGTTGTTCTTTCTAAATTCTATTTGCCCAGACTTGCCTCATTAATTCGAGAAGGTTTCAAAGATCTTTTGTAAAGACTCGAAGTTGTAATTCTATAGTTATGTCTTGAACCCGTGATATTTCTGCTGTATCACTCTGAGGGATGTAATACTGGTTAAATGATGTTTCATTAGTGTTATCTCAACGACTTGTATATTACAATATGCAGTGTTATGCTAGGTCACCACGCAAGGATTACCTTGGATTGACCAAGAGCGAGAAAGGTGATTGCATTGGCATCCATAGTCATGCTAGTCTCTTGGGAAAATTGGAGGGGTTTCTCGAATTCACGTTACTCTCCCGGTCATCATCATCATTACGAGAAATCAAAGGCGATACGATCACTTTGGCTTGGGCGGGGGCGGAATTTTTGAGAAGTGTAATTCCGAGAAAGTAAGCTTTTGTGCCAGTCCTAGGGCTTGTAGTACGTATTTGTTCTACTAACTTCTTAATCAACAAAAATGAGAAAGCTTTTGACTTATTTTGGAAAAAAGAACCATAGCTAGATAAACAAGTTTAATCAATGAAAATGAAAAATCAAATCACAATTTTCTCAAGACACATAACATAAAACGATCCCATCTTCCAGTATGATGTTACAAAATGTTTAGAACTTCATAAATGTTTTTTCGAAATTCTGAGAGGTGTTTTTTGTTGTTGCAAAGGAGGAGCCTCGTCGAACCAAAAAGCTTCGAAATCCAAATCGCCATGTTGGATGTCTCTGTTTTGCAACTGCTAGTCAACTAGTGAAACATTGGATTCGTTGATAGGAGCATCTGATCTGGAGTGTGCCTAGCTATGATATCCTCTCTGAAGCGGAGCATATCTAGTGTAGGGAAAGGTAGAGACCAAACAAGATGACGGTATGACCTCTCCCTAGACCCGCACGATTCTAGACGCACCCCCCATTTTGAGAGTCGACGCCTGTTCCCAAGCTCTCCTCCGCTCTCACTCCGGCGGTGCTGCGCTCGGAGTGGAGGCAGGGGAGATGCTCGGCGTGTAGCTAGTAGCAGTAGTTGTAGGGTTGTTGGTCGTGTGCCTGTAGTTTGGAGCTGGGTGAAGGATCTGAGCGGCTGGATTTGGATCCGTTTAGGGTTCTTCCTCCTTGTATTGCTGAGCTCTTCGACCGGCCTTGGTGGCGAGGGGAGGGGGGAGCTAAGGACGTCGGAGAAGACCACCGTCTCCGTAAATAACCATGTCGTGTTTGCCTACTTCTCGTGGTGGTGTGGTGGTGCTTTGCAAGGCGCTCCGTCCGGTCATGGTGGCAAGGGGAATGGCTACAACAGGGCATCGTCGACTCCTCCTGGGGGGTGGGGAGAAATCCCGTTGCCGATTCGCGCAAATCACATGGCGACCGTCGTCCTCACCATGATCTGGGGCCGGAAGGGCGGCCCAATTCGACGCCTTAGATGCATCTCTTCAACCTCCAGTATGGAGTCCCCTCCCTGGAGCCTTGGGCCAGAGTCCCCCGCCATCTCCCCGCAAAGTGGTGTGTCCTCGGCGGCTAGAAGCTAAGGTTCAATGACGCTGGAGAAGATGGAGGACCTGCTTGCGTTTTCTGCTATAGTTTTAGGGTCCTCTTTGCATATATCAAGGACTGCAATTTAATTTTACTTGTTTGTCCTGTTGTACTTTGTTCTCCCCGTGTAATATGATATGGCAGCATCGGGGTCCTTCGTGACCCCTTCTCCCGTGAAAAAAAAGATGACAGTATGGAGGAGTGGGACAAGCAGGTGCCACAACTTACCTACTACCAAACACCACAGCTGAGAGCATCTCCACTGGGGGTCCTCAAAGATCCCACAAAGGCCTATGAGGGCCGCCGGCGCCAAAAAACGCGCCCAGCAACGGCCCTCATTTTAGAATTTCCGCCGGCGCGGCCCAATTATTAACCCGGCGGCCCCAGACGAAACCCTGTCTACAGGGAGGCAATCGGGGGCGCCGGAGGGGAATAAAATATTTCCCTGTCGAGCCACGCACCCTTTGACGGCCACGCGGCGGCCGGAAGTGGCCACCACCGCGTTCCTGCCAGTTCCTTCCCGCCATTTCCACCGCTTCCCGCCTCAACTTTTTGCACAAGAAATCCCTGCTGAGTATTTATTGCTCGGAATGAGGACCAGGTTGCTCTAGAACACTCACGAGCGAATACCGGCTGCAGGTCCTTTCTCTGCTGCTTCCCCACATAATTAAATTGCATTGTTTCTCTTTCATCATTTAAAAACTGTACTTTCCTCATAATAAACTATCCACTAATTGCAAGATGCACCACACCTTGCCAAAAAAAAATAGAAACAGGCTCCTACGGGGCGAATGAGTAAAACAAGATGATATCCCCTCCATTTCGAATTGATTGGCGCACAAGTTTTAGTCGAAGTTAAAATTCTGCCAAGTTTGCCCCAAGTTTATAGGAAACAATATCAATGCACCATCCCAAGTTTGCCCAAGTTTTCATTGATTAAACTTGTACCCTTTTGAGCGCTCGTCCATAAGTAGTGATGAAGACCGATCAAACAGTTTCCGTATATACCATGAAACCGATTTTTTTGTCAAATACAAAGGAGCAGCTGCCAACGCCGACCGTCGCTGCTGCAAAGGGCCCACCACCACATGCAGCTTGCTGCGAGCGCTGGAGCCGTTAGTACCAACGGTCGCCGCCCCGCCGCTACCAACACCGGGCGTCGCCCATACCAAGTTAGGTCGCAGGTGCTACGAAGGCCCACCACGGGCCGCGCTGCTAACTCCGGCCGCCTCTACTATAACTATAAGGCGACGGCGTCGCTTCTATCAACGTTGGGCGTTGCTGCTACCAACGTCAGGAGCTTGGGCGGCATCCCTCAGCATCCCACAACATCTGGTGTGTATGATGGGTTGTATGTGTCAGATTCGTAAGTCGAAACAAGTTGAAAACAAAGCAACTAGAACAAAATGGTTCTTTACCACACAAGTTACGTACGTCATTACATCGTAGCATTAATTTTCTTATCCTATCCTCCTCAGCTTTTATCCCTTCTCAAAAAAAAAAAAAAGAATACCAATGTCGGCGCGGCCAGGTTCAACCCTGCAGAAACAGCTGAGAAAGTATCCTGGGTTTTCGTTGTGATCGCGTGAGATTTCCGCGAAGAACAGGTCCCCGCCGCTAGACCCAGCGCCGCTTCCTTTTGTCTTCACGGTGATATATTGAGATGGTAGTACCACTTGTCCATCATGCCTTCATGGATCGACTGCCGATGCACGACGTCTTGGAGCTTGTACGAGCGATTCTATACATCGCCGTGCTTGTCCGGCACGGCCTCGACCAGCCTGCGCACCTTGTCACGCGCTGAATCGGCGATCTGCCGGCTCGTGCGGACCTTCTTTGTGCCATCCGCACAGTAGAGGAACCTGTGAACGGCGCGGTCCAAGTGGGGAAGTTTTTCTAGCGCTGTTCTAGCCGTAACCTTGTTTTGGAGCAGAAGAGGTTAAAATAGACGGAAAGCACAGGAGCACTTCAGAAGAGGTTTGGGTTTAGATCATGCGGGTCGAAATCTGACGTCAGTTCCCTTAATCTCAGCCGTCAGGCTGCTTTGGAAAGCGTGCCAAAAAAAAGACGAAAAGCACAGGAGCACTTCTTTCTTTCTTCTTGTCTTTTCACAAGGATCGAGCACACGGAAACGTTGCAGCCAAGTGCCTCGTGTTTGTATATATATATGCACGCGTTCGACATATGGACCAACAACCAAACAAGGACTGTAAACCTACACGGACACCCACTAGTCCTAACATATTCCTAATTAACGCAAGCCGATTATAACTCAAACTAAACACTTTCCTAATTAACGAACGCAAGTAATACAGACCCAACTACAAGTGCAAGTAGAACTAGGTCGCCACACACACACATCTAAACACTGAATATGTCGGTTTGTGTTGCTTGTTCTACGGGTTCAGAAGCAAGACTATGCGGGGAGTGGAGGAATTTGGACCAAACTGAACCCTTTGTTTAGCCAAAAGAGCTACGACGCAACTAGGATCTCCAAATATCTCAAATGTAACTAATTCTATTTTTACTAAAAAACCAGGTCTTGGACCTTTTTCTTGTTAAAAACGATGAGTCCCATAACTAAGACCAATGTTCGCATAAATTATTCTCTCTTGTTAAACATAGTTCTTTGGCATCTAATCACCAAAGGAAATGTAAAACAAACCAACAACTAACACAAATGTCAAGCAGGGAAATACAAGAGTATAAATGGCAGCTTTCTTGTAGAGATAGAGGGTAAGGAAATACAATAGCTTTGATGGAATGTTGAGCTTCGTTCCATCTTCAGAACGGGGCATTTTTTATTCATGGCAAGCTAATTCAAACTAAAGCGATATGCTGACGAGGGGTAACCTCGGCAATGCCCATGATGATGGACTTAGGGTTTTGCGGAAAGGAGAACGCTGAGATTTCGTCGTATGTCAGGCAAACAAGGGAGTCCAAGTCGCCTGAATACTTGTAGAGTAGCACTATTACAGATCGCTTGGGTTTTTTCGGTTATCCCCTCATAGGCTTCTCCCGTTCTATATATAATAGGCCAGATCCCAAAACCGTATTAGGATAGGTTACATATGTATGATTACAACTGTAATACAATATCGGTTCATAGTTCCTTTCCAAATACAACTAAAGCTTTCATTGGATGCTTCTTGGGCCATTATCTTGAATCTTCATGGGCCATGAGCCTTTATGTTACAAGGATAACAAATCATAAGCACCCGAGTAATCATACCCATATCAGTAGCCCTCGAGACTTTACCTGAATCGTAGATTCTGGTTGAGTCTCAAAGATATGTTCAGTTTTTCTTGATCTAAAAAATTTCATGAATTGTTTCTATTTTCTTACTTTATAGGGACTTGGTACAACAGGCCTAATGCATCCGACGAATCGGGAATCAGTTAATTGCTCCTGGACAAAAACGATGTAGACCTACATCAAATTCAAGTCCCAAGGCCTGAATTCGGAACTTTTACTGGTGTAACTCGGTTCGAGCCATTGTGGTCTTATCGAATACTGAATCTTAGTTCTATTTTATCGGGTACCCAACGCGTCTGTCGGGATTTTTTATCGTATCATTGATACGGATATTTTACTGGCAGAGCGCATTCTTGTGCGATTACCAGACCACACATGACGAATATCGGGGTCTTACTTTCATGTCTTGGACACGACATTCGGAATTTTATCGCGTCGGGTGCGATCCGAGATTTGTATTTAATTTTATCGGCAGCCGTGTTTGGGGGCTGGAATTTCTGATTTTTATCAGATTTTTGTTTTCAATGTTTCTATAGAATCTTCCGATGGGAATAACCTCTTGAGGATACATTAACGTAAAACTCATAGGTCTGTCACAATTTATTTTAACTCTATGCACATAATTCAATTTCTATCGGGTGCACGCTAGCGCTCCCGATGGGAGTAGCCCCCGAGGCTATGTTCGGATGTCTGTATCTGGGCATAGGCTCATAATTTTGTTAGTTTTATCAGAAAAATACTTATAGAAAAATCAGAGATCCACTTCTTTATTATCAACAAAGCATAAATACTCAGAGTATGAAGAACTTATCTTTTATTTATCGTCATGAATCGTCCAGATTCTTGTAGTGCCATGAAAACTTCGGAGTTCACTCACATTTGTGGGGATGGGCCAATCTCGTATGTCCTTCACTTTAGAAACATTAACTTCAATGCCATTGAAAGAAACAACAAATCCAAGAAAAATTAACTTGTCTTTAGCAAAAGTACACTTAGAAAGATTAGCATAAAGCTTTTCATGTCGAAGGATTTGCAAGACCTCCTTGACATGTGTAACATGGTCCTCAAGAGACTTGCTATAAATAAGTATATCATCAAAATAGACAACAACACTTTTTCTAATGAGAGAACGCAAACTATGATTCATAAGGCACATGAAAGTGGATGGGGCATTAGATAAGCCAAAATGCATGACCAACCATTCATAGAGACCAAGTTTGGTATTGAAGGCGGTTTCCCACTCATGACCTTCCGCCATGCGTATTTGATGGTAACCACTACGAAGATCAATTTTCGAGAAAATAGTGGCTTCACACAACTCATCAAGCATGTCATCGAGATGTGGTATGGGATGTCGATAACGCACGGTGATAGGATGGCAGTCCATGCATAACCGGAACGTATCATCCATTTTTGAAACAAGAATCATGGGTACCGCACTTGGACTAGTGCTTACTTGGATCAAACCTTTGGAGACGAGTTGGTTGATTTGACGTTCGATCTCCTTCGTCTCCTCTAGGTTTGTGCGGTAGGTGGCGCGGTTTGGTAGAGGTGCACCGGGTATGAGGTCAATGCGATGTTCAATGCCGCGAAGAGGAGGTAGTCCATGCTGTGGGGAGCTCTTCGGGGAACACGTCCTTAAATTCCTGCAAAACAATTATCAAAGAGGGAGAAATATTTGTCAAGTCATTAGTTCCTTGCGCTAGTCCCTTGCAAACGAGGTCATAGTGCAAAATGGATGGGTTGTTCCTCACATCTCTCATCTCACTTTTGGTGGCAAGAAGAACACTCTTAGTTTTTCCACTCGAGTTAGGCTTGTGGCTCTCACTCGCTATATGGTGGTTCTCTCGCTCACCACTCCTCTCACAAGAAGGTGTTGTGTTTTGCGACCTCGCTATAGCCTTTGTATTGCCTGCAATTATTTGGTTAGGAGTCATCGGTTGCAAAACACATGTCTTATTAAGCCATTTTAAGGTGTATACATTTGTGCGACCATCATATAGAGCACCTTTGTCGAATTGCCATGGTCGACCAAGCAACATGTGGCAAACCATCATTGGGACGACATCACACTCTACCGTGTCTTTGTAGGGGCCAATTGAGAAGGTTACTGAGACGGTATGCTTGATCTTCACGGACCCTTGGTCACTTAGCCATTGAACATGGTAGGGGTGCTTGTGAGAATGGAGGGTGAGGTTGAGATTTTCACACAACTCGGTGCTTGCAAGGTTGCGGCAACTCCCTCCATCGATGATCACCTTAAAAGATTTCCCATTAATGCTGGCACGTGTTTGAAAGATATTTGATCGTTGATCTTCATGCTCTTGTGCTTGAGTGGTCAAGATCCTTGTGACGACAAGCGATGGACTTACATCATGTTCACACATGAGGAGTTCTTGGTCATCTTCCACACGTTGCCTTGTCATTGCTTCTTTGACTCTTGCATTGAATTCATCTTCACTCAAGTACTCTTCGTCGTCATTATCATGAATGAACAATACTTTCTTGTTTCCACACGTGGCCGACTTATGTCCTTTGCCTCCACACTTGTAGCATTCGCCATTGAAGGGCGGATCATCCTTTGTATGCTTGCGACTTGGGGGTTGTTTTCCTTAAGAAAGTGTGGGCTTGAAGGGAAGCTTGGAGGTACTTGAGGAGCTACCATTGAAGGTTGTTGGTGTAGCGGTTGAATCTTGCTTGTAGGTGAAGTAAATATTGGGCTTGTTGTACTTGATGTCCTCTTGCACATGACGCTCGGCTTTTATTGCGATGTGCACAAGCTCAATCATATTGTTGTATGTTTAGAACTCGATGATGCGCTTCATTGGGTGGTTCAAGCCGATGAGAAAACATGCAATTGTTTGTTCCTTGTGCTCTTAAATGTTGGCATGGATCATGTTGAGCTCCATTTGCTTGAAGTACTCTTTCACGGTCTTTGTCCCTTGACTAAGCGATTGAACCTTGTTGAAGAGGTCACGCATGTAGTGCGAAGGAACAAAGCGAGATCTCATATGAGCCTTCATGTCATGCCAAGTTGTGATTGGGGGCTCTTATCTTGCGTCACGAGCAACTTGAACTTGTTCCTATAATCACATTTGATGGCAATATTAAATCCTGATCTATATCATAAGAGAGAGTGATAGGTTTGTAGCCATGTAGCAAACATATACCTATCATTCTCACTACATGCTGCCATTATCTTACCAAGATGATATGAATGTGTCTGGGTACTGTAAGACCTTGCTGCAGGCCACATGCGCCCAAATTCTTCTCCTCCAAACTTTTTGATCAAATTCATTCACATATGACCAAAGCACTCTCTTTGCTCAGCATGGGGAAATGCAAACTTTACTGCATTTTCTAACCCTTTGCATGCATCTGTATGGATTGCCAAAGGTGAGACTGGCCCTAAGCATCTTTTCAACTGCATCATAAACCATGTCCATGAAGCCTCAGTCTCTGATTGAAACAACCCAAAGGCAATAGGGAACATAAAATTATGTCCATCCAGAGCATTGCATGCTTCCATCTTACCATCCCATTTTCCAGTTAAAAATGAAGAGTCTATGCTTAAATATGGATGACATCCTGCTTTGAAGCAATCAATGCAAGGCTTTAAAGCCATAAAAAAATTGGAGAAAATACCTTGCCATCAGGTGCAACCTCGGTATCTATCTCCACAACACTACCAGGTGACTTTTTCTCCACCTCTACTTTGAAGTTATACAACA
The DNA here is from genome assembly GCA_023614405.1 of Avena insularis. Lineage (NCBI taxonomy): Eukaryota > Viridiplantae > Streptophyta > Magnoliopsida > Poales > Poaceae > Avena > Avena insularis. The sequence continues at coordinate 541,098,785 of CM042692.1, forward strand.
TCCTAAAAGTATTTTCCCAATCACCATACAATTCTTTCATTGCCCTTTGATTTTCCTTCCACACAGTGCTATAATTCACCTTAATTGGGTAGTCCTTTTCCAAGTCTGCTTTTAGCCTCTTTGTAGTAGTGTTTGGTGTCTTGGTTAAAATAGGAGTGATCTTTTCAGCAACCCAAATCTGTGATGTCATTGTTGATACTCTCTGTGAACTAGTAATACAAGTGTGTTCAAAAGGGATTTGATTAACTCTAATGGTACTTCCATCTGGTTGGCGTGTAGCAGAAATGTATCATTTGCAAGGATTGGCGCCCCCATCAAAACCTCTGCATCTAGCATAGAACTTATTTTTATCAGTCCACTGAGTCTTGGCATCAAACTCCTTCTTGATTGCATATGTTTTGAAACACATCCTAAACTCACTCATGCTGGGAAACAGTTTCCCTACTGCAATAATAGGGTTTTCCTTGTCATAGACAGTAACCAGCTCATCATCATGTGCATCATTTACATCATCTGTAGAATTTTCTATCAACTCTCTATCTACATCTTCAGAAAATATTATGTTACCATCATCATCATTAGTCAAATTAGTTTCATCAGCCTTTTCCTTATCTCTGTCATCTACTGGATTGCCAAATATTTTGGCTATTTCTATGTCAGCCATTGATGCTATGATTAAATCAGTAGGTTCATCTAACTCCACTGAATTCCAATCAACACACACTAGCCCCTACATCAACATCATTTCTATCTGAAAGTACCGTCACTTTAGTTCGTATGGGCACCATCTGCCTCTGTGAAGCCCAATCATCATCTGACATTTGCGAAGACAAATTTGAAGCCACATATGCAACCTTGGAATCTGCTTGCAGATCGACAAGCTCAACATGAAAAGTAACCTCTTTGTTTGTCCATCCATCTTGCCGATCAATTTCATCAACTAAATCTTCTCCATCCTCAAATATTTTCTCCTCCAATTTTCAAACCGTAACAATGCAACTTCCTGTTGTGGACCCCAAGGAACACTTTGCCCAATTTTCTCCACCAAACTCTTCACGACTAGTTCTTCCATTTGCTGCGGTTGATGTAGATCAACATCTGCAAACTCAACCTCCCAACTCACAGATGTACCTCTCTCGATGTTACGTACACTACCATCACATAGTTTCGTTTTAGATGGGAAGAACTTGACATTGAATTTGAATTTTCTCCGCTCACAATCTCCACTGTTTTGAGTGGCGGCGGGCAGATGGGCAGAGTGAGCTAGAGGAATTACCCAAATGCAATCAAATCAGCTAAAAAATCTTGTTTCAACTATTGAAAGTGCTCTCTTGCCTCTCCATCTCGATGCTCCCGATTCAGCCAACCCGCCCACGACAATCTAGCTTAGAAATCAGAGGAAGCGACCGGGTGAGATCCAAATCCAGGCGTAGGGAATGGAGCTAGGGTTTCAAGATTACTCACCACCGATGGGCTGTCACTAAGCTCACACGGGCTGCCGCTGCCGAGCACACGAAGTTGATGGCACCGCCGCTAGAGAAGATGGAGGAGGACGGCGGTCGGGGACGGTCAGAAGTTTCGTTGGCGGGCAAGTGAGTGGGACCGAGTCGAAACGGTTTTCTTTATTTTGTGCTGGAACGAAATGGTTGTCTGAATCTAACCCTAATCCTTAACCCCACCGTCCATTAAAACATGTCGCAAGCCAGCGTTGACACCCATTTATGGCCCATATCGCACATGAGCTATTTCCGCCGGGAGATGTGTCGTTCTGCAGCTATTTTTACGAACAACATTGCATTTCAGACATTTCTGCGGAAAAACGTCGCATAGGAGCGATTTGCCCGCAAAACAATAATTCTATCAATTCTTTAATCAGTATCTCTTTAATTATGTTTTATCCATATTTTGCATCTATAGTATTCCAAGATATCATTCCAAAGAACACTCTAAAAATGATGATGTTCAAATATTATGCAACTAAGTTTTTTTGCTATGATATGCAACTGCTATTTCAATATGTATGATTTTTAATATACCCAATTGCTATGTAAAATATCATGGCATATACACTATAATTGTTCATTAGCTCTAATTTCTATATTGTCGCAATATAGGACCCATTTTATATTTTGGCACATGGCCCCAAATTTTGCCGGCTCGGCCCTGCGGGAAAAACATGATGCATTGCCCCAACGATCATCAGATCTAGCCAAAGCAGAGCAAAAATTAGGTAGCAAAGGTAGGGGACCTTGTTCGCCACCATGTTGTCGAAGACCAATGAGCCTACCCCATCAACCACGGACCCCTTGCTAGAACCGCATCCAGGCACCCTGCCTAGATCAGGGTCGCTCTAGCACCCACGAGAGAAACCGTCAGGGGGGGAAGGGGTCCGCCGCTGCTATCCAGCAAGAAAACCACGCTGCAACCTAAACTTCTAGGAGGCCAGACCATGGTCTCCTTGAGTCCGCCCGCGCAGGCTAGCCCCAACCGGAGGTGAAATGCAATCAGGAGCGCTGGCTCAGGAGGCGAGGGGTGACGCAAGTACCAGTCGACCAACGCGAGGAGCTCTGCCACCGCTGTCGGCCATATGGGCTTTGCCCGACGGTGTCCTTCGACTAAGGGGGCTAGAGAGGAGGGGTGGCGACGACTAGGGTTAGGGTCGCTGCCCGAGTCACCCTCAGGACATCGACACGGGGCCAGGGATTGTTCGGTCGCCAAGGGGTCTTATAAACCAACTCTTGGCCAAAAGAGGCCAACCAACAAGCAACAAGCAATCCCGACATTACATAAGTCAACGTTTTTTCCCTAAAAAGTAAGTCAACGTTTTTTGCCCCAACAAGGCAGTGTATATTTGCATCTTCTTTAATTTTTTAAGAGAAGCATAGTCGACGTAGAGTAGCCATTTCGAAAAAATCCGGCACTTATTTCTTTTCCAAATTTTCCATGACACCAACATTGCGACCGACGTCATTTCCCTTTTTTGATTGACCTCTTTTATGGATTACCTCCACCCACCAATCTTTGACATTGTGCATGTGGTGCCATTCTCTTAGTTTAACATCTTATTGCCCAAGCCAATTCATCAAGGTGGACCAAGCTCGAATAGAAGGGTATCTCCAACGACATGAACCATTTTGGACAATCATGTTGGGGAACGCACTACCGAATCACATAACCAAGATCATATTGTTTTCTCTACAAATTTTGGGTATGAATTTCGACTAGAATTTCGGCGATATCTTCGGCGAAGTTGGTTTTTTCTTAACTAAAACCATATTTTCTCTACATATGCTCTTCAGTTCTCTACATTAGCACAACTTTTTTACAACGGAGTATCTGGCGAGGTCTTCCGAGGAAAGTCTCTAACGAAATCAGGTTTGCTACATTAGTACAAATTTTTTGCTGCAAAGTCTCCGGCAAGACTTCCTGTGAGGCGGTCTTTTCTGTCCTATTTTTTAGGGTGAACTTTTTTTGCTACAATTAGCAAAAGCGGGATATTTTATAGTGAAAATGGGCAATCCGCAGAAAACGCGATTTAGAGAATTTTTTTGGAGGACACGTGTGGCTCTGTCCTTTAAAAATTAAACTGATAAGGACTTTTTCATAATGCTGTTAACGTGAGTGAGAATCAAGAACATGCGACTGAACGTTGTGAAGCCGACGACTGAAGTGCGCCTGCCAATCTGGACACTTTTAAACCGTGATTGTGTGCCTGCCACTTTTTTTTTTTTGTTGGAATCGTTGTGCAACTTTTAAACTCGATCGTGGTAGAGATAGGCAACGGAAGCGGACGGTTTGTATATTCTAGTCGGCGGACATGCATGACCATGCCGTCGTCGATGTGGGCCGACCTCCCATTGGACCTGCTCGGCGACGTCGCAGGCCGCCTGAGCGACGCTCCGGACTTGGTCCGTTTTCACGCCATATGCACGCCATGGCGTGACTCGCTGCTCTCCCTGACAACGACGAGGCCGTGCCGTCTCACGTTCCCACCATGGCCCCTTGTCCCGTGCAAGGGCACAGTCCTGCAATCCGTCGTCGATCTCCGGCGCCAGACGGCGTGCTACAACAATGATGTCGTCCTCCAGGAGCCACGACGGGGCGTGTCATTCGCTGGTGACAACAATGACCTGACCTGGGTGGCTAGCGCGGACGGCACAGGGGTCTGGGTCTTCACCAACACCAGACTCCTCAACGTCCTCACCGGAGTTGCCGCCCGGCTGCCCCGATTCCAGGAGTACCATGACCGGAGATACAAGCGCCGGATGGAGAATCTCCGCGGCATCTTCTACGGCGACGGCACCCTCTTGCTAACGACCACAGGCTTCGGACATGGCGGACATTTAGAAGCGGACCCATGCATCGCGATTCTTGCTACGTCTTGGAGTCGCGTGGCGAGCTGTTGCTGGTTTCCGTGCTGCTCAGACTAGACTGCTTTCTTTGTCTAGCCGTTTTTTCTGAGTTATCAGGAAACTTGTGTTATCAGAAGATGATTTTAAATTGCATTTTTTTAATCGACAAAGTTTAAGCAGTTACACCTCTTGCATGATAATTGAGTATTTCAATATCTAACACGTCTTTTTCAGCTTTAAGCACTACCACAAGGTTTGCTTTCTGAACATATGGGATTGTGGTTGAGGAATAATCTCCTATGAAACACTACTATCTAATAGACACCAGCATTAGCGGCAGACTTGCATAGTGCCGGCAATCTAATAGGCACGTGAGGTAGTGTGACTGCCCACTTCAGTTCGTCGAACAATTAGTACAGGATAAGTACACAATCAGCTGCGAGTTAACTGCAAGTCCGAACTCTCGACCCCACTTAAGTTCATAGAACTGCTCAGATATGTCGATAGCCGAACTGAACAAAATTTGCAAAGGAAACTTTTGTTTTAACCGAATTCAGACGGGGGAGTCCAGAACCATCAAGTAAGTATGCGAATTCGTGATATGAAAAAATTTCAATTCCATGGAGCATGCAAGAACACTGACCATTCTAAAAGAGCAGAGTTGTGCATAATGATTCAGCAGACAACATTCTAGTATCCTACTCTTCAACTATCTATTAATAATAGAACAAATGTGGTTTATCCACATTTTTTTTGATAAAGGACGTTTTATAACTTAAAAGGATCAATTGTTCCATAGGTCTGTGTTGCATTATTTTTTTTCCTTCAGCTGGACTGCATCGGCACGAAACAGGAAGGGCCTCTAAGTCAGAATCTACACAAATCGACGAGATAAGAACATGTTCCTTGTGATTCAAAACCGGCATGAATTAAGACTATTCGTAAACAGAAAAATAACAAGGAGTACATACACATACGACCACGGAAAGCCGCGGTGAGCTAATTGGCAACCACAAGCGCAAAGCAAGGGATGAATCCTCGTTTGCCGCCGCTCGACGCTGCCGGGGGTCGTTCTGTTTCCTGTGACAACCCGAGCCCCGATGCCGCCGCCCGCCAGGAACTCTGAGGTGTTCCGCTACCCCTTTGAATATGACCCGAATCCTATGTACCTGTTATACTACAGAAGGAGTCCTGATGGACTAAGGCGTGTCAACCTGCTAGACGTAGTACATCTACAACTCTATTTCGTATCCACCAAGAAAGAGAGTTGTTTGTCCCTTTATATAGTGTCAGGTAGTCATAGAATAGATTGAGAGAGTTTCACCATATTGATAGCACGTAGAGGGTTTGTTCTCTCGTGTATTGTAATACTCCTTCCAATTACAGTGATACGCCGTCGTGCGTTCCGTGGTTTTTTCCCGCAAGAGTTTTCACGTAAAAATCTGTGTTCTTGTTCTTCGTTTGATCTACTTTTTGCTGTGCGATTGTGTAACAAGTGGTATCAAAGATGTGTTGCCCTGGGACTTTCCGCTGCTCACCCGAGCAGCATCGCGCAACGTCGATTGGATCTACAGCTGCAGTATTGCGGCATCACGCAGCTTCACCCAGATCGACTCACGAGTGTGGTTCAGTGCGTGTAGAAGATTGAGACTGTTGTTTGCTGACGGCGCCCACGCACGCGTTTGGCCAAGCTGTCGAGCCCAACAGGAATTCACCTGCAGTATTTTCTCTCCGTTGTACCGATCCGTTCGGTCGAGTATGTTTCCGTCTCGATCCTTGAGTTTGCGTCGTACAGGCGGCCGGCAGCAGACCAGTTTGAAGCCGGATCGACTAATCAAGTCTTGATCGATCAACCACAAGCATGGATCAAGTCCCGAGGCAGGATCACCCACGTCCTGATTTGCTATTTCTTCACGTGAAGCCCTGCTTTTAATCTCTAACTGCTACGTGCACTTCAACAATACCATGAAAGTTTTTTGTGCTATTTTTACTTAGTCTGCAGTTTATAGATTCTATTAAGAGTCATGTTTTGTCTAACTTGTTTCATCAAGTAAAGATGCAGATTATTCTAGCACAGGTGTAATTTATACTGGTGTTACCGTTGGCACGGACAAAGTGAACAATCTGTATTTCCAGCTCGAGCATTGACCCACGCTCTATCCCGGTCCCATACTGGTTCTAGCCGCGCCATCTATGTTTGATGATTTGCCGCTGAGATGATCATCGTTTTGTTATTCAAGGTGGAGTTTGTTAAAGTAGATTCAATCTGTACTACAGTTTTGGTTCAACGTTAAGACGATTTTATTTGCGGCGTTCGACGACTTGTTCGTTCAATGGGTTATCTTATTTAGAGGCTGAAATTTCAAGTAAGTTTTATGATTGTTTATATTCAATGCAATTTATACGGGAGATATTATGGATGCAAATTCATGATATTATATTGCTGCGTTTATATGAAGAAGACAGTTCAGAAATTAAAAAAAATATGGAGAAGGTGGTTGTTAAGCCTGTTGGTAGCTAGCATATACTCTTTATTCCAGAGTTTTGCTATTATGCATGTGAAAGTTTTTTGTCTTTGTTATTCAAATTCGTGATGAGGATCAGTCTGAGGTGCAAGAGGAGATTTGTTTTCTGCAAGATACTACAACATTTAGTTTAGTTGTCTTTACTCTTTCAAGAGAGGTCTATTGCAGTGTTTAAGCTCCGTTGTATGTTGAGAAGTTTCCTACATCCGACCTTTGTTCAACATGGACAGTTCTTGACCATATCATGGATTTTTCATTAATCGTTATAAGACGACAGTTTTTGGTGTGCGAGATGTCCTCCGTACCAGATGCTCTCGCATGAGTATTGTTTGCCGAGGTTTGTGCTTTTGTAGCACGTTTAGATTTCATGAGATGAATTCTTCACAATGTTATGTGCACCAAGATGTTGCACTATGAGCTTTGCGCTCACTCAAGCACCACAGGATATATGATGACTTATGTCATTTGATGATTGAGCAATTTCAGATTTTGGAGGTCAGTGACATAGACTCAGACTTTTATCGGGTATTATAGCAGACCTAAGTTCGTATGTCTGCTTTGTTGACAGCTCTATTGTTTTTGGATGACCTACCGTTTGATTTGCTCAATGTGACTTCGTGAGAAGTTTATTAGTCTATGGATGTTTCAAAGCACAATGTTTACGTGTGATGACTTTAATTGAGGAGTTGAATGCTATCTATGACTTTTATAATGGATTTCGGCTCAAGGTGGAGATTGTTGAATATGACCCGAATCGTATGTACCTGTTATACTACAGAAGGAGTCCTGATGGACTAAGGCGTGTCAACCGTGTTAGACGTAGCACATCTACAACTCTATTTTGTGTCCACCAAGAAAGAGAGTTGTTTGCCCCTTTATATAGTGTCAGGTAGTCATAGGATAGATTGAGAGAGTTTCACCATATTGATAGCACGTAGAGGGTTTGTCCTCTCGTGTATTATAATACTACTCCCAATTACAGTGATACGCCGTCGTGCGTTTCATGGTTTTTTCCCGCAAGGGTTTTCACGTAAAAATCTGTATTCTTGTTCTTCGTTTGATCTACTTTTTGCCGTGCGATTGTATAACAGTACCCAATGAATCGAGACCGTACGTAGCTCATCTATCATTGCCAGATCGATCGTGACCGAGAACGGCCGGCTGCAGCGACATAATGACCAGTGACCATGCAAAATCCTTCAAACGATGAACATATACAGAAGCAACGGCCATGCACTTGAGCCTCCCTGCCGTGGAAGAAGATCCTGATGTTAATCTGTGCCTCAACCGGTGGGTAGGAGCTCAGCTCCAGAATCGCGGTGCAGAAGCTAGTGTGACTTTGCTAAGAACTTGGACAGGGCACAAACGGAAGCCATGGAGGCTGGTAAGCACGTGCCCACCAACATCAAGTCGGAGCAGCACAGAAGGCACACCCGATAGCTGCGGGCACTTGGACTATTTGAGCTACCGGTGGTGCTCCTCGTCCTCCGACATGACGGTGAGGCAGCGAGCTCCATCTCCGTACATCGTCGGTTTCAGACCCACGGGTGGACGTCTACTTCTCTAGGACAGGAGTTTCACTGGGAAAATGACCGTTGGAGCTCGATGCTCCTGTGACGTGCTCGCTCGGCACGGCGGCGCCCCGCTGCTGTGTTAATTCTAAGGTGTAACGGCGTAGCCTCTGTAGAGGGAAGCGACTGCGTGTTATATGGTGAGGAAAAACCCTTCACGTGGCAATACAAGGTTTGATACGTATACGGTTGGTGTACTACACCATACCAATACTATCAAGATATTACATATCTAATACCCCCTGAATCTGAACCTAGGAAAGGCTGAGATTACGCATAAACTCAGCTAGTTTCTTGTAACATAAAGCCATAAGTTATTTGATCCTTGCTAAAAATAAACCTGACATCAAGTTGCTTATTAGCAACTCGTTCCCGAACAAAACAGAAATCTATCTCAATATGTTTTGTACGTGCTTAAAACATAGGATTCGCAGATAGGTAGGTTGCACCTAGATTATCACACCATAGACATGGCTTCTCCTTGAGTGGGACACCAAGTTCACGAACAAGTGCTTCAACCCAAATTAGCTCAGCAGTAGCATTAGCAAGAGCCTTATACTCAGCCTCTGTACTAGACCTGGAAACAGTGGGTTGTTTTCTGGCACTCCAAGAAACAAGGTTAGACCCAAAAAATATAGCAAAACCACCAGTGGAGCGTCTATCATCGAGATCTCCTGCCCGGTCAGCATCAGAATAGGCACTAAGCAAGGTAGAGGGCGACCGTTGAAAGTGAGACCAACCTTGCTTGTACCATGAATGTACCTGAGAATCCTCTTTACTGCAGTCCAATGAGCAGTAGTAGATGCATGAAGATACTGACACACCTTATTAACTGAAAAACTAATGTCAGGTCGAGTGAGTGTTAAGTATTGTAAAGCACCTACTCCGTACAATACTTCTATAGCGTGTCATGTCCTCAGGTCCAAGAGGAGAACCATCTGTCAACAAAAGTGTATCAGTAGTAGAAAGAGGTGTGGGACATGATGTACAATCCTTCATGCCCACACGTGTCAATAAATCTGTAGCATATTTTTCCTGGTTAACATTATGCCATTTGACTGTTTGTAAACTTCAAGTCCTAAAAAAAATGAAGATCTCCAAGATCCTTAAAAGCAAACTCATTATTCAACTGATAAAGCAAGGCCGAGATAGCTAAATCAGACGAGCTTGTGACTATGATATCATCAACATAGATCAACAAAAACATTGTGATACCTGCCTTGTTGTAAAGAAATAATGAAGTATCGGCCTTGGATGGAAGAAAACCAAGAGTTTTTAGCTTGGAGCTGAATCTAGAGTACCAAGCTCGAGGAGCCTGTTTTAAACCATATATACCTTGTCAAGTTTGCAAACATAATTTGGAGTAGCGGAAGACTCAAAACCTGGAGGCTGTTTCATATAGACCTCCTCTTCTAGAACACCATGTAATTAAGAACGCGTTCTTGACATCTAGCTGGCTTAAACTTCAAAATTGTGAAACAGAAATAGAGAGCACGATCCTGATAATAGAAGCTTTAACAATAGGCCTAAAGGTATCTTCATAATCTATCCCATACCTTTGTTTGAATCCTGTTGCAACAAGTCTAGCTTTATACCGGTCTATTGTACCATCATCATTTTTCTTGATACGATAAACCCACTTACAACCAACGATATTCTTGTTCGGACTGGGCGTCACAAGATGCCATGTGTTGTTTGCAAGCAGGACATTGTATTCATCTTGCATTGCGGACCTCCAGTTGTCATCTTTTAATGCCCTAGGAACATTTTTGGGTTCACCTGTAGAGGTAAGCAAGGCATAGCGAACTGCACCATCAGTATAAATTTTCGGCTGCCTAATACCTTTTTGTAGTTGTGTTTGAACTCCAGGAGTAGCAACAAGAGGTGCTGCAGGTGTGGGCGATGTAGAGAATCCTGGGGAGGGGACCTCCATCCCACTTGAGCCACCATCAGCAGACAACGACGGGCCAGGCGAGTCGACGTGCTACCGATTGTCGGGAAGAGACATCGACAGGCGTGCGGGAACGGGGGCAGCAGGCGCGACGTGGCGGCGGTGGAGTCGTGGGTTCCTGGAGATCGAGGCGGGGATGTGGGGAGTCGCTGCGTCCGACTGCGATGTGGCAGCACTGGACAGGTTCTCGCGCACACGGGCGGGCGTGCGATCCGAGGCCGAAACCCAGGCAGAATCCACCTCGGGATCAGCAAATTCTGGCGCTGTTTCTTCCTCTTGATATGTGCTATTATTTGATGTAGCACTTGAGGCATTGTGTACATCATTTTGGGCAGATTTTTCTGTAATATCTGGTGTAGTCTGTGGAGGATTAACAATAGGAACAACTTGCAAAAAATGATTATTAGTTTGCACAAGCCCACTAGTAGATGCTGAATATGAGTTATTTTGATCAAGAAGAAGAATTTCCTCTTTAAGACGCTTGCCAACATTAGGATGAAGTGCAGCAAACGGAAATATATTTTCATCAAACACCACGTCACATGAAATATACACATGGCCAGTTGACATATCAAGGCAGCGAACACCTTTGTGTTTTGAACTATAGCCAATGAAAACACACCGTTTGGAACGAAAAGAGAGTTTTTGTTTGTTGTGGGGGCAAAGGTTGGGCCAACATGCACAACCAAAAACACGAAGATATTCATAATTCGGTTTGACTTGGAGAAGTTTTTCTGTAGGCGTCTCATGATTGAGAACTTTGGTGGGAAGTAGATTTATAAGAATTTTGGCCGTAAGAAAGGCATCATCCCAATACTTGAGAGGCATGGAGGCATTAGCAAGAAGAGCAAAGCCTACTTCAACAATGTGACGATGTTTGCGTTCATCAGAGCCATTTTGGCTGCGGATGTTCCTGACGCTAACAAGGCGAGCGTGGCGCGCACTAGCGGCGAGGATGGCGAGGTGGTGCCGGTGCATGGCGAGCGAGAGAAGGCGAGCCAAGGGAAGGGAGGGAGGCGAGGCTCCTCACCTAGAGGGTGCTGGCGATGGAGGTTGAAGTTGGAGGAGAGGAAGGATACAATGAGGGCGAGGACGTCCGAGATGGCAAGATCCGGCGTCTTGTGGCAGCGATGTGGAGTGTCTTGGCAGTGGTAGAGTCTGTGAGTGCGCGGGGTCTTGAGCTGGCGAAGGGACGACGAGATGCTAGGGTTGCTAGGGTAGGGAAGAGGGCGAGCCGTTGCTCACCTAGGTGCTGTTGCTGATGGCTGGCTCGTGGTCGGTGACACGGAAGACTGGGACGGTGAACGGTGAGGTCGGCAGTGAGCGTGATGGTGATGTTCGAGTGCGCTAGGACGGACGAGGCCTTCTTCTCCTCCTTGTCCACGCGCGGAAGCTGTGATGGTGAGCCCTGGCTTTCTCCCGCTAGCGACACACAACGGCGAGGCTGGGCAACGATGAACAGGACGACATTTGTCAACGGGTATCGGATCGGGGGAGAGACATGGGCCGGCCCAGAGGAAGTGAGGGGAAGGGAGCTACACTATGTTGGGCTGCTACAGATGTAGACCCTGCTGGGCCCCGGCTAGGCTACTTCCCGATGATGCTAGCCTCTGTTGGGCTACATAGGTGAGTCCTTTTCTTTTATTGTTTTTATTTTCAGTTTTAGCTTTATTAATTGTTCTGTTATTAGTTTAAATTTTTAAACAAGATAATTCACTAAAATCCTTTTGAAATTTTGTAGGGGTTTTGAATCTAGGGATTAGACAAAGTAAGGGACTAGAGGGGAATAGCAAAGAGAAAAGAGGGATGCCCCATGCATAGATGTCCATTTGGGCCCATACAAGAAAATAAGAATTAGGGTTTTAGAATTTATAAAGATTAGTAAAATATTGGACCCTAGGAAGTGGATCCCAACTTGTAGGAAATCAAAATAGAGAGTTTGCAAAGAGGGTCAGAGAGGTATTAGTGATAGTCAACAACAAGAGAAAGACAAAACAAACATGCAAGACTTGATATGATGCTCAAATACAATATGGTATGATAACATGAGCATGATATTATGATGATGCAAGAAAAACAAGCGTATGGTAGTATTGATCTATATTTCTTATGTAGTATTCCAATTTTAGACAATTGGGATGCTACAATTCTCCCCTACTAAAGAAGAATCTCGCCCGGAGATTCCTAGGAAACAAATCTTCACATTCCCATGTAGCTTCCCCAAGGGGATGGTGTGACCACTTCACCTTGCAAAACTTGTCGAGATAACACTCTAGAGAAACAAAGGCAGAAGTAAAGGCCTCAAAAGGTAAGACAACCTCTAACTTTGATGGAAGGAGAAAGGTACACCTTAATCCAGTTCAATGTAAAAGAGCGAATAGAAAGAGTTGTCGGTATGTGGGGCCAATCCATGACGCACCCAAAATATTACTCCGTACATGAATAAGAAAATCGTGTTACCATTCCCTAAATTCAGACTGAAGATCTTGACAAGAGTTGTTTGGAAAGACTTCGAAGAAAGGAGTAATGCAGGCTCTTTATCGGATCTGGAGTAGTTGATGTCGTCTTGTGGGAGAACAACGAAAGGTATAAAGATTTTTTTGGTGATTTTTGGGTCAAAAGAAAGATACAATAGATGAAAGATTCCTTAGACAACACGAAGACCGTATGTAGAAACACCGTTGCAAGCGGAAGGAAAACATTTTCCTAAAGGTACGATAGAAACCCAACCACGAGAAATCCTAGATTTGAAGAAAAGATAAGAGAGCAGATTCAAAACACGCAAAGGTAAGAGGAGAATAACATATAGGTAAGGAGTAAAAGTAGACCTATTCAGATCTATCCTACTGATTTTTCAAAAATAGTTTTGACACTCTACATCGTCCGTTAGCTAGGTTATCCTACAGGTTGGACTAGTGGGGTATCGTTAACTTTTGCTCTAATTCCACTTGTACCATAGCGGGTATCCGATACATCGAAGGTGATGTTCTTGGTGTTGTAGTTGTCTTTGGTGCTGAAAGTGCCGGTAGCATGACCTTCTCCAATGGTTGAGTTACCCCAGGGTTCACACCCTGGTAGACTCTGGTGGGATTGAGATCGCTGAGAGGGATTTACAAACACTTGATCAACTAGGAAGAGAGGAGGTTGAGCTTGGCTCCTTCGTCAACTAGCATCTTGGCCACCCTTCTGTTGAGAATCATCAGCACAACCACCAGGGGGATGCTCACACCTCCTTCGGTAGGGATGGTCCATAGCGTCAAAGCTGACAAGGACATGCGACCACTGGAGCGGGTGTTGATCCCCAACCTTTGGCTGGATGATGCATGTGTCTTGGGAAAGCTGCTTGTGCTCCTGATGAGATTGGAGCGATCATGCATGCCCCTCCCATAGTGCATGACATTTCATTAGCCACAGGGAACTCTCCTTCTTCATCTCCCTCACAATCTTCGCCCTACTCTACTACTGGCATGTGGTGGGGTCGGCCTTGTATTTTGTGTCCCCTTCCGTGTTCCCTGTTTTGGCCTCCGCTGGACCTACCGCCTGGTCCACGGGAGGCGCCACTTGCAGTGACTCAAGAGGGGCACATCAGATCCCTGTGTCTCGGCTCGCCATAGCTACAGCAGTTGCTCGTGAGATGCAAGGCTTGCGGGTCGGGCTGGGTTGGTGGCCCACTAACCACGAGCTTCGGGTGCCGATAGTTCTTCAGGTCATGGGTGGAGGAGTTGTGGATGGAGCACCACATTCCCCTGACCTAATTGGCCACTTAAACCATCGTCTTGGACCTCTTTGGACCATCGGGATCTCCTTCCACTGTGAGGACCCGCTTGGGCCAGAATTTCTTGGTCTTCTTCTTGTGGGTGTCCTCCTCCTCGGGACGCAACACCCTTCTTCTACGTGTGCGCATTTTCCTCTAGCAAGAATAGCTCCGCAATCAAGTTTATGGTCTTGACGCTCATCTTCTCGCATATCCTAACACCACACATATTGTTATGGAATGCGGCGACGATCACTGCCTCTAAAGCCCCTAGGATGTTGTGTTGCATGACATTGAACTTCAACAAATATTTCCATAGAGTATCCCAGGGCATCTATGTCAAGGCTAGTAGGTCCCTAATCGTTCCTGGGCGATGAAACCCTCCCTAGAAGGCCACAATGAACTTCTTGCATAGGTCATCCCAAGATCTGATAGAGTTTGGAGGAAGGTTCATGAGCCTGGGCCGTGTCAAGGGATTACTAGCCATCGGGACAAGGCATCAATGATTTGGGTGTCTCCCCCGCAGCACGACATGCCGTGGATTACACATACCAGAACTTGTGTGGCTAGGACACTCCGCGCAACTCCTAAGTGAAGGAGGGGAAACCCTCTCCGTATGTTGTGGCCTCCGTTAGCCTCATCAGGTTGCCAATGCGTCACTCCTTTTTGGAAGCACTCGATTCTTGTAGGGAAATCCTTGCAAGACACAGGGTGGCGGCCATTGCAGGCACCCGCAGCTGCTTTTGGCATAGAAGACCCCACAGAGATGTGATGTGGATATTATTCGAGATAGAAAACATCGGTTGGGGCGACGCACCGAGATCGTCATTCCTGTGGCAGAATCAGAGCTGTCACTGAAGGTTTCACCGGGATGGCGCCACCGTCACGATTCGGGACAGCCATGCGTCTGGATGATGACGAGCGTATTGGCGAGGTCGACGATGCTCTCCTACCAGGCCTGCGTGGGAGGCTAATCCTCAGTCAGGGGGTACTGGAGCATGGCGTCCATGGCAAAGAGTACCTCGGGCATCCCGTGATAGCTTGACCATGACACACTCGTCCTTCATGAGGCAACCTGTCCTTGGAAACTGCATGTTCTGTTAGCCCCCTGCCATGAGGTTGGCTACACCTCTCTTATGCGGTATATCGAGGGCACACCACCTCCTGACGCCTTGCGCATCCGTGGCACCGATGCCTACGCCGGTTACCGTAGTTTCTCCCGTGATGAATGTCATGCTTCTCCCGTTGATGAATGTCATGCTGGTGGTGGCAGGTGAACGTCTGAGGCTCCTCCCCGGGACTACTCCTCCGCTTCAGGGAGTGACCCAGCTCTACTGGTCGGCCCCTGCTCGTTGTTGATGCGCTGCTCCACTTCTCCATCCTGAGAGCCATAGGCCTCGGCGAGGGGCTCACTCGTAGATGCACCTTAGTTGCCTAGACTGGGGCTATACGAGCTACGCCTAGGATTTGCCTCTTTTAGCTTGATACACCTCTTATTTCTTACTTCCTTGGGACAACCTCTTAGACATCCAAGGAACTGTAACGCATGCGGCACTCCGCCTATGGCAGCTGGACATAGGCGCATTTTATCCCTCTGGTTCCCGAACGGCGAATGCTCCTACAACATGGCTGATGGATACCATCCCGGGGCTCGGGATGATGTCATCAGTGATGTTTCCTTATCGGCGACCATGGTCCACATGACAGATCTCTGTGTCGCTTGCCTTTTCCTCTACATCTATCAGGGAGACATAGCGCATTGGCCCACGGATATGCTCCCGAATATTTGGAATGTTTTTTGTTCTGGGAGAAGGAAACGTAATTTTAGATTGAAAAAAACAGAGTCTAGACCCAGGCAGTCCTCCAGAAATAAGGATCCTCGTGAAGAAGCCAAGGGGGAGAGACTCGTCTGCTCAGCATCGATCGCATCGGTCGGGAGATCATCTTGGTGAGTTCTTCCTTTCGCTCTCTGATGATCTTCCTTTCGGTCGCTTTCTTCTCGTCCACTGTTAATGGCGGCGGCGGCGGCTAGGGTTTACTTCATGTCTTGGCGGCTCATAGGGATATACAGCCTTTTCTTGCTAATTCTCAAGGACTAGCCTAGATAGCTTAAACGACCAATAATTTTACTTCATGTCTTGGCGGCTCATAGGGCTCTACTTCGGTCAGCGATTATTTGAAGGCCTGCAGATCTTCCCATTACTTGAATCGCAGTATCCATACAGTATTCTTCTACTAATTAATATATCCATACTGTGTGTTTGTTTTCACAAGGAAGGATTTTGCTCATACGACCAATAATTTTCTGCCCAACAATACTACTTTGGCCTCGATCAGCAATTTTTGCATGGCTGCAAATCTTCCTATTGCTTGAATCGCCGTATCCGTACAGTATTGTCCTATTAATTAATATATACATATTGTGTGTTTGTTTGCAGTAGGAAGGATTCTGTACAGTATTGTCCTACGATGATGGCACCAGAGGAAGCCAGATCATCATTAAATAAGCGACACAAGGATGAATGCACGATAGACCGCCTCCCAGTTGATGTCATTGAGAGAGTTTTTCTTAGCCTTCCGTTCAGCACTCTGTTGAGATGCACCAGTGTCTGCAAGCAGTGGAGGAACGTCATCCAGGATCCCCACTTTGTCGCATCACACCTCCAGCGTGCGTCCCGATACGTCCTCCTATTTTCCTCGCAGGAGACGGTTTCGCACCAGCTCTACCCCAGTGATGCTATCCTGATCAACGAAGCATCACAGTCGACGTGTGCAGTACCAGTGATTGGTCCTGATGAATTCCTTTTCGGTTCATGCAATGGGCTCCTTGCCATATACACAAAGGCGTCAACAATCAAGATCGCTAACTTTTCAACTGGCCAGTGCTTGCATCTGGAGAAACCCGTAAAGAATTTAAAAGGAGATCACTTCTCTTTATACACATTCGGATTTCACCCGGCGACAAAACAATATAAGATTACACATTTCCTTCCTGATGGCACTGCCACGGGCCGAGTCAGCGTCATTCAAGTTTACACGCTTGGCAATGAGAAATGGAAAGATATCTCAACACCAGAAGCTCTAAGCTTGAAATGTCTGAGCGATTCTGGAGTAGTCAATATTGATGCAACGTTGTATTGGCTGATTGGAGATATGGCTGCTAGATGGGAGCATGTTATTATGTCCTTTGATCCCAGCGATGAAAGTTTCGCAAGGATTCAGTTGCCCGCAGTACTTCAAGATTGTGTATCTGCTCATCCTCGTCCGTTCTGGGTCAGAGAGATAGATGGTAATCTCTGTATAGCAACTGCTCAAACCTATCCTTATAATCCCATATTGCTTGTGGGTAGGCTTCAGATCTGGGCACTTGACGACAAAAGGGACCACATGTGGAGCCACAAGTACAATATCCAGTACCCATCAGAATGCACTTTGGGTCCAGTGGTTGTTCTTGGCGATAGAATCTTAATGCAAAATCGCAATGATAATCTATATTCGTTTGAGCTATCTGGTGCGAACTATGACATTGATTATAGTAGGACGGCGAGATTGTGGGATTTAAGTCCCCGGCAGCATAACCTGCATTCCCACAATTGTGTGAAGTCGCTTGTGCGTTTAGATGTATTCAAGAAGGCTGGTATCGTGCACATGCCAAAACAGAGAGATGGCTGGGGCTTAAAGAAATGGCAGTCTTGGGAGGAGAAGCTCTGTAGGATTGAAACAATGTGGCGCAAAGTTCACCAGGAGGAGCATAAGTGGACTGTATGTTTCCTGAAATCTAATTTACCCTGAGCACTAAATATTCTAAAAGATCTCACAAACTGCTACTTTCGCATTTTATAGGAATTTGCACAGTCTATATGCATTAAACTTAACCATCACCTGCCGCGAATATCGGATGATGGGATGCGACAACACATAGGCATGACAATCAGTAAAATATGTCTATCCTCTTCAAATCAGGTAATCGTCAATTATATGGAAAGTTATTTTTCTATTTCATATTATCATTTTGAATAGTCAATAATCATTTGAAAAGTATGATGTTAAGTGCACCCTTATATATTAATGATGTCATATATGTCTTGCATGAGACTTCAGAAAGCATGGCCCCTCCCGCGGCCTAATTGGGCGGAGCACAACTGGGATATTGAAAAACTAGTCGATCATTTGGAAAATCTTGTGCATAATGCCATGGTACACTGTGTTACTGTGCTTCTATTCACTAGTCAGATCACTTTTACTTGTTCCACGAAACATGCGATGTTAGTAAGGTTAAACTGACTACTACAGGCAATGGCTCAGCGGATTGAGAGTATCAGTGATATGACAAGAAGTGATACACATGATGAGGTAAATGACTATATTCAAAGTAATATTTTAATGTTTTTTCTTTATTTTCCTTTATGCTCCACCATGCTGCCTCTTTTTCTTACGTTTATATATTTTAGTTTCCTCTTCCATAACTAAGGAAATCGTACGTTGCCTGAAATTTAATTTTTGTCTTGACCACCAAGATATGAAAAATTGTTGCATTACTATTTTATAGGCATTTGCACAGCTATGTGTATGGAACTTAGTCGTATAATTCTGCAGAAAATATTGGATCACATGATGCGACAACATATAGGCATGAAAATCAACAAAATATCTCTGTCCTTTCCATCTCAGATAGGTCCTTATTGATATGGAAGTTATCATACTTTTTCTTTTCATATTTGTAGTTTTAATGGTGATAATCATTTGATGAAGAACGACATAATGTTAAGTGCACCCTTATCAATGATTTGATATATGTCTTGCATGAGATTCCAGCAAGCAAGGTCCATCCGGCGGCTTAATTGCGTGGAGCACAAGCGGGATGTGGAAAACTTATTTGGTCGTTTGGAAAATCTTATGCACATTACAATGGTAAAGTGTCCTTTTATGCTTTCATTCACTAGCCAGATAGCTGTGTTCTTAGAAACATGCTAAGTTCATAAAGTTAACTTGAACACAGCCAATGGCTCTGGCGATTGCTAGCATTGATCATATGATAAGAAGTGCTACACAAGATCTGGTAAAGGTATATATTTGATGTAATCTTCTTATATGCTTTTGTTTTCTGTTCTAGCTGGCTAGATCTTGTTACATGTATCTATTCTAGTTGCCTCCTCCGTTATTAAATAACCAAATTATCTTATCTTGAAATGTGAGTATTATAAATGTATTATCTCCATATGTAGAAATCGATGGCTTCCACTACATTACAAATAGTTCCTGCGACATATTTAGTCCATACGTATCTGCATACCTAGTTTTTGCAAACAATGTTGTTCTATTTGTTTAGTTAACTAGGAGTAACCGGGTTAACAATGTTTTCCTTTTCTAATGAAAATATAGATTTTCTTGGAGTGGTTATGAAAGCATGAAAGTATTGTATTTGACCCTTGTTTTTGTTTCAGAACGGCACTGCAATTTCAGAAGCTGCCATTGGTTCACAGAATCATAGTGACGGTGTCGATACGGTCTTAAGGCTTGGGAGCTCATCATGGCATTCTGCTTAGCTCGCTTAGCCTGTTGTCCAACTCATTGGTCTCTTTTGTCACGAGTGGTTTCTTAGTTGCTTCCAGTAAACCAGATATCCGCATTAACATTTGAACCAACAATTGGCAGTTTGGCACTATGAATATTTACTGAAGTTGTGGAGAACAATTGGGAAGTGCAAAACCTTGTGTCAATGGAATAGTTTTCTACACAGTATTACAAAGTAGGCATTTCAACACGTTCAGATTCAAGGCGCGTACAAAGATATATTTAACATAAATCCTCATATAGTGTGTTCTCCGGAAATACTTGGAGACACGAACATGTACGCGTTCATTTTTTATATATTTTCTTATATTTATAAAATTATTCTGCCTGCATGTGTATATATTCTTATAGGACGAGCTGTATATATTCTTATAGGACGAGCTGTATATATGCGATTGGAAGCTTGAAACTGGTATTGGATGTCTATACAAGAAGTATTCCCTCCATCCAAAGATGATGTTAGCTATACACTAAAATGCGACTAGATACATATGCGAATCTAGACAAATCTCTCACATCCTTTTCAAGAGATGTAGTACTAGTGTTTGTTGGGATAAATGTCTCAATGACATGCAGCAAAATAACTCTGTCTAGGGTTTGTCTAGCGACATGGACGGCTGTGTCCCGCCGATGTCACACCTATACCAGAGTCAATCGGACCATCGCGTATGAGTCGTGTTGCGAAAGGAGTATCGGTTAGAGGCTGTCTTGGAGACATGGAACTGGAGGCGTCAGGGGTTCCCTTAAAACCCTTGAGGACGGAGTACTGTGAGCACCAATACCCCAAGATTTGCGATCACACTGCGTCCTCCGATCTCGGGTGGTGTTCAGATTGATCCCGTCTAGGCGAGATGGAATCTGCAGGTGATCGAGCAAGGAAGTCGGGCAGCGATAGCGGGCAATGAGCGCTGGCCGACAGGAATATCCCGACCAGAAGGATGGGGAGGGAGAGGCTGGTGGCTATGGCGAGTACATGTGGAATTGGCTTCGAGCAACTAGAAGGTTTGTGGAATTGGCTTCGAGCAACGCCATTGGACGGTGGGGGCGATCAAGGGGGTCTAGGTGAGGGACCTTCCTGATTGAAGCCGGCTAATGGTGGCATGATAGCTCCGTGGCGTCACCGGGAAACATGCCAAGCCTATGTGGAGAAGGAGGAGAGTTGACAAAATTGGGATGATGGTACCGCCATGGATGAAGAACCTAAGTTTCAACAAGGACCTGGGAAGATGACATATATGTTGAGTTTGATGAAGAGGAGGATAGTGATGTTGTCCCCCAGGATGTGTACCACGCGTAAGTTGTTTGCACAATATCGTCCGCAACCCAAGCAGAACACGAAGATATTATTCAAGCGCACGGGGAACATGTCTGGAGATTGATGACATGCCTCATGTACTTAGAGAGGAGAAAGAACAATTACATTGCTACTTTGTTCGAGCAGGGCGACTTCGATTTTGTCATGCGAGGAGGGCCATGGATCTTCAACCAAAATACACTATTTTTTTCTAAATGGGGAGCGGAGCCCCGGCCTCTGCATCAAGCGATGCACGTAGCCTTTATTTATTATTAGAATCACATTTTTGCTAAAAGCCATTACAAAGATGATACAAATCGGATTATGTGCGTTCCTCTAAATGCACTATTGCTGAAAGCAATTGAGGATTATGTGCGTTCCTCTAAAATTATTTCGGACTCTATACCGATTTGCGTGCGTTTCTATGATGTTCTAGGGGAAAAATACTAGGATGTCAGTATGGGGCTCGGTAACACTATATGAAGGTAATAGAGGTCGATGAGCCAACTGATGAGCAGGATATGGAGGGGTTCCTCCGTATATGGGTGGATATGATGTATGATCGCTGTCTTCAAACTCATGGCAATGGCAAGGAACCAAAGACCACGTATCATTCCGCAAAAAGCAATTAAATTCATCGAACATCATGTTAGGCAATGAGATTCCTTGAGAGCTTGGCGGTAGGTAGAGGGGATGGGAGAAATCGGTGTGGCAATGGTTGTCAGGTTAAACAACTTGCGAGGCATGAGATATCCCTGTTTTTCTCTAGTCACCATTTCGTGTGCGTTATCGGGTGGCCGTACCGAAATTGCATGTGAGGGCAAGTTGTGCAGATGTGGCGGCTTAGGAGTGGTGGGTGGAGGGCTCAGGTGGTGCTTAGGTGGCCTAGGTGGTGATGAATCTCGGTTGCCGGATGCGTTTTTGGTGGAGGCCAATGACGAGGGTAATGATGGCGACGCGGAAAGCGAGGAGGATGCGATCTAGGCCGATCCTGGTGTAGAGGCAATTCGGGTTGTAGGGTTGACACATATCCTAGAGAAGATTGGCGCCAGGTGTGCGGGATCTGCTGCCGAGATCGGTTGGTGCGGTTGACGATGTGGGGCCAGTGGGTGAAAAGTAAGGAAACATGATTCATCAAATGTAACATGCCTGGAAATAATAACATGTCATGTCGACAGATCAAAGAACCTATAACCTTTGTGCTCTCGTGGGTATCCTATGAAAACACACCTAATTGATCGAGCACTGAGTTTGTTGGTGGTGGTAGTATGCAAATTGGGATAACAAAGAGTCCCAAAAATTCGAAGATGAGAGTATGTGGGATGTTGGCCGAAAAGGAGAAAATGTCATGCGGTGTAGTTGATAACACGCAAGGGACGACCGTTAATGAGATGTGTGGCAGTGTGGAGACCTTCAACCCAAAACAGTGGAGGCATGTGTGCATGTATCAGAAAGGTTCAAACAACATTGTTCATAGTGCGAGTTTCTCTGATTTCCTGTTTTAGGTAGAAGTATGTGGCCAAGAGAGGCGATAGGAGATTCCATTGGAAGAGAAGAATGAAAGTAAGTCGATGTCTTTGCATATGAGAAGAAACATTCCAAGGATTGGGCTTATCTGACTTATTTCGAAGAGGAAATGTCCATGAATAATGGGAGTAATCATCCAATACAACTAAGTGGTAATCAAAATCGGAAAAACTAGAGAGTGGTGATGTCCAAATGTCAATGTGAACAACTTGAAAAGGAGCAATAGTAAAACTAGATGGAGGGAAAAAAGAGAGGCGAGGCTGTCGCCCTAATTTACTTGACTCACATAAGGAGGAAGGCCTAGAATTGTTATTACAGGTGGGCAGGAAATCAGACAAAAAAATTCGAGAGACTATCATTGCTAAGGTGACCAAGTTCCTGATGGCAGAGGTCACACATGGTGGAGACGGAGAGGGCAGCTACCAGAAACATGGAGTCGCCATAGAACGAGTAGAGATCGTTGCTCAATAGAAGAGTTCCCGTTGCCAAATCCTTCACAGAGGAGCCATCAGGGTCAAACACAATTGGGTGGTAATTATCTCGAGTAAAATGGTGGACATAAATAAAATTCTTCACAACATAGGTAGAGTAAAAAACATGTTGCACATGAAAAGGACATTTAGTGAGAGAGGCAGACCCAACATAGTAGATGGGAAGAGTAGACCCATTACCAACTACGATGCCTCGAGAATCAATGCTTGAAGGGGAACGAAACAAGTCGAGGTTACATTGGTGGTTGGAGACATGTGTGGTGGCGCAAGAGTCCATGACCCACTCCCCGCCGACGTGGTTGTTGACGTATCTTGGGGCGCTGTGGAACATGGCGGAGTAGTCGGAGGACAGCTATGGCAACAGGGCGAAGACTGTCAGCATCTGTTGCTGGGGCTGGCTGGAGCGGAGTACATCAACGGGTATGCATGCGTATGCAGGCCAAGGCACGTGCCGAGAACGCCGGCGGCACTGGGTGCCTCCCAAGGCGAGCGAGGTTGTTGATAGCCTGAGGGAGCACCACCGTACCACTGTTGGTGGACGTACCCTTGGTTGACGTAGCACTGGCAGTAGCCACCGCGGCCGCGGGCACTCCCGATTAAAGCCGCCACGACTGCCCTCCTGCTGCTGGCCGTAGGTGGACTGTCCATAGCCCTGGTGACCATCGCCGCGCACTTGATGCTCACCCCCGCCGCGCACTTGATGCTCACTGCCGCCACGACCCTGCTTCTGGTGCCCATAGCCGTTCTGGCCATGGCACCGTGATTTCCATGCTGGCACTCCGGATCATGGGGCACAGTTCGTTGCAACTCTAGAAATTACCGTTGAAGCGTGATCCAGAGCCGCCAGGAGCCAGCGACATGTAGGATCCGGGCAGTCTCCTTTTCCTTGGTCACGAGTTTGATCTTAGCGGGCTGCAGCCGAGACTGCGCCTGAATGAAGGAGGGGAAGGGCTTGACCGATTCAAGGAGCTCCTGTTGCACCCTGAACCGATCATCGAGGTCGTCGATGAGACGCATGGTGAGCTTCTTGTTGAAGACCGGGGCCCCGACTGTTAGCAAACTTAATCTAGTCGTTCGAGTTAGTAGCTAGTTATTTGCTTCAGTTGTTTTCAGTTAGGAACAATCTCGCATTTGTTAGGAGTGGATCGTGCGGATCAGTAGTAAGCTGGGTAAGGCCGGGCTCATGGGATGGCACGAGCGCAAAGACAGGATCATGACGAGGTTTTAGGATCTCTACCAGCTAGTAGTTTCCTTCTCTGTGATCGAATAAATACAGAGCAAAATTAACAGAAAAGTTGCAAGTGTTCACAACGCAAAACCATCTTGTCTTTCTATCATTATCTGAATTCTATAGAGTGATTTAAGGTTCAGCGGCCACATTTGGTACCAGAGCGCCACGTTCAGGCCCTGAGAAGCATGGTGGACGGGACGAGCCCACGCTCGCCGGGCGGCACGCCGTTTCCGGAGGATTCAATGCACTTGGTGACGCTGGTGCGAATGTGGCATCAGATCCTCGGGCGAAGCCGTTCAAAACGGAACGGCAACGCGGTGTTCATCCACGAGAGGACGGTGCCAGTGCACCACATCCAGGCTGGCGCGCTAGTCTGGCCGATGCTCACCACCACTAACTACATCGTGTGGTCACTCCTTATGCAGATCAATATGGAGTCCTGTGTCCTTTGGGATGCAGTGGAGGGCAATTCGCCGGACATGCCGACGAACAAGGTCGCACTTGTGGCGATTCTACCGGCAGTGACTCCAGAAATGGTGGGCACGCTCATGGTAAAGAAAACAGCGAAAGAGGCACAGGACACCGTCAAGCTGATGCGAGTCGGAGTCAACCGTGTCCATGAAGCCACCGCACAACGCCTGCGCAAGGAGTTCGAGTTCATTGCATTCCACGACGGCGAGACGCTGGACTCGTTCGGCATGCGGATCACGACCATCGTCAACAACCTCCGCTCTTTAGGCGACACCGTCGAAGAGCTCAAGGTTGTCCAGAATTTCTTCCGAGAAGTGCCGAAGGAGTACGTACTCGCAGATTGCCTGCTCGATCGAAATGCTACTCGATCTCGAGGGCATGTTTGTTGAGGAACTCATCGAGCGGCTACGATCGGCGGCCCAGTGCTACAACATCCACACCACAAGCAACGCAGGCGGCAAGTCCTTCTCATGGAGAAGGAATGGCTCACACGCAGCAAGCAACATGAGCAGGGGCAAGGCTCCAGCTCTGGTGGTGACGAGGGTTTAACTCATCAATGCCCATTGTTATGGACTTGGGTTATGGAGAAGATGGGGACGCTGGAGATCGCGATACGGCTCGCAAACAAGCACACAGGGACACAAGGTTTACCTAGGTTCAGGCCTCATAGAGGACCCTACTCCTGCTTGTCTGCTCTTGATTGATGATGATCCGAAGAATTACAAGGTCGCCGATGGTGATTGATGCGCAGATTGGATCTGGCGTATGAGAGATCGTAGTTCTGTCTATTGTCTATTGCATCGTCTAGATCTATTGTCTATTGTGGGAGTCTATTGTAGGAGTTGCGATTTGTCTATTGGAGATCTTAGGTCGTGTCCTCCTCGTTGGACCCTCCTAGCCTTTATATATGGGGAGGCTAGGTCTCAGGTACCAATACGAGTTGGTTACAAGTTGTATTCAAACTCTAGTCTTGAGCTTTCCTAGTCTTGTACGCTTGGAGTTTGTATCCATATGGGCTTCATACCACTCGAACCGTCATAGGCGTCGTGGACCTTGGCAATTCGTCGAGTGGGCCGTCCGTCAAGTCGCACCAGGTACGCTGTAGTTGGGTGCCTATCGGGCATACCCATGTCAGTAGCCCCCGAGTGTCCATGCGAATCGTAGATTCAGGTGGAGACTTAGAAGTCTTGATCTTTGCATAAGGATATCGGAGTCGACAATTATGTCGAGTGCGAAGCACTTCACCCGGAAGTTCATCGGGTCAGTCGAATTTATAATAGTTCATAGGGATGATGGTAAACGTGCCTGGTGCGCTCGACGGATCGGGACCAGTTAATTGCTCTAGGGAAAAAACAACGCTACCTACTCAAACTCGAGTCCCCGGACTCGAATCCGGAAATTGCTGGCGTAATTCGACTCAGGCCGCGGAGGTCTTATAGAGTCGAATCCCAGTGTGTAAATGTGAGCACTCGATGCGTCCGTCAAGGCATATTCATCGTACCTGTAGGTACGGATTATTTCTGGTAGAGCACAGCAGATGCGTTGCCAGGCCTTATTCAGGTCTTATCTTCATGCTGTAAGCGCGGCATCCGAATTTTTGTCATTGCGGAGATGATTCGGGTGGCCTAGGAGACGTAATCTCTTTGTAGGAAAAATATGAGGCAGAGTCTCCATAGCATTCGAGTGTGGATATTATCGACACACAGTACGATGTACAAGAATACATAATCATAGAGTGCGTGACCAGCGCTCCCTATGGGAGTAGCCTCCGAGTGCCTGCTTGAGTCGAAGACTCAGATAGGGACTAAATAACTTTTGCGACTGCTGTCGTCTTTTATTGCTTGTTTCAGTCGAATATTCTTTCAGCACTCCCTATGGGAGTAACCCGAAGCCCTCAATCGAATCGTAGATTCGAGTGAAGGGTTTTCATAATGCTTCTTTGGGTGCGCGGCTAGCGCTTCCTATGGGAGTAGCCCCCGAGTCCTTAGTCGAATCGTGGATTCGACTGAGGACTCAGAGTGTGTCACTCGAGGATCTTGTATATGCTCGACCAGCGCTCCAGTTTGGAGTAGCCCCCGAGTGTCTGGCGGAGTCGTAGACTCGGACAGAGACTCGAGTCTTGTATCTTGCAGTGGTAGTCGAAATCATGCGAGGAGAAACCACTGACCCGGAAGTGCATCGAGTCAGCGTGTCACGCATAAGGAGCTTGAATCGACGATGCAGTTGGAGTCGACACAGTCACTTCTGTCGGGTGCGTCGCTAGCACCGCGTCTTTGTAGCATCAAGGGATGCAACCATCCGAGGAGGAACTCGACTCGGGTCTTGAGTGTATGGTGTAGCCAGTTGTTTTGTCGACTCCTGTTGGAGGACCCGATAGAATAGCTTGACGCAGTGGACGTCCTTGTAAGCTGTAGAAAATACAAAGAATTATAAAGTACTTGTATCTTGTAAAGAATATTTGCCGGATGGCTTGTGAAGTAAAATTCTGGTGCCAATCGAATCGACACTTTTGTACTGTATGCTAGGCCTTTTCGTTAGCCTGATTACCCTTAGTCTCAGTACCTTGCCGAGGTACTCGGAGTTCAAGGATTCGACGATCAGGCAGAATCAGCTACTCGGGCTGTTGCGTATGAGGTGCTCGAGTGCGCGGAGTCGATGACACGTTAAGTTTCTCGAAGAGAGGCGCAGTCCCCGAGTGTATCGAGTGCGATTAAAGTGAATAGTTAAAAAAGAATGAAATCTAAGTAGAGGATAACTTAGCTTTGTTGGTAGTTGCCATGGATGAAGTCGATGCAATCGCGGACGTAGTCGATGCGACATCGGATCGTGTGATGGAGTCGAAGACACAACAGGTCGGCGAAATCTAAGACCATAGCATGTCGCCGCAGCCGAAGACCGCAATAAGTCGCGTGATGGAGTCGAAGACTCAGTAGGTCGGCGGATTCGAAGACTGCAGTGAGTTACCGTAGCTGAAGGCGGCAACGGGCCTCGTGGCGGAGTCGATGTAGCAGAGGATTTGCCGCAATCGAAAATTGCAGTGAGTACCCGCAGTCGAAGACCGCAGTGGGTTACCGATGCCGAGGGAGCCCCCAAGTCGCGGGATCCGAAGACCACAATGGTTCGTGGGAGCCAAAGGAGCCCCCGAGTGTAGATCGATGTGGTCGAGACGGTGTTGGAGATCCGATGCCGCGAACCGGAGTCGATGCGGTCGCGGATCGCCGAAGCCGATGGTGGCAGCAGTTTGCTTCAATCGAAGATCGTAGTAGGTCGCCGTAGACTATGGCGGCAGCGGGTTGCTATCGCGGAAGACGATTCGACCGACAGGTCGCGCGAGCCGAAGGTTGTAGCGGCTCACGGTCGTGGGAGTCGAGGGAGCCTCTGAGTCACGTAAGCTGAAGCCTGCAATAGGTCGCCGATGTTGAAGACCGCGGCGGGTCGCTGAAGCGGAGGGAGCCCCCGAGCCCCCGAGTCGTTGGAGACAAAAAATGTATCGGATATCCGGAGTCGAAGATTGCATCGGGTCACTAATGCCGAGGAAGCTCCCGAGTCGCTGGATCGGAGTCGCGTGGAGGACGTACAGTAGACGCGGCACTTCGAGACTCGGCGTGGCAGACGTTGTCGAAGTTGACCATGGCAGACCCTCCAGGATCAGTCCAGCAACGACAAGGTCGAAATAATCCACAAGGTCATGCTCTCTATTTTGAACGCACATGACTTGATGCCATAATACAGAATCCTTGCAATGATTTGTACGTGAAGTCTCAGTAATTAACTTGATTAAGCATATAGAAGGATGCAACTTGACGCGAATGATTCTCCAGCTACTTGGGAATTGATCCGGCCGATGTACTGCTGATTGCCCACAAAAAAGATAGACTTCTGATCGCTTTTATTTTCCAGTCATACTCCTTCCTTCCTGATTGATCTGGTCGTTGTCAGATTTGACATAAAACCGGTTTTCTTTTTGGAAAGTCAGGCCATAGGTTCTTGATTATATGAAGCTATTCAGACGATTGGAATCGCATCCATCCAGCTATACTGCTCCAGCTTCCTGGCTATACTGCTCCAGTTGCCTGGCTTCGTGCGTATTTTTTCTTTCTCGATCCTTACGTTCGTGTTGGTGAAGGAAAAAACAGCTGGCGCAGACACGTTGATGAAGAAATTCAGCGCTTCGAGATTGGAGTCGAAGTATATCTTAGAAATAGGCGAATCGTAGATCGCAGGTGATGAGGCCGTCGAGATCGCAACATTCAGCACTCCCAGTTCCCACAGACGACGCTAATTGACGAGGGTTTAACTCATCAATGCCCATTGTTATGGACTTGGGTTATGAAGAAGATGGGGACGCTGGAGATCGCGGTACGGCTAGCAAACAAGCACACAGGGACGTAAGGTTTACCCAGGTTCAGGCCTCGTAGAGGACCCTACTCCTGCTTGTCTGCTCTTGATTAATGATGATTCGAAGGATTACAAGGTCGCCGATGGTGATTGATGCGCAGATTGGATCTGGCGTATGAGAGATCGTAGATCTGTCTATTGTCTATTGCATCGTCTAGATCCATTGTCTATTGTGGGAGTCTATTATAGGAGTCGCGATTTGTCTATTGGAGATCTTAGGTCGTGTCCTCCTCGTTGGACCCTCCTAGCCTTTATATATGGGGAGACTAGGTCTCAGGTACCAATACGAGTTGGTTACAAGTTGTATTCAAACTCTAGTCTTGAGCTTTCCTAGTCTTGTACGCTTGGAGTTTGTATCCATATGGGCTTCATACCACTCGAACCGTCATAGGCGTCGTGGACCTTGGCAATTCGTCGAGTGGGCCTTCCGTCAAGTCGCACCAGGTACGCTGTAGTTGGGTGCCTATCGGGCATACCCATGTCAGGTGGAGTCAGCGGCAAGAACAAGGGGAAAGGGAAGCAGTCCCAGGGCCACGACTGCGGCCATCAGAATGGAGTACGAGACATGTCAAAGGTAAAAATCTACAACTGTAACAAGTATGCCAACCATTTCTCCAGGGACTGCCCCAAGCCTCGGTGCAAGGACCGCGTCAATCTGGTGCGGGAGAACAAGGATAAGACCATGCTTCTTCTCGCTAGCGTGCGCACGCTCACTAATACGTCATAAACGTATCTATAATTTTTGATGTTCCATACTTGTTTAGTATCTACTTTCTTATGTTTTACCCAAACTTTGAGGTATTTTTATACATTTTCTGGAACTAACCTATTAACAAGATGCCACAGTGCCAGTTGCCTGTTTTCTGCTGTTTTTGGTTTCAGAAAAGCTAGTAAGGAAATATTCTCGGAATAGAAACGGACAAAAGACAAAGTCAATATTTTACCCGAAGCAACACGGATTCCGGAGGGGAGACGAAGTGGCGCACCAGGGCGGCCACACCTGGTGGCGGCGCGGGCTGGGGGCGCGTCACCAGGGGGTGTGGCTCCCTGGTGCTCCACTGACCTTGCCCCTTCTCCTATAAAGACCTCCCGGGACGAAAAACCTAAGTACCCGATCAAAGACCCAAACAGAAACCCACGGAAGAGTCTGTAGCCGCCGCCATCTTGATCCCTATATCGAGGGATTCGAAGCTCTTCCCGGCACCCTGCCGGAGGGGAGAGATCACCCTGGAGGCCTTCTTCATCACCATGACTTCCTCCGGTGTGATGCGTGAGTAGTTCATCCCTGGACTACGGGTCCATGTAGTAGTTAGATGGTTGGTTCTCCTCCTTTGTGCTATCATGTTTAGATCTTGTGAGCTCCATTAATGATCAAGATCATCTATTTGTAATCTTACATGTTGTGTTTGTGGGGATCCGATGGATATTGAGATGCTATTTTAGATTGATTATTGATTCTATCATGTCTTTGTTATTTGTGATCTTGCATGCTTTCCGTTGTTAGTAGCTATCTTGGCCAAGTAGATGCTAGCAACTCCAAGAGGGGGTATGTATGCTCGATAGTGGGTTCATGCCTCTAGTAATCTAGGGAAGTGACAGGAATCTCTAAGGTACTAGATGTGTTGTTGCTACTAGGGAGAAAACAACAATCCTTTGTCCATGGGACAATCGTATTGTTTTTACACACTTTGCTTAATGCAATTATATGTTGCTTGCAACTTAACTCTGGAGGGGGTTCAGATGATAACCTGAAGGTGGATTATTAGTCATAGATGAAGTTGGATTACGGTCTATATATAATATTGTAATGCCCAATCAAATCTCATAGGAGTCAAGATGATTAGTATATGCATGGTATGCTTTCTCGAGTCAGTCAATTGTCCCGCTGTAATTTGTTCACCCAACATGTTGTTTATCTTAAGGAGAATCACCTCTAGTGAACTATGGACCCCGGTCTATTCTTTTATCATTGATATACCATCTACTATTTACTGTTTACTGTTTACTGTTTACTTTCTGCAAGCAATTACTATCTTTCACACAATACGTTTAATCCTTTGTTTTCAGCAAAACTGGTGAGATTGACAACCTCACTGTAAGTTGGGGCAAAGTTCTGTGGTTGTGTTATGCATGATTCCAAGTTGGTGACAACACCTTGGGGTTGTTTCCTTGCTCCTACTGGTTCGATAACCTTGGTTTCATAACTGAGGAAAACTTGCTGCTGTGCTCATCATACCTTCCTCTTGGGGTTCTCCAACGAGCTCGAGATATCTTGATCCATCAAGCCTTTTTCTGGCGCCGTTGTGGGGGAGACAATGACAGCTTCACGAGGGGAGTTCTTCACAACCAATCTCTTTACTTTATTTTTGTTTTGCTTAGTTTATTTTTGCTTTGTTTGCTTGTTTCTTTTATAAAAAAAAATAGTGGTGCTAGTTTGCTTCTTTATATCAAAAACACAAAAAAAAATTACCTCGTCCTCAGCTCACCATGTTGATCCCTAAGTTCACCCTGAAAGACCTTCCAATAGGTAGTGGCTCCATAATTGGTAAAGATAATATTGAAGAATTCTTTAATCATGTTAGCAAGCATGAGGATATTGAGGATAGATCCCTAGCAGAACTTGCTCCAAATTATGAAATTGCTGCAGTCTCTTTAGTTCAAATGTTGGAAGCTAGGTTTGTTAACCTTAACCCCATAATGCAAGTAATGTTTCTTAAACTTAAAGATATTGAGGATACCGAAAAGAGAGATTTCATTCTAGAAACTTTGCTTAAAGAATTCTATGATGTTGTTAAGGAAGCTAGAAAAGTCTTTGATCATTTTAATACGCTAGGCTCATGTGTAGATGTTATTGGTACACGAGAAAAGGTGGACAAAACCAAACCTAAAAATGGCGAGGAAACTAAAATACCAATACCTTTTAAACTTGTAGGAATGCATGAAGCCTTAGAAAAGAATTTTGATTGGATTGTTCCTAAAAACCCATTTGATGAAAATAGTGAACCCAAGAGTAGTGAGAGAAGATCCTGTAGAACTTATTTGGATGAGATACCTTGCCTTGTTGAAGATATTTCTAGTATTGATCTTAATGCTTCTTCATTTGAGAATACTTGAATCTTGCTTCTTATGCCTAGCTCAAAGGCTTTAAAGAAAAGCACTTATTGGGAGATAACCCAAATGTCTAGTCAGTAAGTTTTTCTTTTGTTGAGTCTTATAAGTTATTGCCTCTGTTATAACCTCTCCTTACCCTTTTGTTGTGGTTTTTGTGCCAAGAATAACCTCCAATGAGAGAGAAGTAATGCTTGGGAAAGTTGCTGTCCCGAAACAGATTTTTGTCCTCCACTGTAAAAATTCGTGAAAAATCCCTGTACATCGGATTGAGCTGTAATTTTTTGTGCTTCTGCCCCAGGTTGTTATCTAACTTTTGTTAATTTAAAACTTTTCGATTTGAGCAACAGAAGGTCTTCGAAAAAATCGTTTTTTACC
This sequence comes from Avena insularis, assembly GCA_023614405.1. Classification (NCBI taxonomy): domain Eukaryota; kingdom Viridiplantae; phylum Streptophyta; class Magnoliopsida; order Poales; family Poaceae; genus Avena; species Avena insularis. Next base: position 541,131,410 of record CM042692.1, read on the forward strand.
TTCTGGTCTGTTTTGACAGATTTCTGCCATTATTTGCATTTGCCTCTTAATCTCTTTCTCTTTGAGTTCTCTTTGATCACTTGAGCTTTTAGAAGAAATTGCTACAGTAGCTTGTGTTTTATTGGAACTTTTACTTGTGTTGAAACTGAACCTAAAGACTTATTATCTTGAGTGTACTAATGTTGCTAATGAAGATTATGTGAAGTTTTGTATGAAGAAAATTTTAAAGTGTAGGGAATAATGATGTGATAAGATGAAGTATGGACAAAAACTCAAGCTTGGGGATGCCACCCGTGTCACCCCAATAAATATCCAAGAAGTACAAGCGTCAAAGCTTGGGGATTCCCAAGGCATCCCCTTCTTCATCAATAAAAATCTTAGGTTTTTTTCCGAGCACTTCATTTTTATTGTTTAATGCACAATTGTGTTGTTCTTGGAGCGTCTTTGTTTTGTTTTAGTTTTCTTTTGCTTGGTTTGCTTAAATAAATTGGTTGGACCCTGCATGCATACATAGTTTCAAATAAGTTGATTTGGATTGGAAAAGAGTAGGAAAGTTCATGCTTATAAGTGGTACAAAAGGAGTCTTGTTTTGACTGTGGCCTAGACTTTATCATGTCATGTTGGATATTGCTTTGACTTTATGCTTAGTGATTATTGTTGTAGCATGATTTGTTCCAAACAATTGAGATTTCTTAATGTGCCTTAAAAGAATCATACGTTGTTTTAGCATTCTAAAGCATAATATTGTGGTTTTTTCCTTTGATGCTTTATTTGGGTTGACTTGGTGCATGCTCACACCATGTTAAGACTATACCAAGTCCCCATAGCCTCTATGATCATTTAGTTTTTGACTTGTAATATCACTTTATGCTTTAATTAATAATGTTTTGTCGCTTTGCACGATTATGGCCATTATTGCTCTATTAGTTGGTCGCTCCCAGTCTTTTGCTAGCCTCCACATGTACCAAGTATTAGTTCCACACATGCATCCAACTCCAAATAAAACCAAGTTATTCCAAAGAGTCCACCATACCTACCTATTATCATTATTGCTATTCCAAGTATATTCATGTTTTTATCTACCTTCCGAATTAAACTTGTTATGTGAAAATTAGTGATTAAAGCTCTCACAAACTTGATGACACACTTTACTTTCTTGTACTTAATAAACTTGAACCATTGTGCCTATCTATGTTACGTATATGCTTGCGCTTTATAAGTTGTGAATTAGCAGAACCATGTTACCATGGGGAACACTTTCAACATTGCACATTATTTAGTTGATATCATGTTCTTTTGCTTATGGATCCTGACGGTGTGAAATAAAAGGGGAGCTTGTAAGCTCATGGAGTTTATATACGTGTTAGAGAAACGCCTGTGCGGCTAGCCTAAGCCATGCCTAATCATGGTGGAAACTTGCATCATAACCATAGTGAGCAATCAGTGAAGCATCCTCAATAAAAAACCTATGCAAATAGCAAATAAAAAGATCGCTGAGATGCTCATTGTCTATTGCCTTGCATTTTGATATGGGATAGCTCCCGTATCATGGGGGAAGGGGTACCCTATTGGCGGTTCTCTATGATACACATATACTTACAATGATAAGAACTTACTCATGACTAAAGTTGAGTAGCATGAGGTTCGATACTCATAAGCAAGGGGCATGAAATTTTCAACTTATAAATTTTCAAGCATATCCTCGTATTTATTCACTTTAACCTTAATCACCTAAAGATTCTTATGATAGGGGCAATGAGAGATGAAAGCTAATAAGAACCATAATTTTTTGAAGCTCTTTATGAAACTTGAATCCCTGCTTCCTTCTATGAAGGGCCTTTCTTTTTACTTTTATGTTGAGTCTTCATCTTCTATCTTTATGCACCTATTGAGAGAGCATAGTGGTCATTCTTAGTTTAATGTGCATTGTCCCACAACTTGTTGATTGATTCATAACTTTGATATTGCTTGTTCTTAAATTATTTGTATCTAGTCACCCTTATGAACTTTGAAGGTGTCCTATGCATTTATGTTTTGCTATACCATGAGGGACAAGCTGAATACCATTCTCATTATGTTTTTTGTATGTGAAAGAAACAAACGTCTTTCAAAGCATTATTATTCATGAATCTTTTGTTTGTACCTTTCCATGTTACAACATAGTTGCTATGTCTTATTGTTAGAACTATATCTTTCATGCTATGTTAAAGTACTATGATCCCAGCTATCAATGTTTTACAAATACCTTGGCCAAGATTGTTATGGTGCATGTCACCTCAAAAATTATTCTTTTTGTCACTTACCTACTCGAGGACGAGCATGATTTGGGGATGTTGATACGTCATAAACGTATCTATAATTTTTGATGTTCCATGCTTGTTTATATCTACTTTCTTATGTTTTGCCCACACTTTGAGGTATTTTTATACATTTTTTGGAACTAACCTATTAACAAGATGTCATAGTGCCAGTTGACTGTTTTCTGCTGTTTTTGGTTTCAGAAAAGCTAGTAAGGAAATATTTTACCCAAAGCAACACGGAGTCCAGAGGGGAGATGAAGTGGCGCACAAGGGCGGCCACACCTGGTGGCGGCGCGGCCTGGGGGCACGTCACCAGGGGGTGTGGGCCCCCTGGTGCTCCACCGACCTTGCCCCTTCGCCTATAAAGACCTCTCGTGTAACACCCTTGAATTAGCCCTATGCAAGTTTTAGCCCTTGTTCGCCAAACCCGCATAGAAACGATTCAAGGACACCCACCAAGCACTTTTGTGTGGTGGAAAATGATGTAATACCCTTACACAACAGTTCTCGATGGGACCCATAGAACAGATATATATACAACACGACTCCATGAGTCAAGAGTACCAATATATAGTACAAAGATCCAAATCACCTTGAAAACAATACAGCATCCGAGTATGGACAAAATGCAAATGGGGCTAAGAGCCTTGAAGAATAACCAATGGCGTCCATAACCCTGCCCAGGCCAAGCCGGAAGGTTAACCCTGCTAACGACGTCGATCTCAAACCTGCTAAAACAAAAGGGGTGCCGACAAAGGGCAAAGGGAAAAAGAGGAGCGTCGATCGAGGCCCGACACCGAGGCTAGAATTGCGACTCGCCTACATAGGTATGGTGGACTGAAGCGGCAGCGCAACATGCACTAAACAACCTATAGAGACTCGATACATCTGTCGGCTATTAGAGAGGGGTAAGAAAGACTTATTCAGATCCAACCTGATACTAACACCAAACATACCTAGCCTGGCATTTTCCCCTCGAGACCAAACGAGGAAGTCAAACCGAGGAACTCACATGGTTGGCAGTTTTATTCATTCCGTTATAGTTGAAGCGCTTACTAGTCAGATATATAGCATGAGTCATCCTGAAGCATAAGTAGTGGGCAGTTTTAATTAACCATTCCGTGGTAGTTGGAACATTTACTAGTTAGATATAATTTTCCTGAGGAATCCCAAAACCTAGTAGTTGTTGGCACTTTTATCACATTCCATTGGAGTTGCAATACTTACTAGGCAGATATAACAAAACAACCCAGGTCCACCAGTGGTTGGCATTTTTAATATCCATTCCGTTATAGTTGAAGCTGATTACTAGTCAGATATATTAAGTCAAATTTATAGCACTACTTTAGTTATGCTTGTCTATGATCGAGATACTGTGCTCCAAGTCGTCCATAACCGCGGACACGGCTTTCAGAAAGTTTTACCCTGCAGGGGTGCACAAATAGCAACACACACTCGATCAACCTCGGAAAAACCAACTCAAAACCCAACAAGGCATTCACGACAAAGCGATCACAGGATTCATAAATATTTCAGGGGGCCACCCCATTAAGCTACCCGCAACGAAGTTGGCCAGCTCCGAGACGGACCCAAGGTTTGCGCCAATGGCTGTAAACGACTGGAACCCGAAAGTGTGATTGGGCTTGTCGATACCACGAAAACACTCCGCAATCCTAAACAATACAGGTGTTCCACGCACAATCTTAAATAAAGCAGAAAAGCATGGCATAGGTACAGGATAGTAATAAAGCCCCAAACTACTTTGTGGCCCCAAGAAATAGAAATGAATCAAGCTCTGGCTCAGGGGGTCCATAAGGCCCTCCGGATGTGGATAGTGCGAATAGTCAAGGAACAGGTATCAAGTACTCGGGGTCCTACGGGACACAAGTGAGCGTGGAAGAACCAAATAACATCTATTGCCCACCGATGCCTCTGCATTAGTTATATCTAGCAATTTAATAGTTGTGTTTAAAGTCATGATCATCTCCACCATTAAGCATCTGCCAGCATTCCAACAACTGTGGTACTTGACAACACGAGATCGCACCTGAGCAAGCAACTACGACTCGCAAGGCCAACTATCTACCAAACACAGGTAATAGGAGGTGTCCAAGGCAATATAGAGGTTGCATGGGATATAACTGGTGTACGGGAAACTAAAGCATCACGACACGGATATCAATAGATCAACATGAGGAAATAAAGACTATAAATGCAAAATAGGTAGAAGGGGGAGAGATGCTCGCCTAGGAAACACTACCGAAGGTTCATTATCCGAAGAACTTGTCGATACTCGCATCAACTCATCGGCCTAATCCACGAAGAAGCAAACACTAGAAGAAACACCGGATGCAATATTTAATACTACGGCAGAAGATCCGGCATGCTTATGATATGATGCATGACATGGCACAGATGCGGTGCAATTAGGCCATATTAAGCGGAACCGGGGTCCCGACAATTAATTAATAGGTTCGAGTTATTTATCTACCCCGCAAATTAAATGTTGGATTAACAAGGCAAAACAGGGTATCGGTTCGCTACACAAATTTAAATGGAGTCCGGAATAAGACAAAGATATCCCGCATATAGACTCCATATTTAATTATGAGGTGAATCGACATAGTGCCCCCAACCACAGACAGGTATGCATGTATGAAAATTTTTATATGCAACAGTTTTATATATAGCATTTATAAAATAGGGGCTCGGGAATAGGTTCACACATCTGGGTTCGGGAGATCTTGGGTTCCGGGGGTTCGGGTCCGGACTCAGGGTTCGACGGGGATCGAGAAATGGTTCGGTGGGACCGGTCTCAGAAAACGGCAGGAGAGCTTGGTGTTCTGGGAAGAAGGCCTTGGTTTGGCGTCGGGGGCGCATCGGACTCCCCCTGGTCGGTGTCAATCTTGTCGTGATGAAGATCTTGTTGGGTCCTCGGGCATCGGATCCAGGAAGGAGTACTTGTCGCACCGGGTTTGGCCTTCGGGAACGGGGTCTTCGGGTCATCGGGTAGCGGATCCGTGATGGAGAACTTGGTCTTTGGGATCTTCGGGTTGGGACTTGGCGTTCCGAGAAGATCTTGTGGTTGGTGATGAACTTGGATCGGTGTCGACGGTTCATCACTGTCAATCTTGGCGTGGTCCTGGCACAACTAGCCACCTTGGTCGATCTTGTCCATCAGGAGATCATGGCGTTCCTCGATGGAGAGCTTGATGGTCCGCGAGGGAGAACTCGGGGTTCGGCGTCTTCGTGGGGTAGAACTTGGTTCGGTGATGCCGTGAGCGTACATCTCTTCGGAAGATCTTGTTAACATGACCCGGCGGGGCTGGTGGTAGAACATGCGGTGGCCGAGTGTGACATCGGCTTCCGGGCGTGAACAACCAACAGGGAACCCGCATCTGCACATACGAACACCACTGGAGCATGTGGAAAACTGCTGCGATTACAGCAGAGGATAACCATGGGGTCTTGGTCACGGGGACGATGAGCGACATCGGGTGTGGGACAGAGGCAGCCAGCTCGAGGAGGTCGCTAGCCGCTGCGGCAGGAGGCGGCCCGGGGCAACGAGGATGCGGTGTGGCAGACACAGAAAGGGGAGGCTCGAGAAGACGGGCCCGCTCGAGCATCTGGAGGCGGGGACGCGACGGCGGAACCTGCAGAGGGAAGGCCGCGTGCAGGGTAGGGCAAGCAAGGGTGGCTCTGCGTGGGTCGTCGGCGAGCTCGTGGTGGCGGCGACCTAGGGAGGATGGGCCGGAGAAGCGGGGACGAGCGACCCGAGGTAGAGGAGCTCGACGGTCCGAGGAAGAAGGCACCGATGAGGGCGGTCGGGGGAAGGAGGAGGCAGCATGGAGCTTGATGTGGCCTGGGCTGCAGAGGCCAGCGGCGGTGATGCAGATCCCGCGAAGAGCGGAACAAGCGGGGGCGCTGGGGCCGAGGCGGAGGAGGCCGAGGGGCGGCGGAGCTTCGGGGGAGGCGCTCAAGCTAGGCGGCCGGTGAGAGGAGGCCCGACAGCGTCGGAGCTGCGAGGTGGTGAGGAAGCCCGCGCGGGGAGAAGAGGAGGGAGGGCCGAGGCAGCGCCTGGTAGCGGGCGGCACGGAGCTTGGCAGAAAGGCAGTCTCGAGAGGGCCTCACGTGGCGGCGGCCATGTGGATTGAGCGAGGACAGGGAGCAGGGGTGGTTGGTGGGACGGTGAGGTTACGGGTGCGGGGCAGAGCGAGGAAGGGAGAGGTAGAGCGAGAGGATCGGGGTCAGGGAGTTGGGGCCAGGGGCGTGAGGGAGCTGGTGTCGTGTGGGACCGGGCCAGGGCGACGTGGCCGGGTCGGATGGCTATGTGTGGTGAGTGCGGGTTGGGTCCAGGGGGAGGCGTGGTGTGCGGAAGAAGGGAGCGAGGGTGGTTGGTGGGGATCGGCAGAGGGAGGCGCGCGGGTTGCAGGGTGGGACGCGCGGCGGCAGGTGTGGGCGGGAAAAACGGCAGGTGGTGGTGGGTTGCGCGCCCAGGCGGAAATTTGTCAGGTGGTGGGGCCAAGGCAGCTGCGCGCGCGCGAGTGCATGTGCGTTGGGTGCGTGTGTGTGTGTCGCGTGCTGTGTGGGGTGTTGGGTTTGGCTCGACGCGCGCGGGAGGATAAGGTGGCGAGCGGCTGGCGATGGAGGGAGCTGGGAAGGGTAGGGTGTGGGTTGGGGTAGGTAGGAATTAGGGTTGGTTTAGACTTAGGGTTTGGAGGTGGCCGGCCGGGTTTTCGGGCCTGGCGGGCTGCCTCCTAAAAAAATAATCTGAATATTTTATTTATTAAAAACAAGGCTTTTACAATCTATTTTTAGACGAAACAAAATAATCCGGAGGCCCGGGTTTTTTGCTTTGAAATTAAAGACGGGGTATTCAGAAAACAAATATAGGCTTTGCAAAAATAGTTTTAGACAAAACATATGCATGATGACATGACGATGCTCAAATGCAATGTGGCATGATGACATGAGCATGCAGTCATGATGATGCGCAACACAAAAACACAGCGATTTTCTAGTAGTGGTTTTGCGGGATGCCACAATTCGACACCACTAACAAGGGGTCTCGCCCTCGAGATCCGCCTCATGGTACCAGGAAGAAGGTCGATGATCTGAATCTTCTCGCTTCGTGTAGAACCTCGTGACACCACTAACAAGAGGTCGGTGTCCGTGATCGTCGAGAGAACACTCCAAGAACAAAGGGCGAAGGTAGAGGTATCCACAAATAAAGCCACCTCTAACTTCCGTGGACGGAGTAAAATTGCTGGATCCACCGATTTGATGTACAGGAGCGAATGAATAGAGTAGTGGTATGGTAGCTACTCCATCCCGCACTCAAAGCATTACTCTGCACAAGAATAGGGGAATTATACAACCAACTCTCAGAATTCAGACTAAAGATCTCGACAAGCGAGGTTCGGAAACAAAGGAGTGATGCAGACTCTGCATCGGATCTGGCGTAGATGATGTCGTCGCGTCGAAAAACACCGGAAGGCACAAACAAGGAACAAAGAATGGTACCACAGATAAAGGATCACTCAGATATCATGAAGACCGGATGTAGAAACACCGTTACCAAAGGAAGAGGCGAAACCCTGAAGGTACGACAGAAAATCCACCCACGAGAAATCCTGGACTAGAAGAAGGTAAGAGAGCAGATTCAAAACACGCAGAGGTAAGAGGAGAACAACAGAGGGGTAAGAAGTAAAATCAGACCTAATCAGATCTATCCAACCGATTTTGCAAAATAGTTTTGACACTCTACATCGGTCGTTAGCTAGGTTATCCTACAGGCTGGACTTGTGGGGTATCGCAATTGCTGAGCTCTGATACCACTCTGTAACACCCTCGAATTGGCACTATGCAAGTTTTAGCCCTTGTCGGCCAAAGCCGCATAGAAACGATTCAAGGATGCCCACCAGGCAGTTTCGTGCGGTGGAAAATGAAGTAATACCCTTACACAACAGTTCTCGATGGGACCCACAGAACAGATATATATATACAACACGACTCCATGAGTCAAGAGTACCGATATACAGTACAAAGATCCAAATCACCTTGAAAACGATACAGCGTCCGAGTACGGACAAAATGCAAATGGGGCTAAGAGCCATGAAGAATAGCCAATGTCGTCCATAACCTTGCCCAGGCCAAGCCGGAAGGGTAACCCTGCTAACGATGTCGATCTCAAACCTGCTAAAACAAAAGGGGTGCCGACAAAGGGCAAAGGGAAAAAGAGGAGCATCAGTACTAAGGCCAGTACACGACGAGGCTAGAATTCGACGGCTCTCGCCTACATAGGTATGGTGGACTGAAGCGGCAACACATCATGCACTAAACAACCTATAGAGACTCGATACATCTGTCGGCTATTAGAGAGGGGTAAGAAACACTTATTCGGATCCAACCTGATACTAACACCAAACATACCCAGCCTGGCATTTCCCCCTCGAGACCAAACGAGGAAGTCAAACCGAGGAACTCACACGGTTGGCAGTTTTATTCATTCCGTTATAGTTGAAGCGCTTACTAGTTAGATATATAGCATGAGTCATCCTGAAGCATAAGTAGTGGGCAGTTCTAATTAACCATTCCGTGGTAGTTGGAACATTTACTAGTCAGATATAATTGTCCTAAGGAATCCCAAAACCCAGCAGTTGTTGGCACTTTTATCACATTCCATTGGAGTTTCAATACTTACTAGGCAGATATAACAAAACAACCCAGGTCCACCAGTGGTTGGCATTTTTAATATCCATTCCGTTATAGTTGAAGCTGATTACTAGTCAGATATATTAAGTCAAATTTATAGCACTACTTTAGTTATGCTTGTCTATGATCGAGATACTATGCTCCAAGTCGTCCATAACCGCGGACACGGCTTTCAGAAAGTTTTACCCTGCAGGGGTGCAATAATAGCAACACACACTCGATCAACCTCGGAAAAACCAACTCAAAACCCAACAAGGCATTCACGACAAAGCGATCACATGATTCATAAATATTTCAGGGGGCCACCCCATTAAGCTACCCGCAACGAAGTTGGCCGGCTCCGAGACGAACCCAAGGTTTGCGCCAATGGCTGTAAACGACTGGGAACCCGAAAGTGTGACTGGGCTTGTCGATACCGCGAAAACACTCCGCAATCCTAAACAGTACAGGTGCTCCACACACAATCTGAAATAAAGCAGTAAAGCATGGCATAGGTACAGGATAGTAATAAAGCCCCAAACTACTTTGTGGCCCCAAGAAATAGAAATGAATCAAGCTCTGGCTCAGGGGGGTCCATAAGGCCTCCCGGATGTGGATAGTGCGAATAGTCAAGGAACAGGTATCAAGTACTCGGGGTCCTACGGGACACAAGTGAGCATGGAAAAACCAAATAACATCTATTTCCCACCGATGCCTCTGCATTAGTTATATCTAGCAATTTAATAGTTGTGTTTAAAGTCATGATCATCTCCACCATTAAGCATCTGCCAGCATTCCAACAACTGTGGTACTTGACAACACGAGATCGCACCTGAGCAAGCAACTACGACTCGCAAGGCCAGCTATCTACCAAACACAGGTAATAGGAGGTGTCCAAGGCAATATAGAGGCTGCACGGGATATAACTGGTGTACGAGAAACTAAAGCATCGCGACACGGATAGCAATAGATCAACAGGAGGAAATAAAGACTATAAATGCAAAATAGGTAGAAGCAGGAGAGATGCTCGCCTGGGAAACACTGTCGAAGGTTCATTATCCGAAGAACTTGTCGATACTCGCATCAACTCATCGGCCTAATCCGCGAAGAAGCAAACACTAGAAGAAACACCGGATGCAATATTTAATACTACGGCAGATGATCCGGCATGCTTATGATATGATGCATGGCATGGCACAGATGCGGTGCAATTAGGCCATATTAAGCGGAACCGGGGTCCCGACAATTAATTAATAGGTTCGAGTTATTTATCTACCCCGCAAATTAAATGTTGGATTAACAAGGCGAAACAGGGTATCGGTTCGCTACACAAATTTAAATGGAGTCCAGAATAAGACAAAGATATCCCGCATATAGACTCCATATTTAATTATGAGGTGAATCGACATAGTGCCCCCAACCACAGACAGGTATGCATGTATGAACAATTTTATATGCAACAGTTTTATATATAGAATTTATAAAATAGGGGCTCGGGAATAGGTTCACACATCTGGGTTCGGGATATCTTGGGTTCCGGGGGTTCGGGTCCGGACTCAAGGTTCGACGGGGATCGAGGAAAGGTTCGGTGGGATCGGTCTCGGAAAACAGCAGGAGAGCTTGGCGTTCCGAGAAGAAGGCCTTGGTTTGGCGTCGGGGGCGCATCAGATTCGCCCTGATCGGTGCCGATCTTGTCGTCATGAAGATCTTGTCGGGTCCTCGGGCATCAGATCCGGGAAGGAGTACTTGTCGCACCGGGTTTGGCCTTCGGGAACGGGGTCCTCGGGTCATCGGGTAGCGGATCCGTGATGATGGAGAACTTGGTCTTTGGGATCTTTGTGTTGGGACTTGGCATTCCGAGAAGATCTTGTGGTTGGTGATGAACTTGGATCGGTGTCGACGGTTCATCACTATCGATCTTGGCGTGGTCCTGGCACAACTAGCCGCCTTGGTCGATCTTGTCCATCAGGAGATCATGGCGTTCCTCGACGGAGAGCTTGATGGTCCACGAGGGAGAACTCGGGGTTCGACGTCTTCGTGGGGTAGAACTTGGTTGTTGATGATTCTGGCGTATCTCTCTTCTTGATTAGATATTTGCAAGGTGAGCTGGGCTGGTGTGGTGTTATACAATGCCCGTGACATCGTGACGGCTTCGACAAACGGAACAACAACCCGGAACCCCGCACCGCCCGAACACCACTGGAGCATGTGGAAAACTGTCGGGATTATAGCAGGGGTTAACCATGGGGTCTTGGTCACGGGGACGACGAGCGACGACGGGTGTGGGACAGAGGCAGCCAGCTCGAGGAGGTCGCTGGCCGCTGCGGCAGGAGGCGGCCCAGGGCGACAAGGATGCGGCGTGGCAAACACGGAAAAGGGAGGCTCGGGAAGACGGGCCCGCTCGAGCATCTGGAGGCGGGGACGCGATGGCAGAACCTGCAGAGGGAAGGCCGCATGTAGGGTAGGGCGAGCAAGGGTGGCTCTGCGTGGGTCGTCAACGAGCTCGTGGTGGCGGCGACCTAGGGAGGATGGCCAGAGAAGCGGGGACGAGCGACCCGGTGTAGAGGAGCTCGACGGTCCGGGGAAGAGGGCACCGGTGAGGGCGGTCGGGGGAAGGAGGAGGCAGAAGGGAGCTTGCTGCGGTCTGGGCTGTAGAGGCCAGCGGCGGCGATGCAGATCCCGCGAAGAGCGGAACAAGCAGGGGTGCTGGGGCCGAGGCGGAGGAGGCCGAGGGGCGGCGGAGCTCCGGGGGAGGCGCTCGAGCTAGGCGGCCTGTGAGAGGAGGCCCGACGGTGTCGGAGCTGCGAGGTGGTGAGGAAGCCCACATGGGGAGAAGAGGAGGGAGGGCCGAGGCGGCGCCTGGTAGCGGGCGGCACGGAGCTTGGCGGAAAGGCGGTCTCGGGAGGTCCTCACGTGGCGGCGGCCATGGGGATTGAGCGGGGACAAGGAGTAGGGGCGGTTGGTGGGACGGTGAGGTTGCGGGTGCGGGGCAGAGCGAGGAAGGGAGAGGCACAGCGAGAGGAGCGGGGTCGGGGACTGGGCCAGGGCAACGTGGCCGGGTCGGATGGCTATGTGTGGTGAGTGTGGGTTGGGTCTAGGGGGAGGCGTGGTGTGCGGAAGAAGGGAGCGAGGGTGGTTGGTGGGGATCGGCAGAGGGAGGCATACGGGATGCATGGTGGGACGCGCGGCGACAGGTGTGGGCGGGAAAAACGGCATGTGGCGGTGGGTTGCACGCCCATGCGGAAATTTGTCGGGTGGTGGGGCCAAGGTGGCTGCGCGCGCGCGAGTGCATGTGCGTTGGGTGCGTGTGTGTGTGTCGCTTGCTGTGTGGGGTGTTGGGTTTTGCTCGACGCGCGCGGGAGGATAAGGTGGCGAGCGGCTAGCGATGGAGGGAGCTGGGAAGGGTAGGGTGTGGGTTGGGGTAGGTAGGAATTAGGGTTGGTTTAGACTAGGGGTTTGGAGGTGGCCGGCCGGGCCTTCGGGCCTGGCGGGCTGCCTCCTAAAAAAATAATCTGAATATTTTATTTATTAAAAACAAGGCTTTTACAATCTATTTTTAGACGAAACAATATAATCCAGAGGCCCTGTGTTTTTTGCTTTGAAATTAAAGATGGGGTATTCAGAAAATAAATATAGTCTTTGCGAAAATAGTTTTAGACAAAACATATGCATGATGACATGACGATGCTCAAATGCAATGTGGCTTGATGACATGAGCATGCAGTCATGATGATGCGCAACACAAAAACGCAGCGATTTTCTAGTAGTGGTTTTGCGGGATGCCACATCTCGGGACGAAAACCCTAAGTACCCGATCAAAGACCCAAACAGAAACCCACGAAAGAATCTATATCCGCTACCATCTCGATCTCCAGATCGGGGGGATCCAAAGCTCTTCCCAGCACCCTGCCGGAGGGGAGAGATCACCCTGGAGGCCTTCTTCATCACCATGACTGCCTTCGGTGTGATCCGTGAGTAGTTCATCCCTGGACTACGGGTCCATGTATTAGCTAGATGGTTGGTTCTCCTCCTTTGTGCTATCATGTTTAGATCTGGTGAGATCCATTCATGATCAAGATCATCTATTTGTAATCTTACATGTTGTGTTTGTGGGGATCCGATGGATATTGAGATGCTATTTCAGATGGATTATTGATTCTATCATGTCTTTGTTATTTGTGATCTTGCATGCTTTCCATTGTTAGTAGCTATCTTGGCCAAGTAGATGCTAGCAACTCTAAGAGGGAGTATTTATGCTCGATAGTGGGTTCATGCCTCTATTAATCTAGGGAAGTGACAGGAATCTCTAAGGTACTAGATGTGTTGTTGCTACTAGGGAGAAAACAACAATCCTTTGTCCATGGGACAATCGTATTGTTTTTACACACTTTGCTTAATGCAATTATCTGTTGCTTGCAACTTAATACTAGAGGGGATTCAGATGATAACCTGAAGGTGGATTATTAGTCATAGATGAAGTTGGATTACGGCCTATGTATAATGTTGTAATACCCAATGAAATCTCATAGGAGTCAAGATGATTAGTATATGCTTGGTATGCTTTCTCGAGTCAGTCAATTGCCCCGCTGTAATTTGTTCACGCAGTATGTTGTTTATCTTAAGGAGAATCACCTCTAGTAAACTATGGACCCCGGTCTATTCTTTTATCATTCATATACCATCTATTATTTACTGTTTACTGTTTACTTTCTACAAGCAATTACTATCTTTCACACAATACGTTTAATCCTTCGTTTTCAGCAAAACCGATGAGATTGACAACCTCACTGTAAGTTGGGGCAAAGTTCTGTGGTTGTGTTGTGCAGGATTATAAGTTGGTGACAACACCTTGGGGTTGTTTCCTTGCTCGTACTGGTTTGATAACCTTGGTTTCATAACTGAGGGAAACTTGTTGCTGTGCTCATCATACCTTTCTCTTGGGGTCTCCGAACAAGCTCAAGATATCTTGAGCCATCACTCACCCTCCCCACAGAGCACGCCGACGAGCTCGTGCTGCTGAATGAACATCGTTCCTAGGCACGCTCTGCTGCTGAAGGTGTGGACTGACACCTCGTGGTTCCTAGACACGGGAGCGAGCAATCATATGCCAGGCCATCGGGACATCTTCTCTGATCTGGACATTGGAGTCTGTGGCTCCGTCAAACTGGGCGACGACTCGTCCGTGCAGATTGAATGTCGAGGCACTATGCTATTTCAGTACCGCAACGGTGAGAATCTTGTCCTGTCAGACGTGTATTTCTGTCGTCGTCTGCAGAGCAACATTGTGAGCCTAGGGCAGCGTGACGAGATCGAATACGACACAAGAATCTGACATGGAATTCTACAGCTGTGTGATCCTGATGGTCCCTTGCTCACGCGTGTGCCGCGGACAAGCAGGCATCTGTATGTGCTGCGCTTGAACCTGGTGCGCCCGTTGTGTCTCACCGTGCACGATGGTCAAGATGCATGTCGGTGGCACGCTCGCGAGGGCCACATCGGCTTCCAGGCTCTACGACAACTCGACAAGGAAGAACTGGTGCATGGCAGGTAGACCGCATGTGCGAGGCCTGCCTCGCGGGCAAGCATCGACGAGCTCCCTTCCCGCATAAGGCACTCAACAGGGCATGTGAAGTGCTCGAGCTTGTGCATGCGGATCTCTGCGGGCCAATTTCACCGCCAACACCGGGTGGGAAGAGATACTACCTTCTCCTGGTTGATGAAAAGAGCAGGTTCATGTGGCTGAGGCTGATCACGACGAAAGATGAAGCCCAAGCCGAACTGAAAAATTCCAGGCGAGAGAAGAGCTTGAGTCCGAACGTCAGCTCAAGGCACTACTCACCGTTCGCGGAGGAAAGTTTAACTCCACGAGTCTCCGCGAGTACTACGCTGATCAGGGGATGTAGCGGAAGCTCACGACTCCCTACACACCGCAGCAGAAAGACGTGGTCGAATGCCGGAACCAGACAATTCTCAGGATGGCACGTGGCTTGTTGAAAGAAAATGGAGTGCTCGCCTGGTTCTAGGGTGAAGCCGTTACCACGGCTGTGTACTTGCTTAACCGGGCAACGACGAAGAGCGTGGAGAAGACCACACCGCTCAAGGCTTGGTGCAAAAGAAAGCCAATTGTCAGTCAACTTTGGACTTTCGGTTGCATTGCGCACATGAAAGTGATGTGACCTGACGCCAAGAAGCTTGAAAACAGGAGCACGCCCATGGTGTTTGTTGGCAATGAGCCAGGCTCTGCAGCGTGTCGTGTGTTCCACCCGCCAACGGGGCGCGTCCATGTCTCTAGGGACGTCGTCTTCGATGAGAACGCGGCATGGGACTGGAGCAATGGAGACGCACCAGCCAAACCTGCACCCACCTAGGAGTCCTTCACGGTGGAGCAGGTGTTCTGGCCCGACGCTAGAGCGACACGAATGGTGGACGACACGCCCATGCCACCAACGCATGATGCAACGGCAAGGACCCTATGAAGGGTGATGCGCCAGCAACGCCCACGACTTCTCCGACTTTGCCAGGATCATCATCTGGGTATGTCATGCCCACGCCATCGGTACCAGTGGTCGATTTTGTCTTGCCGCCCACTGGTGCATCAAAGCTGTCCTGGCGAGGAAGCGTCGCGCCGCTATCGCAAATTAACTGATCTGTATGAAGCAATGAAGGAGGTGGAGGCAGACTATAGAGATACATGTTTGTTTGCTAGAGAAGAGCCTTCCTCATTCAAGGAAGCTGAAGTCGATTTCAGTTGGTGCAGGCGATGGACGAAGAGATGTCATTGGCAATGGCTTGATAGCCCACATGCGACGTCTTTGCAGGGAATTCTCTCACATACGACGTCGTTCGAACGAATAGCCCACATGCGACGTCTGTATGTAGAAGAATTGCCCCAATGCGACAACCCACGAGACAACTTAAGAATTGGATTTACCTAGGCCATGCGGGACCCACAGCTTATCAAGCTGAGCGTGGTGATGGCCAGAGGGGGTTTTGAGAGCAGGACCCACAGCTTATCCAGCTCAGCGTGGTGGTTCCCATAGGATGTCTTATGAGCAAGGGTCCCACCTCATTTCCACCTCAGATCGTGGGTCCCACAACTTATCCAGGTCACGGCATGAAAGAAAATAGGAGCCAGATCCGTCATCTTGCCCGAGCCATTCGCCACTGCCTGTGCCATTGTGGCGCCCCGCTGAAACCACTACTAGAAAATCGCTGTGTTTTTGTGCATTGCATCATCATGACCGCATGCTCATGTCATCATGCCACATCGCATTTGTACATCGTCATCATTATGCATGGATTGCTTAAAAAACTATTTTCGAAAATTCTGGTTTTGTTTTCTAAACGCCCCATCTTTATTCAAATACAAAACCTGTTTCTCCGGATTATTTTGTTTCGTCTAAAAACAGAGTCTAAAAGCCTTGTTGTGTTAAATAAAAATATTTATATTATTTTAGGGGGCAGCCGAACCGGGCAGAACCGACCCGCCAGCCACCCCCATAAAAACAAAACCGGTTCAGTCTAAACCTCAACCACCTTACCCCGCCCAATCGTAGCACGCCACCTCACCAACCCCACCCCACCTGGTCACCTCCAAAGCCCAGCCCAACCACAAACCCTAATCCTACCCTATTCCTACCAACCGCAGCCACCCAACCGTCAGCCCCGCCGCCTCACTCACTCCTCCCGCACGCCACCCCTGGCCCTGCCCTGTCCACACCCACGCACGTTGTGCACACATGCACACCACACACAGGAGCGTGTCACGCCACCCACCTGCCGCCCACCTGCCCAAATCCCACCAACAACGCGCCAACCTCAAGGTCCCACTCTTCCCACCTCACTACCCCCCACCTTGGTCACGCGGCGTCGATCATCGCTGACCCGCCCCGCTCCAGGTCCACCTCCTGCCTTTTCCTGCCCACCTGGCCGACCAACGCCATCCTGGCCTCGGGATTCCTGCCCACTCCCTGCGCGATGGACTCCCCTGGCCGACGCGTACAACCGTGCCCCCGCCTCGATCCCTGGCCGCACCACGACCGCAAGCGACCCCCACCCTGCCTCGGTTCCATCGCCGCACCCCTCGCCACCTACCTCGCGTCGTCCCCCTGTCCGTCCCCGATCCGCGCGAGAACCGCCGACCGCTCCCGCCGCTGGCGCGCTTGAAGGGAATATGCCCGAGAGGCAATAATAAAGTGGTTATTATCTTATTCCATGTTTATGATAAATATTTATTTTTCATGCTAGAATTGTATTGATTCGGAAACATCAATACATGTGTGTTTAATAAACAAAAATGGTTCCTAGTCATGCCTCTCTTATAGACTAGCTTGTTGATTAACAAGATGATCAAGGTTTCCTGATCATAGACATTGGATGCTGTTAATAACAAGGTCAAACCATTGGTGGAATGATGTGATGAACATTCATCCAAAGTATAGCATTACGATCAAAGTCATTATGTTTATATTGCTATAACATCATATGAAGTAATCTTAGTCCTTAGACCATGAGATCATGTTAATTGCTAACACCGGAAGAGTATCTTGATAACATCAAACGTCAGACCGTAACAAGGTGACTATAAAGGTGGGTTCAGTGCTATGAAGGTGTTATGTTGAGGCTCATGGATAAAGAGTGGGATTTGTCCATCCCGATGACGGATAGATATACTCCGGGACCTCTCCGTGATATCACATTGAAATAGCTTGCAAGCAAGTGATGTGATCACTAGAATGTTATATCACGGGAACGAGAAAAGAGTGCATGTCGGTAACGAGATCAAACTAGGTATTTGGATGCCAATGATCGAATCTCGGACATGTAATATATCGCGAGACAAAGGGATTTAGTTATGACGTTAAAGGTTCACACGATCACAAGAGTCATCGTTGAATATGTGGGAGTCAGTACGGATCTCCAGGTCCCGCTGCTGATTATTGATCAGAGAGGGGTCTCGATCATGTCTACATTATTCGCGAATCGTAGGGTGACACACTTAAGGGATACCGACACCATTTGGAGCAAATATGTTTCAGATAAAGATTTAAGAAAGCGCTGGAATCATTTCGATAGAAACCGAAATTGTTTCGAGTGAAATTGCTGAAACTGGTTCTGCATGTGATATTGAAATGTTGCAGGGGGTTTTATGTGAATGTTTGTTAATTAATGTAATTAAAAAAATTCTGAATAAAATAAATAAAATAGTTTTATTTAATGAGAGCTTGCATTAAATTTGGTGGAAATTTAATGCATGTGTGAGTGGAATTTTGAGTGGAGGCTTTTTATGGGAGTGGGAGCTCCACCCACATGAATGTGGAAGAGGTGGGGGCACCACCATGGCTGCCACGCCATGGCCCTTGGGTGCCCCCCTCTCCCCTATAAAAGGCCCCCTCTCCTCCTCTCACAACACACCTCCTTGTGAAGGATCTCTCTCTCCCTCTAGTATTATCCCCATGGTCTCGGATTAGCGAGATACATGTTCCCGGTGGCTTTATCTGGAAAGGAGTTGCTGCTTTCGCTGCTTTGCTGGACCGAGGGATGGAGGTTGTCGGGGTACTGGACGTGTGTGCAATCACGGATGCACCGCTGCTTTGCGGTGCTGGACTTGGTGGTGCTGGAGCTGGATCTGATGGACGGCCGGAGCCGCACTGCTGGACTTCATCACGATCTTGAGATCGGCAAGTGTACGACTACATCAACCATGAGTTCCTACTCGTTAACAAAGCTCGTTGTCTACGAGGGTAAGTTCTCGTTGGATGTATGTCCACCCGTTGCTTTGTACCTAGTAGATAGATCTTGGCGTGTAGTTCACACCGTAGGAATTTTTTTGTTTTCTATGCTGCGGACCCAACAGTGGTATCAGAGCCTGATCTATGCGTAGGTGCTTTGCAAGGGTAGTACACATATGTTTATATGTGGGCAATGATGATCATTTTATTTCATCTTCTATGTATTTTGGATATTGGTGGCATAGTGAGATGAAGCGGCCCGGACCAACCTTACATGTCATCGTACAGGAGACCGGTTCCACGACTGACATGCAACTAGTTTTGCATAAGTGGCTGGTGGGTGTCTGTCTCTCCTACTATAGTCAATATCTGATTTACAACGAATTGATAATAACTTGGTTATCCTCGTTGTGGTTCATGTTCGTAGGCAAGAATGGTTCTATCTCCGAAAGCCCTAAGCCACGTAAAACTTGCAATTGATAAATTAGAGGCGTCTAGTTTAGATCGTTGCTAGGCTAGTGTCTTGATATGGTATTGTTGTAAGTATATGTATGATAGATACTCTTACAACACATTCAACGTGTAAGTTCCATAGACCTTGGCCTTACACACAAAGGAATGATAGAGATCATACCACGATGCAAATGATAGAGATCAAATGCATGGACCATATCATGTCACTTTACACATTAGATGTTTGCATCTTATATTGCTAGTTTGGCACTTTTAGTAGCATTATAAGATGATCCCTCATTTAAATATCAAGATAAAATGTGTTCTTTCTTAAGTATGCACTGTTTTATGGATCATGTTTCGAGACATCACGTGATGATCGGGTGTTCTCAACTCTACGCTTTCATGCAATGGGTGTAAGACAGTTTTACACACGCGAATACTAAGGTTCTTACTTGGCGAGCCTAGCATGTACATACATGGCCTTGGAACACGGACCGAAAGGTTAAGCATGAGTCATATTGTTGATGTGATGACCATATTGATGCTCGCCTTTGAAGCTACATCGACTCACGTGATGATCGGACTTGGTGTAGTGGATTTGTTTCATGTAATCACCAAAAAGGCACGAGGGATGTCGTTTTTGAGTGGGAGTTCATTTCTAATTTGGATTAGTCGAACTCAATTTGTCATAAACTAAATCAAAGTGAATTTGCATAATTTTTTGTAGTCATTGGCATCTGTTCACTACCTTATGCTTAGTTTTAATTGAGATAATAGAACTATAGAATTCTGGATATTTACTTTACGAACTGGTATCGAATTGTTTTGAATGTCAATTTAAAGCTTATAAGTCCTATGGCAAACTTTCAGCAAACTCTATTTACTCCATGAAGTTTAATAAGTAGTATTAAATCAAGAGTAAGAATTCCAATGTTAGTATCTAAAGTATCATGTTTGCCTCCATGATTATTGATATTCAAAAGTTGTTTTAATATCAAGGTTATCTAGGAGCTGAAAGAATTGTTTCAGGAACCATCATGTGTGAAAGATATTGTGATATCTGAAATAATGTTTTTGGTTGCATTATGATAGAGTATAATTTAGCAAAATACATATTCTCATATTATATGAGAATTTGTGAAGGATGGAGATGCTAGGCATCCGGATCTCCCAAAAAGGTGTTGGGAACTAACATTATACTCACGATTCTTCCTTATAGGCTATAGTAGCTTGATCTTGAAAGTTGTCATGATAAGGAGGAATAGAAGATGTAAGTAAAATGTTTACTACACTAATAGATTACTAAAGAATGGATTTTTGAAAGAACACCAAACATTTGATGATGGTGATCCACTTCAAAGTGCAAGTCCAAAGGTATTAGTATTTGACTATATACGCTTTGTACCATGCGTCATGTTAATGACACCACTATTGATGTTGATAGATTCTTTTAAAAGAAAAGGAATTGCTAAAAGAGAATCTATAAAATATTTGGCAGAAAATAAAAGGTTGGAGATGTCCAACTTAGGTATATAGAAGATATACATTTTATGGCTATATTCCTTGCTTGTTAAACAATGTGGTTCTTAGGTATTGGATACCGGTATTGGATACCGAATTGGTTGGTATGAAGTGTCATACAGGACAATGCAATTCATGAACTACAATGGCCTAAGTAACCAGAAAGAGAATGAGTGATGATGTTCATCAAAAACAAATAAAGTGTTATTGTGTTTTTTGTTGTCATCAAACCAAGCCTTCAAGATTTGTTTAAATAATTGTTATTTTGTTTCGGTATCATGAGAACAATGGCTGTTCAAATAATTACCATATTCCATCAAGGATGGATGAACTTTTACAAGTCTAGTTGGAGAAATCACATCCATAAACACTATTGCTAAAATGTCGCAAGACAAATGATTGAAAGATCACTTATGAAGTGACATCGCTGTTTAAATTATATTTGAAAGAAAACATGAAGAAACTCCATGTTGATGGATTTTTGGAGTGTTTGATTTTGATCAATTAACGCATGTGAGACTTTCCTCGAGATAATTGAAACTCCGTCCATAGGCCAAAGAGGAACGGATGACTAACTTATTGGATATTATGCATGTTGATGTATATAGTCCATTATGTGTAGCCATATGCGATGGATCTTTTTTGCTTCTCCAGAAATTTGAGTGAATATATCTATATATTTACTTAATAAGGAAGAAGTATGAAACATTTGAAAATTGTTCAAAGACTTTCAAGATGAAGTGAAAAATCATTGTAACAAGCAAATAAAAGAGTTTATGATTTGATCATAAAGGAAGATATTTGAGTTACAGGTTTAGCAAAACACCTAAGATTTCAGGAATTGTTCCATGAATTTTCACTTCCCGATAAACCACAGGAATATGGTATGTTCGAGAGATCAAATCAAACCTTGTTTGACATGGTAAGATCAAAGGTGTCATTTATAACACTGCCATTATGTTTTAAGGATTAAAGCTTTAGAGACTACCGCTTCAATTGAAAAAGAGCACCATCGTGATCCGTTGAAATGACACCATATGAGTTATGGTTTGGGATAAAACCCGAATTGTCTTTTCTTAAATTTTGGTATGCTATGCATAAGTAAAATGTTTACAACCAAAGTCGGATAAGCATGTCTTTGTAGGTTATCCCAAATAATTTGTTGGGAATTCCTCCATAACACCGAGGACAAAAGAGTTTGTCGCTTAGAACGTCAAGTTTCTTGAGAAGGAATTTTTCGCGAAAAGTTAAGTGGGAGGACAATAGAACTTTGATAAGGTTGTTAAACCTTAGCTATATGTGCTAAGTAGCGCAGCGCCGGAAAGTGTCCTGGTGGCGGCCACAATGCTCATGGATCCCGTGATTACAAAGGGTGTGATCTTGGAGATTAGAGTTCCTATTGGACCATGTGGGTCGGTAAGAATCAAATAGTAAGATTTGAAACAGAAGTCGTTATTGTTTTGACAATGATGATCCGACTGCATGCAAAGAAGCGATGATGGGCCCTGACTCCATAAAATGACTAGAAGTCATAGAATCCGTGATAGTATCCATACACGAGAAATCAAGTTTCTGAACTTGGAAGACCCTCCGGAAAGGCGTGAAGCCTATCGGTCGTGTTTGGATCTATAAAGAAATAGACATGGATCTTTAACATCCATGAAATAGTCGACATGTCGGAAAGAAGTTTATGGCAATGTTCAAGGAGTTGACTATGACAAGATTTGATCTTTCATAGCGATATTTAGTCTTGACGGATTAATGTAGCAACCACTACATATAATTTGGTATATGGTAGTTGAATAAACAAAACAAGGTTCTTCTAATAGAATGGTTACTTAGGACGTGTACATGACACGGTCCGAAGGGTTTTGTTATTCAAAGGGTGCTAAAAGGGCATGCAAACTTCAATAGTTGAAGTGAGCATAGCGGAGTTGGAATCTTCACCATGATGAAAATGTTAAAAGAGTTTAATTTCATCGGAGATGATGAAGATGCTTGCATTTGAAAGAAATTAAGTGGGAGCGCTGAGACATATTTCTAATACATTATGTAGAGGACATGGTGTTGATTGGAAATGATGTATCTTGTATTGACATAAGTTAAGAATTTCATTAAAATAGGATTTCGATGAAAGACTTGGGCAAAACCAGAATATTTGGCATCAATGTCTATATGGATAGATTGAGGCGCTAATATGGTTATGCCAGACGTACATATATGAGATATTGAAAGGGTTCAATATGGAAACAACAAGAAAGGTTCTTGCTGCATGGAAAGGATTGTATCAAGATTCAAGTGTTTCAACACTTGGTGAGTAAAATCACATGAATATTTTGATCGATTATACCGAGATATGTATATATCCAGATATGTCCTATGCTCTAAATGTTATGAGCACATACCAGAATGATTCATAAGAACATCATTGGACGATAGTAAAGGTATTCTTATGAGCTTTGGAAGAACTAAGAATATATCATGTATAAGTGACAAATAGTTAAAGGTAGTTCATTGTAAAGTGTTACATTGATACTAGTTTTGTCACAAGATACAAATTAAATTTATCTCAATTTAGACTATGGGTGGCACAATGTAATGGAAAGGATGTTCCATGATGGATTTGGATGAGTTCCAAAGTTGAGACATTGTGACGGATACTACAACAAAAGGCTAAGTATATGACTGCTATAGTAGCAGCAAAGGAGGGCATTTGTGTTAAGTAGTTTGTTATCAAACTAGGTGTGGTTCAAAGTGGGATAATACTATGAAGATATATTGTATGACAATAATATCAACATATTTTAAACCCGAACAAACCGAAGGTCTCACCAAAGGACCAAATTTATACAATGCCATCTCATTTGAGAATGAGTGATGCGTAGAGACGCAAAGACATGCAAATACACATGGACCTAAAACTGTCAGATCTAGAGATTATGTTAACCACTAGCAATCGCGTATATGCAACACCAGAAAGCCATAGGTGTTCAATACGCAAATTTTTCAAACTAGATTATTGACTCTAGTGCAAGTGGGAGACTGAAGGGAATATGCCCGAGAGGCAATAATAAAGTGGTTATTATCTTATTCCATGTTTATGATAAATGTTTATTTTACATGCTAGAATTGTATTGATTCGGAAACATCAATACATGTGTGTTTAATAAACAAAAAGGGTTCCTAGTCATGCCTCTCTTATAGACTAGCTTGTTGATTAACAAGATGATCAAGGTTTCCTGATCATGGACATTGGATGTTGTTAATAACAAGGTCACACCATTGGTGGAATGATGTGATGAACATTCATCCGAAGTATAGCATTACGATCAAAGTCATTATGTTTATATTTTTATAACATCATACGAAGTAATCTTAGTCCTTAGACCATGAGATAATGTTAATTGCTAACACCGGAAGAGTATCTTGATAACATCAAACGTCACATCGTAACAGGGTGACTATAAAGGTGGGTTCAGTGCTACGAAGGTGTTATGTTGAGGCTCATGGATCAAGAGTGGGATTTTTCTATCCCGATGACGGATAGATATACTCTGGGCCCTCTCGGTGATATCACATTGAAATAGCTTGCAAGCAAGTGATGTGATCACTAGAATGTTATATCACGAGAACAAGAAAAGAGTGCATGTCGGTAACGAGATCAAACTAGGTATTTGGATGCCAATGATCAAATCTCGGACATGTAATATATCACGAGACAAAGGGATTTAGTTACGATATTAAAGGTTCACACGATCACAAGAGTCATCGTTGAATATGTGGGAGTCAGTACGGATCTCTAGGTCCCACTACTGATTATTGATCAGAGAGGGGTCTCGATCATGTCTACATTATTCGCGAACCGTAGGGTGACACACTTAAGGGATACCGACACCATTTGGAGCAAATATGTTTCAGATAAAGATTTAAGAAAGCGCTGGAATCATTTCGATGGAAACCGAAATTGTTTCGGGTGAAATTGCTGAAACTAGTTCTGCATGTGATATTGAAATGTTGCAGGGGTTTTATGTGAATGTTTGTTAATTAATGTAATTAAAAAAATTCTGAATAAAATAAATAAAATAGTTTTATTTAATATGAGCTTGCATTAAATTTGGTGGAAATTTAATGCATGTGTGAGTGGAATTTTGAGTGGAGGCTTTTTATGGGAGTGGGAGCTCCACCCACATGAATGTGGAAGAGGTGGGGGCACCACCATGGCTGCCACGCCATGGCCCTTGGGTGCCCCCCTCTCCCCTATAAAAGGCCCCCCTCTCCTCCTCTCACAACACACCTCCATGTGAAGGATCTCTCTCCCCCTCTAGTATTATCCCCATGGTCTCGGATTAGCGAGATACATGTTCCCGGTGGCTTTATCTGGAAAGGAGTTGTTGCTTCTGCTGCTTTGCTGGAGCGAGGGATGGAGGTTGTCGGGGTACCGGACGTGTGTGCGATCACGGATGCACCGCTGCTTTGCAGTGCTGGACTTGGTGGTGCTGGAGCTGGATCTGATGGACGTGCTGGAGCCGGACCTGCTGGACTTCATCACGATCTTGAGATCGGCAAGTGTACGACTACATCAACCACGAGTTCCTACTCGTTAACAAAGCTTGTTGTCTACGAGGGTAAGTTCTCGTTGGATGTATGTCCACCCGTTGCTTTGTACCTAGTAGATAGATCTTGGCGTGTAGTTCACACCGTAGGAATTTTTTTGTTTTCTATGCTGCGGACCCAACAACGCTCCCCTCTAAGAAACCGCCACCGCCTCCCTCTCGCAGGAATCTCGAGCCGCCACGCGCTCGTGTTCCTCCACCGTGAGCAGAGCCGCGCCCACCTCTCCGACTCTCGTCACGACACCACGAGCGCCGGACCTCCTCCGCCTTCTTCCAGCATGTTGCCGGCCCCGTGCCTCCTCGTCATCGATCCCCTCCGCCGCTCGCCCGGCCCCACACTGTCGTCGCGCTGCCGCCTCGCGGGCTCCCCTCCGAGCAGCCGCCGGCGCCTCCCTCCGGCCAGAGCTCCTCCCGGCCGGCGAGCCACCCCTCACCGTCTACGCCGCCGCCGAGCTCCTTCTCGGCCGCCCGCTCAAGCTCCTTCCACCGCCTGCGCGTGCCTGCCTCCGGTCGGAGCCCCGCCTCGCCCCGGATCCAGATGCCATCCTCGCCTCTCCCTGCACGCGGATGCGTCGCTGACCCGCCTCTCCTCTCCACCCCGTACCTTTCCTTCCCTGTCGCAAGCGGCGGCGCGCCGCCCTCATGACCTTACTGCTCATACGCGCATCACCGCCCCGAGCTTCTTCTCGGCCGCTGCTGCGAGCACCGCCGGACGCGTCGCCAGCGCATTCCTCTTCCTCTGCCGCCTCGCCATGAACTGCCGCTGCGAGCGTCGATGTCCTCCACCCCATCATCTCCCAGTCACGTCGCCGGCCTCGCCCTACCCTTCTCGGTGACGCCCCTGCTCGAACATTTCAGTGAGGCCCCGCTCGAGTTTGGCATGTGCTTGCTTCCATGCGTGATGGTTCTAGCGGGGAGATGGGTGTTTGCTGCTGCCTTTGCCCGTGTTGGTGATGTGCTGATACGGGTGTGTCCCAGATAAGATGAGGAGCATGCCACCTCTGCTTCGGTATCGGCAAGATCTGCTCTGCTTTTTCTCAATCCAAAGATAGTCTACACGGAACGCGATGGACAAGATCGACAAGATCTCCCTCCTGAAACACCAAGTTCTTCGTCACGGACCACCATGATCTTCGACACAGACGCCGAAGACCAATCACGGAGTTAGAAGACCAATCCCGCCGAAGACCGAACTCTGGCGCGCCAAGTTCTTCATCCCCGAGGACCGATCCATCGGATGCGACAAGGCCTCCTTCTCGGAACCACCAAGTACTTCCTCTCAGACGCCAAGACCCGAACCGAAGAACGCCAAGATCACCACGGGAACGATAAGTACTTCACCCCGGATGCCAAGATCGACCTGATACGCGGACCCAACAAGATCTTCGCGATGACAAGATCGACCCCGACCAGGGCGAATCCGATGCGCCCCCGACGCTGAACCAAGTCCTTCTTCCCGGAACGCCAAGCTCTACTTCCGTTGTCCGAGACCGATCCCCAGACCCCCGGAACCCAAGATCTTCCGAACCCGATGTGTGAACCTTTTCCCGAGCCCCTATTTTATAAATGCTATATATAAAACTTGTTGCATATTAATTGTTCATGCATGCATACTTGTCTGTGGTTTGGGGGCATTATGCCGATTCACCTAAATTAAATATGGAGTCGATATGCGGGATACCTTTGTCTTATTCCGGACTCCATTTAAATTAGCGTAGCGAACCGATGCCATGTTTCACCCTGTTAATACAACATTTAATTTGCGGGGTAGATAAATAACTTGAACCATGTAATTAATTGCCGGGACCCCGTTTCCGCTTAATACTGCCTAATTGCACTGCATCTTTGCCATGTCATGCATCATATCATAATCATGCCGGATCTTTTGCTGTAGTATTAAATATTACATCCGGTGTTTCTTCTAGTGTTTGCTTCTTCGCGGATTAGGCTGATGAGTTGATGTGAGTATCGACGAGTTCTCCGGATATGATCCGTCGCCAGTGTTTCCCAGGCGAGCATCTCTCCCCCTTCTACCTATTTTGCATTTATAGTCTTTATTTCCTCCTGTTGATCTATTGCTATTTGTGTTGCGATGCTTTAGTTTCTGTACACCAGTTATATCCCGTGCAGCCTCTATATTGCCTTGGACACCTCCTATTACCTATGTTTGGTAGATAGCCGGCGTTGCGAGTCGTAGTTGCTTGCTCATGTGCGATCTCGTGTTGTCAAGTATCACAGTTGTTAGAATGCTGGCAGATGTTTATGGTGGAGATGATCATGACTTTAAATACAACTATTAAAATTGCTAGATATAACTAATGTAGAGGCATCGGTGGGCAATAGATGTTATTTGGTTCTTCCACGCTCACTTGTGTCCCGCAGGACCCCGAGTACTTGATACCTGTTCCTTGACTATATGCACTATCCACATACGGGAGACTCTATGAATCCCCCTTAGCCAGAGCTTGATTCAATTCTTATTTCTTGGGGCCACAAAGTAGTTTGGGGCTTTATTACTATCCTGTACTTATGCCATGCTTTACTGCTATATATAAGATTGTGCGTGGAGCACCTGTACTGTTTTGGATCGCGGCACGATTTCGCGGTATCGACAAGCCCAGTCACACTTTCGGGTTCCCAGTCGATTACAGCCGTTCTCGCAAACCCTGGGTCCATTCCGGAGCCGACCAACTTTGTTGCGGGTAGCTTAGTGGGGTGCCCCCCTGAAATATTTTATGAATCCTGTGATTGCTTTGTTGTGAAAGCCTCCTTGGGTTTTGATTTGGTTTTTTCGAGGTTGATCGTGTGTGTGTTGCTATTTGTGCACCCCTGCAGGGTAAAACTTTCTGAAAGCCGTGTCCGTGGTTATGGACGACTTGGAGCATAATATCTCGATCATAGACAAGCATAACTAAAGTAGTTCTATAAATTTGACTTAATATGTGACTAGTAATCAGCTTCAACTATAACGGAATGGATATTAAAAATGCCAACAACTGGTGGATCTGTGGTGATCTGTGTCATGCTATACCTGCCTAGTAAGTATTGCAACTCCAATGGAATGCGATAAAAGCGCCAACAACTGCTGGGTTTTTGGGATTCCTCAGGACAATTATATCTGACTAATAAATGTCCAACTACAACGGAATGTTAACTAAAACTGCCCACTACTTATGCTATCAGGATGACTCATGCTATATATCTGACTAGTAAATGCTGCAACTATAATCGAATGAATAAAACAGCCAACTGTGTGAGTTCCTTGGTCCGACTTCCTCGTTTGGTATCGAGGGGGAAATACCAGGATGGGTATGATTGGTGTTAGTATCAGGTTGGATCAAAATAGGTCTTTCTTATCCCTCTCTAATAGCCGCCAGTTTTGCTGAGTCTCTATATGTTGTTAGTGCTGCTGCGCTGCCGCTTCAGTCCACCATACCTATGTAGGCTAGAGCGACCGAATTCTAGCCTCGCCGTGTACTGGCCTCAGTACTGACGATCCTCTTTTTCCTTTGCCCTTTGTCGGCACCCCTTTTGTTTTAGAAGGTTTGAGATCGACGTCGTTAGCAGGGTTACCCTTCTGGCTTGGCCTGGTCAGGGTTATGGATGCCATTGGTTATTCTTTAGGGCTCTTAGCCCCATTTGCATCTTGTCTGTACTCGGACGCTATATCGTTTTCAAGGTGATTTGGATCTTTGTGTTGTATATCTGTATTCTTGACTCGTTGAGTCGCTGTTGTATATATATCTGTTCTGTGGGTCCCATCGAGGACTATTGTGTAATGGTATTACTTCGTTTTCCACCCGCACGAAAGTGCTGGTATGCCCTTGAATCGTTTCTATGCGGGTTTGGCGGAAAGGGAAAAAACTTGCATAGGGCCGATTCGAGGGTGTTACAGAGTGGTATCGTCGAGCTCAACGATTCACGATACCCACCCTTGGTCTAGCTCAGAGGATAACCTAGCTAACGAACGATCTAGAGTGTCAAAACTATTTTGCAAAATCGGTTGGATAGATCTGATTAGGTCTGATTTTACTCCTTACCCCTCTGCTCTTCTCCTCTTACCTCTGCGTGTTTTGAATCTGTTCTCTTATCTATTCTTCGAGTCTAGGAATTCTCGTGGTTTGGTTCCGTCGTACCTTCAGGGTTTCGCTTCCTTCTTTGGTAACGGTGCTTCTACATCCGGTCTTCGCGCTATCTGAGTAATCCTTCATCTGTTAGATTTCTCTTTGTTCCTTTTGGTGCCTTCCGGTGTTTCCGACGAGACGACATCGTCTAAAACAGATCCGATGCAGAGTCTGCATCACTCCTTGTTTCCGAACCTCGTTTGTCGAGATCTTCAGTCTGATTCCGAGAGTTGGTTGCATATTTCTGCTATTCAGGTACAGAGTAATGCTTTGAGTGCGGGATGGATTCATGACCATACCACTACTCTTATCATACGCTTTTGTACGATGAATGGTGGGTCAATGTAATCTTACTCCTTCCATTGAAGTTAGAGGTAGCCTTGTGACCTCTTTCTTCGTCGTTGTTTCTACGGAGTGTTCTTTCGACGATCACGGACAACGACCTCTTGTTAGTGGTGTCGCGAGCATCAACACGAAGCGAGAAGATCCAGATCACCGACCTTCTTCCCGGTACCATGAGGCGGATCTCGAGGGCGAGATCCATTGTTAGTGGTGTCAAATTGTGGCGCCCCGCTAAAACCACTACTAGAAAATCGCTGTGTTTTTGTGCATTGCATCATCATGACCCCATGCTCATGTCATCATGCCACATCGCATTTGAGCATCGTCATCATTATGCATGGTTTGCTTAAAAAACTATTTTCGAAAAGTCTGGTTTTGTTTTCTAAACGCCCCATCTTTATTCAAATACAAAACCCGGTTCTCCGGATTATTTTGTTTCGTCTAAAAACAGAGTCTAAAAGCCTTGTTGTGTTAAATAAAAATATTTATATTATTTTAGGGGGCAGCCAAACCGGGCCGAACCGACCCAGCCGGCCACCCCCATTAAAACAAAACCGGTTCAGTCTAAACCTCAGCCACCTCACCCCGCCCAATCGTAGCACGCCACCTCACCAACCCCACCCCAGCTGGCCACCTCCAAAGCCCAGCCCAACCACAAACCCTAATCCTACCCTATTCCTACCAACCGTAGCCACCCAACCGTCAGCCCCGCCGCCGCACTCACTCCTCCTGCACGCCACACCTGGCCCTGCCCTGTCCACACCCACGCACGCTGTGCACACACGCACACCACACACAGGAGCGTGTCACGCCACCCACCTGCCGCGCACGTAGCCGCCCACCCGCCCAAATCCCACCACCAACGCGCCAACCCCCGCGTGACCCCTTCCCACCTTACTACCGACAACTCCCTGGCCCCATGCGGCGTGCCTCGCATCGCGCGCCCGCCTGGTCGCCCCGACCCGCCCCGCTCCAGGCCCACCTCCTGCCTTTTCCCGCCTACCTGGCTGACCAACGCCACCCTAGCGTCGGGATTCTCGCCCACTCCCTACGCGAGGGACTCCCATGGCCGACGCGTACAACCGCGCCCCTGCCTCGATCCCTGGCCCCACCATGACCGCAAGCGACCCCCACCCTGCCTCGGTTCCATCGCCGCACCCCTCGCCACCTACCCCGCGTCTTCCCCCTGTCCGTCCCCGATCCGCACGAGAACCGCCAGCCGCTCCCGCCGCTGCCGCGCTCCCCTCTCGGAAAATGCCACCGCCTCCCTCTCGCCGGAATCCCGAGCCACCGCACGCTCGTGTTCCTCCACCGCGAGCAGAGCCACCGCCCACCTCTCCGACTCTGGTTGCGGCACCACGAGCGCTGGCCCTCCTCCACCTTCTTCCAGCGCGTCGCCGACCCCGCCCCTCCCCGTCGTCGACCCCCTCCGCCGCTCGCCTGGCCCCGCACCGTCGTCGCGCTGCCACCTCGCGGGCTCCCCTCCGAGCAGCCGCCGGTGCCTCCCTCCGGCCCGAGCTCCTCCTGGCCGGCGAGCCACCCCTCACCGTCTATGCCGCCGCTGAGCTCCTTCTCGGCCGCCCGCTCAAGCTCCTTCCACCGCCTGCGCGTGCCTGCCTCCGGTCGGAGCCCCGCCTCGCCCCAGACCCAGATGCCGTCCTCGCCTCTCCCTGCACGCGGACGCGTCGCCGGCCCGCCTCTCCTCTCCACCCAGTTCCTTTCCTTCCCTGTGTGCGAGCCGGCCGAGGCGCCTCCCTCGTCCCTCATGACCTTCGTCTGCTCCGTGCGCCCGCATCGCCGCCCCGAGCTTCTTCTCAGCCACCGATGCGAGCACCGCCGGCCGCGTCACCAGCGCGCTCCTCTGCCTCTGCCGCCTCGCTATGAACTGCCGCTGCGAGCGTCAATGTCCTCCACCCCATCATCTCCTAGTCACGTCGCTGGCCTTGCCCTGCCCTTCTCGGTGACGCCCCTGCTCGAACGTTTCAGTGCCATCCAAGGCCCCGCTCGAGTTCAGCATGTGCTTACTTCCATGCGTGATGGTTCTAGTGGGGAGATGGGTGTTTGCTGCTGCCTTTGCCCGTGTTGGTGATGTGCTGATACGGGTGTGTCCAAGATAAGGTGAGGAGCATGCCACCTCTTCTTCGGTATCGGCAAGATCTGTTGTGCTTTTTCATCAATCTAAAGATAGTCTACACGGAACGCGATGGACAAGATCGACAAGGTCTCCCTCCTGAAACACCAAGTTCTCCATCACAGACCACCATGATCTTCGACACAGACGCCGAAGACCGATCCCGGAGTTCGAAGACCAATCCCGCCGAAGACCGAACTCTGGCACACCAAGTTCTTCGACCCCGAGGACCGATCCATCGGATGCGACAAGGCCTCCTTCTCAGAACCACCAAGTACTTCCTCTCAGACGCCAAGACCCGAACCGAAGAACGCCAAGATCGCCACGGGAACGACAAGTACTTCACCCAGGATGCCAAGACCGACCCGATACGCGGACCCGACAAGATCTTCGTGATGACAAGATCGACCCTGACCAGGGCGAATCCGATGCGCCCCCGACGCCGAACCAAGTCCTTCTTCCCAGAACGCCAAGCTCTCCTTCTGTTGTTCGAGACCGATCCCCGTCGAACACTGTCGAACCCCGGACCCCTGGAACCCAAGATCTTCCGAACCCAGATGTGTGAACCTTTTCCCGAGCCCCTATTTTATAAATGCTATATATAAAACTTGTTGCATATTAATTGTTCATGCATGCATACTTGTGTGTGGTTTGGGGGCATTATGCCGATTCACCTAAATTAAATATGGAGTCGATATGCGAGATACCTTTGTCTTATTCCGGACTCCATTTAAATTGGCGTAGCGAACCGATGCCATGTTTCGCCCTGTTAATACAACATTTAATTTGCGGGGTAGATAAATAACTTGAACCATGTAATTAATTGCCAGGACCCTGTTTCCGCTTAATACTGCCTAATTGCACTACATCTTTGCCATGTCCTGCATCATATCATAATCATGCCGGATCTTTTGCCATAGTATTAAATATTGCATCCGATGTTTCTTCTAGTGTTTGCTTCTTCGCGGATATGGCCGATGAGTTGATGCGAGTATCGACGAGTTCTCCGGATATGATCCGTCGCCAGTGTTTCCTAGGCGAGCATCTCTCCCCCTTCTACCTATTTTGAATTTATAGTCTTTATTTCCTCCTGTTGATCTATTGCTATCAATGTTGCGATGCTTTAGTTTCTGTACACCAGTTATATCCTGTGCAGCCTCTATATTGCCTTGGACACCTCCTATTACCTGTGTTTGGTAGATAGCTGGCCTTGCGAGTCGTAGTTGCTTGCTCATGTGCGATCTCGTGTTGTCAAGTATCACAGTTGTTAGAATGCTGGCAGATGTTTATGGTGGAGATGATCATGACTTTAAATACAACTATTAAAATTGCTAGATATAACTAATGCAGAGGCATCAGTGGGCAATAGATGTTATTTGGTTCTTCCACGCTCACATGTGTCCCGTAGGACCCCGAGTACTTGATACTTGTTCCTTG
The DNA here is from genome assembly GCA_023614405.1 of Avena insularis. Lineage (NCBI taxonomy): Eukaryota > Viridiplantae > Streptophyta > Magnoliopsida > Poales > Poaceae > Avena > Avena insularis. Next base: position 541,164,758 of record CM042692.1, read on the forward strand.
ACTATTCGCACTATCCACATACGGGGGACTCTATGAATCCCCCTTAGCCAGAGCTTGATTCAATTCTTATTTCTTGGGGCCACAAAGTAGTTTGGGGCTTTATTACTATCCTGTACTTATGCCATGCTTTACTGCTGTATTTAAGATTGTGCGTGGAGCACCTGTACTTTTTTGGATCGCGGCACGATTTCGCGGTATCGGCAAGCCCAGTCACACTTTCGGGTTCCCAGTCGATTACAGCCGTTCTCACAAACCCTGGGTCCGTTCCGGAGCCGACCATTTTCGTTGCGGGTAGCTTAGTGGGGTGCCCCCTGAAATATTTTATGAATCCTGTGATTGCTTTGTCGTGAAAGCCTTGTTGGGTTTTGATTTGGTTTTTCCGAGGTTGATCGTGTGTGTGTTGCTATTTGTGCACCCCTGCAGGGTAAAACTTTCTGAAAGCCGTGTCCGTGGTTATGGACGACTTGGAGCACAGTATATCGATCATAGACAAGCATAACTAAAGTAGTGCTATAAATTTGACTTAATATGTGACTAGTAATCAGCTTCAACTATAACGGAATGGATATTAAAAATGCCAACAACTGGTGGATCTGTGGTGATCTGTGTCATGCTATACCTGCCTAGTAAGTACCGCAACTCCAATGGAATGCGATAAAAGCGCAACAACTGCTGGGTTTTTGGGATTCCTCAGGACAATTATATCTGACTAATAAATGTCCAACTACAACGGAATGTTAACTAAAACTGCCCACTACTTATGCTATCAGGATGACTCATGCTATATATCTGACTAGTAAATGCTGCAACTATAATCGAATGAATAAAACTGCCAACTGTGTGAGTTCCTTGGTCCGACTTCCTCGTTTGGTCTCGAGGGGGAAATACCAGGATGGGTATGATTGGTGTTAGTATCAGGTTGGATCCGAATAGGTCTTTCTTGTCCCTCTCTAATAGCCGCCAGTTTTGCTGAGTCTCTATAGGTTGTTTAGTGTTGCTGCGCTGCCGCTTCAGTCCACCATACCTATGTAGGCAAGAGCCGCCGAATTCTAGCCTCGCCGTGTACTGGCCTCACTACTGACGCTCCTCTTTTTCCTTTGCCCTTTGTCGGCACCCCTTTTGTTTTAGCAGGTTTGAGATCGATGTCGTTAGCAGGGTTGCCGTTTCGGCTTGGCCTGGGCAGGGTTATGGACGCCATTGGTTATTCTTCAGGGCTCTTAGTCCCATTTGCATCTTGTCCGTACTCGGACGCTGTATCGTTATCAAGGTGATTTGGATCTTTGTGTTGTATATCTGTATTCTTGACTCGTTGAGTCGCTGTTGTATATATTTCTGTTCTGTGGGTCCCATCGAGGACTGTTGTGTAATGGTATTACTTCGTTTTCCACCCGCACGAAAGTGCCTGGTGGGCGTCATTGAATCGTTTCTATGCGGGTTTGGCGGAAAGGGCTAAAACTTGCATAAGGCCGATTCGAGGGTGTTACAGAGTGGTATCAGAGCTCAGCAGTTGCGATACCCCACTGGTCCAGCCTGTAGGATAACCTAGCTAATGAACGATCTAGAGTGTCAAAACTATTTTGCAAAATCGGTTGGATAGATCTAAGTAGGTCTGATTTTACTCCTTACCCCTCTGCTGTTCTCCTCTTACCTCTGCGTGTTTTGAATCTGTTCTCTTATCTTTTCTTCGAGTCCAGGAATTCTCGTGGTTGGGTTCTGTCGTACCTTCAGGGTTTCGCTTCCTTCTTTGGTAACGGTGCTTCTACATCCGGACTTCGCGCTATCTGAGTAATCCTTCATCTGTTAGATTTCTCTTTGTTCCTTTTGGTGCCTTCCGGTGTTTCCGACGCGACGACATCGTCTACGCCAGATCCGATGCAGAGTCTGCATCACTCCTTGTTTCCGAACCTCGTTTGTCGAGATCTTCAGTCTGATTCTGAGAGTTGGTTGCATATTTCTGCTATTTAGGTACAGAGTAATGCTTTGAGTGCGGGATGGAGTCATGACCATACCACTACTCTTATCATATGCTTTTGTATGTTGAATGGTGGATCAATGTAATCTTACTCCTTCCACTGAAGTTAGAGGTAGCCTTGTGACCTCTTTCTTCGTCGTTGTTTCTCCGGAGTGTTCTTTTGACGATCACGGACAACGACCTCTTGTTAGTGGTGTCGCGAGCATCAACACGAAGCGAGAAGATCCAGATCGCCGACCTTCTTCCCGGTACCATGAGGCGGATCTCGAGGGCCAGATCCATTGTTAGTGGTGTCGAATTGTGGCGCCCCGCTAAAACCACTACTAGAAAATCGCTGGGTTTTTGTGCATTGCATCATCATGACCGCATGCTCATGTCAGCATGCCACATCGCATTTGAGCATCATCATCATTATGCATGGTTTGGTTAAAAAAGTATTTTCGAAAAGTCTGGTTTTGTTTTCTAAACGCCCCATCTTTATTCAAATACAAAACCCAGTTCTCCGGATTATTTTGTTTCGTCTAAAAATAGAGTCTAAAAGCCTTGTTGTGTTAAATAAAAATATTTATATTATTTTAGGGGGCAGCCGAACCGGGCCGAACCGACCCAGCCGGCCACCCCCATAAAAACAAAACCGGTTCAGTCTAAACCTCAGCCACCTCACCCGGCCAAATCATAGCACGCCACCTCACCAACCCCACCCCACCTGGTCACCTCCAAAGCCCAGCCCAACCACAAATCCTAATCCTACCCTATTCCTACCAACCGCAGCCACCCAACCGTCAGCCCCGCCGCCGCACTCACTCCTCCCGCACGCCACCACTGGCCCTGCCCTGTCCACACCCACGCACGCTGTGCACACACGCACACCACACACAGGAGCGTGTCACGCCACCCACCTGCCGCGCACGCAGCCGCCCACCTGCCCAAATCCCACCAACAACGCGCCAACCCCCGCGTGACCCCTTCCTACCTCACTACCGACAACTCCCTGGCCCCACGCGGCGTGCGTCGCATCGCGCGCCCGCCTGGTCGCCGCGACCCGCCCCGCTCCAGGCCCACCTCCTGCCTTTTCCCGCCCACCTGGCCGACCAACGCCACCCTGGCCTCGGGATTCCCGCCCACTCCCTGCGCGAGGGACTCCCCAGGCCGACGCGTACAACCGCGCCCCCGCCTCGATCCCTAGCCCCACCACGACCGCAAGCGACCCCTACCCTGCCTCGATTCCATTGCCGCACCCCTCGCCACCTACCCCGCCTCTTCCCCCTGTCCGTCCCTGATCCGCGCGAGAACCGCCGGCCGCTCCCGCCGCTGGCGCGCTCCCCTCTCGGAAACCGCCACCGCCTCCCTCTCGCCAGAATCCCGAGCCGCGGCGCGCTCGTGTTCCTCCACCGCGAAGAGCCGCCGCCCACCTCTCCGCCTCTCGTTGCGGCACCACGAGCGCCGGCCCTCCTCCGCCTTCTTCCAGCGCGTCACTGGCCCCACGCCTCCTCGTCGTCGACCCCCTCCCCCGCTCGCCCGGCCCCGCATCCTCGTCGCGATGCTGCCTCGCGGTCTCCCCTCCGAGCACCCGCCGGCGCCTCCCTCTGGCCCGAGCTCCTCCCGGCCGGCGAGCCACCCCTCACCGTCTACGCCGCCTCCGAGCTTCTTCTCGGCCGCCCGCTCAAGCTCCTTCCACCGCCTATGCGTGCCTGCCTCCGGTCGGAGCCCCGCCTTGCCCCGGACCCAGATGCCGTCCTCACCTCTCCCTACAAGCAGACGCATCACGGGCCCGCCACTCCTCTCCACCCTGTGCCTTTCCTTCCCTGTCGGCGAGCCGGCCGAGGCGCCGCCCTTGTCCCTCATGACCTTCCTCTGCTCCGCGCGCCCGCATCGCCGCCCCGAGCTTCTTCTCGGCCGCCATCGCCGCCTGTCGCCGTCAGCCGCTCTGCCTCGCCTCGCGTGCCCTCCCTGCCGATGTCCTCCGCCCCCTATCACGTCCCTCGCCGCCGCCCCTTCTTCGGTGACGCCCCTGCTCGAACGTTTCAGTGCCATCCAAGGCCCCGCTCGAGTTCGGCATGTGCTTGCTTCCATGCGTGATGGTTCTAGTGGGGAGATGGGTGTTTGTGCTGATAAGGGTGTCTCCAAGATAAGGTGAGGAGCATGCCACCTCTGCTTCGGTATCGACAAGATCTGCTGTGCTTTTTCGTCAATCTAAAGATAGTCTACACGGAACGCGATGGACAAGATCGACAAGGTCTCCCTCCTGAAACACCAAGTTCTCCATCACGGACCACCATGATCTTCGACACAGACGCCGAAGACCGATCCTGGAGTTCGAAGACCAATCCCGCTGAAGACCGAACTCTGGCACGCCAAGTTCTTCGACCCCGAGGACCGATCCATCGGATGCGACAAGGCCTCCTTCTCGGAACCACCAAGTACTTCCTCTCAGACGCCAAGACCCGAACCGAAGAACGCCAAGTACTTCACCCCGGATGCCAAGACCGACCCGATACGCGGACCCGACAAGATCTTCGTGACGACAAGATCGACCCCGACCAGGGCGAATCCGATGCGCCCCCGACGCCGAACCAAGTCCTTCTTCCCGGAACGCCAAGCTCTCCTTCCGTTGTCCGAGACCGATCCCCGTCGAACCCTGTCGAACCCCGGAGCTCCGGAACCCAAGATCTTCCGAACCCAGATGTGTGAACCTTTTCCCGATCCCCTATTTTATAAATGCTATATATAAAACTTGTTGCATATTAATTGTTCATGCATGCATACTTGTGTGTGGTTTGGGGGCATTATGCCGATTCACCTAAATTAAATATGGAGTCGATATGCGGGATACCTTTGTCTTATTTCGGACTCCATCTAAATTGGCATAGCGAACCGATGCCATGTTTCGCCCTGTTAATACAACATTTAATTTGCGGGGTAGATAAATAACTTGAACCATGTAATTAATTGTCGAGACCCTGTTTCCGCTTAATACTGCCTAATGGCACTACATCTTTGCCATGTCATGCATCATATCATAATCATGTCGGATCTTTTGCCGTAGTATTAAATATTGCATCCGGTGTTTCTTCTAGTGTTTGTTCTTCGCGGATTAGGCCGATGAGTTGATGCGAGTATCGACGAGTTCTCTGGATATGATCCGTCGCTAGTGTTTCCCAGGCGAGCATCTCTCCCCCTTCTACCTATTTTGAATTTATAGTCTTTATTTCCTCCTGTTGATCTATTTCTATCCGTGTCACGATGCTTTAGTTTCCGTACACCAGTTATATCCCGTGCAGCCTCGATATTGCCTTGGACACCTCCTATTACCTGTGTTTGGTAGATAGCCGGCCTTGCGAGTCGTAGTTGCTTGCTCATGTGCGATCTCGTGTTGTCAAGTATCACAGTTGTTGGAATGCTGGCAGATGTTTATGGTGGAGATGATCAAGACTTTAAATACAACTATTAAAATTGCTAGATATAACTAATGCAGAGGCATCGGTGGGCAATAGATGTTATTTGGTTCTTCCACGCTCACTTGTGTCCCGTAGGACCCTGAGTACTTCATACCTGTTCCTTGACTATTCGCACTATCCACATACGGGAGACTCTATGAATCCCCCTTAGCCAGAGCTTAATTCATTTCTTATTTCTTGGGGCCACAAAGTAGTTTGGGGCTTTATTACTATTCTGTACTTATGCCATGCTTTACTGCTGTATTTAAGATTGTGCGTGGAGCACCTATACTGTTTTGGATCGCGGCACGATTTCGCGATATCGACAAGCCAGTCACACTTTCGGGTTCCCAGTCGATTACAACCATTCTCGCAAACCCTGGGTCCGTTCCGGAGCCGGCCAACTTTGTTGCGGGTAGCTTAGTGGGGTGCCCCCTGAAATATTTTATGAATCCTGTGATTGCTTTGTCGTGAAAGCCTCGTTGGGTTTTGATTTGGTTTTTCCGAGGTTGATCGTGTGTGTGTTGCTATTTGTGCACCCCTGCAGGGTAAAACTTTCTAAAAGCCATGTCCGTGGTTATGGACGACTTGGAGCACAGTATCTCGATCATAGACAAGCATAACTAAAGTAGTGCTATAAATTTGACTTAATATGTGACTAGTAATCAACTTCAACTATAACAGAATGGATATTAAAAATGCCAACAACTGGTGGATCTGTGGTGATCTCTGTCATGCTATACCTGCCTAGTAAGTATTGCAACTCCAATGGAATGCAATAAAAGTGCCAACAACTGCTGGGTTTTTGGGATTCCTCAGGACAATTATATCTGACTAATAAATGTCCAACTACAACGGAATGTTAACTAAAACTGCCCACTACTTATGCTATCCGGATGACTCATGCTATATATCTGACTAGTAAATGCTGCAACTATAATCGAATGAATAAAACTGCCAACTGTGTGAGTTCCTTGGTCCGACTTCCTCGTTTGGTCTCGAGGGGGAAATACCAGGATGGGTATGATTGGTGTTAGTATCAGGTTGGATCCGAATAGGTCTTTCTTATCCTTCTCTAATAGCCGCCAGTTTTGCTGAGTCTCTATAGGTTGTTTAGTGCTGCTGCGCTGCCGCTTCAGTACACCATACCTATGTAGGCGAGAGCCGCCGAATTCTAGCCTTGCCGTGTACTAGCCTCAGTACTGACGCTCCTCTTTTTCCTTTGCCCTTTGTTGGCACCCCTTTTGTTTTAGCAGGTTTGAGATCGACGTCGTTAGCAGGGTTACCCTTCCGGCTTGGCCTGGGCAGGGTTATGGACGCCATTGGTTATTCTTCAGGGCTCTTAGCCCCATTTCTATCTTGTCCGTACTCTAATGCTGTATTGTTTTCAAGGTGATTTGGATCTTTGTGTTGTATATCTGTATTCTTGACTCGTTGAGTCGCTGTTGTATATATATCTATTCTGTGGGTTCCATCGAGGACTGTTGTGTAATGGTATTACTTCGTTTTCCACCCGCACAAAAGTGCCTGGTGGGAGTCCTTGAATCGGGTTTGGCGGAAAGGGCTAAAACTTGCATAGGGCCAATTCGAGGGTGTTACAGCCATTCTCCAATCCCCTTTCTTTGCGCGGCAACACCAGCAACGGATGTCGAGCTCCGGTACATCCTCCTGCCGCTGGCCTCGGTATGGTGCGGTGCCGATGACGCGGTGCCCTGATTGCCCCCGTACGGCGCCCCTGAAGCGGCTGGTCTCAACCACCGATAAGAATGGGTACCTCGGCCGGGAATTTGTGAAGTGTGAGAGTAAACCAGAGCCAGGGAAGGTGAGATCTGCGTTTACCCAGCTCCAATTGGGCTCCAATTTGTTCTTTTTGATTAGAATTTGGGATTTGTATTCAATTTGGGATTTAGGGTTCATATCTGAAATTTCAGGATCTGCCAAAATGTGGGCATTTTGAGTGGCTTGATGTGTACATCGAGCGGATTCGGCGGGAGTGCGCACCCAGGGAGCTCGAGAACACGTCGGTGATGGAGCATTTGGCATCTGGCAACCCCATTTCAGCTGGTACTGTGGGGTATGCGGAAGTGAAGGCCGAGCTGAAGAAAATTAACAAGCAGATGAAGCAAATTATCGAATTGAAGAAGCAACGCAATGTGATGGCCGGAATTTTTTATTTGTGTGCTATTTTTCTCGGTTTTGTTTATCTCCTGATCATTAGTCGTTAGACAATGTGAATCAGTGTCGAATAAAAGTCGGAATAGTTTGTAATCTTACTATGATGGATGTAATTTTATGTAGCTTTGAATTGAATAAAATGGAACACAAATTCCGGCAAAATTCGAGATGCTCTGTTTCCCCTGTTTTAGTTTCTTCAGTTCGTCAGTGCAAGCATTCAGTGAGTGTGCAGGGTAGTGCTAGGAAAGGCCAGACCCAAATAAAACGCTGGCCAGGCCCAATAGTAAACGACCTCCACGTGCGGCAAAAAAACATCTGCTCAACGTGCATTGCGTTTAACTAGTGAATGCAACACTTGTTTATATGCACCAATGTATGCCAAAAAAAATGGGGTACCCAACTAGAATGCAACACCTGATTATATGCACCAATGTATGGCGAAAAAATGTATACTTATAGAAATGCTTGTATGCAAACGTAAATTGGATAAACTTTGTGGCTAAGTCTCGTTGGACTTATTTTTATGCACAAGTCTAGTTTCTTTTTGTTGAAAATTTATAGAGGAATTTAATAGACTACTTTTTTATGCAAAAGTGTAGTTTCTTTTTCATGCACAAGTGCTTCTTATTTTCATGCACAAGTGCTTCTATAATTCAAATTTATAGACTTGTTTTTATGCAGAGGTTTTTATGCACAAGTCCTTCTCATATTTTTATGCACTAGTGCTTCTCTCATTTAAATTTATAAACTTATTTTTATTGAAAATTTATAGTCTTGGGAAAAAAGAAAACTTTGTGACAAACTAGTGCTTCTCTTATTTTTATGTGAGAACTTATAGACTTCTTTTTATGCACAAGTTTAGTTTCTTTTTGTTGAAAATTTATAGAGGAATTTAATAGTCTATTTTTTTATGCACAAGTATAGTTTCTTTTTCATGCACAAGTGCTTTTCTTATTTTTGGGTGCCCTTATTTTTATGCACAAATGATTCTCTCATTCAAATTTATAGACTTGTTTTTACGTGTCGGTATTTGATATGACTCGGGATTTTTGCACGAACTATAAGCACGATGGCCACATTACATTAATAAAATGATAACAACGGGACCCCGATAATAACATAAGTTGGGTTAACTATAATCCGACACATACGACAGACACATACGACGACGATGATAAAAACTAAGGTCTATTATAACCCGATAACAACATAACTTGGGTTAACTATAACCCGACACATGCAACAGAACTTCTTCTTCTTCGGATCCCCTTCTTCTTCATCGTCTGGCCGCACCCCTCCTCCTTGGCCACTCCTTGGCCTCTCACTCTTCGTCCTCGTAGGGGAGATCGTGCATGTCGTTCACGGTGGGGAAGATGTTGTAGAAGTTGGTGAAGACATTGTAGGTGGTGAATGCGATGAACTCGCATCCACACCAGTACACCTGGCCGAGGAGGTAGTGGGCGTCGTAGGGGTTGGTGAACGTGATGAAGAGGCCGATGTCGTGGGCGGCGTGGCTATCATACTGGTTCTGCAGGGTGAACATTGGCGGCGTGCTTCTTGGGAGGTGGCGGTAGCCGGTCGCAAGGAAGAACTCGGCGAGCTCCCTTGCGCCTCTACACCTTGAGATCGCCCAAACCCTGAGCGATCTCTCCATGATCCTGCCGTTGAACGGCAGCTCGGGGATGGTGGCAGGGCGGAGTCAGGTTGGGTCGTTGTACTGCATGGTGGCGACGGCGAACGGTGGACCTTTGCTTGAGTGGTGGTGCCCGGTGGTGGTGGTGGCGGCGAACGGTGGGGTGGTGTGTGATCTGGGTTGGTTTATGGGTGGTTTAAATAGGCGACGAGGGGCGTTGAGTCGATGCTAGGGTTTCGCCTCATCTTCGTGGCATTAAGTTGGCACAAACGTCCACCAAAACGTCGCACGGAATCGAGGCCCTTTGACTCCATTCGGCGCGTGACTCTAAAGCTGCGTGACTCCATCGATCGGCTTGAATTGAGTAGCGTTTGGATTTGTTTCTGCGTGGAACACAACGGGTAAACTTGTGACCCGGCCGACCGAGCGACACGCCCGCTTGGAGATGTAATCGCTTCCATGCGACATGCTGCTACACCAGCCCACGTGCTTCCTTTTTCAGACCTAAAATAGCTAGACTGCGACGCTGCATGGACACAGGCTGCTGGCTGCGCGCACGCATGTTAACGGGCGGCTACGTTAGGGTACGGGCTGGTGGCTGCGTGCGCATGCATGCAAAGTTTAGATGAGCCAATTTTAATTGTGAATCACGGACGACCCAGTACACAGATCCGACCATTGGGTATTAAAAAACGAGGCCCGCCAATCACAGCTCAGAACCGGCCCTCTCGCGGATTGCCATCGAATCTACCCGCAGATTCCTTCTAGAAGACAGATCCGGCGTTCGGAGTTCAGCGTTAGGGTTAGATGGACGGTCCCTGTTCGGCACAGGCAGTCAACGTGGTTTTCTTAGAGTTTGACCAAATTTCAAATAGGTGTAACTAATTCAAAACAAATCAAAAAAATATAAAACCTTCGCACATAGTCATGTTATGTGATATAGTTACCAAAAAAATATAAACTTGGTATACTACTATTTGTATGAAAAGACCTTCACAAAATGAACAACCTCCAGTAAGGTTGACAGAGAGTTCAAAGGAGAGAATAGAGGTTTTGGGGTTTTGAAAATTGAAAATTTTGAAAACCTCAATCTAGATTCCTTTTGATGCAACTACACATGATCTGAAGTTATTTTTTCATTTTCATGTCTAAAACGTATTTTATTAATGATTTTGAATTAAAGCATTGTTTTGGAAAATAAATAAATAAATAAATAGAAGATTAATCCAAAAAATAAATCTTTCTTCGGATTTATCCTTATTTGCAGAATGGAAGCTAATATGTTTTTTGGGAAGATTTAGACAATGTCGAAAAAATAGTTGGTTAGAAATAGGGTCGTTTATCCTAGCTTGGAGCTTATTTCTAGCACATTTCTCATGTCTTAGTGTTGGAGGCAGTAAAAGGGATCGGATTGATCACGGGATGTCTATAATATATGAGAAAGCATTGAAAGGTCAAACAAGCATACAAAAGTGCAAATAGATACATAGGTTGAAATTCAAATTTAGCATCAATTTTGAATTTGGGCTCAAATTTGAATTTCGGCTCAAATTCAAGTACAAGTAGCATTATTACAAATTACAAGTTTTCACGAATGAAAGCTCAAACAAACATACATCACGTACACAAGTTTGCAATCAACTTAGTATCATAAAAATTACATCACTTCCTCTTTGCACTCGATTTCTTCCTCTTTTCACTCTTTTTCTTGCTCTTGCAAGCAGGTTCTTCACTTGTTATTGTTGGATCTCCACTAAGAAGAACAACCAGGCTCCTTGTTTTCTTTGGATCTTCACTTTCTGAAGCCCCCCCAAGCATAACACTACCTTGAGCTAGAATTGAATCCAAATTTGATTCAATTTTCATCTGAACAGGTTCAGTTTGCAACTCCAAATTTGATTCAATTTGCATGTGAACCTCCAAAACAACTTCATCTTGAGCTTGAATTGAATCCAAATGTGCTTCTTCTTGCACATCCATAATTGCATCTGAACAAGCAGCTGGAACATCCAAAAGTGATTCAGGTGGCTGATTTTGCACTCTTTTATCACAACTTAACACAATCTGCTCATTTCTCTTCTTTCTAACATCCCCCAATTCTTGCTTTTTTCGTTGGCCAACAAGTTTCAACCACAAGGGGCTCAAAATCGTCCTTCCTAAAAAGCATAATGGGTTTGTTAATTGCAAATAATTATCATAAACATAAACAAAAGCCTTTTGAATGACTTTTTTGGATGAACAAGGACATACTTTGAAGGAGTGTAGCGACATTTGGCTGATCCAGCTCGGTGACCAAGTTCTTCACATCTCTTGCATCTATTTTTGTTACCTTTTTGTGCCCTTTTTGGCCTGCCATTATTCTTTTCATCTTTTTTCCCTTCTTTCTGCTCCCACCTTTCTCAAACCAAGCCTTGAATCTACTTTGTTGAGGCCTCCCAGCCTTTCTTCTCATCAAATGAGGGGACAAGGTGAATTGAATATCAACTGCAGGCCACTAAGACTGATCTGTAAGTGGTGGAATTAGATTTGCATATGTTGCCTTGAATTTTTGTACTGAATAATATTCATGCAAATATGGGTGCATATTTAGCCTGAGTTTGGAGGCTAAAAAAAGTATAGCATGTTCACAAGGTTTTCCAGTGTGTTGCCACTCATTGCAACTGCATTCATGCAAATCAGTGTTAACAACATGCCTTCTTCCAGTCTTAGTATCTCTAACTTCAGCATCAAACAGTGATGATTTTCCACACATAAATTATGAAGATTTCTGCTCCTGTTGACTACCTGCTGCACTACAGCAGGCAACTTGTCCCCTTGCAGAAGATCGGCAAGGCTTTTTCTCGATTGCCACAACTTCATGATCATGATCATGATCATGATCTGGTAAACCATGTCATCGACAGGCAACTCTTTGAAGTCCTTAATTCTGTTGTTAAAACTTTCTGTCAAATTGTTGTTTATATGATCACATTTGATGTCAGTGTTAAATCCAGACCTATACCATAATAGAAAATGGTATTGGTCCATCCAAGGGGCAAATGTGCAGTCTTCTTCCTTTATCTTACCAACATGATATGTATGTGTTGATTTAGTGTAGCTCCTTGTTGCTGACCACAACCTGCCATAAACATCACCTTTGAAATTCCTTATAATATTCATCCACATATGGCCAAAGTACTCCCTCTATTCAGAATGGGGAAAACATTCTTCACTGCATTCTCAAGCCCTTTGCATGCATCAGTGTGAACTGCCAAAGGTGAGACTGGCCCTATGCATCTTTTCAACCGCATCATGAACCATATCCATGAAGCCTCTATCTCAGACTGAAACATGCCAATTGCCACAGGGAACATACAACTGTGTCCATCTAAAGCATTGCAAGCTGCAAGTTGACCATTCCACTTGGCAGTCAAAAATGTTGAGTCTATGCTCAAATATGGACGGCAACCTGCCTTTCAAGCCATCTATGCAAGGCTTCAAAGCCATGAAAAATTTGGAGAAATATACTTTCCCATCTGCTGTAACCTCAATATCTATCTCCACAACACTTTCAGGTGACCTCATTTCAACTTCTGCTTTAAAGTTAAAAAGCATTCTGAACGTGTTTGCCCAATCACCATATAACTATTTCATTGCCTTTGCTTTGCCTTCCACACTATAGTATACTTCAACTTAATGGGGTAATTCTTTTCCAAGTCTGTCATTAGTTTCTTTGCAATGGTATTTGGTGTCTTGGCTAAAATAGGCCTGATTTTTTCAGCAACCCAAAGTTGTGATGTCATGGTTGTAACTTTCCGAGAAGTTGTAATACAAGTATGATGTTTTGAAATTTGATTCACTCTTATTGTTCTTCCATCAGGTTGGCGTATAGCAGATATATACCACTTGCAAGGATTGGCACCACCATCAAAACCTTTGCACTTTGCATAGAACTTCCTTTTATCTGTCCACACAATCTTGGTTTCAAACCCATGTTTGACTGCATAAGTCCTGAAACACATCATAAACTCATCCATGGTTGTAAACAATCTTCCTACTTCAATAACTGGATTTTCTTTGTCATAAACACACACAAACTCATCATTATGTGCATCATCTACATCAATTGCAACATTTTCAATCAACTCTGGATCTATATCTTCTTCATCATCCTCTCTTGCTTGTTTGTTACCATCATCATCAACTTCATCACTCTCCTTCTTTTTGTCTTCCTCGTCCACAGGAATGCCGAACAGATTGGCCATTTCAATGTTAGATATTGGTGCAATGACCAAATCAGTCTGGTCATTTATATCAACTGTGTTCCAATCAACAGTTACAGCATTGTCAACAGCTTCCCCTGTCAACACTGTCACTTCAATAAGAATGGGCTGAGTGTGTCTCTTTGCAGTCCAATCATCTTCTGCCATCTGTCCAGCTAATTTGGAGGGAACATATCCAACCCTCAAATCACCTTTCATTTCTATCAGCTCTGCACAAAACTCAGCATGTTTGCTATCCCAGCCCTTCTGCCGATCGATTTCCTCAACCATTTCGTCCCCATCCTCAATCCTAACATACTCACCTTTCCAATCATCGTATCGTAACAAACTTAATTGTTGTTCTGGCCCCCAAAGAACACTCTCCCCAATTTTTTCAACCACATTCCTCACAACATGCTCTTCCATTATTTGTAGTTCTTGGGGATCAAGGTCACAAAATTTGATCTCCAATAGCACAGTTGTCTCTCTCTCAATGGGATGCATGCTACCATCAACTAACATTGTTCTACAGGGGAACAATCTTATAGACAACTGAAAAGTGGTAGGGTAGTACTGGGAACATCATCGCCCCTGCCATCGCCTCCCCTGTTTTTCGATGGTGGAGGCCACTGTGAGCTAGCGAGGCTAAAATCAAATAGAAAAAAGGTGCAGAGGTGCGTGTAGTACCTATTAGAAGGCGGCTCCATCTCGTTCCCCTCGTTCAGCACACTCGGCAGCCACAATCTAGGGTTCAAATGGGTCCACGCTCAGATCTAAATTCAGAAGGATTGGAGGAGAATTAGTGCTTAAGATGCAACTCACCGAGTTCCTCGTAGAAGGAAATCTCCGCCGTGCCGCCGCCGCCGCTTTGCAAGGATGGTGAGATCCGCCGCCGCCGCCAGCTACAGGGGAGTGACACACGCGGGCTGGGTAGGAAATAGACGGTTGACTCGTTCAGACAGCTTTCTTTTTTAGCCAATTCAGACATTAACTTAACTGCCATGTGTTTGTCTTAACCGAAACCGAACCCTAACCAACATATCTGTGTCCCTGATGACCGTTTTATCGGCGTGCTGGCATGTGTCGCATGCCAGCTATTTCTTTGCCAAAACCCGTCGCATTTGAGCTATTTCATCCAACAACGTCGCATGTGAGCGAATTCCATACAAAGACGTCACATGTGGGCTATCAACCCCACTGACAATAGCACCTGGGAGCTGAGCGAGCTCCTGGCTGGACAACGGGCGATCGGCCTAAAATGGGTCTACAAGCTGAAGAAAGATGCTCGTGGTGCTGTTGTGAAGCGATAGGCAAGGCTGGTGGCGAAGGGCTACATCCAGTGGCAAGGTGTAGATCTTGACGATGTTTTCGCACCTGTTGCACAAATGGATTCAGTGCGCCTGCTTATTGCCTTCGCAGCTCACCACGGTCGGCACGTCCATCACAGCCTTCCTGAACGGGCGACCTGCTCGAGGAAGTTTACGTGCAGCAGCCGCCGGGGTACGTCAAGGCCGGAGACGAAGACAAGGTGTTGCGCCTGAGCAAAGCCCTATACGGCCTCCGCCATGCACCAAGGTCCTGGAACGCCAAACTTGATGATAGTCTGAATTCTCTGGGCTTCGAACGCTATCCGTCAGATCATGTTGTGTACCTACGGGGCACCGATGAGTCTCTGATTCTTGTGGGTGTCGTAGACGATCTGGTGATCACTGGCATGGACACAAAGGAGCTCGACCACTTCAAGCATCAGATGGCAGAGTTATTCAGTATGAGTGACTTGGGGAAACTAAGTTTCTATCTCGGCATTGAAGTGGCCCAAGAACGTGATCGCATCACGCTGTGTCAAGCGGCGTATGCAAAGAAGCTGTTGGAATGTGCAGGACTGACGGACTGCAATCCCTGCACCACACCAATGGAAGCACGGCTCAAATTGGGCAAGCAAGGCAAGGGTGAACCTGTGGATGTGAGTCTGTACCGGAGCATCATTGGTGGTCTTCGGTGTTTGACTCACACCAGGCCTGGCATCACATTTGCCGTCAGCTATCTAAGCAGGTTCATGGAGGCTCCTGCACCTGAACACTATGCTGATGTCAAACACCTGCTGAGATATGTAGCAGGAACGCTGTATCATGGCTGCACTTATACTCGCAGCAAAGGGGAGCTGGAGCTGATTGGGTTCAGTGACTCAGATCATGCTGGTGATATTGACGATAGGAAGAGTACAACGGGAGTAATTTCTTCCTTGGTCTAACCCTGGTGAGCTGGCAATCCTAGAAACAACGAGTGGTGGCTATATGGTCATGTGAAGCTGAGTATATGGCAGCCACCACCGCTGCCTGTCAAGGTGTTTGTCTTGCACGGCTCCTCAGTGAAATACTGAATGAGAAGCCCGTGAAGCTGAAGCTGTTCGTCGACAAAATATCGGCGATCTCTCTGTCGAAGAATCCGGTCTTCCACGAATGAAGTAAGCACATTGAAATCAGATATTATTTCATTCGTCATTGTGGAGAGGAAGGGCGGATTGACATCGACTACGTCAGGACCAGTGACCAGCTCGTTGATGTTCTTATGAAGGCACTTGGGCGCATTGTGTTCCAGGAGCTGAGGAGGAGGGTCAGCATGACTGAAATAATCCGTCCACGACAAGATTAAGGGGGTTTATTTGTTAGCAAACTTAATATAGTTGTTGGAGTTACTAGCTAGTTATTTGCTTCAGTTGTTTTCAGTTAGGCACGATCTCGCATTTGTTAGGAGCGGGTCGTGCGGTTCAGTAGTAAGTTGGGTCAGGACGGGCTCGTGGGATGGCACGAGCGCAAAGACCGGATCATGGCGAGGTTTTAGGATCTCTACCAGCTAGTAGTTTCCCTCTGTAATCGAATAAATACAGAGTGAAAGTAACATAAAAGTTGCAAGTGCTCGCAATGCAAAACCACCTTGTCTCTCTGCCATTCTCTGAATTCTATCGAGTGATTTCAGGTTCAACGCCAACACCGACGTCAGCGAGCTGATTGGTGATGCCCTTGATCTTGTTGCTGTAGGCCACAACGGACATGTCCCCTTGCTGGCATCTTCTGGAACTGTTTGTTTAGGTGGATCTCGCACGCTTCCGCGTTCTCGCTGAAGAAGTGTTGAAGGGCTACCAGGCGGTGTACGAATTGCTGTTCGCCACCAGGATAATGTCCTAGAGTTCATCGCAAATGGTGGTGTAGATCCATAGAACTATGTCCACATCCGCTGACCGCCATTCCTCGGTGGCCATGTGGGGCGAGGTTTCCTCCCCGACGTGGTCGTGGACATTATACTTGGTGAGGACGAAGAGGAAGAAGTTTGTCCACTTGTTTTAGTTGCCGGCCGCAACATCTAGCTTGGACTTGATGTAGCGAAGGATGTCGACACCAATGGTGGAGAGGGAGAGGGAGAGGGGATCAGCTGGAGAGTAGTGTTTGTGAGGTGGCCGGAGATGGGCACATCAGATACACCATCGTCGACAGAGGAGGAGTTCGCCATGGGGAAGAATAAAGGGAAGAGACTCTGATACCAAACAGAGCTGAACAACTCACCGCGTATATATTCATCTGAAAAGGTTACGTATTTATTTATACAGAGGTGCACTATGTGTACAATTGACTCATCTACAAAGATTACATAATCGTGATAGTACACATACTTCAACGAAACTTTGTATTGATGTTATTTGATCAATAAAATGCTGAGTTCTAAAAAAGTAAAAACAGTTGCTGACGGGGATACCAGGGATATTTGTTCGTGGATGATGAACACGCGTGATATATGGGCGGTTTGAGACTTCCTAAGCCCAGCCCGTACGTACGTATGTAGGGTTAGAACCTGTAAACCATCTCTGCAGACGTACTATATATTTACCTAACTACTTCCAGTTCCAGGGGGCACAATCCATGGCGGCGGCCACCATCTAAACCCACCGATCCTCTTGTTCCTGCTATGGAATCCATGGCGGCGGAGGCCACCACAGCAGAATCAGATCCGCCTCTCCCCCGCAGCCTCCCGGATGAGATCCTGATATGGGAGATCATTGCTCGTCTGCCTTCCAAACCCCTCCTCCGTTGCCGCGCCGTCTGTCGCCATTGGCGCCGTGTCACCTCCACCCGCAACTTCCTCCTTGCACACCACGCCCGCCAGCCCACGCTTCCCCTCATCTGCGACTACCGTACGAGCGCCATTGAGATCATCCCCTTCGACCATGGCGCAGAGGCCGACCAGCTCCAGGCCGTCGCCCAGCTCGACGACACCGTATTCGGCCATCTCGAGGCTCCTGTGATGGCCTCCTAATCCTCTCCGACAAGGACAGGCGATTCTCCGTCTGCAACCCAACAACTCGTCAGTACGCTCCCCTGCTCCCGCTTGATCTTGAGGACGATGACGATGAGTGCAGGATCTTGGGGATGTACGCACACAGCCCTACCGGCGAGTACCGACTTCTCATTGACTTGATGCTTGGGTATTGCGATGAAGACGGCTTACCCGTCTTCAACGAAGATGGCTTCTGCGTCCTCACAGTAGGCTCTGCCGATCAGCCAAGGCAGATAAGGTGCCCTGAAGCATGCGAACACATAGGCGCCCCACCTGTCCTGTTCCGTGGCAGCCTGCATTGGTACACTGGCCAAACCATAACCGCATTCGACACCGCAGCTGAGTCGTTCCGGCAAATGTGCTCTCCGGTCGCTTCGTTCGATGCCGACATGTTTGAGAGTGGTGGCATGCTTGGCATGTCTTCCTTTGATGAGCGTGAGGTAACAATGGATATCTGGATGATGGAGGATTACCAAGGCGAGGTATGGGCCTTCAGGCACAGGATTGAATTTCCGTCTGCGGAGCTCACCACGCAGTTTGGAGAGTTCCAATTCCAGTGGAATGTGGTCGTTCCATCTTCGGGTGGGCATATCTCTTGGCTAGCAAAATTCGGCGAGTGGCTGCTTCAGATAGACGTCCATGGCAAGATGGTTGCCAGTTTTCATGGTGAAGGCCTTCGTCTTAGTTCCCTTCCGCTCAAACAAACCCTTCTTCCGCATACCTTCTTTGACACATTAGAGGGTTATGTCCTGATCATGTCGGTCTTTCATCTGAAGCAGCTAGCATGGTGAGTAGCTCGTATTGAACTGCATGCAGAGTTTCACTTTACCTTTTTCATGTCGGTCTTGTTTTTTTTCGAAACATTATTTAGTGGCCTCCTTCTTATAGAATTAAAATTGAGCAATCTACATGTGTTTCATTTTTTATTTGTTCTTTCTGTTGTTGACTGATGATGACTTTCAAATTGCAGGAGTGCTACTTGCGTCGGGGTCTATTTGTCTCCACGAATAAATTATTGCACCTGGTTACTTATGGAGATTAAGCTCAGCACTCAGCAATAGTCTACGGTAGCAGATTTTAAGGTTTTATTTGTTTTTCCCAAAGGTTATCTAGTGGCCTTATAACATTTAAATTTACCAATCCACAAGTGTTTCATTTTTTCCTTGGTATTGTTGAAAGATGACTTGCAAGTTGCACCTGTTTGTAACTGTTCCGAGCGTACGGCTATCATAGTCTATTTCTCTCCATGAATAAATTACATCTGGTTACTTATGGGGATTAAGCTCGGCACTCAACAATAGTCTACGGCAGCAGACTTTCCTGTTTTATTTTTTCCATTACAAGCAGTTGTATTTTTATACCTACATAATCGAAATCGAAAGAAAATCCTCCTTGTCTGCAGCAATACAGTTGTAAAAGAAAGTTGCTGAGTCATTCTTATCACTAGTAGTTGCACGTATTCTTGTGCCATAGAAAGATCACTTATCATTCCTTGTATTTATGACCCAAAGGTAGGCTACTACTTGACAGCCAATTTTACTACTGTCATGCTTCGCGCTGTTTCCCACCTTACTGGTCCGTTTCAGAACCTAACTAGCTTAGCCGATACCTTACCATCATTTGATCCTAAATATCTCTCTCTGAATTTATTTCATGGTGTACAGTTACAAAATGGCCTGAGAGTCTGAGCTACTAGAGTTTATTGACAGTCATGTACATTTGTTTTATGGTACCCTCAATTAAATAACAGCCGTTAATTTTCGTCCATCCAAAGCTCCATAATAGTTTATACTAGTCTTAAAAAGGTGACTAGTACAATTTATACTAGTGCTAAATTTCCACAACGCATCAGAGAAAGGCTGTAAACGGCCTCGGCCCAAGAACCCACGAGAGTCCAACTCATTCTTTGTGTCGAAGAAAAAGTTCAACCTAGTCGATCTCGTCAACAACATAGAGTCCCTTCCTTTTTCGTCCCGTTCATGTGCGGCAGAGAGGCGCGGGGCATCCGCCGGCGACCACCGCCGGACCTTGGTCAGCGCGGTCCTCCTCTAGGTGGCGACTCCGGCTCCCACGGAATGGCCGCGCAGCTGTACAGACCGCTGCAGAGGAGAGGTGGAGGGGTGGAGCTGCCACTGGAAACCTTGATCGATGACCACGGACGGTGCTCCCACGATCCAAATAACCAATTCCTACATGGGAAATGCAATCTCCTTGCTTGGAATATCAAGTGATACACGATAGAAACATTAAGATGCTTCTTATCTAAAAATTGATCTATTTCAGCATCATTGCATTGCATATGCTGGTGTTTTGACAATTGATTCCATCTTTTTCGACAAACTGAAGTCTCTCGTCATCTGAACATGTTAGTGTGGAACCTATCGATTGTTAAGAGGTATGCTTGATTTGTACTGTGTGATTATTTTGCCGAAACTCGTGAATAATGCAGTACTGGTTAAGCAATCCGGAGCATGATGTCAATGCGTTCGTTTGTTCTTTCCTGTACTACAAGAGCACATGTCGCGCGCGCCCAGTGGTTGCTCGGGGGGGCGATGGAGTTGCCGCCAGTAGAGCCGCTCCCGTCATCGCTCGAGTTGCCGACACTGGATCTGCTCCCTTTGTCGTCAGAGTCCGGCCACGCTCGGCTCCCACACGTCTGTGGTCGCTGAAGTCGCCAGAGTCGCTGCACAATCAACTAAAACCATAGTGGTCACCGGAGTTGCCAGCAAGGTCGCTACTCATAGGGTTGGTGTGGCCGGCGGCGCATCCGTCCATCCTCTGCTCCCTACATAATTATGGCTTCGCGGGCCTACTGGGCCTAATCTTAGTTGCCGAATCTAAGCCGTTACTTCATTTTATACTAGTCCCTCTTTCGTGACTAGTAAAAGGTACTGTAAAAATAGCCTTTTGTTGAGCATTTCAACTAAAATTACGTCAACAGATTAATAGATAAAGACTAGAAGCAGAAAACGCAGATGATGTCTTTAATCCCACCTACGTCCATACATTCGAGCTAGGGAAACCATATGTTCAGTTACAAGTCTACTACTCCCTCCATCTCAAAATAGGTATCGGGAATCTGTCAAATTTTGGATGTATCTATGTACTAATAGTGTCTAGATTAATCCAAATTTCCACAAATCTGCGACGTCTATTTTAGGACGGAAGGAGTACTAAAACTATCTAAGAAGATTCATATTTACATCTGGAACGTTACCCTTTTTTTCACCTAAATAATGGACATACGTATCTTCATTTTCAGCATTATCGCACTTCGTCATCCCGTCCAACGGAAAGATGACGCTCACTACGATAGTAGAGACTGAATTAGAAAGGCCTAGCAGGGACTGAATTCATATACTGGTCCTAGATAGCCCTTGAGTTGTTAGGTTATCACCGAACTGAAATGTACAAAAGTTGCCAAGCGATAGACGTTGTTCACTATTTTCTGGTAGAGAAAAATGTAGCAATACACGAACGGGGGAAAGGCTAGTAGGAAAGTAGCAGCAAAGGTTTCCTTGTCAAAATAATTCAGAACGGGTGAAAAATGGATTTCATCCCCAGTGCTGCAGCAAGCATGATTTTTGATTTTTTATTTATTTTCTCTTAATGTTCGACAAAAAAAGGAAAGTATCAAAATCAGTATGTTTAAACCCTAAGCTGGTTATACTTTAGGTTGTTTATTTAATTTCTCTTAAAGTTCGACAAGAAAAGGAAGTATCAAAATCAGTATGTTTGGTGAGTTGCTGACACCGATTGTGGTTTTTGTTAGCATTCTATCCGGCGTTGTTTTAATACAGATACATATACATATGGTTGAATGGTTTTATACCCGTGTAGTGTGAGCAAAGAGACTCTGGTGAGTGTCGAGTCTTGTCCAACATGCTAAAATATGTGTGTTTATGTCTCTTTACTTCAGAATTGTATCTTGTTTGTGCAGCACTACGGGTAACATGCTATCTATAAGTTGGACATATTTTTTTCATGTTTTGGAAACTACTAGGGCTGCTTGTATAACTAGTACATCTAGCTCAATATGTTGCTTTGGGACCTGAAGGTTGCTCTATTGCTTTGTCATAAAATGTGTGCCTTTTCATGCTGAATTACAATGTAATTTTTCAGGAGTTTCTGATCCCAACTCGCTGTCATTTTTCAGGAGTTGCTGCAAAAGGTCAATATGTCAAGGACTCAACATGTCACGTGTTCTCCAAATATAAAAAAAGTCCAACATGTCACATGTCCCTCTTGTATAAGGAATAATGCTCTGTACTTATGGGCCCAGCCCAATTAGCACAAATAACTCATGTTCAGATGTGCCCAAGAGTCCAATATTGTTCCAATTAGTACAACACGCACACGAGGCTAAATCTATCCCTATCCCTATCCCTTCCCTATATATATATATATATATATATATATATATATATATATATATATATATATATATTTTTTTTTTTTTGAGAAACACGGTACAAACGCAGACGCTCACAATGCGTACATACACTTACCCCTATAAACACACACACGCACGCACACCCTACCCCTATGAGCACCTCCGAGAGACTGAGCCGGTGGATCTTGAGATTGACGAAGTCACCACAGGCGCCTCGCTATCGACGGGAACGTCGCCTCCCACTGAAATAATATTCCGCCTTTATGAGACACCAAAGCGTTAATCCTGAGATTTGAACTCTGGTGGGCTGGGGTACCACTACCCTCCTAACCATCCAACCACGGGTTGGTTCTCTATCAACCATATATGTTTTAGGACCGTTTTACCCTCCCACCAAATTGCATATTACACACTCTTGCCACCGTACCGGTTCGTCTATTCTTTTCTTCTTAGCCGAACGAACCCCCGACTCCCGAGCCTCTTTCCCCCGTAAGGCCGATTCACGCCTACTGCCGCTTGATTCAGGTCCGCCAGCGGTGAATCGAGGCCTCCGGAGACTTGATCGAGTTACTTGATGCAGGAGTTTAGTCTATCCATCTGATTCATCCTCTCAATTGCGTGAATCGAGTCGGAGCATGCCGCCGCCAGGAGATACGCTGAAAATCCCCAATCCTGAAACTTCCAGAGTGCCATGCGCGCATCTGGTTCTGCAAGGCTGGAAGGTGCTACCCACCATGGTACTACTTTTGCCGGCCGGTGCCCATGTTCTTGCCCCGGCGCCTCCGGATTCTGAAGCCCTGTGCCCGCGCATCTGGACTACCTCGGGGAGGACGTCGCCGACTGTTTGGCATAGGGCGAGATCTGAAAACACCGACGACCCGTCTGTCCCTAGGGACGGCGGCGGGAGCCGGAGAGGGACGATAGGAGGGTCAAGAGGATGAATCGGAGGCAAAACGATGCTATCCACTTCCCCATATCGATCCTCCATAAGCGGGGCAGAGCACAGGGTCATCTCAAGTCGACCACTGCTCGGCGGCACAAGGCACAGGATACCACTGATGCCGGGGAGAAACAGCAAGCGGAAAGAGATCTCAGAGGAGGAGGTGTGGCTTAGAGAAAGTAAGAGAGATGAGGATTCTTTAGTCATTAGAATCATCAGTGTATCTGTCATAAATATTTCAGCTAAATAAAATGGACAACTGGTTTCTTTGATCTTCCATCACCTTAGTTCACTTCATTGAATTTGGTTGAAACAAACTAGCAAATTAATTTAGACTGCAGTCACCCGCTAATTTTTTTATTAATTTTGAATATAATATGCGAATTTAGAAATTTGCAAATCTAGCACATTATCGGTTTTGACCAATCGGCGCTAGGCCAGTCGGTGTCAGCCACACCTAATGTGCACGCCGGATGCAGCGACCTGGATGGGATGGTCCAGTTGGTTTGGCCCACTCAGTTTCGGCCACACCCACAATACGCTATTTTTGCAAATTTCAAAATTCTTGTATTAAAATTTAAAATAAATAAATAAAATATATTATTTTAATAAAATAGTGCAGTCACCTCAAGCGGATTTTTTTATCCCGTTGCAACGCACAGGTATTTGTGCTAGTCTAAAAACTCAAAACCTGATCCATACTGACCATATCGTATGCAGCCAACTCCAAAACGTCCCTCGATGGTAAAAAGAAAAACTATAAAACTGATTGATACGAGTCCAGGAAGCCAAATCTAAGGCTGATGGATAATGACGGGAAAACTCCCAGCGTATCGGTACGATACGATTTTAGCTTCTGTGCGCATCGTGTCAAGATATAGGAGTATTTATTTACAATACGGTGGCAGTCTTGCAGGAAAAAAATGAGATGCTGCAAAATTAGACTGATTTATACTGACATATATACATAAATCACCGAATGAATTCCCTCAAAATATAAATACCCCGAATAGTACAAAAAAAATTTTAGTAACCACGAATAATATAGAACTTGTAGATATAATTCTTAAACATCAAAATAATATCACATGGTTTGAAAATACATATAAGACCGAAGTCGTAGGATGCGCATAATGATTCTAGAGACATACTACTTGCCACGAGTCATTGGAATTTACAATCATGTAAGAAAAGGTCGACCAACTAAGATGCCAAAATCCATACGGATACATCAAACGAAGAATATAAATGAGCTGGAACGCAAAATAACTGAATTGAATAGTAGGGTTAACATTAATATTAAGTTCAAAAAAGTTAAACATAGTATTGCACCCATTAGAAATAATTTGTATGCTATTATTATTGACTTGTAAAATATTTACTAAAACATCACAAAACAAAGCAAGATCATTTTTTATAAACGGTATTACCAAATTTATTTAATGACATAAATAATGGCCAAAGTTGTATATTTTTGATTGGGCATCTCTAAGACATTATGTATTTGATAACAAAATATGTATATCATAGCTATATAATTTATATTTTCTATAACAATCGCTAATGTATAAATATTTCCGATGGATTTTAACACACTAAAAAATCAACCTAGATTGTGCCCATGCATTTGTGAGGGCCCTCATGCTAGTTAGTATAAAAGTAGAGTTGAAATCCGTTGCCAAGAAGGAAAGGGCCTTTGAAGGAATCCGATTCCACTCCTATTTGTCCCGATGGAGAGGGCCTTCTTGTTTCCTACTCCCAATGGGAGGTCAGTTCCCTGGGTGTAGTGTATAAAAAAACCGCGGAAGACACCATGTGTTGATACATTGGAAGGAGAACGTCCCATGGTCCAATAAGTTGTTGCGCGTCGTAGTCAGGGTTTTTGAGGGGATCAGCTGGAGAGTAGTGTTTGTGAGGTGGCTGGAGATGAGCATGTCGGAGACACCATCATTGACAAAGGAGGAGTTGGCCATGGGGAAGAAGAAATGAGAAGAGACTCTGATACCAAACTGAACTGAACAACTCACCGCACATCTATTCATTTCTTTATAGCTATTGGGTCCCATGTAGTGTTTAGCCGGTTCCATACACTGCAGCCAAACCAGGTCGATTCATTCTTTTTCTTGAATCGCACCACCAGTGTGGCTGGTCTAAGAGCATCTCCACTGGGGGTCCTAAAGCCTCCTAAAGGGCTATCAGTGGTGCCGACGCTCAAAATTACGCCTAGCCCGACAGCCAATTATTTTCGCATTGGCACGGCCCGTTTTGTTATCTGGCGCCCCGGGACGAACCCAACCCACAGAGGGCTAACACGGGCGCCGAATGGGGCTGAAAAAACAACACGGCCCAGCCCTGTCGGCAACACGCGCACGCAAACTCACCTATTCTGCATTTCCTCCCCCCACGACCACCACCCCAGCAACTCATCGTCGCTACCACCCCTCGCCGCCGTCGGCCGTTCAGTCTGCTAGGAATACCCGTGTAGCCACCGGAAATACTCCCCACGCCCTCCCGAGCCGCCTCCTCACCTGCATCGCCGCTGCCGTTCCGCCTCCTGGTAGCTCCCAGCCTGCCACACAACCGCCCTGCCCATTAGGTGTTCGGCGGTTTAACAAAGGCATGGATTCAGACGAGGAAGAGATGCTGGCCGTTCTGACGGACCATGAAGTCGTCGTTGCTGCTGGAGCCCAAGACACCATCGGCGACGACAATCATCTCATGATCATCACATCCCTCCTTGGCATTATCGCTGGCACCGATGAGAATTTGTTCGCTATGGGTTCGAAGCCTAGGAGGTGCAAGAGCATGTTGAGGCAGAGTATGGAAGGATACTGCATGCTCTACGCCAACTACTTCGCCAACAACCCATTGCATGGAGACGTCATATTTTGCACTATTTCAGAATGAGCCAGAAGCTTTTCCTGAAGATCGTCGAGCAATTGAGAGAGTTCGACGACTACTTCAAACTAAGGAGAGATGCCTTCGGTATGCTTAGTTTCTCCACAATCCAAAAATACACAGTTGCTCTCTGAATGCTTGCATATGAAATTCCTGGAGACACACATGACGACTACATCTGCATGGCCGAGTCCATAACCATTGACTGCATGTACAGGTTTTGCAGGGGCAACTGTGGCAGTGTATGAGAAGAATTACCTGAGAAAACGCAATGCATAAGACACAACTCAGATATTAGAACAGAATGCAACAAGGGGTTTTCAGAGATGCTTGGAAGCATTGATTATATGCATTGGACGGAAGAACTGTCCACTCGCGCACCAGGGCACGTACAAAGGTCACAAAAGATCATGCAGTGTGGTGCTTGAGGCTTTGGCAGATCTGGATCTGTGAATTTGGCATGTTTTCTTCGGTATGCCAGGATCAAGCAATGACATCAACATGTTGCATTATTCAAATGTGTTCACCAAGCTTGTTGAAGGCACAGCTCCTCCAGTGCAGTTCGAGATCAATGGCCACTAGTATGACAAGGGATACTACTTGGCAAATGGTATCTACCCAAGATGATGAACATTTGTGAAGAAAATTTCAAACCCTATGCCTGGATAAAAGAAAGCTTGGTTTACCACATAGCAGGAGGCTTGCAAAAAGGATGTGGAGAGGATATTCGGAGTGCTGCAAGCTCGATTGATTATTGAGTTGCTTGTTTGATTTGATAAACTTGTTGAATTGCTTGTTTGATTTAATAAATTTGTTGAATTTATTATATTGAACTAGTTGAATTACTTGTTTGATTTGATAAACATGTTGAATTTTTTGTATAGGGGGCTGGCTCCCCCCCCCCCCCATAATTTGTGAACATATCTACCCTCCCCCCTCCCCATATGGGCCAAAAAACAGCCACATCGGATGCCAGATGGGGGTGAGTGGAGATGCTCTAAGTATTAAATCGCGATGGCCCAAAAGATGGCCGCATGACGTATGAGGTTGTAAAGAAATTTAATAGTTCTCTCTTCCAAATTTACGAAACAGAAAACATAGGATTGGCTGATACCCTTCATGAATTCATGCATTCCAAATCGAAAGGGTATCGACCAGTTCTGACCCTCTTTGTGTTTCCATAAATTTGGGGAAGAGGGGACACCAAAGCAAAAGTTTAATAAAGATAGTTGTAATTTTTATACCAAAAATCATAAATTAATGCAAAAGACTATTTTTTATCTCAGGCCAGCTGGGCTAGAGGCCTCACTTTTTCAGGTGAGGATTTTCCAAACCCGGCCGGAGGTTTGTCCAGGTGTACTTGGAAGGTTCACACACGTATGTGTATGTCTCTGTACGCTTTGAATCAGACTCGATTACGGACGGAAGGACTCCGCTCGCCTATTTCTACTACGCCCCTCCTTGTCTTGCGTCCCTACTCCCTAGGAACTGCTGTGTGCATCCTTGGATGCAGAGGCCGAGACAATCCCCATTTCGAAAAAAAAAACTCCTTAGGATCTGCTCCGGACGCCACCCAGCTGATCGGATCATCCATAGACGTCACCCACGGTGACGGCGGCATCCACTTGCCCCATGACCCGATCATCCACATCCTGCACCACCTTCCCCTACACCTGCTCCCCATGTCCCGGACCGTCTGCCGCGCGTGGCGTGCCACCATCGACGACAACATCCTCCTCCTGACGCACTTCCGTCGGCTCTTCCCGCTGCGCGCCTTCCCCGGCATCTTCCCCAGCAATGACGAGCAGGACGACGAATCCTCCTTCTTCGCCCCTGCGCCGTCGTCGACACGCTCGAGCAACACAGACGAGAACGATGGCTTTCGGTACCCTCTCTTCAACCATCACTGGGCCACCGTCAAGGACCACTGCAACGGTATCCTGTTTCTCCGCGGCCAGCACATGAACCCGTGCTATTGCGTGTGCAACCCAGCGACGGCTCATTGCGCCCTCCTGCCGTCCCCACCGACGGGTCCACTATCGTGGTACATGATGAATCATGAAGGCGTGTTTCTCGCTTTTGACCCGGCCGTGTCGCGGCATCACGAGGTGTTTTCGTTTCCCCACCCTAAAAAGAAGGTGGTGGCCCTGTAACCCGAGGGCAAAACAAAAACCCGAAGAAGAAGTCGAAGTTCAACAACCGGAGCAACCAGCAACCACAAGTTCAACCACAAGCCCAAAGATGGGGTGATGTCAGTTGCTGGTGTTCTCTCATCACACACCGACAAGTGGGAGAGCCGAGAGTTTGCACCCGGCCGTTGCACTCCCGAGCACATCCGCGACATATTGATCGAGTCTCACGAAAGCTACCGACAAATATGGAAGTCGGCCGAGTACTGGCGGGGGTCACTATACGTGCATTGCCACATGAACATCCTTTTGATTCTACGCAACTCACAAGACACATATGATATGGTCTCGCTGCCTGGGATACCCCGTAAAGAAGATGACATCTACGCGCTTCCCACTAGGTCCGTCGTAGCCAACTATGAGAAGGGGATTCGCTACGTGGCGCTCGACATGTACCATCTTCAGGTACGGGTACCGAATGAACCAATTGATGAGAAATTAGGGTGGACACTCACACACGAGGCCAACCTTAGTCCTTACTGTCATCCCGTAAGTTACTCGTCACTGCTTACAGAAGCCATGGTACGTAAGTAAGTATAGCATTTTCGTTTCCTTACCACCCATGCATGACGCGCTCCCAACGACCAAGTTGCCACGTAGATATAAGATCACTAATTAAGTAGAGTGCAACGTGGTCACAGTTTTTAAAAATAGGATATTTTCTGTCAACTTTTACGGTATTTTCGTATCACCCTTGCAGTGTACTTAACGTTAGTCAAGATTGTGTCGAAACTTCAGGATTTATATATAGCAATGTTCCAAACTGGTTATGAGGTTTGGATATGCATTTGGCAACGTTGCCTTGTCGTTGTAGCTACTGGTGTCATGGTGTGCAATATTGAGCGTAGAACAGATCGAGCAGCCTTTTTGTTTAGATACATTTGCACTAAATCATCGGACGAGGGAGTAGTATATCAGTAAAGCCCGGCCTACTCCCGTGGGAGAACTCCAAATTCAGCCTGATTCTCTCAACAATGGAGGTCCGGCCCTGCCACGGCTGGTGAAATATTTGCACTTCTTCTTGTAGCGGCTCTGGCGGATACATTTTTCTACATGTGTTTCATTTTTCTTTGCTCTTTCTGTTGTTGACTGATGACTTTCAAATTGCAGGAGCGCTACTTGAATAAATTGCCTCTGCTTACTTATGGAGATTAAGCTCAGCATTCAGCAATAGTCTACTGTAGCAGATTTTAAGGTTTTATTTGTTTTCTGGAAAGGTTATCTAGTGGCCTTATCATTTAAATTTAGCAATCTACCTGTTTGTAACTGTTCCGAGCGTACTCGGGTATCATAGTCTCTATTTCTGTCCATGAATAAATTACAACTGGTTACATATGGGGATTAGGCTCGGCACTCAACAATGGTCTACGGCAGCAGACTTTCTTGTTTTATTTTTTCCATTACAAGAAGTTGTATTTTTATACCAGTATAATCGAAATCGAAAGAAAATCCTCCTTGTCTGGAGCAAAGGGCCGGCCCTGGAAGTATTTTGCAATAGAGTTGCAAAATAAAGTTGGAGAGTCACTCTTATCATTCCTTTTATTTATGACCCAAAGTTAGGCTACTCGACGGCCAATTTTAGAACCACCTTACATCATTTGATCCTGAATATCTGTCTGTGAATTTATTCCATGGTGTATAGTTACAAAATGGCCTGAGAGTCTGCGCTACTGGAGTTTATTGACTGTCATATATATTTTTGTAGAAAAGTTCAACTAAAATACGTCAACATAAGGGCTCAAGCAGAAAACAGAGATGATGCATTTAAGGAAGCTTTATATTTACATTTGGAAATTGTATGTTCATTTACGAAACTATCTACGAAGCTTTATATTTACATTTGGAACATTACCTGTTTTTACAGCTAAATAATCGACATACATATCCTCATTTTCACCATTATCGCACTTCATCATTCCATCAAATTCTGAACATCACGCTCACTATGATAGTAGAGACTGAATAGGGAAGGCCTAGCAGAGACTGAATTCATATATGGTTCCTTGATAGTCCTTGAGTTCTTAGGTTATCACCGAACTGAAACGTGCAAAAGTTCACCGTGGAAATAGCAATACACGAATGGGAGATTAGCAGCATGACTAGATACATTCGCGGTAGGCAAACTGTATGTTCAGTTACAAGCCTACTACTAAAACTATGTACGACGATTTCATATTTACATCTGGAACGTTACCTTTTTTTCACCTAAATAATCGACATACGTATCTTCATTTTCAGCATTATCGCACTTCATCATCCCATCAAACAGAAAGATGACCCTCACTAGGATTGTAGAGACTGAATTAGGAAGGCCTTGCAGAGACTGTATTCATATATTGGTCCTACATAGCCCTTGTGTTGTTAGGTTATCGCCGAACTGAAACGTACAAAAGTTGCCAAGCGGAGGCGAGCATGATTTTCATTTTCAGTTGGGAAGCGGCGGAGGTCATCAACACTATGGGGGAAGGCTCGTTGACACCACCTTGATCTCCCACCTCCGGCGTAAGCGGAAGTGACAGAAGAATCGGGGGTCTGAAAGTATGGTGCGCCAGCGCTTGCACACGGCGGAGGCACGGGGGAGCGAGGATGGCTGCGGAAGGAGGCACTAGTAGGGAAAGGCTCACCGCCGGCGCACCAAAATGGCCTACCACCGGCGAGTTCCTGTTCGCCGGTGACCATCTCGCCGGCGGTAATCCATTACAGCCCGCGAACCACGGTTCGCCGGCGATAACTGAGAATACCACCAGCAATTAGGCCCATTCGCCGGGGATAATGTCCCCTAACACTGGCGCACATCCCTTCGCCATGGGTAATACAATTTCTTCGCCAACAGTATTATGTATCAGAGCAAAAAAATAATAAATAGATATAATACGCATATGAATACAGGAATACACAGTATGCAGGATAATGACAGGAAAATACATATTAACACAGGAAACAGTAGCAGTATCCACCAAATGTTCAACATAGCTAGGACATTGGTTCATATAGCATTATCTAGAGTTCACTCATCTTCACCCTCGTCGGAAGAGTCGGGAGGAAAGCAAGTGAAATAGATGATGTCATAAGTATGACTAACCAAAAACTTGAACTCCCGTCTCGGGAAGGAGGAGAAGGCTCACCCAAAAAGGGATGCCATGAGGGTGGCCTCATCAGGGTCGACTTTGATGGCAACAAAGGTGTTTTGTGGAAGTTTATGGTGAGGCCAGAAGCAAGGGAGAAGTCATCAAGGAGTTTTTTGAGATTTTGGACGTGATGAGGTAAGGCTCGAATGATGACGAGGGTCTTGTCGTCATATTGAAGAATAGGGCAAGGGAGGTCATCCACGAGGGTGTAGAGGAGAAGGCCGTCATGGGAAGCTTGGAGGAGGAGTTGTTGAAGGACATCAACGGCAATGTTGAAAAGAAAGGGGGAGAGGGGGTCGCCTGGTCGGAGGCCACGACGGCATTGACTCCAATGCCCCGGAACACCATTGAGAAGGACGGTGGTTTGGCTGGTGTCGTTAATCATTTTTATCCAGGCACACTAAAGAGGGGGGAACCGTTGGCAAGAAGGATATGATCCAGGGCCTCCTAGCTGATAGAATCAAAAGCTTTCTGAAAGTCAAGTTTAAAAACAGCGGCCAAAGCCGCTCTCCTGTGGCACGATTGGACAATATCCGCCAGATAGACAAAGTTCTCCGTAATGGAGCGGCCGGATATGAAGCCCGTTTGATCCAGGTGGAGAAGAAAGGGGATGAGTTCCCTGACACGGAGAGTGAGACATTTTGTAATGGTTTTCAGACAAACGTTTTGAAGAGAGATAGGCCAAAAAATTTCAAGACGATTAACACCAACTTTTTTGGGAAGGAAAGCAATGTAGGATTTGTTATTAGGCCGAAGGTCAGTTTTGAGAGCATGGAAATCATGAAGAGAGTTCAAGAGATAGTCTTTGACAAGGCCCAATTACGTTTGTAAAAGGCAGGCCCAAAGCCGTCTGGTCCAAGGCTAGAGTTATCATTCATGGAGAAGACAACATGTTTGAGCTCCTCCTTAGTGAAATCCTGGATTAGGGCGGTTGCCTGGGAGGGGATTAGGGAGGTAGGGAGACAAGTGAGGGAAGGTCAAGGTTGTTTGCCACAGGCAGGGGTTGCCCCAAGAGGTTCCTGTAGAAATTATGAAGGATGTCAGCTTTAGCATACTGAGGAAAGATTAGGTTGCCATCCCCATCCTCGAGGAGCCTAATCTGATTCTTGTGAAGGCGTCCCGAGGCGCAGAGGTGAAAATAGCGAGTGTTTTCGTCACCGTGCACATAGTGGCGAATTTTGGCCCTTTGGCGCTGATACGTCCATTTTGCATCACTATTCTATGTCTTAATTCACTATTATTCATTGATATATTTCGTATTGAGAGGTGATACTTATGTTATTTCATCTATTTTTGCATGGTTGATGACTTTTGGAGCATGGACCACTGCAGTCAGGATTCTGATGGAAAAGGTGCTGTTTGGAGGCAAAATTCGCGAAGATCAGAAAATCCGGAAAAATATATGGAAAATCCTATTTTTCCAGAAGACTAAGGATGCCAGAAGATGGAGTGGAGGTGGGCCACAGGGGGCCCACACCACCCCATGGAGAGGCCTAGGCCGCGCCTGGAGGTGGTGTGGCCGCCCTGGCCCACTCCAGCCTCTCCCCTATGGCGTATATCATCCCCACGAAACCCTAAGACTCGGGGAGCGACCACAGAAAGATTTCGCCACATCTGCGGGGCGGAAAACACCGAGAGAGAAAGATCTCTTCGGCAGACAGATTTCTGCCGGGGGAATTCCTTCCCGGAGAGGGGAGATTGTCGCCATCAACACCATCATCAAGCTAGACTTCATCGGGATCATCATCATCACCATCATCACCATCATCACCATCAGCACCCTCATCACCATCTCCATATTGCTGTAACAATTGAGTTAAATCTTGCATTAGTTCATAGGGGAAATTTTCCCGGTGTTGATTACTCTTTGTAGTTGATGCTATTGAGTGAACCGTTGGATTATTGTTTATGTTCAGATTTTTATACATCATTATTCTATCTCTGATCATGATTCATATGATGTCTTGTGACTAGTTCGTTTTGTTCTTGAGGACATGGGAGAAGTCTTGTTGTTAGTAGTGGAATTGCGTTGAGAAAGATTCAATAGATTGTTATTTAAGTTGTGGTTTACTTCTTCTAGTGGTGTCATGTGAATGTCGACTACATGACACTTCACCTATATGGGCCTAGGGGAATGCATTGTGTATTTGGCTACTAATCGTAGGGGTTGCCGGAGTGACAGAAACCTGAACCCCCGTTAGGAAACCATTGCACAAGGGACGTAAGGGTCTTAGAGTTTAAAGTTGTGGTTAGGTTTCTACCTTAATTACTTTCTCGTACTTACGGATGTTTGCAAGGAGTATAATCACAAGTATGTATTAGTCTTGGATGGGGCGGTACATTAGCGCAGGTTCACCCACACAACACTTAGCAAGTTAGAGAAGATTAATTGACTATATGAAGCGAAAGCACTTGACAGTCTTCCCATGTGTCCTCGAGAACGTTTGGTCATCTATAGAAATACAACCGGCCTGTCCTTTGCTGCATAAAAGATTGGGCCACTTGCTGCATTTATTCCTACCGTCTTTTATTTACTCGTACTTTGTTTACTTGCTTTATCAAAAACCCCTAAAAATCCGTTTGCTAAGTATTTGCAGAGAATTCCTGATCCATACCACTAGCCAGCACCTTCTGCTCCTCATTGGGTTCGACACTCTTACTTATCAAAAATATTGCGATACACCCCCTATACTTGTGGGTCATCAAGACTATTTTATGGCCCCGTTGCTGGGGAGTGAAGCGCTATTGGAGAGTGGAACTGGTAAAGGAAACTTCTACTGTGAGTATTGTTTACTTCTGTTAGTTGCTTTATTTTCGTTATGGATAATTCGCTGAGTTTCTTATTTGGTAATGCTACTACTACTGCAAAGGTAGTAGATAAGCCACCACCTGCTGAGAAAGATGTTTTCAAAATACCTACAAGAATTATTGATCGTGTTATGGATAACTACTATGTTGGGGATGGAACTGTCCATCCCGGTGATCATTTACTCTTTATACACGAATTATGCGGGTTGTTCAAGTGTGCATGTATTACTACAGATCAAGTTAAGAAGAAGTTATTCTCATTGTCGCTGAAAGGAAGAGCTGAGGAATGGTATAAGCTGCTGAAGAATGGTCAAGCTCTGGAATGGGAGGAAATAGTGCCTCTCTTTTATTCAAAGTTTTATCCTCCTAGTGAGATTCATAAAGATCGGAATCAAACATACAACTTTTGGCCTCTTGGTGGAGAGAGTACAGCTCAAGCTTGGAGGAGATTGAAGTTACTAATGCTCAAATGTCCCATTCATGAGCTCCCCAACAATATTATTATCAACAACTTTTATGCAAGGCTCCCTCTACATGATAAAGATTTATTAGATGCTTCTTGTGCTGGATCATTCACTCGTATGGAAGAAGAAGCTAAATGGGACCTTCTAGATCGTATTCAACACAATGCTGAAGCTTGGGAGAATGACAAAGGTAGAAAGTCAGGTATAAATTATGATTATGAATGCATTGAATCTTTTATGGCAACTGATG
Organism: Avena insularis; assembly: GCA_023614405.1. Classification (NCBI taxonomy): domain Eukaryota; kingdom Viridiplantae; phylum Streptophyta; class Magnoliopsida; order Poales; family Poaceae; genus Avena; species Avena insularis. Next base: position 541,199,615 of record CM042692.1, read on the forward strand.
ACTTTCAAAATATTAAAAATGCTTATGGTCTAGACTCTCAAGCTAGTGCTTCTTATTTTAAGGCTTTTGCTTCTTATATTGAAGTGCCTAAAAAGAAGTGGAATAAGTATCATGAACCTTATAAAGATATTGCTAAGAGTGTTCTTGCAAGAAGTACTGAAGTTTATACTGCTAATCATGTTTTACCTGAACCTTATATTGAGAAAATGCCTTTTCCAGTTAAGGTAAAGGAACATTCTATGATAGCTAGTATGGTTAATGAAAGTATGAATAAGGCTGTTGAACCTGATAAACAAATGGTTGATGAACCTATAGTAGAAAATGTGAAAGACTTTGTTGCTAAATATGAAAAAGAGGGACACACTATCCTTTGTAAGGATACCTCTAATATTGTTTCACAAAGTAGTGTTATGAGAGCTAGTATTCCCGTGTTTTCTGTTAGAATAAGTGATCATTGCTATGATAGTCCTTGTGATAGCTATATTGTTAAGTTTATGCATGATACTGAAAGTTATTATGAGAGAGGGAAAAGTGTTCTTATGCATCTTAATAATATCAAGTTTCCTCGTTTTATGCTGAAAGTTTTTATGTTGCACTTCTTTTGCCTTCTTATGCAAGTTGCCTTTGGTTTCAATAACTTGTTTGTTTACAAAATCCCCTTGCATAGGAAGTGGGTTAGACTTAAATGTGTGTGTGTTTTTTCTTCTTAATGCTCTCTTTCACTTCAATTCATATCCCTATGAGAGCTTCTTCAAAATTATCATGCCCATCTTAATGGCTATAAAGAAAGAGCTTTATGGGAGACAACCCAATTTGTTTTTGCTTTCAGTTTGTTTTTGTTTCTTTGAGTTTTGGAAGTTATTACTTCGGTAATAACCGCTCCTTATCCGTTTTGTTTGGTTTTTGTGTCAAGATCAACCTCTAATGAGAGAGAAGTAATATTTGGGAAAGTTGTTGTCCCGAAACAGATTTTTGTGCTTCACCGTAAAATTCGTGAGAGACCTCTGTCTATCGGATTGAGCTGTAATTTTTTGTGCTTCTGCCCCATGTTGTTATTTAACTTTCGTTAGTTTTGCACTTTTTGATTTGAGAAACAGAAGATTTTCGAAAAAAATTAATCTTTACCTGCTGGTTGATGACCCACAAGTATAGGGGGTGTATCGCAGTATTTTCGATAAGTAAGAGTGTCGAACCCAACGACGAGCAGAAGGTGCTGGCTAGTGGTATGGATCAGGAATTCTCTACAAATACTTAGCAAACAGATTTTTAGGGGTTTTCAATAAAGCAAGTAAATAAAGTACGAGTAAACAAAATACAGTAGGAATAAATGCAGCAAGTGGCCCAATCATTTATGCAGCAAAGAACAAGCCGGTTGTATTTCTATAGATGACCAAACGTTCTCGAGGACACATGGGAAGACTGTCAAGTGCTTTCGCTTCATATAGTCGATTAATCTTCTCTAGCTTGCTAAGTGTTGTGTGGGTGAACCTGTGCTAATGTACCGCCCCATCCAAGACTAATACATACTTGTGATTATACCCCTTGCAAACATCCGTAAGTACAAGAAAGTAATTAAGGTAGAAACCAAACCACAACTTTAAACTCTAAGACCCTTACGTCCCTTGTGCAATGGTTTCCTAACGGGGGTTCAGGTTTCTGTCACTCCGGCAACCCCTACGATTAGTAGCCAAATACACAATGCATTCCCCTAGGCCCATATAGGTGAAGTGTCATGTAGTCGACGTTCACATGACACCACTAGAAGAAGTACACCACAACTTAAATAACAATCTATTGAATCTTTCTCAACGCAACTCCACTACTAACAACAAGACTTCTCCCATGTCCTCAAGAACAAAACGAACTACTCACAAGACATCATATGGATCATGATCAGAGATGGAATAATGATGTATAACAATTTGAACATAAACAATAATTCAATGGTTCACTCAATAGCATCAACTACAAAGAGTAATCAACACCGGGAAAGTTTCCCCTATGAACTATAGCAAGATTCAACACAATTGTTACAGCAATATGGAGATGGTGATGAGGGTGCTTATGATGATGATGGTGGTGATGATGATGATCCTGATGAAGTCCAGCTTAATGGTGGTGTTGATGGCGACGATCTCCCCTCTTCGGGAAGGAATTCCCCCGGCAGAAATCTATCTGTCGGAGAGATCTTTCTCTCTCGGTGTTTTCCGCCCCGCAGAGGCGGTGGAATCTTTCTGTGGTTGCTCCCCGAGTCTTAGGGTTTCGGGAGGATGATATACGCTAGAGGGGAGAGGCTGGAGTGGGCCAGGGCGGCCACACCACCTCCAGGCGCGGCCAAGGCCTGCCCGCACCATGGGGTGGTGTGGCCCCCCTGTGGCCCACCTCCACTCCATCTTCTGGCATCCTTAGTCTTCTGGAAAAATAGGATCTTCCGTATATTTTCTCGGATTTTCTGATCTTCGCGAATTTTGCCTCCAAACATCACCTTTTCCATCAGAATCCTGACTGCAGCGGTCCATGCTCCAAAAGTCATCAACCATGCAAAAATAGATGAAATAACATAAGTATCACCTCTCAATATGAAATATATCAATGAATAATAGTGAATTAAGACATAGAATAGTGATGCAAAATGGACGTATCACTGGTCTGTTTTGACAGATTTTGCCAATCTTGCATTTGCTTCTTTATTCGATTTCCTTTTTGAATCCTTTTTGGGTTTTCGGAAGGAGTTGCTACAGTAACTTTTGTTTTGATGGTTTTCAGTTGAAGTTGGACTCAAAAGGTTTTGTCACTTCACTTAAACTAATGTTGCTAATGAGAACTATGTGAAGTTTTGTGTGAAAGAAATTTCTAGGAAGTGGAGAAAATGGTGTAATAAGGAAGAGAAGGGTTTTATGACTCAAGTAATAAGTGTATGAAGATGAAGATATTGATGTTATTCAAAAGATGACTCCGGAAGAATCTACTAGATACCAAATTCAGAGACCTGCAGAGTCCGTTTCCAACTAGGTAACAGTTCTGGTAAGAAAAGTTCTGCGAAAATACAATCCAACTATATTTTTGCAGTTTTCAGTCGATAAGGAAAGCTACGAAGCGAAAAAGGGACGAAAACGGAGCCAAGGTGGCTCACACCACCCTGTGGCACGGGCCCACCCCTGGCCGCGCCACCAGGTGGTGAGGCCACCCAGGACTCCGCCTCCGACTCGTTTTCTCCCAGTACCTTCCTTTTTGATGTGAAACTTTGTAATATATACCCCCCCGGATCTTCCGAGGTTTGTATATCGTGTTTTCATCGTGCTTTTGTTTCGATCTGTTTCTGCCAGGTAAAAATCCCAGATTTGGAGCCACAATGTCTTCCTCTAGATCATCCAAGGGAGATTCCTTAGAAGATATCATCAACCCATACATGAGAGAATTGAAGATTCATCCCAAGGAGTTGTTGCTCGAAGGTGGGGAGGTCCGGATTAAAGAGGTTCAAGGCCCTAAAGGTGAAGGAAGTCTGGAAGACAGGATGGAAGCATTGGAACAAGAAGTCTTTAGGTACAAGAAGATGGCGGAGCGCGAAGTGGATATCTTCATAAGATTTGTTCTGAACTCATCACCGAGCACTAGAAGGAGACTGGTGAACTCAAAGATGAAGTCCTCTCACTCCACCAAACAACCAACAAACTGCAAGCACAGTTCTATGACGTTCAAAATCAAAACTGTGAGTATGAGGCTAGATTTAAACGCATAAGTGCTGCTGCAAGTTTCAGGATGTTCGAAACCACAATGTCCTTTGTTGATGGGAAGCCTTTACCCTGGAAGATGGACGAAGATGAGAAGACACCACCACCACCTAAGGAGTAATTCGTCATCAGGTTTGGCATCCCCTTGGTTTGTTCCAAGCTTGGGGGAGTGTCGCGGTATCATATCACTATCTTCTATCTTTTTACCTTTTTAGTAGAGTCATATCATGAATAAAGGAGTTATTTTGTAGTATGGTTTGCATTATGGAAGTGTCCCCTCTCTCGTTAGATATGTATCGCTTGGTGTGAATTTCCGTTATGGAATATTAATGAGAAGTTCTATCATTCACTCTTTTGCATAGCTTATGTTAGTTTTCAATTCGTGGTTATATGATTGATCTTGTAGTTAGTATTGGTAGCACTCTGGGATCATTGAGTTAATCTAGTTGGTTTTGGCAAACCTGGCTCGGTCAGTAGCAACACCTTTTGAGAGTTGAAAAGAAAAAGATAGAAGTACTCTAAAGAAAAATAATTTCATCATCTTTCTTTCTTGTTTTGCTCATAAGTTTAGTATTCTCTAGTTAAGATCTTTTGTTCTTCCAAGGAAGATTGCATGTTTATCTTTATCACTTATATGTTTTTTGTTTCCTTCAACTCTTGTACTTGCTACCCAGCCTTGCTAGCCAAAAACCTGTACTGAGAGGGAATTCTTCTCGTGCATCCATCTCCTTTAAACTAAAACCTTTGCCATTTGTGTCCACCATACCTACCTAGTAGCATTATTGCTATTCCAAGTAAATTCTTGTTTTATCTACCTCCCAAATTAAACTTGTTATGTGAAAATTAGTGATTAAAGCTCTCACGAACTTGATGGCACACTTTACTTTCTTGCATTTAATAAACTTGAACCATTGTGCTCACGTATGTTGCGTATATGCTTGCGCTTTGTAAGTTCTAAATTAGCAGAACCATGTTGTCATGGGGAACGCTTTCAACATTGTACTGGTACTTTGTACCAAGTTGATATCATGTTCTTTTGTCTATGGATGTCGTCGGTGTGAAATGAAAGGGGATCTTGTAAGTCCATGGAGTTATGCATGTGTGTTAGAGAAACGCCTGGGCCGCTGGTCTAATCCATGCTGACATGGTGGAAACCTGCAGCATAACCATAACGAGTATCTATGAAGCATTCTTCTTATAAAAAAAGAGTCCGATATTGAGAAAAAAGAGAAAAGAAAAAAAAGAGATATTATGAAAAGAGGAAAGAGAGAAAAAAGCACCATATTCCCATGGCAAATGAGAAGATTGCTGAGATGCTTGTTGTCTGCTTGCCTTGTCATTTTGATATGGGGATTCTTCCGTATCATCGGGCAAGGGGTACCCCGTTGGTGGTTCTCAATGATACACATATGCTTACGATGACAAGAACTTACCGGTGACTAAACTTGAGTAGCATGAGGAGCGGCCCTCGTATTCAAGGGACATGAGATTCAACTTACAACTTGTCAATGCATATCCTCATTTTTTATCACTTTAACCTTAACCACCTAAAGATGCCTATGATAGGGGCAATGAGAGCTGAAAACTAGTAAGTATCATAATTTTTGGGAGCTCTTTATGAGACTTGGAATCCCTCCTTCCCTCTTTGAAGGGCCTTTCTTTTACTTTGTAGTTGAGTCAGTAAACCTATTCCCTTCTATCTCAACAAGTATTTTGAGTTGATGTGTTTCATTCATTCATATGATGATTTATGCAATCATGTTTCTTATGTTCCTTGCTTTGCATGTTGCTCTTATCTTGATGTTTACTACTTTGAAAGCTTTCATTGACAAACCAGCTATTTGTGAACTCCAGCAAATTATGAACTATTCTTCGACCAAGAGCTAAGTTTGCCATTACCAATAATGATTCACTTTATGTATCTTTATTTGTGTTCCCTTTACTCATTGCAAGTTGAGTTATATAATAGTGAGTTGTCTTCTATTATGATCTATGTATTTGATGAATGTGATGCTTCTTGTCCGTATTCTTTTATCGACTCTTCACTCCATAAACTTGAGGTCATGTTTATTGAGCTCGATTTAAACAGGAGAAGCGAAGTCTAAGCTTGGGGGGAGTTGATACGTCCATTTTGCATCACAATTCTATGTCTTAATTCACTATTATTCATTGATATATTTCGTATTGAGAGGTGATACTTATGTTATTTCATCTATTTTTGCATGGTTGATGACTTTTGGAGCATGGACATTGCGATGTGGATTCTGATAGAAAAGGTGCTGTTTGGAGGCAAAATTCGCGAAGATCAGAAAATCCGGGAAAATATACGGAAAATTCTATTTTTCTAGAAGACTAAGGATGCCAGAAGAAGGAGTGGAGGTGGGCCACAGGGGGGCCACACCACTCCATGGCGCGGGCAGGCCTAGGCCGCGCCTTGAGGTGGTGTGGCCGCCCTGGCCCACTCTAGCCTCTCCCCTCTGGCGTATATCATCCCCACGAAACCCTAAGACTCGGGGAGCGACCACAGAAAGATTCCGGCGCCTCTGCGAGGCGAAAAACACCGAGAGAGAAAGATCTCTCCGGCAGACAGATTTCTGCCGAGGGAATTCCTTCCCGGAGAGGGGAGATCGTCGCCATCAACACCATCATCAAGCTGGACTTCACCGGGATCATCATCATCATCATCACCACCATCATCACCATCAGCACCCTCATCACCATCTCCATATTGTTGTACAAATTGAGTTGAATCTTGCATTAGTTCATAGAGGAAACTTTCCCGGTGTTGATTACTCTTTGTAGTTGATGCTATTGAGTGAACCGTTGGATTATTGTTTATGTTCAGATTGGTATACATCATTATTCCATCTCTGATCATGATCCATATGATGTCTTGTGAGTAGTTCGTTTTGTTCTTGAGGAGATGGGAGAAGTCTTGTTGTTAGTAGTGGAGTTGCGTTGAGAAAGATTCAATAGATTGTTATTTAAGTTGTGGTGTACTTCTTCTAGTGGTGTCATGTGAACGTCGACTACATGACACTTCACCTATATGGGCCTAGGGGAATGCATTGTGTATTTGGCTACTAATCGTAGGGGTTGCCGGAGTGATAGAAACCTGAACCCCCGTTAGGAAACCATTACACAAGGGACGTAAGGGTCTTAGAGTTTAAAGCTGTGGTTAGGTTTCTACCTTAATTACTTTCTTGTACTTATGGATGTTTGCAAGGGGTATAATCACATGTATGTATTAGTCTTGGATGGGGCGGTACATTAGCACAGGTTCACCCACACAACACTTAGCAAGCTAGAGAAGATTAATCGACTATATGACGCGAAAGCACTTAACAGTCTTCCCATGTGTCCTCGAGAACGTTTGGCCATCTATAGAAATACAACCGGCTTGTCCTTTGCTGCATAAAGGATTGGGCCACTTGCTGCATTTATTCCTACTATCTTTTATTTACTCGTACTTTATTTACTTGCTTTATCAAAAAACCCTAAAAATCCATTTGCTAAGTATTTGTAGAGAATTCCTGATCCATACCACTAGCCAGCACCTTCTTCTCCTTGTTGGGTTCGACACTCTTACTTATCGAAAATACTGCGATACACCCCCTATACTTGTGGGTCATCAGGCGCCTGTAGGTCGCACGGGAGGCGTTCTGTTGGCTAAAGTTAAGTTTAGCCATGGAGCAAAGGCGGGTTTCCAAGGCAGAGAGGTTACGCTTTTCTTCCACACGATAGTTTGCAAGGTAGACAGTAGGCATACCCCTAGTTTTAGCCCAGGATCAAGCAGCGACGCGAATGCGTTTAAGGTGAAGACATAGTCGACTAATAGTAGAGAACCCATGATGGTTAAGACCCACACTAATCCAATTAGACAAAACAATGCCAGTAAAGGAAGGGTGGTTGAGCCAAGAGTTTTCCAAGCGTAAAACGGGGCTGCGAGGAGCTTTAGAGGGAGCTTCGAGGTGGAGAGGGATGTGGTCAGAGGTTGGTCTAGCCGAGGAGGTGAGGGTGGAGTCTAGGAGGGCAAGGCTCCAAGCAGCGTTGACAAGAACACATTCAAGTATAGCGAGGATGGGGGATTTGTTGGTTTCACCAAGTGAACTGTCTGTCCAGGAGAGGAATATCAAGGTGGCCCAACTTGTTGATGAAGTCGTTAAAGAGAGAAGCCTCAGCGTGATTAAAGTTGGCATTCGAGCACTCACGAGGGAGATGAATAAGATTGAAATCACCCATAATAGCAACAGGGGTAGCCATAAATCGGACCAGGGACTCAATGGAATTTAGGAAGGTAGTTTTATCATGATGGGTGCAAGGACCATAAATGTTAACAATAGAGAACCAAAGATTGTTGGTGTGGAAAGCAAAGTGGCAAGTAACCGAAAAATCATCAATAGAGTAGGATAGGATCTCGAAAACGGAGTCATTCTAGGCTGTAAGGATGCCTCCAAAAGCCCCAACGGAAGGTTTGAAGACAAAGGATCGAAGCGAAGGAGGGAGGAAGGAGGAGGTGAGGAAGGTGTTGATGTCAGGAAGCTTAGTTTGCTGAAGGCAAAGAATAGAGGGAGGAAGCTAGCGATAGCAGCCTTAACGTCATCGCGTTTGCGGCGTTGCCCAAGGCCAAGGACATTCCAACAAGCGAACATGAGCTTAATTAACATGGTAAAGGGAGAGACAACAGGAAACAAAAGAGAAAGTAGAAAAATAAAATAGTCTTAACAGATTACAGGCCAAAAGTAATAAGTCTGCAGGAGAGGTTACATGGGCGAGAACAGAAGCCCAAAAACATGAAGGCCTAAGAAAGACAAATAGATAGTAAACACCTAAGCCCCTGTGAGCTCACCGGTTCCAAACAAAGAGCCAAGTGGAGATCGGCCCAAAGCCAGGAAGCTGCTGACTGGTAATAGGAGACATAGGAGAGCTCGGGCTGGCCGCATAGCAGAGGGGGATGGCGACCCAGCAAGCCCAGGTGGGCATGGCATGATGAAGCGGCCCATGGGGACCCATGTGACAACGGAGAGACATGAGCGACCGAGTCTAGCTCGTCAGTAGATATGTCGCAAGCCGCCCCAAGCGCGTGAATAGCTTGAAGGGGCAGGGGCTAGCCCCATCCACGATCATAGCCAAGAGGTCATCAACAGCTAGTTCGCCCGAGCGGCAAGGAGCAGAGGAGCTGGATCCCTCCATAATTTCTTTCTTTTGCCTCACAGCCTTGTCAACAATGGAGATGTACATCTTCTCCTCCTTATTTGCAAAGCGAGAGCTATGGCGGGGCCTAGCGGAAGGATGCGATGAAGAGGGCCAAATCACACCGTGCACTGGCTGCTCGTCGAGAATGCGGGCAGCATTTGTAGGAGCCAGTGCAGCGCCAGGGCCAGCAGCATTCAGGATAGGCGCCGTATCCTCAAGATCAGCAGCCAGAGAGGTGTTGCCCAGCAGGAGCCTGGTTGCAAGATCAATAGAGACATGGACTTCGGGGGACGGAGGTAGGCCTTGAGCTAGGATGTCAACAACGAGCATGGGCGTCGCAGAGGGCCAACCCGGTCAATGGAGTTGATCAAGCCAACAAAAGAAGATGAGAGTTAACAACCATCATGCCCTTGGGACTGGGATCATAGGACAGGGGACACATCGATAGGCGGTAGAAAGCACGCTTGCCAACCGATCCGAAGACAAAGACATCAAAAAAGCCCAAATGAAGCATGTAGAGGATTTTTTTGGCTTGGAGCGCAAGGGCTCACCCAAGACCAGAGGGAGAGGAGGAGCATTGGCGATAGCCAGAGAGGCCGAGGATGCAGCAGGAGCCGCGGCAGAAGGGGCACCATGAGGTACCTAGAGAGCAGGAATGCCCAGGGCATTCATCACAAAAGCATAATCAGTGCCACCTTCAATGAGGACGCCATCCTGCTCACCATCAGAGGAGAGAGCATCATGGATCGGCTCGAAATCATGGTCTAAAGGATCGGATCCGGGAGCAAGGTCTTCAAAATCAATGATGGTGACCTTCCCAATGGCACCCTCGCTACGATGGTTTTTGACACAGAGATTTCTAGGGATATCGGTCAGGGTTTCAGCCTTGACCGTGACAAGAACCGTAGAGTAATCTAGGCCCGTTAAGCAGATGGGATCAATGGTGTGTGGATTCACATATGGCACGGAAGAATGGATACTGTTCTCGTGGCACGAATTCTCAATGGCAAAATCCTCAATAGAGAGAGAAGCCAAGGCTTCGTGCTCGAAGATAAAGCAATTCTCGAACTCATCATGGCGTTCAAAGTTGACAGTGGCCTCCCTTCCCAACTAAGGGCCATTGTCTATAGCGAACTCCCGATCCAGAGGCGAGGAGAAGACAGTGAGGCGTAGGAGGAAGTGGTCAGAGGCCAGGCACCGATGGCTGATACATTGCAAATGTATCTATAATTTTTGATGTTCCATGCTTGGTTTTATCTCCTTTCTTGTGTTTTGTCCACACTTTGGAGTACTTTTCATATGATTTCTTGGACTAACCTATTAACAAGAGAGACAGTGCCAGCTGCCTGTTTTCTGCTGTTTTTGGTTCCAGGAAAGTCAAAAAATGAATATTATCGGAATTGGACGGGACAAAAGCCAAAGTGCCTATTTTTCCGGAAGACTCACGGAGCCAGAATACGAGACGGAGGAGGGCCAGGGGCTGGCCACACCCCCCAGGCGCGGGCTGGGCATGGCCGCGCCAGGGCATGGTGTGGCCCCCCTAGGCACCCCCTCGGTCTCCCTCTTCGCCTATAAGAAGCCTTCTGACCTAAAAACTCCGGGGGGGTTCGATGTTTTATTACAAGGAGTTACGCTCCGCCACCACCACCAGATTCCAAGAAACAGCACTAGAAACTCTGTTCTGGCACCCTGCCGGGACGGGGAATTGGAGGAGATCATCGCCATCATCATCACCATCACTTCTCCATCGACCATCCATGTTTCCCCCATCTATGAGTGAGTAATCCCCCGTTGTAGGCTATGGGGATGGTAGGGATTGGATGAGATCGTTCATGTAATGGCATCAGATTGTTAGGGTATGGTGCCTAGTATCTTTTATTAGTGCTTTATGACTTTGTTGCGACTTGTTGTGCTTAATGCTTGTCACTAGGACCCGAGTGCCATGATTTCAGATCTGAACATGTTATTGATTCATTATGATAGTATTGTTTATGGTCTTATCTGCAAGTTTGTATACACACGTTGTTGTTCGGAACCAAAGGCCCCGAAGTGACAGAAATCGGGATAACCGGAGGGAATGGCTTTGATGTGAGGATCACATGTGTTCACGGAGTGTTAATGATTTGCTCCAGTGCTCTATTAAAAGGAGCACCTTAATTGCCAGTAGTTCCCTTGAGGCCCCGTTGCAAACGGGCTGGCAGGACAAAAGATGTTGTGCAACATCTCATTGCGAGCACGTATGACTATATATGGAACACATGCCTAGGATTATCTAGTACTTGGATGCTTTATCTTATTTATCTGCAATTGCCCTATGTTCTGATTGCTATGTGAATTGTCTTGTCCATGCAACACCCGTCCATCCATCCCTATGCCTACCTTTTCGAATCCCACTGCCATCGCTATTGTTACTGCTGTCTTTGCTTTACTACTGCTGTTACTTTGCTATTCCTACTACAAAACTGTTGCTACTGATAAACTGCTGTGAGCAAGATTGTTTCCAGGTGCAGCTGAATTGACAGCTCAGTTGTTAAGGCTTATAAGTATTCTTTGTCTCCCCTTGTGTCGAATCAATAAATTGGGTTTCACTTCCCTCGAAAATACTGCGATACACCCCCTATACTTGTGGGTCCTCAAGACTATTTTCTGGCGCCGTTGCCGGGGAGCATAGATTTATTTATCAAGTTCACTTGGATTCTCTCTTTTTTCGCTGCTATCCATCCATCATGGGCAAGTCTCATGATGGCAAGTTTCCTATTTTACCATCCACTACAAGAAGAGGTACGGTTCTGAACACCTCTAATGCTCTTGATTCACCGTCTATCATAAGTAAGATCGTTACACCACCGCACACACATGCTACACACACTGCTATTACTGCTGAATCTGAAACTTCTGATGCTTATGCTGCTGCTTCTATTGTGCTTGATAAGAGTGGTTCATTAGGTCCTTTCCTAGATTTTACGATTGCTAGAACTATAGCTGGAAATACCGAAACTCCTAATGAAGACACTACCACACCTGATAGTTCACCTGAGTCTAGTGAAAGTTATGATATCGAAGATGTTGGGTCTCCTCGTGAAAATGATTCCGAAACTTAGAAAATGATTCCCAATATATGAATCTTATTCTCCAGACCATTCCGGATCTCCTCGTGATCTCCCGGATCCATTCCAAGACTCCGAACAACATTCGGTCTCCAACGCAAATTCCATATCTACTTCAAACAACTTCGAACCTTAAGTGTGTCACCCTATGGTTTGTGAATATGCAGTCATGATGAAGACACCTCTCCCATCAATAACCATCAGCGGGATCTGGAGATCCATAATGGCTCCCACATACTCAACGATTACTTCGTGATCGATTGAACCATTTAACATACGAAACCAATTCCCTTTGTCTCGCGATATTCTACTTATCCGAGGTTTGATCGTCGGTATCTTCATACCTAGTTCTTCCTCGTTACTGATAAGTACTCTTTACTCGTTCCATGTTATGTCATCCCTTGTGACCCAGTCACATGCTTGCAAGCTATCTAGATGACATCCCACCGAGAGGGCCCAGAGTATATCTATCCGTCATATGGATGGACAAATCCCAATCTTGGTCTATGCGCTTCAACACATACTTTCAGAATACCCAATGACACCTTTATAACCGCCCAGTTACGAAGCAGCGTTTGATGTCATCAAAGTACCCATCCGGTGATGGTGATTAACATAACCTCATGGTCGAAGGATTAGGTTACTATGTATTTCAAAGCTTACAGCAATACGAACTTAATGACTTGATCTTATGCTACGCTTACTATGGGTGTGTGTCCATCACATCATTCTCCTCATGATATAACCTTGTTATTAATCACATCCAATGTCTATGATCAGGAAACCATGATCATCAATCAATCAACAAGCTAGTTCAACAAGAGGCTTACTAGGGACTCTTATATGTTTACAAAACACACAAGTATTAGTGTTTCCTAATAATACAATTATAGCATGGGATGTAAATATTCATCATAAACACAAAGATATAATAATAACCTCTTTTATTATTGCCTCCTGGGCATATCTCCAACAGAAATGCCATTGGGAACATGTATCTCGCTAATCCGAGACCATGGGGGAATAATTCTAGAGGGGGAGAGAGATCCTTCACAAGGAGGTGTGAGGATAAAGGAGGGAATGGGTGGCCTTTTATAGGAGGATGGGGTGCCCCCTCTCTCCATGGCCGGCGCATGGGGGGTGACCCCTCACCTCCCCCATTCATGTGGTGGTAACCCCTCCACATTAAAATGCCTCTTCACATTCCCTTTTAAAGTCTCCACTTTAAATGCATTGTATTTCTCCAAATTTAATGCTCTCTCATTTAATAAAACTCTTTTTATTAAATTTATTCAGAATTTTGTTAATTACTTTAATTAACAAACATTCACATATAGCCCCTTGCAACATTTCAATATCACATGCAGAACCACCTTCTGCAATTTCACCCAAAACAATTTCCGGTTTCTATTGAAACAATTCCTGCGCTTTGCAATTCTTTCGTCTGAAACATATGTGCTCCAAAATGGTGTCCGGTAACTCTTAAGTGTGCCACCCTACGGTTCGCGAATAATGCAGACATGATCAAGACCCTTCTCCGATCAATAATCAGCAGCGGGACCTGAAGATCCGTACTGACTCCTACACATTCAACGATGACTCCTGTGATCGTGAGAACCTTTAACGCTTGTAAATAAATCCCTTTGTCTCTTGATATATTAAATGTCCGAGATTCGATCATCGGTATCTCCATACCTAGTTTGATCTTGTTACTGACATGCACTCTTTTCTCGTTCCCGTGATATAACATTCTAGTGATCACATCACTTACTTGCAAGCTATCCTAATGTGATATCACCGAGAGGGTCCAGAGTATATCTATCCGTCATCTGGATTGACAAATTCCACTCTTGATCCATGAGCCTCAACATAACACCTTCGTAGCACTGAACCCATCTTTATAGTCACCCTGTTATGGTGTGACGTTTGATGTTATCAAGATACTCTTCCGCTGTCAGCAATTAACATGATCTCATGGTCTAAGAATAAAGATTACTTCGTATGATGTTATAGCAATATAAACATAATGACTTGATCATAATGCTATACATCGGATGAATGTTCATCACATCATTCCACCAATGGTGTGACCTTGTTATTAACAACATCCAATGTCCATGATCAGGAAACCTTGATCATCCTGTTAATCAACAAGCTAGTCTATAAGAGAGGCATGACTAGGAACCCTTTTTGTTTATTAAACACACATGTTATTGATGTTTCTCTATCATGTATAAGGAATATATAATAACAACTTTATTATTGCCTCTCAGGGCATATTTCCTTCTGTCTCCCACTTGCACTAGAGACAATAATCTAGTTCACATAGTGATAAATCTAACACCCATGGAGTTCTGGTGTTGATCATGTTTTGCCCTAGGGAGAACTTTAGTCAACGGATCTGCTACATTTACGTCCGTGTGTACTTTACAAATCTTTATATCTCCATCCTTGACATGCTCACGGATGGAGTGAAACCGGCGCTTAATATGCTTGGAATTCTTGTGAGACCTTGGTTCTTTTGCGTTGGCTATGGCTCCATTGTTGTCACAATAGATCACCATCGGGTCCAACGCACTGGGAACCACACCCAGTTCTGTAATGAACTCTTTCATCCAAACTGCCTCCTGCGCCGCTTTTGAAGCAGCAACATATTCTGCCTCCGTTGTTGACCCAACCACCACAGGTTGTTTGGAACTCCTCCAACTAACTGCTGCTCCATTCAAGAGAAATATGTATCCGGATTGACACTTAGAGTCATCCGGATCGGTGTCAAAGCTAGCATCGACATAACACTTAGCGACTAGCTCTTCTTCACCTCCGTATATAAGAAACATATCCTTAGTTCTTCTCAAGTACTTGAGGATGTTCTTTACCGCTATCCAGTGTTCCGAACCTGGATCAGATTGGTACCTTCTAGTCAAACTAATAGCATGTGCCACATCCGGTCTTGTACATAGCATGGCATACATAATAGAGCCTATGGCCGAGGCATAGGGGATCTTATCCAGCATCACTCTTTCTTCCGCCATAGCCGAACTTTGAGTCTTACTCAATGACCTGCCTTGCAACATAGGTAAGAACCCCTTCTGACTTTCGTCCATATTAAACTTCTTTAATATCTTATCAAGGTATGTACTCTGCGATAGCCCAATTAGGCTCCTTGATCTATCTCTATAGATTTTAATGCCTAATATATATGACGCTTCACCAAGGTCTTTCATCGAAAATTTGTTGTTTAGATAACTTTTAACATTGTTTAAAAGATCTATATCATTTCCAATCAATAATATGTCATCCACATATAATATCAGAAATGCCACATTGCTCCCACTCACTTTCTTTTAAATACAATCCTCTCCATAAGTTTGGACAAATCCAAACTCTTTGATCACCTCATCAAAGCGAAGATTCCAACTCTGTGATGCTTGCTTCAGTCCATAGATGGATCGCTGAAGTTTGCACACCTTATTAGCATCCTTAGGATCGACAAAACCCTTAGGTTGTATCATATACAACTCTTCTTCAATCTTACCATTGAGGAACGCAGTTTTGACATCCATCTGCCATATTTCATAATCGAAATATGCAGCAATTGCTAACATAATCCTAACCGACTTAAGCATCGCTACGGGAGAGAATGTCTCATCGTAGTCAACTCCTTGAATTTGTCGAAACCCCTTTGCGACAAGTCGAGCCTTATAGATGGTCACATTACCATCAGCATCAGTTTTCCTTTTGAAAATCCATTTATTCTCAACGGCCTTTCGGTCGTGAGGTAAGTCCACCAAGTTCCAAACTTGGTTCTCGTACATGGATTCCATCTCGGATTTCATGGCTTCTAGCCATTTGTTGGAATCCGGGCTCATCATCGCTTCTTCATACGTCGCAGGGTCATCCATTTCATCAACCATGAAATTCACAACAGGATTGCCGTACAGTTCAGGAGCTGCACGTGTCCTGCTTGACCTGCGAGGTTCGGTAGTGTCCTCTTTCGGAGTTTCATGATCATTATCATTAGCTCTCTCTTCATCAGGTGAAGTCAACTCCGAAACAACTTCCGGTGCTACGCCACTCGCCATTCCATGAAGAGAAGGTTCAATAACCTCTTCGAGTTCTACCTTCCGACTACTCACACCTTTCGCGAGAAACTCCTTCTCAAGAAAGGATCCATTCTTGGCAACAAAAACCTTGCCCTCGGATCTGTGATAGAAGGTATACCCAATTGTTTCCTTAGGGTATCCTATGAAGACGCATTTTTCCGCTTTGGGTTCGAGTTTATCCGGTTGAAGTTTCTTCACATAAAAATCGCATCCCCAAACCTTAAGAAATGATAGCTTAGGTTTGTTTCCAAACCATAATTCATACGGTGTCGTTTCAACGGATTTAGATGGTGCCCGATTTAAAGTGAATGCAGCTGTTTCCAGTGCATAACCCCAAAATGACAGAGGTAAGTCAGTCAGAGACATCATAGATCGAACCATATCCAATAAGGTACGATTACGACGTTCCGACACACCATTACATTGTGGTGTTCCGGCAGGCGTGAGTTGTGAAACTATTCCACACTCTTTCATGTGTGTGCTAAACTCGTAACTTAGATAATCTCCTCCATGGTCAGACCGTAGAAATTTTATCTTGCTATTATGATGATTTTCCACTTCATTCTGAAATTCCTTGAACTTTTCAAAAGTTTCAGACTTGTGTTTCATCAAATAGGTATACCCGTATCTACTCAAATCATCCGTGAAAGTAACAAAATAACGATATCCACCTCGCGCCGACACACTCATTGGTCCACACACATCAGTATGTATGGTTTCCAATAGATCTGTCGCCCGTTCCATTGAACCGGAAAACGGCGTTCTAGTCATCTTGCCCATAAGGCATGGCTCACATGTATCAAATGATTCAAAATCAAGTGATTCCAAAAGTCCATCAGAATGGAGTTTCTTCATGCGTTTAACGCCAATATGACCTAGACGGCAATGATTACATATATGTAGACATATCATCATCAAGTTTAATCTTTTTAGCATTAACATTATGAATGTGTGTAATATTACTATCGAGATCTATCAAAAATAAACCATTCAACATAGGTGCATGACCATAAAAGATATCATTCTTATAAATTGAACAACCATTGTTTTCAGATTTAAAGGAATGACCACTTTGCATCAAACACGATCTAGATACAATGTTCATGCTCAGTGCAGGCACTAAATAACAATTATTTAGGTTTATAACTAATCCCGATGGCAAATGGAGAGGTAGCGTCCTGACGGCGATCACATCAACTTTTGATCCATTGCCGACCTGCATCCTGACGTCATCCCTTGCTAGTTGTTGCTTGTTCCGTAGCCCCTAAATCGAGTTACATATATTAGCAACCGATCCCGTATCAAATACCCAGGTGCTACTGCGAGTACTAGTCAAGTACACATCAATAACATGTATATCACATATACCTTTGTTTGCCTTGCTGGACTTCTTGTCCACCAAATACTTGCGATTTATGCTTCAATGGCCAGATCCTTGCAATAGTAGTACTCGGTATTCGACTTAGGGCCAGCCCGGGGTTTCTTTTTAGGCGTGGCAACAGACTTGCCACCCTTCTTTCCCTTGTGCTTGCCTTTCTTGTCCTTCTTGAAACCGGTGGTCCTATTAATCATCAACACTTGATGTTCTTTCCTAATCTCCACTTCTGCAGTCTTAAGCATTGACAAAAGCTCGGGAAGAGACTTCTTCATGCCCTGCATATTATAGTTCATCACGAAGCTCTTGTAGCTAGGTGGCAGAGATTGGAGAACACGATGTATGCCTAAGTCAATGGGAATCGTTATTCCCAAGGACACAAGCTTATCGGCGTATCCAGACATTTTGAGTATGTGCTCACTAACGGAGTTGTTCTCTTCCATCATGCAGCTAAAGAACTTTTCAGAAGCATTATAACTCTCTACGGCAGCAGGGTATCGAAAATCATTTTCAATTCTCCCATGGTATCAAAGGCATTGACATTTTCGAAATGTTTTCAAAGTTCTGGCTCTAGCCCATACAGTATGCCGCAATGAACTAAGTTGTGGTCCTCCTGACGAGTTATATAGATGTTCTTTTCCTCGTCAGGGGCATCAGGAGATGGTGGGGGGCCTAGCGGCGCCTCTAGCACATATTGCTTTTGTGCAGCAGTGAGGAGAATCCTCAAATTCATAGCCCAGTTGGTGAAGTTGCTACTATTCGCAGCAAGTTTCTCTTTCTCCATGAACACATTGAAATTAAAAGCAGGTGGTGCCATCTACAACAGAATTTTTAAAGTTTATTTAGACTAAGTTTATGATAGATTGAGTTCAACTAATCCAAATTACTAATGAACTCCCACTCAAAAACGACATCCCTCGTGTCCTTTTGGTGATTACATGAACCAAATCCACTACACCAAGTCCGGTCATCACGTGAGTTGATATAGCTTCAAAGGCGAGCATCTACATGGGCATCATATCAACCATATGACTCATGCTTAAACTTTCGGTCCATGTTCCGAGGCCATGTCTGTACATGCTAGGCTCGCCAAGTAAGAACCTTAGTATTCGCGTGTGTAAAACTGTCTTACACCCGTTCCTATGAAAGTGTAGATTCGAGTACACCCGATCATCACGTGATGTCCCGAAACACGATCCATAGAACAATGCATAATCAAGGAAGAACATATTTTTATCTTGATATCTAAATGAGGGATCATCTTATAATGCTACCAAACGCGCCAAACTAGCAGGATAAGATGCTAACATCTAATGTGTAAAGTGAGATGATATGGTCCATGCATTTGATCTCTATCACTTGGATCATGGTATGATCTCTATCATTCCTTTGTGTGTAAGGCCAAGGTCTATGGAACTTACACGTTGAGTGTGTTGTAAGAGTATCCACCATACATCTACTTACAACAATACCATATCAATACACTAGCCATGCAACGATCTAAACTAGACGCCTCTAATTTATCGATTGCAAGTTTTACGTGGCTTAGGGCTTTCGGAGATAGAACCGTTCTCACCTACAAACATGAACCACAACAAGGATAACTAAGTTATTAGCAACTCGTTGTAAATCAGATATTGACTATAGTAGGAGAGACAGACACCCGCCAACCACTTATGCAAAACAAGTTGCATGTCAGTCGTGGAACCGGTCTCATGTACGATGACATGTAAGGTTGGTCCGGGCCGCTTCATCCCACTATGCCACCAATATCCAAAGTACATAGAAGATGCAATAACATGATCATCATCGCCCACATATCAACCATATGTGTACTACCCGTGCTAAGCACCTACTCATAGATCAGGCTCTGATACCACTGTTGGGTCCGCAACATAGAAAACAAAAAATTTCCTACGGTGTGAACTACACGCCAAGATCTATCTACTAGGTACAAAGCAACGGGTGGACATACATCCAACGAGAACTTACCCTCGTAGACAACGAGCTTTGTTAACGAGTAGGAACTCGTGGTTGATGTAGTCATACACTTGCCGATCTCAAGATCGTGAGGAAGTCCGCAAACTGCAGCGCATCCTTTTCGCATACACGTTCAAGCCACCGGACAACCTCCACCTCCTCGCTCCAGCGATCCAGCGGAAGCAGCAACTCCTTCCAGATGAAATGCCACCGGGAACATGTATCTCGCTAATCCGAGACCATGGGGGAATAATTCTAGAGGGGGAGAGAGATCCTTCACAAGGAGGTGTGAGGATGAAGGAGGGAATGGGTGGCCTTTTATAGGAGGAGGGGGGTGCCCCCTCTCTCCATGGCCGGCGCATGGGGGGTGACCCCTCACCTCCCCCATTCATGTGGTGGTAACCCCTCCATATTAAAATGCCTCTTCACATTCCCTTTTAAAGTCTCCACTTTAAATGCATTGAATTTCTCCAAATTTAATGCTCTCTCATTTAATAAAACTCTTTTATTAAATTTATTCAGAATTTTGTTAATTACTTTAATTAACAAACATTCACATATAGCCCTTGCAATATTTCAATATCACATGCAGAACCACCTTCTGCAATTTCACCCGAAACAATTTCCGGTTTCTAGTGAAACAATTCCTACGCTTTGCAATTCTTTCGTATGAAACATATGTGCTCCAAAATGGTGTCCGGTAACTCTTAAGTGTGCACACCTACGGTTCGCGAATAATGCGAGACATATGATCGAGACCCTTCTCCGATCAATAAATCAATGCGGGACACGGAGATCGATGCGACTCCTACACATTCAACGATGACTCACAGGATCGTGAGAACCTTTAACGCTTGTAACTAAATCCCTTTGTCTCGATATATTACATGTCCGAGATTCGATCATCGGTATATGCATACCTAGTTTGATCTCGTTATCGACAT
The DNA here is from genome assembly GCA_023614405.1 of Avena insularis. Lineage (NCBI taxonomy): Eukaryota > Viridiplantae > Streptophyta > Magnoliopsida > Poales > Poaceae > Avena > Avena insularis. Next base: position 541,220,051 of record CM042692.1, read on the forward strand.
GCACTCTTTTCGTTCCGTGATATAACATTCTAGTGATCACATCACTTGCTTGCAAGCTATCCTAATGTGATATCACCGAGAGGGCCCAGAGTATATCTATCCATCATCTAGATTGACAAATTCCACTCTTGATCCATGAGCCTCAACATAACACCTTCATAGCACTGAACCCATCTTTATAGTCACCCTGTTACGGTGTGACGTTTGATGTTATCAAGATACTCTTCCGATGTCAGCAATTAACATGATCTCATGGTCTAAGGATAAAGATTACTTCGTATGATGTTATAGCAATATAAACATAATGGCTTGATCGTAATGCTATACTTCGGATGAATGTTCATCACATCATTCCACCAATGGTGTGACCTTGTTATTAACAACATCCAATGTCCATGATCAGGAAACCTTGATCATCCTGTTAATCAACAAGCTAGTCTATAAGAGAGGCATGACTAGGAACCCTTTTTGTTTATTAAACACACATGTATTGATGTTTCCAAATCAATACATTTCTAGCATGTAAAATAAACATCTATCATGTATAAGGAATATATAATAACAACTTTATTATTTCCTCTCAGGGCATATTTCCTTCAGAAGATGGTTATGTTGAGTTGACCGATGAATTTATTAAAGAATGTAAAAACACCCATGATAGGAGCGCTGCTAAGAGTCTCCTTGAGAGGCGTACTATTAGACCCAAATTATCTCTTGCTGCTAAGTTTTCCGCTTCTCCCATAAACACTATAGATGAAGATTATGATTTCTCTCTCGATCTATCTTACATAGCTATTGTCGAGAAAGAACCTTTTTGTGGGACTAAGAATGAAAGTGCGGTAGCACATATGAATGAACTTTCTACCATGAGTGGCTTGTTTTCTAACGATATTAAGATGCGTACTTACTTTGTTGCCAATATTTTTCCCTTTTCACTGAAAGGAGAAGCTAAAACTTGGTTTAGTAATTTACCTCCTGGATCTATTGATAGCCCTGAGTGCTTGATTAGTACTTTCCCGTAGAAGTATTTTCCTCCTAGTGCTAGACATGCTATTTTGCTGGAACTTTTTGATTTTAAACAGGGAGAAAAAGAGGTATTGCTCGAATCTTGGGCAAGGTTTTGTGCTTTGATTCATGCACAGGCTGGAAGTTCATTACCTAAGAATGAGCTTCTTGATATATTTTATAATGGACTAACTGAAGAATCTAGGATATACCTAGATAGTTGTGCTGATTGTGTTTTCAGGAATAGGACTCCTAAGGAAGCTGAGGAATTAATGGCTAAAATAAGCAAGAATTATGAAGATTGGACTCCTCCTAAACAAGCTATACCTGAAGTAATTGTACCTGAACCATCTATTCCGGTGCCTATTCCAACATCAAAGAAGAGGGGAGTTATTGAGTTACATGATGAAGTGATGAAGGAAGCTAAGAAATGTCTTAAGGAGAAGGGAATTAAAGCTGCAGATGTCAAGAATTTACCTCCCATAGAAGAATTATGTAAGCCTATTCCCTACTCATCCACTATTGAGGTAGACTCTCTCCAACACTTTGATGAAGGTGATATCCCTTACTCTAAACCTCCTGATCAATGCTTAGAAGAATTCACTATCTTTATTGTTAAGCAAGATAACTTTAATAAAAGGGTGCAAAATCATCTAATGGAAAATACTAGAGCTATTGTTGAGTTGAAAGATATAGTGGAAAGAACCTCTAATGATGTTAAAATGATTGTTAAACACTTTCAAATGGTTCAAACTCAAATAGATCAACTCGTTAAAGTGCAAAACGACTTGCTAGTTAATGTTGTTAAAGAAAAACATGCTTATGAAATTAGAACTAGAAGTGGAGCTGCTACCCAGGATCCTCTATATCCTGAGGGGCATCCCAAAAGAATTGAGCAGGATTCTCAACAAGCTGAAAATAGTGGTTCTACTCGTAAGAAAAGGAAAAAGAAACATAAAACTATTGGAGAACCCTCTAAACCTGCTTTAGATCCTAATAGTATATCTATCTCTGATGCTGAAACTGAAAGTGGTAATGAAGAAAATGAAGTTCCTAATGAAGAAAAAGTTGAAGAAGAACCTGAAAACCACACTAAGAATACTAAATACACCAAAGAAGATTTTATTGCTAAGAAACATGGTAGTGAAAGAGAGCCTTGGGTCCAAAAACCTATGCCTTTCCCTGATAAGAAACACAAGTCAAAGGAAGATGAACACTATAATAAGTTTTGTGAGTGGATGAAACCTTTATTCCTGCAAATTCCTTTGACTGATGCTATTATATTGCCTCCTTACTCAAAGTATATGAAGGATATTGTCTCGAATAAGAGGAAGATCCCTAATGAAGAAATTTCTACTTTACTTGCTAATTATTCCTTCAATGGTAAGGTTCCTAAGAAACTTGGAGACCCAGGGATTCCAACTATCCCTTGCTCTATTAAAAATAGTTATGTTAGAACTGCTTTGTGTGATTTGGGAGCTGGAGTTAGTGTTATGCCTTTCTCTCTCTATAAGAGGCTTCAACTTGAAAAATTAATACCAATTGATATATCTTTGCAAATGGCTGATAAATCTACCACTATTCCTGTGGGTATATGTGAGGATGTACCTATTCAAGTGGCTCACAATTGCTTGATATTAACTGATTTTGTTGTGCCTGAAATGCCTGAAGATGATAATATGTCCATTATTCTTGGGAGACCTTTTCTTAATACTGCAGGAGTTGTTATCAATTGTAATCAAGGAAAGGTGACCTTCAATGTTAATGACAAGGAACATACTGTCTATTTCCCCAAGAAGATTGAAAGGACTTATGGTTTGAATTCAATTGAACATGTTGAGGGCATTCAAGTTGGAGAAATATATTGTCCCATACCGAGAGAAAAATTTGAAACTATTATGATTGGGACCATTGCTATCAAGGTTGAGGTAACATAATCATTAGTGGAACACAAAGTTTTGTCTCATATGAAATTGTTTTGGTAGCAAGATCTGATCAACCTTGTTAACGAAAGTATTTCATTGAACAAAACAATGTTTTCACCATGATTATCTCTGCTTACTTCTATTCTATCTATTTTAGTTTCTGCTTATGCCTAACTTAAAGGCGTTAAAGAAAAGTACTTATTGGGAGATAACCCAAAAGTTTTAGATGAGTCTTGGAAGTTATTACCTCTATAATAACCACTCCTTATCCTTTTATTTGCTTTTTGTGCCAAGAGTAACCTCTAATGAGAGAGAAGTAATGATTGGGAAAGTTGCTGTCCCGAAACAGATTTCTGTGCTTCACCATAAAAATTCGTGTAAAATCTTTGAACGTCTTTTTGAGGCGTGAATTTTTGTGCTTCTGCCCCAGGTTGTTATATAACTTTCGTTAGTTCAACACTTTTTTATTTGAGCAACAGAAGGTCTTAGAAAAAATTCATCTTTACCTGCTGGTCTGTTTTGACAGATTTCTGCCATTTTCTGCATTTGCTTCTTGTTTGTTTCCTTTTGAGTTCTTTTGAGGAATTGAACTTTTTGAGGGAAGTGATACAGTATATAGTGTTCTAATGGGAGTTTATTTGGAGTTAGAACTTAACCTTAAGACCTTTTATTTTGAGTGCACTAATGTTGCTAATAAAGATTGTGTGAAGTTTTGTATGAAGGAAAAATTTCAGGTGAATGGAAGGAATGAGTAATGAGATGAAGGATGGACTAAAGCTTAAGCTTGGGGATTCCACGCGTGTCACCCCAAGAAATATCCAAAGCTTGGGGATGCCCAAGGCATCCCCTTCTTCATCAATAAAAATCCCAGGTTTCTTCCAAACGCTTCATTTTTATTGTTTCATGCACAGTTGTGTTTTTCTTGGAGCGTCTTCTTTTTCATTTTCGTTTTGGTTTTCGTTTGCTTTGGTTTTCTTAGTTTGCTGAATAAATTGGTTGGACCCCCTCTTTCTTACATTGGTTTGCAAATAGTTTGGTTTAGTTTGGAAAAGAGTAGGAAAGTTCATGCTTATGTGGTAAAAAGAGCTTGTTTTTGACTGTGGCATATGCTTTATCATGCCATGCTTGATATTGTTTTGGCTTTATGCTTAGTATTATTTGCTGTAGCATGACTGGTTATAAACAATTGAGATTGCTTAATGTGCCTTGGATGAATCATGCGTTGTTTTAGCATATTAAAGCATAGTATAGTGGTATTCTCCTTTGATGCTTTATTTGGGTTGACTTGGTGCATGCTCACACCATGTTATGACTATCTCAAGTCACGATAGCCTTTATGATCCTTTAGTTTTCAACTTGTAGTATCACTTTATGCTTTGATCAATGATGTTTTGTCGCTCTGCATGATTATGGCCATTATTGCTCTCTCGTTTGTCGCTCCCTTACTATTGCTAGCCTTCACCTTCACTGAGTATGTTTTACTCATGTTTCCAACTCCCTAAAATCAAACATTGCCAAAGTTTCCACCATACCTACCTATTAGCATCATCTACTTTCGTGCATATTCAATATGCCTTGTTTTCTTCCAAATAAAATGTTTGCTTGTTATGAGAAAGTTAGTTAGTAAAGCTCTCACGAACTTGATGTCACACTTTATTTTCTGCACTTAATAAACCTGAACCATTGTGATTGTCTATGAAAGTTATATGCTTGCTAATTATAGGCTAGGGATTAGCAGAACCGTGTTGTCTCGGGGAACGCTTTCAACACTTGTAAATATATACCCAGTTGGTACCATGCTCTTTTGTTTGCGGATGTCGTCGGTGTGAAATAAAAGGGGAGACTGTAAGTCCATGGAGTTATGTATGTGTGTTAGAGAAATGCCTGGGCCGCAGGTCTAATCCATGCTGACATGGTGGAAACCTGCAGCGTAACCATAATGATATCTATGAACCATTCTTCTTATAAAAAAAGAGAGAGAGAGAGAGGTAGCTATTGAGAAAAAGAAAAAAAGAGATTTATGAAAAGAGGAAAGAGAGAAAAAAGCACCATTTTCCCATGGTAAATAAGAAGATTGCTGAGATACTCATTGTCTGCTTGCCTTGTCATTTTGATATGGGGATTCTTCCATATCATCGGGCAAGGGGTACCCCGTTGGCGGTTCTCTATGATACACACATATTTATAATGACAAGAACTTACCGGTAACTAAAGTTGAGTAGCATGAGGAGCAGCCCTCGTACTCAAGGGACATGGGATTTTTAGTTTATAGTCTGTCAAGCATATAACTCAGATTGGACCTCACTTTCACCTTAACCACATTAAAGATGCTTATGATAGGGGAAATGAGAGCTCAAAGCTAATGAGTATCATACTTTCAGCATTTGGAAGCCTTTCAAACTATTCAAAACCTTTTCATTTCCTTGTTGAGTCTCCACACATTCTATGAGCACTTTCTTGAGAGCATAGTGGCCATTCTTAGTTCTATGTGCATTGTCCCAAGACTAGTTGATTGTTGCATAACTTGATATTGCTTGTTTTAAACTATTGTAGCTAGTCACTCTTATGAACTTTGAAGGTGTCCTATGCATTTATATTTGCTACTCTATGAGGGACAAGCTGAATACTATTATGCTATGTTTTCTTTATGTGAAACAAACAAACGTCTTGCAAAGCATTGTTATTCATGAATCTTTTGTTTGTGCATTTTCATGTTGCAACATAGTTTCTTTGCCTTATTGCTAGAACTTTGTCTTTCCTGTTATGATTGAAGTACTATGATCCCAGCTTTGAATGTTTACAAATACTTTGGTCAAGTATTTGATGGTGCATGTCACCTAAAAAATTATTATTTCTTTTTATCACTTACCTACTCGAGGACGAGCAAGAGTTAAGCTTGGGGATGTTGATACATTGCAAATGTATCTATAATTTTTGATGTTCCATGCTTGGTTTTTTCTCCTTTCTTGTGTTTTGTCCACACTTTGGAGTACTTTTCATCTGATTTCTTGGACTAACGTATTAACAAGAGCCACAGTGCTAGCTGCCTGTTTTCTGTTGTTTTTGGTTCCAAGAAAGTCAGAAAATGAATATTCTCGGAATTGGACGGGACAAAAGCCAAAGTGCCTATTTTTCCGGAAGACTCACGGAGCCAGAATACGAGACGGGGGAGGGCCAGGGGCTGGCCACACCCCCCAGGCGCGGGCTAGGCCTGGCCGCGCTAGGGCATGGTGTGGGCCCCCTAGGAACCTCCTCGGTCTCCCTCTTCGCCTATAAGAAGCCTTCTGCCCTAAAAAATCCGGGGGGTTCGACGTTCTTTCAGAAGGAGTTCCGCTCCGTCGCCACCACCAGATTCCATGAAACAACACCAGAAACTCCGTTCTGGCACCCTGCCAGGACGGGGAATTGGATCAGATCATCGCCATCATCATCACCATCGCTTCTCCATCGACCATCCATGTTTCCCCCATCTATGAGTGAGTAATCCCCCGCTGTAGGCTATGGGGATGGTAGGGATTGGATGAGATCGTTCATGTAATAGCATCAGATTGTTAGGGCATGGAGCCTAGTATCTTTTATTAGTGCTTTATGACTTCGTTGCGACTTGTTGTGCTTAATGCTTGTCACTCGGGCCCGAGTGCCATGATTTCAGATCTGAACATGTTATTGATTTATTATGATAGTATTGTTTATGGTCTTATCTGCAAGTTGTATACACACGTTGTTGTCTGGAACCAAAGCCCCCGAAGTGACAGAAATCGGGATAACCGGAGGGAATGGCTTTGATGTGAAAATCACATGTATTCACGGAGTGTTAATGCTTTGCTCCGGTGCTCTATTAAAAGGAGCACCTTAATTACCAGTAGTTCCCTTGAGGCCCCGCTGCAAACGGGCTGGCAGGATAAAAGATATTGTGCAAGTTCTCATTGCGAGCACGTATGACTATATATGGAACACATGCCTAGGATTATCTAGTACTTGGATGTTTTATCTTATTTATCTGCAATTGCCCTATGTTCTAATTGCTATGTGAATTGTCTTGTCCATACAACGCCCGTCCATCTATCTCTATGCCTACCGCACTCGAATCCCACTGTTTACTGCTATTGTTACTACTGTCTTTGCTTTACTATTGCTGTTATTTTGCTATTCCTACTACAAAATTATTTCTAGTGATAAACTGCTGTGAGCAAGATTGTTTCCAGGTGCAGCTGAATTGACAACTCAGCTGTTAAGGCTTATAAATATTCTTTGGATCCTCTTGTGTTGAATCAATAAATTGGGTTTCACTTTCCTCGAAAATACTGCGATACACCCCCTATACTTGTGGGTCATCAATGGCAACAAGGAACAAGGGAGAGCTGGGGAATAGTGTGGGAGGGGCTTAGAAGGGGAGGCGGCCATCTGACAATAGGATGGCCGGGGCGGCACATCGTCGTCGGCGTAGGCTCCCAAGCAGCCAAACGAGGAAAGTTGACGCGCATGAGAGGGAGCGAGCGTAAGAGGAAGGGGATCAGAGGGGAGGGGAGAAATTGGGGGAGGGGCGGAGCGGGAAGGGGAAAGGGGTCCAGGAGGCTCACGGGGGTTGTGGATGCGCTAGGGGAGCAGACCAACGGGAGGAGGGAGGAGGCCAGGAGAGAGTATGGATATGCAGACAAGAGGGCGGCGTAAGCGAGGGAGCGGCGCATGCCTAGCGACAGGGGAGGAGGGAGAATGGAGGACACAAGCTAGAGGGAGACGTTCACGTGGCCAAGAAAGGTTAGCAGTTTCGGTCGACGCGTAGTGGACCGTAGCGGAGGAAAGCCCAGGGAGAGAGGGGCCACAGATAGGCGACATGGCATCAGTGCTTGGCTCAGAGCGAAGGTGAGTGGGGAGCAACGAATCAGCAATAGCGAACCGAGGCCCAACTGAACCGAGCAAGGAGGAAGGCAAAGAGAAAGCTACAGAGAGGCGGCCATGGAGGATGCCTCCGAGCGAAACAATGAACATCGCAAGATCAGGAGAAGAAACAACCAAACTAAATAACCACCACCAATACCGTTAACAGAAAGCCGCTCAACAGAGGAACCCAACCAAAACTGAAGCAAGGAGGTAACTGCAGAGGTGGAGGCGGGAGGGCCAGGGTCCTTGACCAGCACAACGTGCACCGGGGAGGGCACAAACAACAGCCAGCCAGCGGCGATAGGGGAGCATACCATGGTGTTGAAGTTTTCCAAGGCGTTGCGGGAAGGCCTCGCCAGGGGTGGTGAAGGGGCGCGGCGACTTGCGAGGGTTGAAGGCGAGAGGTCGAGGCAGAGGCCTGACGAAGAAGCCCTGGTCACAGGCACCAATGCCCTGTCCCAGGCACGGCGGCGAAGTGGCGGCCGCCCAGGACCAAGCACAGAGATAGCGGGTGGGAGGGGGGGTGTGGAGGCAGGGTGGCTAAAGGCTAGGCTCAGAGGGTGGACGGCGCATGCCGGAGAGGAGGCCGCTGGCGGGTCGCCCTGGCGATGCAAATCTGATGCACAAGAATACGGAGGCGCCTCTGGCGACGCAGCCAGCGGCGAGAGATAGGTAGGCACGAGTGTTAGCCAATGACGTGATCCCTTCATTCCGTCGAGGTAGTCGGACTTGTCCTTGAAGCTTGTGCCACGCATCTGTTGACCTGACCGGCCAAGTTGGCGCATATACCTGCAGGGTTGACTTGGAGCTCCGAGCAGCTCTGTTTGCGGGTGAACAAACAAATTGGACGCGTGAAAGTTTGTATCTTACTTTTCTGTTCTGCGACTTGTTCATGTTCATCACCGTCTCCCCTCGAGTGCACCACTAAATTCGTGAAGATCGGGCCACCGGGGCACATCACATCATACTGGGCACGAGGAAAGTTCGAAGTCGGGAGGCGATCTTCCAAAAGTTAGAAGTTGCATTGGGATTTTCTGAAATCCTATGAATTGGAGTGGCATTTATATATCCAATTAATGGACTCTAATAGTTTACTACTACTGCATTATATTAGGCCCCTAATAACCCGGAACAAATTAAATAAATAAACCCACAAAAAAGAAGCAAACTGTTTGACCCCGGCCGAATGGTTGAATTCAAACCCATTTCCACATTATTTACCTGAAGCATGCAGCCACTAATCAATCAAGATAGTAATTGGGGGAAGAAATAAAGCATATACAGTACGTACAGAGAAGCAAACTCACACCTTAGTAATTACTACCTTGGATTGCATCGAAGAAGACAGCCTGGTGACCTTTCTGATAAAAGCACCTGCGGCAGTCCCCAAGGAAAACAACGGCGACGAGCACGACGACGAGGAGCCACCAGCAAAGTCATCCATCTCCGGTGGCGGAAGAGTGTGGCTAGCTGCTATGGCTATGGTGGTTCACTTTTGCACGCTTGGTTTGAAAAACTGCAGTTAGCTTAGACCCAGCCCCGTCGATGGGCATGTTCGAGAGGAGCGACGGAAGATTGATCGAGACAGCCACCTAGATTGAACCCTAGTACGCAAGGGAAGAAACAGATCGATCAAATATATTGTCTCAACTAAGTACCCTAGTACGCAAGGTACGTACTAGGTGGCTGTCTCGATCAATCTGCTGCAGCGCTGCTTCCCAGTTCCCATGCGCCGTCGATCGATCTGCCACTGCCGGCAAGGAGCATGGAGCCATGGACTACACAGAACGGTTCCCTAAACAGCAGCCAGCAGGCCAGCCGTGAGGCGTCCAGCAAGCTGGGCCGTGTCAAGTATCGGGCTACAGGTAATTGGGGGCCCCCGGGATTCTGGGGCCCTGTTCCGTCGCTCCTCTCGAACATGCCCATCGACGGGGCTGCCTAGTACGCAAGGGAAGAAACAGATCGATCAAGTATATTGTCTCAACTAAGTACCGAACCCTAGTACCTAAGTGAAGCAGCCAGCCCTAACTGAAGCCGTTCGTCCAACCGAGCCTCCCGATTGGCGATCACATGCCAAGGTACGACCGTCCCAACTTGTCTATTCATGTTGAATTGTTTGAATTGTTATGTTAATAATCTATTAATTTGTGAAACATGACAAATCATGAGCATAATAAAGTGTCGATTTTGTGCCAAAAAGAACAAGATAAGACATATTAGAAACAACTTAGTCTCAAAAGGGTGCTCTAGATAGAGTGAAAGAGACTCAAATAAATTCTGAACATCAAACTTCAAATGCTAATGTTGATGATGATGGTGATGATGTGGTAGAGGCCGACGCTCACACTGTAGAATCTGATGAAGGTGATGGTGATAGTATCAGCGATGAGGGTGATGATGTCAATACTGCTAATGAGCACCGTTATGCTTTTTGGTACAATATGAGGTTCCTTTATTACTTTAGTGCTATATTTATTATTTTAAAATGAATATTTGATAGTTGTGAACATTTTTTTTAATATATTAACTAAACTTGTCATTTCACTTTACTAGTTACCAAGTTTGAACAAAAATTATGCCCGTAATTTATAAATCGCACCGGAGCCCCCAAATCCTAGAGACGGGTCTGCTTAGACCCTACTGCATGCTAGTCAAGATCTGATTTCTGGAGTACACATGTATCGAGGACTAGTGCATACTACATCACTGTACTAAATACTACTCCCTTCATCCCAAGACTTTAGGCTTAAAAAAAATTCAATTTTTCCCAAGGCTTAAGGCGCAGAGTGAGTGGTAGCTATAGTCTCCCTTTTTTGCCCCTGCAAAAAACGAGGCACGCGTGCGGGAAGCGAGGCGAATGAGGCGAGCGAGTCATGCGGGAAAAGAGCAAGTCGTGCGGGAACCAAGGCCAGCGAGACATGCAGGAGAGAAATTAATGCATGCATGCAAGGGCAAGACAGGAAGGTTGCCTTTTTTTCTCTCCACCGAACACCTGTCTAAATAATTGTGCTGAAATTTTTACGCCTAAATCCTTGGGATGGAGGGAGTACTAGTATTAATTACTTCCTCCGTTTAGTCTTGCTGGCTCATTCCCAAAACTTAGACACGTGCGGTAGCGTCGACCCATGCATATGAATGGTCAAACAAGGGGAATTGTGTGCCATGTAAAACTCATCACTAAAAACAGCTCTATTTCTTTAATCACCCAACTAAAATTGAAAAAATATACTATATGATTGAGGGCCTTTTAGGCAATGATGTTTTTAAATTGATGTTGCACTCCTCTTATATATAACGAAGGTCGTGCTCACTAAAAAGAAATGAAACGGACATGTTTTCATAATAAGCTCTTTGCCTTCTTGGAGGCTACTCTAATCCTTATAGGCTTCTGTTTTTTTTTGAAAATAACAACTTTATAAATTAAGCATGCAAGTCGTCTCGTTAAAACCTTTCAGTCCCCTTAGGTACCCTGGTAAGGAAAAAGAGTGCGTCAGAAACTTGCAGTCTTTCAACCATATTACAATGTTGTTACATCATCAGCTAGTATGGATCTAAGAAAATCAGGGGGCTCCTAATGCCACACATTCGACATGGGCCCATCTACATGCCTAGCTAATGAATCTGCCGCAAGATTTGCTTCCCTAGGACAGTGATTGAAGCAAGTAGTTGTAAAACTACGGCCGAGGAAGTTGCATTCCTCATAGATAGCTGCAGTAGGGCCAAGAGAATTTCCTCCATGATGCATGACATCAATGACCTCCATACAGTCCGAGTTAATCTCCAATCTATTACACCCCACATGGCCTGCCAATATAAGTCCATCTTTCAACACCATAGCCTCCGCAGTAGCAGCATCCGAGACAAAGGGGATGTGTCTATTACTTGCAGCAACAAAGAAACCTCTCTCATTTCGAATAATAGTACCACAATTTCCGGTACCAGAGTCTATGTCGAAGCTGGCATCAACATTTAACTTGACAAAATCCTCACGAGGTTTTATCCATCCATGTCTAGCTATCCCATTCTTCTTCTTCGCTCTAGTGTAGTTCAGAACTAGGGTTGAAATAGCCTGAGCCGATCTCACTGGAGACTGGACCACTTCCCCATGTGTCGCCTGCCGACGTTCCCACCATATATACCATATGGCCGTCGCAAGCAAGTCATTCCGATCAACTTCATCAAGCAAAGGGGCTTTCGCTGATTTATCACACAACAAAACTTCAATCACAGACGACCCCTGTTCATCCATCTCACACACATGCAATATTAGACTTTCCATACCCAAGAAGTTCCATATCTCCCGCAACCTAGGGCATAAGAAAAAGGTGTGTCGGATACTCTCACAGTCGGACTTGCAGAGCTGACATTGAGAGCTATTTTGCATATGTCGATTAGCCAACACACCGTTACACGGTATCGCACCCAATAGGGACCTCCAACAGTGAATCTTGATCTTAGCAGGCACGTTGAGAGACCATAATATTTTCCAAACTGGAAGGGTCGACGATGTACCATAGCCAGACGTCCACCTTAGTTTCTCCGCATGCTGGTGATCCCATTCCGAATGGTATGGAGATTTCACCGAAAAAGTTCCTGATTTTGTGAGATACCAAGAAACAAAATCCTCCATCAAGCCCGTAGCCAAAGGAATATTCATAATACGATTAGCGTCTATGGGCCAAAACAAACCACAGATGATCTCCTCATCCCATGATCCTGTCTCGTGATCAATAAGCTCCAAAACAGAAGTATAAACTATATTCCCTCTCCTTGTAGCAATTTTCCTCTTAGGAGCACTTGGTATCCATGGATCCTCCCAAATATTGATTTGGGATCCGTCTCCTATCCTCCAGATATATCCTCTTTTAAAAGTTTGGATGCCCGCCCAAATGCTTTGCCAGGTATAAGAGCTCCCCTTCTTCAGCTGACAACTTAAAATATCTCCTGAAGGGAAATACTTTGCTCGTAACACCTTTGCGCAAATTGAATCAAGGTTTGAAATTAACCAATGCATATGCCAAATTGAAACAATGTAGATCTCTAAATCCCATACCACCTTCTTTCTTGGGTACACATATCTTCCACCACGCAAACCAATGCATATGCTTCTGTTGATCATCATCTCCCCACCAGAACTAGGATATTGCTGTGATTATCCCTTTAATGATCTGTTTGGGCAGCTTGAAGACTGACATTGCTTATGCCGGAATAGCTTGAATGACGGCCTTTATAAGTACCTCTTTTCCTCCAAAGGACATATTCCTCTCCTTCCAACCGATCAACAATTTGATAATTCTGTCTATTAAGTGTTGAAAACAATCTGACCTATCCACACCAATTAGGGGTGGCAATCCTAGATATTTATCAGTGATTGCTTCAGTCATAATATTTATAATCGAGCAAACCTCAGCGCGTATGTCGACATCCATGCAAGGACTGAAGAAGATGCTCGACTTTCCTTCACTAACCAGCTGTCCCGAAGCAGCACAATAATCCTCCAAAGTTTTGCGCAGGCTGCTAGCACTCCTCACATCCGCTCTCATAAGGATCAATGAATCATCAGCGAACAGCAAGTGTGACACAGCAGGGGCTCCACGACACACCTTGATGCCTGTTAAGTTGCCCGCCACCTCTTCAAATTTCAGAATGCCAACGAGGCCCTCTGCGCACAATAAGAACAAATAGGGCAAGAGCGGGTCTCCCTGTCGAAGACCCCTCGAAGGACAAATAACATCAGAAATAGAATTATTAACCCTAACTTGGTACCTTACTGAAGATATACACGCCATGATAAGGTCCACCCAAGTAGGATCAAAACCGAGTCGTATAAGCACTCTTTGTAGGAAGCACCATTCCACTCTATCATATGCCTTGTGCATGTCCAGTTTCACTGCACAAGAACCATATTTGCCCACCTTCTTATTTTTTATAGCGTGGTAACTCTCAAAAGCCACCAGGACATTGTCGGTGATCAGCCGATCGGTACGAATGCACTTTGAGTTGGTGAAATGATCTCAGGAAGGATACCTTTCAGTCTTGTAGCAATAAGCTTGGAGATCACTTTATAGACCACATTACACAGACTAATCGGACGGAACTGTGTTATAGAATCAGGGATTTCCACTTTTGGGATAAGAACAATAGTGGTGTTGTTCCATCCCTCTAGGATCGACCTGGAGTTGACAGCATTCAGCACTTCATCCGTCAAATCCTCACCAATAATATGCTAGAACCGCTTGTAAAATATGGCATGGAGACCATCTGGTCCTGGAGCTTTCAGATCACCAATATTAAACATCGCCTTTTTAACCTCCTCTCTGGAATAGGGGGCTATTAATATATCATTCATCACCCTGGTCACACACGGTTGTACTTTGTCAATTACTGTTTGATCTGGGTTCTATACCTCCGATGTGAAAAGAAGCTCAAAATATCCTGATGCCATAGAACGGATCTGATCCTGGTCTTCAACAATATTCCCTGCCTCATCTTTCAAACATTTAATAAAATTCCTTTTCTTCCTTGCAGTGGCCGATCTATGGAAGAAGGCAGTATTCTGATCGCCATGCCGAAGCCAGTTGACCCGTCCCCTTTGCAACCATTACAACTCCTCCTGTTCAAGTAGGTTTTCCATCTTCAACTGGATTTCTCTTTGTTGGGCCACAACATCATCTGTCAACGGCCCCGCCATTAATTCATTCAGTTCTTTTTAGAGCTCACGTAGTCTCCTTCGTGGTCCTTTAGAATTTCTTTGTTCCACTTATGCAAAGCTTCATGCACCATCTTGGTATGTTCATTCAAGGCTCCATCCGCATGCAGTAGCTTAGCTCTTTCCCAGGCCGATTCAATGATATTCTCTACTGATTTCTCACAGAGCCAGCGAGCTTCAAACCTCATAGGGTCCTTCTCTTGAGTAACACGCATTCCAGAATGAAACTCACCTTATAGGCTTCTGCTTTAATACACCCCACCTCTCTAATCCTAAACACATCAATGATGGTCTGATATTGCGTACCCCTTCATAAGTAAGGGCAAGATGGACATTAGAAAATAATTGTAAGTTAATTACATTTCCTATTAAAACTCATACGGCTAATGATCTCAATGACTCGATGCTTTATTCTAATAAAGAGAAGATATATACTATGGCAAACGAAACAGCTGGTATGTTTTTACGTGAAACTCAAATTTCCAACACTACGGGAAAATATGCCGTTGCCGTGTGCCAAATGGACTGGAACACGGCAAAGTTTGTCTTTGCCATGTGATCTTTACCGTGTGCAACCTAGAAAACACACGGCAAAGTATGCGAACACGGCAAATTTCTGAGGCGGCAAAGAAATATACACGGCAAAAACCCGCAAAGGAACACGACAAAGAAAACACACTCGGCAAAGTCGACTGCGGCACACGGTATAGGTGTCATCACGACAACAAGGTGGAACCCGTGACCCCACATGTCCACCTGACAGGAAGGAGCCAATGGCTGCAGACGGTGGCCTCTTTGCCGTGTGCCTCGCCGGCCCTTTGCCGTATGTATTCCGCAGTATACATGGCAAAGGCCCTTTGCCGTGTGTATTCCGCAGTATACACGGCAAAGTCATTTTTTTCTTTTTCCCTTTTATCATATTACTCTTAGGAAAATCATAAAAAATCATTCTAATTCAGAAAAATAGAAATAATATATCAAAATTTGCAGAAAAATAAGATCTATCTATCTACACTCAAATATTAGATATTTATGTTGAATATGAATCTTCATGCTCGTCGTTTTGACCATAGTTTAAAACAGGCATAAAAACTCAAAAATGATCAAAACAATGTGAAACCCTCGCGTGGATTCATATTATGTGACATAGTTGGAAGAAAAAATATCAAACTTGGTATATTAATTATGTCTAAAAAAATCTTCACAAAATCACTACTAGGAAACAGCTCTTCTGTGGCGCATGTAATTACATCTTCTGTGGCGCATATCCTAGTCGCCACTGTTACCTCCCCACTGATATCTGCTTCCTGTGACGCATATAGAAATGCGCCACAGGAATGACTTCTGTGGCGCATTTACACGTATGCGCCACAGAAAAGACATGCGCCACTGACTGTATAATTATATGCGCCACTGATTGCGTAACACGTATTTAAAGTAAAATACTTTCCTGGTATATAATCAGGTATTTATATAGGATTTATACAGTACTTATCCAGATGAGTATAAAATACATTGCACAAGTAGTAGATGCATAAAAACCGACATATATATAATACAAACACTTAGAGCCCGATTGAAATACATATATAGTGTCAAGTACCAAATTTTTACACAAGCGCCGAATACAAAGTTCGTATCAGCTCACATTACAAATATGAAGTGGCCACCGCCGCCTACACTAGGATCAAATAAATACAACTGTGATAATGGTGAGCAAGACCATTAGCCCGACCAATATCTTTATCCGGTTCTTCTTCCATAAGTGGTTCCTCCACTTGGCTATCGCCACCTCTCTAGTCGCGTATCCTTTGTAGATGTTGCCGCTGAACTTGTTCACTTGTGTGTGGCAATCCTCCCACTCCTCGTATACTCCTGGAACCCTACCCATGTACACCACATACCACCTCGTCGCCATCTCTATAGACGACAAGGCATATTAGTAAAAATACAACGAAAAGAATGAATAAAGGGTTCACATCCATATATATATATATGTTCATAGAATATAAAACAAATGATCCATAAACCTAAAAGTTAGATCATCATAGAAGCAATAAGTTCAATGACAACACGACCACAAGGTAGTTTAAGTCTAACAACAATGACCATTTCGACCACGAGATAGTAAAGTTTATGACACACACACTAATATAACATGCGTCCATCAAGAATATACACACACTGGATCATGCTAGAGGCACACATCGATCATGATGAAGACTTCCTCTTCTCGCTCGGCTTCGGGAACGGTAGATAGCCCTCTTTCGTCATCCACGTCCTTGTGTCACCCTGCTTCCGGAGGCGTTCTTCGATCTCCCTCTTACTCAACCCTCTGGCTTGTTGTAGGGGACCGCCCCTTGTGCTGACATCTTTAATGATGATTTGCGACAACTTCATCTGAATGTGATGGAAGTCTTCTCTAAGATCAGCATCGTCGATTTTCGCCAAAGTTTCGGCCCATCCTCAGAGACTAGATGGCAGCGTTAGGTTCTGGCAATCCCGAACATAGCCTTTAAGGTGATGGAGGACGTAGAAGGCCTCCTTGGCACCAGTAGTCGATTGCTTGACGTAGGGGAAGTCGAGCACGTGCTTGAACACGTGTTTGCCATCCTTGATACATTCCCCCTTATCTACGAAGGTGCATCCCTTCTTGATGTAACCCTCGAGAGCCTCATTGAGAACACCCCTTATTCTGGTGTAGTCTTTCTTCTTCGTCAAATTCCCCGAGTCGAAATACGTGTCTAGCGAATACCTCGGGGCAAGGACGATGAGTGTGCAGTATTTGTCTCTGCGCAACACAATTGGAACAGAATGTTGGAAAAAGAGCAAAGGAAGAAATCTATAAGAAATGCATAAGTTACGGTGGCGATGAGTGAGTGTGTGTACTTACTCGGGAAAGAAAGGCAAAAGAAGTGTGCCTTTCCTCTTGTTGTCCACCATGAACTTCTCGAGGTACGCCGTCGCCTTGGTCCGTGTCTCTGATCCTTCGACCAACTAGCTGTCCCGCATGTAGTAGGGATCCACTATTGCGATTTCCGGGGTACTTTCTCTCTTGATCGTGAGCGCCAGATTGAGCGCGTATAGGCGGACCAAGTTATAGTCCAGCTGTTTCATGAGAAACAGCTTGAATATGTCCTGGAATGCTATGAAGAATATATCCGCGGGGGGTTCATCGACGAAGCCCACGTCCAATGTGAAAGAACATTTCATGTTTTCCTATGTTTTGCATGTTAGATAACAATACTATGGAGACTTTTCATGTGTGCTAAGTGTGCAGGAAGTTTTGAGGGGGGCCGGATAATCCGCCCCTCCAAGGGCCGGATAATCCGGCCTACCTCATCTCTCAAGGAAGCCAAGGCGCGTCGCTCTGTGTCTAGTCGGATTTTCTCCCGGAAAATCCGAACTAGGGCGGTTTTTCCTCCCCAGGCCGGATAATCCGGGTTTCGCAAGGGCCGGATAATCCGGGCCCCAGTTTTCGAACAAAAGGAGCCAAGGTGCGTCGCTCGGTATCCGGTCGGATTTTCTACCGGAAAATCCGAACTGGGGCGGTTTTTCTTCCCCAGGCCGGATAATCCGCCTCAGATAGGCCGGATAATCCGCCCCGGTTGATCAAGGGCAAGCTCGCGACGCCGAGAGGGCGATTTTCACGGATATTCCGAGTCTAGGGCAGAGTTTCCCTAGACCGGATAATCCGGCCCCCAAAGTGTGCAACGGCTGGTTTTTGGAAGGGGGTATAAGTACCCCTTCTTCCCCAACGTCCAGAACTCTTGATTCATTTGAATTCGACCAGACCCTGTGCAAGAGCTCTAAATCTCGATCTCCCACTTCAACCACCCTAAGGTCTTGATCTTTGGTGGAATTTAAGGAGGAGAAGTTCATCATCAACATTAAGAATCAAGCACTTCAACTCCTCTCCATTCACTTGGAGAAATCCCTGATCTAGTATTCTCGTTAATACCTAGATCGTGTTATTGTATTTGACAACTTTGTTCTTGTGGCAGCTTGTTGTCATTTCGGGAGCCTCCAAGTTGTTGTGGAGTTGTTGCCCTGCTAGTTGTGTAAAGGCGCCGGTGCCCGCCTCGAAGGGTACCTATAGTGGAAGGTGGATCAGGCCTGTTGTGACCAGATCCATCAGAGAATAGGGTGATGCCTTTTGTGGCGTGGAGGTCTTAGTACCGCCCACCCCTCCAATGCAGACGTACTTCCCTTAACAAGGAAGGAACTGCGGTCAAACAAATCCTGTGTCTCCACGTGCTTCACTTTGGTTCACTCATTCCTCTTCCACTCGCTCCGTACTCGCTAGTAGATAGGTTTGCATATAGGGAAATTCCACACATTAGTTTATCTAGAGAATTTACCTTTGTGCTAAGCCTAAAATTGAAAAGGAATTAAAAAAATTGGTGTAGCACCTATTCACCCCCCTCTAGGTGCCCATACGATCCATTTCACTTGGTATCAGAGCCCCGGCTCTTAATTCGGGATTAACCGCCTAAGAGTAGTATGGGTACCAGGGATGATGGAAATGAGGCTATGGATAAGGTCATAATGGATGATCTCAAGTCGTTGGAAACAATCTTGTTGAAATCCTTTGAGGCCAAGATGGAGGAGATGAATCAAATGATTGCTCGCCTTACATCATCCATAGCCCCATCTCCATCCTCCTCTGAGGCTCCCTCGGCATCATCTAAGGAAAAGGGTAACACCGGATCTAAGGATGATGATGTGGAAGGTGAAAAACTAAATGGTTCCACCTCCAAAAAGGGAAGTGGTAAGGAGGAATATAGTGAGGTTCGCCACGTATATTCCCCCGACCCACCTATCCCTCATCCTCATATAAACAATAGGGGTGATCCACCCAAGCTCACTGCATCTTCTTTTAACCAATGGCAATTTCTAATGAAATCTCATGTTTGCAGCTCCTCTATTGAATTGGGGAGGGTCATTGAAGAAGGTCTTCATGTTGGAGATCAAACCAATCTAACAAGAAGGGAAGTTGTGGATAGCCAGTTGAATGCCACTGCTCTCCACATGATACAACTGGGTGTGGGTCCCAAGGACATGCCACACATTGAACATCTCAACACGGCTAAAGAGGCGTGGGATGCTCTTACGGACCTTTTTGTTGGAAATGAAAGCATGAGAAGAAACCGGTATGATGCCCTTAGTAACGGTTGAGGATTCTACATGTTGGATGGTGAAAACCATGAGGACATGTATAGAAGACTCAAGGGCATCGCAACAACATTTCGGAAGCATGGGGCCACTCACATTGATGATGCATGGATAAAAAGAAAGTATGTGAGTGCCTTAATGCCTTTCGAACCGACGGATTTGAAGAGCTTGCAAGGTAGACACAACTATCATCAAATGACATCCAATGAAGTCATGCAAGAAATGGCGTCATTAAAAGTGGCAGCAAAGAATGCTGAAGATGCCCATGCTCGGGCCATTGGAATGCAAAAGGGTGTCAATGTGGCTCTCAAATCCAATGTTGTTGAGCAAGAGGATGATGAAGGAGCATTTGAGAGGGGATCCATGGACTGCCCCGATGAGGTCAAACATGCTCATGGTGAGTACATGGCATTCTATGCAAGGAACTTTTGGAAGGACCCTGCCAAAGCCAAGTCTGAACTTGAGCGCAAGAACGGGTCAAATGGAAGAAGAGAAAGTGGCCCAATATTGAGAACTTGCTTCAAATATGGAGATAGACTGCACTTTGTAGCCGAGTGTCCTTATGAAAATAGAGAAGACAATGGTGGCAGGCTCATTCTCAAAGAGAAATCCAAAGTTCCTAAGAAGAAGCCATTTGCTAAGAAGAATGGCCGTTTCAAGAAGCAACCCAAGATGGTCCTTGTAGCTCAAGAGGAATACTCCTCCGCAAGTGAAGATGAATAGGATGATGATAGTTCCTGCAAAGTGGCTGCTATAGCCACCACATCGACTCCCTCCTCTCTCTTTGACTCGCCGAACGAGAACGCCATCAACAACAACGCCACTTGCCTAATGGCAAGAGGATCCGAGGTATCGACTTCTAACTCCTCATTTTCTAAGAGTAACATAATTTTGGATATGGATGATCATGAAAGTCTTGAAATGAAAGAAGAAGTTATTGCCTTGGACACTTTTTTCACTAACCTACAAGGTGAGCACAAACTCCATTTTGATACTCTTATGAGTCAACTTGCTCGAGCCGAAGATCTCCTTGAAGAAAAGGGCAGAATTGAAAGAGAAGATGCCTTGGAGATAGCCTCTTTGAAGAATGCCTTGGAAGAGGAAGAGGAAACTCGAGTTTCTTTGGAAGAAAGACTCGAATCCCTAGAGGTGTCACAAGAAGAAGCTGTAGCACAACTCATTAAAGAACGTGACCATGCCCTTGCCAAGGTAAAGAAACTAAAGAAAGAAAAGATTGATTTTGGGGCTGTTCATGCTAGACTTTTGGAGAAGTTTGATGATCTTGAAAGTGCTCACAAGGCATTGAAGAGTGATCATTCTACTCAAAATGAGTCTCATGACCAGCTCCAAACTCAATTGAAACGGTATAATGTACCAAGTACCTCATCTCCATCCTTTGGAAAAGAAGATCTTGCAAGGAGTTCTCAACACAAAGGTGAAGGGGTTATTGATGAGATACTGAGCAGGCAAAGGACAAACAACAGTAAAGAAGGTCTTGGTTACATACCCAAGATAAAGAGCAAGAAAAACAACAAGAAGAAGAAGAACAAGACTGCTCAATCGAAGACTAGCAACATTACCAATGACAAGACTAATTATGATGGCTTTGCAGGGATCAACAATCCTAACTTCGAACTATATTGTGATGCTTATGGTGATGTTTATGCTAGTTATGTAGGGCCTTATGATTGTTACATTCCTTGGTCTATTTGGGTTCCCAAGACCCTTGTTACTAACATGAGAGGACCCATTGAAAAATGGGTACCTAAAACCAAGAAGTAATTTTCTTGCAGGGTTATGCTTCCGGTGGTTCTAAATCGGTACTCGATAGCGGTTGTACGAGTCATATGATCGGAAGCAAGGAGATCATCACGAAGATGCGGCCAAACCTTGAACACATTACCGTCTGCTATGGTGACAAGTCAAAATCTGAGGTATTGGGTCTCGGCAAAGTTGTGGTGGCTCACGATATCTCCCTCGTGGACGTCATGCTTGTTGAGACCCTCGGGTATAACTTACTTTTAGTTCGTGCCCTTGGTAAGATGGGCTTTGCAGTTTACATTGATGCTGATTTGGTGGTACTCTTGTGGAGCAAGTCTCTAAAAGTCGCTTTCGTGGGATATGTCGAAAACGACCTGTACGTGGTAGACTTTTTGGGGAAAAACACTATAGGTCCGATGTGTCTTTTCGGAAAGGCTGATGCGGGTTTGCAAAGTCTCCACAAGGGTGGCCAAATTCTTGGACTAAAAGAAAATGTCTCTTTTGCCAAAGATCGTGTCTGCAGGGCGTGTGTTGAAGGGAAAATGCATGATTCTCCTCATCGAAGGAAAACTATTATCTCTTCAAAAAGGATCTTGGAGCTTCTTCATGTGGATCTTTTTGGACCTCCATCTCATGCAAGCCTCGGTGGGAAGAAGTATTGTCTAGTGATTGTTGATGATTACTCAAGATACACTTGGGTTTATTTCTTCAAGTTGAAGAGTGAAACTCAACAAACTGTCATCGACTTCGCCAACAAGGTTCAACGTCAACACAACGTCCCCATTCTGGCTATAAGGAGTGATAACGGCTCGGAGTTCAAGAACTACACCTTAAATGAGTTCCTAAGTGAAGAGGGGATAAGACATCAATATTCCGCTGCGTACACCCCTCAACAAAATGGTGTAGCCTAGAGGAAGAATCAAACTCTAATGGACATGGCAAGATCAATGTTGGCCGAATTCAAATCTCCATATAATTTCTGGGCTGAAACAATCTCTACTGCTTGTCATTCATCCAATCTTTTATACCTCCGCAAGATTTTGGACAAGACTTCGTATGAAATACTTACCGATAACAAGCCAAACATCTCATACTTTCGGGTGTTCGGGTGTGAGTGTTTCTTTCTTATTAAAGGAGTTCGTTTATCTAAGTTTGAATCTAAGGCTCTAGAAGGTATTTTTGTTGGTTATGGTGTCGAATCCCACACTTATAGAGTCTACAATAAGCTCTCTGGAACTGTTGTAGAATCTTGTAGTGTGGTGTTCGAGGAAAATGACGGTTCCCATGCGGAGCAAATTGGTGTTTGTGATGCAGATGTTGAAATACCCCAAGATGCCATAAGAAGAATGGGCGTGGGATTCTTCCGCCCCATTGAGGAACCCCTTATGGCGGACCGGGAAGGACAATGCTCTACTCATATAGAGCCCTCATCTGCACATACACAACATGCTCCAACCACGGGGGCAACTTCTACACCATCTCCATCAACTGCTGAAGGTCAAGTTGCTCCAGAAAGCTCCAGGCCGGATTTTCCGGTGGATACCGGATTATCCGGCCACCCCGCTCCAGCTGTCCATGCAGCTCCTGGTGGTGAAGATATCAACACAAGCTCCAGGCCGGATTTTCTGGCTGACCCCGGATTATCCGGCTCCTCGCCAGTTCAAGCGAGTCCTAGGCTTCCTGATGATGCTGCTGCAAGTCCTCCCAGGCCGGATTATCCGGCCTCTTCATCGGCCGGATTATCTGGCCCTGACTCTCAGGTTCTGCAGCCTCCTGTTATGGCTACGGACTCACCTCAAGGACATGCATCTCCACCACCTGCTACTGATGTTCCAGCTACTAATCAAGGCGGAGAAAATGCCTCCAATGAAGACTCAAGTGATGAATCTCCTCCACCAAGAGACAACAAACTTATTGAACTTTGTCGCAAGGCTCGGGCTGATCGTAACCTTGAGTTGAGGGGTCACACTCTCGACAACGTTGTTGGTGATCTTCGACGAAGGGTGTCTACTAGAAGAGAATTGGCCAGTTTTGGTGAGCATCAAGCTCATATCTCCATGGTGGAACCTAAGAAGGTCTTTGAAGCTCTTGAAGACCCAGACTGGGTTGTTGCTATGCATGAAGAATTGAACAATTTCAAGCGCAACAAAGTCTGGAAACTAGTGGAGAAACCCAAAGAGTGCCGCAATGTTATCGGCACCAAGTGGATTTTCAAGAACAAGCAAGATGAGAATGGCATTGTTGTGAGGAACAAGGCAAGACTTGTGGCACAAGGTTACTCCCAAGTTGAGGGCATCGACTTCGGCGAGACCTATGCTCTTGTGGCTCGTCTTGAGTCCATCCGTATCCTACTTTCTTATGCTGCTCATAACAATTTTAAGTTGCAGCAAATGGACGTCAAGAGTGCCTTCCTTAACGGTCTTCTACATGAGTTGGTATACGTAAAGCAACCCCCGGGGTTTGAGGATTCTAACTTCCCGAACCATGTCTACAAACTCAATAAGGCACTCTATGGCCTTAAACAAGCCCCACGTGCATGGTATGAGCACCTTAAAGAGCTTTTGTTAGATCGTGGCTTCGAAGTTGGGCAAATAGACCCCACTCTTTTTACTAAGAAGGTTAAGGGGGAGCTCTTCGTATGCCAACTATATGTAGACGATATCATTTTTGGTTATACTAACAAAGCTTTTAACGATGAATTTTCAAAGCTCATGACTGACAGGTTTGAGATGTCTATGATGGGGGAATTATGGTTCTCTCTTGGATTCGAGATCAAGCAACTAAGAGAAGGAACCTTTATTAATCAAGCAAAGTACATCCAAGACATGCTCAAGAGATTCAAGATGACGGATCTAAATGGTGTCGCTACTCCGATGCAAACAAAGTGTCATCTCGAACTCAACCCTCATGGTAAAGATGTGGACTAAAAGGTATACCGGTCCATGATCGGCTCTCTTCTTTACCTCTGCGCATCTAGACCCGATATTGTGTTGAGTGTGGGAGTGTGTGCAAGGTATCAAGCAGCTCCTAAAGAAAGCCACTTAGTGGCGGTCAAGAGGATCTTTCGATATTTAGTTCATTCCCCCAAATTTGGTCTCTGGTATCCCAAGGGCTCCAATTTCTCTTTATGTGGTTATACTGACTCAGATTGGGATGGTGATAAGGATGATCGGAAGTCAACTTCTGGAGCTTGTCAATTCTTGGGAAGATCTCTTGTATGTTGGTCCTCCAAAAAGCAGAATTGTATATCTCTCTCCACCGCCGAAGCTGAATATGTTGCTGCCAGCTTTGTACTCAATTATTGTGGATGAGGCAAACTTTAAAGGAATACGGTGTCAATTGTGACAAAGTGCCTCTTTTATGTGATAATGAAAGTGCTATCAAAATTGCGTACAATCCAGTTCAGCACACAAGGACGAAGCATATTGAGATTCGGAATCATTTTATTCGTGACCATGTTGCTCGAGGTGATATTGATCTATCTTTTGTGAGCACGAAGAACCAATCATGGATATTTTTACAAAGCCACTTGATGAAGCAAGATTCTGCTATTTGAGGAATGAGCTAAATATCATTGATTGCGGGAGCTTGTCTTGATTACCCATGCACCCACTCGTACATCTCAATCCTTGTTTGGTCTAGGTGTGGGCATGGATATAGGGGGAGTGTGGTCCTAACTTATTGGGCTAACCCTCCCCCCATAATTCCAATAGAAAGTTATATCATTTCTCTTAATATCATGTTGTGATATGTGAGCTTATTGGTGAGTATTGGTCGTGAACCCAAGATATATCTTCGCGGTGTCACACCATACACTCCAATAAGGTGGCTTCGGCCACCGCCCTCTCCTTTGTGGAGAATTGGATCTTTTTGGATGTTATTTGCTCTCTCTTGTTCTTATGGGAATCACACTCAATCTTGGCTTTTATTTGATTTGTTTTTTTTTGCAATTTTGAGTGTCTAGTACCATCCCAGTTTGGCTCTCTTAATCCTAAGCCTTCCCTACCTCTAAGCCATCTATTCTTGCTCACAAGTCCCTTGTATACCTTGTGGGGGTGTTGTTTGGGGACGCACAGGCCTGGTTCTGTGTATAACACAATCCCAGATTTTCGGCCGGATAATCCGGCCCAAGTATTGGCCGGATAATCCGGCCCTGGCGGATTCGATCTTAAAGGGTAGGGCTCGGGGAGAAGGTCTCATAACGAGCATCACTTCTCCCCCAGCCCTCTCCTTCTCCCCAGCTGCCGCCTGCCGCCCCTCACCCTCCCCGGAGCCTCTCCGGCCACAGGATTTTCTGGGCCTCCCCGGATCTTCTTCTCCGTGCCTCCGGGTACCTTATCCTCCACGTTCTTCCTCCAATGAGTGAGGGTAACTCCCTCTCTCCCCATCTTTGGCTAGATGTGTATCTTGTTGGATGGAACGTTGTCTAGAAGGATGTGTTTTCGCATAGAAATCATAGTCTTACAGTTTCTAGGCCCGATCTACTTTTTTGCATGCATTCTTGGTGAAATCTAAAATTTCTGCCAGGGTCGGATTATCCGCCCCTGGCCAGGCCGGATAATCCGGCCTAACAGATTCAAGTCTGCTTCAGTTTCACTATGGTGTATGTATTGAGTAGTTTTGACCTATGAACTTTTTGCCTACTTGTTCCATGCTCTCTCCTAGACTTGTGTGTATGCTTATCCCCTTGCTATCGGCCTTATTCTCCTCACAGGTGGTTCCGGTGTTCCCAAGACCTACAAGCGCCATCCTCGCGCCAAGTACTTTCGGGACGACGGTCAAGGTAACCTAGTGGACGAAGTTGAATTGCGGAGAAGGAAGAACGAAGAGAGGCGCATGGCTGAACAATCCAAGAGGACTAGGAAGGGTGTGTCCAAGAGGAAGGGCAAGGATCCCAAGATCAACTACAGGGCTCTGGATGTGGTCTCCTTCTCTGCCATTCGTCACCGTGACTTGTTTGCTGAGCTGCCTCGTGATGATGAGCTGGGGGATACCCGGTTTTGGTGTGCAGAACAGAAAGGGATTTATGTAGACATCTATGCCAGGCTGAACATTAGGCCTATGCACCCTATGGTACTTGCTGATGCTTTGGAGAAGGCGCATCTTGTGGATGCGATGTATGTGGCTGAGAGGATGGGGCTGCACCATCTCATGTGCCTCCATTGCTCTTTTGACTCTGAGGTGGTGAAGCAATTCTTCTCCACTCTGGTGATTTGTGGTGATGAGCGTCGCACTATGAAGTGGATGACTCATGACAGGCCCATGACTGCTGATTTTCACGTGTTTGCTGAGGTTTTGGGGTACTCCTTCTGCAGCAGGGATAGAGCTAGTGGCCACCTCATCATCACTTAGTTGAAGCCCAACAAGGATGCTGCTCTCTCTCCGTGCACTGTGGACAATGGAATTGTCGGTACTGTGGCTGGTCTTGCTCCCATCTATGCTACATTGGTGAGTCTCTTCTGTCACTCTATTACACCGAGTGGGGGGACCAATGACAGCATCCGTGGTCACCTTGTTCAGCTACTTCAATTTTCTCATGAGGTTGCCTCCTGCGAGGACGAGTCAGTGCAGTACAGGCTGGATGTCATGGACTTCATTTACCATGAGCTGTGTGATGCTATGTTCAACCGTCTGTCCATTCCCTATGCGCCCTACATTATGTTGCTCATCCGCCACCTGCTTCCTGCCGAGGAGTTCCACATTGACTCGGTGCACAAGGCCAAGAAGATTTACAACAAGGTTTGGAAGACTACTCACCCCTCCTCTGCTCCTGAGGGCCTCATGAGGGTTGCTCATCGGCCCCCAGTGCCTCCCATGGCCCGTGAGATCAAGCAGCTGAACTGGTTCCAGCGTCACATCCTCTGCATGGGCGTGGACACACGCAAGGGTCAGTATGAGGCCTATAGGCAGCGCCATGAGTTGGCTCACTCCCAGCAGCTCATTCTCCACCACGTGTCTAGCGCTTTGGGTGCTCCTCCGGCTCCTGCACCTCCCACTCCATATGCTCAGTGGAACTCTTCCTCCAGGCTAAACTATGGTGAGCTGGAGCGTCACTTGTTCCCCTCTGCGCCTGCTGCCAATGCTGATGATGAGGAAGGTGACACTGAGGAGCTTGAAGATGAGGATGAGGAAGAGCATGAGGACAAGGACAAGGACGAGGACTATGATGCATGATCCCATGGGGCACTAGCATCGCTCTTCTCCCTTTTTGGTGTCTCGATGCCAAAGAGGGAGAAGTAGTTCTATTAGGTTGTCCGTGGATTTGCATGGGTCGGGCATAAGCACTTGCACTTTTTATTCGTTATTTCTTGCTTATGCCCATTTAGCGTTGAACTTTTATATTCGTGGTTTGTGATTTGTGGTTGAGACTTTATGTGGTTGTCTGGATGATACCTATGGACTTCATATCATGGATTATGCTCATGGTTATATCTATTCATATCCTATTGTTGGTGGTTTATCACGGAAGGCGCGCGCTCATAATGGTTATCCAATAATAATTGTGATTTATGTCAAGGATGCCTATTCTCTACTTCGGTGGTATGTATTTTTGCCCTTTTGTCTATGGAATAGATTCACCTATTGTGTGCATTTGTATTCCAATGCAAAACTCTATTATGCACACATTAAGGGGGAGTCCCTTCCATAGTTATCTCTGTTTGTCTTGTGTCTTTCTCCTGCAAATCCTGGTATTGTCATCTAACACCAAAAAGGGGGATATTGAAAGAACATTTCATGTTTTCCTATGTTTTGCGTGTTAGATAACAATACTATGGAGACTTTTCATGTGTGCTAAGTGTGCAGGAAGTTTTGAGGGGCGGATAATCCGCCTCCAAGCCGGATAATCCGCCTACCTCATCTCTCAAGGAAGCCAAGGCGCCGCTCATGTCCAGGCCGATTTTCTCCCGAAAATCCGAATCGGGCGGTTTTTCCTCCCAGGCCGGATAATCCGGGTTTCACAAGGGCGGATAATCCGCCCCGCCGAACAAAGGAGCCAAGGCGCTCGCCGTATCCGGTCGGATTTTCTACCGGAAAATCCGAATCGGGCGTTTTTCTTCCCAGCCGGATAATCCGGCCTTCGCATAGGGCCGGATAATCTGGCCCCCAGAAGTTGATCAAGGGCAAGCTCGGCGCGACGCTCAGAGAGGGGGCGGATTTTCTGACAGATATTTCGAGTCTGGGGTGGAGTTTCCCTAGACCGGATAATCTGGCCCTCACTTGGGCCGGATAATCCGGCCCCCAAAGTGTGCAATGGCTGGTTTTTGGAAGGGGGTATAAGTACCCCTTCTTCCCCAACGTCCAGAACTCTTGATTCATTTGAATTCACCGCACTCGTGCAAGATCTCTAAATCTCAATCTCACACTTCAACCACCCTAAGTTCTTGATCTTTGGTGTAATTGAAGGAGGAGAAGTTCATCATCAACATCAAGAATCTAGTGATCCAACTCCTCTCCATTCACTTGGAGAAATCCCTGATCTAGTATTCTCGTTAATACCTAGATCGTGTTATTGTATTTGACAACTTTGTTCTTGTGGCAGCTTGTTGTCATTTCGGGAGCCTCCAAGTTGTTGTGGAGTTGTTGCCCCGCTAGTTGTCTAAAGGCGCCGGTGCTCGCCTCGAAGGGTACCTATAGTGGAAGGTGGATCAGGCCTGTTGTGGCGAGATCCATCGGAGAACAGGGTGAGGCCTTTTGTGGCGTGGTGGTCTTAGTACCGCCCACCCCTTCCAACGCAGACGTACTTCCCTTAACAAGGAAGGAACTGCGGTCAAACAAATCCTGTGTCTCCGCGTGCTTCACTTCGGTTCACTCGTTCCTCTTCCACTCGCTCCTTACTCGCTAGTAGATAGGTTTGCATATAGGGAAATTCCACACATTAGTTTATCTAGAGAATTTACCTTTGTGCTAAGCCTAAAATTGAAAAAGAATTAAAAAAATTGGTGTAGCACCTATTCACCCCCCTCTAGGTGCCCATACGATCCATTTCACAATGGCACCTTGGCCATGAAAACCGGGTAATTTGGATCTTCGTCTTTAAGAAGGAGGGCCACTAGTGTCTTGACACCCTCGTGCAAAGTTAACATGGCTCCAACCGCAATGTGGATCATATCCGGAGTCAATATCGGATCACCAACTACATGCACTCGGGGCAAGCCAAATTGTGTGGATGGTACGACGACGGCGTCCTGACCCCGGATCCTCTTCGGAAGAGGCTAGATCGCACCCTTCTTCTTATTATTATTACCTCTCTTCCTGTAGTGCTTCTTCTTCACAACAGTGTCAGCCACTGCCATCTGCTCATCAGTCGCCTTGCGAAGTGTGTTGGGGCTGAAAACCAATCCCGGTTTCTCTTGTGGTGGATCGGCGGCCAGAGGCGTCTCTTGAGAAAGATCATGGAAGACCAGGCGCTGCGTGCATGTATTGGGCTGACCAGCTTGATGGTCGTCACGAGCTGCGAAGGGTTCTTCATCCACAGAAGGCATATACAATCCTTTGGCAGCGCCGGTGTTGATGAAGTCATCAACGTTGACCAATTCATCATCATCTTCATGGGTGCCATCATGTGGTGGTGCTAGCGGGGGCGACGGCGGTTGCGGCGCAACATCTTTGCCATGTGGCGGTGCACACACTGCCAAGAGTTGATGGTGACGGCTGGTGGTGGCGACGACGGCGGCTACTGGATTCCGAGGTGGTGGCCGGGCGATGATCGGTCGAGAGGTGGCGCCGGTGCTCCCCCCCTGCAAGTCGAATCTGGGTCTTCGGCCATGTCAAGGGCCAGTTGTAGCATTCCCCAAGGGTCTTGTGTTTGTTGGCTCCCTGAGGTTGAAAGGGGGGTCCATGTCGTCGCACCCTGGCAACACCCGATTGTTGTGCATCGTGCGGCTCGCCGGTTGTATAAGAGTGCCCTTGGCCACATCCTTCAACTCACCGCCGACATCTTTAAGCAGGAGTACGCAAAGAAGTGTCCTGTGGCAAAAACATGTTGTTGGGCGTCATGAGATGGCAGCAGTCATCATCAAAGGCATAAAGGAGATGACGTGCACTAACTAATTAGTTACCTTGGTGATGGCGTGGATCTCGGCTAATGTAGAGACACGGCCGATGCCGGCGGCCGGCCTATCATCATCTGCAATCTCCCGCTCGGGTGCCTCACGAAGCACTATCGCCGTCAGCTGTGCCTTATTGGTATCTTTCACGGGAGGGGGCGTCGGTGTGACCAAAACGAGCGGTTGCGTCCCGACGTTGACGGCCAGCAGGGTCACCAGGTCCGGCGACACGGTAACATTGATGCCCGAGTTGCTGCCGCTTAAGCTGGGCAGATGTATCGGCCCCTGTCGACCTCTCGCATTCCAAGCAGTAAGCCCCTCGAAAAACTCGGGAGGGATCATCGAGCGGAGCTTCTCTTCCACAAACTTGTGCACCGTTTTCTCGTCCACCGCCTTCTCCTCCAGTGTCTGCACCTTCATCTTCAGCTCTGCAACAGCGGCTTTATCCTGGTTCTTCCTCTCCCTTCTTTTCTTGGCGTCCTCTTTGTAGTACTCCTTGAACTTCATGCTTGTACCGAAGTCGGACACACGGCCAGCTGAGGATGGCGGCAACCCCTTGTCCCTCTTCTTGTAAGCATTGGTCGCCCTATTGAAAACCGTGTCCCACGGCTCCATCGAATCCTGGGACGACTCTGTGGCAGTAGCGTTCAGTTCATCCTCCTGCAGAGACAAGGAAAGGTGAACCCATTTAGATTCTTGACTTCATTATCTTAATTAGAATGCAATAGACTTGAGATCGACGATAAATTCCTTACCAGCTTCTTCTCGAATGCCTTCACCTCCAGATCGTCGGTGATGAACTCCCCTGTTTCCTTGTCCAGGTAGTAGCAGGCCCGAACAAATTGCCTAAGCTGCAAGTCCGTGATTTTAAGCCAAGGGTTGTCTTTACCAAGGCGTTCAAGCTCGGCGTCCTCCTTGTCCCAAATGGCCTGTTTCCCCCTGTAACCGCCGCTTCCAAGGCGGTGGTTACCTATGTTCTGTTCCCGCATACTACTTCCCCATTGAGTCCATTTTATAGCGTCAGCGGTAGCTATATCCGCCTTGAATATCCTAAACTCCTCTTCGTCGAGCATCGGATTTTTCTTACTAATAACCTCCCAGCTTTCACCTTTGTCAATGCTATTCTTCACCCGGGTTTTCCAGTTGCTCAAGGCGTTGCTCATCTTTGTGAGGGCTAGTTTGTTCACCGGGTTCTTTCTCTCGAGGTTTCTAAACCGCTCTGGGAATCTGTATCGCTTGTGAAGCTTCTTAAGGAGGTTATCGACCAAAGCTGCATGGTCAGCATGTCTGATGTACTTCGTGTTGATCGACATGCTTTCCCAGACGATGCACCCGAGTTGCAGGCCGTACCCTTTAGCAATTGCCTCTGGCTCAATGGGTTGGCCACTTTCTGTGACCTCAGTGAACTCATCGTAGACGGTGGCGAGCACTGGCAGCTTCCGCTCCTTCTGTTCCTTCTTCTTCTTCTTCTGAGAAGCGGCCGGGTTGCCGCTACCGCCATCTGTGCGCTTGCCGCCATCGGTGCGGGCGCCGCCATCGGTGGTGTCATCCTCTTCGCCGCCGTCTTCACTAGTTCCATCGTAGTCATCTTCATCCCCCTCGTAATCAGGATCTCCGCCCTCATTGGCCCTAGCAGCTCTGGCGACGGTCGCCTCCTCCTCCTCCTGTTGGGAACCCCGCTAGAATGACTGGTTGGCCTGTCTAGCTTGTTCTTCGACACTGATCATGTGCTTAGAAGGTCCAGACTCCTTTTTTCCCGACATGTTTACACTACTCTATTTAAAAGAGGCAAAAAGTTAGCACAAATCTCGGCTGAAAAATTCGGCATGATCTTTGCTAATTTTTTGACCTAGGAGTGTCCATTTCTCAACCGAAACGGAAGTGAATCGACACTTCGGGAGAAATGGGCAACTCAAATGAAGAAATATATCCCTGCAAGACAAAATACCCCATCCCCCCATGCATTGACCCCAGTATCCATCATCCATCATCCACAATACATTTCAACAGCAGGTACCATCATCCCCATATAGCATGTATAACAGATATATATATATATATATATAACAAGCTCTAATTCTGGCATAACAGATATATAATGGGCACACACACATGCACACACAAACATGCTAACCCAGCACTGTGCAATGCATCCACATTCCCCACTCTGATACATGAGCATTGAAGTAGGCAGAGGTTAAATAAAAAAGATATCAAGCCCAACTTTCTCTAGGCACAAAATCTTTTTCTGGATATGTCTCCTCCAAAATGTAGAATCTTTTGGTTTAGCCTGGTGAAAAGATAGGAACCAGCTACATCTAAACATTGGTGGCATTAACTATTAACCTTGTACTCTAATTACCAAGCTAGAGATCAAATTCTAAGTAACAGAAATATACAAGACTAGATAGCCAGATCAGCATGCATTTTCAGACCATAAATTCCGCAAACCTTATCTTGCATCATATGCTATAAATAAAAAACAGAGAGTACACCTAACAACTATCTCTAGGAATGTTGTGGCATATAACCCCAAACACAAGTCATATAACCCCTTTTGTTTTACTTGGTGGTGGCCCTTTTGTTTTACTTGGTGGTGGAGACACCAAACCACAAGTCATATAACCCCAAACACACCATGTCCAAAGGAGTGTTGTGGCATGGCATGGCACTAGCTAGACATATGCTCACTAGATAGTGAAGTATAGTATATAGCATAGCAGTTCATAGGCCCATTTCCAAACACTCATCTCAACCGTCGATGTTGTGCAAATGTACACATATACATATACATG
Organism: Avena insularis; assembly: GCA_023614405.1. NCBI lineage: Eukaryota > Viridiplantae > Streptophyta > Magnoliopsida > Poales > Poaceae > Avena > Avena insularis. Next base: position 541,253,349 of record CM042692.1, read on the forward strand.
CATATGTCAAATTGCCCAACTCCACTCTCCTCATGCATGTATGTCTAAACGTACATGCACACTCCACCACTCGAAACGACTGATGAATTTAAAGGCAATTAACAGTGACACACAAGCAGTTTAAGTGTCCATGTTGCACAAGGAAAAAACGTTTAGTACTACTTAAGTACCTCATCAATAGATTTCATAAGCAACGCATCTCAAGAGAGAATGATGCATAATTAAATATTTTGTGCAGTACAAGATATAAGTATACACAAATTGGGATAATTTGTACATGCATGGGCAGCTGCCACTTGCCACTGAGCAGAGAAGTGAAGAACTAGCTAGGACACACACATACACATGCATATGGAAAAGAAAAAAGTGGATATATACCTAGATAGTAATACTGGATATTCAGTAGCATACATTTGTTAGTCAATGGAAATTGGGGCCTCTATGGATGAAATACACCAGGAATCCATTAGAGGTCCATAGTAGCAACGACCAGCCTCTAATTCCTTAATTATCAGAAACTACAATATCACCATTTCTTCAGGTATTTATTCTCAGAATAATCACTGTTGGGTCACGGCGTAGCTACGGTAGTCTGAAGAAAGTGTTTAATAGCACTACTTATTCAGCGTTATGCATGGTTATGGGTACTAAAATGATATGATTATGGGTGTATATATATAAGCTATTGGTAGTTGATAATAATAATAATAGCATAAGTGCTAGCAGAAAGGCATAGCCTCTGTTGAATATGCAAAGTGTGTACTGTAAATTAGGAGTTGTGAATCTGATCAAGTCGATGGTCAAGTGCTTTACTAGTACACTGTATATTAGGAGTTGTGAATCTAAAAATGGAGGCATAGCCATGGGGTGAAGGGTGGGGTTCAGTCGTTTGGGAAGTACTAGTACTAGAAATCGACGGAGGAAGCTAGCTAGGGACAGCATAGCCATGGGGTGAAGGGTAGCGGGCGCCCTCAGCCATGGGGTGAAGGGGAAAAGAAGATAGCAGGAAGTGTACCTGCGGATGGGGAGGTGGTCGTCGACGAGGGTGGCGGCGGTGCTCCTGCGGCGGTCCTCCTAGGTCGTAGGCGAGGCGAGGCGGGCCTCCTCCTCCACGGGCTCCGGAGCGGCGGTGGTGGGCCTCCTCCTCCTAGGTCGCAGGCTCTAGGAGCAGCGGTGGCGGGGCGGGGCGGGCCTCCTCCTTCACGACGGCTCTCCTCCTCCACGGGCTCTCCTCCACGGCGGCTTCGGCGGCGAGGGCGATTAGCTAGGGTTTGCGCGCGGGCGAGATGAGGGAAAGAAATGGAGAAGGTAGCAGGGGAGGCCGAACCGTTTATTTGGCTAAGTGTGAAAGTTCTGTGGCGCATTCCTCTAAAATGCGCCACTGAACTTACAACTTCTGTGGCGCATTACTATGATATGCGCCACAAAACTTTTGGGCATAGTCCAAAACGAAGCGGCATCGTAGTTTGACAAGATCAACTACATGTCCTAGTGGTCTTGCTCGCCAGCTTTCAACCTAGGGCAGCCAGGTTCGAATCCTGGCTGTCTCAGACTTTTTTTCCTTTTTAAAAAAATATTTTATTTATTCAAAAAAAGCAAGAACCTATACACACATATGCATATTTATTCAAAAAAGCAAGAACATATACACATGCATACTTATCAAAAAAACCTCCCGAATCATATATATATATATGTGCTTGTCACACACAAATGTGAATTTGTATACCCACACGAATATCACGTGTATGTTTTAGTCTCTAACTAATATATATTTGCGAGCACACATGTGAATTAATACACAAAAAAGTCACACTAATATCACATTATACCCACACGAATTAATACACCAAAAGGTCACATAATTGCTAGTGTCTCTTCACAATCTTCTTGCCCTTTTTCACCGTGGTTGAATACTCTAGCCAGTGCACTTTGAGATTTCTTCTTGTGAATAGACAACCTTTAGTAGGCAGTGTGGTCTTCCTTCTTACTTTAGTAGTACTAGGCATGTCGAAGTACTTGTCGAATTCCCCTTCGATCTTTGGGTCGCCGTTTTTGTCTAAGTTTTGCTCATTGGCGGCTCCTTCTGTTGGGTCCGGAGCATAGAAAACGAAAATTTTCCTACGGTGTGAACTACACGCCAAGATCTATCTACTAGGTACAAAGAAACGGGTGGACATACATCCAACGAGAACTTACCCCCGAAGACAACGAGTTTTGTTAACGAGTAGGAACTCGTGGTTGATGTAGTCGTACACTTGCCGATCTCAAGATCGTGAGGAAGTCCGAGCGCCGCAACTCAGCAACGCATCCGTACTTGCACACACGTCCAAGACACCGGACAACCTCCACATCCTAGCTCCAGCGATCCAATGAAGCAAAGAACTCCTTCCGCATTTAAATGCCACGGGAACATGTATCTCGCTAATCCGAGACCATGGAGGAATAATTCTAGAGGGGAGAGATCCTTCACAAGGAGGTGTGTGGATGAAGGAGGAATGGGTGGCCTTTATAGGAGGAGGTGCCCCTCTCTCTATGGTCGACATGGGGGTGACCCCTCACCTCCCCCATTCATGTGATGGTAACCCCTCCACATTAAAATACCTCTTCACATTCCCTTTTAAAGTCTCCACTTTAAATGCATTAAATTTCTCCAAATTTAATGCTCTCTCATTTAATAAAACTCTTTTATTAAATTTATTCAGAATTTTGTAAATTAATTTAATTAACAAACATTCACATATAGCCCCATGCAATATTTCAATATCACATGCAGGACCACTTTCTGTAATTTCACTCGAAACAATTTCCGGTTTTTATTGAAACAATTCCTGCGCTTTGCAATTCTTTCGTCTAAAACATATGTGCTCCAAACTGGTGTCCGGTAACTCTTAAGTGTGCCACCCTACGGTTCGTGAATAATGCAGACATGATCGAGACCCTTCTCCGATCAATAATCAGCAGCGGGACCTGGAGATCCGTACTGACACCTACACATTCAACGATGACTTCTATGATCGTGAGAACCTTTAACGCTTGTAACTAAATCCCTTTGTCTCTCGATATATTACATTTCTGAGATTCGATCATCGGTATCTCCATACCTAGTTTGATCTCGTTACCGACATGCACTCTTTTCTCGTTCCCGTGATATAACAATCTAGTGATCACATCACTTGCTTGCAAGCTATCTTAATGTGATATCACGGAGAGGGCCCAGAGTATATCTATCCGTCATCGGGATTGAAAAATTCCACTCTTGATCCATGAGCCTCAACATAACACCTTTGTAGTACTAAACCCATCTTTATAGTCACCCTGTTACAGTGTGACGTTTGATGTTATCAAGATACTCTTCCGGTGTTAGCAATTAACATGATCTCATGGCCTAAGGATAAAGAATACTTCGTATGATGTTATAGCAATATAAACATAATGACTTGATCGTAATGCTATACTTCGGATGAATGTTCATCACATCATTCCACCAATGGTGTGACCTTGTTATTAACAACATCCAATGTCCATGATCAGGAAACCTTGATCATCTTGTTAATCAACAAGCTAGTCTATAAGAGAGGAATAACTAGGAACCCTTTTTGTTTATTAAACACACATGTATTGATGTTTCCTGATCAATACAATTCTAGCATGTAAAATAAACATCTATCATATATAAGGGATATATAATAACAACTTTATTATTGCCTCTCAGGGCATATTTCCTTCAGTCTCCCACTTGCACTACAGACAATAATCTAGTTCACATAGTGATAAATCTAACACCCATGGAGTTCTGGTGTTGATCACATTTTGCCCTAGGGAGAACTTTAGTCAACGGATCTGCTACATTTAGGTCCGTGTGTACTTTACAAATCTTTATATCTCCATCATTGACATGCTCGCGGATGGAGTGAAACCGGCGCTTAATATGCTTGGAATTCTTGTGAGACCTCGGTTCCTTTGCGTTGGCTATGGCTCCATTGTTGTCACAATAGATCACCATTGGGTCCAACGACCGAACCACACCTAGTTCCGTAATGAACTCTTTCATCCAAACCGCCTCCTGCGCCGCTTCTGAAGCAGCAACATATTCCGCCTCCGTCGTTGATCCAGCCACCATAGGTTGTTTGGAACTCCTCCAACTAACTAATGCACCGTTCAAGAGAAATACGTATCCGGATTGAGACTTAGAGTCATCCGGACCGGTGTCAAAGCTAGCATCGACATAACACTTAGCGACTAGCTCTTCTTCACCTTCGTATATAAGAAACATATCCTTAGTTTTTCTCAAGTACTTGAGGATGTTCTTTACCGCTATCCAGTGTTCCGAACCTGGATCAGATTGGTACCTACTACTCAAACTAATAGCATGTGCCACATCCGGTCTTGTACATAGCATGGCATACATAATAGAGCCTATGGCCGAGGCATAGGGGATCTTATCCATCATCTCTCTTTCTTCCGCCGTAGCCGGACTTTGAGTCTTACTCAATGTCTTGCCTTGCAACATAGGTAAGAACCCCTTCTTACTTTCGTCCATATTAAACTTCTTTAATATCTTATCAAGGTATGTACTCTGTGATAGCCTAATTAGGCGCCTTGATCTATCTCTATAGATTTTAATGCCTAATATATATGACGCTTCACCAAGGTCTTTCATCGAAAATTTGTTGTTTAGATAACTTTTAACACTGTTTAAAAGATCTATATCATTTCCAATCAATAATATGTCATCCACATATAATATCAGAAATGCCACATTGCTCCCACTCAATTTCTTGTAAATACAAGCCTCTCCATAAGTTTGGACAAATCCAAACTCTTTGATCACCTCATCAAAGTGGAGATTCCAACTCCGGGATGCTTGCTTCAGTCCATAGATGGATCGCTGAAGTTTGCATACCTTATTATCATCCTTAGGATCGACAAAACCCTTAGGTTGTATCATATACAACTCTTCTTCAATATTACCATTGAGGAACGCAGTTTTGACATCCATCTGCCATATTTCATAATCGAAATATGCAGCAATTGCTAACATAATCCTAACCGACTTAAGCATCACTATGGGAGAGAATGTCTCATCGTAGTCAACTCCTTGAATTTGTCAAAACCCCTTTGCGACAAGTCGAGCCTTATAGATGGTCACATTACCATCAGCATCGGTTTTTGTTTTGAAAACCCATTTATTCTCAACGGCCTTTCGATCGTGAGGTAAGTCCACCAAGTTCCGAACTTGGTTCTCATACATGGATTCCATCTCGGATTTCATGTCTTCCAGCCATTTGTTGGAATCCGGGCTCATCATCGCTTCTTCATACGTCGCAGGGTCATCCATTTCATCAACCATGAAATTCACAACAGAATTGTCGTATACTTCAGGAGCTACACGTGTCCTGCTTGACCTGCGAGGTTCGGTAGTGTCCTCTTTCGGAGTTTCATGATCATTATCATTAGCTCTCTCTTCATCAGGTGAAGTCAACTCCGAAACAACTTCCGGTGTTGCGCCACTTGCCATTCCATGAAGAGAAGGTTCAATAACCTCTTCGAGTTCTACCTTCCGACTACTCACACCTTTCGCGAGAAACTCCTTCTCAAGAAAGGATCCATTCTTGGCAACAAAACCCTTGCCCTCGGATCTGTGGTAGAAGGTATACCCAATTGTTTCCTTAGGGTATCCTATGAAGATGCATTTTTCCGCTTTGGGTTCGAGTTTATCTGGTTGAAGTTTCTTCACATAAACATCGCATCCCCAAACTTTAAGAAATGACAGCTTAGGTTTGTTTCCAAACCATAATTCATACGGTGTCGTTTCAACGGATTTAGATGGTGCCCGATTTAAAGTGAATGCGATTGTTTCAGTGCATAACCCCAAAATGACAGTGGCAAGTCGGTCAGAGACATCATAGATCGAACCATACCCAATAAGGTACGATTGACGTTCGACACACCATTACGTTGTGGTGTTCCTAAGCGTGAGTTGTGAAACTATTCCACACTCTTTCATGTGTGTGCTAAACTCGTAACTTAGATACTCTCCTCCACGGTCAGACCGTAGAAATTTGATCTTTCTATTACGGATTTTCCACTTCATTCTGAAATTCCTTGAACTTTTCAAAAGTTTCAGACTTGTGTTTCATCAAATAGGTATACCCGTATCTACTCAAATCATCCGTGAAAGTAACAAAATAACGATATCCACCTCGCGCCGACACACTCATTGGTCCACACACATCAGTATGTATGGTTTCCAATAGATCGCCTGCTCCATTGAACCGGAAAACGGTGTTCTAGTCATCTTGCCCATAAGGCATGGCTCACATGTATCAAATGATTCAAAATCAAGTGATTCCAAAAGTCCATCAGAATGGAGTTTCTTCATGCGTTTAACGCCAATATGACCTAGACGGCAGTGCCACATATATGTAGACATATCATCATCAAGTTTAATCTTTTTAGCATTAACATTATGAATGTGTGTAATATTACTATCGAGATCTATCAAAAATAAACCATTCAACATAGGTGCATGACCATAAAAGATATCATTCTTATAAATCGAACAACCATTGTTTTCAGATTTAAAGGAATGACCACTTTGCATCAAACACGATCTAGATACAATGTTCATGCTCAGTGCAGGCACTAAATAACAATTATTTAGGTTTATAACTAATCCTGATGGCAAATGGAGAGGTAGCGTCCTGACGGCGATCACATCAACTTTTGATCCATTGCCGACCTGCATCCTGACGTCATCCCTTGCTAGTTGTTGCTTGTTCCGTAGCCCCTAAATCGAGTTACATATATTAGCAACCGATCCCGTATCAAATACCCAGGTGCTACTACGAGTACTAGTCAAGTACACATCAATAACATGTATATCACATATACCTTTGTTTGCCTTGCCGGACTTCTTGTCCGCCAAATACTTAGGGCGCTTGCCCAATGGCTGGCCCCTTGCAATAGTAACACTCGGTGTCAGACTTAGGGCCAGCTCGGGGTTTCTTTTTAGGCGTGGCAATAGACTTGCCACCCTTCTTTCCCTTGTGCTTGCCTTTCTTGTCTTTCTTGAAACCGGTGGTCCTATTGATCATCAACACTTGATGTTCTTTCCTAATCTCCACTTCTGCAGTCTTAAGCATTGATAGAAGCTCGGGAAGAGTCTTCTTCATGCCCTGCATATTATAGTTCATCACGAAGCTCTTGTAGCTAGGTGGCAGAGATTGGAGAACATGATGTATGCCTAAATCAATGGGAATCGTTATTCCCAAGGACACAAGCTTATCGGTATCTGGACATTTTGAGTACGTGCTCACTAACGGAGCTGTTTTCCTCCATCATGCAGCTAAAGAACTTTTCTGTAGCATTATAACTCTCTACGGCAGCATGGGTATCGAAAATCATTTTCAATTCTCCCATGGTATCAAAGGCATTGCCATTTTCGAAACGCTTTCGAAGTTCTGGCTCTAGCCCATACAGTATGCCGCAATGAACTAAGTTGTGGACCTTCTGACGAGTCACATAGATATTCTTTTCCTCGTCAGGGGCATCAGGAGCTGGTGGGGGGCCTAGCGGCGCATCTATCACATATTGCTTTTGTGCAGCAGTGAGGAGAATCCTCAAATTCATAGCCCAGTTGGTGAAGTTGCTACCATTCGTAGCAAGTTTCTCTTTCTCCATGAACACATTGGAATTAAAAGCAGGTGGTGCCATCTACAACAGAATTTGTAATGTTTATTTAGACTAAGTTTATGATAGATTGAGTTCAACTAATCCAAATTACTAATGAACTCCCACTCAAAAACGACATCCCTCGTGTCCTTTTGGTGATTACATGAACCAAATCCACTACACCAAGTCCGATCATCACGTGAGTTGATGTAGCTTCAAAGGCGAGCATCTATATGGGCATCATATCAACTATATGACTCATGCTTAACCTTTCGGTCCATGTTCCGAGGCCATGTCTGTACATGCTAGGCTCGCTAGGTAAGAACCTTAGTATTCGCATGTGTAAAACTGTCTTATACCCGTTCCTACGAAAGCGTAGATTCGAGTACACCCGATCATCACGTGATTTCTCGAAACATGATCCACAGAATGGTGCATACTTAAGGAAGAACACATTTTTATCTTGATATCTAAATGAGGGATCATCTTATAATGCTACCAAAAGCGCCAAACTAGCAGTATAAGATGCAAACATCTAATGTGTAAAGTGAGATGATATGGTCCATGCATTTGATCTCTATCACTTGCATCGTGGTATGATCTCTATCATTCCTTTGTGTGTAAGGCCAAGGTCTATGGAACTTACACGTTGAGTGTGTTGTAAGAGTATCTATCATACATCTACTTACAACAATACCATATCAATACACTAGCCCAGCAACGATCTAAACTAGACGCCTCTAATTTATCAATTGCAAGTTTTACGTGGCTTAGGGCTTTCGGAGATAGAACCGTTCTCACCTACGAACATGAACCACAACGAGGATGACTAAGTTATTAGCAACTCGTTGTAAATCAGATATTGACTATAGTAGGAGAGACAGACACCCGCCAGCCACTTATGCAAAACAAGTTGCATGTCAGTCGTGGAACCGGTCTCATGTACGATGACATGTAAGGTTGGTCCGGGCCGCTTCATCCCACTATGCCACCAATATCCAAAATACATAGAAGATGCAATAACATGATCATCATCGCCCACATATAAACATATGTGTATTACCCGTGCAAAGCACCTACGCATAGATCAGGCTCTGATACCACTGTTGGGTCCACAGCATAGAAAACAAAAAATTTCCTACGGTGTGAACTACACGCCAAGATCTATCTACTAGGTACAAAGCAACGGGTGGACATACATCCAACGAGAACTTACCGTCGAAGACAACGAGTTTTGTTAACGAGTAGGAACTCGTGGTTGATGTAGTCGTACACTTGCCGATCTCAAGATCGTGAGGAAGTCCGAGCGCCGCAACTCAGCAGCGCATCCGTACTCGCACACACGTTCAAGCCACCGGACAACTTCCACCTCCTCGCTCCAGCGATCCAGCGGAAGCAGCAACTCCTTCCAGATGAAATGCCACCGGGAACATGTATCTCGCTAATCCGAGTCCATGGGGGAATAATTCTAGAGGGGGACAGAGATCCTTCACAAGGATGTGTGAGGATAAAGGAGGGAATGGGTGGCCTTTTATAGGAGGAGGGGGTGCCCCCTCTCTCCATGGCCGACGCATGGGGGGCGGGTGACCCCTCACCTCCCCCATTCATGTGGTGGTAACCCCTCCACATTAAAATGCCTCTTCACATTCCCTTTTAAAGTCTCCACTTTAAATGCATTAAATTTCTCCAAATTTAATGCTCTCTCATTTAATAAAACTCTTTTATTAAATTTATTCAGAATTTTGTTAATTACTTTAATTAACAAACATTCACATATAGCCCCTTGCAATATTTCAATATCACATGCAGAACCACTTTCTGCAATTTCACCTGAAACAATTTCCGGTTTCTATTGAAACAATTCCTGCGCTTTGCAATTCTTTCGTCTGAAACATACGTGCTCCAAAATGGTGTCCGGTAACTCTTAAGTGTGCCAGCCCATAGTTCGCGAATAATGCAGACATGATCGAGACCCTTCTCCGATCAATAATCAGCAGCGGGACCTGGAGATCCGTACTGACTCCTACACATTCAACGATGACTTCTATGATCGTGAGAACCTTTAATGCTTGTAACTAAATCCCTTTGTCTCTCGATATATTACATGTCCGAGATTCGATCATCGGTAACTCCATACCTAGTTTGATCTCGTTACCGACATGCACTTGATACGTCCAAAACGTATCTACGTTCCTGAACACTTTTGCTATTGTTTCTCCTCTATACTTGTGTGATTTGGATGTAACTAATGCGAACTGACGCTGTTTTCAGCAGAATTGTCTTGGTGTCTACTTTTTGTGCAGAAAATCAACTATCAGGAAAATCTCGGAAAATATGCCAAAAATCATATCTCACCAAGACTCAGAGCAGAATGAGACGGAGAAGAGCTCTGGGTGGCCACACCACCAGTGGCGCAGGCCAGCCAGCCGTGCTGGGTGGTGTGGGCCCCCCAGGCACCCCCTCGATCTCTCTCTTCGCCTATAAGGAGCCTTTTGACCTAAAAAATTTGGGGGGTTCGACGTTTTTCCAAAAGGAGTTCCGCTCCGCCGCCATCACCAGATTCCACGAAACAGCACCAGAAACTCCGTTCTGGCACCCTGCCGGGACGGGGAATTGGAGAAGATCATCGCCATCATCATCACCATCGCTTCTCCATCGACCATCCATGTTTCCCCCATCTATGAGTGAGTAATCCCCCGATGTAGGCTATGGGGATGGTAGGGATTGGATGAGATCGTTCATGTAATGGCATCAGATTGTTAGGGCATGGTGCCTAGTATCTTTTATTAGTGCTTTATGACTTTGTTGCGACTTGTTGTGCTTAATGCTTGTCACTAGGGCCCGAGTGCCATGATTTCAGATCTGAACTTATTATTGATTCATTATGATAGAATTTGTTCTTGGTCTTATCTACAAGTTGTATACACACGTTGTTGTCCAGAACCTATGGCCCCGAAGTGATAGAAATCGGGATAACGGAAGGGAAAGACTTTGATGTGAGGATCACATGTGTTCACGGAGTGTTAATGCTTTGCTCCGGTGCTCTATTAAAAGGAGCACCTTAATTGTCAGTAGTTCCCTAGAGGCCCCACTGCAAACGGGCTGGCAGGACAAAAGATGTTGTGCAAGTTCTCATTGCGAGCACGTATGACTATATATGGAACACATGCCTAGGATTGTCTAGTACTTGGATGCTTTATCTTATTTGTATGTAATTGCCCTATGATCTGATTGCTATGTGAATTGTATTGTCCATGCAACACCTGTCCATCCATCCCTATGCCTACCGCACTCGAATCCCATTGTTTACTGCTTTTGTTACTACTATCTTTGCTTGACTACTGCTGCTACTTTGCTATTCCTACTACAAAACTGTTGCTACTGATAAACTGCTGTGAGCAAGATTGTTTCCGGGTGCAGCTGAATTGACAACTCAGTTGTTAAGGCTGATAAATATTCTTTGGCTCCCCTTGTGTCGAATCAATAAATTGGGTTTCACTTCCCTCGAAAATACTGCGATACACCCCTATACTTGTGGGTCATCAAGACTATTTTCTAGCGCCGTTGCCGGGGAGCATAGCTTTATTTATCAAGTTCACTTGGATTCTCTATTGTTCGCTGCTAACCATCCATCATGGGTAAGTCTCGTGATGGCAAGGTTCCTATTTTACCATCCACTACAAGAAGAGGTACGGTTCTGAACACCTGTATCGCTCTTGATTCACCGTCTATTTTGAGTAAGTTCCTTACACCACCACATACACATGCTACACACACTGCTACTACTGCTGAATCTGAAACTTCTGATGCTTATGATGCTGCTTCTACTGTGCTTGATAAGAGTGGTTCATTAGGTCCTTTCCTAGATGCTACGATTGCTAGAACTATAGCTGGAAATACCAAAACTCCTAATGAAGACACTACCACACCTGTTAGTTCACCTGAGTCTAGTGAGAGTTATGATATTGAAGAAGATTATGTCGAGATGACCGATGAGTTTATTGAAGAATGTAAGAACACCCATGATAGGAGCGCTGCTAAGAGTCTCCTTGAGAGGCGTACTATTAGACCCAAATTATCTCCTGATGCTAAGTGTGCTGCTTCTCCCATAAACATTATATATGAAGATTATGATTTCTCTCTCAATCTATCTTACATAGCTATTGTCGAGAAAGAACCTTTTTGTGGGACTAAGAATGAAAGTGCGGTAGCACATATGAATGAACTTTCTACCATGAGTGGCTTGTTTTCTGATGATATTAAGATGCGTACTTACTTTGTTGCTAAGATTTTTCCCTTTTCTCTGAAAGGAGATGCGAAAACTTGGTTTAGTAATTTACCTCCTGGATCAATTAATAGCCCTGAGTGCTTGATTAGTACTTTCCTGCAGAAATATTTTCCTCCCAGTGCTAGACATGCTATTTTGTAGGAACTTTTTGATTTTAAACAGGGAGAAAAAGAGGTATTGCCCGAATCTTGGGCAAGGTTTTGTGCTTTGATTCATGCACAGGCTGGAAGTCCATTACCTAAGAATGAGCTTCTTGATATATTTTATAATGGACTAACCGAAGAATCTAGGACATACCTAGATAGTTGTGCTAATTGTGTTTTCGGGAATAGGACTCCTAAGGAAGCTGAGGAATTAATGGCTAAAATAAGCAAGAATTATGAAGATTGGACTCCTCCTAAACAAGTTACACCTGAAGTAATTGTACCTGAACCATCTATTCCGGCGCCTATTCCAACATCAAAGAAGAGGGGAGTTATTGAATTAAATGATGAAGTGATGAAGGAAGCTAAGAAATGTCTTAACGAGAAGGGAATTAAAGCTGCAGATGTCAAGAATTTACCTCCTATAGAAGAATTATGTAAGCATGTTCCCTACTCACCCACTATTGAGGTACACTCTCTCCAACACTTTGATGAAGGTGATATCCCTTACTTGAAACCTCCTGATCAATGCTTAGAAGAATTTGATATCTTTATTGTTAAGCAAGATAACTTTAATAAAAGGGTGCAAAATCATCTAATGGAAAACACTAGAGCTATTGTTGAGTTGAAAGATATTGTGGAAAGAACCTCTAATGATGTTAAAATGATTGTTAATAACTTTCAAATGGTTCAAACTCAAATAGTTCAACTCGTTAAAGTGCAAAACGACTTGCTAGTTAATGTTCTTAAAGAAAAACATGCTTATGAAATTAGAACTAGAAGTGGAGCTGCTACCCAGGATCCTCTATATCCTGAGGGGCATCCCAAAAGAATTGAGCAGGATTCTCAACAAGCTGAAAATAGTGATTCTACTCATAACAAAAGGAAAAAGAAACATAAAACTATTGTAGAATCCTCTGAACCTGCTATAGATCCAAATAGTATATCTATCTCTGATGCTGAAACTGAAAGTGGTAGTGAAGAAAATGAAGTTCCTAATGAAGAAAAAGTTGAAGAAGAACCTAAAAATCACACTAAGACTACTAAATACACTAAAGAAGATTTTATTGCTAAGAAACATGGTAGTGAAAGAGAACCTTGGGTCCAAAAACCTATGCCTTTCCCTGGTAAGAAACACAAGTCAAAGGAAGATGAACACTATAATAAGTTTTGTGAGTGGATGAAGCCTTTATTCTTGCAAATTCCTTTGACTGATGCTATTAAATTGCCTCCTACTCAAAGTATATGAAGGACATTGTCTCGAATAAAAGGAAGATCCCTAATGAAGAAATTTCTACTTTGCTTGCTAATTATTCCTTCAATGGTAAGGTTCCTAAGAAGCTTGGAGACCCAGGGATTCCAACTATCCCTTACTCTATTAAGAACAGTTATGTTAGAACTGCTTTGTGTGATTTGGGATATGGAGTTAGTGTTATGCCTTTCTCTCTCTATAAGAGGCTTCAGCTTGAAAAATTGATACCAACTGATATATCTTTGCAAATGGCTGATAAGTCTACCACTATTCCTGTGGGTATGTGTGAGGATGTACCTGTTCAGGTGGCTCATAATTGCTTGATATTAATTGATTTTGTTGTGCTTGAAATGCCTGAAGATGATAATATGTCTATTATTTTTGGGAGACCTTTTCTTAATACTGCAGGAGCTGTTATTAATTGTAATCAAGGAAAGGTGACCTTCAATGTTAATGACAAGGAACATACTGTCTATTTCCCCAAGAAGATTGAAAGGACTTATGGTTTAAATTCAATTGAACATGTTGAAGGCATTCAAGTTGGAGAAATATATTATCCCATATCAAAAGAAAAATTTGAAACTATTATGATTGGGACCATTGCTATCAAGTTTGAGGTAACATAATCATTAGTGGAGTACAATTTTTTTTCTCATATGCAATTGTTTTGGTAGCAAGACTTGATCAACCTTGCTAACAAAAGGATTCCATTGAACAAAACAATGTTTTCATTATGATTATCTACGTTTAGTTCTATCCTTTGCATTTTAGTTTTTGCTTTCGTTTAGTTTTCTTTATCTTGTTAGTTGCTTGCATGCTAGAACTTCTGTAGTTCTAGCCTTGTTTTGTCCTTGCATCGTGTTTCCAAAAGAAGAAAAATTGTTTGTCAGAAAAATCATTCTTCTATTTCTGAAAAATGCCCAAAAATAAAGTGTCCCGAAAAATTCCAGAAAATTCATATTAAATTTTTACATGAAAAAAGGGGCAGAGTACCTGGTAGGTACCAGGGGGGCCCACCAGGCAGGCACACCATGTGGTGGCGCAGCCAGCCCTGGGTGGCGCCATGCCCTGGTGTGGGCCACCCCTAGCCCCCCACTACTTCTCTCACCTGCCACTTTCTTCTCTCTCCCGAGTAAGCTCCAGTTCATAGATCAAAATCATGTTCTTTCTGTGCATGCTCTCGATTTCTTCGATCTCCTTGCTTAGCCTGGCTTTCTTGCTGAAATTTGGAGCAATTGTTCCTTCGTATGTGACTCCTCCCTTGTCTAAGTAGATTTGTGTTTAGTGGATTATATGTTGAGTATTTTGCTGCTGTAGGTGACTGGTTATGAGAGCTTGTAAGCTTGTTTGATGCTTAGAGATATAGTTTTGATGCATGTTTAGGCCTCTTGCAAGTCCCTATGAGTAGAATCCTTCATTATATTTACTTTGCAATCACTTGTTTAATAGGTGTTTAAATTTCAGAATACCAAGCATGAACAACCATACTTTTAGAGAGATATTTGAGAGTGATGCACCTAGGAGGTCGAGGCCCTCAAGAAAATTCTCTCAAGCTAGGCCATCATACAATGAAGATCTCATTGCAACACGCATTGGCAGTGAAAGGGATGATGGAGACACTCACCCATCTTCTTTTCCTTGTTTTACTTTCTTGCAAGCTGCAGGTATTCTTGATGATTTCTTGCTACTGACTGAGAGGGTTGGCTTGACCTCTTATATGCAAGATGAGAGTGCACAATACGCTATGCTCACCAAAACTTTTGTTGAGAGCTTCTCATTTACTAACACATCCTATCAATCTACTATCTCTTTTAAAATCTATGATATGCCCTTCACCATGCCTTTGGAGAGATTTTGCAGTATTGCAGGTGTGCGTATGACAGGGACGATGAAGAAAATTCAAGGGCGACCCGCTGATTTGTTGGAGCTTTACCGAGGGGTGACCAATGATGATGACCGCATGGCGCAGCACGGAAAGATAAGAAATATCCAACTCCCTGCTCTTAGATACTTTGCATACTATCTTGCCACTAGTGTATTGGGTAGGGAGAACACTAGTAATATCTCCAACTTTCACTTAGCTTTCCTTGCTGCTGCGCTCAACAATGATACTCGGTACAATCTTGGCTCGCTTATTGCTCGCCGCTTAGCTGCTAGGGGGGCCTATCTATGGGGGCATCATTGCCTCGTGTGTAGTCGATGCATTAGATCTTTCGGTGGCTCCTGATGATGCTATGCTAGCACCACAGAGGCTCGACCTTATTGCCATGAAAACTCATCACTTTGTCACGGCTACCTCTGATTTGAACAATCTAGTATATAGGATGCTTTTCACTGACGGGGATGAAAGGGAGATCCTTTTGCCACAACCTGCTTTGTTTAATGTTGACAAGAGACCGTGGTCGCGCTCCAAGGAGGAGGTGGACGAGCAGATTCGCTCGTTGGGTTTGCACGAGCAGCACCAGGAGGATGTGCCCTCCTATGATTACTCTGCACATTACGGAGGGGCGTACTCGAGCTCGCACCAGGATGAGGGTACCTCCTCATCGTACCCCGGTGATACTTCATCCTGGCCAGCTTGGGATTGATACCCACTTAGGCCAAAAGCCTAAGCTTGGGGGGAGGTACGCCGACACCGCACTCATCTCCATATCATGTTGCGTCGGTACTTTGTATATTCATGTTTTCGTTCTCTTTTTAGTTTTCTTTCTTCTTTGCTTTTGCTTTCTAAAAACACAAAAAGACCAAAAATATTTTTGTTGTTTCTCTTTGGTTTGCTTCTTCTTTTTGCCTTGGTTTGTTTTTCCCTTTTTGCTTTGTTTGAACTATTCGAAAAACCCAAAAAGATTTTGCTTTGCTTGTTTTTCTCTTTTGGTTCTTGTTTAAAAATCGAAAACACCAAAAATATTTGTCGTTCTTCTTTGGTTTTTGCAAGTTTGCTACAAGGTTCGGCAGTTCTCAGTGGATTATTGGTTTCATATTATTATTCAAGCCACACAAGTGAAGAGCAATAATGAGGATAAATGACAACTTGAGGCGTGGTAAGAGGCTGGTAACGAACTCTATTTGTTTTCATTTTTGTACATATACTCATCACTGTGGGCGTGCTTAGTCTGTTCATGTAGAGTGTATGTTTTCTTTGGATGCTTAGTAGTTCTTGCTCCAGCTCGCTAATAGTTTGTAGCATGTCTCATGAATGTTTGCTTGCATTGCTCTATTCATAAATTGGTATGACACCGTGGTATCCTCCTCTGAATGTTTCATTTGAATTGACTTGGCACATGCTCACGCATGCACATGACTGTAATAATCAGTTAAGCCTCGATGAATTATTTTGCCTTGAGGATCTTGAATCATTTTCATGCCACGATTAGTCCTGTTTTGTTGCAAGCATGATAATAAAGCTATTGCTCTCTCGTTTGTCGCGCCCTTACTATTGCTAGCCTTCACTTCCACTAAGTGTTTTACTCAAGTTTCCAACTTCCTAAACCAAATATTTCCAAAGTGTCCACCATACCTACCTATTAGCATCATTTGCTACTCCCGTGCATATTCAATATGCCTTTTTTTCTTCCGAATAAAATGTTTGCTTGTTATGAGAAAGTTAGTTAGTAAAGCTCTCATGAACTTGATGGCACGCTTTATTTCCTGCACTTAATAAACATGAACCATTGTGAACTCTCCATGAAAGTTATATGCTTGCAAATTATAGGCTGGGGATTAGCAGAACCGTGTTGTCACGGGGAACGCTTTCAACACTTGTCAATATATACCCAGTTGATACCTTGCTCTTTTGTTTGCGGATGTCGTCGGTGTGAAATAAAAGGGGAGCTTGTAAGTCCATGGAGTTATGTATGTGTGTTAGAAAGCGCTTTGGTCATTGGTCTAATCCATGCTGACATGGTGGAAACCTGCAGCGTAACCATAATGATATCTATGAAGCATTCTTCTTATAAAAAAGAGAGATAGCTATTGAGAAAAAGAAAAAAAGAGATTTATGAAAAGAGGAACGAGAGAAAAAAGCACCATTTTCCCATGGTAAATAAGAAGATTGCTGAGATACTCATTGTCTGCTTGCCTTGTCATTTTGATATGGGGATTCTTCCGTATCATCGGGCAAGGGGTACCCTGTTGGCGGTTCTCCATACTTACAATGACAAGAACTTACCGGTAACTAAAGTTGAGTAGCATGAGGAGCGGCCCTCGTACTCAAGGGACTTGGGATTTTCAGTTTATAGTCTGTCAAGCATATAACTCAGATTGGACCTCACTTTCACCTTAACCACGTTAAATATGCTTATGATAGGGGCATTGAGAGATCAAAGCTAACAAGTACCATACTTTCAGCATTTGGAAGCCTTTCAAAATTATTCAAAACCTTTTCCTTTACTTGTTGAGTCTCCACTTATTCTCCCAGCACCTTCTTGAGAGCATAGTTGTCATTATTTGTGTTTGTTCCATTACTTGATTATTTGTGTTATGACTTTTGATGCTTGTATCTTTGATATCTTTACTTCTCGTCATCACTTGAACTTCAGAGGTGCCTTGGCATTCATAATCAAAGGCAAGCGAGATACCACTCTATCATACCTTTTTATGAGCATTGTAATGTTGCTTATGTTTGTGCTTCGTGCTACTTATTATTCTTGAGTTGGAATCTCTTCATAGCTTGCAATGACTATTAAGTAGACTCAGTTGCATACTCTTTATTATGAATTGTCTAAGTAGTTGATCACATTGCTGAGAATATTTACATCATATGAAGCAAATGTGTTCGTGAAAGTTCTTTTATCGCACTCAGTTTTCAACTGAATTGCTTGAGGACAAGCAATAAGCTAAGCTTGGGGGGAGTTGATATGTCCAAAACGTATCTACTTTCCCAAACACTTTTGCTATTGTTTCTCCTCTATATTTGTGTGATTTGGATGCAACTAATGCGAACTGACGCTGTTTTCAGCAGAATTGCCTTGGTGTCTACTTTTTGTGCAGAAAATCAACTATCAGGAAAATCCCGGAAAATATGCCAAAAATCCTATTTCACCAAGACTCAGAGCCGAATACGAGACGGAGAAGAGCCCTGGGGTGGCCACACCACCTGGTGGCGCGGGCCAGGCCAGGCCGCGCCAGGGGGTGGTGTGGGCCCCCCAGACACCCCCTCGGTCTCTCTCTTCGCCTAGAAGGAGCCTTCTAACCTAAAAACTTCGGAGGGTTCGACGTTTTTCCAGAAGGAGTTCCGCTCCGCCGCCACCACCAGATTCCACAAAACAGCACCAGAAACTCCGTTCTGGCACCTTGCCGGGACGGGGAATTGGAGAAGATCATCGCCATCATCATCACCATCACCATCGCTTCTCCATCGACCATCCATGTTTCCCCCATCTATGAGTGAGTAATCCCCCGCTGTAGGCTATGGGGATGGTAGGGATTGGATGAGATCGTTCATGTAATGGCATCAGATTGTTAGGGCATGGTGCCTAGTATCTTTTATTAGTGCTTTATGACTTTGTTGCGAATTGTTGTGCTTAATGCTTGTCACTAGGGCCCGAGTGCCATGATTTCAGATCTGAACTTATTATTGATTCATTATGATAGTATTTGTTCTTGGTCTTATCTACAAGTTGTATACACACGTTGTTGTCCGGAACCTATGGCCCCGAAGTGACAGAAATCGGGATAATCGGAAGGGAAAGGCTTTGATGTGAGGATCACATGTGTTCACGGAGTGTTAATGCTTTGCTCTGGTGCTCTATTAAAAGGAGCACCTTAATTGCCAGTAGTTGCCTAGAGGCCCCGCTGCAAACGGGCTGGCAGGACAAAAGATGTTGTGCAAGTTCTCATTGCGAGCACGTATGACTATATATGGAACACATGCCTAGGATTGTCTAGTACTTGGATGCTTTATCTTATTTATCTGCAATTGCCCTATGTTCTGATTGCTATGTGAATTGTCTTGTCCATGCAACGCCCGTCCATCCATCCCTATGCCTACCGCACTCGAATCCCATTGTTTACTGCTTTTGTTACTACTGTCTTTGCTTTACTACTGCTGCTACTTTGCTATTCCTACTACAAAACTGTTGCTACTGATAAACTGCTGTGAGCAAGATTGTTTCCGGGTGCAGCTTGTTGGAGATATGCCCTAGAGGCAATAATAAATGTAGTTATTATTATATATCTTTGTGTTTATGATAAATGTTTATATTCATGCTATAATAGTATTAACAAGGAAACATTAATACTTGTGTGAATTGTAAACTTAATTTGAAGTCCCTAGTAAAGCCTCTATATAATACTAGCTTGTTGGTTAATAGATGATTGTGGTTTCCCTATCATGAACATTGAGATGTTATTAACAACAAGATCATATCGTTAGGAGAATGATATGGTGGACATACTCCTATAGATAAGCGTAGCATAAAGATCAAGTCATTTCAATAGTTCAATTGCTATATGCTTTCTGATACATAGTAACCTAATTCCTTCGACCATGAGATCATGCATATCACCTTACTGGATGGATGCTTTGATGTCATCAAACACCACACCGTAACAGGGTGGCTATAAAGGTGGCATTGAGTGTTCGGAAAGTATTGGTTGAAACACATGGATCAAGAGTGGGATTTGTCCATCCACATGACGGATAGATATTCTCTGGGCCCTCTCGGTGAAATGTCATCCAATTAGCTTGCAAGCATGTGACTTGGTCACAAGGGATCACATATCACGGGAACGAGAAAAGAGTACTTATCGATGCGAGGATGAACTAGGTATGCGAGATACCGACGATCATAACCTCGGATAAGTAACATATCGTGAGACAAAGGGAAATTGGTATCGTATGTAAGTGGTTCATTCGATCGCAAAGTAATCGTAGAAATATGTGGGAGCCATATGAATTTCCAGATTCCTCTATTGGTTATTGTTCGAGAAGTGTCTCGATCATGTCCGCATAATTCACGAACCGTAGGTATACACTCTTAAGTTTTAGACTTTGTTTGAGTAGTTATGGTATTATGAGAAAGATACCGAATGTTGTTCGGAGTCTCGGATGGGATCCGGGATATCACGAGGAGATCCGGAATGGTCCGGAGAATAAGATTCATATAAGGAAAGTCCCGTTTTGGAGTTGGGGAATGGTTCCGGTGTTTTCATCGGGAACATTCTAGAAGGTCCCGGAATGTCCGGCACTCCGGAGGGGGAAGGGTACATGAATGTGTCATTACATATTGGAATGATTGCATCATGTACTAGGTGTTCTTGCTGTCCAAAATAAAGGGTTTATTTAAATCCTAAATTGAAAAGTCAAACGGCTAGTTTGAAAGTCAAACGGCAAGTTTTGGAAAGTGGAAAGAGGAGGAGAAGTGGAAACCGAGTTGGGGAGGGATTCCCTCCTCCCCAAGCCGGCGCCCCACCTCAAGGCCGAGTTGGGGAGGGACTCCACTCCCTCCCCTTGGCCGCCGGCCCTCCCACCTATAAAGGGAGGGGCAGGGCTGCCCCTCCTAGTACACACAAGTTCCTATCCTCTAAACTAAACCCTAGACCTAAACCCCGGTTTAGAGCTATTTCGGTTTAGAGCCTTCTAATTGGTTTAGAGCCTTCTAATTGGTGTGTCTAATTACTAGACCACTAATAGCCTATCTCATAAGCTCCACCATACTCGCACCGGCTTAAGGCGAAGCCCTGCGGGATTTCCCCTCTACTTCCGGTACCACGCCACAGTGTCTTTGCCGGAATCGCGAGGAGAGTGCTACAACCTCCGCGCCTCTTTGGAACAAGGAGAGGAAGGTCTTCGTCGAGTACCGAACGTGTGACCGATCATGGGAGCGCTAGGAACGCATACTGAAGGATCGTCTACGCGATCTTGAGATCGGAAAGAGTACGACTACATCACCCACGAGAATCTGCTCTCGTTAAACACTTTGGAATCTTCGAGGGTGAGTTATTCCATCGACTCGTTGCTGCAATCTAGTAGATAGATCTTGGCTTGTTTGTTTGTATGCGATAGAAAATTTTGTTTTCCATGCTACGAACCCCTACAGTGGTATCAGAGCCGTGTCTATATGTAGATCTGTTGCACGAGTAGATTACAATGGTCATTATGGGCGTTGATGCTTTTATTGTAGATTGCTTTTTGTGTACTTTGCATCTTGCGGTATGTTGGGATGAAGCGGCCCGGGCTAACCTTACATGACATCGTTCATGAGACTTTCTCCACGCTTAACATGCAACTTGTATTGCATAAGTGGCTTTGCGGGTGCCTGTTTCTCCTAGCATAGTAAAGATCCAATTTACAACGGGTGATCAACAATGCTAGTATCAATGTTGTGGTTCTTGTTCGTAAGTTAGAACGACACTTATTGAAAGCCCCAAACCACGTAAAATATGCAAAGAAAGTAGAGGCGTCTAACTTTGTTTTGCGTGGGTGTGCGATGATGTGATATGGCCATGATTGTGATTATATTTGATGTATGCAATGTTCCTTATTGTAAGTTGGCAACCGGCAGGAGCCATATGGTTGTCTTTAATTTCTGTTAAGACCTGCGTGTCTATTCAAAATAGTTGTAATAGTTGAAGCTGGTAGACGACAACCATGAAAGAAGCGTCATTGACCTTGATGCTAAGCCGGTGATGATGGAGATCATGTTCGTGCTTGAAGATGGAGATCGGAAGCACAAAGAAGAAAGGCCATATCATATCACATATTATGAATTGCATGTGATGTTAATCCTTTATGCATCTTGTATTGCTTAGTAGACGACGGTAGCATTATAAGATGATCCCTCATGCACATAAATTTCAAGTTCTAAAGTGTTCACCCTTAGTATGCACCGTTGCCAAAGCTTGCTGCTTCGAAGCACCACGTGATGATCGGGTGTCTTTGATTCCGCGGGTGAATACAACGTAAGCAAGCCAGATTTGCTTATGCGGTAGCTAAGGTTTGATCTTGACGAGCCTAGCATGTACAGACATGGCCTCGGGAACACGGATGGCGAAAGGTAAAGCATGAATCATATAGTAGATATGATGAACATGATGATTGTTCGCCATTAAAACTATATCAACTCTCGTGATGATCGGTGTTGATGTAGTGGATTTGGTTCGTGTGATCACTAAAACAATGTGAGGGATGTTGTTTTGAGTGGGAGTTCACCTAGTTTAATTTCATTAATTTGAACTCAATTTGTCATAAACTTAGTCTAAACTATTGCAAATATGTTGTAGATCAATGGCAGCCCCTACCATCAATTTTAATGCTCCTAGAGAAAGAAAAGTTGAAAAACAATGGAAGCAACTTCATGGATTGGTTCCGCAATTTGAGGATTGTCCTCACAGTGGTAATTTGACCTATGTGCTGGATGCACCGCTAGGTGACCCACCTGCAATGATGCTACCGATGAAGTAAAGAATGTTTACCTCGCTGGAAGAATCAAGACTCCATAGTTCAGTGTGCTATCTTGTATGGTTTAGAATCGGAGCTTGTAAAAGGTTTGAAGAGTCGATCCATATGATATTGTCGAGGATCTCAAATTAATCTTTGAGACTCATGCGGCAATTGAAAGTTATGAAGCTTCAAAAGTTCTTTAACTGCAAGATGGAAGAGGGCAGCTCCAAAGTGAGCATGTGCTTAAAATGTCCGGCACGAATAAACTTCAAAGCTTGGGTATAGTGATTCCTAATACTTTGGGGTTTACGCATCCTCCAATCACTACCACCAAGTTACAAGAACTTTGTGATGAACTACAACATGCGTAACATGAACAAAGAGTTGCGAACTATTTGCTATGTTAAAATCTGCGAAGTGGAGATCAAGAAAGAGCACCAAGTGTTGATGGTCAATAAGACCACCAAATTCAAGAAAGGCAAGTCTAAAAGGGACACTTCAAGAAGGGTGGTAAGAAAGCTGCCGACGAAGAGGACCAAGGCTGGACCCAAGCCCGACATCGAGTGCTTTTACTACAAGGGAGAAGGTCACTGGAAGCGGAATTGCCCAAAGTACTTGGCGGATTTGAAGAACGGCAACATCAAGAAGAAAGGTATATCTGATATACATGTTATTGATGTGTATCTCACTAGTATTCAGTAGTGCTCGGGTATTTGATATTGGTTCGGTTGCTCATATTTGTAACTCAAGCAGAGCTGCAGAATAAACGGAAGCTAGTGAAGAACGAGGTGACGGCGCGCGTGGGAAGCGGATCAAAGGTTGATGTGATCGCGTCGCACGCTACCTCTTCATCTACCATCGGGATTAGTTTTATACTTAAATAATTGTTATTTGGTGCCTGCGTTGAGCATGAACATTATATCGGGATCTTGTTTATTGCGAGACGGATACTTGTTTAAATCCGAGAATAATGGTTGTTCGATTTATATGAGTAATATGTTTTATGCACATGCACCTTTGATAGATGGTCTATTCTTGTTGAATCTCGATAGTAGAAATACACATATTAATAACATTGAAGCTAAACGATTGAAATCAGCGATAACTCGACCTATATGTGGCAATCGCTGCCTTGGTCACATTGGAGTGAAGCGTATGAAGAAACTCCATTCGATGGACTTCTTGAATCACTTGATTTTGAATCACTTGAAAGATGCGAAGCATGTCCGATGGGTAAAATGACTAAGACTCCATTTTCGGTATGATGGAGCGAAGCTACGACTTATTGGAAATCATACATACCGATGTGTGTGGTCCAATGAGTGTAGCATCGCGCGGTGGTTATCGTTATGTTCTTACCTTCACGGATGATTTGAGTAGATATGGGTATATCTATTTCATGAAACATAAGTCCGAAACTTTCGAGAAGTTTAAGGAGTTTCAAAGTGAGGTAGAGAATCAACGTAACAAGAAGATTAAATTTCTACGTTCTGATCGTGGAGGTGAATATCTAAGTTACGAGTTTGGCGAGCATTTGAAGAAATGTGGAATACTTTCGCGATTGACACCGCCGAACACCACAGCGTAATGGTGTGTCTCGAACGTCGTAATCGAACTCTCTTAGATATGGTTCGTTCTATGATGTCACTTACAGATTTTCCACTATCATTTTGTGGTTATGCATTAGAAAAATCCGAATTCACTTTAAATAGGGCACCGTCTAAATCCGTTGAAACGACACCGTATGAATTATGTTTTGGGAAGAAACCTAAATTGTCGTTCCTTAAAGTTTTGGGATGCGCCTATGTAAAGAAGTTACAATGGACAAGCTTGAACCCAAAGCGAAAAATGCGTCTTCATAGGATACCCTAAGGAAACTATTGGGTATACCTTCTATCATAGATCCGAAGGCAAAATCTTCGTTGCCAAGAATGGATCCTTTCTAGAGAAGGAATTTCTCTCGAAAGAAGTGACTGGAAGGAAAGTAGAACTCGACGAGGTTGTCGAACCTTCTCTCGAAATTGCGAGTAGCGCGACCGAAGAAGTTCCTGTGGTGCCTGCACCAATAAGAGAGGAAGCTAATGATGGTGATCATGAAACTTCGTTGAAGTTACTGAGCCCTGAGGTCAACGAGAAATCGTACCACTCCAGATTGGTATGATTCCATTATGAATGTCATGTTGGTGGACAACACCGATGACCCCGAGACATATGAGGAAGCGATGATGAGCCCAGATTCCAATAAATGGCAAGAAGCCATGAAATCCGAGATTGGATCCATGTACGAAAACCAAGTATGGACTTTGGTGGACTTACCGGATGGCCGGAAGGCTGTCGAGAACAAATGGATTTTCAAGAGGAAAACAGATGCTGATGGTAATGTTCTCTATAAAGCTCGACTTGTCGCAAAGGGTTCGACAAATTCAAGGAGTTGACTACGATGAGACTTTCTCACCGATGGCGAAGCTAAAATCTGTGAGGATTATGTTAGCAATGCATATTACGATTATGAGATATGGCAGATGGATGTCAAACAGCATTCCTCAATGGAGACATTGATGAAGAGTTGTATATGATGCAACCCAAAGGTTTTGTCGATCCTAAAGATGCTAACAAGGTATGCAAACTTCAACGGTCCATCTATGGATTGAAGCAAGCATCCCGAAGTTGGAATCAACGTTTTGATAAGGTAATCAAAAGTTTTGGTTTTATACAAACTTATGGAGAAGCTTGTATTTACAAGAAAGTGAGTGGGAGCTCTGTAGCATTCTTAATACTGTATGTGGATGACATATTGTTGATTGGGAATGATGTAGACCTTCTTAATAGTGTCAAAGAGTATTTGAATAATAGTTTTTCAATGAAGGATCTTGGCGAAGCAGCTTACATATTAGGCATAAAGATTTATAGAGATAGATCGAAACGCCAAATATCATTGTCACAAAGTACATATTTGGACAAAGTTCTAAAGAGGTTTGGAATGGAAGATAGCAAGAAAGGGTTCTTGCCCATGTTGCCAATCGACCTTGAGTAAAACTCAAAGTCCGACATCGGCAGAAGATAGAGAAAGGATGAGTAAGACTCCCTATGCATCAGCCATAGGATCTCTAATGTATGCCATGCTATGTACTAGACCCGACATTGCATATGCTGTTAGTTTAACTAGCAGATATCAAAGTGATCCAGGAGTGGATCATTGGACAGTGGTCAAAAACATCCTTAAGTACTTGAGAAGAACTAAGGATATGGTTCTTTCTTATGGAGGTGATGAACAGCTCGTTGTTAATGGTTACACCGATGCTAGTTGGAACACCGATCCGGATGATTCTAAATCACAATCTGGATAATATTTATTTTGAATGGTGCAGCAGTTAGCTGGAGGAGTGCAAAGCAAAGCGTTGTGGCGAGATCTTCAACTGAATCGGAATACATGGCTGCTTCGGAGGCTTCACAAGAAGCGATATGGATGAAAGAGTTCATTACAGAGCTGGGTGTGGTTCCAAGTGCGCTGGACCCAATGTCTATCTACTGTGATAACATGGGCGCCATAGCCAATGCGCAAGAACCAAGGTCACACAAGAAGCTGAAGCATATCAAGCTGCGTTTCCATGCTATTCGAGAACATATCCAGGATGGGGATATAAAGATTTGCAAAGTACACAGATCTGAATGTGGCGGATCCGTTGACTAAACCTCTCCAGGGCAAAACATGACCTACACCAAACTTCCATGTGTGTTCGTTATATTACCATGTAATCTAGATTAGATGACTCTAGTGCAAGTGGGAGACTGTTGGAGATATGCCCTAGAGGCAATAATAAATGTAGTTATTATTATATATCTTTGTGTTTATGATAAATGTTTATATTCATGCTATAATAGTATTAACAAGGAAACATTAATACTTGTGTGAATTGTAAACTTAATTTGAAGTCCCTAGTAAAGCCTCTATATAATACTAGCTTGTTGGTTAATAGATGATTGTGGTTTCCCTATCATGAACATTGAGATGTTATTAACAACAAGATCATATCGTTAGGAGAATGATATGGTGGACATACTCCTATAGATAAGCGTAGCATAAAGATCAAGTCATTTCAATAGTTCAATTGCTATATGCTTTCTGATACATAGTAACCTAATTCCTTCGACCATGAGATCATGCATATCACCTTTCTTGGATGGATGCTTTGATGTCATCAAACACCACACCGTAATAGGTGGCTATAAAGGTGGCATTGAGTGTTCGGAAAGTATTGGTTGAAACACATGGATCAAGAGTGGGATTTGTCCATCCACATGACGGATAGATATTCTCTGGGCCCTCTCGGTGAAATGTCATCCAATTAGCTTGCAAGCATGTGACTTGGTCACAAGGGATCACATATCACGGGAACAAGAAAAGAGTACTTATCGATGTGAGGATGAACTAGGTATGCGGAGATACCAGCGATCATAACCTCGGATAAGTAACATATCGTGAGACAAAGGGAAATTGGTATCGTATGTAAGTGGTTCATTCGATCAAAGTAATCGTAGAAATATGTAGCCATATGAATTTCCAGATTCCTCTATTGGTTATTGTTAGAAGTGTCTCGATCATGTCCGCATAATTCACGAACCGTAGGGAGACACACTTAAGGATTCGACGTTGTTTGAGTAGTTATGGTATTATGAGAAAGAGACCGAATGTTGTTCGGAGTCTCGGATGGGATCCGGGATATCACGAGGAGATCCGGAATGGTCCGGAGAATAAGATTCATATAAGGAAAGTCCCGTTTTGGAGTTGGGGAATGGTTCCGGTGTTTTCATCAGGAACATTCTAGAAGGTCCCGGAATGTCCGGCACTCCGGGGGGAAGGGTACATGAATGTGTCATTACATATTGGAATGATTGCATCATGTACTAGGTGTTCTTGCTGTCCAAAATAAAGGGTTTATTTAAATCCTAAATTGAAAAGTCAAACGGCTAGTTTGAAAGTCAACGGCAAGTTTTGGAAAGTGGAAAGAGGAGGAGAAGTGGAAACCGAGTTGGGAGGGATTCCTCCTCCCAAGCCGGGCGCCCACCTCAAGGCCGAGTTGGGAGGGACTCCACCTCCCTTGGCCGCCCTCCCACCTATAAAGGGAGGGCAGGGCCTCCCCTCTAGTACACAAGTTCCTATCCTCGAAACTAAACCCTAGAACTAAACCCCGGTATAGAGCTATTTCTGTTTAGAGCCTTCTAATAGGTTTAGATCCTTCTAATAGGAGTGTCTAAATACTAGACCACTAATAGCCTCACTCATAAGCTCCACCATACTGCACCGGCTTAAGGAAGCCTGGGATTTCCCTCTACTTCCGGTACCACGCCAGTTGTCTTGCCGGAATCGCGAGGAGAGTGCTACAACCTCCGCCTTTGGAACAAGGGAGAGGAAGGTCTTCGTCGAGTACCGAACGTGTGACCGACTGCGGGAGCGCTGCCGGAATGTGGCGCTGGAAGGATCGTCTACGCGATCTTGAGATCGGAAAGAGTACGACTACATCACCCACGAGAATCTGCTCTCGTTAAACACTTTGGAATCTTCGAGGGTGAGTTATTCCATCGACTCGTTGCTGCAATCTAGTAGATAGATCTTGGCTTGTTTGTTTGTATGCGATAGAAAATTTTGTTTTCCATGCTACGAACCCCTACACAGCTGAATTGACAACTCAGTTGTTAAGGCTGATAAATATTCTTTGGCTCCCCTTGTGTCGAATCAATAAATTGGGTTTCACTTCCCTCGAAAATACTGCGATACACCCCCTATACATGTGGGTCATCAGCACTCTTTTCTCGTTCCCGTGATATAACATTCTAGTGATCACATCACTTGCTTGCAAGCTATCTTAATGTGATATCACCGAGAGGGCCTAGAGTATATCTATCCGTCATCGGGATTGACAAATTCCACTCTTGATCCATGAGCCTCAACATAACACCTTCGTAGTACTGAACCCATCTTTATTGTCACCCTGTTACGGTGTGACGTTTGATGTTATCAAGATACTCTTCCGGTGTTAGCAATTAACATGATCTCATGGTCTAAGGATAAAGAATACTTCGTATGATGTTATAGCAATATAAACATAATGACTTGATCGTAATGCTATACTTCGGATGAATGTTCATCACATCATTCCACCAATGGTGTGACCTTGTTATTAACAACATCCAATGTCCATGATCAGGAAACCTTGATCATCTTGTTAATCAACAAGCTAGTCTATAAGAGAGGCATAACTAGGAACCGTTTTTGTTTATTAAACACACATGTATTGATGTTTCCTGATCAATACAATTCTAGCATGTAAAATAAACATCTATCATATATAAGGGGTATATAATAACAACTTTATTATTGCCTCTCAGGGCATATTTCCTTCACCTTCCATTCTGATGATGCTCCTCTTGCCCCTCCTAACTACAACATGGTTGGGCTTTGACGGGTCCATAATAAAAAAGCATTGATCAACTTGGCTAGCGAGTACCCAAGGCTCACTTTTTGCGGAGGCGTTCTTCATTGATTTGGCATCTGGTATAACCATTGTGGTGAAATAGCGGCCTTCTTTTTCCACGTTCTTGGCCCATCTAACACGGAACATCGATATGATCTCTCCACAGTAGTCGAGCTCCCATATCTCCTTGATCCTTTCGTAGAATCTTTCCATCACAGTAGTCTCGTCATCAGCAAAGGATAACATAGTTACTCCTGAGTTTTGATATTCACTATTCTTGTCCTTTTCCTCGGTGTAGAATATGTAACCGTTTATGTCGTATGGTTGATAGGTCCTTAGATTATGCCCTGGGCCCTGCGACAAGGAGAATATGAGTTTTTGATCTTCCGTAGAAGGTGTCTGTGGGGGATTGTCCAGTTGCCTTTTCTTGAACCAACCCGTGAAGCTGGAGTTGTGCTCTCTGGTTACATCTCCCTTCTTCCTCGGCCGGCCCTGGTCGACGTACTCCTGCTCGATTAAGCTTCTGTGCTCTTCGACCCAAGGGCCGACCACTTCAATGTGTTGTAGCACGACTCGGTGTGCCCGAGATATAGATGCGTATCGATACCTGGTTGTTTTGGCCCCTGAATAAGAATGCTCATGTGTACATACCTTTTCTTCGTGCATAGCCATGGGGGGAGGTTGTATGGCCATACAAACACGGGCCAGGTGATATGCGTGCTACTCTGGTTTCCAAAAGGATTGAGTCCATCGGTGCTCATACCCAGCCTGACGTTCCTTGCATCGCCCCCGAACTCTTCGAACTCGATGTCTAATGCATTCCACTAGCTAGCGTCTGAAGGGTGTGTGAGGATCTTGCCCTTCTCTGGATCATCTTCGGGTTTCTCTCTTTTCGTGTGCCATTGCATGAGCTTTGCTTCCTTAGTATCTACGAAATATCGCTACAGACGAGGGGTGATAGGAAAGTACCATACCACTTTTCGAGGAACTTTCTTGTTCCCTCTCTTGTATCGTCCTTGGCCACACACCGGACATGTGGTTCTATCCGCGTACTCGTTCCAATAAAGTGCGCAATCATTGATGCATGCATGGTATTTAATGTGTGGTAGGTCGAGAGGGCACATGATTTTCTTGGCCTCCTCGATACTTGTTGGCAATGTGTTCCCCTTAGGAAGTCGGTCATGCCAGTATTCCATGTTCGTGTTGAAGCTCACATTGGTCCATTTGTGTTCGGCCTTCATCTCCAGAGCCTTCAGCGTTAGACTCAAACGTGTATCCTCGGGGTGACACCCAGGATACAATGGAGTCATCCCGTCTACCTCCATTTGGGACAGCTTGGCTTTCTCTCTGGCTGCAGCTTTGTCGTTGCTCGTCTCCTTGAGGAACAGTTCTTGAACATGAGGATCCTGCAAGACCGAAGTTAGCAACGTCTGTGTGTTCGCGTCTTCTCCTTCTTCATGATCATGATCATGCCCGTCGCCATCTCCTTCTCCATGCTGATCATGCCCGTCGGCATCTCCTTCGTCATGATGATCATGCCCGCTGGCATCTCCTTCGTCATGATGATCATGCCCAGTAGACTCTTCGTCTTCTCGCCTGCCCACGTCTTCGTGACCACCACCATGTCCTGCCAGCGCCTCATTGAGGTCGCGCATGAAACCGCTGGCGAGCTTGACCTCAATTTTCCAGATTCAGGGTCGATCCAGCGCTGCAGTTTGCATGTTCGACATGGACATCTTATCATGGTCTTGTTGTTTAGAATCATGTCCTCCTTCGCGCCTTTCTTGTACCTAGCAATTCGACCTTCGCTCATCGTGAGGACCATGGTTGCCTGAGCGGTCAAAACAGAGAGTATATGTGAGAACCACACCATATGAACACACACATGCATGAATGTTAGCCGGAAAAAATTCAGCATGACCTTTCCTAAAATTAGGACATATGGGTAGTGCAAAAATTTTCCGAAATGGAAATGAATCAACATTTCGGCAAACATCCATGCAACCACACCGGACGGGCCCGACACAACAACAAGCAACCAACAAAAAACTTCTTCCCATTGCAAACATTCATGCACCACACAAGCATCTTCTCGCCATGGATTGCACACACACACCGCCCGCACGACAAGCTTCACCTACATGTTCATGGCCAAGTACTCACCTAGCTAGTAGACACAATAATAGTGAGACAAGACCGCGCGATGAGAGAGTGTGGACAAATAGATCTACAATGCAAGTTGGTGGAGAGGAAATTAGTAAACAAATAGAGATGTGAGAGAGAAAAGTAAGGAACTTTTAGATCTAGAAGTTGGAGCGAAGCTTCCACTTACCAATCTATGGATTAAAGTAGGTTTAGTTACAAGAAAATGGAGAAACTATGGGCAAGATGGGGTGTGAGGGAGAAGGAAGACGAGTTGGGAGGAGGTAGAGATGTGAAATGGGTGGTGGTGGATAGATAGATAAGAAAGCTAGCTTTTGTCATCTTTTTAACATGGATCTGGACGCCCTCATCTTTGGCGCATATGGAGGAAATGCGCCACAGATGCTGAAACTTCTGTGGCGCATAAGTCCATATGCGCCACATAAGTGGGTGAATTAGATTCCGTTTGTGGGGCCCACCTCCAAGTTCTGTGGCGCATGTTGGGATATGCGCCAAAGAAGTGAAACACATCTGTGGCGCATATCAGAACATGCGCCACAGAACTTGGTTGAATTAGATTCCGTGGTGGGGCCCCCCTCCATGTTCTGTGGCGCATGAGGAAATATGCGCCACAGAAGAGGCAACTTTTGTGGCGCATATCTCAGAATGCGCCACAAAACTTGGATCAACCCACCCCGGCTGGCGGGTCCCACCTATCTTCTGTGGCGCATACTCTGGAGAATACGCCACAGAACTTCCAATCTTCTGTGGCCCATGCTTTTTGGTGCACCACTGATGTTTTCGTGTGGCGCATGGTTTCGCATATGCGTCACACATCTTGTCTATCTATAGGCTGTTTCCTAGTAGTGAATGACCTATCTCATTCGAGGATTCCTGGCTTTCAGTTCAAATGACCAATGTTATTGCCAGAATCGTGACATAGTTTGTGATAATATTCCCATATTGTGCATGCATGTACATAATGGGATGGCGAACAATGTTTCAGGAGGAAGTTTTCCTTTTCGTCGTACGAAAAAGCGATTTTCTATTTTCAGAGCGCAAAAATCGGGGCATTTTGCGAAGCAACACCAAATGTTCAATTCAAAAATGCTACCACCCCATTTGTCAAAAATACTAGACCACCTTACATGGACAATGTCCCAACTGGGGATTTTAAAACCTTTTCATCCACCCTGGTTAAAAAGACAAATTTTTGCCGAATCGGTAGGAAGTGGGTCAGATATGAACTGCAGATACATGATTTGATGCTCATGTTTTTTTACAGAAATTATTTTTAGGTTTACAATATGATGTTTCTTCAGAGATCCAATGCAAATTTAGCGAGACTCAGACCCGAGCTAAGAATCTTCATGCCCGCCGTTTGATTAGGGTTTGACGATAGTTTCAAATGACCATAACAAAATCAAATAAAATCAAAAAATGCGAGACCTTCACGTGGAGTCATATTATGTGACATAGTTGGGAGGAAAAATACCAAACTTGGTAATTAATTATGTCTCAAAAACCTTCACAAAATAACCTATCTCATTCGAGGTTTCCTAGCTTTCGGTTCAAATGACCAATGTTATGGCTAGAATCACGATAGATTTTGTTATAATGTGACCATATTGTCCATGAATGTGCATCATGGGATGACGAACAATGTTGCAGGAGGAAGTTTTCCTTTTTGTCGCACGGAAAAGCCATTTTTTATTTTCGGAGCACAAAAATTGGGGCGTTTTGTGAAGCAACACCAAATGTTCAATTCAAAAATTCTACCATCCCATTTTTCCAAAATACTAGACCACCTTACTTGCACAATGTCCCAACCAGGGATTTTAAAACATTTTCATCCACCCCTGGTGAAAAAGATAATTTTTTGCCAAATCGGTAGGAAGTGGGTCAGATATGAACTGCAGGTACATGATATGATGCTCATGATTTTTTACAAAAATCATTTTTGGGTTCACAATATAATGTTTCTTTATAGATCCAATGCAATTTTAGCGAGGCTCAGCCCCGAGCTAAGAATCTTCATGGCCGCTATTTTGACCATAGTTTGACAACCGCATAAGAAATTTAAAAACGATCAAAACAATGTGACAAGGTTCATCAATAATTTTTAGGTTCACAAGATTATATGGATGTCATATTTGGATTCCTCTCATTTTTTTGATCGATTTAGATTTTTTATTTGTCGAATTCCAAGTTACGAATTTAAATATATGAATTATTCCATATTAAATAGAAAAAGGCAAAAAAATAAAATCGTTTTATTTTTTATTTGGATTCAAGATTATTACTACTTATTCATTGTTATCTACTTAAATAATTGTTTGGAATCTAAAACTGAGATGTGCAACATCATGGTCCAAGAATTAATAGGATTGATATGAAAATATTATCGACAAGGTATGATTTCTTTCTTGGAAGTTCATTCAGAAGGAACAAAGAAGTTAAGTGTGCTAAGGCTAGAGTAGTTTTAGGACGAGTGACCGAAGGGGAAGTTTGATCATGAGTACAATTTGACCTAATATTAAGCATACTTAGAGTTAAAACTATCCCATATGAGATTAACAAGTAAAAAATATTCAAAGAAGTTTGAAAAAAACAATTGAATATTTTTTCAATTTTATTTGAAAAGGAAGCATGTTTGCCGTGTACAAGACACACGGAAAAGGCAGCATTTGCCGTGTTAGATTCATGGACGACACATGGCAAAGAATAGACACCAAAGGTATTAAGGTTTTGGAGGAGGAGAGAATTTTAACTATGGTGCAGAAAAATATTTCGAACTCTATAGATGGTGATATTGGCCCCTCAAATTTGGATCTTTCAGAAGTAACTAATTTAGGTGAGGATCTGATTACAGACGAGGAGGATGAGGTGGTTTTAGATGATATAGTGGATCATCTAAACAAACTCGGCAAAGCAAGGTTTATGATGTCTCAAATGTGAGAAGGAGTACTAGGAAAAGAACCAAAAAAACATTTACATAATGTAGAATTTGAAAGGTATGACTTGGAATAGTGTGGGTTTTAAAAACCCTACAAAACATCTGTTTATAAAAGAGTCTATTAGGGAACATCGATTGGACTTTATCGCCTTGTTGGAGACATAAAGGTCTAATTTCACGGTTCCTTTTTTAAAACAACTTACAACCGGGTTGGATTTTGCTTAGTTTTGTTTACCACCTCATGGAAGGTCTGGTGGTATTT
Organism: Avena insularis; assembly: GCA_023614405.1. Classification (NCBI taxonomy): domain Eukaryota; kingdom Viridiplantae; phylum Streptophyta; class Magnoliopsida; order Poales; family Poaceae; genus Avena; species Avena insularis. The sequence continues at coordinate 541,287,924 of CM042692.1, forward strand.
GGTTGGCATTAATAGCGATACTCTCCAAGTTCTCAAAGTGAGTACAGGAGATTATTGCATTAAGTTTCATATTAAATGTAAGAGAGATGGTTTTTGGTGGGTATTTTTGCTCGTATATGGTGTTGCTCAAGAGGCATATAAAGTGGATTTTCTCGCAGAAATGGTTCGTATGTGTGAGTCAGAACCATTACCAATGTTGGTTGGTGGAGATTTTAACATTATACATTCTAGAGAGGAAAAGTATAATAATAATTTCAACGCACATTGGCCTTTTGTCTTTAATGCGGTTATTGAGAGTCTCAACCTTAGAGAAATTATACTCTAAGGTCGGCAGTTTACCTGGGCTAATCGCAGAGACACGCCCACTTATGAAAAACTAGACCGAATTTTAGCTAGTGTTGAATGGGAACAGAAGTTTCCACTTGTCACGGTTCGTGCTCTTACTCGTGCAGGGTTAGATCACACACTGCTTCTTATTGACTCCGGAATGAAAGCACACTTAAGTAATAATCCACGGTTTTCTTTTGAGTTTTACTGGTTACGATAAGAAGGTTTTTAGGAGATGATAGCTAAAGAATGGGCAGTTGTGAATGGTGGAAGTGATCCTGTGGAGAAATGGCTAAATCAAAATTCGACGTCTTAGGCGTTTCCTTAAAGGTTGGTGAAAAACTTAAGTGGAAAATACAAAAAGGAAAAAGAAAAATTACTTTCAATAATTGATGATCTAGATGTGAAGGCGGAACAAAGACCTTTGACGGTTGGAGAGAGTGATACTTTAAACGATGCTAATGAGCGCATCACCAATCTTAGGAGAGATTAAGAGACTAAATGGGCTCAATGAGATAAAGTTAAACATGTTCAGGAAGGTGAAAACAATATAAAGTATTTCCATATGATTGCAAATGGTAAAAATTAAAAGAAAAAGATATTTTAATTGGAGCAGGATGAGGGAACCATTGTGGGATAATATAACCTAAAAATGTATATTACTGAATATTACAAAAAGTTGTTTAGAGCGCCATCACCCACAAATATTTCAATGAGGGAGGACTTAACTTAGGACATACCTGTTGGGAATATGCCTAGAGACAAATAATAATATATATTATTGACATATTTCATTAAGTTCATGATAGGTTTTATATCATGCTATAACTATATTGATAGGAACACAATACACGTGTTTATGTAAACCACCAAAGTCCATGGTGATCCTCTAGACACTAGTTCATTGTTAAATCGATGATCAAGGTTCCCCGATCATGGATATTTATAACAATAGGGTCATTTCATTAAGTGAATGAAAGTGATGGACATACCGAACACAAGAATTGTAACACGATCAAGTCAAAAAATTCACCGTTACAATGACTAGGAATGTAGTAACCAATTCCTTAGACCGTGAGACCATATCAATCACTGTCACCCGAGAATACTTAGATAGCATCAAACACCACTTGGTGAAACAGTGATCATAAAGGTGTGTTCAGCTATTCGGAGGGGCATGTAGAGGCATTATGTGTCAAGAGCGGGATTTGTCCATCCACGTGATGGAAAGATACTCTGGGCCCACTCAGAGACATGACATCCATAAAGCTGATCGTGTGACTAGGTCACCGGGATGTCATAGCTCGGAACGACTAAAGTTATACGTGTCAGTAATGAGATTGAACATGGCATGGTGATGCCGTTGATCGGATCTCGGACAAGTAAAGTATCGAAGTAACAAGGGAATTAGATACTATCTTTCACTGTTCAACGATGCAGATTCTCGTGGAATGCATAGGGATCATCATGGGCATCCAGGTCCCTCTGATGATCATCGGTCCAAGAGAGGTCTTGACCATGTTTGGAGTGTTCCTGAACCATAGGGTAACACACTTAAGGGTTTGAAAATGCTCAGAGATCATTTTGGTATCATAGGAATCACCGAAGAAGAGAGAAGGAAAAACCGGAAGTGTTCCGGGAATATCCGACGGGTGTCCAGAGTTGTCCAGAAGGAGTACCGGTGCAATGGGGCTTAAATAGTATGTAAATATATGTTAATTATTGAATTATGCATGTATTTATATTTATTTAATAATTTAAATATGATTTAATGGGGAAGCCCATCTAATGGGCCAATTTCCGAAGGGAAAAAGGGCCCAAGAAGGGGGCCACCGCCCTAGGAGGTGCCAAGGAGGGCCGGTGGCCCTAGTGGGCTTGTTCTCCACATGGGGCCCATGGTGGGGCTGGCCAGCGGCGCCTCCCCCACCTCCTCCCTTGATTAGTCCCACCCCAGAACTTTGATGGAGGGAGTGCCTCCCCTCCCCCTAAATAAAGGAGGGCATATGGAGGGAATCAAACACACCAATTGAGCTTTGAGGCATTCCCCTCCAAGTTCCCTCATTCGCTCTCTCTTGTGAGTGTGGTCCCATAGTAAGGGTTGTGCGAATGAGAGTGTTCTTTACCACGGAATTTTTTTATCTTTTGGAAGCTTCTTCTTCATTATTTTCAGTAGCTTCTCAAATTCCTTGTAAGATTAACCATTCTCTGCCTTCTATTGCAGCAATTCCAGTGTGGTACCGAGCTTTGTGTTGCCCTCTCCTTAACTTGGGTACAATAATTTTTTATGATCCTCTAACATGTGCTCCAACTTCTTCTTCTCGTTTTCATTTTTGCATTTTTTCTGTGCATCAAGAATGGCCCGACGAAGATCATCAATGGTCTCATGTGATGCCCGTTCTTCACCTTCTTCTTGTTCATTGTTTTCCATTGCAGTACCACCGAATTCCAGGAACATTAGATAGTTGTCATAGTTCTCTTCTTCTTTGTTGTCTGCCATCATAACCCCTCTTTCTTCGTGCTTTGTCGAAAGGACATGAAACCGGACTGAATCAGGTGGATGTGAATGGTTTTCGAGGAAGAGTAATCCTTCTCATTCTGACAGACATGGCACGGGCAACACATAAAACAATTCCGGTTGTTTGCCTCGGCTACTTCGAGAAAAGAACGCACACCTTTAATGAACGCGTCAGACATTTGGGAAGCGCCGTACATCCATGATGGGCTCATCTGCATTATAATTAAAATCTTGGATCATATAAAAAGCTTGGATCATTTTCACTTTATTTTTTTTGTTAAAATCTAAAAATTTAGTGTGTATTAACAACATAATATATATAGGTAAAATAACTGGTGCACCTTGGTGCCCAGAAACCATACGTGATACGTGTATTTTTCTATGAACCACACATACCTAAGAGTATACGTACCTAAGTTATACATACCTAGGTATCACATACCTAAAATATGTATACCTAAGTTACATATACCTAACATATTGCATATCTAAGGTGTACGTACGCAGCATACGTGTATATATATATATATATATATATATATATATATATATATGTAACTTAGGTATTTACACATTAGGTATATGATATCTTAGGTATATATAACTTGGATAGATATATCTTAGGTATGTAAAATTTAGGTACGTACACCCTGAGTATATACAAAATACAGGTATGGTGCCCGGGCACCATGGTGTCCCATATGGATGTATATATATATATATATATATATATATATATATATATATATAGTGGCTATTTGACACCCAGAGTGTAGAATAGTTATTCTTTATCCACCCTCTATCTTTTAAACCGTACATGATTTTTATGTCACGTAATTTTTTTCTTACCTTAGAAGTCAAGAAGAACATAAGAAAATTTAGATATGTCATAAAAAAAATTGTTTACATACCGTATAAAAATACGACGTAAAATGCGAATTTTCTATGTTTTTTACACTATAATGACTCATAAATTATATTTTTATGTCGATTTTTTTGCATTTCTAATAAATATGAACATAATTATTAGTATACAAAATATAAATTTATGTATGTGAGAAAATAAAAATATGTGGAGTGTAAAATAACTATTCTGCACCCTGGATGCTGAATAGGGTTTCTATAAACAATTTACGCCGTATTTTTTTACGGCATGTAAACAATTTTTTTACGACATGTCTAAAATTTCTTATGTTCTTCTTAACTTCTGAGATAAGAGAAAATTTACGTGACGTAAAAAGCTTATACGGTTTGAAAGATAGGGGTGGATGAAGAATAACTATTCTACACCCTGGATGTCAAATAGCGCCACTCTCTCTATATATATAGGACATATTTATACTACTCCCGGGTGTAACTACACGCACGTGTGTTTCACATCATGTAGATATTATCTATCATACCAAAGAGTATGTACGCGTAGTATGAAGTATTATAAGACTATTTAGTAGTATATATACTACTTTTGAGGTAGTATGTATACGTTTTTCACATACTCTTATTTTACTAATAAATATGAAGGGTATTTTGGAAATATAACGCAAACTATGGCTCCGCTTGCATTTTTTTCACGTAACTTGATTTGAAGTATCTTAGATGTAGTATATGAACATACTCAAATAAATAAAGTATCACGTATACTTTCGTATGGGAATATATAAAACGTGGGTGTAACTACACCCGGGAGTAAGAAGGATTTTTCCTATATATATATATATATATATATATATAAATATATAATTTTACATGCACCAATTTTTGATTTGGACAAAACTGTTAACATAAAAAATGTTGAGTTTTTAATTATTGATCTAGCAGTGAAAACTTCTTTCAATTCTGAGCTCCGAAACTCTAAAATTATACATCTCAACTTTACGTAACTTTTTTGCGTAATCAAAATTTGTCTAAAATTACACGACTAAAATTCTCTCTACCTCTACCTCTAAAGCATGAAATCCCTCTCTACTTCGACCGGTCGCGCACCCGATAAAAATTTGGAGCACCAGTCGCACACCCGATAAAAATATATCCTCCTACGGAGTCGACGAAACAACCTACATCACTACAAACAAGACCGGAGTAGAAGACCTCCTCGAATGAAGATCATCCTTGAGCCAATGCTCGGCTACAAGTAGCCAATCATAGCCTCGCGGGCTATTCCGATTGGGAGGTTGGCCATGCACCCGATAGAAACAAGTTCTCCAGCGGAGTTGATAGGACAATATCTACATCTGCATGAACGAAGACCCGAGTCGAGTACCTTCTCGTGGACGTGTATCCGAACGTAGCCACGGGGGCTACTATTATCGGCAACGCAAGCTACGCTCATCGACAAGTGCCATGTTCAGGAACACCCCTCGTGCCCGCCCATCTCATCCAGAAGATTGTTAATTTAAAAACAATACTAGCAATATCCACATACGTCTCCTCTCCTATCTAGGACGGTTGCCGAAACAAATGTTAAACGCTACCTGCCGAAGCAACTATCTTTTAATGTCATATTACATCTTCAGCATTAATTATATGTCTAATACAATATCTAAAATAATTTTGATGATATAGGTTGCCGTGGTGCCTCTTAACAATTATTTATATTGCTTTTAGTATATATAACATATAAATAGATAATACTAGTTACATCGTATTTTTTTTTGGAAATGGGCGCTTTGGTACGAATAGTAATGTTTACACCTGGAGTTACATCGCACATGAGAGTTAGAACTGGGAGCTAGGGGATCCTCAACCCAAGCAATTTAGACGTAAATCATGTCTTGGCTATTGCATGCACATCACTATTAAAATACTTTCCTTTTATTCTAGATTAAAAAAACATGGGTTTTGATCTCCCTGATCCATAAATCTCGTGCCATCCAACGAGAAGATCGCGTAATCAAATGACTCGGTCTATTTGTTACCCACTCTGTTCTACAATATAAACTTTTTTTAGTAAACTAAAACAGCTTGCTAAAAGGCTTATACTATGGAACAGAGAGTTTACAAAACAGAAGACTACAAACGACTTAGTTGATGCTAAATAACTGAGGAACTGACGGACTCTCAAACTACCGAAAAAACGTGCACTAGACTTTTACGAAACTGAATGTGCGCGGTTCATGAGGCACCGAGGAAGCTAGACTGACGCCTCTTTCATCTTGGATTTGACAAAGAGGAGTTTGGGACGTCTTGGGTGGTTCTTTGATGCTTCATTCCACTCATATTTTGCTTTGTCACAGACTTGTTGATGGAGAGCAATCTCCTCAAGACGTCCAAGAGATTGAGTGGCCAACATGCTGGAAAAACCATTTAGATCTTTACATATCAGCCTAAGCGACTTTAGGCGCGACAGAGATCCTTGTTGGATTTCCAGCTCATTCAAGGTTTCCACCACGATGGATAGGCGCATCAGACTGCAGAGTTCGCCTTTTGCAATGACCACCTTGTTCAGTTGAGCTGCGACCAGCTTGAGGCATTCCAAGCCGTAGAGGCTGCTCAGGGCAACAACAGCCTGCTGGCTCAGACTCAGCTGATGATGAGGGGATGAAAGGCACAACTTAGTGAGACCACCCAGCAGGGTAACAAACTGAGGCAGGCTGGATATATTTATCCATTGCAGCTTGAGCGAGCCTAGATAGTATGAGTGAGCTTGTACAGACAAGTCCATGACAAATTGCTGGGATAGTTCATCGTTGAAACTGAGTGAGAGCGAATGCGAACCTTTGGAATCAGTGCTTCTCTCAATGAACCCCTTAATCGCATTTGAGAGATCATTAAAGTTTGTTCTATTGTTGTTGCCGACATCGGCGGTAGACTCGCACCATATTTTAACCTTTGTCAAGTGCTTCATGTGATCCATAAGCTGTGCAAACCCCATGCTCTTGTTGCTGTTGTCCACGACAAATCCTGCGAGTGTCTCCAAATTACTGTTCGCTTTCAACCAAGCCTGTAGCTTACGCATTCTCCGTCCTCCTACACCTTGGCGGAGCCTGAACTTTCCAAAGATATGAAGTAAACCTGGAAGCTTCATGACTTGTGTGGGCAGAATCTCTATCGGTGTTCTTCTTACATCCAGTGTCTCCAAGAACCAGAGCTTCTTGATCTGCTTTGGGAGCTCCTTAGCCGTAACAGAGGCTCCGAGGCATAGGTACTTGAGCAGCAACAGGTTTGTGCATATCATGGTAAGATGGCTGTCCCCCAAGGGTTCATGACACTCTTCCAAATCCAATACTCGCAGCAGCTCATACTTTGAAAAGTCCAAGACAGATTGATGCGCCTTGCCGAAGATTGTCACTGACCGGACCAGGGATAAGTCACCCAGCAGTTTTGTAGGCCTTGCGTGATGCAGAGACAGTCGACGAATTTTACTGGGCAGGGGTGGGGGAGACATCTGGTTATACAACAAGGTAATGAAGTTGTCAGACATGCACTTGCGGATGACGAACTCCATCATCATGCCATGAGTACGAAATGTCTTGGCCTCTGCGCTATTGCTGTCAATCGGCTGGATGATACTCCGGTCTACTAGCTTACTGAAACTGCTGATAGCGGCGTCAAGGGCACTACATGTAGTGTCTCCTGGAGAAAACCCTTCAGCTAACCATCTTCTTATCAAGCTTGATCTCCTCACAGGACGACCACTCGGGTGTGTGGCCAAATATAGCAGGAACGTCCTGACAGCTTGGCTCTCAAGGCTAGTGTAACTATGGCAAAGCACATGCCTCATTTTGGCAAACATCTCCTCTTTTTCTAGATGTGTACCCAGGTTGGCGCATAACCTCGCCCATTCTCTAGGTGTCGAGTCACCCGAGCTTTTTAAGAACCGGGCAGTGGTGACCAGGGCAAGGGGCAGGCCATCACATTTCTTGAGAGCTTCCGAGCCAAGCTCCTCGGCATCTGCTGGTGGATCGTCATCCTGGAAAGCTTCATTGAAGAACAGCATTCTTGAGTCTTCGTCGGTAAGAGTCTTCATTGCATACACGTGATCATGAAGAGCTGAGCTGCTGCAGGTTTTTGCTACGCGCTGAATAGCTGTGGTCACAAGAAATCTGCCTCTTAACCCCTCAAATGCAACTTTTATCTGGCGCCAATTTGCGGCCGTGCGCATGTCATCAATTACAATGAAGAACCTACGAAAACATAGATTAGAGAATAAACTAAGAGAAAATTGTAGCTGAGCAGCCTCACTACGTTTTGATTTTATATTTGATAATAAATCACAACGGAAATATCTACAAAAAAAGTAGGGAGTGTAGTACTCCCGTTCAAGGTTATGTCATCTAATAATACATAAATATTCAGGCAAAAAGGTTGAAAATTTTATTGCATCTAGCCTAGACAAAAAAAAAAAATGGTAGTAAATATAATGTGAATATAAGTTCATCAATGTTTGTTTCGAATACAACACAACATAAGAAGCACAAACTTCACAGATCAACGTTACGTTGTAGGCTTATGTTTTTTTCAGATATTCGTAAACCCAAAAATGCCTAAAAAACCAGAAAGGAATGTGTAAATCGATGGATGAATTACCTCTTGGTGCCAATGCACTCCTTGATGCTAGCGCGGAGCTCTGTTAGACGTTGATTCGTGGGTATGTGCTGGTTGCCAAGCTGATGGAGAACCTCCTTGAGAACATCCGCCGCTGTTCCCCCTACCTCGGCCACGGAGACCCAGGCCCGGGCTTGGTAATCTCTCTCGGTTGTGTGGTACACATGCTTGGCCAGGAGAGTCTTGCCTATACCATGGAAGCCCACGATGGTGATCACCTTGAGCTGCACCTCCTCCTCCTGGATCAGACCCAGAAGCTCGTCGCGTGGTGGGTTCATGCCCACGGGCACAGGGCCTCCATATGCAATGGAATCGGTGCCGACAAAGTCCTCGGTCGCCTCCGCCGACAACAAGGGCCCTGAGAAGGAGGTGTTGCTGGTGGTTGTGCTGCTGCTGATGGCGTATGTCTCATTCAAATCGTGCAAATTCACTGATATCTTCTTGATCTCTTGGATGGCCGCAGCAAACTCGGTACGTGCCTTGGCCGTCTTGGCCCGGTGGACGGCGCGGCGGAGCCACCCGACACCGGCCTCAGGCATCCTCACGCGGTGAGTGAAGCGGTCGATGCAGTCCTCAATGGCGTGCGCCAGGTCACGCACCATCTTGATCCAAGCCATATGCACCTCTCCGCCGCCGCCGCGGCCGTCACGATCATTTTGCTGGATGGTAGCGGAGATCATTTCGAACTCGCTCTTGATTTTGTTGATATCAACCTCCAGGTTCTTCCGAAGCTCATGATTTGCGTTTAGGAAATCAAAGAGCTTCGGCGTGATCCACTCCACCAAGGCAGTGGCTGCCGCCGGCACCACCACCTCCATCACTCTCTGACTATGACTGGTGGGAGGAGCGAGGAACCAACTCATGACTCCCAAAGCTACAGATCCAGTTAAGCTAGCCCGGTCAGGACGCAACGATATTTACCTACTCCGTAATTCGAGCCCATCACATGCTCTGCACGAGCCTTACCCTGCCGACAGACGCAAGTTACCATATAGTATTTGTTTTAAAAAAATTAGCTCGCTCCGGTTACTTTTGCACTTTTAATTTTGTTCACCTTGCACGTAACTTGTACTTACTAGTTAGTTGTTGTATTTATAGACAAAAAATAGTTTCCACCTATCTCCTTTATGATAGATAAAATTTTAATATGCTTGGGTTACAATACCCCCGTTTACGAAGAATAAGGCTCACACGCATTTTAAGACAAACTTTGGCCAAAAGATTAAGCAATAAAATCTTTATTATATTCCACAAAATTAGTATCGTTAGATTCGGATTTAAAACACTTTACAATAATTCTAATTTGTATATTAAAGTAATTCTTGATTTAAAAAACATAAAAAAGAATGAGGCCTTATTCATTGAAATGGAAAGAGTACATAATAATATTATACTAGTACTTTAAAGTTGGTACCTGCACTTAACAGTTAAATCCTAGATCGCCCTTGGATGCCACCTTGGATAGAGGGCGCACTTAATAACATCGGATGCTGCCATCTTAGAATCATGTGCCTAATCCCTCTATCGAGAAATAAACCAATTCAATCTGTTTAGGTTCGAATGTATCTAGACATTAAAGTACGTCTAGATACATGCGAATCTACACAAATAGGGTAGAAGTGAAATTGATCGTATGGACACCTAGAGGGGGTGAATGTGTGCTACTCCAAATTTTAATACCTTTTCAATTTTAGGCTCGACACAAAGGTAAATTATCTAGATATGCAATTACGGAGAATTTCCCTATATGTAAACCTAACTACTAAGCGAGTAAAGGCAAGTAAGAGTGAGGAGCAAGAAAATCGTAGTGAAGCACGCAGAGACACAAGATTTGTTTTACCGTAGTTCCTTCCTTGTTAAGGGAAGTAAGTCTGCGTTGGAGGGGTGGACGGTACTAAGACCACCACGCCACAATAGGCCTCACCCTGTTCTCCGATGGATCTTGCCACCAAAGACCTGATCCACCTTTCCACTATCGGTACCCTTCGAGGTGGGAACCGGTGCCTTTACACAACTAGTGGGGCATAACTCCACAACCGAATTGGAGTCTCCCGAAATGACAACAAGCTGCCACAAGAACAAATATGATCAAAACCGAAACACAAGATCAAGATATTAGCAAGTAATACTAGATCAATAATCCTCCAAGTGAATGGAGGGGAAGTGATGCGCTTGATTCGTGATGTCGATGATTGAAGTCTCCTTCGATTCACCATAGATTGGAGCCTTTGGGTGGTTGAAGTCGGACATCTCTATTAGGAGCTTGAACAACATGTCTATACTTTTTTGAATGAATCAAGAAGTCTGACAGGAGGAGTGATTGGGGCATTTATACCCCCTGTACAAACTTGGCCGTTGGAGAAGTTGGGGGCCGGATTATCTGGCCCAAGTAGGGGCCGGATTATCCGGCTGGGGCAATCCTCCGCCCCGGAATAGGATTTTCCGGGGGGAAATCCGCCCCCTCACAGCCTGACGCGCCTTGCCTCCCTTTGCAAACTTTCCTATGGGGGCAGATTATCTGGCCTTGGTAGGGGCTGGATTATCCGGCTAGGGCAATCCTCCCCCCCCCCCCCGACACAGCGTGACACGCCTTGCGCGCCTTTGACAAGTGAGCTAGGCCGGATTATCTGCCGTATGACAAGGGCAAAAAATCTGCCCCAAAAAGATGTTTTGGTTGCTTTTTATATCAACAATTCTCTGCAGCACTTAACACACATGAGATGATCCTTGGTATCGTTATCTAACGCACAAAACACCAGGGGTCATGAAATGTTCTTTTAATCTCTCCCTTTTTGGTGTTAGATGACAATACTAGGATTTGCAATAGACTTACCAACAGCAACAACTCAAGGATGAAAGAGACTCCCCCTAAGTGTGTGCATAATTGAAAATTTGCATTTGAATACAAATACACACAAGTAGGTACACGTCTATTTTATAGGAAAGGAATTTTCACACAAATGACAAGGTAGTTTAAAACACATACCACCATGAGAGAGAAGACCACAATATAATATAAGGATAGCCAATATGACAACCATTATTGAGGCCTTCCACATAGAGAAAGATAACCAATAATATAGCCAATATGATAGATGGATCCATGATTACCGAGAGATAAATCCACAAGATAATTACAGTGATAACCATGGTGCCACACACAAACATAGACTCGAACAAACTCACGAATATAAGTTCAACGCTCAATGGGCACAAGCGAGAATAAAAAAAGAAACGATGAAGTGCTAGTGCTTGTGCCCGACCCATGCAAATCCACGATATCCTAATAGAACTACTTCTCTCCGCTTGGCAGAGAAATGCCCAAAAGGAAGAGGAGCGATGTTAGCGCCCCAAGAGATCACTCCTCGTAGTCGCCATCATCGTGCTCGTCCCCATCCTCGCCCTCATCATCATAAGCCTCATCATCTTCCTCCTCATCCTCATCAGCTGGTGGAGTGGGCTCCCTCGCCGGGGTAGGAAATAGGTGGCGCTCGAGCTCTCCATAGTTGAGTCTGGAGGAGTTCCACTGAGCATACAAAGAGGGAGCAGTAGGAGCTAGGGGTTGCCAAATGCCCCAGACACATGGTGAAGAATAAGCTGCTGGGTGTGAGCCATATCGTGGCGCTGCTTGTATGCCTCGTACTTCCCCTTGTGGGTATCCACACCCATGCACAAGATGTTCCGCTGGAACCAATTCAGCTTCTTGACTTCACGGGCAACGGGAGGCACTGGGGGCCTACCAGCACTGGCACGACATCTCTCATAAGACCCTCTAGAGCAGAAGATGGATGAGCGGTCTTCCTAGACTTGTTGTAGATGTTCTTCACCTTGTGGTCAACATCATAGTGAAAATCCCTGGTGGTAAGCAAGTACTTGATGAGCATCATGATGTAAGGGGCATACGGAATCGAGAGCCTATTGAACATGGCATCAGTCAACTCATGATAGATAAATTCCATCACATCCAGCTTGTAGTCCACAGTCTCATCCTCACAGGAGGCCACCTCATAAGAAAAAGCGAGCAGCTGAACCAAGTGACCATGAATACTGTCACTATTGCCCCACTAGGCGTGATGGATTATCCAGCTGGGGCAATCCTCTGCCCCAGCATCGGATTTTTCGGGGGAAAATCCGCCCCCACATAGCGTGATGCGCCTTGCGTGCCTTTGACGATTGAGCTAGGCCAGATTATCCAGCCCTTGACAGGGGCGGATAATCCTCCCCCAAAAGATGTTTTGGCTGCTTTTCATATCAACAATTCTCTGCAGCACTTAGCACACATGAGATGATTCTTGGTATTGTTATCTAACACACAAAACGCTAGGGATCATGAAATGTTCTTTCAAGAGGTAGAACTATTTTAACACTTGGTGTCCTCGATAAAATCTGGACAAGATGCCGATGTAGTTGACGACTTTATGGTCCCAGCATCAGGAACACATATGGTGCTCTTTCTAATTGTTATTCGATCAACTTGCTGAAAAGAATAGTATCCATCGTGTTGTATACGTAATCACAGCCGCCACACACCGCCAAAGCTCCCATGCCGCCGCTACCGCTGGCCTCGCCACGATGGCGTCGGGCCCGGCCAGTGTCGGAGTTAGCCGCCATGGCTACTGGGGGAGATGTGGTCGGATCGATGATGGCTGGAAACCAGGGCGGCGTCCCTGGTTGGGGTGGTGGCGGAGGTCCCTCCCGGCGGTGCCATGACCAGCGGTGGAAGTCCAGGGCCAAGCCGGCTAGTGTTGGAAACCCTAGATCTTCCGATCTGGGGCTCTGATGCTACCTCCCCGGCCCTCTTCGCTGCTGGTAGGGCCGGATCCGGTGGGGGTCGACCCTGCTCTGCTGCCATCTCTCTCGTTACTGCCCTAGCCGTGGGGTTGCTGGTATGGTTGGTGCGGCGGATCTTGCAGGTTACCGGCGGGTGGCGAGGAGGCTGCCGGCTCAGTATGTATAAAGGTGGTGGTCCTCGGATTCCTCTCACACCAAGACGAAGATCTACTTTTTGATAAAAGAAAGGTTGTTGTATTTATAGACAAAAAAAGTTTCCACCTATCTCATTTATGATAGATAAAACTTTAATATGGTTGGGTTACAATACCCTTGTTACAAAGAATAAGGCTCACATGCATTTTAAGACAAACTTTGGTGAAAATATTAAGAAATATATTCTGTATTATGGTATTGCACATAATTAGTATCATTGGATTCGGATTAAAAACACTTTACAATAATTGTAATTTTTATATCTTAAATAATTCTTGGTTAATAAAACATAAAAAAAGATGGCGCCTTATTTATTGAAATGGAAGGAGTACATAATATTATCGGTTTTGCTAAACATCAGTCGACTGAGATTATCCTAAGTCTCAATCGAATGGTTAGCCGTACGATAAACGGCTACTGATGTTTGGGTCCTCCTCCAGCCTGATGTGTTCATGTCTTTCTTGATGGATAGTAGCGGATAGTAGCTGACGATGGTGGGCTTTTATGTGTCTTGGGCCTTCTCAGTCTGACTTCTTTTGTTTCTCCTTTTTATATGGGTTTTCCGTGTAAAATCTGAGCTTTATTATTTTGCACTTCTACACTAAATTTACATTCACTTGTTTTTTTCGAATGAATTTTTTTGTATGGTCACAATTTTTTGTTTGGTGAATAGTGAATATTTGTCTGATAAGGGCAACTAAATTTTGGAAATATGCAACCATTTCGTCAGAGAGGTAGACCGTGTGCAGTGTGCTCTAGATGCTTTCTCTAATTTTTTTATCTCGTTATTTTTCGATTTGCACTTTTCTCAAGGGACGTGCAACTAGTAACCTAGTTATTTTCATATGAGTTACAATTTATCAAGAAATATGCTACTAGCAACCTTTAATTATACACACTTTTTATTTAAAATTTGCAACTAGCAACCGACATACACATGAGTTGCACTTCTTTGAAACGAAACTGCTTCGCGGACGACACCCACTGTCCTACTCGTGCACAAGTCGTCCGTGAAGCATCATGTGTATACCATCGCTCTTTCTCAAAAAAATTGCAGCTTTAACCGGTTTTCTATATCAGTTGCACTTTTCTTCGGAAACATGCAATTAGCAAGTATTTTTTAAAATGCACTTTTCAGAAGAAACATGTAATTTCAATCGGTTTTAAATACAAGTTGCACTTTTCTCAAGAAAACATGAAAGTAGTACCCGGATTTCAATACAGGTAGCAATTTTCTCAAGAAAATGTGCAAATGTAGATTCTTCCTAAATCGTGTAAGTAGTAACCAGATTTCTTCACGTGTTGCACTTTTTTTGAGAAAATGTGCAACTCTTAACCCATTTTCAATAGGAGTTGCACTTTTCTCGAGAAAACGTGTAAGTAGTACCCGGATTTCAATACGGATAGCAACTTTCTCAAGAAAATATGCAAATTTTGATTCCCCCAAATCGTGTAAGTAGTAACCAGATTTCTCCACGGTTGAAAATGTGCAGCTCTTAACCCATTTTCAATAGGAGTTGCACTTTTCTCCAGAAAATATGCAACTCCCACCTAATTTCAATTTTGAATTGCACTTTTCTAGAGAAACATGCAATTAGCAAGCTGTTTTTTAAATAAGTTGCACTTCTCTCAAAGAAAGTGCAACCAGCAAACATATTTCAATGAGTTACACTTTTTCTAGAAAGAACATGCAAATATTAACTGGGTTCCGAATGAATTTCAATTTTGAATTGCACTTTTCTAGAGAAACATGCAATTAGCAAGCTGTTTTTTAAATAAGTTGCACTTATCTCAAAGAAAGTGCAACCAGCAGACATATTTCAATGAGTTACACTTTTTCTAGAAGAAACATGCAAATATTAACTGGGTTCCGAATGAATTACATATTGTCAAGAATATATGTGCCAAATACCAACAAATATTTCTGTACAGTTAGGTGGATATCATCCAAAGCCCATGTAAAAAAGCAACAACCAGAAATTATCAAAGGCCCATACAAGAATGTGTGCTACAATGACAGAAAACAATTAATAATGGCGGAAAGTGGGTGACTGAGGGGATTAGTATCGTACTAGTACCATATATCCTATGCTGAATTTGGTCGACTGCGACGTAAGTATTTCTCAGTCGATTGAGACATAGGCGGACCCTAATATTATTATACTACTTTAAACTTGGTACCTACACCTAATAGTCAAATCCTAGATCGCCGTTGGATGCGACCTTGGGTAGCGGGCGCACTTAGTAACATCGAATGCTGCCATCTTAGAATCATGTGTCCATCTTAGTAGTACCTCTATCGAGAAATAAACTATTTTAATTTGTTTGAATCCGTATGTATCTAGACACTAAAACACGTATAAATACATGCGAATCTAGACAAATAGAATAGAGGTAGAACTATTTTAATAGTGGACGTACTCCATAAAATCCAGACAAGATGCCGCTGTAGTTGACGACTTTATGGTCTCAACATCAGGAACACATATCGTGCCCTTTCTAAGCTAGAGCTCGTTTGGCTCCCATAGTTCCATTTCATTTGGTAGAAATGAAATGAAATGACATTGATGATATCATTTTATTTGGCAGTTTCACGGAAATAACAGGGTACCAAAAGGAATAAAGGTTAGGCATTGAAATCAAAACCATGGAATTTGCAAATTAATTCTGTAACAAATTCCGTGGCAGCCAAACAGGTTGAACCCCAAATGATGGGAGCCTAATGAGCTCTAATTGTTATTTGACCAACTTCCATCCGCCGATCCTGCGGCGCTGGGAATGTCCTAGGTACTTGTTCATGCCCATCCTGACAAACTTTGCCTTGCTTTTGCAGCTCCTCCGTGCACTCGGCATGTACGGGGATAACACCAAGACGGAGTTCAAGTTCCACCATGTGTATTCTGCAATAGAGAAATGCGAGAAATGGGTGGACACTCGCGTGAGCCTCGACAAGACCAAGGATGGTGCGTACAACCCGGTGGCTCCTCCCCTACTGCCGGCGAAGGAAGGCCGGAGGTCGGCCAGAAGAAGACGAAGATGTTCAAAGCCACAAGACCTCCTGCCGAGCGTCTCCAGGATTCCTTCGATAAGTGCATCGCCGACACCAAGGTCCATACCAAGAAGAGGGAGGAGAAGGCCGACGAGAGATGGACGTAGCTGCTCCAGAACCAAGACCGCAAGCTTGACCTCCTCAAAGCGAACTACGCCACCAAAAGGAGGGACATGGATCTCCAGTTCCTCATTGGCGGCGAAGACACCTCGGCGATGAGCATGCCGGTAAAGGCCTGGTACATGGCGTGACACAACGCCATTGTCCAGGACATCGCCGCTAGCACGCCAAGCTCTGCGCCGACCACCTGCGCCGCTACGGCTTCACCGAGCTCTGCTTCGATCTCCTCCAACCAGTCGTCCTAGCATGACGTCGATACACCTATCCCCGTTGCATAGGACACGCCGGAGGAGGACACCCCCATCGACGACTGATCGTCGAACTATTTCATCTTGTTTTGTAATAATTTGATCGTCGAACTTTTTGGGCATACTTCTGTCGAACACCTTTGGCCGAGTTTTCGCCGACGGGAACGAAAAAATTCGAATATGTCACTATTTCTTCCTTCGCCTGGGAACTCGGCCTGGGAACGCGAGTGGGAAATTGAGCATTTCTAGGCCAAATATTAGCTACTTCAGGCGCTAAATAGTGCCGGATTAGGGCCTAGAAACGTCCAACGAGTGGAGGTCCTCTAAGACTGATCCATACTATGCAGCAACCTCCAAAGCAGATCGATACGGTGTGTCGTATACATGGAATGAAATAGAAATCACGAACCATAAAACAACCAAGATGGTCATAAAGAAAAACTATAAAACTGATTGATACCTCAAGCCAAACGCAAAAATAATGGGTAATATTGGAAAAAAAAACTCCACAAACTACTGGCACGATCGGATTTTAGGTTTTGTGCGCATCATGTCACGACATAGGAGTATTTATTTGTGATATGGTGGAAGCCTCCTAGGAAAAATAATATGAGAGGCTGCAAAATTAGATTTATACTCACATATATACAGAATTCACCAAATGCATTCCTTCAAAAAATAAATGAACCGAATAATACATTTATTTTGAAACCATGAATAATAACAAACTTGAAAAAATAATTCATAAACGTTAACATAACATCACATGTTTTAAAAATGCATATGAGACCTAAGTCGTCAGGTGGACAATGATGCGAGAGTACTCCTTGCCACAAGTCATTGGAATTTACAATCATGTAGAAAAAAGGTCGACCGACTAAGATACCAAAACTAAGTATCCATGACAGTGTAGTCATGTTACATCAAACGAAGAATACAAATGAGCAGGAGCACAAAATAATTGAATTGGAGAGCATGGTTAACATTAGTGGAGTTAAATCAAGTTAAAACATAATCCATTAGAAATAAATGGTTTGCTATAGTAAAATATATCAATAAAACATCACAAAATAAAGTAAGATCCATAAGTTATTATGAAAGGTATTACCAAATTTATTTAATCACATAAATAATGGTTAAAGTTGTATGTTTTGGATTGTGCATGCCTAAGACGCTATCTATTACACAACACGAGAGTGCCACATTTTTTACAACAAATGAAGGCATCAAGAGGTAGAAACATCATATAGAAGTAGATATAAAATTCTTACTATGTCGCCGACCAAAAATATATTAATGAGGATATATTATTTTTTATCCTATATTAGGAAAAATATATTTGGTTTCTTCAGAATGATCTAAACATCGTATGATCATTGTTCAAGAAAACTCTAAGTATTTAACAATATGAAGGTTAGCCTCGCATACTTATCCAACATCGCATACAAACTACAAGTGAGCTCCTAGTCTAAACTTTAACTCTATATATACCAATTTAATCGTATGCACAACCTTCACATGTTTCATTAACGTAGTGTTTTGGTAATACCATAATAATATTTCACACATAAGTTAAAGACGATCAAATATATCTTGGACACATGTGATATATATATTTAGCATCTGCAGATACTACTTTCTAGTATAACATTTGACAAATGTATGAATATTTTCAATGGATTCTTACACACTACACAAATAAAATAATATAGGTAACGTGGTAAGAAGTGATATTTGGTACAGTGATCTATGTACTCGTTGGAACATGTGCACGTTGTCGACACCATCTTTGTAATAAGCACCAAGCTAGTTGGCTCGTGTGATTGGATCTAGACTAGCCGTCCAGTATGAGGACTTGAAGACGTACACCACAGCTTACAGCTGGCTGGCGCCACCGGCCGGAGATGGATGACACCGGCGGCGCCTCCTCCTCCTCTTCGTCTGCCAGAAAGAGCCCCCCGCAGCCGCAGCTGGAGGCTGTCCTCTACACGGCGTCAGCGTCGCGGCGCCGCAGGGTGCGCACCTCCGTCGACAGCAGCTACGCCCTGCGCGCCGTGCTGAGCGGCTACGGCGTGGCCGTGGACGTGCGCGACGTGTCCAAGGACGATGCGTTCCTCAAGGAGCTCAAGTCGCTGCTCGCGGCTCGGGGCTGCCCCTTCTCCCTCCCGCAGCTCCTCCTGGGCGGCCGGCTCGTGGGCGGCGCCGACGAGGTCAGGCAGATGCACGAGGCAGGCCAGCTGGGGCCCCTCCTCGACGGCGCCCCGAAGCAAGTCCCCGCCTTCATCTGCCAAGTGTGCGAGCAGGTCGACATGGAGCCCTGCACGTTACACAAGGAGGAACGCCACAAGGTTATTGTCTTCTTCGATGCAACCAAAGGTGAGATGTTTTAGCTCTGTGAATGTACGTATTGTATCTAGACTCCTTTTAGTGTGTAGTGTATCATTTTGATAGGGTGAAAAATAATACAGTAACAGTTAAACTTATTCCAATCATTTTTGTCGACGAATTTCGTTCAGATGTTTCAATGGGCACAGAGATGGAGGCACCAATCTGTGTTTCACTTGGCGCCACGAGACCCCTTGTAAAGAAGCTGGACATGCTGCTGCTGCAAAGTCCTCAAGGACGATGCAAGCTGCCCAAGGTGGTCATGGATAGGATGCACCTCCTCAAAGATGATCTACAAGAAGCAAGCGCATACCTTGAAGATCTGTCTCTGTTGGAGGATCCTCCCTTGGCGGCCAAGTGCTGGACGAAAGCAGCACGAGAGTTGTCTTACGACATACTAGATTATATTGACAGCCTTGTGCCACTTGAGGTTGTCACTGCCTGCAGAACCGTCCGCAAGACGAGTCATGTTAAGATTCCCAAGAGGCTCAAGTGGCAGAAAAAGATTGTCGTCAACACATCCCCCCTCTCCAAAACCATTTGTGTTAATGTCATTCATGTTCTTCCCAAGAGGCCAACGTGGTGGCACCAGATCGTGGAAAAGATATCAGAATTCAGAGTCTATGTCCAAGAGGCGATTGGACGGTACAAGAAGTACGAGCTCCATCGTTGTAGCAGCACGGCGCCCAGATTTGTGCCGGCTGGGCCTATGCTGCAAATGCCGCCACCACCACCCAGTGAGAAAACTAATCCTGGCATAGTATTTGACGGCCGGACAAGCGAGTTCATCGACTCACTGCTTAATAACCATGGGGATCAGCAGCTCAAGGTGGTATCTATTCTTGGCTCTGGATGTCTTGGTAAAACAACACTTGCCAAAGCGTTGTACAACAAAGCTGCCAGGAAATTCCATTGCCGTGCTCTCATCCGGGTGTCCAAAAAGCCTGATATCAACAGGCTTTTCCACGACGTGCTCTCTCAAATCCAGAAGAAGCAGCCCCCAGATGATGATGATGATGATTATACTCAACATCACATTACTCACAACATCAGGGAACATCTACTTGGCAAAAGGTACTATTTTTTTCTCCCCTCATAAAACTTTCAACCTTCTTATTGATTTTATTTTAGATTATTCTAGCACTTCCCTTGTAATCATTTTAGCTGTGGATATGCAGGTATCTAATTATTATGGATGATTTATGGGATAGATCAGCATGGGATGTTATCAGCTCGGTATTTCCAGAAGGT
Organism: Avena insularis; assembly: GCA_023614405.1. NCBI lineage: Eukaryota > Viridiplantae > Streptophyta > Magnoliopsida > Poales > Poaceae > Avena > Avena insularis. Next base: position 541,308,349 of record CM042692.1, read on the forward strand.
AGTCAAGGCAGCAGAATAATAACAACTACGCAGCTTGAAGATGTTGCATTAGCTTGTTGCTGCTCGGATCATGTTTTTGAGATAAAACCGCTGGATGATGTTCACTCAAAGATGCTATTCTTTGGTAGGATTTTTCGTTCTGGAATGAACTGTCCTGAAGAATTCAAACAAGTTGCAAGTGACATTATAGAAATATGTGGTGGTTTACCGCTAGCCACTGCAAGCATTGCTAGTATGGTAGCAAACCAGCCTACCTTATCAATGGATTTATTGACATACATACATGACTCGTTAAGTTCCTATTTGCCAGCAGAATCTACCACGGAGAGAACGAGACAAGTAATGAACCTCAGTTACAACAATCTTCCTCATTATCTCAAGACATGCTTGTTGTACCTTATTATGTATCCAGAGGGCTCCATAATCTTCAAGTGTGATCTGGTGAAGCAATGGGCGGCAGAGGGGTTTATCCTTGCAATAAAAAGGCACAACGTGGAGGAAATTGCAGGAAACTATTTTGATGAACTTGTTGATAGAAGATTCATCCAACCTATCTATGATAACCACAGCAATGAGGTGGTGTCATGTACAGTTCATGATGTGGTACATAATCTTATTGCACACAAGTCTTTAGAAGAGAATTTCATTGTGGTAGTAGACCAGAATCAAAAGAATATGGCCCTTTCTCATAATGTCCATCGACTATCTCTTTGCTTTGGTGATGCAAAATATGCCAAGACACCATCAAGCATCAGAAAGTCGCGAGTACATTCACTTGGATTTTTTGGATCATTTGAGTGCATGCCTTGTATTGGAGAGTTCAAGATTCTCCGTGTCCTAAACCTGCAACAATCGGTTCACCATCCTGGCAAAGATCCAGCTGCCTTAGACCTCACTGGGATTTCAGATTTGTTACATCTTAGATATTTGAAGATTGCTTGTGATGGCTGCTTAAAACTACCAAACAATATGAGAACATTGCTATGTTTAGAAACACTAGATCTCAAGGATACACCAAGCGGCACTTATGTTCCATGGGATATTATATATCTCCCACACCTGTTAAACCTCAGTCTTCCTGATAACACAGATCTACTGGACTGGTATGTATGTCCCCAGATCATTGGAAAGCTCAACAGCCTCCAGAATCTTTACGTTGCCATTTATTCTGCGCCTAGTTCATACCACCTGCATAGAAGGATGTGTATTCTGGGGTTTTTAGTCCAAGCACAACTCGGCCTGAAAACCTGGATAGTACTGTCTAATGGCTCCTCGGTAAAAAACTGTGTGGTTCCTAGCACCCAGAAAGAACTATACTATTTATGTCATGATTCCATGGTCCCTCCGCCCCTTCTCGAGAGATTAGAATTATGGCCCAACGGCTGCTCCGTAATTAGTGAAATTCCTAGGTGGATTTGGAAACATGGCAACCTAAAGGTTTTGAAGATCGCGGTGAGGGAACTATTCATTACTTCTATTGCTATTCTCGGAGGATTGCCTGCCCTGAGTGCTCTGTCACTGTATGTGCAGAGGCCTCCATATGAAAAGATCATATTTAACAAGGCTGCCGGTTTCTCAGTTCTCAAGTACTTCAAGTTGAGGTTCGCGAGTGGTATAGCTTGTCTGAAATTTGAGGCAGTTCCCAATCTCTTGAAGCTCAAGATAGTATTCAGTGCCATTCCACGATTGGACCAAAAACTATATCTTTTTACCAACCCTCCAGAGCATGGTACTGCAATAATCAGCATCGAGCATATGCCAGGCATCAGAGAGATCGCTGCAAAATTTGTGGGTGCAGCTGCTGATTTGGAGTATGTATACAAGATTGGAGTAGTTAGTAATCATCTCAGTAATCCTACAATCGACGTACAATTTGTGGATTCTGGTTCGTATGAGAATCTATGTGAACACGACACGACATTAGAGATGTCAGCTGATAAGAGGTACCACCCACATAGTTAAAAACAATGAAATGTTCACTTCTTTACTTTCACCATACTTCGAGTATTCAACTAAACCTGATTAACTCTCCATGCTCTAATGAAGCTAAAATGTTGTTGTAATTAGGATATCACCAAGATCACCAGGGCCCTCTTCGCGCCGACATGTTCCAGGTATACTTTTCTACCAATTACTCCTAATAGAGAACTTCTTCCATCAAGTCAATATAAAGCAGATTATATTCTACTTTTAAACCATTATATATGTGATCTTGCATTGCCATAGTTCAATTGTTTCCCAAGTAGAAACCGCTTCCTGGTCACCCCCCGCGACTCCGGAGGCCTCCCAGCGCCGCCGCCAATGGACTCCACCCAGCCGCGCCTCTCCACCCTGCCGCCGGCGGAGGAGGCTACCGACAGATGGTGGCCGGTGGGGTGCCCACGATAAATCCGTTTTTTTCGTGACCCTAGCTAGCCTACTCTATTCTGTCGTTGCCAATATCTCTACTCTGGCGATGCGTCCGGCTTCCCCCACCAAGCAGGATCCTACGGATATTCGTCTCATGGCTCTTTCGCTGGCCGTCCTGCCATCCCTGGTCAATCAACCCCACCCCCACATGATGAGATGGATATCAGAGAAAATTCCATCGTCCCACTGTCTGAACCTGCTTAACCCGAAAGCACTAATAGAAGCCTCTATCCAGAGGGCAAGGAAGAATAAGAATAAAAGAACTCTGAAACCAGATCTTCCGGAGGATGAAGAGGTCGATGAAGATTTTGACCAAGAACTCGAGATGGAGACCCTGGACGGCGGTCTGGTTCCTCCTATATTGAAAGACTCTCTGGTGTATGGTCGCATGGTTACTCAAAGTGCCCATGAGATCTACGGGGAAGCACTCACAACACCAATCCCAACTGCTTCAGATCTTACCCCGGAAGCTATCCTTCATCTTTCATCTGCTGCAACTACTCGTCATCGAGGACACACGTGATTCAGATCCCGCGCCATTTCTTCTCCTCCGCTGCAGTCGATGTCACCTCCGCACCCGATGTAGATGAAGAGTCAGCCATCTCGATGGAGACCAAGAACGGGCGGCGATGTGGTTTTGGTTGTGGATGAAAGGAGACGAGAAGGCTCAGGAGGGTGTGAGGAAGAAGACACTAGCGCAGGAGATGAATAAAATGAGGAGATTTCACCTCCTTATAGCCTCTTTGCACCAAGATTATCGCTAATGGCGCTAGATTTTTGCCACGCATCTTGGAACAAGCAAGGCAGCTTCCCTCTAAAGCCTCCGCCTCCTTGATCTTCGTGCATGCATTGAGACGGCACCTCGGTTCTGCGTGGCGCGGGACCCACTAACAGTCAATCTGACAGAATATATGTCAGTGACGTGACAAGTTCTGAAAAGATGTCAGGATATGTCACCCATGATATTTCCAGCTCAGTTTGAAATGAGCATGTAGATAGGAATAATGAATAGAGCTAATCCGACTCAACAATGACTCGGACCGTATAGTTTTATTTTAGGTTTCGGGAATCCTTCAAGATTCAGAAGCCAAGGAATAATCAAGCTAGACAAACAAATTCGACTTCGGATCTTGGAGGTTTCTGGTGGCTACTGTTGGGGATATACTTTCCGGGTATACCCATAGCTACTCACCGATCAGGGTGTCCCAACTCTGGGTTAGAGCTTTTCTCCATGGACGGCCCAGTCAAGAAAATAAGACGGAGGCACAGCTGGCTACGCGAAGACACAGAAGACTTACCGACTTAGGCCTGTAGTTTGACTTGTAGTCCAGGTGGTACTTTATGCCGACATTGTATCATAGCCAGATATATGATTCTCTTGTAAAGCCTAGGTTGGATGACTATATAAGCTGACTTAGGGGACAGCCTTTAGGGCATCGACAAACACAACTTGCACACACGATACCATCTCTTGTAGTCCTTTGCAAACTTTCGGCTCTACCGATATAGTGGATTCTAGCAGGAGCAGAATCCGACCGCCGCAGTCGGATCTGAACCTATATAAACTTGTGTGCTCACCATCCCGGAAAACCGTACATCTCACACCCCACCTTTTCCCACGCCTCGAGGACCCCCTCATGGCGTATTTGTCTTCAATCCGACGACACATGTGTAGGCGAACTAAACACATACATTAGTGGGTGTTCACTTGGAGAAGAAGCCAATAATCACGGGGTAGTGATCCCGAAAAATGTTATCGTCCTTCTCCTATACAAGATAGAAGAGGTGGTGTTCTGGAGGCATACTGTCTCGACTGCGGTGCACGCTGTAAGGCGGGATGGGGAAGAACTGATCGATGATGTAGTGCACTAGAACCATGTGGAAGGCACATGTGTAGGAAAACTGAATAGTCAGACAGTAGATGGCGTCCTATTGGAAAAGAAGCTAGAAGAAACTGCATCCAAAGAGGTCTATTGTATTGTCCCTGTGGTGCACGCTACAAGCCATGATGTGGAACACCAGATCGGTGGCGTAGGAGGAGGAGGAGGAGGAGGAGGAGGAGCGCACGTGCAGGATTCTCTTCTCATTCCAGATTACAAATATTTCCAGCATTTCGAAATGAGATAGAATAGCTGCATGGGACATATAACTCGTACAAATACTTGTCATGATGTCACACCTAGATAGTTAATACTAATATACATATAGTACTACTATCTTTAAAGTTACTGTGCTCATAAAAGCTATACTAGAGTTGTACATTCTAATTAAAATGCTTGTTTCAAACCACCACTTCACTCTCTCTAACTGTGTGACAACCAACAATGGGTGCACTTAAGCTGCCGCGAAGAAAACGACCTGAACCGGCGGTCTTGGAGGGTCATCGACAACATGGCCCAAGGAATCAATGGCCGGAAGCCGCCGCTCGTTGCAGTTGTCAACAACGAGCTCTACGCAGCCACCACAGAGAGTCACCATTTCAACAAGTATGACAAGCTGGACGGTACCTGGATTACTCTTGGAAGTTTGCCACAAGTGTTCAGGTCTTACTTGTGGGATAACATTGGTTTCGTAGCGTGTGGTCACCGGCTGATTGTCATTGGTAATACATTTGACATGACTGAGCTTCATTCATGGATCCGGGATGACCAACCGCCTCTCTGGACTCTGTTTGCAAGACTGCCTTCAGTAGAGGACGTCATGAGTTGCTGATGAGTCTACTGAATATAGACATTATATTGAGAGCAGTGGCTACTTGGGAATAAACAAGACTCCGCCTAGTTGGACAGACTCGTCTAAATCATGTACCCGTGATTATAAATTCGCTTGTATCATTGAATTAAGGGCATGCTCCCCTAGATTTTCTGCATCTTTTTTTTTCTGATTTTTCTTTATTCTGTCGTCATCTGCATGCAGCTACTATTTTCACCAGATAGATACTAGTGAAAATAGATACTAATAAATTCAGCAAAGGAGGACATGCATGGTTTGATGTCACATTCAGCTTGCTTAAATTACTTGATCCATTTCCAAGCTTGTGTTTCTGATTTTATTTCCAAGATTGTGCACTGAGTTTCTTTGTTACCTGCTTTTAAGTTATTATTACTAGGAAAGTCGGCTCGGCAACCCGTGGCTTTAACTTATTTGTGTAGGTGGTCAGGTTTGACATCGATATGAATTTAATTTGAACGGGACAAAGGCACCCGGCAGCACCACGACTTAATTTAGCCACTAGGTATGTCGGGGCGGCGACACGCTGCACCCGTGGCATTAATTCATTTGTGTATACGGAAAATTTTAATGTTGACATGAACTCAAGTAGTTTTTAGATGTTAGATAATGCACACTACATAAGAGAGTAGTAGTCGTGGCACTCGTTTTCATGTTTGTTTGAAAAGATACTAAACATTTAAATTCAATCATATGATTTAAATATGCAAAATAGTTGTGAAATATTGTGCTACCCATTAGGTCTGCATAAAGGCTTGCCCCTAAACATATATAGGTTTTTACATGAGGCAAATGGCAGAATAAAGCAGTGGTATTGGCCTTTCAGCCTCTTTTTCCTTGCTCAACAGTCTCTAGGAGTGTATGTAACGGATCACAGGGTCCCAAATGCATTTCAAACCATTCCACTGTTTCCCTAAAAACAAAGATTGTTACACGACTTCCAGATGGACCACATAACTATAACTACAGAGGTACATATATTGATGCAATCGTGTATATATTTCAGTTTGTCTTCACTTATAGCAAATAGAATTTCTTGGATCATTTCTCAGGTCACGAGTACTCATATCATCTCACCTTTCATCTTGAAGCAGAATTTGAAATAGAAACAGAAAGTGAGTCATGCATAATTCATCATTATGATTTAATGATTCATCATAGTAAATGACACAATAGTGAAACATAAACAACATGCCATCTTTGATCTTGCTAGTAAGTAGATGACATGTGAAGTGGGACGTCATCGTCGCTCGCAACTACTGGTTTGAGGAAATCTCCCCGTAGTTTCATAAACCATATAAGGTTGAACTTGCAAGGTTCAAACACAATTAGGTTGAACTTGCAAGGTTTAAACAAAAGTACTGAACACCTAAACGTGATAAGAAAAAAATCCCACCAATTAGTAGCACAAAGAAAGAAACTGAAACCGTGTATCTAGTTACAATTCTTCAGGCCATCAATTTTCTCCCTAATCCTCAATGACCTTTCCAATGGCGCTGATTACAGGAAGCGAGGTGCACTTGCATAACCATCTCTTGTATACTTCTTCTGCGAGTCAGCATCTTCCAAACTAAAAGTTCTTTTTACATGAGGATAGGGTCGTGTTTTCCTGCAAAAATGTAATTAACAGTCCATAATTTCATTCTGTCAACAAAATAGTTAGCTTATACAGATAAGCATTGCACAACCTAAGATTTTAGCCATATTTGAGGTCAGCCTAATAGATGTACAAAGCCAATAATCTGCGAAAAGAAAAATATATCCAATACTTTACCTTCCTGGAACCTGATGGATTATATATTTCTCTAACAGTAGTGCATTTTACACATACTAAAAAAGTCAACAGTTGGAATAGGGGTCACCGGAAAACCGGTTATTCCCTGAATGATTCCATAACACCTTAGATACGCATACCAGTATAAAAAAAAATAACGTCCTAGACCGGTAAGCCGGTTTTCCAATCAAAAATTTCCTTTTGGGGGGGGGGGGGGGGGGTACCGAAGCAAGCCACTTACTGTAGATGTGCGTGGCATCTACAGTACCAAGCGCTGATTTGGCACAGCCAATCGATCTCTGAAAAGGTTGTCTTTCTTATATGTAGTGATTATTACCTGATGATACTCATACAATAACCCGCTGCCGCCAGCTCCCGCGCACCACCTCTCTTTGGCCGTGTGCAACTCACCCAACTGAACTGCGGTGGATAAACAAAGCCAACTCACGATGGCACGTGGTCTTCCACGCCGCGTCCCGGCGCGGCTGCAGCCGCCATATCGTAAACATCGCCGACGAGCGGATCTCACTTCTCCTGCTTTGTCTCCGACAAGGAAGAAATCGAGGAGGAGGACCCCGATATAACACGGAGCTTAGGCCCTGACGCTTATAGACGTCAAGGCAAAACCCTAGTATTTTCCTACACTAGAATGTCTAAATCTTTTCAATTCTGGCACAAAATCCAATCTCGTAAAATATCAAGCTATGTTCAGCCAGTATGTTAATGTACGGCAACGAAAATGCCTCCTGAAATTGACTTTGACTCCTCGGGTAAAAAATTGACTTTCCTCGATATTATTTTCTCATTGAACAACAAAACAAAGCATACATCCTTCATATGTCATGACACTAGCTAGTTACATGGGGAGCACCCTACATAAACCCTTTCATCATTCGATGGGGAAAGGTCATAAGTAATAATACTAATTATATAGCCAAAATTAGGAATCAAACTACCTAATTAATGATGATCAACCTGGATCACAATATACGTAGGTACTAACTACTAGTTACCAATAATTGATTGGAGGTGAATGAATGGTACAAATTGACGGGTCAATACATATATGGTGGTGGTGATGTTGATGATGACTATGATGATGGCAAAGTGATCGTTCTAAACTGGAGAAAGGTCTTGTGCTTCCCTTCGGCGGAGGAGAGGTAGTCGAGAAAGGTGGCCAAGTCGGTATCCAAGTACCGTCGTGGGGTGCCATCTGCGAGCAGCTCAGGTGCAGGGCCAATGACCCGCTCCGGCGGCAGGCTGTGGAGCGAGGCCACCGAAATCCGTGACCGTGTGGAGTTCACCGGCACCCGGTGCAACACACTCTTATACCGCCCGTTACTAAATATCTGCATGAGCATATGTATATAAGTCACTCCGAAAATTATTCTAAAGAAAGACGAAGCAAATTAAATATAGAGGGTGGAAATAATACATATTGCCATATTGCTTGCTTACTAGTTTGGAATAAGAATCAACATACTTACTGACAGGCTAGCCTATGCCTAGCTAGCTAGATGGACCTTTGCTTAATCGGCATGCAAGAGATAGAAAAATCATCATAGTTGGGTTGCTTTATCAAATAAAAGATAAGCATAGTGCATAAACATATTGTGTACTGCGTATATATGCGAAGTGGTCGATATGGCAGAGAGCAAAGTCAAAAGAGACGATCATCATCGAGCACCGACAACTAACTTTATATCATCATCGAGCTAGGTTGTACTGATGCTAAGCTACTAAGCTGTCAGCATTGGCCTACACATATATGCTAGTATTGCCTTTTACATATTCTCCTTTAACTAAAAAAATCTTATCTTTCCAATCTCATGTTTGTTAACTAGTAGTGTAGTAGCAGTCTATGTTTAGCGTAGCTAGCTTCCTGGAACTGAAAACTTTTGTCACCTACACGCGTCGTCGCCTACCTGGTTGACTTTTGTCACCTAGATTCTCTCATACTACTGCTTATCTTCTTTTTTTTTCCCCAAAAAGAAAGGCTATACCTCTACATATATATATCCTCCATATACAAGTAGCAAATCCAACAGCTGGTCTGATTTGATTGCTCGATTATAAATATATACACACACCTACTCTAAACATATCACTTTGGTGTGCCACCATTTGGCTAGTGTTGATCTTTATTGCTGCAAGGTAGATTGGGTTGTGTCCTATGTGCATCTTCCTATGCAGAGGCAGGGGTTAAAGATTGTGGTTATATCTTCTTGATGTTATGATAAGATTTATAAAAAGTTTCGCCACTTCACTGATGCCGATCTATTTTTCGGGTAGATTGGGATGTGTGATTCTTGGTATAGAGAAAACATGGCTTAAACTCTTCTGTGGTTGTAACATCTTGATGGATGTCGGGATTATCAAGAACTATTGTTCCAAAAAAATAACCACTAGATTCTTACGTATCGACGAGCCCAAGAGGGAGGTGTATGTATGTTACCTCGAGGTGATCGCCGACGTTGACGATGAGCGCGCCGGGAAGGGGGTCTACAAGGATCCAGTCTTGACCATCGTTGACCTCGAGCAATCCTACCTAATCCTGGCGATAAATGGAAGGTCCCAATAATAAAGATTCTCCTCAATTTAGGGGAGTGTGAGGATATCACGTTTCCATGATATATTAGTCTAACTAGTTGAATGCCCGTGTGTTACCACGGGATAAAAAATATACACACTTGTCAAATATTTGTCTTAAGTTTAAAAATATTTGAAAGCATATGATTTCATTCAAGTTGTCAGATAAATCATACTTCCTCCTTTTGGGATTATAGAGGCGACGCGCATACCTAAATTATTAATTTAACCAATAAAATGTAACTTATATAGCACAAAGATTATACCATTAAAAAAAACATCTAAACTTTCTAATGGTATAACTTTTGTGTTATACTACTTATATTTTGTTGGTCAAACTCACAACCTAGTTATCCGCACATGACTTATAATCCTAAACGGAGGGAGTACATGACAACTTTTAATAGATTCAATGCGCTGACTATATGGACAACATAAATAGATAGACGGAGATGAAAATCGTACTGCTATGATTACATGATGATGTTGACATGTTGCAAGTCAAGATGGACAACTTAAATGATCCTCTAGTGGGGTTTTGCTTTATTGCTTTATAAAAGATATAGATGCCTCCTTGTGAGAAGATAAAACTATCATCATTCTCCCCGTCCCTCCACTTCAATCATCGCACTTTGAAACATATGTCATCACTTCTTACTATCACTTAGATAACTTTTCAAAACGTTTGTATATCTATGAAATGGTCCTCGCATGCTGCTGGAAATGATATGTATTGTGTACAACTGAGACAATGCTGATGATGGCACACTAAATTCTCAATTACATGTAATGAAGATACACACAGTGCAATCAGCCAATGGCAATCTTTATCTCTTCTTATTCTTCAACAAAAACAAAGATAACATATTTATGACCGCAAGAAACTTAAAGATAAATTAATACGGTGTACAACTTAGAAAATTAAACTAAAAATACCTAATTAACTAAGTGCCTCGGTTGCTCAAACTTTCCCAATTCATTGTGTTATGCACATTGCTATAGAAAATTTAACTATAGTGCATGGATGGTACAAAATGCATCCCCGCCCAAGAATTTGGGCACACACCTCCATCATCAGCGTGTCTCTCCCCTTTGCCGCTCGTTGCCACCCAGGTCGGCCAGCGGCCTAGATCAAGCAGGTCCTCGTCGTCCTGTCATCCTCACTACTAGCCAACAGTTCTCTCGTCAACCTCGCTTCTTTAGCTAGTGGAATGTTCCAGGTCCCAACCCCCTGCTCGTTTTTATTAGTGATCCAGACTATCTGAATGAATAAACAATATTTTAATCTCTTACTCCCTCTGTTCGAGAATTTTTATTGTGGTTTTAGTTCAAATTTGAATTTAAACCACAACAAGAATTAAGAACAAGGGAGTATGGCTTTAAATATTTAATAAATTCAAACAACATACTGTTTCACATTTACACAGTGACCATGTTACGTACAAGAGATACCATAAACAATAATTTCACAAATTAGTATACATTACAATATCGGAAACTATTGTGGACCTGTGTTAAGAGGTGTAACCTAGCATAAATAAATTGTTGGGTGTGTGATGGGATAATACCAGATGGAGATAGTGCTTGGCAGATTGGAGAAACACTTCAGCAAGCACTGTGATTGGAGTATCTTCCTAGAAAACAAAACAACAGAGATTTGTTTTACAAGTTTCCTTTTGAAGTCCTACAAGATAAGAAGATTGTTTATCCTTCGGTCACATCTATGGATTTAAAGAGCCAAAATATCCAAACCGTGCCAGAGTTGACAACATCATATTTATTTACGATGGAAAGATCTGATCATCCGACTGCATTGCCAAAGCCTTGTTTCATCAATCAACCAAACTTCATGTGTTGAGGCTCTTCGGCTACACCATCAGCTTTGCATGCCCTCCTTTCATATGCTGCCGCAACCTAAAATTTATTTTGGTGGACAGTTGCGGAAATGAATATGTTGAGTTCATTGGTAACACAAATAAACAGCAAGTGAAAGATGACCAAGAACTCCTCATGTGTGAAAGATGACCGTGGAAGAGTACTTCAAGGAAATAGAACTCAACTTGATCCGCACCAACATTGAAGAGCGCATAGAACAAACTATGGCACGTTTCTTTATTGGTTTGAATTAACAAATCAAGCGCATTGTCGAGTTCCAAACATACAACAACATGGTTGAGCTTGGGCACATCGCAACAAAGACCGAACGTCAAGTGCAAGAGGACATCAAGTACACCAAGCCCAAGACGTATTTCACCTATAAGCAAGCTTCAACCGCTACGCCAACAACCTTCAATGGAAGCTCCTCAAGTACCTTCAAACATTCCTTCAAGCCCACACTTCCCCAAGGAAAATTGTCCCCAAGTGACAAAAAAGAAAAAAGTGATACACCTTTCAACGGTGAATGCTACAAGTGTGGAGGCAAGGGACACAAGCCGGTCGAGTGTGGAACCAAGAAAGTTTTGTTCATCCATGACAATGGAGACGAAGAGTACTTGAGTGAAGATGAATTTGATGTCCGAGTCAAGGAAGCAATGACAAGGCAACGAGTGGAAGATGATCAAGAACTCCTCATGTGTGAACATGACGCAAGTCCATCGCAAGAACTCCTAATCCTGGCGATAAATGGAAGATCACAATAATAAAGATTCTCCTCAATTTAGGGGAATGTGAGGATATCACGTTTCCATGATATATTTGTCTAACTAGTTGAATGCCCGTGCGTTGCCACGAGATGAAAAATATACACACTTGTCAAACATTTGTCTTAATTTTAAAAATATTTGAAAGCATATGATTTCATTCAAGTTGTCAAATAAATCATACTTCCTCCTTTTAGGATTATAGAGGCGACGCGTATACCTAGATTATTAATTTACTAATAAAATATAACTTATATAGCATAAAGATTATACCATTAAAAAATATAACTTCTAAAATTTCTAATGGTGTAACTTTTGTGTTATACTACTTATATTTTGTTGGTTAAATTCACAACCTAGTTATCCGCACATGACTTATAATCCTAAACGGAGGGAGTACATGGCAACTTTTAATGGATTCTACGATGACTATATGGACAACATAAATAGATAGATGGAGATGAAAATCGTATTGTTATGATTACATGATGATGTGGACATGTTGCATGTTAAGATGGACAACTTAAATGATCCTTTAGTGGGGTTTTGCTTTATTGCTTTATAAGAGATATAGATGCCTCCTTGTGCGAAGATAAAACCGTCATCATTCTCCCCGTCCCTCCACTTCAATCATCACACTTTGAAACATATGTCATCTCTTCTTACTATCACTTAGATAACTTTTCAAAACGTTTGTAAATCTATGAAATGGTCCTCGCATGCTGCTGGAAATGATATGTATTGTGTACAACTGAGACAATGCTGATGATGGCACACTTAATTCTCAACTACATGTAATGAAGATACACACAGTGCAATCAACCAATGGCAATCTTTATCTCTTCTTATTCTTCAACAAAAACAAAGATAACACATTTATGACCGCAAGAAACTTAAAGATAAATTAATACGGTGTACAACTTAGAAAATTAAACTAAAAAATACCTAATTAACTAAGTAACTCGGTTGCTCAAACTTCCCCAATTCATTGTGTTATGCACATTGCTATAGAAAATTTAACTATAGTGCATGGATGGTACAAAATGCATCCCCGCCCAAGAATTTGGGCACACACCTCCATCATCAGCGTGTCTCTCCCCTTTGCCGCTCATTACCACCCAGGTCGACCAACGGCCTAGATCAAGCAGTTCCTCGTTGTCCTGTTATCCTCACTACTAGCCAAGAGTTCTCTCGTCAACCTCGCTTCTTTAGCCAGTGGAATGTTCCAGGTCCCAACCCCCTGCTCGTTTTTATTAATGATCCAGACTATCTGAATGAATGAACAATATTTTAATCTCTTACTCCCTCTGTTCGAGAATTCTTATTGTGGTTTTAGTTCGAGAATTTAAACCACAACAAGAATTAAGAATAAGGGAGTATGGCTTTAAATATTTAATAAATTCAAACGACATACTATTTCACATTTACACAGTGACCATGTTACGTACAAGAGATACCATAAACAATAATTTCACAAATTAGTATACATTACAATATCGGAAACTATTGTGGACCTGTGTTAAGAGGTGTAACCTAGCACAAATAAATTGTTGGGTGTGTGATGGGATAATACCAGATGGAGATAGTGCTTGGCAGATTGGAGAAACACTTCAGCAAGCACTGTGATTGGAGTATCTTCCTAGAAAACAAAACAATAGAGATTTGTTTCCCAAGTTTCCTTTTGAAGTCCTACAAGATAAGAAGAGTGTTTGTCTTTTGGTCACATCTATGGATTTAAAGAGCCAAAATATCCAAACCGTGCCAGAGGAGACAACATCATATTTATTAACGATGGAAAGATCTGATCATCCGACTGCATTGCCAAAGCACTTGTTTCATCAATCAACCAAACTTCGTGTGTTGAGGCTCTCCGGCTGCACCTTCAGCTTTGCATGCCCTCCTTTCATATGCTGTTGCAACCTAAAATTTATTTTGGTGGACAATTGGAGGAATGAAGATGCTGAGTTCATTGGTAACACAAATAAAGAGCAAGTGAAAGATTGGGAATTCCTAAAGAGCATATGGGTGTTGGACATTCGTGATACCAACTGGGACTAGATCTTATCCCCATCAAAGATGCGACTGATGACTAAACTCAGGGAGCTAAATCTGCAGGCAGCGGGAACCAACAGTTGTGTCCGGAACATGGGTAAGCTTGAGTTCAAAGAATCAGAGTCATTTATTTGTCTACTTTCTTCACAGCATTGGATAGAGACTCATTGATGGGCATGGAAAAGCTGGAACTTCTCAACTTGTGTGGAAATAGTGACATGGATGTTTTGCCAAAGACTTCACCGGCTAGTAGGCTGAGGGTGCTAATTGTTGATAGTTGTGTTGGGTTGCGGCAAGTTGATCCTGGCACCCTCCCTAAATCATTGGAGTCCTTTAGTATTTGGCCTAGTTTGGAAATTGGGTGTCTCTTTCTATTGGGTTGCCGCAACCTTCGCACACTCAAGTGGGTGATGGAGGACATCCCCGTGTGAAGCTATTATGTATAGATTTCCGAGTAAAGGAACATAGAGGACCAGTTGATGATCGTTGTCAATATTATTCATGCTCCCAGGTCCAACAGGAGCCATCTTAGCAAATGGTACATATTGTTATCACACATGCAAAGTTCCTTTAGGCCTCGAGGAGTGGGGGTTTCAATATTATATCTGGTATTACTGAGTCCAACCAGCATTTCCACATACATCTTGCTTCTAACTATTTGGCGATAATTTTTCTGGCACACCTTTTCGGCTGTAATTTTCTCCGTGTTAGTTGGCCTACGGTTTGCGGTAGTATTTTTTATTTTATTTTTCCAACTACTCGACGCTTAATTTACGGACACAACTTTTCGGCTTCATATTTGCAATGGTAGTTATCCTAAAAAATTCTTACCTACCAGATATTTTTTTACGTTCGTCTTTTCTAACTATTCGGAGATAATTTTCTGGCACACCTTTTCGGTCGTATTTTTCTCCGTGTTAGTTGGCCTACAGTCCCCGGTAGTATTTTTACCTTATTTTTCCAACAACTCGACGCTTAATTTTCGGACATAAATTCTCGGCTTCACATTTGCAACAATAGTTATCATCGTGGGCAACCTTGGTAATGTCTTCAAAGACTAAGAGGACCGCGGCGAAGGTGGGGCAGTTGGCCTCGGAGAGCGCCGACATGGTTGAGAGGCAGCTGTGGGTGCACAGGTGCCCGGCGAGGATGCCTAGCGCATGCAGTGTAACACGCGCAGAGCCGCATTTCGTCCTATGCCAGGACCGCCAGCTGGTGGTTGTAGTCATCGAGGGTGTGCGCCGGTGAGGAGGCAGCGGTGATGGCGGTGGCAAAGCGGGGAGGAGGCGCCAGAGAGAACATACAGCCATGCGCCTCCCAACTGGAAGTCATAGAGGAACAGGATCGACGGAGGCAGGACGGAGATGAAGTGCAGAAGACATGTCGAAACAATATTGTCTTCAACAAACAAACTCGTACAAATTTTTTGCAGGTTATTCAGCTGATTGCGCACTGGATTACCTAACTCATCGAGAGTAGCTCAAGCATTGTACGCTTGCTCTTGCATAATGATAGTGCATACGCAATTGCAAAAGTTGACTCCATACAATAGAAAAAAAAAGATATAACAAAAAAAAGCAAAAGAAAAGAAAATTTTACCGATACAAAGAGAGTACCAAGTTCCTAAACAAGAGTGCGAGTAAGAGCAAGACAAGTGCGCGATTCATCTTTGGGCATAGTTATTCCCGAAAGATTTCTAAAAAAGAGTGTGAGTAAGAGCAAGACAAATACACGATTCATCTTTGGGCATAGTTATTCCCGAAAGATCGACATGAGCCCATGGTTTCTGGATTCAATCGGATGCTTCTAGTTGTACATGCCTTCTTTTTTTAGGCTATTGGATGGCGGCATATTAGTAGAGTTTATGATTAATAGCTTTATGTTGCCATTTATCTTCCCCATGCCTCAACCATAGCTGATTTTCTGGTTGTAATAATCCTTTCTCATACTCGTACTATCAAACTTATTTGCAATTAAGTGGCTGCTGGACGAAGAGGCCGGGTCTATGTTCCCCATTTCGGAAAAAATAAACACAGCTATGATAGGAAAATTTTCAACCAAATAGAATAGAGGTATATTTGAGGTAATAATAACTTAAAAGCAGGTGACGGTAAAAATCAATTCCGAAACACAAGCTGGTACATGAATCTATTATATACTAAAAGTAATATAAGGTTGTGTTTAGAGCCACCACGTTGATCCACATCACCTAAAATATATTAACCATTAGATCTATTACTAATGGCTATGATTTAATTAGCGTTACGTACAACACAGATTCCAATAGGTACGACTTCTCTCCACTCCAACACGACTCCAACACGTCTCCAGCCTCGACTCCAACACGTCTCCAGCCTCAACATCACGTGAGATGGTCTCTCCAGCCTCAACATCACGTGTAGCGTCAACATCAGCTGAGCCCTCAGCATCACGTGAGCAACAAGAAAACATACAAGTAAATAGAGTCCCTTGCCTATACGAGTTACAGTTTAAAATCTCTTAAAAGCTCTTTCACGTATCCCAAGACCGTACTTCTGAGAGATCCGGTAAATTTCCTTTCTCTTTTTTAGTACACGTTTATCAATCTAAATACAAGCTACATATCCCAAAGATTTTTTTAAAGCTCTTGCACATACCTCACAAATTTCTTCCCTGCTTACAGATCACAATTCCCTGCTTCCAGATCAGCGTCAAGATCTAGCATCCATCAACCCAAGACCATAATTTCTAGAGAAACGGTAAATTTTCTTTCTCTTTTCATCTTACTGTTTATCGATCTAAATATCAAGATGGATCTTCTTTTCTATCTTCAAGTCAAAGGTAATAAGGTATGGAAAAAATTGCTATCGCCATCTCCTTTTCTCATCGGATCTTACAGGCAATGAACGAAACACATAAATCTTAAATCTGAACTCTTATATATATTCTCTCTAATAGTAAAATAACATGATCCTTGTATAACAGGTAAATTTCCTTTTCTCTTTTATAATATTATTGTCTTTTGATCTTATTGTTTATCAATTTAATCAACTACAACTAGCTAGATGGTGTGACATCATGGTCAATATATGTGTAAACTTCCATCAATATGCTCAAAATTTTATGTCCCCTTCTCCTTGCAATGAACAAACACATAAGTCCTAGACCCGAGCTCTTATAAATATTCTCTATGACAGTAATAAATATCATAATTTTATATGTTAATGTTTGCTCTTCTATTTCCCTTGTGTTGACAGACATGAAACCTACACTCCTAAGTGCATTGTCTACAAGAAACGAGTCATGGACAATCAAGGTCAAGGTTTTAAGACTTTGGGATTCAATTAACCTATCGACTAATGAAGTTATTAGTTCTGATATGATTTTAGCAGATAAGAAGGTACAACTATTAGATGTGCATAATTTGAACAGTGTTCCATATTTTGCATTCTACTAATATATTATTTGTACATAGGGCAATACAATCCATGCTTCTATTGGAACTAAACTGATCAGCAAGTTTAAGTCAAAGTTTAAGGAAAACTCCATCTACATATTGAAGAACTTCAATGTTTGGGAATATGACAAGTATAGGCCTTTGAAGAACAATTTAAAAATTATTTTTATTTCGGATACAACAGTAAATGAAGTTCTAGAAGAATCACAGAACTTTCTGGAATATTACTTTGAGTTCGCTGACAGTACTACCTTATGGAGTAGGGAAAGTAATGATGCACAATGCTCAGGTATGTACATCCTTCATGCAAATAAAAACTATATATCAATTAAGTAATATTTATACTTCTTTATGCAGATGTTATTGGCCTGCTTAAAGGGATAAAACCAATACAACAAAAAACAATAGCCAAAAACACCTCAAAGGAGCGAACTGCAAAAATCCGTGAAATTGAAATCCTTTTGTTAGAGTAAGCCAGTAAGCTATAACATTATTTAGCGTCTTTTTATGATTTTAGTTCTCATATAATTTGTATTTACTTTTACATGATTAAATTTCTGAAGTGGTGAGAAAATCGAGGTCTCTTTATGGGGGGACAATTTAGCAGATATGGTGAACGAGAATATCTTGGGCAAACAAACAATAGTGATTGTCACTTCAAATATGGTCAAAGATTTCTATGGTGAGAATTTTAGTCTCTTTTATTTTGCATAATATGATTGTACTGATTCATTTATAACCAGGATTATCATTACGAACAACAAATGCATCAAAGGTCTATTTAGACTTGGAAATTCTAGAGACAAAAGAAATCATCAACAGGTATGATATATAAATTAATGCAATAGTATAGACACTTTTTATGTATGAGTGAATTTTGATGTTGTTACCATTAATATACAGGCATGGTACAGTGGATACCTTCCCAACAATGATCGAAGTTGATGCAAGCACACAAGGAACAATAGAACAACAGATGTTCTACAACAGAAAAACCATAAGGGAGATCACAGAATCGCGGTACAGTGATGTGAAAACAAATGTCAGTTCATACCCTTAATTTCAAGTATGTTTCACATATTTTTTGTTACATTATTAACCTTTTGCTTTTTACTTAAATTAGGAATATATATGCACAACAAAAGCAACAATTGATGAGATTATATCAGATAGAGGTTGGTGGTACATGGCATGTATTCATTGCTATTGTGCGGCAAAAAAGAACTCAAATAACTTTGTTTGCAAATCATGTAACAAAATAGCAGAAAGTGCAGATCTACGGTGAGAGTACTCCATATTCTATTTCATTACCAAAAAATCCTACTATGAGGTACCTAACACTAAAGTATCATATTAGGTACATAATCAATATAAGGATAAGTGACGACACAGGAACAACAGCATGTGCAATATTCAATGAGGTGGCACAAAGACTTTTGGGAAATATGTCAGTTGCTACCCTGCTAGAGCAAGATGGATTATCGACTATCCCAGAAGTTATTGCCAACCTTTGTGGAAGAACACTCATATTCCGTTTGAAGTTAAATTCAAGGAATCTGCAAGAGTGCATGGAAAATTATAAAGTGAATTACACCTTTGAGCCGAATAACGAGCTAGAGCTGGAATATTCAAATGAAAAGGCTGAAGAGGTATGCCCCTATCATTTACTTTTCTTGGCAAATGACGTACAAAATCATAATGGAAAATGTTTTATAGGACATACTGGACAATCAAGGACGTGGAACCTCGATTAGTTCTGTTATGCATGAACAAGAAAATCAGGTATGCTAATATATGGTTGCACATAATGTATTATGCTTTATCATTTTATTACATAGGAAAATTTCTATTCCAATACCATGATGGAAGAAACATCATTTGAAAAAATCTATGCATGTGAAAATAAACAAAAATAGAAGACCTAAAAAAATGAAATGAAGGTTACTTCCATAAGTAATCGCCATGATGAGGTATAAGGCTTTTTATCAGTACATGCATAGTTTGTTGTGGCATAAATATGTTACCCAATATAATGTAGAAAGAGTCAAGCTTTTATCAAGAGGGAAAAGAAGAGAAATCAAGGAAGAGATCTAGCAGAAAAGTGGCAAGGGTTGGCTCCAAGAAGAGCAAGAAATCTGTTCCAGAAATGCAAATTTCTGATTATGAGGTATGATAATGTTTATTCTTATTTCTATTAACATTAAGATCTTTTTTCTATGTCATATACCACCATAAAATGCAGGAAGCATCAGAGACAGATTCGAAGGAGTTGAAAGAAGATGAGAAAAACACATTAACAACAGATAACCAAATCAATTGTCAAAATTCAAGTGCAAATTTAATTATAATAGATGGTTCAAATCAAGAGTTCGTAAATATAGATACATCTGTGAATAAATCTTCATTCAAGAAGCACACAAAGGTTAAAAAGGGGGAAAAACAGAAGAACAAGGTAAGCCATTTTTTGATTAAAAGTTGACACTAACATTGCTTTGTTTTTTATAGCTCACAAAATTTCTGTGTTAAGATATTAAAATAATATGCAGGAGTTAAAAAACAATTCGGATAACATTGGGAAAAGGAGACAAGACGTTATATGTAAAAAAGGAGACAAAAAAGTTTCATCAAGAAATAGGGAAAAAGTTACTATGCAAAATAAACTTCTGGATGACGAGGTATTCTGTTCAGATTGTTGGTCATAATCTATACACATTAACTAAGTTCTATATCTTCAAAAAGTGTATATTATTCTTAATACGAAAGTTATCTTATATTCTAAATTATTGGATTCTAACTTACAGGTACAAACTGAAACAAATGGAGGAACCAATATAGAAGCTGGAGTCACTGATGATGTTCACTGCATGGAAAATTTAAACCATCTACAAAAACATACCATCAAGAAATTTAGAAAGGTATTAAGAGTGGGAAAGATCAATAATAGGTGGTTACTTATTATATTAAGTTTAGTACAAATCAAATGACATCCTATTCTCTTACTAAGCTATTCTATCTTACAGGTTAAAAAAGAACGAAAGGATGAAATCTGTATGAAACAAAGTAAAAAGGGTACAAAGGTAATTGATCATGTACAACTTTGACATGTACCATGTAGTTGAACTTCTTTGTTTTAATAGTAGAACTGTTTGTTTTTCAATTTGATAGAGAGACAAGAACAACCATGATGAGAGCAGTGATTGCATCATCACGGATGAATCTGCCATAGAGTTGAATGAAGAAATTGCAAGGACGACAAGGAAGAAAAATAGTGATAACAAAAACAAGAGAAAAGTGCCTTCAGGAAAGGAGAATATAGTAGACTTGACTCTCAATGAGGATAGACCAAAGAGAATTAGGAAAACACCCGATAGATTCACATACTAGGATCGAATGCAATAGCTTTATCACTCAAATAGGAAGTTTACTGTTATCTTTTGCTTTAGTATAAATTCGAACAACTACTCTATATATAATTAGTAGTGATTATTGTAAGCTCTATGAGAGCATGAATTTTACCATGTGTGTGCATGCAGACAGTCTCAGTAATCTTTTTTTTAGTTATACAGATAAAAAATTGCTTCAAATCATATACCGCAATTTTTTAAGGCGTAGCTAATGCTTGCTCCACACCCAAAAGCTGATCCATTTGTAACAAGGCAGGACCAGCTAAATGCATGTACATATTGACAAACTGGAACAATTAAGAAAAAGCAAGCACTCACCTGCTGCTTGCCCGTGTAGAGGTTCTCTCCCTGGATATCTGAACCATAGCATCTTCTCCAAATCTTTTCAGTTGCCGATGCTGGTGCGGATGGAATCTCTGCAGACACGCTTTGAGAATCTTGACAGTCTCGGTAATCTTTTTTTAGTTATGCAGATAAAAATTGCTTCAAATCATATACCGCAATTTTTTGAGGCGTAGCTAATGCTTGCTCTACACCCAAAAGCTGGTCCATTTATAGCAAGGCAGGACCAGCTAAGTACATGTACGTATTCACAAACTGGAACAATTAAGAAAAAGCAGGCACTCACCTGCTGCTTGCCCGTGCAGAGGTTCTCTTCCTGGATATCTGAACCATAGCATCTTCTCCAAATATTTTCAGTTGCCGATGCTGGTGCGGATGGAATCTCTGCAGCCGCGCTTTGAGAATCTTGATCCCCTTGAAATAGATAGATTAAGTGTTTCTTCCAAGAATTTTTATGCACCTAAGCAACAGACTGAGGCGACTTGCAGTTGACCGAGAACTAAGAATTTCTAAGATTATAGCACTAATCCAAACAACATATAAGTACGACAGGTCTAAATATTAGATACACATACATATTTAAAAATTTAAAACATGTTGATGTACGCATTGCATTAATTAATTTTCTGAAGGTGAAAAAAGGAAAATCAGCAAACAGAATAATATAGAGGACTTATAAGAGTCCAACACGTCTTGAGAGATACCTAAAATCTTTTAAAAGGAGATTTCCTATCCAAAGATAAAAGGGGTTGCAATTTACTCGAGAACTGACTATATAATACAACTTCACGCCACAAAATTCGGATCTCTTCTCTTCTCTAAAATCAAGACGTGATCTACAAGATTTGCAGAAAAGAGGACCAAGATCCCAGGAGAGGGCGATCCAAATTCACACAGCAGATAATTCCTGTACGGTAAGTACATATTTGCCACGCTGCTTGTCCAGACCTTTGATCATACTCATTAAGTCTGAAAGATTGATCTCTGAAAGAACAAGGTAATAAGCCAAACAACCCGTGTTTTCAAATATATCTAAATAGCTACTCCCTCTGATCCAAAATAATTGACTCAGATTTGTCTAGATTCGGATGTATCTAGACATGTTTTAGTACTAGATACATCTGCATCTAGACAAATCTGAGTTCTTTAATTTGAATCAGAGGGAGTATGTGATCTTTACAAGTTCATATTTTCTTATCAATAAAGAGATTTATATTTATACTTTCAATGCCATACAGAAATAATCAATGAAGAGAAAAGGCGAGGCGCGTACCAAGACATCAAAGAAAAATGCCAACATGCTCAAAATCGATCAAATATGCAATCTATCAAGGTAATTATTATGTTAGTAATCACAGAACTTTGATACGGCTATTTGAGAGGATTAGCCTGTCTCCCCCACCCCACACTCCAAACTCCAATCCTGCATCCGCCAGCGGTTCCCAATTGAAGCATGGATCATATTGACCTACATTAAAAAATTATAAGTAAGCTTTGAATCAAGTAGGCTACCTTCTTATCTGGTATAATCATAAATGCTAATATGTTCGCTGGCCGATAAGCTAACTGTGATTCTGATAAGACTAAAAACATTGGTATTGATTATGCATGCCTCAGTTCTGGTAGACAGTGATTTCAACAGTGTACGTGCCATATTGTCTGAGGTTTATGGTATATATCCTATGCTTCAAATATCGTAACAAGGAAAAAATTCACGGCATTAATTATATATGAACAAAAGTAAAAAAAGATACTACATGATTGTCATAAATATAGTTCACTAGACTATATGATTTCATACTTCACTTTGATAATGCTATCTAGCAAAAATTGAAGTTTTAATAATTACACGTGACAATATAGGGACACAGTCAAAATGGCAAGATCGGCAAGGATGAAGAAAATTCAAGACAAGAAAAAGAGAGAGTCTCTGATGGTACATGGAGATGGGCCGAATGCGACTATGTCAAACGAACAAACTACTAACCAGGAGAGGTAACATGCATACACGCACTTCATCATATTATAGTGTACATGCATTTATATTAGACACTTATTAGACACTTTATATTATGTGTTCAACATTGCACAGTACAAGGCCAAGTAGGAAAAGAAAAGTCGAACTAATTACGAATGGAGACGAACTGCCAAAAGAGCCTGGCAAGAGAAAGAGGTAATGTATACCAAGATGCATAATTTGTATACTCAAGCGTTAATATATAATGTAATACATGATGCTAAATAATAAACAGGTTGTCAAAAAGGACTGATATGAACATTTGGAGCTTTGGAAAACCAACTTGCAAGTGTGAGCGCTGCGGAGCAATTTTCTGGTATGAAGAAAGAACCAAGGGTAAAGGCAGCAGCAACCCCACATTTGGACTATGCTGCCAGAATGGAAAGGTGGAATTGCCAGCCTTAAAGGAGCCGCCAGCTTACCTTATGAAATTGCTAAGGAAAAAAAATGGAAAGAGGTCAAACAACTACATGGAAAATATTAGATTGTACAACTCCATGTTTGCTTTCACATCAATGGAAGGAAAGGTTGACAGAGAAATAAACAAAGGAAGTGGACCTTATGTTTTCAAAATGAATGGGTTGAATTACCATCGGATAGGAACTCTACTTCCAAAAGAAGAAGGAGACAAGCCACGATGGGCTCAGCTATACATCTATGACACGGAAAACGAGGTAAAAAACAGGATAGAAGCATCCACGGCTTCAACAGATAAGAGGAAGTCGTTAGATCCCCACATCGTTGAAGGCCTAAAAAATATGTTGGACAGAGAAAATATACTTGCAAAAACATTCAGAATGGCAAGGGATAGATTCAAAGAAGGTGACTATCATGACGTGAAACTGAAAATAATCAATAAACGGCAAAGAGATGGCAGGCAGTATAACATGCCATCAGCATCTGAAGTGGCAGCCCTCATTGTCAATGATACAATAGAAAATAGACAAGGACGTGACATCATTGTTCAGTACAAAGACATGAAACCTAGAAGAATATCCGAGAACCATCCAAAGTTTATGTCCATGCAGTATCCATTACTCTTTCCCTATGGTGAAGATGGATATAGAGAAAAAATACCATACATATTAAAAGAAGGTGCAACATGCAAGAGAAAGCATGTCACAATGCTAAAATACTATGCATATCGGATACAACAGCGTATGAACCAGTCAATGCACTTAATGTTGTGTAAAAAGCTAACGCTGCAATTCATCGTGGATGCCTTTGCATGCATTTTACACTACAGGCTGGAATGGATAAAAAAAATCAGGAAAAACTAAGAACGGATCTATATGCTGGCTTGCAGGATGCAGTTGAAAGGGGAGATACAAGAGCTGACATGGTAGGAAAGAGAATACTACTTCCATCCACTATCACGGATAGCCCGAGGTACAAAAAACAAAACTTCCAAGATGCAATGGCAATATGTAGATGGGCCGGATACCCCGACCTATTTGTGACGTTCACGTGCAACGCAGCTTGGCTAGAAATACAATCAATGTTGCAGGAGTTAGGACAAACAACATCAGAAAGACCTGACATTGTTGACCGAGTATTCCACATCAAACTAAAGGAGTTCATGAGAGACATAAAGGAAAGGAAATACTTCGGAAAAACGCTTGCAAGTAATGATACCCAACTTATACACTACCAAATTTCAAATATAAATTAACTAACAGCTATTGTTTAATTGCAGTTATATACACAATTGAGTTCTAAAAAAGGGGTCTCCCACACGCCCACGTAGTAATATTCCTTGACAAGAAAGAGAAGAAGTACAAAAATCCAGAACTAGAGCAAGTAGATAAGATAACAAGTGCGGAGATCCCGGACAAGGAAGTAGATCCAGAAGGTTATGCAGCAGTCGACAACTTCATGATGCATGGACCATGTGGGCAGGCCAATACTAACTCACCATGCATGGTTGATAACAGATGCATAAGAAAATTTCCTAGACAATTTAACACCAACACAACCATAGATGAAGATGGATACCCAGTATACAGAAGGCGTGATGATGGCAGATACATTGAGAAGGGAGAAGTGAAGTTGGACAACAGATATGTGGTCCCGTACAATAGAGATCTATTGGTAAAGTACCAAGCACACATAAATGTCGAGATATGCAACCGATCTCTCTCAATAAAGTACCTCTTTAAATACATAAACAAGGGTGACGACCAAGCTACGGCTGTGATAGAAAATGATGAGATCAAAAGTTACCTCGAGTGTACATACATCTCAGCACACGATGCGTGTTGGCGAATATTTCAATTTGAAATGCACTTCCGAGATCCTTGTGTTGAAAGGTTGCCTTTCCACCTGCAGAATGAACAACATGTCATCTTCTCAGACTCTGCAGACTTAACAAAGATAGTAAGAAAGGAAAGAACGGGAATCACTAAGTTTACACAATGGATGGAGACAAACAAGCAGTGTGAAGAAGCAAGAAAATTGACATATGCAGAGTTCCCTTCAAAATGGGTATGGAACAAAGGAAAAACAAAATGGAGCAAGCGTAAAAAAGGAAGATCTGTTGGGAGGATTTATTATGCCCATCCAGCAAGTGGTGAGAAATACTACATGAGAATGCTACTTAATGTTATCAAAGGATGCACGTCTTTCGAAGACATAAGAACTGTCAATGGAGTTGTCCACAAATCATACAAGGCAGCATGTGAAGCATTAGGATTTCTTGATGACGACAAAGAGTGGATTGACTGCATCAACGAGGCATCAAGCTGGGCAACTGGAAATCAGCTACGACAACTTTTCACGACCATCTTATGCCACTGTGAGGTTACAGATCCAAAAGTTGTGTGGGAAACATGTTGGGAAGTTCTAAGTGAAGACATGGAGTATAGACAGAGAAAAATATTGAACTATCCCACATTGTGTTTAACAGAAAAACAAAAGAAAGATTACACATTGGTGGAAATGGAAAAGCTCATGAGAGAGGCTGGAAAGACACTTAAGGAATACCCAGGAATCGAACTGCCAAACTCTTCAGGTCTAAAGGAACTTGGAAACAGGCTGCTCAATGAAGAGATGAACTACAACAAACAGGAACTAAAAGATGAACATCTAAGTATTGTTCGTAATCTGAACTCCGAACAGCTAAACGCATTTGACTCCATAATCGAATCAGTAGACAAGAATTTGGGAAAACAGATTTTTGTGGATGGATATGGTGGTACAGGGAAAACATACCTATGGAAAGCAATCACAACAAAATTGCGTTCCGAAGGAAAGATAGTCCTAGCGGTGGCATCATGTGGTATTGCAGCGCTACTTCTGCAAGGAGGTAGGACAGCACACTCAAGGTTCCATATCCCTCTAATACTTACAGAAGAGTCAACATGTGACATCAAGCAAGGTACACACTTGGCAGAGCTAATAAATCATACATCGCTAATTCTATGGGACGAAGCTCCAATGGCAAACAAATTATGTTTTGAGGCACTGGACAGAACCCTAAGAGATATATTAAGGCATAAGAATGAGAACAACAGCGAAAAGTCATTCGGTGGCATGACAGTGGTTCTAGGAGGGGACTTCCGCCAGATTCTTCCCGTTCTTCCAAAGGGAAGAAGACACAACATAGTCACCGCATCCATTAAAAGGTCCTATCTTTGGCAACACTTCGAAATATTGATACTCAAAATGAACATGCGACTCACTTGCATGACAGATAAGGAGACAGAGAAAAGACATGTAGCAAAATTTGCAGACTGGATTTTGAATATTGGGAATGGAACAACAACATCACCGTATACAGGAGTGGATAAAAATACCAAGTGACATACTATTGAAGAAGGGAAATGATCCAAAGAAAATAAGAGTGGAAAACATCTACCCAAATTTCCAACAAAAATATCGTGACCGAGAATACTTGGAAGAAAGGGCAATCTTATGTCCAAGAAACGAAACAGTAAGCGAGATCAATGACTATATAATGGATCAGCTACAAGGTGAGTATACAATTTACCGTAGTTGTGACACAGTATGCAAGGCTGTTACTCTAAGTGATGATATAGATATGCTATATTCAAAAGAGTTCTTAAACAGCCTAAAGTTCCCTGGAATTCCAAATCATGAGATTAGACTAAAGATAGGACTGCCAGTGATGCCAATGCGTAATATTAACCAGAGTGCTGGGTTATGCAATGGTACAAGAATGGCAATAACTCAGCTTGGAAGAAGATTCATCGAAGCCCAGATAATAACAGGAACCCGTGTAGGTGACAAGGTGTATATTCCAAGAATAATCATGTCACCGACTGAATCACCATGGCCATTCTTGCTAAAAAGAAGACAATATCCTATCAGTGTCTGTTTTGCTATGACAATAAACAAAAGTCAGGGGCAATCACTAAAGCAGTAGGACTATACCTACCTAAACAAGTTTTCACACACGGTCAGCTATATGTAGCATTCTCAAGGGTCACAAAAAGGGAAGGACTACGGGTAATGGTAGACGACGAAGATAGCAAAGAGGACGACGCAGTCAAGAACATAGTATATAAAGAAATTTTCTAAAGGTACGAACCCATTAAACACTTTTTGTATCATGATTCTTAGATGATGTTTCTTGCATTTAAGATAAGCATAAGTAAATGGTGATTTAATAGCTGTAAAATATCTGATTGTTTTGCACTATATGGCAGGATGGATATGCTCTACTACGAACTACAAATGAGCTGGAAAATACAAAAGTATTTAATTAATTAGGTACAAAGACACTTAAATCTGAACTAAGTGTTTATATTACGATGAACACTGATGTTATATATATTACTTGATATTCCATGATTATACACTATCCATATATTTTTAGATTTATAATGCATGTCATTTTTTATATCTACTGAATCCTAATTACTTTCTATGTAGTGCGTACTTAAAACTGTTAGATATAAACAGGGGTGGGGGGGGGGCCTAACACTGCCGATGCCGGTCCCAAGCCCGGAAAAAAGTGGAGGGGGCATTAAAAGTTAAGTTCTGTGGCTAATAAGCAGTAACAATATTAATACAATATATTATATTCATTAGACGGACAGAAATGTCTGATAGTTATACTCAGTGAAAAGAATTAAGTAATAATTTCTTTATTGAGAAATGACAGCAGGAGAGTCTCCTACTGTGTTTTAATAAAACATACAAGAGTATTTACATGAGTATGTACAGGGCTAGGCCATTTTGGCCATGCCTAAGGAACGTCCAGGGAGGGATTACAAGTGTAGAGATCGAATGATACAAACGAGCACCTATTTGTGCTCGGGTCTAATTCTACACTATAAGATTTTGAGGTCATCAATCAGCCGCAGCCTCTAGACTGACTTCTCAGATTTTACACTGTCGAAGTAAGCCCTGTTACGAATTTTCTAAAGGTTCCAAGACCCTAAAATTAATGATTCAGTGAAGAGGGGCCTAGCCCAATCGTGCTTGGGTTTGTCAATCATTGGTTCGACGAGCAGATCAGTACTCCAGACTATTCCAAGATCTGTCCAACACTCCTTGCTGAATTCACAATCGAAGAACAGGTGATTTCTGGTCTTATCCTTCGCTGAGTTGCATAGCATGCAGCTGAACTCATTTCCTATGCTGAAATTTCGTCTCCTAACCATAATCCAAGTGTTCATCCTGCCCAGCAGCATTAGCCATGAAACACGCGGTTGTTTCATAGTGCATTTGGAATTACAGATGAGTTTCAGATATTTTGGACGGTTGGTTGCTCTGAAGTAGTTGTACTAATCATTTCGAAAAACATAAACATGAAAAAAATCTATGTATAATACATGTCCTCAAACAAACATCTGGGAAATGAAAAAATCAAACTCACCAAACAGTTCGATCTACAAATTAGAAAAAAAAACTGAAAGTAACGATACTAATTCATGGTCATGGACTAACCGGATCCAACAAAAAACAGCCACCAACGCCTTCCTCCGGCCGCGCAGTCCGCCGGCCACACAGATGAAGAACTGCAGGATCCAGCTCAATCTCCAACGAAGCGCAAGGCCCTACTACAGCGGCACATCAAAATGAAGTTGTGGATTCGGGAGAACAGCAAGAGAGCCAGCGATTTGATTTTTAGGGGGCATCGGGAGTAAGCGGATTTGGAGTCAAAGATGGAGAAAAATGAATCGAACTGGAACAGACGAACAGTCAACATTGGGGATTCATACGTGTGAACAAACAAAGGGAGTGAGAGAAAAAAATATTGTTTATTCAGGGGAGGGGGGTCTTTTATTTTAAGTGCATCAAGTGTGGTCTTAGCTATGCTGAATCCAACACAGAAAGAGTGACAAACAAATTAACTGGACACGGTGTTTGGATGAAGTATAAAAAAAAATATCTCGACCACTATTTATTTATAATTCTGAAAAATTGGTACCCCTCCGTCTCGAAATTGATGTCGCATCAAAATTTAGATAAATTCATATACTAAATAATGTCTACATTTATCTAAATTTTAACAAATCAAAAAATCATATTACCATTTTAAATAAAATTCAAATTTTTAACACACAAATGATGTTCTTTTCTAATAAATTTCTGACGACTACATAACACATAACTGTATTGTATTTTTATCACATATGACAAATATATATTCAAATATTCTAAACTAAAAATAAATATATTCCGTACCACTTTCAAAACGTTAAAGATGTTGCCCTCGCATTTGCGAGGGCCACCTTGCTAGTGAAAGTAGAAGGTATTATTATTGTTGATGAATCACGGATCCTGCATATCTAAAGTATGGTAGGTGGTTCATGCATGTGAAAGGTACATAACAGGCGGTTGGTCATCGGCCGGTATCCATGAATGAAGCTCAACCATGCCAGCAGCAGTAGGACCAGTGACAATCAGGCGCTCACCACACGCTAGGAAACCAACGTCATCGCCGGACCAAAATAGTTCCGCAAATTTCCAAGAGTAATCCATCATGTACCTTCCAGCTTGTCATACTTGTTCAGATGGTGACTCTCTTTGGTGGCCGCTGCGTAGAGCTCATTGTTGACAACTGCGACGCGTCCGAGGTTGCCCATGATGTTCTCCATGACCCTCCAAGACCGCCGTTTCGGGTCGTATTCCTCGCCACATGTCAGAGGCTCCTCTTGGTTGTCAGAACCACCCATCATGTAGAAGTTGCCATCCATGAACACCCCAGCACAATCCTTCCTAACCCTGTTCATGCTGGGAAGGGGTGTCCAAGCATGTGTCTCACAGTCATACATCTCTGCCAACCTCAATATATATCCTGTGTTCAGAATCAATGCCTCCTTCCACATATATAAGCGGCGGTCTGGCCATTACTTGCTGCATGATCCAAACAAGTAGCGCGGGGCTCCTTCATCCCATTAGCCTCCTGCTGCTGTGTCGTCCATGGATTCGTCAGGATGCTATATCTGTACCCAATTTTGGCAAGACGACAACCTACCAGAAGCAGCTCGGTGCCTACCGCAAGTGGCTCCACACAATTCGCTTCATTCAAGGGCGGTGGCACTCTCGGCAATTGGATCCAGCGCTTGCGATATGGGTCGTAAGCAACCCAGCGCTTGCCACTCCATTCTTCCGCCTCAGGCCGTAGATGTGTCCGTCGCGCACAAGCGAGTACAAGCCATGGTTGAGGGAGGCCACAGAGTCATAGTCCGACCTGGACAGCCGAACCAGGCAATCGATGAAGCCATCACGACCTATCCTATCAATCAGATTGCTCCAGTCCACCACCTGCTGATCTGCATCTTCTGACAAGTAGACAATTGGAGAGAGAGAGAGAGTTATTAGTGCTTCCTTTTATTTGGACGTATGCATTTCACAATTAATAAAGTAGGACGACTCTAGTTTTTTTTATGAGCCCAGTAGCTCTAAAGATATATAGTATATTCTTATTCTCTAGGTGTGTTGTGACTTCATGACAAGTGTTTGTAGGAGTTTATATGTCCCATGAACTATTTTATCCGGAAGCTCAGCCAAAGGGAAATCCAAGGTTAAGCATGCTTGTCCCGGAGCGATTTGAAGATGGGTTACCGCCCCGAAAGTTCTTCCCAAGTGCTAACAAGTGAGAAAAAAGTGGGCGGGAAAGATTAGTGTTAACCTATGGAACCAGTTTAGATATCTTTGAAAGATGCTAGGGGTAACACCCGTCGGTTTGGGGGTTGTTGGGGTGTTCCATGGACAAAAAAGAATTTCTGATACAGTACTTTGCTAGATATATACGAAAAAGGGTGGATCATTCTAATCTCAGCACATGTTGTTTGTACGTTTAGGATACACAAAAACTTAATATCCAAGACCTTCATTAATTACTTTCTCGGAACATGGTGACATTACATTTGTTATTTGTAATCCGTTGAGACACAACTTTCTGGTTTTTGGATATAATTTTGTATCAGATATGCATATTTACATGTATTGCTCATATTTTCTTATTAGATTCTACTATATTTCCTATAAATGGACGACCACGGCAACGCGCTCCATAATGGTCTAGTTGTTTTTGAAAATGCGAATTTCCTCACGAGATCTAGGAACATAATGAGAAAAATAAAGAATCTTACAAAACTCAACAAATCCTAAAAAATGTGTTTTCAAGCATGGTAAAAGACAAGTGTGCAGCTAAATAGGGTATTTTTGTGCAGCCAACAACTTATGGTAGTGCTTAAATTTTGTAGATCTATACAAAAGCAGATATATGTATTTGCGCAAATGTTCTTTATTTTTATGCTGATGTTCTTTTTGAAACCTACTAGGTTTTATTTAATTCTTTAAAATACTATATTCACATTTTTTTGGCCTCATTATGGTCTATGAGCAAAAATGTCACCTTCATAGTGTTTATTCTACTTCTCTCTTCCTTTTGTCTATATTTTCACTAAAACTCATTGGAGAAGCTGAAATTTCTAATATAACAATTTGGGAATATAATTTTTTGACGAAGTTTACACTGACGGTTAAATTAAAAAAAGTGTGGCTAGTGGAACATGCGCATTGTTCGATTAGTGTGGTGTCACGTGTCAAAATACTTCCACACATGCTAGTTTAGTTTGAGAAAACAATAGAAAATTCATAAGTCATAACTAAAGGGTAAAGTATTGTGAAAACAATTGATATATGGTAACACAAGATCACAAATAGTGGTTTAAAAGTAGAAACTACTCTACTTCAGATTGACTTGATGGAAGAACGTTTCTATTAGCTAGGAGGTGGTTCCTCCATCAAACTTGAACGTGCGTCGGCTTTGGGTACTGGACACCAAAAGTAGGGGTTGTGGGATGTCAATTGCTTATATCACATCCTCAGAGAAAAATCCTGCACATCTATCTACTGGCCACAAAAAGGTGACCTTGAGCCCAAAACTTAGTACCTGGAGTCCAACACTACAGACTGTATAGTCACGGCCACTGAGTGCCAAGTGAGTCGAATAACTAACTAAGCCACATTATATCGCATCATCAAACATGGCATCACGATGAAGATACCAATTATTTGAAAGAACCACCATACCTCTGCCCCGCATCTCCCTGACCAGCAGAGTTGAACTTCTGATCAGTATTATGCTCTTCAAACGAGGCCAAGTGGACAGTTGTCTGACCCAGCACACCGTGTCGTGAATACCCGAGTGCCTCCTACTGCACCAGCATGCAACGCCTGAAGAATTGTGCATTGTATATCCTCGAAACATTGGCAAATAGAAATGCATGGACGGCCAGGATTTCACGGTACCGTTTCGATGCGAAGAATGTACGAACCCGTCGAATTCCGTATGGCCCACATGGATATATATCAATATGTGGTGCATTAATTTATACATCAATATGTGGTGCATGAAAAGTTGTATCATTGACAACGGGAGAAGAATTCGAACGAAGATAACGTGTGAGATTGGGGTATTGCACTTACTGCATGCATACAAGTCAGTGGAGCTTTATTACCGGAAATTTTAATGTAGAGCATAGCTGATGCACTTCTGCTGTCATCAGGGTGGGCATATAGCTGATGCAGACGTCAACACCTCGACAGTAGCAGTACATGGCGATGCAGATCAGGCTAGGGGTGGCACAACTTTTCCCCCTGTATCTCAACTTTCTTCGATTTAGGGAGCCTGTGTCCTGCGAGCCCGACTCAGCGGAAGGGACCAGCTCGCCACAACGGTCTCCTTCCGATCCTCAAGGCCCATAGGCTCGGAGGCTAGGTCCACCAGTAGCAATGACGGGGAGGACATGGGAGAGGCAGGCTCCCATCACCAGCAAAGCCCACTGGCGCGGGCAACACCAATGCAACCTCTACAGTGTGTACGTGGTGTGGGCGGGCTGGGCTAGGTACTGGAGCGTGCTGCTGGCGGGGACTTCAATAGAGATGATCCCAGCAGGTACCAGAGCATTGGAACTCACCTATATCTTCACTATAGAAATAGGCTAAGTCATAGCAATAGGATAAAAACCACGTGCCCTCTCAAACATCCTTTTCTCCTCGGTGTTTTAGCATTAGGATTAAATGGGGTCGCCGACTTGTAAAAAATCGGAACACGGGAAAGTTGTGACACCGATTTACCATGGTCAGGCGAAACATCAGTCTACGTATTATCAACCTCCATACTGACCACCTAAGACACAAAAGCTCTACCCTAGCCCAAGTTTATTTACATCCCTCTCCATCTCTTTGCGCAAATCCTCTTCACCAAGATCATCTCCTTTGTATCTCCAAAAGAAAGACGTGATTTTAGAATACGGTTCAAATTCTGCAGCCTCACAACGGAAGGAGAAATCATATCCTCTAAGCTTAACACCTACGCATGAACTGCCTTTCTTATCCACTTGTTTCCTAAGCACATTAGGGTTCATCATGGCAACAATGATATGGATAACATTATGTGATTTGATGGGAGGGTAAAACGGTCCAAAAAAGTGTTAGACCACAGGAAACGCTTCGTCATTTTCATGGCAGCGCTCCCTTCCAATTCCCCATGGTAGGCTCTTCCTCTGCATTATGGCTCCGATCGACCTTTGCATATCGACCCTTCTTGTATCCTGACGCCCCCAACCCACCCTGCATCATGATGCCCGGCCTGCATCGTGACGGCCACCCTATCCCGTGCGGTAGCTACGCCCCAACACACCCTGCATCGCCTTCATCAGGGGGGCCACCGCATGTGCACTTCATCAACGCCCAAATCCGCTCGCAAGAGTCGGTTAGAGGATGACTATTCCCGGAAGAATAGACCGCCTGGCGCTCTACTCCATCCATGTCGTCCCCGTGGAATTGTTTGAACGCCGGGGCTGCACGCTGGGAGTGGTAGCACGCCGGCGGCACGAAAGAAGCAGGGCGACGCATACGGACCGAGCTTCAGTGACTTGGTGCTTCCAAATCTCACCGTGACTTCGTGCCAATATTTATCATCCATCTCTAATCCAACGTATCAGATTGACTCAGATTTTGAACAAAATAATTAAAACTACTCGGAAAATTTTGAATGAATTCTGGTAAATCATGAATGTTTCAATTTGTACTCTGGTGAAGTTTCATTTCATTTGGATCAAGAGGTTGTGATTAAATAGGTATTTAGTTTAAACTAGTGCGCGGAAACATAAAAAACTATTTAATCACAAACTAGTTATCCGAATGAGATAAAACTTTCAGATGTTTCAAAACAAGGCATTTACAATTTACTGGAATGTTTTCAATTTTTTTTGAATAGTTTTAGGTTTGTACTGAGGCAATCTGATTACTTAGATTCGAGATGAACGGTGGATGTTGCACCAAGTCAGGGTGAGACTTGGAAACACCAAGTCACTGAAGTTCGGTCTGACGCATACTGCAGGATGTGGATGCCTAGATGGACGGATCCCGGATTCTGGGCTGGGGATTTCATTTCCTTCTGAGCTCACCGTAGCTACCTAGGCTAGTCCGAAGTCCGGACTCCCACCAACTATTCTTGTGGGAGGATTCAATTCGGGCTCCTTCTGCCGCGCGAGGGACGAAAGAAAAAGTATGACGTAGGAAAGTTGGGGAGCCACGAAAACCACCATAACCAAAATTATATAGTAGAGAAGAGATAGATATAGAGGTAGAGGTAGAGATAGAGATAGAGATAAGTATAGATTAGGTATTGATTTGTTGAAAAAAAATTGTAAACAAAATTAATTTGGCAAAATGTCTTATAGGGAACGCTTGTGTATGCTGAGTTAACAACCAGAGCCGGGTGTCGACCATGTAGATTCGTATAGTTAACCATCGACACTCTCTATCTATCTAAATCGGAAACATTGCAACAAAATTCTTCAATATATGGGATCATTCATAGAATCATTGTTTTCCATTGTCTTGTTTGGACCAAGCCTCGAGCCTTTCTCGGATCTTCTGGATTGGAGAAATAACAGGTTTGGGTGGCTGGAGCCATCCGTTAGCGCCCCATGCAGAAGGTAGCAGCTTCACGAACTCGAACTCTCCATCGACAAGGATGCAACACTTGAACACACGTCCCCGGTAGACGAAGTAGGCATACCCGCCACACATTCCTAGCTGTGTCACGTCGGCAGCGAAGCTGGCCTTGGAACCGAGAAAGAGGACGCGGTCGGATAAGTTCTTGCCATCCCTTATCACCCATCGCATCTGGGAGCCTACTCCTTCCAGTGCGTGCAGCAATATTGATAGTGCCGGTGTCGACTTGTCCCGGCAGTGAAAAAGACTGTGCTTGGCGAGGATCGACACCCGCAAGAGCTTGCCATGGGACTCGAGAACA
This sequence comes from Avena insularis, assembly GCA_023614405.1. Classification (NCBI taxonomy): domain Eukaryota; kingdom Viridiplantae; phylum Streptophyta; class Magnoliopsida; order Poales; family Poaceae; genus Avena; species Avena insularis. The sequence goes on from CM042692.1 coordinate 541,344,489, forward strand.
TAGCAGCGTTCGCGCACGTAGTGTTTGTCCTCAAGTCTATCCCGATCCGTCCTGATCATCCTTATAGTGCCATGGTGCTCGTAACTGCTATTTTCTTCGAATTTCAACGAGACGAAGGACCAGAGGTGCATGCCTAAAAATAGTCATAAAGCGCGAAAACGACAAGTTTTTTTTCATAACTCTCAAACATGTATCTAGTCATTCTATCATTGTTAATCGCCCTAAAACCCTAAAATTATGGGCAATAGCTCACGAAAACGGCCGTAAAGCACGAAAACGATGAGTTTTTGAACATAATTCTCAAACATGTACCGGGTCTTACGGTCGTTGAAATTCGCCCTGAAACCCCAAAATTATGGGTAATACCTCATGAAAACGGCCATAAAGCGTGAAAACGACGAGTTTTTGCTCAGAACTCTCAAACATGCATCGGGTCTTACGGTTAGTGTGAATTGTCCAAGAACCCCAAAACGGTGGGCAATAGCTCATGAAAACAACCATAAAACGTGAAAAACTAGGAGTTTTTGATCATATCTCTCAAACATGTATCAAGTCTTAATGTCGTTGTAAATCGCCCTAGAACACTAAAATTATGGGCATTAGCTCATGAAAATAGCAATAGAGCACGAAAACGACTTGTTTTTGGTCATATATCTCAACCATGTATCTAGTCTTACTATCGTTGTAAATCGCCATGGAACCCAAAAACTGTGGGCAATATAGCCCATGAAAACTGCCGAAAAACATGAGAACTACGAGTTTTTGGTTATATCTCTCAAATATGTATAAGCTCATAAGGTCATTACACATAACCTTGGAACCCCAAAACTATGGGCAATAGCTCATTAAAATGGTCATAAAGCGCGAAAACGATGAGTTTTTGGTCATAACTCTCAAACGCATATCGGGTATTACGGTCGTTGTAAACCGCACTAAAACCTCAAAACTATGGGAAATAGCTCATCAAAACAGTCATAAAGCACGGAAACGACGAGTTTTCAGTCACAACTCTCAAAGATATATTGGGTCTTATGGTCATTGTAAATCGTCCTAGAACCACAAAACAATAGGCATTAGTTCATGAAAACAGCCGTAAAAAATGACTAGTTTTTGGTCATATCTCTCAGACATGTATTATGTCTTACGATCGTTGTAAAAAATCGGTATGAAACCCCAAACTATGGACAATACCTCATGAAAATAGTCATAAAGCACGAAAACGATGAGTTTTTGGTCATAACTCTCAAAAATTTATCGGGTCTTACAGCCCTAGAACCCCAAAACAAGTGGCAATAGTTCACAAAGACAGGCGTCAAATAGAAAAACGACGAGTGGGCAATAGCTCATGAATCTCCAGGAACCCCAAAATTGTGGGCAATAGCTCATGAAAACAACCATAAAACGTGAAAACTAGGAGTTTTTTATCATATCTCTCAAACATGTATCAAGTCCTAATGTCGTTCTAAATCGCCCTAGAACACCAAAACTGTGGGCATTAGCTCATGAATATAGCCATAAAGCACAAAAACGACGAGTTTTTGGTCATAAGTCTCAAACATGTATTGGGTTTTTCGGTCGTTTAAATCGCCCAGGAACCCCAACAATTTGGGCAATAGCTCATGAAAATGGCCATAACGCACGAAAATGACTTATTCTTGGTCATAACTCTCAAACATGTATCGGGTCATATGGTCGTTATAAATCGCCCTAGAACCTCAAAACTATGGGCAATAGCTCATGAAAACAGCCATAAAGAGCGAAAATTATAAGTTTTTGGTCATAACTCTCAAACATGCATCAAATCTTATGGTCGTTGAAAGTCACCGAAGAACCCCAAATTTATGGGTAATAGCTCATGAAAACGGCCATAAAGCACGAAAACGATGAGTTTCTGGTCATTACTCTCAAACATGCATCGGGTCTTACGGTTTGTGTGAATCGTCCAGGAACCCCCAAACTGTGGGCACTAGCTCATGAAAACAGCCATAGAACATGAAAACTACGAGTTTTTGATCATATCTCTCAAACATGTATCAAGTCTTAATGTCATCTGGAGCACCAAAACTGTGGAAATTAGCTCATGAATATAGCCATAAAGCACAAAAACGACGAGTTTGTGGTCATAAGTCTCAAACATGTATCGAGTTTTTCGGTCGTTTAAATTGCCATGGAACCCCAACAATTTGGGCAATAGCTCATGAAAACGGCCATGAAGCACGAAAATGACTTGTTCTTGGTCATAACTCTCAAACATGTGGTCTAACGGTGGATGTAAATCGCCCTAGAACCCCAAAACTATGGGCAATAACTTATGAAAATAGCCATAAAGTGCGAAAACGATGAGTCTTTGGGCATATCTCTCAAACATGTATCAGGTGATAGGGTCATTGTAAATCGCCCTAGAACCCTAAAATTGTGGGCAAAGATCGTGAAAACAACCGTAAAACACAAAAACAACGCGTTGTTGGTCATATCTCTAAAATATGTATTAGGTCTTACTGTCGTTGTAAATCGTCCTGAAACCCCAAAACTATGGCCAATAGCTCTTGAAAATAGAAATAAAGCGCGAAAACGATGAGTTTTTTCTCATAACTCTCAAACATGTATTGGGTCTTACTATCTATGTATATCGCCGGGGAACTCCAAAATAGTGGGCAATAGCTCATGAAAACGGCAATGAAGCGCGAAAACGACGAGTTTTTAATCACATCTCTCAAACATGTATCGGATCTTAGGGTCATTGCAAAATCAGGATGAAACCCCAAAATTATGGCGCATGAAAATAGCCATAAAGTGCCAAAACGACGTGTTTTTGGTCATAACTTTCAAACTTGTATTGGTCCTTACGGTCGTTGTAAATCGCTCTAGAACCCCAAAACAATGGGCAATATCTCATTAAACCATCCATAAAACACAAAAACGACGTTTTTTTGGGGTCATAACTCTCAAACATGTATCGAGTCCTACGGTGGTTGAAAATCGCCCTGGAACCCCCAAATTATGGGCAATAGCTCATGAAAGCGGCCACAAAGCATGGAAACGATGAGTTTTTGGTCATAACTCTCAAACATGTATCGGGTCTTACGGTTGCTGTCACTCGCCCTTGAACCCCAAAACGGTGGGCAATAGCTCATGAAAACAACCATAGAGCATGAAAAATACTTGTTTTTGGTCATATATCTCAAACACCTATCTAGTCTTAATATCGTTGTAAATCACCATGGAACCCCAAATATGTGGGCAATAACTCATGAAAACATCCATAAAACAAGAAAACTATGAGTTTTTGGTTATATCTCTCAAACATGTATAAGCTCATAAGGTCGTTATAAATCGCCCTAGAACCCAAAAAGTATGGACAATATCTCATTAAAACGGCCATAAAGCACGAAAACGATGAGTTATTGGTCATAACTCTCAAACGTATATCGGGTCTTATGGTCGTTGTAAATCGCTCTAAAACCTCAAAGTATGGGTAATAGCTCATTAAAACAGTCATAAAGCGAGAAAACGACGAGTTTTCGATCATAACTCTCAAAAATGTATCGGGTCTTACGGTCATTGTAAATCGCCCTAGAACCAAAAAACAATGGGCATTAGTTCATGAAAACAGCCGTAAAACAAAAAACGACGAGTTTTTGGTCATATCTCTCAAACATGTATTGGATCTTATGGTCGTTGTAAAATCAGTATGAAACCCCAAACTCTGGGCAATAGCTCATGAAAATAGCCATAAAGCACAAAAATGACGAGTTTTTTCATAACTCTCAAACATGTATAGGGTCATACGGTCGTTCTAATCACCCTGAACCCCAAAACTATGGGCATTAGCTCACCAAAACAGTCATAAAGCGCGAAAATGACGAGTTTTCGATCATAACTCTCAAAGATGTATCGGGTCTTATGGTCATTGTAAATCGCACTAGAACCCCAAAACAATGGGCAATAGTTCATGAAAACAGCCGTCAAACAGAAAAACGACGTGTGGGCAATAGGTCATGAATCGTCCAAGAACCCCACAACTATGGGAAATAGCTCATGAAAATAGCCATAAACCATGAAAACTATGAGTTTTTGATCATATCTCTTAAACATGTATCAAGTCTTAATGTCATTGTAAATCGCCCTAAAACACCAAAACTGTGGGCATTAGCTCATGAATATAGCCATAAAGCGCAAAAACGACGAGTTTTTGGTCATAAGTCTCAAAAATGTATCGGGTTTTCCGATCGTTTAAATCGCCCTAGAACCCCAACAATTTGGGCATTAGCTCATGAAAATGGCCATGAAGCACGAAAATAACTTGTTCTTGGTCATAACTCTCAAACATGTATCGGGTCTTACGGTCATTGTAAATCGCCCTAGAACCCCAAAACTATGGGCAATAGCTCATAGTAACGTCCATAAAGTGCGCAAACGATGAGTTTTTGGTCATAACTCTCAAACATGTATCGGATCATAGGGTCGTTGTAAATCGGCATAGAACCCCAAAACTCTAGGCGAAGATCGTGAAAACAACCATAAAACAAAAAACGACGCGTCGTTGGTCATATCTCTGAAACATGTATTGGGTCTTACTGTCGTTGTAAATTGCCTGGAACCCCAAAACTATCGGCAATAGCTCTTGAAAAAACCGTAAAGCGCGAAAACGACGAGTTTTTGGTCATAACTCTCGAACATGTATCGGGTCTTACTATCCTTGTAAATCGCCCGGGAACCCCAAAACTGTGGGCAATAGCTCATGAAAACGACAAAGAAGCGCGAAAATGACGAGTTTTTAATCACATCTCTCAAACATGTATCAGGTCTTACAGTCGTTGAAAATCGCCCTACAACCCCAAAACTATGGGCAATATCATATGAAAAACAACCATAAAACAGAAAAACGATGAGTTTTTGGTCATAACTCTCAAACATGTATCGGATCATATAGTCATTGAAAATCGCCCTAGAACCCCAAAACTGTGGGTAAAGATCGTGAAAACAGCCGTAAAACACAAAAACTACACGTTGTTTGTCATATCTCTGAAACATGTATCGGATCTTACTGTCATTGTAAATAGCTTGGAACACCAAAACTATGGGCAATAACTCTTGAAAAAAGCCATAAAGCGTGAAAACGATGAGTTTTTTGTCATAACTCTCGAACATGTATCGAGTCTTATTGTCTATGTAAATCGCCCGGGAACCCCAAAACTGTGGGCAATAGCTCATGAAAATGGCAATGAAGCGCGGAAATGATGAGTTTTTAATCACAACTCTCAAACATGTATCGGGTATTACGGTCGATGCAAAATTGGTATGAAACCCAAAACAGTGGGCAATAGCCCATGCAAACAGCCATAAAGCGCAAACATGATGAGTTTTTGGTCATAACTCTCAAACTTGTATCGGGTCTTACGATCGTTGTAAATCGCCATGGAACCCCAAAACAATGGTCAATAGCTCACTAAAACATCCATAAAACACAAAAATGATGTTTTTGGTCATAACTCTCAAACATGTATCGTGTCTTATGGTTGTTGAAAATCGCCCTAGAACCACCAAATTATGGGCAATAGCTCATGAAAGCGTCCACAAAGCATAGAAACGATGAGTTTTTGGTCATAACTCTCAAACATTTATCGGGTCTCATGGTTGTTGTCAATCGCCCTTGAACCCCAAAAATGCGGGCAATAGCTCATGAAAACACCCATAAAGCACGAAAATGACTTGTTTTTGGTCATATATCTCAAACATGTATCTGGTCTTACTATCGTTGTAACTCGCCATGGAACCCCAAAATTATGGGCAATAGCTCATGAAAACAGCCGTAAACCATGAAAACTACGAGTTTTTTGTTATATCTCTCATACATTTATTAGGTCATAAGGTCGTTATAAAACGCTCTGGAACCCCAAAACTATGGGCAATACCTCATTAAAACGGCCATAAAGCGCGAAAACGATGAGTTTTTGGTGATAACTCTCAAACACGTATCGGGTCTTACGGTCATTGTAAATCGCAATGGAACCGCAAACCAATGGGCAATAGTTCATGAAAACAGCCGTAAAACAAAAAAACGAGAAGTTTTTGGTCATATCTCTCAAACATGTATTGGGTCTTACGGTCATTGGAAAATCGGTATGAAACCCCAAACTATGGGCAATAGCTCATGAAAGCGGCCATAAAGCATGGAAACGATGAGTTTTTGGTCATAACTCTCAAACATTTATCGGGTCTCATGATTGTTGTCAATCGCCATTGAACCCCAAATCTATGGGCAATAGCTCATGAAAACAGCCATAAAGCACGAAAATGACTTGTTTCTGGTCATATATCTCAAACATGTATCTGGTCTTACTATCGTTGTAAATCGCCATGGAACCCCAAAACTGTGGGCAATAGCTCATGAAAATAGCCGTAAAACATGAAAACTACGAGTTTTTGGTTATATTTCTCAAATATGTATCAGGTCATAAGGTCGTTATAAATCGCCCTAGAACCCCAAAACTATGGGCAATACCTCATTAAAACGGCCATAAAGCGCGAAAACGATGAGTTTTTGGTCATAACTCTCAAACACATATCGGGTCTTACGGTCATTGTAAATCGCAATGGAACCCCAAAACAATTGGCCATAGTTCATGAAAACAGCCGTAAAACAAAAAAACGAGAAGTTTTTGGTCATATCTCTCAAACATGTATTGGATCTTACGGTCATTGGAAAATCGGTATGAAACCCCAAACTATGGGCAATAGCTCATGAAAGCGGCCATAAAGCATGGAAACGATGAGTTTTTGGTCATAACTCTCAAACATTTATCGGGTCTCATGATTGTTGTCAATCTCCATTGAACCCCAAAATTATGGGCAATAGCTCATGAAAACAGCCATAAAGCACGAAAATGACTTGTTTTTGGTCATATATCTCAAACATGTATCTGGTCTTACTATCGTTGTAAATCGCCATGGAACCCCAAAACTGTGGGCAATAGCTCATGAAAATAGCCGTAAAACATGAAAACTACGAGTTTTTGGTTATATTTTTCAAATATGTATTAGGTCATAAGGTCGTTATAAATCGCCCTAGAACCCCAAAACTATGGGCAATACCTCATTAAAACGGCCATAAAGCGCGAAAACGATGAGTTTTTGGTCATAACTCTCAAACACGTATCGGGTCTTACGGTCGTTGTAAATCGCAATGGAACCCCAAAACAATGGGCAATAGTTCATGAAAATAGCCGTAAAATAAAAAAATGAGAAGTTTTTGGTCATATCTGTCAAACATGTATTGGGTCTTACGGTCATTGGAAAATCGGTATGAAACCCCAAAGTATGGGCAATAGCTCATGAAAGCGGCCATAAAGCATGGAAACGATGAGTTTTTGGTCATAACTCTCAAACATTTATCGGGACTCATGATTGTTGTCAATCGCCCTTGAACCCCAAAACTATGGGCAATAGCTCATGAAAACAGCCATAAAGCACGAAAATGACTTGTTTTTGGTCATATATCTCAAACATGTATCTGGTCTTACTATCGTTGTAAATCGCCATGGAACCCCAAAACTGTGGGCAATAGCTCATGAAAATAGCCGTAAAACATGAAAACTACGAGTTTTTGGTTATATTTCTCAAATATGTATCAGGTCATAAGGTCGTTATAAATCGCCCTAGAACCCCAAAACTATGGGCAATACCTCATTAAAACGGCCATAAAGCACGAAAACTACGAGTTTTTGGTCATAACTCTCAAACACGTATCGGGTCTTACGGTCGTTGTAAATCGCACTAAAACCTCAAACATATGGGCAATAGCTCTTGAAAACGGCAATGAAGGGCGAAAATTATGAGTTTTTAATCACATCTCTCAAACATGTATCGGGTCTTACGGTCGATGCAAAATTGGTATGAAACACAAAACAGTGGGTCTCATTGTAAATCGCCATAAAGCGCAAAAATGACGAGTTTTTGGTCATAACTCTCAATCTTGTATCGGGTCTTACGGTCGTTGTAAATCGCCCTGGAACCCCAAAAGAATGGTCAATAGCTCATTAAAACATCCATAAAACAGAAAAATGATGTTTTTTGGTCATAACTCTCAAACATGTATCGTGTCTTACGGTTGTTGAAAATCGCCCTAGAACCAACAAATTATGGGCAATAGCTCAGGAAAGCATCCACAAATCATGGAAACGATGAGTTTTTGGTTATAACTCTCAAACATTTATCGGGTCTCATGGTTGTTGTCAATCACCCTTGAACCCCAAAAATATGGGCAATAGCTCATGAAAACACCCATAAAGCACGAAAATAACTTGTTTTTTGTCATATATCTCAAACATGTATCTGGTCTTACTATCGTTGTAAATCGACATGGAACCCCCAAACTGTGGGCAATAGCTCATGAAAACAGCCGTAAACCATGAAAACTACAAGTTTTTTGTTATATCTCTCAAACATGTATCAGGTCATAAGGTCGTTATAAATCCCCCTGAAACCCCAAAACTATGGGCAATACCTCATCAAAACGGCCATAAAGCACGAAAACGGCGAGTTTTTGGTCATAACTCTCAAACACGTATCGGGTCTTATGGTCGTTGTAAATCGCCCTGAAACCTCAAAACAATGGGCAATAGTTCATGAAAACAGCCGTAAAACAAAAAAACGAGAAGTTTTTGGTCATATCTCTCAAACATGTATTGGGTCTTACGTCATTGTAAAATCGGTAAACCCCAAACTATGGGCAATAGCTCATGAAAGCGGCCATAAAGCATGGAAACAATTAGTTTTTGGTCATAACTCTCAAACATTTGTCGGGTCCCATGATTGTTGTCAATCGCCCTTGAACCCCAAGACTGTGGGCAATAGCTCATGAAAACAGCCATAAAGCACGAAAATAACTTGTTTTTGGTCATGTATCTGGTCTTACTATCGTTGTAAATCGCCATGGAACCCCAAAACTGTGGTCAATAGCTCATGAAAATAGCCGTAAAACATGAAAACTACGAGTTTTTGGTTATATCTTTCAAACATGTATCAGGTCATAAGGTCGTTATAAATCGCCCTGGAACCCCAAAACTATGGGCAATACCTCGACCATAAAGCACGAAAACGGCGAGTTTTTGGTCATAGCTCTCAAACACGTATTGGGTCTTACGGTCGTTGAAAATCGCCCTGGAATCCCAAAACAATGGGCAATTGTTCATGAAAACATCCGTAAAACATGAAAACTACGTGTTTTTGGTCATATGTCTGAAACATGTATTGGGTCTTACGGTCGTTGTAAAATCAGTATAAAACCGCAAACTATGGGCAATAGCTCATGAAAGCGGCCATAAAGCATGGAAACGATGAGTTTTTGGTCATAACTCTCAAACATTTATCGGGTCTCATCATTGTTGTCAATCGCCCTTGAACCCCAAAACATTGTGCAATAGCTCCTGAAAACAGCCATAAAGGACGAAAATGACTTCTTTTTGGTCATATATCTCAAACATGTATATAGTCTTACTATCGTTGTAAATCGCCATGTAACCCCAAAACTATGAGCAATAGCTCATGAAAACAGCCGTAAAACATGAAAACTACGAGTTTTTGGTTATATTTCTCAAATATGTATCAGGTCATAAGGTCGTTATAAATCGCCCTAGAACCCCAAAAATATGGGCAATACCTCATTAAAATGGCCATAAAGCATGAAAACAACAAGTTTTTGGTCATAACTCTGAAACACGTATCGGGTCTTACGGTCGTTGTAAATCGCACTAAAACCTCAAACATATGGGTAATAGCTCTTGAAAACGGCAACGAAGGGCGAAAATTATGAGTTTTTAATCACATCTCTCAAACATGTATCGGGTCTTACGGTCGTTGGAAATCGCCCTGGAACCCCAAACCAATGGTCAATAGCTCATTAAAACATCCATAAAACACAAAAATGATGTTTTTGGTCATAACTCTCAAACATGTATCGTGTCTTATGGTTGTTGAAAATCACCCTGGAACCACCAAATTATGGGCAATAGCTCATGAAAGCGTCCACAAATCATGGAAATGATGAGTTTTTGGTCATAACTCACAAACATTTATCGGGTCTCATGGTTGTTGTCAATCGCCCTTGAACCCCAAAAATGTGGGCAACAGCTCATGAAAACACCCATAAAGCACGGAAATGACTTTTTTTTGTCATATATCTCAAACATGTATCTCGTCTCACTATCGTTGTAAATCTCCATGGAACCCCAAAACTGTGGGCAATAGCTCATGAAAATAGCCGTAAACCACGAAAACTACGAGTTTTTGGTTATATCTCTCAAGCATGTATCAGGTCATAAGATCGTTATGAAACGCCCTGAAACCCCAAAACTATGGGCAATACCTCATTAAAACGGCCATAAAGCGCGAAAACGACGAGTTTTTGGTCATAACTCACAAACACGTATCGGGTCTTATGGTCATTGTAAATCGCCCTGGAACCCCAAAACAATGGGCAATAGCTCATGAAAACATCCGTGAAACAAAAAAAGACGAGTTTTTGGTCATATCTCTCAAACATGTATTGGGTCTTACGGTTATTGTAAAATCGGTATGAAACTCCAAACTATGGGCATTAGCTCGTGAAAGCGGTCATAAAGCATGGAAACGATGAGTTTTTGGTCATAACTCTCAAACATTTATCGGGTCTCATGGTTGTTGTCAATCGGCCTTGAACCCCAAAACTGTGGGCAATAGCTCATGAAAACACCCATAAAGCACGAAAATGACTTGTTTTTGGTCATATAACTCAAACATGTATCTAGTCTTACTATCATTGTAAATCACCATAGAACCCAAAACTGTGGGCAATAGCTCATGAAAACAGCCGTAAACCATGAAAACTATAAGTTTTTGGTTATATCTCTCAAACATGTATCAGGTCATAAGGTCGTTATATAACGCCCTGGAACCCCAAAACTATAGGCAATACCTCATTAAAATGGCCATAAAGCGTGAAAACGACGAGTTTTTAGTCATAACTCTCAAACACGTATCGGGTCTTATGGTCATTGTAAATCGCCCTGGAACCCCAAAACAATTGGCAATAGCTCATGAAAATAGCCGTAAAACAAAAAAATGACGCGTTTTTGGGCATATCTCTCAAACATGTATTGGGTCTTACGGTCATTGTAAAATCGGTATGAAACTCCAAACTATGGGCATTAGCTCGTGAAAGCGGTCATAAAGCATGGAAACGATGAGTGTTTGGTCATAACTCTCAAACATTTATCGGGTCTCATGGTTGTTGTCAATCGCCCTTGATACCCAAAACTGTGGGCAATAGCTCATGAAAACACCCATAAAGCACGAAAATGACTTGTTTTTGGTCATATAACTCAAACATGTATCTGATCTTACTATCGTTGTAAATCACCATGGAACCCCTAAACTGTGGGCAATAGCTCATGAAAATAGCCGTATGAGTTTTTTGTTATATCTCTTAAACATGTTTCAGGTCATAAGGTCACTATAAATGAAACCCCAAAACTATGGGCAATACCTCATCAAAACGGCCATAAAGCGCGAAAACGGCGAGTTTTTGGTCATAACTCTCAAACACGTATCAGGTCTTATGGTCATTGTAAATCGCCCTGTAACCCCAAAACAATTGGCAATAGCTCATGAAAATAGCCGTAAAACAAAAAAACGACGCGTTTTTGGGCATATCTCTCAAACATGTATTGGGTCTTACGGTCATTGTAAAATCGGTATGAAACTCCAAACTATGGGCTTTAGCTCGTGAAAGCGGTCATAAAGCATGGAAACGATGAGTGTTTGGTCATAACTCTCAAACATTTATTGGGTCTCATGGTTGTTGTCAATCGCCCTTGATACCCAGAACTGTGGGCAATAGCTCATTGAAACACCCATAAAGCACGAAAATGACTTGTTTTTGGTCATATAACTCAAACATGTATCTGGTCTTACTATCGTTGTAAATCACCATGGAACCCCTAAACTGTGGGCAATAGCTCATGAAAATAGCCGTACGAGTTTTTTGTTATATCTCTCAAACATGTATCAGGTCATAAGGTCATTATAAATGAAACCCCAAAACTATGGGCAATACCTCATCAAAACGGCCATAAAGCGCGAAAACGGCGAGTTTTTGGTCATAACTCTCAAACACGTATCGTGTCTTACGGTCGTTGTAAATCGCCCTGGAACCCCAAAACAATGGGCAATAGTTCATGAAAACAGCCGTAAAACAAAAAAACGACAAGTTTTTGGTCATATCTCTCAAACATGTATTGGGTCTTACGGTTGTTGTAAAAATCGGTATGAAACCCCAAACTATGGGCAATAGCTCATGAAAGCGGCCATAAAGCATGGAAACAATTGGTTTTTGGTCATAACTCTCAAACAATTGTCGGGTCTCATGATTGTTGTCAATCGCCCTTGAATCCCCGGACTCGAATCCAGAAAAGTGTTGGTGTAATTCGACTCAGGCCACGAAGGTCTTACAGGAGTCGAATTCCAGTTATATGGGTGTGAGCACTCGACGCGTCCGTCAAGGCATGTTCATCGTGCCTGTAGGCACGGATATGTTTCTGGTAGTGCGAAGTTAAATGCGTTGCCAGGCCTTATTCAGGTCTTACCTTCACGTTGTAGGCGCGGCATCCGAATTTTATCATCGCGGAGACGATTCGGGTAACCCAGGAGATGCAGTCTCTTTGCAGGGAAAAATTATGAGGCGGTGTCGCCATGAGTTTCGAGTGTGGATGTTATCAACACATAGTTTTTCTTGCACAAATAATCATAGGGTGCGTGGCCAGCGCTCCCTATGGGAGTAGCCCCCGAGTGCCTGGTTGAGTCGAAGACTCAGGCAGGGACTAAATAACTTTTGATCGCCGCTTTTTGCTTGCTCGTCGATAACTCAGACAGGTACTAGAGCACTTTCGCGACTGCTGTCATCTTTTGCCTGCTTGTTTTAGTCGATACACACATTGTTGTTCGGAACCTATGGCCCCGAAGTGACAGAAATCGGGATAACCGGAAGGGAAAGGCTTTGATGTGAGGATCACATGTGTTCACGGAGTGTTAATGCTTTTCTACGGTGCTCTATTAAAAGGAGCACCTTAATTGCTAGTAGTTACCTAGAGGCCCCGCTGCAAACGGGCTGGCAGGACAAGAGATGTTGTGCAAGTTCTCATTGCGAGCACGTATGACTATATATGGAACACATGCCTAGGATTGTCTAGTACTTGGGTGCTTTATCTTATTTATCTGCAATTGCCCTATGTTATGATTGCTATGTGAATTGTCTTATGCATACAACGCCCGTCCATCCATCCCTATGCCTACACTTTTCGAATCCCTTTCTTTCGCTTTTGTTACTACTGTCTTTGCTTTACTACTACTGTTATTTTACTATTCCTATTACAAAACTGTTGCTACTGATAAACTGCTGTGAGCAAGATTGTTTCCAGGTGCAGCTGAATTGACAACTCAGTTGTTAAGGCTTATAAATATTCTTTGGCTCCCGTTGTGTCGAATCAATAAATTGGGTTTCACTTCCCTCGAAAATACTGCGATACACCCCCTATACTTGTGGGTCATCAAGTCTATTTTCTGGCGCCGTTGCCGGGGAGCATAGCTTTATTTATCAAGTTCACTTGGATTCTCTATTGTTCGCCGCTATCCATCCATCATGGGCAAGGTTCCTATTTTACCATCCACTATAAGAAGAGGTACGGGTCTGAACACCTCTGCTGCTCTTGATTCACCATTTGTTATAAGTAAGCTCGTTACACCACCACATACACATGCTACACACACTGCTACTATTGCTAAATCTGAAACTTCTGATGCTTATGATGCTGCTTCTACTGTGCTTGATAAAGTGGTCCAGTAGGTCCTTTCCTAGATGCTACGATTGCTAGAACTATAGCTGGAAATACTGAAACTCCTAATGAAGACACTACCACACCTGTTAGCTCATCTAAGTCTAGTGAGAGTTATGATATTGAAGAAGATTATGTTGAGATGACCGATGAGTTTATTAAAGAATGTAAGAACACCCATGATAGGAGCGCTGCTAAGAGTCTCCTTGAGAGGCATACTATTAGACCCAAATTGTCTCCTGATGCTAAGTTTGCTGCTTCTCCCATAAACATTATAGATGAAGATTATGATTTCTCTCTCGATCTATCTTACATAGCTATTGTCGAGAAAGAACCTTTTTGTGGGACTAAGAATAAAAGTGCGGTAGCACTTATGAATGAACTTTCTACCATGAGTGGCTTGTTTTCTGATGATATTAAGATGCGTACTTACTTTGTTGCTAAGATTTTTCCTTTTTCACTGCAAGGAGAAGCTAATACTTGGTTTAGTAATTTACCTCCTGGATCTATTGATAGCCCTGAGTGCTTGATTAGTACTTTCCTGCAGAAATATTTTCCACCCAGTGCTAGACAAGCTATTTTGCAGGAACTTTTTGATTTCAAACAGGGAGAAAAAGAGGTATTGCCCGAATCTTGGGCGAGGTTTTGTGCTCTGATTCATGCACAGGCTGGAAGTCCATTACCTAAGAATGAGCTTCTTGATATATTTTATAATGGACTAACCGAAGAATCTAGGACATACCTAGATAGTTGTGCTGATTGTGTTTTCAGGAATAGGACTCCAAAGGAATCTGAGGAATTAATGGCTAAAATAAGCAAGAATTATGAAGATTGGACTCCTCCTAAACAAGCTATACCTGAAGTAATTGTACCTGAACCATCTATTCCCGTGCCTATTCTAACATCAAAGAAGAGGGGAGTTATTGAATTAAATGATGAAGTGATGAAGGAAGCTAAGAAATGTCTTAAGGAGAAGGGAATTAAAGCTGCAGATGTCAAGAATTTACCTCCTATAGAAGAATTATGTAAGCCTATTCCCTACTCACCCACTATTGAGGTACACTCTCTCCAACACTTTGATGAAGGTGATATCCCGTACGCTAAACCTCCTGATAAATGCTTAGAAGAATTTGATATCTTTATTGTTAAGCAGGATAACTTTAATAAAAGAGTACAAAATCATCTAATGGAAAACACTAGAGCTATTGTTGAGTTGAAAGATATTGTGGAAAGAACCTCTAATGATGTTAAAATGATTGGTAAACACTTTCAAATGGTTCAAACTCAAATAGATCAACTCGTTAAAGTGCAAAATGACTTGCTAGTTAATGTTGCTAAAGAAAAACATGCTTATGAAACTAGAACTAGAAGTGGAGCTGCTACCCATGATCCTCTATATCCCGAGGGGCATCCCAAAAGAATTGTGCAGGATTCTCAACAAGCTGAAAATAGTGGTTCTACTCATAAGAAAAGGAAAAAGAAACATAAAACTGTTGTAGAACCCTCTGAACCTGCTATAGATCCTAATAGTATATCTATCTCTGATGCTAAAACTGAAAGTGGTAATGAAGAAAATGAAGTACCTAATGAAGAAAAAGTTGAAGAAGAACCTGAAAACCACACTAAGACTACTAAATACACTAAAGAAGATTTTATTGCTAAGAAACATGGTAGTGAAAGAGAACCTTGGGTCCAAAAACCTATGCCTTTCCCTGATAAGAAACACAAGTCAAAGGAAGATGAACATTATAATAAGTTTTGTGATTGGATGAAGCCTTTATTCTTGCAAATTCCTTTGACTGATTAAATTGCCTCCTTACTCAGAGCATATGAAGGACATTGTCTCGAATAAAAGGAAGATCCCTAATGAAGAAATTTCTACTTTGCTTGCTAATTATTCCTTCAATGGTAAGGTTCCTAAGAAACTTGGAGACCCAGGGATTCCAACTATCCCTTGCTCTATTAAGAACAGTTATGTTAGAACTGCTTTGTGTGATTTGGGAGATGGAGTTAGTGTTATGCCTTTCTCTCTCTATAAGAGGCTTCAGCTTGAAAAATTGATACCAACTAATATATCTTTGCAAATGGCTAATAAATCTACCACTATTCTTGTGGGTATATGTGAGGATGTACCTGTTCAGGTGGCTCACAATTGCTTGATATTAACTGATTTTATTGTACTTGAAATGCCTGAAGATGATAATATGTCTATTATTCTCGTGAGACCTTTTCTTAATACTGCAGGAGCTGTTATTAATTGTAATCAAGGAAAGGAGACCTTCAATGTTAATGACAAGGAACATACTGTCTATTTCCCCAAGAAGATTGAAAGGACTTATGGTTTGTATTCAATTGAACATGTTGAAGGCATTCAAGTTGGAGAAATATATTGTCCCATACCAAGAGAAAAATTTGAAACTATTATGATTGGGACCATTGCTATCAAGGTTAAGGTAACATAATCATTAGTGGAGTACAAAGTTTTGTCTCATATGCAATTGTTTTGGTAGCAAGACTTGATCAACCTTGCTAACAAAAGGATTCCATTGAACAAAATAATGTTTTCATTATGATTATCTCTATTTATTTCTATCTTTTGCATTTTAGTTTTTGTTTTCGTTTAGTCTTCTTTGTGTTGCTAGTTGCTTGCATGCTAGAACTTCTGTAGTTCTAGCCTTGTTTTGTCTTTGCAGCATGCTTCCAAAAAAAACTGTCTGTCAGAAAAATCATTCTTCTATTTCTGAAAAATGCCCCAAAATAAAGTGTCTCGAAAAATTCCAGAAAATTCATATTAAATTTTTACATGAAAAAAGGGGCAGAGGAGTACCTGGTAGGTACCAGGGGGGCCCACCAGGCAGGCACACCATGTGGTGGCGCGGCCAGCCCTGGGTGGCGCCATGCCCTGGTGTGGTCCACCCCTGGCCCACCACTACTTCTTTCACCTGCCACTTTCTTCTCTCTACCGAGTAAGCTCCAGTTCATAGCTCAAAATCACGTTCTTTCTGTGCTTGCTCTCGATTTCTTTGATCTCCTTGCTCAGCCCATCTTTCTTGCTGAAATTTGGAGCAATTTTTCCTTGGTATGTGATTCCTCCCCTTGTCCAAGTAGATTTGTGTTTAGTGGATTATATGTTGAGTATTTTGCTGCTGTAGGTGACTGGTTATGAGAGCTTGTAAGCTTTTTTGATGCTTAGAGATATAGTTTTGATGCATGTTTAGGCCTCTTGCAAGTCCCTATGAGTAGAATCCTTCATTATATTTACTTTGCAATCACTTGTGTAATAGGTGTTTAAATTTCAGAATAGAAGATGAGTGAACACCACCTAAAACAACATGAGCTTTGGGTGCCTGAGGTCATGAAGGTCCACTGCGAGGAGGAAGTTTTTCCCTCCATTTATCCATGCCCTGAGTTCATGAGAGCTGTAGGAATTCTACAAGATTTCCACACTTTGGTTTCTAATGCAGGGTTAGAGCACTTTTTGGAAGGGGAACCTTGTCAATTTGTGAAGCTAACCATGTCTGTGGTGCAGGACTTCAAATTTAGTCACTCTTTACCTAACCCCATGGTCCATTACAAAATTTACAATATAGCTGTCGACCTTTCTCTTGATGATTTTTGTGCAGTTATTAAGGTACCTTAATGGGGATCATGTAGGAAGATTAAAGAGAGACCTGAACCACTCATGGATTTATATGCAGAAATTTGCCAAGGGAGTAGCTTCTCGAAGGAGAGTGGAAAAATCCGTAACATTCATCTTCCCTCCATTAGCTACTTTGCCTACTTTGTTGCTAAGTGTGTTCTTGCTAGGAAAACTGCCAATAAGTTATCTTTGTTTGATCTAGCATTCATCTCTGCTGCTCTTAGACGAGATAGGTCTTACAACTTGGGTGCTTTGATAGCTTTCCGTCTTGCTGCTAACCCTGAGAAAGGTGGAATTTGTGGAGGCCTCATTGCTTCTCGTTTTCTAGCATTGCATGGTTTAGTGCCTCATCATCTAGACCTACAGTTTCCCATAGAGAGGCTTGATTTTAATTCCATGATACAACATAAATTTATTTCCTCGTGGGCTGGTTTGAGTGAGTTGTCTTATGAAATAACCTTTCTCAAATCTGGTTGGCGAAAGAGCAAGTCCGAGCGTGTTGTTCTTTTGCCTGCACCTGTCTTGTTTAACCTTGATAACAGGGAAGGATGTTCCCTTATTGAGGAGGATCTTGACACATACTTGGGAGAGCTCTCCCAACAGGAGCAGGACACTAGAAGGGAGGTCACGGATGATTCGGTCCAGCCCTCGAATGAGGGAGAGTCTTCATATCAGCAGCCCACTTATGATTGGGGAGCTTCCTCCTCTTCTCATGGGCCTAGCTATGACCATTCTTACCAAGATCCGCCCGCTTGGAACCCCTATTCATACATGGATTGATACCTACTTAGGCCAAAAGCCTAAGCTTGGGGGGAGGTACGCCGACACCACACTCATCTCCATATCATGTTGCGTCGGTACTTTGTATATTCATGTTTTCGTTCTCTTTTTAGTTTTCGTTCTTCTTTACTTTTGCTTTCTAAAAACACAAAAAGACCAAAAATATTTTTGTTGTTTCTCTTTGGTTTGCTTCTTCTTTTTGCCTTGGTTTGCTTTTCCCTTTTTGCTTTGTTTGAACTATTCGAAAAACCCAAAAAGATTTTGCTTTGCTTGTTTTTCTCTTTTGGTTCTTGTTTAAAAATCGAAAACACCAAAAATATTTGTCGTTCTTCTTTGGTTTTTGTGAGTTTGCTACAGGGTTTGGTAGTTCTCAGTGGAATATTGGTTTCATATTATTATTCAAGCCACACAAGTGAAGAGCAATAATGAGGATTAATGACAACTTGAGGCGTGGTAAGAGGCTGGTAACAAACTCTATTTGTCTTCATTTTTGTACATATACTCATCATTGTGAGCTTGCTTAGTCCGTTCATGTAGGGTGTATGTTATCTTTGGATGCTTAGTAGTTCTTGCTTTCTTGTGATTAGCTCCAGCCCGCTAATAGTTTGTAGAATGTCTCATGAATGTTTGCTTGCATGACTCTATTCATAAATTGGTATGACACTATGGTATCCTCCTATGAATGTTTCATTTGATTGACTTGGCACATGCTCACGCATGCTCATGACTGTAATAATCAGTTAAGCCTCGATGAATTATTTTGCCTTGAGGATCTTGAATCACTTTCATGCCATGAGTAGTCCTGTTTTGTTGCAGGCATGATAATGACAGCTATTGCTCTCTCGTTTGTCGCTCCCTTACTATTGCTAGCCTTCACTTCCACTGAGTGTTTTACTCAAGTTTCCAACTCCCTAAACCAAATATTTGCAAAGTGTCCACCATACCTACCCATTAGCATCATTTGCTACTTCCGTGCATATTCAATATGCCTTGTTTTCTTCCGAATAAAATGTTTGCTTGTTATGAGAAAGTTAGTTAGTAAAGCTCTCACGAACTTGATGGCACACTTTATTTTCTTGCACTTAATAAACCTGAACCATTGCGTCCTTCTTTGTTGTGCATATGCTTGCGCTTTATGAGTTGAATTTAGCAGAACCATGTATCATGGGGACCGCTTTCAACGCTTCATAGGTACTTTGTACCTAGTTGATATCATGTTCTTTTGCTTATGGATCCCGACGGTGTGAAATAAAAGTGGAACTTGTAAGATCATGGAGTTTGTATGTATGTTAGAGAAACGCCTAGGCCGCTAGTCTAAGCCATGCCTAATCATGGTGGAAACTTGCAGCATAACCATAATGAGCATTCTATGAAGCATCCTCAATAAAAATCTATGCACATAGTAAATAAAAAGATCGCCGAGATGCTCATTATCTGCTTGCCTTGTATTTTGATTATGGGATAGCTCCCGTGTCATGTGCAAGGGGTACCCCGTTGGCGGTTCTCTATGATACGTATATACTTACAATGACAAGAGCTTACTTGTGACTGAAGTGGAGTAGCATGAAGATCGGTCTTCGTAAGTAAGGGGCATGAGACTTCAATTTATAACTTGTCAAGCATATCCTCTTAGTTGTGTCACTTTCACCTTAACCACATTTAAGATGCTTATGATAGGGGCAATGAGAGCTCAAAGCTAATGAGTACCATACTTTCAGCATTTGGAAGCTTTTCAAAATTATTCAAAACCTTTTTATTCTACTTGTTGAGTCTCCACATATTCTTTGAGCACCTTCTTGAGAGCATAGTTGTCATTCTTTGTGTTTGTTCTATTACTTGATTATTTGTGTTATGACTTTGATGCTTGTATCCTTGATATCTTTACTTCTAGTCATCACTTGAACTTCAGAGGTGCCTTGACATTCATAATTAAAGGCAAGCGAGATACCACTCTATCATACCTTTTTATGAGCATTGTAATGTTGCTTATGTTCGTGCTTCGTGCTACTTGTTATTCTTGAGTTGGAATCTCTTCATAGCTTGCAATGACAATTAAGTAGACTCAGTTGCATACTCTTTATTATGAATTGTCTAAGTTGTTGATCACATTGCTGAGAATATTTACATCATATGAAGCAAATGTGTTCGTGAAAGTTCTTTTATCGCACTCAGTTTTCAACTGAATTGCTTGAGGACAAGCAATAAGCTAAGCTTGGGGGGAGTTGATACGTCCAAAACGTATCTAATTTCCCAAACACTTTTGCTATTGTTTCTCCTCTAAACTTGTGTGATTTGGATGCAACTAATGCGAACTGACGCTGTTTTCAGCAGAATTGCCTTGGTGTCCACTTTTTGTGCAGAAAATCAACTATCAGGAAAAATCCCGGAAAATATGCCAAAAATCCTATTTCACCCGAAGACTCAGGAGCCGAATCTGAGACGGAGAGAGCCCTGGGTGGCCACACCACCTGGTGAGCCGAGCCAGGCCGCGCCAGGGGGTGGTGTGGCCCCCCCAGGCACCCCCTCGGCCTCTCTCTTCGCCTATAAGGAGCCTTCTGACCTAAAAACTACGGGGGGTTCGATGTTTTTCCAGAAGGAGTTCCGCTCTGCCGCCACCACGAGATTCCACGAAATAGCACCAGAAACTCCGTTCTGGCACCCTGCCGGGACGGGGAATTGGAGGAGATCATCGCCATCATCATCACCATCGCTTCTCCATCGACCATCCATGTTTCCCCCATCTATGAGTGAGTAATCCCCTGCTGTAGGCTATGGGGATGGTAGGGATTGGATGAGATTGTTCATGTAATGGCATCAGATTGTTAGGGCATGGTGCCTAGTATCTTTTATTACTGCTTTATGACTTTGTTGCGACTTGTTGTGCTTAATGCTTGTCACTAGGGCCCGAGTGCCATGATCTCAGATCTGAACATGTTATTGATTCATTATGATAGTATTGTTCTGGGTCTTATCTGCAAGTTGTATACACACGTTCTTGTCCAGAACCTATGGCCCCGAAGTGACAGAAATCGGGATAACCGGAAGGGAAAGGCTTTGATGTGAGGATCACATGTGTTCACGGAGTGTTAATCCTTTGCTCCGGTGCTCTATTAAAAGGAGCACCTTAATTGCCAGTAGTTACCTAGAGGCCCCGCTGCAAACGGGCTGGCAGGACAAAAGATGTTGTGCAAGTTCTCATTGCGAGCACGTATGACTATATATGGAACACATGCCTAGGATTGTCTAGTACTTGGGTGCTTTATCTTATTTATCTGCAATTGCCCTATGTTCTGATTGCTGTGTGAATTGTCTTATCCATGCAACGCCCGTCCATCCATCCCTATGCCTACCGCACTCGAATCCCACTGTTTACTGCTTTTGCTACTACTGTCTTTGCTTTACTACTACTGTTATTTTACTATTCCTACTACAAAACTGTTGCTACTGATAAACTCCTGTGAGTAAGATTGTTTCCAGGTGCAGCTAAATTTACAACTCAGTTGTTAAGGCTTATATATATTCTTTGGCTCCCCTTGTGTCAAATCAATAAATTGGGTTTCACTTGCCTCGAAAATACTGTGATACACCCCCTATACTTGTGGGTCATCACTCATGAAAACAGCCGTAAAACATGGAAACGATGAGTTTCTGGTTATATCTCTCAAACATGTATCAGGTCATAAGGTCGTTATAAATCGCCCTGGAACCCAAAACTATGGGCAATACCTCATTAAAACAGCCATAAAGTGCGAAAACGACGAGTTTTTTGGTCATAACTCTCAAACACGTATCGGGTCTTATGGTCGTTGTAAAGCGCCCTGGAACCCCAAAACATTGGGCAATAGCTCATGAAAATAGCCGTAAAACAAAAAACGACGAGTTTTTGGTCATATCTCTCAAACATGTATTGGGTCTTACGGTCATTGTAAAATCGGTATGAAACCCCAAACTATGGGCAATAGCTCATGAAAGCGGCCATAAAGCATGGAAAAGATGAGTTTTTGGTCATAACTCTCAAACATTTATTAGGTCTCATGGTTGTTGTCAATCTCCCTTGAACCCCAAAACTGTGGGTAATAGCTCATAAAAACAACCATAAAGCACGAAAATGACTTGTTTTTGGTCATATATCTCAAACATGTATCTTGTCTTACTATCATTGTAAATCTCCACGGAACCCCAAAATAGTGTGCAATAGCTCATGAAAACAGCCGTAAAACATGAAACTACAAGTTTTTTATTATATCTCTCAAACATGTATCAGGTCATAAGGTCGTTATAAATCGCCCTGGAACCCCAAAACTATGGGCAATACCTCATCAAAACGGCCATAAAGCGCGAAAACGACTAGTTTTTGGTCATAACTCTCAAACACGTATCGGGTCTTACAGTCATTGTAAATCGCCTTGGATCCCCAAAAGAATGGGCAATAGTTCAAGAAAACAATCGAAAAACAAAAAACGACGAATTTTTGGTCATATCTCTCAAACATGTATTAGGTCTTATGGGCCATAGCTCATGAAAGCGGCCACAGAGCATTAGAAACGATGAGTTTTTGGTCATAACTCTCAAACACTTATCGGGTCTCATGGTTGTTGTCAATCGCCCTTGAACCCCAAAACTGTGGGCAATAACTCATGAAAACACCCATAAAGCACGAAAATGACTTGTTTTTGGTCATATAACTCAAACATGTATCTAGTCTTACTATCGTTGTAAATCGCCATGGAACCCCAAAATTGTGGGCAATAGCTCATGAAAACAGCCGTAAAACATGAAAACTACGAGTTTTTTGTTATATCTCTCAAACATGTATCAGGTCATAAGGTCATTATAAATCACCTTGGAACCCCAAAACTATGGGCAATACCTCATCAAAACGGCCATAAAGCATGAAAACGACGAGTTTTTGGTCATAACTCTCAAACACCTATCGGGTCTTACGGTCATTGTAAATCGCCCTGGAACCCCAAAACAATGGGCAATAGCTCATGAAAACAGCTGTAAAACAAAAAAGCAACGAGTTTTTGGTCATATCTCTCAAACATGTATTGGGTCTTACGGTCATTGTAAAATCGGTATGAAACCCCAAACTATGGGTAATAGCTCATGAAAGCGGCCATAGAGCATTAGAAACGATGAGTGTTTGGTCATAACTCTCAAACATTTATCGGGTCTCATGGTTGTTGTCAATCGCCCTTGAACCCCAAAACTGTGGGCAATAGCTAATGAAAACAACCATAAAGCACGAAACTGACTTGTTTTTGGTCATATATCTCAAACATGTAGCTAGTCTTACTATCGTTGTTAATCGCCATGGAACCCCAAAACTTTGGGCAATAGGTCATGAAAATAGCCGTAAAACATGAAAAGTATGAGTTTTTTGTTATATCTCTCAAACATGTATCAGGTCA
This sequence comes from Avena insularis, assembly GCA_023614405.1. Classification (NCBI taxonomy): domain Eukaryota; kingdom Viridiplantae; phylum Streptophyta; class Magnoliopsida; order Poales; family Poaceae; genus Avena; species Avena insularis. The sequence goes on from CM042692.1 coordinate 541,368,191, forward strand.
TCAGGTCATTATAAATCACCCTAGAACCCCAAAACTATAGGCAATACCTCATCAAAATGGCCATAAAGGGTGAAAACGATGAGTTTTTGGTCATAACTCTCAAACACGTATTGGGTCTTATGATCGTTGTAAATCGCCCTGGAACCCCAAAACAATGGGCAATAATTCATGAAAATAGCCGTAAAAAAACGACGAGTTTTTGGTCATATATCTCAAACATGTATTAGGTATTACGGTCGTTGTAAAATCGGAATGAAACCCCAAACTAGGGGCAATAGCTCATGAAAGCAGCCATAAAGCATGGAATCGATGAGTTTTTGGTCATAACTCTCAAACATTTATCAGGTCTCATGGTTGTTGTCAATCGCCCTTGAACCCCAAAACTGTGGGCAGCTCATGAAAAAAGCCATAAAGCACGAAAATGGCTTGTTTTTGGTCATATATCTCAAACATGTATCTAGTCTTACTATCGTTGTAAATCGCCATGGAACCCCAAAACTGTGGGCAATAACTCATGAAAACAGCCGTAAAACATGAAAACTACGAGTTTTTTGTTATATCTCTCAAACATGTATCAAGTCATAAGGTCATTATAAATAACCCTGGAACCCCAAAACTAAGGGCAATACCTCATCAAAACGGGCATAAAGCGTGAAAATGACGAGTTTTTGGTCACAACTCTCAAACACGTATCGGGTCTTACCATCGCTGTAAATCGCCCTGGAACCCCAAAAAAATGGGCAATAGTTCATGAAAATAGCTGTAAAACAAAAAAAACGACGAGTTTTTGGTCATATCTGTCAAACATGTATTGGGTATTACGGTCGTCGTAAAATCAGTATGAAACCCCAAACTAGGGGCAATAGCTCATGAAAGCAGCGATAAAGCATGAAAACGATGAGTTTTTGGTCATAACTCTCAAACATTTATCTGGTCTCATGGTTGTTGTCAATCGCCCTTGAACCCCAAAACCGTGGGCAATAGCTAATCAAAACAGCCACAAAGCACGAAAATGACTTGTTTTTGGCCATATATCTCAAACATGTATCTAGTCTTACTATCGTTGTAAATGGCCACGGAACCCGAAACTATGGGCAATAGCTCATGAAAACAGCCGTAAAACATGAAAACTATGAGTTTTTGGTTATATCTCTCAAACATGTATTAGGTCATAAGGTCGTTATGAATCGCCCTGGAACCCCAAAACTATGGGCAATACCACATTAAAACGGCCATAAAGCACGAAAACGACGAGTTTTTGGTCATAACTCTCAAACACGTATCGGGTCTTACGGTCATTGTAAATCGCACTAAAACCTCAAACATATGGGCAATAGCTCATGAAAACAGCCGTAAAACAAAAAATGAGGAGTTTTTGGTCATATCTCTCAAACATGTATTGGGTCTTACGGTCGTTGTAATCGGTATGAAACCCCAAACTATGGGTAATATCTCATGAAAGCGTCCATAAAGCATGGAAACGATGAGTTTTTGGTCATAACTCTCAAACAATTATCGGATCTCATGGTTGTTGTTAATTGCCCTTGAACCCCAAAACTATGGGCAATAGCTCATGAAAACGACCATAAAGCACGAAAATGACTTGTTTTTTGGTCATATATCTCAAACATGTATCTAATCTTACTATCGTTGTAAATCGCCATGGAACCCCAAACTGTGGGCAATAGCTCATGAAACAGTCGTAAAACATGAAAACTACGAGTTTTTTGTTATATCTCTCAAACATGTATCAGGTCATAAGGTCATTATAAATCACCCTAGAACCCCAAAACTATGGGCAATACCTCATCAAAACGGCCATAAAGCGCGAAAACAATGAGTTTTTGGTCATAACTCTCAAACACATATCGGGTCTTACGGTCATTGTAAATTGCCGTAGAACCCCAAAACAATGGCCAATAGTTCATGAAAACAACCGTAAAACAAAAAAACGACAAGTTTTTGCTCATATCTCTCAAACATGTATTGGGTCTTACGGTCATTGTAAATCGGTATGAAACCCTAAACTATGGGCAATAGCTCATGAAAGTGGTCATAACTCTCAAACATTTATCGGGTCCCATGGTTGTTGTCAATCGCCCTTGAACCCCAAAACTGTGGGCAATAGCTCATGAAAACAGCCATAAAGCAGAAAATGACTTGTTTTTGGACATATATCTCAAACATGTATCTAGTCTTACTATCGTTTGAAATCACCGTGGAACCCAAAAAATGTGGGAAATAGCTCATGAAAATTACGAGTATTTGGTTATATCTCTCAAACATGTATCAGGTCAGAAAGTCGTTATAAATCGCCATGGAACCCCAAAACTGTGGGCAATAGCTCATGAAAACCGCCGTAAAACATGAAAACTATGAGTTTTTTGTTATATCTCTCAAACATGTATCAGGTCATAAGGTCATTATAAATCTCCCTGGAACCCCGAAACTATGGGCAATACCTCATGAAAACGGGCATAAAGCGTGAAAACGCCGAGTTTTTGGTAATAAATCTCAAACACGTATCGGGTCTTACGATCATTGTAAATTGCCCTGGAACCCCAAAACAATGGGCAATAGTTCATGAAAACAACCGTAAAACAAAAAAACGACGAATTTTTGGTCATATCTCTTAAACATGTATTGGATATTACGGTCATTGTAAAATCGGTATGAAACCACAATGTAGGGGCAAATAGCTCATGAAAGCAGCCATAAAGCATGGAAACGATGAGTTTTTGGTCATAACTCTCAAACATTTATCATGGTTATTGTCAATCGCCCTTGAACCCCAAAACCGTGGGCAATAGCTAATCAAAACAGCCACAAAGCACGAAAATGACTTGTTTTTGGTCATATATCTCAAACATGTATCTAGTCTTACTATCGTTGTAAATGGCCACGGAACCTGAAACTATGGGCAATAGCTCATGAAAACATCCGTAAAACATGAAAACTATGAGTTTTTGGTTATATCTCTCAAACATGTATCAGGTCATAAGGTCGTTATAGATCACCCTGGAACCCCAAAACTATGGGCAATACCTCATTAAAACGGCCATGAAGCACGAAAACGACGAGTTTTTGGTCATAACTCTCAAACACGTATCGGGTCTTACGACCATTGTAAATCGCACTAAAACCTCAAACATATGGGCAATAGCTCATGAAAACAGCCGTAAAACAAAAAAACGACGAGTTTTTCGTCATATCTCTTAAACATGTATTGGGTCTTACGGTCGTTGTAAAATCGGTATGAAACCCCAAACTATGGGTAATATCTCATGAAAGCGTCCATAAAGCATGGAATCGATGAGTTTTTGGTCATAATTCTCAAACATTTATCGGGTCTCACGGTTGTTGTCAATCGCCTTTGAACCCCAAAACTGTGGGCAATAGCTCATGAAAACGACCATAAAGCATGAAAATGACTTGTTTTTATTCATATATCTCAAACATGTATCTAGTCTTACTATCGTTGTAAATCTCCATGGAACCCCAAAATTGTGGGCAATAGCTCATGAAACATCCGTAAAATATGAAAACAGCGAGTTTTTTGTTATATCTCTCAAACATGTATCAGGTCATAAACGTTATAAATCACCCTGGAACCCCAAAACTATGGGCAATACCTCATTAAAACGGCCATAAAGCGAGAAAATGACGAGTTTTTGGTCATAACTGTCAAACACATATCGGTTCTTACGGTCATTGTAAATCGTCCTAGAACCCCAAAACAATGGCCAATAGTTCATGAAAACAGCCGTAAAACAAAAAAACGACGAGTTTTTGGTCATATCTCTCAAACATGTATTGGGTCTTACGGTCGTTGTAAAATCGGTATGAAACCCTAAAGTATGGGCAATAGCTCATGAAAGTGGCCATAAAGCGTGGAAACGATGAGTTTTTGGTCATAACTCTCAAACATTTATCGGGTCTCATGGTTGTTTTCAATAGCCCTTGAACTCCAAAACTGTTGGCAATAGCTCATGAAAACAGCCATAAAGCAGGAAATGACTTGTTTTTGGTCATATATCTCTGATGACCCACAAGTATAGGGGGTGTATCACAGTATTTTCGATAGGTAAGAGTGTCAAACCCAACGAGGAGCAGAAGGTGCTGGCTAGTGGTATGGATAAGGAATTCTCTGCAATACTTAGCAAACGGATTTTTAGGGTTTTTCGATAAAGCAAGTAAACAAAGTACGAGTAAACAAAAGACAGTAAGAATGAATGCAGCAAGTGGCCCAATCCTTTATGCATCAAAGGACAAGCCGGTTGCATTTCTTAAGATGACCAAACGTTCTCGAGGACACATGGGAAGACTGTCAAGTGCTTTCGCTTCGTATAGTAGATTAATCTTCTTTAGCTTGCTAAGTGTTGTGCGGGTGAACCTGTGCTAATGTACCGCCCCATCCAAGACTAATACATACTTGTGATTATACCCCTTGCAAACATACGTAAGTACAAGAAAGTAATTAAGGTAGAAACCTAACCACAACTTTAAACTCTAAGACCCTTACGCCCCTTGTGCAATGGTTTCCTAACAGGGGTTCAGGTTTCTGTCACTCCGGCAACCCCTACGATTAGTAGCCAAATACACAATGCAATCCCCTAGGCCCATATAGGTGAAGTGTCATGTAGTCGATGTTCACATGACACCACTAGAAGAAGTACACCACAACTTAAATAACAATCTATCGAATCTTTCTCAACGCAACTCCACTACTAACAACAAGACTTCTCCCATGTCCTCAAGAACAAAACAAACTACTCACAAGACATCATATGGATCATGATCAGAGATGGAATAATGATGTATAACAATCTGAACATAAACAATAATTCAATGGTTCACTCAATAGCATCAACTACAAAGAGTAATCAACACCGAGAAAGTTTCCCCTATGAACTATGCAAGATTCAACGCAATTGTTACAGCAATATGGAGATGGTGATGAGGCTGCTGATGGTGATGATGGTGGTGATGATGATGATGATGATCTTTATGAAGTCCAGCTTGATGGTGGTGTTGATGGCGACGATCTTCCCTCTCCGGGAAGGAATTCCCCGGGCAGAAATCTGTCTGCCGGAGAGATCTTTCTCTCTCTGTGTTTTCCACCCCGTAGAGGCGGCGGAATCTTTCTGTGGTCGCTCCCTGAGTCTTAGGGTTTCGTGGGGATGATATACGCCAGAGGGGGGAGGCTGGAGTGGGCCAGGGCGGCCACACCACTCCTAGGCGCGGCCTAGGCCTGCCCGCGCCATGGGGTGGTGTGGGCCCCCTGTGGCCCACCTCCACTCCATCTTCTGGCATCCCGAGTCTTCTGGAAAAATAGGATTTTCCGTATATTTTCTCAGATTTTCTGATCTTCGCGAATTTTGCCTCCAAACAGCACCTTTTCCATCAGAATCCTGACTGCAGCGGTCCATGCTCCAAAAGTCATCAACCATGCAAAAATAGATGAAATAACATAAGTATCACCTCTCAATATGAAATATATTAATGGATAATAGTGAATTAAGACATAGAATAGTGATGCAAAATGGACGTATCAACTCCCCCCAAGCTTAGAGTTCGCTTGTCCCGAACCGAAACTGAGCTCAATAAACACGACCTCAGGTTTATGGAGTGAAGAGTCGATAAAAGAATACGGACAAGAAGCAGCACATTCATCTAATACGTAGATCATAATATAAGACAACTCACTATTATATAACTCAACTTGCAATAGGTAAAGGAAACACAATATAGATACATAAAGTGAATCATAATTGGTAATGGCAAACTTAGCTCTTGGTCGAAGAATAGTTGATAATTTGCTAGAGTTCACAAATAGCTGGCTTTTCAAAGATAGCTTTCAAAGTAGTAAACATCAAGATAAGAGCAAATGTGCAAAACAAGGAACATAAGAAACATGATTGCATAAATCATCATACGAATGAAGGAAACACATCAACTCAAAATACTTGCTGAGATAGAGGGGAGTAGGTTTACTGACTCAACTACAAAGTAAAAGAAAGGCCCTTCAAAGAGGGAAACAGGGATTTCAAGTCTCATAAAGAGCTCCCAAAAATTATGATACTTACTAGCTTTCAGCTCTCATTGCCCCTATCATAGGCATATTTAGGTGGTTAAGGTTAAAGTGACACAACTAAGAGAATATGCTTGACAAGTTATAAGTTGAAATCTCAAGCCCCTTACTTATGAGTACCGATCCTCATGCTACTCAACTTCAGTCATGAGCAATCTCTTGTCATTGTAAATACATGCGTATCATTGAGAACCGCCAACGGGGTACCCCTTGCACATGACACATGAGCTATCCCATAATCAAAATGACAAGGCAAGCAGACAGTGAGCATCTCAGCGATCTTTTTATTTTCTATTTGCATAGGTTTTTATTGAGGATGCTTCATAGAATGCTCACTATAGTTATGCTGCAAGTTTCCACCATGATTAGGCATGGCTTAGGCTAGCGGCCCAGGCGTTTCTCTAACACACATATAAACTCCATGATCTTACAAGATCCACTTTTATTTCACACTGCCGGGATCCATAAGCAAAAGAACATGATATCAACTAGGTACAAGTACCATGGAAGTGTTGAAAGCGGTCCCCATGATACATGGTTCTGCTAACTTCAACTCATAAAGCGCAAGCATATACGCAACAAAGAAGGACCCAATGGTTCAAGTTTATTAAATGCAAGAAAGTAAAGTGTGCCATCAAGTTCATGAGAGCTTTAATCACTAATTTTCACATAACAAGTTTAATTTGGGAGGTAGATAAAACAAGAATTTACTTGGAATAGCAATAATGCTACTAGGTAGGCAAGGTGGACACAAATGGCATGGGTTTTGGTTTAAAGGAGGTGGATGCACGAGAAGAATACCCTCTCACTACAGGTTTTTGGCTAGCAAGGCTGGGTAGCAACTATAAGAGTTGAAGGAAACAAACAAACATACAAGTGATAAAAACAAACATGCAATCTTCCTTGGAAGCACAAAAGATCTTAACTAGAGAATACTAGACTTATGAGCAAATCAAGAAAGAAAGATGATGAAATTATTTTTTCTCCAGAGTACTTCTATCTTTTTCTTTTCAACTCTCAAAAAGGTGTTGCTACTGACCGAGCCAGGTTTTCCAAAACCAACTAAATTAACTCAATGATCCCAAAGTGCTACCAATACTAACAACAAGATCAATCATATAACCACGAATTGAAAACTAATATAAGCTATGCAAAAGAGTGAATGATAGAACTTCTCATTAATATTTCATAACGGAAACTCACACCAAGGGATACATATCTAACGAGAGAGGGGACACTTCCATAATGCAAACCATACTACATAATAACTCCTCTATTCATGATATGACTCTACTAATAAGGTAAAAAGATAGAAGATAGTGATGTGATACCGTGGCACTCCCCCAAGCTTGGAACAAACCAAGGGGATGCCAAACCTGAAGACGAATTACTCCTTTGGTGGTGGTGGTATCCTTTCATATTCGTCCGTCTTCCAGGGTAAGGGCTTCCCATCAACAAAGGACATCGTGGTTTCTGACATCCTGAAACTTGCAGCAACACTTATGCGTTTAAATCTAGCCTCATACTCACAGTTTTGATTTGGCACGTCATAGAACTGTGCTTGCAGTTTGTTGGTTGTTTGGCAGAGTGAGAGGACTTCGTCTTTGAGTCTAGCAGTATCCTTCTGGTACTCGGTGATGAGTTCAGAACAAATCTTATGGATGATATCCACTTCGCGCTCCGGTGCTTCCATCCTGTCCTTCAGACTTCCTTCACCTATAGGGCCTTGAACCTCTTTAATCCGGACCTCCCCACCTTCGAGCAACAACTCCTTGGGATGAATATTCAATTCTCTCATGTATGGGTTGATGATATCTTCTAAGGAATCTCCCTTGGATGATCCAGAGGAAGACATCGTGGCTCCAAATCTGGGATTCTACCTGGCAGAAACAGATCGAAACAAAAACACGACGAAAACACGATATACGGACCTCGGGGGATCCGGGGGTTATATATTACGAAGTTTCATATCAAAAGGAAGGTACTAGGAGAAAACGAGTCGGAGGCGGAGTCCTAGGTGGCCTCACCACCTGGTGGCATGGTCAGGTGTGGGCCCGCGCCATGGGGTGGTGTGGGCCACCCCTGCTCCGTTTCCGTCCCTTTTTCGCTTCGTAGCTTTCCCTATCGACTGAAAACTACAAAAATATAGTTGGATTGTATTTTCGTGGAACTTTTCTTACCAGAACCGTTACCTACATGAAAACAGACTCTGCAGGTCTCTGAATTTGGTCCTCAATGAATTTCTCTGGAGTTATAACTTGAAAGGCATCAACATCTTCATTGTAAGAATCTCCAGCAATATAGTGTTTGAGTCGCTGTCCATTCACTACTTGTGTTGTATTATCTTTTAGAGAGGAAATTTTTATTGCTCCTGAACGGTATACTTCTTCAATGATAAAAGGTCCTTCCCATTTTGATAGTAGCTTACCTGCAAAAAATCTGAGACGAGACCTATACAATAGAAATTTCTCACCAACATGAAACTCTCTCTTAAGTATTCGCTTGTCATGCCATCTTTTAACTTTTTCCTTAAAGAGCCTAGCATTCTCATAGGCTTCACTCCTCCATTCATCTAAAGAACTTAAGTCAAATAATCTTTTCTCACCAGCGAGCTTAGAATCTCTATTTAGTTCTTTCACTGCCCAGTAAGCTTTGTGTTCTAATTCTAAGGGTAGGTGGCAAGCTTTCCAATAAACCATTTTATAAGGAGACATTCCCATAGGATTTTTGTAAGCCGTTCTATAAGCCCATAAAGCATCATTCAACTTCTTAGCCCAGTTTTTTCTAGACCTATTAACAGTCTTTTGCAAGATAGATTTAATTTCTCTATTTCATAACTCTACTTGCCCACTAGTTTGGGGGTGATAAGCTGAAGCAATTCTATGATTAACATCATATTTAGCGAGGGTCTTCCTAAAACCGTCATGAATGAAATGAGAACCCCCATCAGTCATGAGATACCTAGGCACTCCAAACCTGGGAAAGATAACGTCTTTAAGCATTTTTAGAGAGGTTTCCCTGTCTGCACTTTTCGTAGGAATGGCTTCTACCCACTTAGTAACATAATCAACGGCAACAAGAATATGAGTGTAACCCTTCGAAGGAGGGAAAGGACCCATAAAGTCGAATCCCCAACCATCAAAAGGTTCAATAACTAGAGAGTAGTTCATAGGCATTTCATTGCGTCTAGAAAGTTTACCAACACGCTGACATTCATCACAAGATAAAACAAATTTTCTTGCATCTTTAAAAGGGTAGGCTAGTAGAATCCTGATTGTAGTACCTTTTGTGTCGTTCTATCTCCTGCATGATATCCTCCATAGGCGCTACCATCACATTTACGCAATATCTCTTTTTGTTCATACTCTGGAACACATCTTCGCATAATACCATCAACTCCTTCTTTGTATAAGTGTGGGTCATCCCAAAAATAATGTCTCAGATCATAGAAGAACTTTCTTCTTTGCTGAGCTGTAAAAGTCGGAGGCAAATATTTGGAGACAATAAAGTTAGCATAATCAGCATACCAAGGGCTTCCTCGTGAGCTCACTCCCATTGCAGCTAACTGTTCATTCGGGAAACTATCATTAACAGGCATAGGGTCAAAAGAGATGTTTTCCAAACGAGATAAATTATCAGCTATAGGATTTTTGGCACCCTTTCTATCTACTATATCTAGATCAAACTCTTGTAAAAGCAGTACCCATCTAATAAGCCTAGGCTTAGCGTCCTTCTTCGTCATAAGATATTTAATAGCAGCATGATCAGTATGAATGGTTACTTTTGAGTCCACAATATAGGGCCTAAACTTATCACAAGCAAAAACAACACCTAGAAATTCCTTTTCAGTAGTAGCATAATTACTTTGAGCAGCGTCTAGAGTCTTACTAGCATAATGGATAACATTTAGCTTTTTATCAATACGTTATCCAAGGACAGCACCTACAGCAAAATCACTAGCATCACACATTATTTCAAAGGGTAAACTCCAATCAGGTGGTTGAACAATAGGGGCTGTAGTTAAAGCCTTCTTAAGAGTTTCAAAAGCTTCCTTACAATCATCATCAAAAACGAAGGGTACATCTTTTTGAAGAAGATTAGTAAGGGGTTTTGATATCCTAGAAAAGTCTTTAATAAACCTTCTATAGAATCCAGCATGACCAATGATACTACGAATACCTTTGATGTCTCTTGGGCGTGGCATCTTCTCAATTGCCTCAACCTTAGCTCTATCAACTTATATGCCTCTTTCAGAAACTTTATGCCCAAGAACAATCCCTTCATTAACCATGAAGTGGCATTTCTCCCAATTAAGAACAAGATTAGTTTCTTCACATCTCTGCAAAACTTTATCAAGGTTGTGCAGACAATTATCAAAAGAGGTTCCATAGACAGAAAAGTCATCCATGAACACTTCTACAATTTCCTCACAAAAGCCATGAAAGATAGCAGACATGCACATTTGGAAAGTAGCAGGAGCATTACATAAACCAAAAGGCATATGTCTATAAGCATAAGTTCCATAAGTGCAAGTAAAAGTAGTTTTTTCTTGATCTTGTTGTTTAATAGCAATTTGAGAGAAACCAGAATAACCATCAAGAAAACAAAAATGGGTCTTTTTAGACAACCTTTCCAACATTTGATCAATAAAAGAAAGCGGGTAGTGGTCTTTCTTAGTAACTTTATTGACTTTCCTAAAATCGATGCACATCCTATAGCCTACCACTATTCTTTGAGGAATAAGCTCATCATTATCATTAGGGACAATGGTAATACCTCCCTTTTTAGGAACACAATGAACAGGACTAACCCATTCACTATCAGCAATAGGGTAAATAATACCAGCATCAAGGAGTTTCAATACCTCATTCCTTACCACTTCCTTCATCTTAGGATTTAAACGTCGTTGGTGCTCCACTACTGGCTTCGCATCTGGTTCTATGTTGATAGAATGCTGACATATAGTAGGTGAAATCCCTTTCAAATCATCCAGAGTATAGCCCATAGCTCCTCGGTGTTTCCTCAAAACTTCCAATAATCTTTCTTCTTCCTCCCCTGAAAGTTTAGCGCTAATAATAACAGGATATATCTTTTTATCATCAATAAAAGCATATTTAAGATCATCAGGGAGAGGTTTTAGACCGAAAACCGGATCCTTTTTAGGTGGCATCGTGGTACCCAAGTCTTCCATAGGCAAGTCGTGCTTAAGCATCTTAGGTTGATCACGGAGGATCCTGTCAATCTCATTCCATTCTTCCATGAAGATTTCACTTTCATGATCTTCCATAAATTGCTGCAAAGCATTGTTAGGGGCAAGAGAAATAGAAGCAAGTTGTTTAACCCTAAAATCCTCATTATGGATTTCCTCTTCGCAAGGTTCTTTAGTAAATTTCGAAAAATTAAACTCATAAGATTCCCCATCAAATTTAGTCAAGATTTTCTCCCTCTTGCAATCAATAATAGCTCCACAAGTACTCAAGAAAGGTCTACCAAAAATGATAGGGTAGGTTTTACTAGCAGCCGAACCAAGTACTAGAAAATTAGCGGGGTACTTAATCTTACCACAAAGAACTTCCACGTCTCGTACAATACCAATTGGAGAGATGGTCTCTCTATTAGCAAGGTGAATAACCACATCAATCTCTTCCAACTCGCAAGGACTGATCTCATGCATAATTTCTCTGTAAAGCTCATAAGGAATAGCACTGGAACTTGCACCAATATCACATAAACCATAATAGCAATGATCACCAATTCTAACAGAAAGCACAGGAACACTAACCTTTTTAGTTCTATTGGGTTGTGAAACAATATTAGAAGCATCCTCACAAAAGACTATGTGCCCATCTTCTATGCTTTTAGTGACAAGGTCTTTCACAATTGCTACCACAGGTTCAATGTTTATTTGTTCATCAGGTTGTACAGTTCTTTTTTCACTTTTAGTGATTACATTAGTTATCATAGGATGGTCCTTTACCTTTTCGGGGAAGGGAATCTTCTCGATATAAGGTTCAGGTAAAATGAGGTCGATGCAATACTCAACACTTCCAATAGGGGCATAGTCAACAATATCTTTGTAAGGTGCATGGTACTTGTTCCATCCCCTTTTTGGAATTTGAATATAGGAAGCAAAAGCTCTAAAGCAATTCATAATAACTTGCAAATCAAGACCATAAATATTACTAATATTTTGAAAGTCATCAGTTCCCATAAAAGATTCAATGCATTCATAATCATAATTTATACCTGACTTTCTACCTTTGTCATTCTCCCAAGCTTCAACATTGTCTTGAATATGATCTAGAAGGTCCCATTTAGCTTCTTCTTCCATACGAGTGAATGACCCAACACAAGAAGCATCCAATAAATCTTTGTCATGTAGAGGGCGCCTTGCATAAAAGTTATTGATAATAATATTGTTGGGGAGCTCATGAATGGGACATTTGAGCATTAGTAACTTCAATCTCCCCCAAGCTTGAGCTGTACTCTCTCCATCAAGAGGCCAAAAGTTGTATATTTGATTCCGATCTTTATGAATCTCACTAGGAGGATAAAACTTTGAATAAAAGAGAGGCACTATTTCCTCCCATTCCAGAGCTTGACCATTCTTCAGCAGCTTATACCATTCCTCAGCTCTTCCTTTCAGCGATAATAAGAATAACTTCTTCTTAACTTGATCTGTAGTAATACCTGCACACTTGAGCAACCCGCATAATTCGTGTATAAAGAGTAAATGATCACCGGGATGGACAGTTCCATCCCCAACATAGTAGTTATCCATAACACGATCAATAATTCTTGTAGGTATTTTGAAAACATCTTTCTCAGCAGGTGGTGGCTTATCAACTACCTTATCAGTGGTAGTAGCATTACCAAATAAAAAACTCAGCGAATTATCCATAACGAAAATAAAGCAACTAGCAGAGGTAAACAATACTCACAGTAGAAGTTTCGTTTACCAGTTCCACTCTCCAATAGCGCTTCACCCCTGGCAACGGCGCCAGAAAATAGTCTTGATGACCCACAAGTATAGGGGGTGTATCACAGTATTTTCGATAAGTAAGAGTGTCAAACCCAACGAGGAGCAGAAGGTGCTGGCTAGTGGTATGGATAAGGAATTCTCTTCAAATACTTAGCAAACAGATTTTTAGGGGTTTCGATAAATCAAGTAAACAAAGTACGAGTAAACAAAGATAGTAAGAATTAATGCAGCAAGTGGCCCAATCCTTTATGCAGCAAAGGACAAGCCGGTTGTATTTCTTAAGGTGACCAAACATTCTCGAGGACACATGGGAAGACTGTCAAGTGCTTTCGCATCAACTACAAAGAGTAATCAACACCGGGAAAGTTTCCCCTATGAACTGTGCAAGATTCAACGCAATTGTTACAACAATATGGAGATGGTGATGAGGGTGCTGATGGTGATGATGGTGGTGATGATGATGATCCCGATGAAGTCCAGCTTGATGGTGGTGTTGATGGCGACGATCTTCCCTCTTCGGGAAGGAATTCCCCCGGCAGAAATCTGTCTGCCGGAGAGATCTTTCTCTCTCAGTGTTTTCCGCCCCGCAGAGGCGGCGGAATCTTTCTATGGTTGCTCCCTGAGTCTTAGGGTTTAGTGGGGATGATATACGCCAGAGGGGGAGGCTGGTGTGGGCCAGGGCGGCCACACCACTCCCAGGCGCGGCCTATGACTGCCCGCGCCATGGGGTGGTGTGGGCCCCCTGTGGCCCACCTCCACTCCATCTTCTGGCATCCCGAGTCTTCTGGAAAAATAGGATTTTCCGTATATTTTCCCGGATTTTCTGATCTTCGCGAATTTTGCCTCCAAACAACACCTTTTCCATAAGAATCCTGACTACAGCGGCCCATGCTCCAAAAGTAATCAACCATGCAAAAATAGGTGAAATAACATAAGTATCACCTCTCAATATGAAATATATCAACGGATAATAGTGAATAAGACATAGAATAGTGATGCAAAATGGACGTTTCAATCTCAAACATGTATCTAGTCTTACTATCGTTGGAAATCACCATGGAACCCCAAAAATGTGGGCAATAGCTCATGAAAACAGCCGTAAACCATGAAAACTATGGGTTTTTGGTTATATCTCTCAAACATGTATTAGGTCATAAGGTCGTTATAAATCGCCATGGAACCCCAAAGCTGTGGGCAATAGCTCAAGAAAACAACAGTAAAACATGAAAGCTCTGAGTTTTTTTGTTATATCTCTCAAACATGTATCAGGTCATAAGGTCATTATAAATCACCCTGAAACCCCAAAACTATGGGCAATACCTCATCAAAACGGGCATAAAGCGTGAAAACCCCGAGTTTTTGGTCATAACTCTCAAACACGTATCTGGTCTTACGGTCATTGTAAATCGCCCTGGAACCCCAAAACAATGGGCAATACTTCATGAAAATAGCTATAAAACAAAAACTGACGAGTTTTTGGTCATATCTCTCAAACATGTATTGGGTATTACGGTCGTTGTAAAATCGGTATGAAACCCCAAACTAGGGGCAATAGCTCATGAAAACAGGCGTAATGCATGGAAACGATAAGTTTTTGGTCATAACTCTCAAACATTTATCGGGTCTCATGGTTCTTGTCAATAGCACTTGAACCCCAAAACTGTGGGCAATAGCTGATGAAAACAGCCATAAAGCACGAAAATGACTTGTTTTTGGTCATATATCTCAAACATGTATCGGGTCTTACTATCATTGTAAATCACCATGGAACGCCAAAACTGTGGGCAATAGCTTATGAAAATAGCCGTAAAAAATGAAATCTACAAGTTTTTTATTATATCTCTCAAACATGTATCAGGTCATAAGGTCATTATAAATCGCCCTGGAACCCCAAAATTATCGGCAATACCTCATCAAAACGACCATAAAGCGCGAAAACGACGAGTTTTTGGTCATAACTCTCAAATACGTATCGGGTCTTACGGTCGTTGTAAATCGCCCAGGAACCCCAAAACATTGGGCAATAGTTCATGAAAACAACCGTAAAACCAAAAACGACGAGTTTTTGGTCATATGTCTCAATCAAGTATTGGGTCTTACGGTCGTTGTATGATTGGTATGAAACCCCAAACTATGGGCAATAGCTCATGAAAGCGGCCATAAAGCATGGAAACGATGAGTTTTTGGTCATAACTCTCAAACATTTATCGGGTCTCATGGTTGTTGTCAATCGCCCATGAACCCCAAAATTGTGGGCAATAGCTCATGAAAACAGCTATAAAACATGAAAATGACTTGTTTTTGGTCGTATGTCTCAAATATGTATATATTCTTACTATCAATGTAAATCGCCATGGAACCCCAAAACTGTGGGCAATAGCTCATGAAAACAGCCGTAAAACATGAAACCGTGGGTTTTTTGTTATATCTCTCAAACATGTATCAAGTCATAAGGTCATTGTAAATCACCCTGGAACCCAAAAACTATGGGTAATACCTCATCAAAACAACCATAAAGCGTGAAAACGACGAGTTTTTGGTCATAACTCTCAAACACGTATCGGGTGTTACTATCGTTGTAAATCGCCCTGGAACCACAAAACAATGGGCAATAGCTCATGAAAAAAGCCGTAAAATAAAAAAAACGACGAGTTTTTGGTCATATCTCTCAAACATGTATTGGGTCTTACGGTCATTGTAACATCGGTATGAAACCCCAAACTATGGGTAATATCTCATGAATGCGGCCATAGAGCATTAGAAACAATGAGTTTTTGGTCATAACTCTCAAACATTTATCGGGTCTCATGGTTGTTGTCAATCGCCCTTGAACCCCAAAACTGTGGGCAATAGCTCATGAAAACAGCCATAAAGCACGAAACTGACTTGTTTTTTGTCATATATCTTAAACATGTATCTAGTCTTGCTATTGTTGTAAATCACCATGGAACCCCAAAACTGTGGGTAATAGCTCATGAAAACAGCCGTAAAACATGAAAACTACGAGTTTTTTGTTATATCTCTCAAACATGTATGAGGTCATAAGGTCATTATAAATCACCCTAGAACCCTAAAAGTATGGGCAATAACTCATCAAAACGGCCATAAAGCGTGAAAACGACGAGTATTGGTCATAACTCTCATACACGTATCGGGTCTTACGATCGTTGTAAATCGCCCTGGAACACCAAAACAATGGGCAATAATTCATGAAAATAGCCATTAAAAATGACGAGTTTTTGGTCATATCTCTCAAACATGTATTGGGTATTACGGTCATTGTAAAATCGGTATGAAACCCCAAACTATGGGCAATAGCTCATGAAAGCAGCCATAAATCATGGAAACGATGAGTTTTTGGTCATAACTCTCAAACATTTATCGGGTCTCATGGTTGTTGTCAATCGCCCTTGAACCCCAAAACTGTGGGCAATAACTGATGAAAACAGTCATAAAAAGCACGAAAATGGCTTGTTTTTGGTCATATGTGTTAAACTTGTATATAGTCTTACTATCGTTGGAAATCACCATGGAACCTCAAAACTATGGGCAATAGCTCATGAAACAGCCGAAAAGCATGAAAACTACGAGTTTTTGGTTATATCTCTCAAACATGTATCAGGTCATAAGGTCGCTACAAATCGCCCAGGAACCCAAAACTATGGGCAATACCTCATTAAAACAGCCATAAAGTGCCAAAACGATGAGTTTTTTGGTCATAACTCTCAAACACGTATCAGGTCTTACGGTCGTTGTAAATCTCTCTGGAACCCCAAAACAATGGGCAATAGCTCATGAAAACAGTCGTAAAACAAAAAACTACGAGTTTTGGGTCATATCTCTCAAACATGTATTGGGTCTTACGGTCATTGTAAAATTGGTATGAAACCCCAAACTATGGGTTGTAGGGGTTCGTAGCATGGAAAACAAAATTTTTCTATCGCATACAAACAAACAAGCCTAGATCTATCTACTAGATTGCAGCAACGAGTCGATGGAATAACTCACCCTCGAAGATTCCAAAGTGTTTAACGAGAGCAGATTCTCGTGGGTGATGTAGTCGTACTCTTTCCGATCTCAAGATCGCGTAGACGATCCTTCCAGCGCCACGTTCAAGGCAGCGCTCCCTTGATCGGTCACATCGCCTGACTCGAAGACCTTCCTCTCCTTGTTCCAAAGGCAGGCGGAGGTTGTAGCACTCTCCTCGCGATTCCGGCAAGACAGGCGTGGTACCTAAGTAGAGGGGAAATCCCGCAGGGCTTCGCCTTAAGCTGGTGCGAGTATGGTGGAGCTTATGAGAGAGGCTATTAGTGGTCTAGTAATTAGACACACCAATTAGAAGGCTCTAAACCAATTAGAAGGCTCTAAACCGAAATAGCTCTAAACCGGGGTTTAGGTCTAGGGTTTAGTTTAGAGGATAGGAACTTGTGTGTACTAGGAGGGCCCCCCTCCCTTTATAGGTGGGAGGGCCGGCCAAGGGAGGAGGAGTCCCTCCCCAACTCGGCCTTGAGGTGGGCGCGGCTTGGGAGGAGGAATCCCTCCCAACTCGGTTTCCACTTCTTCTCCTCTTTCCACTTTCCAAAACTTGCCGTTTGACTTTCAAACTAGCTGCTTGACTTTTCAATTTAGGATTTAAATAAACCCTTTATTTTGGACAGCAGAACACCTAGTACATGATGCAATCATTCCAAGATGTAATGACACATTCATGTACCCTTCCCCCCTCCGGAGTGCCGGACATTCCGGGACCTTCTAGAATGTTCCCGATGAAAACACCGGAACCATTCCCCAACTCCAAAACAGGACTTTCCTTATATGAATCTTATTCTCCGGACCATTCCGGATCTCCTCGTGATATCCCGGATCCCATCCGAGACTCCGAACAACATTCGGTCTCTTTCTCATAATACCATAACTACTCAAACAACGTCGAATCCTTATGTGTCTCCCTACGGTTCGTGAATTATGCGGACATGATCGAGACACTTCTCGAACAATAACCAATAGAGGAATCTGAAATTCATATGGCTCCACATATTTCTACGATTACTTTGCGATCGAATGAACCACTTACATATGATACCAATTTCCCTTTGTCTCACGATATGTTACTTATCCGAGGTTATGATCGTCGGTATCTCTGCATACCTAGTTCATCCTCGTTACTGATAAGTACTCTTTTCTCGTTCCCGTGATATGTGATCCCTTGTGACCAAGTCACATGCTTGCAAGCTAATTGGATGACATTTCACCGAGAGGGCCCAGAGAATATCTATCCGTCATGTGGATGGACAAATCCCACTCTTGATCCATGTGTTTCAACCAATACTTTCCGAACACTCAATGCCACCTTTATAGCCACCCTGTTACGGTGTGGTGTTTGATGACATCAAAGCATCCATCCAGTAAAGGTGATATGCATGATCTCATGGTCGAAGGAATTAGGTTACTATGTATCAGAAAGCATATAGCAATTGAACTATTGAAATGACTTGATCTTTATGCTACGCTTATCTATAGGAGTATGTCCACCATATCATTCTCCTAACGATATGATATTGTTGTTAATAACATCTCAATGTTCATGATAGGGAAACCACAATCATCTATTAACCAACAAGCTAGTATTATATAGAGGCTTTACTAGGGACTTCAAATTAAGTTTACAATTCACACAAGTATTAATGTTTCCTTGTTAATACTATTATAGCATGAATATAAACATTTATCATAAACACAAAGATATATAATAATAACTACATTTATTATTGCCTCTAGGGCATATCTCCAACAGTCTCCCACTTGCACTAGAGTCATCTAATCTAGATTACATGGTAATATACCTAACACCCATGGCAGTTTGGTGTTGGTCATGTTTTGCCCTGGAGAGGTTTAGTCAACGGATCCGCCACATTCAGATCTGTGTACTTTGCAAATCTTTATATCCCCATCGGATATGTTCTCGAATAGCGTGGAAACGCAGCTTGATATGCTTCAGCTTCTTGTGTGACCTTGGTTCTTGCGCATTGGCTATGGCGCCCATGTTATCACAAAGATAGACATTGGGTCCAAGCGCACTTGGAACCACACCCAGCTCTGTAATGAACTCTTTCATCCATATCGCTTCTTGTGAAGCCTCCAAGCAGCCATGTATTCCGATTCAGTTGAAGATCTCGCCACAACGCTTGCTTTGCACTCCTCCAGCTAATCGCTGCACCATTCAAAATAAATATTATCCAGTTGTGATTTAGAATCATCCGGATCGGTGTTCCAACTAGCATCGGTGTAACCATTAACAACGAGTTCATCACCTCCATAAGAAAGAACCATATCCTTAGTTCTTCTCAAGTACTTAAGGATGATTTTGATCATTGTCCAATGATCCACTCTGGATCACTTTGATATCTGCTAGTTAAACTAACAGCATATGCAATGTCGGGTCTAGTACATAGCATGGCATACATTAGAGATCCTATGGCTGATGCATAGGGAGTCTTACTCATCCTTTCTCTATCTTCTGCCGATGTCGGACTTTGAGTTTTACTCAAGGTCGTATTGGGCAACATGGGCAAGAACCCTTTCTTGCTATCTTCCATTCCAAACCTCTTTAGAACTTTGTCCAAATATGTACTTTGTGACAATGATATTTGGCGTTTCGATCTATCTCTATAAATCTTTATGCCTAATATGTAAGCTGCTTCGCCAAGATCCTTCATTGAAAAACTATTATTCAAATACTCTTTGACACTATTAAGAAGGTCTACATCATTCCCAATCAACAATATGTCATCCACATACAGTATTAAGAATGCTACAGAGCTCCCACTCACTTTCTTGTAAATACAAGCTTCTCCATAAGTTTGTATAAAACCAAAACTTTTGATTACCTTATCAAAATGTTGATTCCAACTTCGGGATGCTTGCTTCAATCCATAGATGGACCGTTGAAGTTTGCATACCTTGTTAGCATCTTTAGGATCGACAAAACCTTTGGGTTGCATCATATACAACTCTTCATCAATGTCTCCATTGAGGAATGCTGTTTTGACATCCATCTGCCATATCTCATAATCGTAATATGCAGCGATTGCTAACATAATCCTCACAGATTTTAGCTTCACTACTGGTGAGAAAGTCTCATCGTAGTCAACTCCTTGAATTTGTCGAAACCCTTTTGCGACAAGTTGAGCTTATAGATGATAACATTACCATCAAGATCTGTTTTCCTCTTGAAAATCCATTTGTTCTCGACAGCCTTCCGCCATCCGTAAGTCCACCAAAGTCCATACTTGGTTTTCGACATGGATCCAATCTCGGATTTCATGGCTTCTTGCCATTTATTGGAATCTGGGCTCATCATCGCTTCCTCATATGTCTCGGTCATCGGTGTTGTCCACCAACATGACATTCATAATGGAATCATACCAACTGGAGTGGTACGATTTCTCGTTGACCTCCGAGGCTCAGAGCAACTTCAACCAAGTTTCATGATCACCATCATTAGCTTCCTCTCTTATTGGTGCAGCACCACAGAACTTCTTCCGGTGCTGCGCTACTCGCAATTCCGAGAGAAGGTTTGACAACCTCGTCGAGTTCTACTTTCCTCCAGTCACGTCTTTAGAGAGAAATTCCTTCTCTAGAAAGGATACATTCTTGGCAACGAAGATTTTGCCTTCGGATCTATGATAGAAGGTATACCCAATAGTTTCCTTGGTATCCTATGAAGACGCATTTTTCCGCTTTGGGTTCAAGCTTGTCCGGTAACTTCTTTACATAGGCTTCGCATCCCCAAACTTTAAGGAACGACAATTTAGGTTTCTTCCCAAACCATAATTCATACGGTGTCGTTTCAACGGATTTAGACGGTGCCCTATTTAAAGTGAATGCGTGTTTCTAATGCATAACCCCAAAATGATAGTGGTAAATCTGTAAGTGACATCATAGAACGAACCATATCTAAGAGAGTTCGACATTACGTTCGTACACACCATTACGCTGTGGTGTTCCCGGTGTCAAGCTGAAAGTATTCCACATTTCTTCAAATGCTCGCCAAACTCGTAACAGATATTCACCTCCACGATCGAACGTAGAAATTTAATCTTCTTGTTACGTTGATTCTCTACCTCACTTTGAAACTCCTTAAACTTCTCGAAAGTTTCGACTTATGTTTCATGAAATAGATATACCCATATCTACTCAAATCATCCGTGAAGGTAAGAACATAACGATAACCATCACGATGCTACACTCATTGGACCACACACATCGGTATGTATGATTTCCAATAAGTCCGTAGCTCGCTCCATCATACCGTAAAATGGAGTCTTAGTCATTTTACCCATCGACATGCTTCGCATCTTTCAAGTGATTCAAAATCAAGTGATTCAAGAAGTCCATCGAATGGAGTTTCTTCATACGCTTCACTC
The DNA here is from genome assembly GCA_023614405.1 of Avena insularis. NCBI lineage: Eukaryota > Viridiplantae > Streptophyta > Magnoliopsida > Poales > Poaceae > Avena > Avena insularis. Next base: position 541,389,690 of record CM042692.1, read on the forward strand.
CAATGTGACCAAGACAGCGATTGCCACATATAGGTCGAGTTATCGCTTGATTTCAATCGTTTAGCTTCAATGTTATTAATATGTGTATTTCTACTATCGAGATTCAACAAGAATAGACCATCTATCAAAGGTGCATGTGCATAAAACATATTACTCATATAAATCGAACAACCATTATTCTCGGATTTAAACAAGTATCCGTCTCGCAATAAACAAGATCCGATATAATGTTCATGCTCAACGCAGCACCAAATAACAATTATTTAAGTATAAAACTAATCCCGATGGTAGATGAAGAGGTAGCGTGCGACCGCGATCACATCAACCTTTGATCCGCTTCTCACGCATCGTCACCTCGTTCTTCACTAGCTTCCGCTTATTCTGCAGCTCTGTTTGAGTTACAAATATGAGCAACCGAACCAGTATCAAATACCGAGCACTACTACGAATACTAGTGAGATACACATCAATAACATGTATATCAGATATACCTTTCTTCTTGATGTTGCCGTTCTTCAAATCCGCCAAGTACTTTGGGCAATTCCGCTCAAAGGACCTTCTCCCTTGCAGTAAAAGCACTCGATGTCGCTTGGGTCTAGCCTTGGTCCTCTTCGGCGTGGCCTTTCTTACCACCCTTCTTGAAGTGTCCCTTTGCTTAGACTTGCCTTTCTTGAATTTGGTGGTCTTATTGACCATCAACACTTGGTGCTCTTTCTTGATCTCCACTTGCAGATTTTAACATAGCAAATAGTTCGCAACTCTTTGTTCATGTTACGCATGTTGTAGTTCATCACAAAGTTCTTGTAACTTGGTGGTAGTGATTGGAGGATGCGGTAAACCCCAAAGTATTAGGAATCACTATACCCAAGCTTTGAAGTTTATTCGTGCCCGGACATTTTAAGCACATGCTCACTTGGAGCTGCCCTCTTCCATCTTGCAGTTAAAGAACTTTTCAAGCTTCATAACTTTCAATTGCCGCATGAGTCTCAAAGATTAATTTGAGATCCTCGACAATATCATATGGATCGACTCTTCAAACCTTTTCAAGCTCGATTCTAAACCATACAAGATAGCACATCGAACTATGGAGTACTGATTCTTCGAAGCGAGGTAAACATTCTTTACTTCATCGGTAGCATCAGTGCAGTGGGTCACCTAGCGGTGCATCCAGACATAGGTCAAATTACCATTGTGAGGACAATCCTCAAATTGCGGAACCAATCCGAAGTTGCTTCCATTGTTTTTCAACTTTTCTTTCTCTAGGAACGCATTAAAATTGATGGTAGGCTGCCATTGATCTACAACATATTTGCAATAGTTTAGACTAAGTTTATGACAAATTGAGTTCAAATTAATTAATGAAATTAAACTAGGTGAACTCCCACTCAAAACAACATCCCTCACATTGTTTTAGTGATCACACAGACTAAATCCACTACATCAACACCGATCATCACGAGAGTTGATATAGTTTTAATGGCTAACAATCATCATGTTCATCATATCTACTATATGATTCATGTTTTACCTTTCGCGATCCGTGTTCCCGAGGCCATGTCCGTACATGCTAGGCTCGTCAAGATCAAACCTTAGCTACCGCATAAGCAAATCTGGCTTGCTTACGTTGTATTCACCATGAATCAAAGACACCCGATCATCACGTGGTGCTTGAGCGACAAGCTTTGGCAGTGCATACTAAGGGTGAACACTTTAGAACTTGAAATTTATGTGCATGAGGGATCATCTTATAATGCTACCGTCGCCTACTAAGCAATACAAGATGCATAAAGGATTAACATCACATGCAATTCATAATATGTGATATGATATGGCCTTTCTTCTTTGTGCCCGATCTCCATCTTCAAGCACGAACATGATCTCCATCATCACCGCATAGCATCAAGGTCAATGACGCTTCTTCATGGTTGTCGCCCACCAGCTTCAACTATTACAACTATTTTGAATAGACACGCGTGTCTTAATGAAATTAAAGACAACCATATGGCTCCCGCGGTTGCCAACTTACAATAAGGAACATTGCATACATCAAATATAATCACAATCATGGCCATATCACATCATCGCACACCCGCAAAACAAAGTTAGACGCCTCTACTTTCTTTGCATATTTTACGTGGTTTGGGGCTTTCAATAAGTGTCGTTCTAACTTACGAACAAGAACCACAACATTGATACTAGCATTGTTGATTACCCGTTGTAAATTGGATCTTTACTATGCTAGGAGAAACAGCACCCATAAAGCCACTTATGCAATACGAAGTTGCATGTCAAGCGTGGAGCAAGTCTCATGAACGATGTCATGTAAGGTTAGCCCGGCCGCTTCATCCCAACATACCGCAAGATGCAAAGTACACAAAAGCAATCTACAATAAAAGCATCAACGCCACAATGACCATTGTGTTCTACTCGTGCAATGATCTACATATAGACACGGCTCGATACCCTTTGTGGGGTTCGTAGCATGGAAAACAAAAATTTTCTATCGCATACAAACAAACAAGCCAAGATCTATCTACTAGATTGCAGCAACGAGTCGATGGAATAAATCACCCTCAAGATTCCAAAGTGTTTAACGAGAGCAGATTCTCGTGGGTGATGTCGTACTCTTCCGATCTCAAGATCGTGAGACGATCCTTCCAGCCACGTTCCGCAGCGCCCCGCGATCGGTCACACGTTCGTACTGACGAAGACCTTCCTCTCCCTTGTTCCAGCGAAAATGGAGGTTGTAGCACTTCTCTCGCGATTCCCAAAGACAACGCGTGGTACCTAAGTAGAGGGAATCCAGCAGGCTTCGCTTAAGCCGGTGCAGTATGGTGGAGCTTATGAGAGAGGCTATTAGTGGTCTAGTAATTAGACACACCAATTAGAAGGCTCTAAACCAATTAGAAGGCTCTAAACCAAATAGCTCTAAACCGGGTTTAGGTCTAGGGTTTAGTTTAGAGGATATTAACTTGTGTGTACTAGGAGGCAGCCCTGCCCTCCCTTTATAGGTGGGAGGGTCGGCCAAGGGAGGGAGTGGAGTCCTCCCCAACTCGGCCTTGAGGTGGGCGCCGGCTTGGGGAGGAGGAATCCTCCCCAACTCGGTTTCCACTTCTCCTCCTCTTTCCACTTTCCAAAACTTGCTGCTTGACTTTCAAACTAGCCGCTTGACTTTTCAATTTAGGATTTAAATAAACCCTTTATTTTGGACAGCAGAACACCTAGTACATGATGCAATCATTCCAATATGTAATGACACATTCATGTACCCTTCCCTCCGAGTGCCGGACATTCCGATCTTCTAGAATGTTCCCATGAAAACACCTAACCATTCCCCAACTCCGAAACGGGACTTTCCTTATATGAATCTTATTCTCCGGACCATTCCGGATCTCCTCGTGATATCCCGGATCCCATCCGAGACTCCGAACAACATTCGGTCTCTTTCTCATAATACCATAACTACTCAAACAACGTCAATCCTTAAGTGTGTCTCCCTACGGTTCGTGAATTATACGGACATGATCGAGACACTTCTCCGAACAATAACCAATAGAGGAATCTGAAATTCATATGGCTCCCACATATTTCTACGATTACTTTGCGATCGAATGAACCACTTACATACGATACCAATTTCCCTTTGTCTCACGATATGTTACTTATCCGAGGTTATGATCGCTTGGTATCTCTCGCATACCTAGTTCATCCTCGTTCATCGATAAGTACTCTTTTCTCGCTCCTGTGATATGTGATCCTTGTGACCAAGTCACATGCTTGCAAGCTAATTGGATGACATTTCACCGAGAGGGCCCAGAGAATATCTATCCGTCATGTGGATGGACAAATCCCACTCTTGATCCATGTGTTCCAACCAATACTTTCAACACTCAATGCCACCTTTATAGCCACCCCGTTACGGTGGTGTTTGATGACATCAAAGCATCCATCCAAGAAAGGTGATATGCATGATCTCATGGTCGAAGGAATTAGGTTACTATGTATCAGAAAGCATATAGCAATTGAACTATTGAAATGACTTGATCTTTATGCTACGCTTATCTATAGGAGTATGTCCACCATATCATTCTCCTAACGATATGATCTTGTTGTTAATAACATCTCAATGTTCATGATAGGGAAACCACAATCATCTATTAACCAACAAGCTAGTATTATATAGAGGCTTTACTAGGGACTTCAAATTAAGTTTACAATTCACACAAGTATTAATGTTTCCTTGTTAATACTATTATAGCATGAATATAAACATTTATCATAAACACAAAGATATATAATAATAACTACATTTATTATTGCCTCTAGGGCATATCTCCAACATGGGCAATGGCTCATGAAAGTGGCCATAAAGCATGGAAACGATGAGTTTTTGGTCATAACTCTCAAACATTTATCGGGTCTCATGGTTGTTGTCAATCGCCCTTGAACCCCAAAATTGTGGGCCATAGCTCATGAAAACAGCTATAAGGCATGAAAATGACTTGCTTCTTGTCGTATGTCTCAAATATGCATATAGTCTTACTATCATTGTAAATCACCATGGAACCCCAAAAATATGGGCAATAGCTCATGAAAACAACCATAACACATAAAAACTTTGATTTTTTGGTTATATCTCTCAAACATGTATCAGGTCATAAGGTCGTTCTAAATCGCCTTGGAACCCCAAAACGATGGGCAATACCTCATTAAAACGGCCATAAAGCACGACAACGACGAGTTTTTGGTCATAACTGTCAAACACGTATCGGGTCTTGCGGTCTTTGTAAATCGCACTAAAACCTCAAACATATGGGCAATAGCTCATGAAAACAGCCGTCAAACAAAAAACAACGAGTTTTTGGTCATATCTCTCAAACATGTATTGGGTCTTACGGTCGTTGTAAAATCGGTATGAAACCTTAAACTATGGGCAATAGCTCATGAAAGCGGCGATAGAGCATTGGAAACGATGAGTTTTTGGTCATAACTCTCAAACATTTATCGGGTCTCATGGTTGTTGTCAATTGCCCTTGAACCCCAAAACTATGGGCAATAGCTCATGAAAACAGCCATAAAGTACGAAAATGACTTGTTTTTATCATATATCTCAAACATGTATCTAGTCTTACTATCGGTGGAAATCACCATGGAACCCCAAAAATGGGGGCAATAGCTCATGAAAACAGCCGTAAAACATGAAAACTACGAGTTTTTGGTTATATCTCTCAAACATGTATCAGGTCATAAGGTCGTTATAAATCGCCCCGGAACCCCAAAACTATGGGCAATACCTCATCAAAACAGCCATAAAGCGTGAAAACGACGAGTTTTTGGTCATAACTCTCAAACATGTATCGGGTCTTACTATCGTTGTAAATCGCCCTGGAACCCCAAAACAATGGGCAATAGCTCATGAAAACAGCCGTAAAATAAAAAAACGACGAGTTTTTGGTCATATCTCTCAAACATGTATTGGGTCTTACGGTCATTGTAAAATCGGTATAAAACCCCAAACTATGGGCAATATCTCATGAAAGCGGCCATATAGCATTAGAAACAATGAGTTTTTGGTCATAACTCTCAAACATTTATCGGGTCTCATGGTTGTTGTCAATCACCCTTGAACCCCAAAACTGTGGGCAATAGCTCATGAAAACAGCCATAAAGCACGAAACTGTCTTGTTTTTCGTCATATATCTCAAACATGTATCTGGTCTTACTATCGTTGTAAATCTCCATGGAACCCTAAAACTGTGTGCAATAGCTCATGAAAAGAGCTGTAAAACATGAATATTACGAGTTTTTTGTTATATCTCTCAAACATGTATCAGGTCATAAGGTCGCTATAAATCGCCCTGGAAACCGAAAACTATGGGCAATACCTCATCAAAACGGCCATAAAGTGTGAAAACGACGAGTTTTTGGTCATAACTCTCAAACACCTATCGGGTCTTGCGGTCGTTGTAAATCGCCCTGGAACCCAAAACAATGGGCAATAGCTCATGAAAACAGCCGTAAAATAAAAAAAAACGATGAGTTTTTGGTCATATCTCTCAAACATGTATTGGGTCTAACGGTCATTGTAAAATCGGTATGAAACCCCAAACTATGGGCAATATCTCATAAAAGTGGCCATAGAGCATGAGAAACGATGAGTTTTTGGTCATAACTCTCAAACATTTATCGGGTCTCATGGTTGTTGTGAATCGCCCTTCAAACCCAAAACTGTGGGCAATAGCTCATGAAAACAACCATAAAGCACGAAACTGACTTGTTTTTGGTCATATATCTTAAACATGTATCTAGTCTTGCTATCGTTGTAAATCGCCATGGAACCCCAAAACTGTGGGTAATAGCTCATGAAAACAGCCGTAAAACATGAAACTGTGGGTTTTTTGTTATATCTCTCAAACATGTATCAGGTCATAAGGTCATTGTAAATCACCCTGGAACCCAAAAACTATGGGTAATACCTCATCAAAACAACCATAAAGCGTGAAAACGACGAGTTTTTGGTCATAACTCTCAAACACGTATCGGGTCTTACTATCGTTGTAAATCGCCTTGGAACCGCAAAAGAATGGGCAATAGCTCATGAAAACAGCCGTAAAATAAAAAAAACGACGAGTTTTTGGTCATATCTCTCAAACATGTATTGGGTCTTACGGTCATTGTAACATCGGTATGAAACCCCAAACTATGGGCAATATCTCATAAAAGCGGCCATAGAGCATTAGAAACAATGAGTTTTTGGTCATAACTCTCAAACATTTATCGGGTCTCATGGTGGTTGTCAATCGCCCTTGAAACCCAAAACTGTGGGCAATAGCTCATGAAAACAACCATAAAGCACGAAACTGACTTTTTTTTGTCATATATCTTAAACATGTATCTAGTCTTGCTATTGTTGTAAATCGCCATGGAACCCCAAAACTGTGGGTAATAGCTCATGAAAACAGCCGTAAAACATGAAAACTACGAGTTTTTTGTTATATCTCTCAAACATGTATCAGGTCATAAGGTCATTATAAATCACCCTAGAACCCCAAAAGTATGGGCAATAACTCATCAAAACGGCCATAAAGCGTGAAAACGACGAGTTTTGGTCATAACTCTCATACACGTATCGGGTCTTACGATCGTTGTAAATCGCCCTGGAACACCAAAACAATGGGCAATAATTCATGAAAATAGCCATTAAAAATGACGAGTTTTTGGTCATATCTCTCAAACATGTATTGGGTATTACGGTCATTGTAAAATCGGTATGAAACCCCAAACTATGGGCAATAGCTCATGAAAGCAGCCATAAATCATGGAAACGATGAGTTTTTGGTCATAACTCTCAAACATTTATCGGGTCTCATGGTTGTTGTCAATCGCCCTTGAACCCCAAAACTGTGGGCAATAACTGATGAAAACAGTCATAAAAAGCACGAAAATGGCTTGTTTTTGGTCATATGTGTTAAACTTGTATATAGTCTTACTATCGTTGGAAATCACCATGGAACCTCAAAACTATGGGCAATAGCTCATGAAAACAACCGAAAAGCATGAAAACTACGAGTTTTTGGTTATATCTCTCAAACATGTATCAGGTCATAAGGTCGCTACAAATCGCCCTGGAACCCAAAACTATGGGCAATACATCATTAAAACAGCCATAAAGTGCCAAAACGACGAGTTTTTTGGTCATAACTCTCAAACACGTATCGGGTCTTACGGTCGTTGTAAATCGCCCTGGAACCCCAAAACTGTGGGCAATAACTGATGAAAACAGTCATAAAAAGAACGAAAATGGCTTGTTTTTGGTCATATTTGTTAAACTTGTATATAGTCTTACTATCGTTGGAAATGACCATGGAACCTCAAAACTATGGGCAATAGCTCATGAAAACAGCCGAAAAGCATGAAAACTACGAGTTTTTGGTTATATCTCTCAAACATGTATCAGGTCATAAGGTCGCTACAAATCGCCCTGGAACCCAAAACTATGGGCAATACCTCATTAAAACAGCCATAAAGTGCCAAAACGACGAGTTTTTTGGTCATAACTCTCAAACACGTATCGGGTCTAACGGTCGTTGTAAATCGCCCTGGAACCCCAAAACAATGGGCAATAGCTCATCAAAAGCGAAATAAAACAAAAACGCAAGTTTTTGGTCATATCTCTCAAACATGTATTGGGTCTTATGGTCATTGTAAAATCGGTATGAAACCCCAAACTATGGGCAATGGCTCATGAAAGTGGCCATAAAGCATGGAAACGATGAGTTTTTGGTCATAACTGTCAAACATTTATCGGGTCTCATGGTTGTTGTCAATCGCCCTTAAACCCCAAAATTGTGGGCCATAGCTCATGAAAACAGCTATAAAGCATGAAAATGACTTGCTTCTCGTCGTATGTCTCAAATATGCATATAGTCTTACTATCATTGTAAATCGCCATGGAACCCCAAAACTATGGGCAATAGCTCATGAAAACAACCATAAAACATAAAAACTTTGAGTTTTTGGTTATATCTCTCAAACATGTATCAGGTCATAAGGTCGTTATAAATCGCCTTGGAACCCCAAAACGATGGGCAATACCTCATTAAAACGGCCATAAAGCACGAAAACGACGAGTTTTTGGTCATAACTGTCAAACACGTATCGGGTCTTGCGGTCTTTGTAAATCGCACTAAAACCTCAAACATATGGGCAATAGCTCATGAAAACAGCCGTCAAACAAAAAACAACGAGTTTTTGGTCATATCTCTCAAACATGTATTGGGTCTTACGGTCGTTGTAAAATCGGTATGAAACCTTAAACTATGGGCAATATCTCATGAAAGCGGCGATAGAGCATTTGAAACGATGAGTTTTTGGTCATAAATCTCAAACATTTATCGGGTCTCATGGTTGTTGTCAATTGCCCTTGAACCCCAAAACTATGGGCAATAGCTCATGAAAACAGCCATAAAGTATGAAAATGACTTGTTTTTATCATATATCTCAAACATGTATCTAGTCTTACTATCGGTGGAAATCACCATGGAACCCCAAAAATGGGGGCAATAGCTCATGAAAAGAGCCGTCAAACATGAAAACTACGAGTTTTTGGTTATATCTCTCAAACATGTATCAGGTCATAAGGTCGTTATAAATCACCCTGGAACTCCAAAACTATGGGTAACACCTCATCAAAACAGCCATAAAGCGTGAAAACGACGAGTTTTTGGTCATAACTCTCAAACACGTATCGGGTCTTACTATCATTGTAAATCGCCCTGGAACCCCAAAACAATGGGCAATAGCTCATGAAAACAGCCGTAAAATAAAAAAACGACGAGTTTTTGGTCATATCTCTCAAACATGTATTGGGTCTTACGGTCATTGTAAAATCGGTATGAAACCCCAAACTATGGGCAATATCTCATAAAAGCGGCCATAGAGCATTAGAAACGATGAGTTTTTGGTCATAACTCTCAAACATTTATCGGGTCTCATGGTTGTTGTCAATCTCCCTTGAAACCCAAAACTGTGGGCAATAGCTCATGAAAACAGCCATAAAGCACGAAACTGACTTGTTTTTGGTCATATATCTTAAACATGTATCTAGTCTTGCTATCGTTGTAAATCGCCATGGAACCCCAAAACTGTGGGTAATAGCTCATGAAAACAGCCGTAAAACATGAAAACTACGAGTTTTTTGTTATATCTCTCAAACATGTATCAGGTCATAAGGTCGTTATAAATCGCCCTTGAACCCCAAAACTATGGGCAATACCTCATCAAAACGGCCATAAAGTGTGAAAACGACGAGTTTTTGGTCATAACTCTCAAACATGTATCGGGTCTTGCGGTCGTTGTAAATCGCCCTGGAACCCCAAAACAATGGGCAATAGCTCATGAAAACAGCCGTAAAATATGAAAATGACTTGTTTTTATCATATATCTCAAACATGTATCTAGTCTTACTATCGGTGGAAATCACCATGGAACCCCAAAAATGGGGGCAATAGCTCATGAAAAGAGCCGTAAAACATGAAAACTACGAGTTTTTGGTTATATCTCTCAAACATGTATCAGGTCATAAGGTCGTTATAAATCACCCTGGAACTCCAAAACTATGGGTAACACCTCATCAAAACAGCCATAAAGCGTGAAAACGACGAGTTTTTGGTCATAACTCTCAAACACGTATCGGGTCTTGCGGTCGTTGTAAATCGCCCTGGAACCCCAAAACAATGGGCAATAGCTCATGAAAACAGCCGTAAAATAAAAAAAACGACGAATTTTTGGTCATATCTCTCAAACATGTATTGGGTCTTACGGTCATTGTAAAATCGGTATGAAACCCCAAACTATGGGCAATATCTCATAAAAGCGGCCATAGAGCATTAGAAATGATGAGTTTTTGGTCATAACTCTCAAACATTTATCGGGTCTCATGGTTGTTGTCAATCGCCCTTGAAACCCAAAACTGTGGGCAATAGCTCATGAAAACAACCATAAAGCACGAAACTGACTTGTTTTTGGTCATATATCTTAAACATGTATCTAGTCTTGCTATCGTTGTAAATCGCCATGGAACCCCAAAACTGTGGGTAATAGCTCATGAAAACAGCCGTAAAACATGAAAACTACGAGTTTTTTGTTATATCTCTCAAACATGTATCAGGTCATAAGGTCGTTATAAATCACCCTGGAACCCCAAAACTATGGGCAATAACTCATCAAAACGGCCATAAAGCGTGAAAACGACGAGTTTTTGGTCATAACTCTCAAACACGTATCGGGTCTTACGATTGTTGTAAATCGCCTTGGAACACCAAAACAATGGGCAATAATTCATGAAAATATCAATTAAAAACGATGAGTTTTTGGTCATATGTCTCAAACATGTATTGGGTATTACGGTCATTGTAAAATCGGTATGAAACCCCAAACTATGGGCAATAGCTCATGAAAGGAGCCATAAATCATGGAAACCATGAGTTTTTGGTCATAACTCTCAAACATATATCAGGTCTCATGGTTGTTGTCAATCGCCCTTGAACCCCCAAACTGTGGGCAATAACTAATGAAAACAGTCATAAAAAGCACGAAAATGGCTTGTTTTTGGTCATATGTGTTAAACTTGTATCTAGTCTTACTATCATCGGAAATCACCATGGAACCTCAAAACTATGGGCAATAGCTCATGAAAACAGCCAAAAAAAATGAAAACTACGAGTTTTTGGTTATATCTCTCAAACATGTATCAGGTCATAAGGTCGCTACAAATCGCCCTGGAACCCAAAACTATGGGCAATACCTCATTAAAACAGCCATAAAGTGCCAAAATGACGAGTTTTTTGGTCATAACTCTCAAACACGTATCGGGTCTTACGGTCGTTGTAAATCGCCCTGGAACCCCAAAACAATGGGCAATAGCTCATGAAAACAGTCGTAAAACAAAAAACAATGAGTTTTTGGTCATATCTCTCAAACATGTATTGGGTCTTACGGTCATTGTAAAATTGGTATGAAACCCCAAACTATGGGCAATGGCTCATGAAAGCGGCCATAGAGTATTGGAAACGATGAGTTTTTGGTCATAACTCTCAAACATTTATCGGGTCTCATGGTTGTTGTCAATCGCCCTTCAACCCCAAAATTGTGGGCAACAGCTCATGAAAACAGCTACAAAGCATGAAAATGACATGCTTCTGGTCGTATGTCTCAAATATGCATATAGTCTTACTCTCATTATAAATCGCCATGGAACCCCAAAACTATGGGCAATAGCTCATGAAAACAAATGTAAAACATAAAAACTTCGAGTTTTGGTTATATATCTCAAACATGTATCAGGTCATAAGGTCGTTATAAATCGCCTTGGAACCCCAAAACGATGGGCAATACCTCATTAAAACGGCCATCAAGCACGAAAACGACGAGTTTTTGGTCATAACTCTCAAACACGTATCGGGTCTTGCGGTCGTTGTAAATCGCACAAAAACCTCAAACATATGGGCAATAGCTCATGAAAACAGCCGTCAAACAAAAAACAACGAGTTTTTGGTCATATCTCTCAAACATGTATTGGGTCTTACGGTCGTTGTAAAATCGGTATGAAACCTTAAACTATGGGCAATAGCTCATGAAAGCGGCGATAGAGTATTGGAAACTTTGAGTTTTTGGTCATAACTCTCAAACATTTATCGGGTCTCATGGTTGTTGTCAATCGCCCTTGAACCCCAAAACTGTGGGGAATAGCTCATGAAAACAGCCATAAAGCACGAAAATGACTTGTTTTTATCATATATCTCAAACATGTATCTAGTCTTACTATCGGTGGAAATCACGATGGAACCCCAAAAATGGGGGCAATAGCTCATGAAAACAGCCGTAAAACATGAAAACTACGAGTTTTTGGTTATATCTCTCAAACATGTATCAGGTCATAAGGTCGTTATAAATCGCCCCGGAACCCCAAAACTATGGGCAATACCTCATTAAAACAGCCATAAAGTGCGAAAACGACGAGTTTTTGGTCATAACTCTCAAACACGTATCGGGTCTTACAGTCGTTGTAAATCACCCTGGATCCCCAAAAGAATGGGCAATAGCTCATGAAAACAACCGTAAAAAAAAGAACGAATTTTGGTCATATCTCTCAAACATGTATTGGGTCTTAAGGTCATTGTAAAATTGGTATGAAACCCCAAACTATGGGCAATAGTTCATGAAAGCGGCCATAGAGCATTAGAAATGATGAGTTTTTGGCCATAACTCTTAAACAATTATCGGGTCTCATGGTTGTTGTCAATCGCCCTTGAACCCCAAAACTGTGGGCAATAGCTCATGAAAATAGCCATAAAGCACGAAACTGACTTGTTTTTGGTCATATATCTCAAACATGTATCTAGTCTTCCTATCGTTGTAAATCGCCATGGAACCCCAAAATTGTGGGTAACAGCTCATGAAAACAGCCATAAAACATGAAAACTACGAGTTTTTTGTTACATCTCTCAAACATGTATCAGGTCATAAGGTCATTATAAATCACCATGGAACCCTAAAACTATGGGCAATAACTCATCAAAACGGCCATAAAGAGTGAAAACGACGAGTTTTTGGTCATAACTATCATACACGTATCGAGTCTTACGATCGTTGTAAATCGCCCTGGAACCCCAAAACAATGGGCAATAATTCATGAAAATAGCCGTAAAAAAACGACGAGTTGTTGGTCATATCTCTCAAACATGTGTTGGGTATTACGGTCGTTGTAAAATCGGAATGAAACCCCAAACTATGGGCAATAGATCATGAAAGCAGCCATAAAGCATGGAAACGATGAGTTTTTGGTCATAACTCTGAAACATTCATCGGGTCTCATGGTTGTTGTCAATCGCCCTTGAACCTCAAAACTGTGGGCAATAGCTGATGAAAACAGCCATAAAGCACGAAAATGGATTGTTTTTGGCCATATGTCTTAAACATGTATCTAGTCTTACTATCGTTGGAAATCACCATGGAACCTCAAAATTGTGGGCAATAGCTCATGAAAACAGCCGTAAAACATGAAAACTACGAGTTTTTGGTTATATCTCTCAAACATGAAACCATGAGTTTTTGGTCATTACTCTCAAACATTTATCGGGTCTCATGGTTGTTGTCTATCGCCCTTGAACCCCAAAACTATGGGCAATAGCTCATGAAAACAACCATAAAGCACGAAAATGACTTGTTTTTGGTCATATATCTCAAACATGTATCTGGTCTTACTATCGTTGTAAATCGCCATGGACCCCCAAAACTGTGTGCAATAGCTCATGAAAACAGCCGTAAAACATGATAACTATGAGTTTTTTGTTATATCTCTCAAACATGTATCAGGTCATAAGGTCGTTATAAATCTCCCTGGAAACCCAAAACTATGGGCAATACCTCATCAAAACGGCCATAAAGTGTGAAAACGACGAGTTTTTGGTCATAACTCTCAAACACGTATCGGGTCTTGCGGTCGTTGTAAATCGCCCTGGAACCCCAAAACAATGGGCAATAGCTCATGAAAACTACTGTAAAACACAAAAACGACAAGTTTTTAGTCATATCTCTCAAACATGTATTGGGTCTTACGATCATTGTAAAATCGGTATGAAACCCCAAACTATGGGCAATAGCTCATGAAAGCGGCCATAGAGCATTAGAAACGATGAGTTTTTGGTCATAACTCTCAAACATTTATCGGGTCTCATGGTTGTTGTTAATCGCCCTTGAACCCCAAAAATGTGGAAAATAGCTCATGAAAACAGCCATAAAGCACGAAACTGACTTGTTTTTTTGTCATATATCTCAAACATGTATCTAGTCTTACTATCGTTGTAAATCCCCATGGAACCCCAAAACTGTGGGCAATAGCTCATGAAAACAGCCATAAAACATGAAAACTACGAGTTTTTTGTTATATCTCTCAAACATGTATCAGGTCATAAGATCATTATAAATCACCCTGGAACCCCAAAACTATGGGCAATAACTCATCAAAACGGCCATAAAGCGTGAAAACAACGAGTTTTTGGTCATAACTCTCATACACGTATCGGGTCTTACGATCGTTGTAAATCACCCTGGAACCCCAAAACAATGGGCAATAATTCCTAAAAATAGCCATAAAGAACGACGAGTTTTTGGTCATATCTCTCAAACATGTATTGGGTATTACGATCATTGTAAAATCGGTATGAAACCCTAAACTATGGGCAATAGCTCATGAAAGCAGCCATAAATCATGGAAACGATGAGTTTTTGGTCATAACTCTCAAACATTTATCGGGTCTCATGGTTGTTGTCAATCACCCTTGAACCCCAAAACCGTGGGCAATAGCTCATGAAAACAATCAGAAAGCACGAAACTAACTTGTTTTTGGTCATATATCTCAGACATGTATCTAGTCTTGCTATCGTTCTAAATCTCCATGGAACCCCAAAATTGTGGGTAACAGCTCATGAAAACAGCCGTAAAACATGAAAAGTACGAGTTTTTTGTTATATCTCTCAAACATGTATCAGGTCATAAGGTCGTTATAAATCGCCCTGGAACCCAAAACTATGGGCAATACCTCATTAAAACAACCATAAAGTGCGAAAACGACGAGCTTTTTGGTCATAACTTTCAAACACGTATCTGGTCTTACGGTCGTTGTAAATCGCCCTGGAACCCCAAAACAATGGGCAATAGCTCATGAAAACAGCCGTAAAACAAAAAACGACAAGTTTTTGGTCATATCTCTCAAACATGTATTGGGTCTTACGGTGATTGTAAACTCGGTATGAAACCCCAAACATGAAAGCGGCCATAAAGCATGGAAACGATGAGTTTTTGGTCATGAAAGCTGCCATAAAGCACGGAAACGATGAGTTTTTGGTCATAACTCACAAACATTTATCGGGTCTCATGGTTGTTGTCAATCGCCATTGAACTCCAACACCGTGGGCAATAGCTCATGAAAACAACCATAAAGCACGAAAATGACTTGTTTTTGGTCATATATCTCAAACATGTATCTGGTCTTACTATCATCGTAAATCTCCACGGAACCCCAAAACGGTGTGCAATAGCTGATGCAAACAGCCGTAAAACATGAAAACTACAAGTTTTTTATTATATCTCTCAAACATGTATCAGGTCATAAGGTTGTTATAAATCGCCCTGGAACCCTAAAACTATGGGCAATACCTCATCAAAACGGCCATAAAGCGCGAAAACGACAAGTTTTTGGTCATAACTCTCAAAGACATATCGGGTCTTACAGTCATTGTAAATCGCCTTGGATCCCCAAAAGAATGGGCAATAGTTCGTGACAACAATCGAAAAACAAAAAACGACGAATTTTTGGTCATATCTCTCAAACATGTATTAGGTCTTATGGTCGTTGTAAAATCGATATGAAACCCAGAACTATGGACAATAGCTCATGAAAGTGGCCATAGAGCATTAGAAACAATGAGATTTTGGTCATAACTCTCAAACATTTATCGGGTCTCATGTTTTTTGTCAATCACCCTTGAACCCCAAAACTGTGGGCAATAAGTCATGAAAACAGCCATAAAGCACGAACCTGTCTTGTTTTTGGTCATATATCTCAAACTTTTTTCTAGTCTTACTATCGTTGTAAATCGCCATGGAACCCCAAAACTGTGGGCAATAGCTCATGAAAATAGCCGTACAACATGAAAACTACGAGTTTTTTGTTATATCTCTCAAACATGTATCAGGTCATGAAAGCGGCCATAAAGCATGGAAACGATGAGTTTTTGGTCATAACTCTCAAACATTTATCGGGTCTCATGGTTGTTGTCAATCGCCATTGAACCCCAAAACTGTGGGCAATAGCTCATGAAAACAACCATAAAGCACGAAAATGACTTGTTTTTGGTCATATATCTCAAACATGTATCTGGTCTTACTATCATCGTAAATCTCCACGGAACCCCAAAACAGTGTGCAATAGCTCATGAAAACAGCCGTAAAACATGAAAACTACAAGTTTTTTATTATATCTCTCAAACATGTATCAGGACATAAGGTCGTTATAAATCGCCGTGGAACCCCAAAACTATGGGCAATACCTCATCAAAACGGCCATAAAGCGCGAAAACGACAAGTTTTTGGTCATAACTCTCAAACACGTATCAGGTGTTACAGTCGTTGTAAATCGCCTTGGATCCCCAAAAGGATGGGCAATAGGTCATGACAAGAATCGAAAAACAAAAAACGACGAATTTTTGGTCATATCTCTCAAACATGTATGAAACCCAGAACTATGGGCAATAGCTCATGAAAGCGGGCATAGAGCATTAGAAACAATGAGTTTTTGGTCATAACTCTCAAACATTTATCGGGTCTCATGGTTGTTGTCAATCACCCTTGAACACCAAAACTGTGGGCAATAACTCATGAAAACAGCCATAAAGCACGAACCTGTCTTGTTTTTGGTCATATATCTCAAACATGTATGTAGTCTTACTATCGTTGTAAATCGCCATGGAACCCCAAAACTGTGGGCAATAGCTCATGAAAACAGCCGTAAAACATGAAAACTACGAGTTTTTTGTTATATCTCTCAAACATGTATCAGGTCATAAGGTCATTATAAATCACCTTAGAACCCCAAAACTATGGGCAATACCTCATCAAAACGGCCATAAAGCGTGAAAAAGACGATTTTTTGGTCATAACTCTCAAACACGTATCGGGTCTTACGGTCGTTGTAAATCGCCCTGGAACCCCAAAACAATGGGCAATAGCTCATGAAAACAGCAATAAAACAAAAAACGACGAGTTTTTGGTCATATCTCTCAAACATGTATTGGGTCTTACGGTCATTGTAAAATCGGTATGAAACCCCAAACTATGGGAAATAGCTCATGAAAGCGGGCATAGAGCATTAGAAACGATGAGTTTTTGGTTATAACTCTCAGACATTTATCGGGTCTCATGGTTGTTGCCAATCGCCCTTAAACCCCGACTTGTTTTTTGTCATATATCTCAAACATGTATCTAGTCTTACTATCGTTGTAAATCGCCATGGAACCCCAAAACTGTGGGCAATAGCTCATGAAAACAACCGTAAAACATGAAAACTACGAGTTTTTTGTTATATCTCTCAATCATGTATCAGGTCATAAGGTCATTATAAATCACCCTGGAACCCCAAAACTATGGGCAATACCTCATCAAAACGGTCATAAAGCGTGAAATCACCATGAAACCAGATAAACTCTCAGACACGTATCGGGTCTTACGATCGCTGTAAATCGCCCAGGAACCCCAAAACAATGGGCAATAGTTCATGAAAATAGCTGTAAAACATAAAAACGACGAGTTTTTGGTCATATCTCTCAAACATTTATTTGGGTATTATGGTCGTTGTAAAATCGGTATGAAACCCCAAAACTAGGTGCAATAGCTCATGAAAGCAGCCATAAAGCATGGAAACAGGGAGTTTTTGGTCATAACTCTCAAACATTTATCTGGTCGCATGGTTGTTGTCAATCGCCCTTGAACCCCAAGACTGTGGGTGATGACCCACAAGTATAGGGGGTGTATCGCAGTATTTTCGGGGTTAGAGTGTCGAACCCAACGAGGAGCAGAAGGTGCTGGCTAGTGGTATGGATCAGGAATTCTCTGCAAATACTTAGCAAACAGATTTTTAGGGGTTTTCGATAAAGCAAGTAAAAAAATGACGAGTAAACAAAAGACAGTAAGAATGAATGCAGCAAGTGGCCCAATCCTTTATGCAGCAAAGGACAAGCCGGTTGTATTTCTTAAGATGACCAAACATTCTCGAGGACACATGGGAAGACTGTCAAGTGCTTTCGCTTCATATAGTCGATTAATCTTCTCTAGCCTGCTAAGTGTTGTGTGGGTGAACCTGTGCTAATGTACCGCCCCATCCAAGACTAAATACATACTCGTGATTAAACCCCCTTGCAAACATCCATAAGTACAACAAAGTAATTAAGGTAGAAACCTAACCACAACTTTAAACTCTAAGACCCTTACGTCCCTTGTGCAATGGTTTCCTAACGGGGGTTCAGGTTTTCACATCACTCCGCAACCCCTACGATTAGTAGCCAAATACACAATGCATTCCCCTAGGCCCATATAGGTGAAGTTTCATGTAGTCGACATTCACATGACACCACTAGGAGAAGTACACCACAACTAAATAACAATCTATTGAATCTTTCTCAACATAACTCCACTACTAACAACAAGACTTCTCCCATGTCCTCAAGAACAAAACGAACTACTCACAATACATCATATGGATCATGATCAGAGATGAAATAATGATGTATAACAATCTGAACATAAACAATAATTCAATGATTCACTCAATAGCATCAACTACAAAGAGTAATCAACACCAGGAAAGTTTCCCCTATGAACTATGCAAGATTCGCAATTGTTACAGCAATATGAAGGTTGTGATAAGGGTGCTGATGGTGATGATGGTGGTGATGATGATGATGATCCCGATGAATTCAAGCTTGATGATGGTGTTGATGGCGACGATCTCCCCTCTCCGGGAAGGAATTCCCCCGATAGAAATCTGTCTGCCGGAGAGATCTCTCTCTCTCGGTGTTTTTCGCCCCGCAGAGGCGGCAGAATCTTTCTATGGTCGCCCTCCCAGTCTTAGGGCTTCGGGAGGATGATATACGCCAGAGGGGAGATGCTGGAGTGGGCCAGGGTTGCCACACTACTCCCTGGCGCAGCCTAGGCCTTCCCGCGCCATGGGGTGAAGTGGGCCCCCTGTGGCCCACCTTCACTCCATCTTCTGGCATCCTGAGTCTTCTAGAAAAATAGGATTTTCTGTATATTTCCCAGATTTTCTGATCTTCGCGAATTTTGCCTCCAAATAGCACCTTTTCCAATGAGAATCCTGACTACAGCGGTCCATGCTCCAAAAGTCATCAACCAGGCAAAAATAGATGAAATAACATATGTATCACCTCTCAATAAGAAATATATCAATGAATAATAGTGAATTAATACATAGAATAGTGATGCAAAATCGACGTATCAACTCCCCCCAAGCTTAGACTTCGCTTGTCCCCAAGCAAAACTGAGCTCAGTAAACATGACCCCAGGTTTATGGAGTGGAGAGTCGATAAAAGAATACGGACAAGAAGCATCACATTCATCAAGTACATAGATTATAATAGAAGACAACTCACTATTATATAACTCTACATGCAATGAGTAAAGGAAACACAATAAAGATACATAAAGTGAATCATAATTGGTAATGGCAGCTTAGCTCTTGGTCGAAGAATAGTTGATAATTTGCTGGAGTTCACAAATAGCTGGTTTTTCAAAGAAAGCTTTGAAAGTAGTAAACATCAATATAAGAGCAATGTGCAAAGCAAGGAACATAAGAAACATGAGTGAATAAATCACGATATGAATGAATGAAACACATCAACTCAAAATACTTGCTGAGATAGAAGGGAGTAGGTTTACTGACTCAACTACAAAGTAAAAGAAGGGCCCTTCACAGAGGGAAGCAGGGATGGCAAGTCTCATAAAGAGCTCCCAAAAATTATGATACTTACTAGCTTTCAGCTCTCATTGCCCCTATCATAGGCATCTTTAGGTGATTAAGGTTAAAGTGACACAACTAAGAGGATATGTTTGACAAGTTATAAGTTGAAATCTCATGCCCCTTACTTATGAGTACCGATCCTCATGCTACTCAACTTCAGTCACGAGCAAGCTCTTGTCCTTGTAAATATATGCGTATCATTGAGAACCGCCAACGGGGTACCCCTTGCACATGACACAGGAGCTATCCCATAATCAAAATGACAAGGCAAGCAGACAGTGAGCATCTCAGCGATCTTTTTATTTGCTATTTCCATAGGTTTTTATTGAGGATGCTTCATAGAATGCTCGCTATAGTTATGTTGCAAGTTTCCACCGTCATTAGGCATGGCTTAGGCTAGCGACCCAGGCGTTTCTCTAACACACATATAAACTCCATGATCTTACAAGTTCCACTTTTATTTCACACCGTCGGGATCCATAAGCAAAATAGCATGATATCAACTAGGTACAAGTACCAATGAAGTGTTGAAAGCGGTCCCCATGGTACATGGTTCGGCTAACTTCAACTCATAAAGCGCAAGCATATACGCAACAAAGAAGGACCCAATGGTTCAAGTTTATTAACTGCAAGAAAGTAAAGTGTGCCATCAAGTTCGTGAGAGCTTTAATCACTAATTTTCACATAACAAGTTTAATTTGGGAGGTAGATAAAACAAGAATTTACTTGGAATAGCAATAATGCTACTAGGTAGGTATGGTGGACACAAATGGCAAAGGTTTTGGTTTTAAGGAGGTGGATGCACGAGAAGAATTCCCTCTCAGTACAAGTTTTTGGCTAGCAAGGCTGGGTAGCAAGTATAAGATTTGAAGGAAACAAACAAACATACAAGTGATAAAAACAAACATGCTATCTTCCTCGGAAGAACAAAAGATCTTAACTAGAGAATACTAGACTTATGAGCAAATCAAGACAGAAAGATGATGAAATTATTTTTCTCTAGAGTACTACTATCTTTTTCTTTTCAACTCTCAAAAAAGTGTTGCTACTGACCGAGCCAGGTTTGCCAAAACCAACTAAATTAACTCAATGATCCCAAAGTGATACCAATAACCACAAATTGAAAACTAACATAAGCTTTGCAAAAGGGTGAATGATAGAACTTCTCATTAATATTCCATGACGGAAACTCACACCAAGGGATACATATCTAACGAGAGAGGGGACACTTCCATAATGCAAACCATACTACATAATAAATCCTCTTATTCATGATATGACTCTACTAATAAGGTAAAAAGATAGAGGATAGTGATATGATACCGCGGCACTCCCCCAAGCTTGGAACAAACCAAGGGGATGCCAAACCTGATGACGAATTACTCCTTAGGTGGTGGTGGTATCCTCTCGCCTTCGTCTGCCTTCCAGGGTAAGGGCTTCCCGTCAACAAAGGAAATCGTGGTTTCCAACATCCTGAAACTTGCAGCAGCACTTATGCGTTTAAATCTAGCCTCATACTCACAGCTTTGATTTTGCACGTCATAGAATGTGCTTGCAGTTTGTTGGTTGTTTGGCAGAGTGAAAAGACTTCATCTTTGAGTTCAGCAGTCTCCTTTTGGTGCTCGGCGATGAGTTTGGAACAAATCTTATGGATGATGTCCACTTCGCGCTCCGCCATCTTCCTGTACCTAAAGACTTCATGCTCCAGTGCTTCCATCCTGTCCTCCAAACTTTCTTCACCTTTAGGGCCTTGAACCTCTTTAATCCGGACCTCCCCACCTTTGAGCAATAACTCCTTGGGGTGAATCTTCAATTCTCTCATGTATGGATTGATGATATCTTCTAAGGAATCTCCCTTGGATGATCCAGAGGAAGACATTATGGCTCCAAATCTGAGATTTTTACCTGGCAAAAACAGATTGAAACAAAAACACGACGAGAACACGATATACGGACCTCGGGAGATCTGGGGGTTATATATTACGAAGTTTCATATCAAAAGCAAGGTATTGGGAGAAAACGAGTCGGAGGCGGAGTCCTGGGTGGCCTCACCAGCTGGTGGCGTGGCCAGGAGTGGGCCTGCGCCATGGGGTGGTGTGGGCCACCCTGGCTCCGGTTCCGTCCCTTTTTCGCTTCGTAGCTTTCCTTACTGACTGAAAACTGCAAAAATATAGTTGGATAGTATTTTCGCGGAACTTTTCTTGCCAGAACTGTTACCTAGTTGGAAACGGACTCTACAGGTCTCTGAATTTGGTCCTTAATGAATTTGTCTTGAGTTATAACTTGAGAGGCATCAACATCTTCATTGTAAGAATCTCCAGCAATATAGTGTTTGAGTCACGGCCCATTCACTACTTGTGTAGTATTATATTTTAGAGAAGAAATTTTTATTGCTCCTGAACGGTATACTTCTTCAATGATGAAAGGTCCTTCCCATTTTGATAGTACCTTACCTGCAAAAAATCTGAGACGAGACCTATACAATAGAACTTTCTCACCAACATGAAATTCTCTCTTAAGTATTCGCTTGTCATGCCATCTTTTAACTTTTTCCTTAAAGAGCCTAGCATTCTCATAGGATTCACTCCTCCATTCATCTAAAGAACTTAAGTCAAAAAGTCTTTTCTCACCAGCTAGCTTACAATCTCTAATTAGTTCTTTCACTGCCAGTAAGCTTTGTGTTCTAATTCTAAGGGTAAGTGGCAAGCTTTCCCATGAACCATTTTATAAGGAGACATTCCCATAGGATTCTTATAAGCAGTCCTATAAGCCCATAAAGCATCGTTCAACTTTTTAGCCCAGTTTTTTCTAGACCTATTAACAGTTTTTTGCAAGATAGATTTTATTTATCTATTTGATAACTCTACTTGCCTGCTAGTTTGGGGATGATAAGCTGAAGCAATTCTATGATTAACATCATACTTAGCAAGTGTCTTCCTAAAACCGCCATGAATGAAATGAGAACCCCCATCAGTCATGAGATACCTAGGCACTCCAAGCCTAGGTAAGATAACGTCCTTAAGCATTTTTAGAGAGGTTTCCCCGTCAGCACTCTTCGTAGGAATGGCTTCTACCCACTTAGTAACATAATCAACGGCAATAAGAATATGAGTGTAACCCTTCGAAGGAGGGAAAGGGCCCATAAAGTCGAATCCCCAACAATCAAAAGGTTCAATGACTAGAGAGTAGTTCATAGGCCTTTCATTGTGTCTAGAAATACTACCAACACGCTGACATTCATCACAAGATAAAACAAATTTTCTTGCATCCCTAAAAAGGGTAGGCTAGTAGAAACCTGATTGTAATACCTTTTGTGCGGTTCTATCTCCTGCAAGATGTCCTCCATAGGAGCTACCATGACATTTACGCAATATCTCTTTTTGCTCATATTCTGGAACACATCTTCGCATAATACCATCAACTCCTTCTTTGTATAAGTGTGGGTCATCCCAAAAATAATGCCTCAAATCATAGAAGAACTTCCTTCTTTGCTGAGTTGTAAAAGTTGGAGGCAAATACTTGGAGACAATAAAGTTAGCATAATCAGCATACCAAGGGCTTCCTCGAGAGTTCATCCTCATCATGCTAACTGTTCATTTGGGAAACTATCATTAACAGGCATAGGATCAAAAGAGATGTTTTCCAAACGAGATAAATTATCAGCTACAGGATTTTCAGTACCCTTCCTATCCACTATGTGTAGATCAAACTCTTGTAAAAGTAATACCCATCTAATAAGCCTAGGCTTAGCGTCCTTCTTCGTCATAAGATACTTATAGCAGCATGATCAGTATGAATGGTTACTTTTCAGTCCACAATATAGGGCCAAACTTATCACAAGCAAAAACAACAGTTAGAAATTCCTTTTAAGTAGTAGCATAATTCCTTTGAGTAGCGTCTAGAGTCTTACTAGCATAATGGATAACGTTTAGCTTTTTATCAATACGTTGCCCAAGGACAGCCGCTACAGCAAAATCACTAGCATCACACATTATTTCAAAGGGTAAACTCCAATCAGGCGGTTGAACAATAGGGGCTGTAGTTAAAGCCTTCTTAAGAGTTTCAAAAGCTTCGTTACAGTCATCATCAAAAACGAAGGGTACGTCTTTTTGAAGATTATTAGTAAGGGGTTTTGATACCCTAGAAAAGTCCTTAATAAACCTTCTATAGAAACCAGCATGACCAAGGATACTATGAATACCTTTGATGTCTCTTGGGCATGGCATCTTCTCAATCGCCTCAACCTTAGCTCTATCAACTTCTATGCCTCTTTAAGAAACTTTATGACCAAGAACAATCCCTTCATTAACCATGAAGTGGCATTTCTCCCAATTAAGAACAAGATTAGTTTCTTCACATCTCTGCAAAACTTTATCAAGGTTGTGCAGACAATTATCAAAAGAAGTTCCATAGACAGAAAAGTCATCCATGAACACTTTTACAATTTCCTCACAAAAACCATGAAAGATAACAGACATGCATCTTTGGAAAGTAGCAGGAGCATTACATAAACCGAAAGGCATACGTCTATAAGCATAAGTTCCATAAGGGAAAGTAAAAGTAGTTTTTTCTTGATCTTGTTGTTTAACAGCAATTTGAGAGAACTCAAAATAACCATCAAGAAAACAAAAATGGGTCTTTTTAGACAACCTTTCCAACATTTGATCAATAAAAGGAAGCGGGTAGTGATCTTTCCTAGTAACTTTATTGAATTTCCTAAAATCGATGCACATCCTATAGCCTACCACTATTCTTTGAGGAATAAGCTCATCATTATCATTAGGGACAACGGTAATACCTCCCTTTTTAGGAACACAATGAACAGGAATAACCCATTCACTATCAACAATAGGGTAAATAATACCAGCATCAAGGAGTTTCAATACCTCATTCCTCACCACTTCCTTCATCTTAGGATTTAAACGTCATTGGTGCTCCACTACTGGCTTCGCATCTGGTTCTATGTTGATAGAATGCTGACATATAGTAGGCGAAATTCCTTTCAAATCATCTAGAGTATAGCCCATAGCTCCTCGGTGTTTCCTCAAAACCTCCAATAATCTTTCTTCTTCCTCCCCTGAAAGTTTAGCGCTAATTATAACATGATATACCATTTTATCATCAAGAAAAGCATATTTAAGATCATCAGGGAGAGGTTTTAGATCGAAAACCGGATCCTTTTTAGGTGGCATCGTGGTACCCAACTCTTCTACAGGCAAGTCGTGCTTAAGCATCATAGGTTGATCTCGGAGAATCATGTCAATCTCTTTCCTTTCTTCCATGAATATTTCACTTTCATGTTCTTCCATAAATTACTGCAAAGCATTATTAGGAGCAAAAGAAATAGAAGCAAGTTGTTCAACCCTAAAATCCTCATTATGGCTTTCCTCTTCGCAAGGTTCTTTAGCAAATTTTGACAAATTAAACTCACAAGATTCCCCATCAAACTTAGTCAAGATTTTCTCCCTCTTGCAATCAATAATAGCTCCACAAGTACTCAAGAAAGGTCTACCAAAAATGATAGGATAAGTTTTACTAGCAGCTGAACCAAGTACTAGGAAATCAGCAGGGTACTTAATCTTACCGCAAAGAACTTCCACGTCTCGCACAATACCAATTGGAGAGATGGTCTCTCTATTAGCAAGGTGAGTAACCACATCAATCTCTTCCAACTCGCAAGGACTAATCTCATGCATAATTTCTCTGTAAAGCTCATAAGGAATATCACTGGAACTTGCACCAATATCACATAAACCATAATAGCAATGATCACCAATTCTAACAGAAAGCACAGGAACACTAGCCTTTTTAGTTCTATTAGGATGTGAAACAATATTAGAAGCATCCTCACGAAAGACTATGTGCCCATCTTCTACGCTTTTAGTGACAAGGTCTTTCACAATTGCTACCACAGGTTCAATGTTTATTTGTTCATCAGGTTTTACAGTTTTTTTTCACTTTTGGTGATTACATTAGTTATCATAGGATGGTCCTTTACCTTTTCGGGGGAGGCAATCTTCTCGATATAAGGTTCAGGTAAGATAGGGTCGATAATGCAATGCTCAGCACTTCCAATAGGGGCATAGTCAACAATATCTTTGTAAGGTGCATGGTACTTGTTCCATCCCCTTTTTGGAATTTCGATATAGGAAGCAAAAGCTCTAAAGCAATTCGTAATAACTTGCAAATCAAGACCATAAATATTACTAATATTTTGAAAGTCATCAGTTCCCATAAAAGATTCAATGCATTCATAATCATAATTTATACCTGACTTTCTACCTTTGTCATTCTCCCAAGCTTCAACATTGTCTTGAATATGATCTAGAAGGTCCCATTTAGCTTCTTCTTCCATACGAGTGAATGACCCAGCACAAGAAGCATCCAATAAATCTTTGTCATGTAGAGGGCGCCTTGCATAAAAGTTATTGATAATAATATTGTTGGGGAGCTCATGAATGGGACATTTGAGCATTAGTAACTTCAATCTCCCCCAAGCTTGAGCTGTACTCTCTCCATCAAGAGGCCAAAAGTTGTATATTTGATTCCGATCTTTATGAATCTCACTAGGAGGATAAAACTTTGAATAAAAGAGAGGCACTATTTCCTCCCATTCCAGAGCTTGACCATTCTTCAGCAGCTTATACCATTCCTCAGCTCTTCCTTTCAGCGATAATAAGAATAACTTCTTCTTAACTTGATCTGTAGTAATACCTGCACACTTGAGCAACCCGCATAATTCGTGTATAAAGAGTAAATGATCACCGGGATGGACAGTTCCATCCCCAACATAGTAGTTATCCATAACACGATCAATAATTCTTGTAGGTATTTTGAAAACATCTTTCTCAGCAGGTGGTGGCTTATCAACTACCTTATCAGTGGTAGTAGCATTACCAAATAAAAAACTCAGCGAATTATCCATAACGAAAATAAAGCAACTAGCAGAGGTAAACAATACTCAAGAGAAGTTTCGCTTACCGCCCACTCTCCAATAGCGCTTCACCCCTGGCAACGGAGCCAGAAAATAGTCTTGATGACCCACAAGTATAGGGGGTGTATCGCAGTATTTTTGATAAGTAAGAGTGTCGAACCCAACGAGGAGCAGAAGGTGCTGGCTAGTGGTATGGACCAGGAATTCTCTGCAAATACTTAGCGAACGGATTTTTAGGGGTTTTCGATAAAGCAAGTAAACAAAGTATGAGTAAACAAAAGACAGTAAGAATGAATGCAGCAAGTGGCCCAATCCTTTATGCAGCAAAGGACAAGCCGGTTGTATTTCTTAAGATGACCAAACGTTCTCGAGGACACATGGGAAGACTGTCAAGTGCTTTCGCTTCATATAGTCGATTAATCTTCTATAGCTTCCTAAGTATTGTGTGGGTGAACCTGTGCTAATGTACCGCCCCATCCAAGACTAAATACTTACTCGTGATTAAACCCCCTGGCAAACATCCGTAAGTACAAGAAAGTAATTAAGGTAGAAACCTAACCACAGCTTTAAACTCTAAGACCCTTACGTCCCTTGTGCAATGGTTTCCTAACGGGGGTTCAGGTTTCACTCCGCAACCCCTACGATTAGTAGCCAAATACACAATGCATTCCCCTAGGCCCATATAGGTGAAGTGTCATGTAGTCGACGTTCACATGACACCACTAGAAGAAGTACACCACAACTTAAATAACAATCTATTGAATCTTTCGCAACATAACTCCACTACTAACAACAAGACTTCTCCCATGTCCTCAAGAACAAAACGAACTACTCACAAGACATCATATGGATCATGATCAAAGATGAAATAATGATGTATAACAATCTGAACATAAACAATAATTCAATGTTCACTCAATAGCATCAACTACAAAGAGTAATCAACACCGGGAAAGTTTCCCATATGAACTATGCAAGATTCAACGCAATTGTTACACCAATATGGAGATGGTGATGAGGGTGCTGATGGTGATGATGGTGGTGATGATGATGATGATCCCGATGAAGTCTAGCTTGATGATGGTGTTGATGGCGATGATCTCCCCTCTCCGGGAAGGAATTCCCCCGACAGAAATCTGTCTACAAGAGAGATCTTTCTCTCTCGGTGTTTTCCACCCCGCAGAGGCGGCGGAATCTTTCTGTGGTCGCCCTCCCAGTCTTAGGGTTTCGGGAGGATGATATACGCCAGAGGGGAGAGGCTGGAGTGGGCCAGCGTGGCCACACCACTCCCTGGCGCGGCCTAGGCCTGGTCGCGCCATGGGGTGGTGTGGGCCCACTGTGGCCCACCTCCACTCCATCTTCAGGCATCCTGAGTCTTCTAGAAAAATAGGATTTTCCGTATATTTTCCTGGATTTTCCGATCTTCGCGAATTTTGCCTCCAAACAACACCTTTTCCATCAGAATCCTGACTGCAGCGGTCCATGCTCCAAAAGTCATCAACCATGCAAAAATAGATGAAATAACATAAGTATCACCTCTCAATACGAAATATATCAATGAATAATAGTGAATTAAGACATAGAATAGTGATGCAAAATGGACGTATCAACTCCCCCCAAGCTTAGACTTCGCTTGTCCCCAAGCAAAACTGAGCTCAATAAACATGACCTCAGTTTGATGGAGTGAAGAGTCGATAAAAGAATACAGACAAGAAGCATCACATTCATCAAGTACATAGATCATAATAGAAGACAACTCACTATTATATAACTCAACTTGCAATGAGTAAAGGAAACACAATAAAGATACATAAAGTGAATCATAATTGGTAATGGCAAACTTAGCTCTTGGTCGCAGAATAGTTGATAATTTGCTAGAGTTCACAAATAACTGGTTTTTCAAAGAAAGCTTTCAAAGTAGTAAACATCAAGATAAGAGCAATGTGCAAAGCAAGAAACATAAGAAACATGAGTGAATAAATCACCATATGAATAAATGAAACACATCCACTCAAAATACTTGCTGAGATAGAATGGAGTAGGTTTACTGACTCAACTACAAAGTAAAAGAAGGGCCCTTCGCGGAGGGAAGTAGGGATTGCATGTCTCATAAAGAGCTCCCAAAAATTATGATACTTACTAGCTTTCAGCTCTCATTGCCCCTATCATAGGCATCTTTAGGTGATTAAGGTTAAAGTGACACAACTAAGAGGATATGCTTGACAAGTTATAAGGTCATTATAAATCACCCTAGAACCCTCGAACCCCAAAACTATGGGCAATACCTCATTAAAACAGCCATAAAGTGCGGGCAATAGCTCATGAAAACAGCCATAAAGCACGAAACTGACTTGTTTTTGGTCATATATCTCAAACATGTATCTAGTCTTGCTATCGTTGTAAATCGCCATGGAACCCCAAAACTGTGGGTAATAGCTCATGAAAACAGCCGTAAAACATGAAAACTACGAGTTTTTTGTTATATCTCTCAAACATGTATCAGGTCATAAGGTCATTATAAATCACTCTGGAACCTCAAAACTATGGGCAATAACTCATCAAAACGGCCATAAAGTGTGAAAAAGACGAGTTTTTGGTCATAACTCTCATACACGTATCGGGTCTTACGATCGTTGTAAATTGCCCTGGAACCCCAAAACAATGGGCAATAATTCATGAAAATAGCCGTAAAAAAACGACAAGTTTTTGGTCATATCTCTCAAACATGTATTGGGTATTACGGTCATTGTAAAATCGGTTTCAAACCCCAAACTATGGGCAATAGCTCATGAAAGTAGCCATAAATCATGGAAACGATGAGTTTTTGGTCATAACTCTCAAACATTTATCGGGTCTCATGGTTGTTGTCAATCGCCCTTGAACCCCAAAACTGTGGGCAATAGCTGATGAAAACAGCCATAAAGCACGAAAATGGCTTGTTTTTAGTCATATGTCTTAAACATGTATCTAGTCTTACTATCGTTGGAAATCACCATGGAACCTCAAAACTGTGGGCAATAGCTCATGAAAACAGCCGTAAAACATGAAAACTATGAGTTTTTGGTTATATATCTCAAACATGTATCAGGTCATAAGGTCGTTATAAATCGCCCTGGAACCCAAAACTATGGGCAAGACCTCATTAAAACAGCCATAAAGTGTGAAAACGACGAGTTTTTTGGTCATAACTCTCAAACACGTATCGGGTCTTACGGTCGTTGTAAATCGCCCTGGAACCCCAAAATAATAGGCAATAGCTCATTAAGACATCCGTAAAACAAAAAACGACGAGTTTTTGTTCATATCTCGCAAACATGTATTGGGTCTTACGGTCATTGTAAAATCGGTATGAAACCCCAAACTATGGGAAATAGCTCATGAAAGCGGCCATAAAGCATGGAAACGATGAGTTTTTGGTCATAACTCTCAAACATTTATCGAGTCTCATGGTTGTTGTCGATCGCCCTTGAACTCCAAAACTGTGGGCAATAGCTCATGAAAACAGCCATAAAGCACGAAAATGAGTTGTTTTGGTAATATATCTCAAACATGTATCTGGTCTTACTATCATTGTAAATTACCATGGAACCCCAAAACTGTGTGCAATAGCTCATGAAAACAGCCGTAAAACATGAAAACTACAATTTTTTTATAATATCTCTCAAACATGTATCAGGTCATAAGGTCATTATAAATCGCCCTGGAAACCCAAAACTATGGGCAATACCTCATCAAAACAGCCATAAAGTGCGAAAACGATGAGTTTTTGGTCATAACTGTCAAACACGTATCGGGTCTTACGGTCGTTGTAAATCACCCTGGAACCCCAAAAATGGGCAATAGCTCATGAAAACAGTCGTAAAACAAAAAACGACGAGTTTTTGGTCATATCTTTCAAACATGTATTGGATCTTACGGTCATTGTAAAATCGGTATGAAACCCTAAACTACGGGCAATATCTCATGAAAGCGGCCATAGAGCAATAGAAACGATGAGTTTTTGGTCATAACTCTCAAACATTTATCGGGTCTCATGGTTGTTGTCAATCGCCCTTGAACCCCAAAACTGTGGGCAATAGCTCATGAAAACAGCCATAAAGCACGAAACTGACTTGTTTTTGTCATATATCTCAAACATGTATATAGTCTTACTATCGTTGTAAATCGCCATGGAACCCCAAAACTGTGGGGAATAGCTCAGGAAAACAGCCATAAAACATGAAAACTACGAGTTTTTTGTTATATCTCTCAAACATGTATCAGGTTATAAGGTCATTATAAATCACCCTGGAACACCAAAACCGTGGGCAATACCTCACCAAAACGGCCATAAAGCGTGAAAACGACGAGTTTTTGGTCATAACTCTCAAACACGTATCGGGTCTTACGATCGTTGTAAATCGCCCTGGAACCCCAAAACAATGGGCAATAATTCATGAAAACAGGCGTAAAAAAAATGACGAGTTTTTGGTCATATCTCTCAAACATGTATTTGATGGGTTCGTAGCATGGAAAACAAAAAATTTCTACCGCAAGAACGAACAAAACCCAGATCTAATCTAGATAAAAGCCAAGATCAAATCTATTAGACATGTGCAACGAGATAGATCTGTACTAACCCTCGTAGAACCAAAAGCGTTACGAGATTAGATCTCGGTGTTGATGTAGTTGATCACTTGCCGATCTCAAGATCGTGTGGACGATCCTTCCGGCGCCGCGTTCCGGCAGCGCTTCCGCAGTCGGTCACACGTGCGAAGTCGAAGCCGACCTTCCTCTCCCCGTTCCAGCGAGCAGCGGAGGTAGTAGATCTTCTCCACGGAATACCAGCAGCACGACGGTGTGGTGGTTGTGGTGGAGTAGAGATTTCTGCAGGGCTTCGCCTAAGCCGGAGCAGAGCGAAGGAGGAGGAGAGAGGTGGCGACTAGGGTTTGTTATGGGAGAGTGCTAGGGGTGGCGCCCCCTCCCCTCTATTTAAAGGAGGGAGGCGCCATGGGATGGGGAGTCCTAGTAGGACTCCCCTCCCTCCTTGGCCGGCGGATTGGGAGGGGGGAAGGAATCCTCCTCCCCCACGAATCCGTGTCTTGCCCCACAAAGACTCCTTGATCCTTTCTTGGTTTTCAAGAAAACTCCAAGAAATCTTCTAGAACCTTCCAGAACATTCCAAAACCTTCTAGAATCTCCATACAAACACTCTGGAACATTTCCTAACTTAGAAAATGATCCCCAATATATGAATCTTATTCTCCGGACAATTCCGGATCTCCTCGTGATGTCCCGGATCCAATCCGAGACTCCGAACAACATTCGGTCTCCAACGCATATTCCATATCTACTTAAAACAACTTTGAACCTTAAGTGTGTCACCCTACGGTTCGTGAAAAGGCAGACATGATGAATACACCTCTTCGATCAATAACCATCAGCGGGATCTGGAGATCCATAATGGCTCCCACATACTCAACGATGACTTTGTGATCGATAGAACCATTAACATACGAAACCAATTCCCTTTGTCACGCGATATTCTACTAATCCGAGGTTTGATCGTCGGTATCTCCATACCTAGTTCTACCTCACATCGATAAGTACTCTTTACTCGTTCCATGTTATGTCATCCCTTGTGACCTAGTCACATGCTTGCAAGCTAACTAGATGACATTCCACCGAGAGGGCCCAGAGCATATCTATCCGTCATATGGATGGACAAATCCCAATCTTGGTCCATGCGCTTCAACACATACTTTCAGAATACCCAATGTCACCTTTATAACCACCCGCCATAAAGCGGTGTTTGATGTCATCAAAGTATCCATCCGGTGATGGTGATTAACATAACCTCATGGTCGAAGGATTAGGTTACTATGCATTTGAAAGCTTGTAGCAAAACGAACTTAATGACTTGATCTTATGCTATGCTTACTATGGGTGTGTGTCCATCACATCATTCTCCTAATGATATGATCTTGTTATTAGCGACATCCAATGTCCATGATCAGGAAACCATGATCATCCATTAATCAACAAGCTAGTTTAACAAGAGGCTTACTAGGGACTCTTTTATGTTTACAGAACACACAAGTATTGATGTTTCCGGTTAATACAATTATAGCATGGGATGTAAACATTTATCATAAACATAAAGATATAATAATAACCATTTTATTATTGCCTCTTGGGCATATCTCCAACAGTATTGGGTCTTACGGTCATTGTAAAATTGGTATGAAACCCCAAACTATGGGCAATAGCTCATGAAAGCGGCCATAAAGCATGGAAACGATGAGTTTTTGGTCATAACTCTCAAACATTTATCGGGTCTCATGGTTGTTGTCAATCACCCTTGAACCCCAAAACTGTGGGCAATAGCTCATGAAAACAACCATAAAGCACGAAAATGACTTGTTTTTGGTCATATATCTCAAACATGTATATGGTCTTACTATCGTTGTAAATCTCCATGGAACCCCAAAACTGTGTGCAATAGCTCATGAAAACAACCGTAAAACATGAAAACTACAAGTTTTTTATTATATCTCTCAAACATGTATCAGGTCATAAGGTCGTTATAAATCGCCCTGGAAACCCAAAACTATGGGCAGTACCTCATTAAAACAGCCATAAAGCGCGAAAACGACAAGTTTTTGGTCATAACTCTCAAACACGTATCGGGTCTTACGGTCGTTGTAAATCACCCTGGAACCCCAAAACAATGGGCAATAGCTCATGAAAACAGCCGTAAAACAAAAAACGACGAGTTTTTGGTCATATCTCTCAAACATGTATTGGGTCTTACGGTCATTGTAAAATCGGTATGAAACCCCAAACTATGGGCAATAGCTCATGAAAGCGGCCATAGAGCATTAGAAACGATGAGCTTTTGGTCATAACTCTCAAACATTTATCGGGTCTCATGGTTGTTGTCAATCGCCCTTGAACCCCAAAACTGTGGGCAATAGCTCATGAAAACAGCCATAAAGCACGAAACTGACTTGTTTTTTGTCATATATCTCAAACATGTATCTAGTCTTACTATCGTTGTAAATCGCCATGGAACCCCAAAACTGTGGGCAATAGCTCATGAAAACAGCCATAAAACATGAAAACTATGAGTTTTTTGTTATATCTCTCAAACATGTATCAGGTCATAAGGTCATTATAAATCACCCTAGAACCCCAAAACTGTGGGCAATACCTCTTCAAAACTGCCATAAAGCGTGAAAACGACGAGTTTTTGGTCATAACTCTCAAACACGTATCGGGTCTTACGATCGTTGTAAATCGCCTTGCAACCCCAAAACAGTGGGCAAGAATTCATGAAAATAGGCATAAAAAATGATGAGTTGTTGGTCATATCTCTCAAACATGTGTTGGGTCTTACGGTCGTTGTAAAATCGGAATGAAACCCCAAACTATGGGCAATAGCTCATGAAAGCAGCCATAAAGCATGGAAATGATGAGTTTTTGGTCATAACTCTCAAACATTTATCGGGTCTCATGGTTGTTGTCAATCGCCCTTGAACCCCAAAACTGTGGGCAATACCTGATGAAAACAGCCATAAAGCACGAAAATGGCTTGTTTTTGGTCATATGTCTTAAACATGTATCTAGTCTTACTATCGTTGGTAATCACCATCGAACCTCAAAACTGTGGGCAATTGCTCATGAAAACAGCCGTAAAACATGAAAACTATGAGTTTTTGGTTATATCTCTCAAACATGTATCAGGTCGTTATAAATCGCCCTGGAGCCCAAAACTATGGGCAATAACTCATTAAAACAACCATAAAGTGCGAAAACAACGAGTTTTTTGGTCATAAGTTTCAAACACATATCGGGTCTTACGGTCGTTGTAAATCACCCTGGAACCCCAAAACAATGGGCAATAGCTCATGAAAACAGCCGTAAAACAAAAACGACGAGTTTTTTGTCATATCTCTCAAACATGTATTAGGTCTTATGGTCGTTGTAAAATCAGTATGAAACCCAGAACTATGGGCAATAGCTAATAAAAGCGGCCATAGAGCATTAGAAACAATGATTTTTTGGTCATAACTCTCAAACATTTATCGGGTCTCATGGTTGTTGTCAATCGCCCTTGAACCCCAAAACTATGGGCAATAACTCATGAAAACAGCCATATAGCACGAACTTGTCTTGTTTTTGGTCATATATCTGAAACATGTATCTAGTCTTACTATCGTTGTAAATCGCCATGGAACCCCAAAACTGTGGGCAATAGCTCATGAAAACAGCCGTAAAACATGAAAACTACGAGTTTTTTGTTATATCTCTCAAACATGTATCAGGTCATAAGGTCATTATAAATCACCTTGGAACCCCAAAACTATGGCCAATACCTCATCAAAACGGCCATAAAGCGTGAAAACGACGAGTTTTCGGTCATAACTCTCAAACACGTATCGGGTCTTACGGTCGTTGTAAATCGCCCTGGAACCCCAAAACAATGGGCAATAATTCATGAAAATAGGCGTAAAAAACGACGAGTTTTTGGTCATATCTCTCAAACATGTATTGTGTATTACTGTCGTTGTAAAATCAGAATGAAACCCCAAACTAGGGGCAATAGCTCATGAAAGCAGCGATAAAGCATGGAAACGATGAGTTTTTCGTCATAACTCTCAAACATTTATCGGGTCTCATGGTGGTTGTAAAATCGGTATGAAACCCCAAACTATGCGCAATAGCTCATGAAAGCGGCCATAGAGCATTAGAAACGATGAGTTTTTGGTCATAACTCTCAAACGTTTATCGGGTCTCATCGTTGTTGTCAATCACCCCTGAACCCCAAAACTGTGGGCAATAGCTCATGAATACAGCCATGAAGCACGAAACTGTCTTGTTTTTGGTCATATATCGTTGTAAATCGCCATGGAACTCCAAAACTGTGGGCAATAGCTCATGAAAAAAGCCGTAAAACATGAAAACTATGAGTTTTTTGTTATATGTCTCAATCATGTATCAGGTCATAAGGTCATTATAAATCACCCTGGAACCCCAAAACTATGGGCAATACCTCATCAAAACGGGCATAAAGCGTGAAAACGACGAGTTTTTGGTCACAACTCTCAAACACGTATCGGGTCTTACGATCGCTGTTAATCGCCCTGGAACCCCAAAACAATGGGCAATAGTTCATGAAAATAGCTGTAAAACATAAAAACGACAAGTTTTTGGTCATATCTCTCAAACATGTATTGGGTATTACGATCGTTGTAAAATCGGTATGAAACCCCAAACTAGGGGAAATAGCTCATGAAAGCAGCCATAAAGCATGGAAACGATGAGTTTTCGGTCATAACTCTCAAACATTTATCTGGTCTCATGGTTGTTGTCAATCGCCCTTGAACCCCAAAACTATGGGCGATGACCCACAAGTATAGGGGGTGTATCGCAGTATTTTCGATAAGTAAGAGTGTCGAACCCAACGAGGAGCAGAAGGTGCTGGCTAGTGGTATGGATCAGGAATTCTCTACAAATACTTAGCAAACGGATTTTTAGGGGTTTTCGATAAAGCAAGTAAACAAAGTATGAGTAAACAAAAGACAGTAAGATTGAATGCAGCAAGTGGCCCAATCCTTTATGCAGCAAAGGACAAGCCGGTTGTATTTCTTAAGATGACCAAACGTTCTTGAGGACACATGGGAAGACTGTCAAGTGCTTTCGCTTCGTATAGTCGATTAATCTTCTCTAGCTTGCTAAGTGTTGTGTGGGTGATCCTGTGCTAATGTACCACCCCATCCAAGACTAAATACATACTCGTGATTAAAGTCCCTTGCAAACATCCGTAAGTACAAGAAAGTAATTAAGGTAGAAACCTAACCACAACTTTAAACTCTAA
Organism: Avena insularis; assembly: GCA_023614405.1. Lineage (NCBI taxonomy): Eukaryota > Viridiplantae > Streptophyta > Magnoliopsida > Poales > Poaceae > Avena > Avena insularis. The sequence continues at coordinate 541,426,576 of CM042692.1, forward strand.
GACCCTTACTGCCCTTGTGCAATGGTTTCCTCACGGGGGTTCAGGTTTCTGTCACTCTGGCAACCCCTACGATTAGTAGCCAAATACACAATGCATTCCCCTAGTCCCATATAGATGAAGTGTCATGTAGTCGACGTTCACATGACACCACTAGAAGAAGTACACCACAACTTAAATAACAATCTATTGAATCTTTCTCAACATAACTCCACTACTAACAACAAGACTTCTCCCATGTCCTCAAGAACAAAACAAACTACTCACAAGACATCATATGGATCATGATCAGAGATGAAATAATGATGTATAACAATCTGAACATAAACAATAATTCAATGGTTCACTCAATAGTATCAACTACAAAGAGTAATCAACACCAGGAAAGTTTCCCCTATGAACTATGCAAGATTCAATGCATTTTTTACAGCAATATGGAGATGGTGATGAGGGTGCTGACAGTGATGATGGTGGTGATGATGATGATGATCCCGATGAAGTCAAGCTTGATGATGGTGTTGATGGCGACGATCTCCCCTCTCCGGGAAGGAATTCCCAAGTAAATCTGTCACGGAGAGATCTTTCTCTCTCGGTGTTTTCCGCCCCGCAGAGGCGGCAGAATCTTTCTGTGGTCGCCCTCCCAGTCTTAGGGTTTCGGGAGGATGATATACGCTAGAGGGGAGAGGCTGGAGTGGGCCAGGGTGGCCACACCACTCCCTGGCGTGGCCTAGGCCTGCCCGCGCCATGGGTTGGTGTGGCCCCCCTGTGGCCCACCTCCACTCCATCTTCTGGCATCCTGAGTCTTCTGGAAAAATAGGATTTTCCGTATATTTTCCCGGATTTTCCGATCTTCACGAATTTTGCCTCCAAACAACACCTTTTCCATCAGAATCCTGACTGCAGCGGTCCATGCTCCAAAAGTCATCAACCATGCAAAAATAGATGAAATAACATAAGTATCACCTCTCAATACAAAATATATCAATGAATAATAGTGAATTAAGACATAGAATACTGATGCAAAATGGACATATCAACTCCCCCAAGCTTAGACTTCGCTTGTCCCCAAGCGAAACTGAGCTCAATAAACATGACCTCAGGTTTATGGAGTGAAGAGTCGATAAAAGAATACGGACAAGAATCATCACATTCATCAAGTACATAGATCATAATAGAAGACAAATCACTATTATATAACTCAACTTGTAGTGAGTAAAGGAAACACAATAAAGATACATAAAGTGAATCATAATTGGTAATGGCAAACTTAGCTCTTGGTCGAAGAATAGTTGATAATTTGCTGGAGTTCACAAATAGCTGGTTTTTCAAAGAAACCTTTCAAAGTAGTAAACATCAAGATACGAGCAATGTGCAAAGCAAGGAATATAAGAAACATGAGTGAATAAATCACCATATGAATGAATGAAACACATCAACTCAAAATACTTGCTGAGATAGAAGGGAGTAGGTTTACTGACTCAACTACAAAGTAAAAGAAGGGCCCTTCGCAGAGGGAACCAGGGATTGCAAGTCTCATAAAGAACTCCCAAAAATTATGATACTTACTAGCTTTCAGCTCTCATTGCCCCTATCATAGGCATCTTTAGGTGATTAAGGTTAAAGTGACACAACTAAGAGGATATGCTTGACAAGTTATAAGTTGAAATCTCATGCCCCTTACTTATGAGTACCGATCCTCATGCTACTCAACTTCAGTCACGAACCACCAACGGGGTACCCCTTGCACATGAAACATGAGCTATCCCATAATCAAAATGACAAGGCAAGCAGACAGTGAGCATCTCAACGTTCTTTTTATTTTCTATTTGCATAGGTTTTTATTGAGGATGCTTCATAGAATGCTCACTATAGTTATGCTGCAAGTTTGCACCATGATTAGGCATGGCTTAGGCTAGCGGCCCAGGCGTTTCTCTAACACACATATAAACTCCATGATCTTACAAGATCCACTTTTATTTCACACTACCGGGATCCATAAGCAAAAGAACATGATATCAACTAGGTACAAGTACCATTGAAGTGTTGAAAGCGGTCTCCATGATACATGGTTCGGCTAACTTCAACTCATAAAGCGCAAGCATATACGCAACAAAGAAGGACCCAATGGTTCAAGTTTATTAAATGCAAGAAAGTAAAGTGTGCCATCAAGTTCGTGAGAGATTTAATCACTAATTTTCACATAACAAGTTTAATTTGGGAGGTAGATAAAACAAGAATTTACTTGGAATAGCAATAATGCTACTAGGTAGGTATGGTGGACACAAATGGCAAAGGTTTTGGTTTTAAGGAGGTGGATGCACGAGAAGAATTCCCTCTCAGTACAGGTTTTTGGCTAGCAAGGCTGGGTAGCAAGTATAAGAGTTGAAGGAAACAAACAAACATACAAGTGATAAAAACAAACATGCAATCTTCCTCGGAAGAACAAAAGATCTTAACTAGAGAATACTAGACTTATGAGCAAATCAAGACAGAAAGATGATGAAATTATTTTTCTCTAGAGTACTACTATCTTTTTCTTTTCAACTCTCAAAAAGATGTTGCTACTGACCGAGCCAGGTTTGCCAAAACCAACTAAATTAACTCAATGATCCCAAAGTGATACCAATACTAACAACAAGATCAATCATATAACCACAAATTGAAAACTAACATAAGCTATGCAAAAGGGTGAATGATAGAACTTCTCATTAATATTCCATGACGGAAACTCACACCAAGGGATACATATCTAACGAGAGAGGGGACACTTCCATAATGCAAACCATACTACATAATAATTCCTCTTATTCATGATATGACTCTACTAATAAGGTAAAAAGATAGAAGATAGTGATATGATACCGCGTCACTCCCCCAAGCTTGGAACAAACCAAGGGGATGCCAAACCTGATGACAAATTACTCCTTAGGTGGTGGTGGTATCCTCTCGTCATTGTCCGTCTTCCAGGGTAAGGGCTTCCCGTCAACAAAGGAAATCGTGGTTTCCAACATCCTGAAACTTGCAGCAGCACTTATGCGTTTAAATCTAGCCTCATACTCACAGCTTTGATTTTGCACGTCATAGAATGTGCTTGCAGTTCGTTGGTTGTTTGGCAGAGTGAAAATACTTCATCTTTGAGTTCAGCAGTCTCCTTTTGGTGCTCGACGATGAGTTCGGAACAAATCTTATGGATGATGTCCACTTCGCGCTCCGCCATCTTCCCGTACCTAAAGACTTCATGCTCTAGTGCTTCCATCCTGTCCTCCAAACTTTCTTCACCTTTAGGGCCTTGAACCTCTTTAATACGGACCTCCCCACCTTCGAGCAATAACTCCTTGGGGTGAATCTTCAATTCTCTCATGTATGGATTGATGATATCTTCTAAGGAATCTCCCTTGGATGATCCAGAGGAAGACATTATGGCTCCAAATCTGAGATTTTTACCTGGCAGAAACAGATTGAAACAAAAACACGACGAAAACACGATATACAGACCTCGGGAGATCCGGGGGGTTATATATTATGAAGTTTCATGTCAAAAGGAAGGTACTAGGAGAAAACGAGTCGGAGGCGGAGTCCTGCGTGGCCTCACCACCTGGTCGCGCGGCTAGGGGTGGGTCCGCGCCATGGGGTTGTGTGGGCCACCCTGGCTCCGGTTTCGTCCCTTTTTCGCTTCGTAGCTTTCCTTATTGACTGAAAACTGCAAAAATATAGTTGGATTGTATTTTCGTGGAACTTTTCTTGCCAGAACTGTTTCCTAGTTGGAAACAGACTCTGTAGGTCTCTGAATTTGGTCCTTAATGAATTTCTCTGGAGTTATAACTTGAAAGGCATCAACATCTTCATTGTAAGAATCTCCAGCAATATAGTGTTTGAGTCGCTGCCCATTCACTACTTGTGTAGTATTATATTTTAGAGAAGAAATTTTTATTGCTCCTGAACGGTATACTTCTTCAATGATGAAAGGTCCTTCCCATTTTGATAGTAGCTTACCTGCAAAAAATCTGAGACGAGACCTATACAATAGAACTTTCTCACCAACATGAAATTCTCTCTTAAGTATTCGCTTGTCATGCCATCTTTTAACTTTTTCCTTAAAGAGCCTAGCATTCTCATAGGCTTCACTCCTCCATTCATCTAAAGAACTTAAGTCAAAAAGTCTTTTCTCACCAGCTAGCTTACAATCTCTATTTAGTTCTTTCACTGCCTAGTAAGCTTTGTGTTCTAATTCTAAGGGTAACTGGCAAGCTTTCCCATAAACCATTTTATAAGGAGACATTCCCATAGGATTCTTATAAGCAGTCCTATAAGCCCATAAAGCATCGTTCAACTTTTTAGCCCAGTTTTTTCTAGACCTATTAATAGTTTTTTGCAAGATAGATTTTATTTCTCTATTTGATAACTCTACTTGCCCGCTAGTTTGGGGATGATAAGCTGAAGCAATTCTACGATTAACATCATACTTAGTGAGTGTCTTCCTAAAACCGCCATGAATGAAATGAGAACCCCCATCAGTCATGAGATACCTAGGCACTCCAAACCTAGGAAAGATAATGTCCTTAAGCATTTTTAGAGAGGTTTCCCCGTCAGCATTCTTCGTAGGAATGGCTTCTACCCACTTAGTAACATAATCAACGGCAACAAGAATATGAGTGTAACCCTTCAAAGGACGGAAAGGGCCCATAAAGTCGAATCCCCAACAATCAAAAGGTTCAATGACTAGAGAGTAGTTCATAGGCATTTCATTGCGTCTAGAAATATTACCAACACGCTGACATTCATCACAAGATAAAACAAATTTTCTTGCATCCTTACAAAGGGTAGGCCAGTAGAAACCTGATTGTAATACCTTTTGTGCGGTTCTATCTCCCACATGATGTCCTCCATAGGTGCTACCATGACATTTACGCAATATCTCTTTTTGCTCATATTCTGGGACACATCTTCGCATAATACCATCAACTCCTTTGTATAAGTGTGGGTCATCCCAAAAAAAATGCCCCAAATCATAGTAGAACTTCCTTCTTTGCTGAGCTGTAAAAGTTGGAGGCAAATACTTGGAGACAATAAAGTTAGCATAATCAGCATACCAAGGGCTTCCTCGAGAGTTCACCCATACTGCGGCTAACTGTTCATTTGGGAAACTATCATTAACAGGCATACAATCAAAAGAGATGTTTTCCAAACGAGATAAATTATCAGCTACAAGATTTTCAGCACCCTTCCTATCCACTATGTGTAGATCAAACTCTTCTAAAAGCAATACCCATCTAATAAGCCTAGGCTTAGCGTCCTTCTTCGTCATAAGATACTTAATAGCAGCATGATCAGTATGAATGGTTACTTTTGAGTCCACAATATAGGGCCTAAACTTATCACAAGCAAAAACAACAGCTAGAAATTCCTTTTTAGTAGTAGCATAATTCCTTTAACCAGCGTCTAGAGTCTTACTAGCATAATGGATAACATTTAGCTTTTTTATCAATACGTTGCCCAAGGATAGCCCCTACAGCAAAATCACTAGCATCACACATTATTTCAAAGGGTAAACTCCAATTAGGCGGTTGAACAATAGGGGATGTAGTTAAAGCCTTCTTAAGAGTTTCAAAAGATGCCTTACAATCATCATCAAAAACAAAGGGTACGTCTTTTTGAAGAAGATTAGTAAGGGGTTTTGATATCCCAGAAAAGTCTTTCATAAAACTTCTATAGAAACCAGCATGACCAAGGATACTACGAATACCTTTGATGTCTCTTGGGCATGGCATCTTCTCAATCGCCTCAACCTTAACTGTATCAACTTCTATGCCTCTTTCAGAAACTTTATGACCAAGAACAATCCCTTCATTAACCATGAAGTGGCATTTCTCCCAATTAAGAACAAGATTAGTTTCTTCACATCTCTGCAAAACATTATCAAGGTTGTGCAGACAATTATCAAAAGAAGTTCCATAGACAAAAAAGTCATCCATGAACACTTCTACAATTTCCTCACAAAAACCATGAAAGATAGCAGACATGCATCTTTGGAAAGTAGCAGGAGCATTACATAAACCGAAAGGCATATGTCTATAAGCATAAGTTCCATAAGGGCAAGTAAAAGTAGTTTTTTCTTGATCTTGTTGTTTAACAACAATTGGAGAGAACCCCGAATAACCATCAAGAAAACAAAAATGGGTCTTTTTAGACAACCTTTCCAACATTTGATCAATAAAAGGAAGCGGGTAGTGATCTTTCTTAGTAACTTTATTGACTTTCCTCAAATCGATGCACCTCATATAGCCTACCACTATTCTTTGAGGAATAAGCTCATAATTATCATTAGGAACAACGGTAATACCTCCCTTTTTAGGAACACAATGAACAGGACTAACCCATTCACTATTAGCAATAGGGTAAATAATACCAGCATCAAGGAGTTTCAATACCTCATTCCTCACCACTTCCTTCATCTTAGGATTTAAACATCGTTGGTGCTCCACTACTGGCTTCGCATCTGGTTCTATGTTGATAGAATGCTAACATATAGTAGGCGAAATTCCTTTCAAATCATCTAGAGTATAGCCCATAGCTCCTCGGTGTTTCCTCAAAACCTCCAATAATCTTTCTTCTTCCTCCCCTAAAAGTTTAGCACTAATTATAACAGGATATATCTTTTTATCATCAATAAAAGCATATTTAAGATCATCAGGGAGAGGTTTTAGATTGAAAACTGGATCCTTTTTAGGTGGCATCGTGGTACCCAACTCTTCTACATGCAAGTCGTGCTTAAGCATCATAGGTTGATCTCAGAGAATCATTTCAATCTCGTTCCTTTCTTCCATGAAGATTTCACTTTCATGTTCTTCCATAAATTGCTGCAAAGCATTATTAGGAGCAAGAGAAATAGAAGCAAGTCGTTCAACCCTAAAATCCTCATTATGGGTTTCCTCTTCGCAAGGTTCTTTAGCAAATTTCGAAAAATTAAACTCATAAGATTCCCCATCAAACTTAGTCAAGATTTTCTCCCTCTTGCAATCAACAATAGGTCCACAAGTACTCAAGAAAGGTTTACCAAAAATGATAGGATAAGTTTTACTAGCAGCTGAACCAAGTACTAGAAAATCAGCAGGGTACTTAATCTTACCACAAAGAACTTCCACGTATCGCACAATACCAATTGGAGAGATGGTCTCTCTATTAGCATGGTGAATAACCACATCAATCTCTTCCAACTCGCAAGGACTGATCTAATGCATAATTTCTCTATAAAGCTCATAAGGAATAGCACTTGAACTTGCACCAATATCACATAAACCATAATAGCAATGATCACCAATTCTAACAGAAAGCACAGGAACACTAGCCTTTTTAGTTCTATTAGGATGTGAAACAATATTAGAAGCATCCTCACAAAAGACTATGTGCCCATCTTCTACGGTTTTAGTGAAAGGTCTTTCGCAATTGCTACCACAGGTTCAATGTTTATTTGTTCATCAGGTTTTACAGTTCTTTTTAAACTTTCGGTGATTACATTAGTTATCATTGGATGGTCCTTTACCTTTTCGGGGGAGGGAATCTTCTCGATATAAGGTTCAGGTAAGATAGGGTCGATGATGCAATGCTCAGCACTTCCAATAGGGGCATAGTCAACAATATCTGTGTAAGGTGCATGGTACATGTTCCATCCCCTTTTTGGAATTTCGATATAGGAAGCAAAATCTCTAAAGTAATTCGTAATAACTTGCAAATCAAGACCATAAATATTACTAATATTTTGAAAGTCATCAGTTCCCATAAAAGATTCAGTGCATTCATAATCATAATTTATACCTGACTTTCTACCTTTGTCATTCTCCCAAGCTTCAGCATTGTCTTGAAGACGATCTAGAAGGTCCCATTTAGCTTCTTCTTCCATACGAGTGAATGACCCAGGACAAGAAGCATCCAATAAATCTTTGTCATGTAGAGGGAGCCTTGCATAAAAGTTATTGATAATAATATTGTTGGGGAGCTCATGAATGGGACATTTGAGCATTAGTAACTTCCATCTCCCCCAAGCTTGAGCTGTACTCTCTCCATCAAGAGGCCAAAAGTTGTATATTTGATTCCGATCTTTATGAATCTCACTAGGAGGATAAAACTTTGAATAAAAAGAGGCACTATTTCCTACCATTCCAGAGCTTGACCATTCTTCAGCAGCATATACCATTCCTCAGCTCTTCCTTTCAGCGATAATAAGAATAACTTCTTCTTAACTTGATCTGTAGTAATACCTCCACACTTGAACAACCCGCATAATTCGTGTATAAAGAGTAAATGATCACCGGGATGGACAGTTCCATCCCCAACATAGTAGTTATCCATAACACGATCAATAATTCTTGTAGGTATTTTGAAAACATCTTTCTCAGCAGGTGGTGGCTTATCAACTACCTTATCAGTGGTAGTAGCATTACAAAATAAGAAACTCAGCGAATTATCCATAACGAAAATAAAGCAACTAGCAGAGGTAAACAATACTCACCGTAGAAGTTTCCTTTACCAGTTCCACTCTCCAATAGTGCTTCACTCCCCGGCAACGGCGCCAAAAAATAGTCTTGATGACCCACAAGTATAGGGGTGTATCGCAGTATTTTCGATAAGTAAGAGTGTCGAACCCAACGAGGAGCAGAAGGTGCTGGCTAGTGGTATGGATCAGGAATTTTCTACAAATACTTAGCAAACGGATTTTTAGGGGTTTTCGATAAAGCAAGTAAAAAAAAGTACGAGTAAACAAAAGACAGTAAGAATGAATGCAGCAAGTGGCCCAATCCTTTATGCAGCAAAGGACAAGCCGGTTGTATTTCTTAACATGACCAAACGTTCTCGAGGACACATGGGAAGACTGTCAAGTGCTTTCACTTCATATAGTCGATTAATCTTCTCTAGCTTGCTAAGTGTTGTGTGGGTGAACCTGTGCTACTGTACCGCCCCATCCAAGACTAAATACATACTCGTGATTAAACCCCCTTGCAAACATCCATAAGTACAAGAAAGTAATTAAGGTAGAAACCTAACCACAGCTTTAAACTCCAATACCCTTACGTCCCTTGTGCAATGGTTTCCTAACGGGGTTTCAGGTTTCTGTCACTCCGGCAGCCCCTACGATTAGTAGCCAAATACACAATGCATTCCCCTAGGCCCATAGGTGAAGTGTCATGTAGTCGATGTTCACATGACACCACTAGAAGAAGTACACCACAACTTAAATAACAATCTATTGAATCTTTCTCAACATAATTCCACTACTAACAACAAGACTTCTCCCATGTCCTCAAGAACAATACGAACTACTCACAACACATCATATGGATCAAGATCAGATATGAAATAATGATGTATAACAACCTGAACATAAACAATAATTCAATGGTTCACTCAATAGCATCAACTACAAAGAGTAATCAACACCGGGAAAGTTTCCCCTATGAACTGTGCAAGATTCAACGCAATTGTTACAGCAATATGGAGATGGTGATGAGGGTGCTAATGGTGATGATGGTGGTGATGATGATGATGATGATCCCGATGAAGTCCAGCTTGATGGTGGTGTTGATGGCGACGATCTCCCCTCTCCGGGAAGGAATTCCGCCGGCAGAAATCTGTCTGCCGGAGAGATCTTTCTCTCTCGGTGTTTTCTGCCTCGCAGAGGCGGCGGAATCTTTCTGTGGTCGCCCTCCCAGTCTTAGGGTTTCAGGAGGATGATATATGCCAGAGGGGAGAGGCTGGAGTGGGCCAGGGTGGCCACACCACTCCCTGGCGTGGCCTAGGCCTGCCTGCGCCATGGGGTGGTGTGGGCCCCCTGTGGATTTTCCGTATATTTTCCCGGATTTTCTGATCTTCGCGAATTTTGCCTCCAAACAACACCTTTTCCATCAGAATTCTGACTGCAGCGGTCCATGCTCCAAAAGTCATCAACCATGCAAAAATAGATGAAATAACATAAGTATCACCTCTCAATACAAAATATATCAATGAATAATAGTGAATTAAGACATAGAATAGTGATGCAAAATGTACGTATCAGTGGGCAATAGCTAATGAAAACAGCCATAAAGCACGACAATGACTTGTTTTTGGTCATATATCTCAGACATCGTTGTAAATCGCCACGGAACCCAAAACTATGGGCAATAGCTCATGAAAACAGCCGTAAAACATGAAAACTATGAGTTTTTGGTTATATCTCTCAAACATGTATTAGGTCATAAGGTCGTTATAAATCGCCCTAGAACCCCAAAACTATGGGCAATACCTCATTAAAACGGCCATAAAGCACGAAAACGACGAGTTTTTGGTCATAACTCTCAAACACGTATCGGGTCTGACGATCATTGTAAATCGCACTAAAACCTTAAACATATGGGCAATAGCTCATGAAAACAGCCATAAAACAAAAAATGACGAGTTTTTGGTCATATCTCTCAAACATGTATTGGGTCTTACGGTCGTTGTAATCGGTATGAAACCCCAAACTATGGGTAATATCTCATGAAAGCGTCCATAAAGCATGGAAACAATGAGTTTTTTGTCATAACTCTCAAACATTTATTGGGTCTCATGGTTGTTGTCAATCGCCCTTGAACCCCAAAACTGTGGGCAATAGCTCAAGAAAACGGCCATAAAGCACAAAAATGACTTGTTTTTTGGTCATATATCTCAAACATGTATCTAGTCTTACTATCGTTGTAAATCGTCATGGAACCCCAAACTATGGGCCATAGCTCACGAAACTGTCGTAAAACATGAAAACTATGAGTTTTTTTATATCTCTCAAACATGTATCAGGTCATAAGGTCATTATAAATCACCCTGGAACCCTAAAACATTGGCAGTACCTCATCAAAACAGCCATAAAGCGCGAAAACCATGAGTTTTTGGTCATAACTCTCAAACACGTATCGGGTCTTACGGTCATTGTAAATCGCCGCAGAACCCCAAAACAATGGCCAATAGTTCATGAAAACTGCCGTAAAACAAAAAAACGACGAGTTTTTGGTCATATCTCTCAAACATGTATTGGGTCTTACGATCGTTGTAAGATCGGTATGAAACCCTAAACTATGGGCAATAGCTCATGAAAGTGGCCACAAAGCATGGAAACTATGAGATTTTGGTCATAACTCTCAAACATTTATCGGGTCCCATGGTGGTTGTCAATCGCCCTTGAACCCTAAAACTGTGGGCAATAACTCATTGAAACAACCATAACGCAGAAAATTACTTGTTTTTGGTCATATATCTCAAACATGTATCTAGTCTTACTATCGTTGTAAATCTCCATGGAACCCCAAAACTGTGTGCAATAGCTCATGAAAACAGCCAAAAAACATGAAAACTACAAGTTTTTATTATATCTCTCAAACATGTATTAGGTCATAAGGTCGTTATAAATCGCCCTGGAACCCCAAAAGTATGGGCAATACCTCATAAAAATAGCCATAAAGCGCGAAAACGACGAGTTTCTGGTCATAACTGTCAAACACATATCGGGTCTTAAAGTCGTTGTAAATCGCGCTGGATCCCCAAAAGAATGGGCAATAGTTCATGAAAACAGCCGAAAAATAAAAAACGACGAATTTTTGGTCATATCTCTCAAACATGTATTGGGTCTTATGGTCGTTGTAAAAGCGGTATGAAACCCCAAACTATGGGCAATAGCTCATGAAAGTGGCCATAGAGCATTAGAAACGATGAGTTTTTGGTCATGACTCCCAAACATTTATTGGGTCTCATGGTTATTGTCAATCGCCCTTGAACCCCAAAACTAAGGGCAATAACTCATGAAAACAGCCATAAAGCACGAAACTGTCTTGTTTTTGGTCATATATCTCAAACATGTATCTAGTCTTACTATCGTTGTAAATCGTCACGGAACCCAAAACTATGGGCAATAGCTCATTAGAACAGCCGTAAAACATGAAAACTATGATTTTTTTGTTATATCTCTCAAACATGTATCAGGTCATAAGGTCATTATAAATGACCCTGGAACCCCAAAACTATGGGCAATACCTCATCAAAACGGCCATAAAGCGCGGAAACAATGAGTTTTTGGTCATAACTCTCAAACACATATCGGGTCTTACGGTCATTGTAAATCGCCGTAGAACCCCAAAGCAATGGCCAATAGCTCATGAAAACAGCCGTAAAACAAAAAATGACGAGTTTTTGGTCATACTTCTCAAACATGTATTGCGTCTTACGGTCAATGTAAAATCGGTATGAAACCCCAAACTATGGGCAATAGCTCATGAAAGCGGCCATAGAGCATTAGAAACGATGAGTTTTTGGTCATAACTCTCAAAAATTTATCGGGTCTCATGGTTGTTATCAATCGCCCTTGAACCCCAAAACTGTGGGCAATAACTCATGAAAACAGCCATAAAGCACGAAACTGACTTGTTTTTGGTCATATATCTCAAACATGTATCCAGTCTTACTATTTTTGTAAATTGCCATGGAACCCCAAAACTGTGGGAAATAGCTCATGAAAACAGCCATAAAACATGAAAACTACGAGTTTTTTGTTATATCTCTCAAACATGTATCAGGTTATAAGGTCATTATAAATCACCCTAGAACCCTAAAACTATAGGCAATACGACATCAAAACGGCCATAAAGCGTGAAAAAGACGAGTTTTTGGTCATAACTCTCAAACACGTATGGTCCTTACGATCGCTGTAAATCGCCCTGGAACCCCAAAACAATGGGCAATAGCTCATGAAAACAGCCGTAAAACAAAAAACGACAAGTTTTTGGTCATACTTCTCAAACATGTATTGGGTCTTACGGTCAATGTAAAATCGGTATGAAACCCCAAACTATGGGCAATAGCTCATGAAAGCGGCCATAGAGCATTAGAAGCGATGAATTTTTGGTAAAACTCTCAAAAATTTATCGGGTCTCATGGTTGTTGCCAATAGCACTTGAACCCCAAAACTGTGGGCAATAGCTCATGAAAATAGCCATAAAGCACGAAACTGACTTGTTTTTGGTCATATATCTCAAACACGTATCTAGTCTTACTATCATTGTAAATCGCCATGGAACCCCGAAACTGTGGGCAATAGCTCATGAAAACAACCGTAAAACATGAAAACTACGAGTTTTTTGTTATATCTCTCAAACATGTATCAGTTCATAAGGTCATTATAAATCACCCTGGAACCCCAAAACTATGGGCAATACCTCATTAAAACAGTCATAAAGTGCGAAATCGACGAGTTTTTGGTCATAACTATCAAACACGTATTGGGTCTTACGGTCGTTGTAAATCACCCTAGAGCCCCAAAACAATGGGCAATAGGTCATAAAAACAGCCGTAAAACAAAAGAACGACGAGTTTTTGGTCATATCTCTTAAACATGTATTGGGTCTTACGGTCATTGTAAAATCGGTATCAAACACCAAACTATGGGCAATAGCTCATGAAAGCGGCCATAGAGCATTGGAAACTCTCAAAAATTTATCGGGTCTCATGGTTGTTATCAATCGCCCTTGAACCCCAAAACTGTGGGCAATAAGTCATGAAAACAGCCATAAAGCACGAAACTGACTTGTTTTTGGTCATATATCTCAAACATGTATCTAGTCTTACTATCGTTGTAAATCGTCACGGAACCCAAAACTATGGGCAATAGCTCATTAGAACAGCCGTAAAACATGAAAACTACGAGTTTTTTTGTTATATCTCTCAAACATGTATCAGGTCATAAGGTCATTATAAATCACCCTGGAACCCCAAAACTATGGGCAATACCTCATCAAAACGGCCATAAAGCGCGAAAACAATGAGTTTTTGGTCATAACTCTCAAACACATATCGGGTCTTACTGTCATTGTAAATCGCCGTAGAACCCCAAAACAATGGCCAATAGCTCATGAAAACAGCCGTAAAAAAAGGACGAGTTTTTGGTCATACTTCTCAAACATGTATTGGGTCTTATGGTCAATGTAAAATTGGTATGAAACCGCAAACTATGGGCAATAGATCATGAAAGCGGCCATAGAGCATTAGAAACGATGAGTTTTTGGTCATAACTCTCAAAAATTTATCGGGTCTCATGGTTGTTGCCAATAGCACTTGAACCCCAAAACTGTGGGCAATAGCTCATGAAAACAGCCATAAAGCACGAAACTGACTTGTTTTTGGTCATATATCTCAAACACGTATCTAGTCTTACTATCATTGTAAATCGCCATGGAACCCCAAATCAGGCAATAGCTCATGAAAACAACCGTAAAACATGAAAACTACGAGTTTTTTGTTATATCTCTCAAACATGTATCAGGTCATAAGGTCATTATAAATCACCCTAGAACCCTAAAACTATAGGCAATACCTCATCAAAACGGCCATAAAGCGTGAAAAAGACGAATTTTTGGTCATAACTCTCAAAAACGTATCGGTTCTTACGATCGCTGTAAATCGCCCTGGAACCCCAAAACAATGGGCAATAGCTCATGAAAACAGCCGTAAAACAAAAGAACGACGACTTTTTGGTCATATCTCTCAAACATGTATTGGGTCTTACGGTCATTGTAAAATTGGTATCAAACCCCAAAATATGGGCAATAGCTCATGAAAGCGGCCATAGAGCATTGGAAACTCTCAAAAATTTATCGGGTCTCATGGTTGTTATCAATCGCCCTTGAACCCCAAAACTGTAGGCAATAACTCATGAAAACAGCCATAAAGCACGAAACTGTCTTGTTTTTGGTCATATATCTCAAACATGTATCTAGGCTTACTATCGTTGTAAATCGCCATGGAACCCCAAATCTGTGGGAAATAGCTCATGAAAACAGCCGTAAAACATGAAAACTGCGAGTTTTTTGTTATATCTCTCAAACATGTATCAGGTCATAAGGTCATTATAAATCACCCTAGAACCCCAAAACTATAGGCAATACCTCATCAAAACGGCCATAAAGCGTGAAAAAGACGAGTTTTTGGTCATAACACTCAGACACGTATCGGTTCTTACGATCATTGTAAATCGCCCTAGAACCCCAAAACAATGGGCAATAGCTCATGAAAACAGCCGTAAAATAAAAAACGATGAGTTTTTGGTCATATCTCTCAAACATGTATTGCGTCTTACGGTCTTTGTAAAATCGGTATGAAACCCCAAACTATGGGCAATAGCTCATGAAAGCGGCGATAGAGCATTAGAAACGATGGGTTTTTGGTCATAACTCTCAAAAATTTATCGGGTCTCATGGTTGTTGCCAATAGCACTTGAACCCCAAAACTGTGGGCAATAGCTCATGAAAACAGCCATAAAGTACGAAACTGACTCTTTTTTGGTCATATATCTCAAACACGTATTTAGTCTTACTATCATTGTAAATCGCCATGGAACGCTGAAACTGTGGGCAATAGCTCATGAAAACAACCGTAAAACAAGAAAACTACGAGTTTTTTGTTATATCTATCAAACATGTATCAGTTCATAAGGTCATTATAAATCACCCTGGAACCCCAAAAGTATGTGCAATACCTCATTAAAACAGCCATAAAGTGCGAAAACGACGAGTTTTTGGTCATAACTGTCAAACACGTATGGGGTCTTACGGTCGTTGTAAATCACCCTAGAACCCCAAAACAATGGGCAATAGCTCATGAAAACAGCCGTAAAACAAAAGAACGACGAGTTTTTGGTCATATCTCTCAAACATGTATTAGGTCTTACGGTCATTGTAAACTCGGTATCAAACCCCAAACTATGGGCAATAGCTCATGAAAGCGGCCATAGAGCATTGGAAACTCTCAAAAATTTATCGGTTCTCATGGTTGTTATCAATCGCCCTTGAACCCCAAAACTGTGGGCAATAACTCATGAAAACAGCCATAAAGCACGAAACTGACTTGTTTTTGGTCATATATCTCAAACATGCATCTAGTCTTACTATCGTTGTAAATCGCCATGGAACCCCAAAACTGTGGGCAATAGCTCATGAAAACAGCTGTAAAACATGAAAACTACGAGTTTTTTGTTATATCTCTCAAACATGTATCAGGTCATAAGGTCATTATAAATCACCCTGGAACCCCAAGACTATGGGCAATACCTCATCAAAACGGCCATAAAGCGTGAAAACAGCGAGTTTTTGGTCATAACTCTCAAACACATATCGGGTCTTACGATCGTTGTAAATCGCCCTAGAACCCCAAAACAATGGGAAATACTTCATGAAAATAGTCGTAAACCAAAAAAACGACGAGTTTTTGGTCATATCTCTCAAACATGTATTGGGTATTACGGTCGTTGTAAAATCAGTATGAAACAGCAAACTAGGGGCAATAGCTCATGAAAGCAGCCATAAAGCATGGAAACGATGAGTTTTCGGTCATAACTCTCAAACATTTATCGGGTATCATGTTGTTGTCAATCGTCCTTGAACCCCAAAACTGTGGGCAATAGCTGATGAAAACAGACATAAAACAGGAAAATGGCTTCTTTTTGGTCATATGTCTTAAACATGTATCTAGTCTTACTATCGTTGGAAATCACCATTGAACCTCAAAACTGTGGGCAGTAGCTCATGAAAACAGCCATAAAACATGAAAACTACGAGTTTTTGGTTATATTTCTCAAACATGTATCAGGTCATAAGGTCGTTATAAATCGCCCTAGAACCCCAAAACTATGGGCAATACCTCATTAAAACAGCCATGAAGTGCGAAAACGACGAGTTTTTTGGTCATAACTCTCAAACACGTATCGGATCTTACAATCATTGTAAATCGCCCTCGAACCCCAAAACAACGGGCAATAGCTCATGAAAACAAAAAAAGACGAGTTTTTGTTCATATCTCTCAAACATGTATTGGGTCTTACGGTCATTGTAAAATCGGTATGAAACCCCAAACTGTGGGCAATAGCTCATGAAAGCGTCCATAAAGCATGGAAACGATGAGTTTTTGGTCATAACTATCAAACATTTATCGGTTCTCATGGTTGTTGTCAATCGCCCTTGAACCCCAAAACTGTGGGCAATAGCTCATGAAAACAACCATAAAGCACGAAACTGACTTGTTTTTGGTCATATATCTCAAACATGTATCTAGTCTTACTATCATTGTAAATCGCCACGGAACCCCAAAACTGTGTGCAATAGCTCATTAAAATAGCCGTAAAACATGAAAACTACGAGTTTTTTGTTATATCTCTCAAACATGTATCAGGTCATAAGGTCATTATAAATCACCCTGGAACCCCAAAACTATGGGCAATACCTCATCAAAACAGCAATAAAGCGCGAAAACGATGAGTTTTTGGTCAAAACTCTCAATCACGTATTGGGTCTTATGGTCGTTGTAAAATCGGTATGAAACCCCAAACTATGGGCAATAGCTCATGAAAGCGGCCATAGAGCATTAGAAACGATGAGTTTTTGGTCATGACTCTCAAACATTTATCGGGTCTCATGGTTGTTGTCAATCGCCCTTGAACCCCAAAACTGTGGGCAATAACTCATGAAAACAGCCATAGAGCACGAAAGTGTCTTGTTTTTGGTCATATATCTCAAACATGTATCTAGTCTTACTATCGTTGTAAATCGCCATGGAACCCCAAAACTATGGGAAATAGCTCATGAAAACAGCCGTAAAACATGAAAACTACGAGTTTTTTGTTATATCTCTCAAACATGTATCAGGTCATAAGGTCATTATAAATCACCCTAGAACCCCAAAACTATAGGCAATACCTCATCAAAACGGCCATAAAGCGTGAAAAAGACGAGTTTTTGCTCATAACTCTCAAACACGTATCGATTCTTACGATCGTTGTAAATCGCCTCAGAACCCCCAAAACAATGGGCGATAGCTCATGAAAACAAAAAAACAAAAAACGACGAGTTTTTGGTCATATCTCGCAAACATGTATTGGGTCTTACGGTCATTGTAAAATCGGTATGAAACCCCAAACTATGGGTAATAGCTCATGAAAGCGGCCATAGAGCATTAGAAACGATGAGTTTTTGGTTATAACTCTCAAAAATTTATCGGTTCTCATGGTTGTTGCCAATAGCACTTGAACCCCAAAACTGTGGGCAATAGCTCATGAAAACAGCCATAAAGCACGAACCTGACTTGTTTGTGGTCATATATCTCAAACACGTATCTAGTCTTACTATGATTGTAAATCGCCATGGAACCCCGAAACTGTGGGCAATAGCTCATGAAAACAGCCGTAAAACATGAAAACTACGAGTTTTTTGTTATATCTCTCAAACATGTATCAGTTCATAAGGTCATTATAAATCACCCTGGAACCCCAAAACTATGGGCAATACCTCATTAAAACAGCCATAAAGTGCGAAAACGACGAGTTTTTGGTCATAACTGTCAAACACGTATCGGGTCTTACGGTCGTTGTAAATCACCCTAGAACCCCAAAACAATGGGCAATAGCTCATGAAAACTGCCGTAAAACAAAAAACGACGAGTTTTTGTTCATATCTCTCAAACATGTATTGGGTCTTACGTTCATTGTAAAATCGGTATGAAACCCCAAACTATGGGCAATAGGTCATGAAAGCGTCCATAAAGCATGGAAACGATGAGTTTTTGGTCATAACTCTCAAACATTTATCGGTTCTCATGGTTGTTGTCAATCGCCATTGAACCCCAAAACTGTGGGCAATAGCTGATGAAAACAGCCATAAAACAGGAAAATGGCTTGTTTTTGGTCATATGTCTTAAACATGTATCTAGTCTTACTATCGTTGGAAATCACCATTGAACCTCAAAACTGTGGGCAGTAGCTCATGAAAACAGCCGTAAAACATGAAAACTACGAGTTTTTGGTTATATTTCTCAAACATGTATCAGGTCATAAGGTCGTTATAAATCGCCCTGGAACCCCAAAACTATGGGCAATACCTCATTAAAACAGCCATAAAGTGCGAAAACGACGAGTTTTTTGGTCATAACTCTCAAACACGTATCGGGTCTTACGGTCATTGTAAATCGCCCTCGAACCCCAAAACAACGGGCAATAGCTCATGAAAACAGCCGTAAAACAAAAAAAGACGAGTTTTTGTTCATATCTCTCAAACATGTATTGGGTCTTACGGTCATTGTAAAATCGGTATGAAACCCCAAACTATGGGCAATAGCTCATGAAAGCGTCCATAAAGCATGGAAACGATGAGTTTTTGGTCATAACTATCAAACATTTATCGGTTCTCATGGTTGTTGTCAATCGCCCTTGAACCCCAAAACTGTGGGCAATAGCTCATGAAAACAACCATAAAGCACGAAACTGACTTGTTTTTGGTCATATATCTCAAACATGTATCTAGTCTTACTATCATTGTAAATCGCCACGGAACCCCAAAACTGTGTGCAATAGCTCATTAAAATAGCCGTAAAACATGAAAACTACGAGTTTTTTGTTATATCTCTCAAACATGTATCAGGTCATAAGGTCATTATAAATCACCCTGGAACCCCAAAACTATGGGCAATACCTCATCAAAACAACAATAAAGCGCGAAAACGATGAGTTTTTGGTCAAAACTCTCAATCATGTATTGGGTCTTATGGTCGTTGTAAAATCGGTATGAAACCCCAAACTATGGGCAATAGCTCATGAAAGCGGCCATAGAGCATTAGAAACGATGAGTTTTTGGTCATGACTCTCAAACATTTATCGGGTCTCATGGTTGTTGTCAATCGCCCTTGAACCCCAAAACTGTGGGCAATAACTCATGAAAACAGCCATAGAGCACGAAAGTGTCTTGTTTTTGGTCATATATCTCAAACATGTATCTAGTCTTACTATCGTTGTAAATCGCCATGGAACCCCAAAACTATGGGAAATAGCTCATGAAAACAGCCGTAAAACATGAAAACTACGAGTTTTTTGTTATATCTCTCAAACATGTATCAGGTCATAAGGTCATTATAAATCACCCTAGAACCCCAAAACTATAGGCAATACCTCATCAAAACGGCCATAAAGCGTGAAAAAGACGAGTTTTTGCTCATAACTCTCAAACACGTATCGATTCTTACGATCGTTGTAAATCGCCCTAGAACCCCAAAACAATGGGCAATAGCTCATGAAAACAGCCGTAAAACAAAAAACGACGAGTTTTTGGTCATATCTCGCAAACATGTATTGGGTCTTACGGTTATTGTAAAATCGGTATGAAACCCCAAACTATGGGTAATAGCTCATGAAAGCGGCCATAGAGCATTAGAAACGATGAGTTTTTGGTTATAACTCTCAAAAATTTATCGGGTCTCATGGTTGTTGCCAATAGCACTTGAACCCCAAAATTGTGGGCAATAGCTCATGAAAACAGCCATAAAGCACGAAACTGACTTGTTTGTGGTCATATATCTCAAACACGTATCTATTCTTACTATGATTGTAAATCGCCATGGAACCCCGAAACTGTGGGCAATAGCTCATGAAAACAACCGTAAATCATGAAAACTACGAGTTTTTTGTTATATCTCTCAAACATGTATCAGTTCATAAGGTCATTATAAATCACCCTGGAACCCCAAAACTATGGGCAATACCTCATTAAAACAGCCATAAAGTGCGAAAACGACAAGTTTTTGGTCATAACTGTCAAACACGTATCGGGTCTTACGGTCGTTGTAAATCACCCTAGAACCCCAAAACAATGGGCAATAGCTCATGAAAACTGCCGTAAAACAAAAAACGACGAGTTTTTGTTCATATCTCTCAAACATGTATTGGGTCTTACGGTCATTGTAAAATCGGTATGAAACCCCAAACTATGGGCAATAGCTCATGAAAGCGTCCATAAAGCATGGAAACGATGAGTTTTTGGTCATAACTCTCAAACATTTATCGGTTCTCATGGTTGTTGTCAATCGCCATTGAACCCCAAAACTGTGGGCAATAGCTGATGAAAACAGCCATAAAACAGGAAAATGGCTTGTTTTTGGTCATATGTCTTAAACATGTATCTAGTCTTACTATCGTTGGAAATCACCATTGAACCTCAAAACTGTGGGCAATAGCTCATGAAAACAGCCGTAAAACATGAAAACTACGAGTTTTTGGTTATATCTCTCAAACATGTATCAAGTCATAAGGTCGTTATAAATCGCCCTGGAACCCCAAAACTATGGGCAATACATCATTAAAACAGCCATAAAGTGCGAAAACGACGAGTTTTTTGGTCATAACTCTCAAACATGTATCGGGTCTTACGGTCGTTGTAAATTGCCCTGGAACCCCAAAACAATGGGCAATAGCTCATGAAAACAGCCGTAAACAAAAAACGACGAGTTTTTGTTCATATCTCTCAAACATGTATTGGGTCTTACGGTCATTGTAAAATCGGTATGAACTCCAAACTATGGGCAATAGCTCATGAAAGCATCCATAAAGCATGGAAACGATGAGTTTTCGGTCATAACTCTCAAACATTTATCGGTTCTCATGGTTGTTGTCAATCGCCCTTGAACCCCAAAAATGTGGGCAATAGCTCATGAAAACAACCATAAACCACGAAAATGACTTGTTTTTGCTCATGTATCTCAAACATGTATCTAGTCTTACTATCGTTGTAAATATCCATGGAACCCCAAAACTGTGTGCAATAGCTCATGCAAACAGCAGTAAAACATGAAAACTACAAGTTTTTTATTATATCTCTCAAACATGTATCAGGTCATAAGGTCGTTCTAAATCGCCCTGGAACCCCAAAACTATGGGCAATACCTCATCAAAACGGCAATAAAGCGTGAAAACAACAAGTTTTTGGTCATAACTCACAAACACATATCGGTTCTTACGGTCATTGAAAATCGCCCTGGAACCCCAAAACAATGGGAATAGCTCATGAAAACAGCCGTAAAATAAAAAAGACGAGTTTTTGGTCATATCTCTCAAACATGTATTGGGTCTTACGGTCATTGTAAAATCGGTATGAAACCCCAAACTATGGTCAATAGCCCATGAAAGCGGCCATAAAGCATGGAAACGATGAGTTTTTGGTCATAACTCTCAAACATTTATCGGGTCTCATGGTTGTTGTCAATCGCCCTTCAACCCCAAAATTGTGGGCAATAGCTCAAGAAAACAGCCATAAAGCACGAAAATGACTTGTTTTTGGTCATATATCTCAAACATATATCTAGTCTTACTATCGTTGTAAATCTCCATGGAACCCCAAAACTGTGTGCACTAGCTCATGAAAACAGCCGTAAAACATGAAAACTACAAGTTTTTTATTATATCTCTCAACCATGTATCATGTCATAAGGTCGTTATAAATCGCCCTGGAACCCCAAAACTATGGGCAATACCTCATCAAAACAGCCATAAAGCACGAAAACGATGAGTTTTTGGTCATAACTCTCAAACACGTATCGGGTCTTACGATCATTGTAAATCGCCCTGGATCCCTAAAAGAATGGGCAATAGTTCATGAAAACAGCCGAAAAACAAAAAACGACGAGTTTTTGGTCATATCTCTCAAACATGTATTTTGTCTTACGGTCGTTGTAAAATCGGTATGAAACCCCAAACTATGGGCAATAGCTCATGAAAGCGGCCATAGAGCATTAGAAACGATGAGTTTTTGGTCATAACTCTCAAACATTTATCGGGTCTCATGGTTGTTGTCAATCGCCTTGAACCCCAAAAATGGGGGCAATAGCTCATGAAAACAGCCATAAAGCACGAAATTGACTTGTTTTTTGTCATATATCTCAAACATGTATCTAGTCTTACTATCGTTGTAAATCGCCATGGAACCCCAAAACTGTGGGAAATAGCTCATGAAAACAGCCGTAAAACATAAAACTACAAGTTTTTTGTTATATCTGTCAAATATGTATCAGGTCATAAGATCATTATAAATGACCCTGGGACCCCAAGACTATGGGCAATACCTCATCAAACGGCAATAAAGCGTGAAAACGATGAGTTTTTGGTCATAACTCTCAAACACGTATCGGTTCTTACGGTCGTTGTAAATCGCCTTGGAACCCCAAAACAATGGGCAATAGCTCATGAAAACAGCCGTAAAACAAAAAACGACGAGTTTTTGGTCATATCTCTCAAACATGTATTGGGTCTTACGGTCATTGTAAAATCGGTATGAAACCCCAAACTATGGGCAATAGCTCATGAAAGCGGCCATAAAGCATGGAAACGATGAGTTTTTGGTCATAACTCTCAAACATTTATCAGGTCTCATGGTTGTTGTTAATCGCCCTTGAACCCCATAACTGTGGGCAATAGCTCATGAAAACAGCCATAAAGCACGAAAATGACTTGTTTTTGGTCATATATCTCAAACATGTATATAGTCTTACTATCGTTGTAAATCGCCATGGAACCCCAAAACTGTGGGCAATAGCTCATGAAAACAGCCGTAAAACATGAAAAGTACAAGTTTTTTATTATATCTCTCAAACATGTATCAGGTCATAAGGTCGTTATAAATCGCCCTAGAACCCCAAAACTATGAGCAATACCTCATCAAAATAGCAATAAAGCGTGAAAACGACGAGTTTTTGGTCATAACACTCAAACACGTATCGTTTCTTACGGTCGTTGTAAGTCGCCCTGGAACCCCAAAACAATGGGCAATAGCTCATGAAAACAGCCGTAAAACAAAAAAACGACGAGTTTTTGGTCATATCTCTCAAACATGTATTGGGTCTTACGGTCATTGTAAAATCAGTATGAAACCCCAAACTATGGGCTATAGTTCATGAAAGCGGCCATAGAGCATTAGAAACGATGAGTTTTTGGTCATAACTCTCAAACATTTATCAGGTCTCATGGTTGTTGCCAATAGCACTTGAACCCCAAAACTGTGGGCAATAGCTTATGAAAACAGCCACAAAGCACGAAACTGACTTGTTGTTGGTCATATATCTCAAACATGTATCTAGTCTCACTATCCTTGTAAATCGCCATGGGACCCCAAAACTATGGGCAATAGCTCATGAAAATAGCCGTAAAACATGAAAACTACGAGTTTTTTGTTATATCTCTCAAACATGTATCAGTTCATAAGGTCATTATAAATCACCCTGGAACCCCAAAACTATGGGAAATACCTCATCAAAACGGCCGTAAAGCATTAAAACGACAAGTTTTTGGTCATAACTCTCAAACACGTATCGGGTCTTACGATCGTTGTAAATCGCCCTGGAACCCCAAAATAATGGGCAATAATTCATGAAAATAGCCGTAAAAACGACGAGTTTTTGGTCATATCTCTCAAACATGTATTGGGTATTACGGTCGTTGTAAAATCGGTATGAAACCCCATACTAGGGGCAATAGCTCATGAAAGCAGCCATAAAGCATGGAAATGATGAGTTTTGGTCATAACTCTCAAACATTTATCGGGTCTCATGGTTGTTGTCAATCGCCCTTGAACCCCAAAACTGTGGGCAATAGCTGATGAAAATAGCCATAAAGCATGAAAATGGCTTGTTTTTGGTCATATATCTCAAACATGTATCTAGTCTTACTATCGTTGTAAGTCGCCATGGAACCCCAAAACTGTGGGCAATAGCTCATGAAAACAGCCGTAAAACATGAAAACTACGAGTTTTTTTCTTATATCTCTCAAACATGTATTAGGTCAAAAGGTCGTTATAAATTGCCACGGAACCCCAAAACTATGGGCAATACCTCATTAAAACAGCCATAAAGTGCGAAAACGACGAGTTTTTGGTCATAACTATCAAACACGTATCGGGTCTTACGGTCATTGTAAATCACCCCGGAACCCCAAAACAATGGGCAATAGCTCATGAAAACAACCGTAAAACAAAAAACGACGAGTTTTTGGTCATATCTCTCAAACATGTATTGGGTCTTACGGTCATTGTAAAATCGGTATGAAACCCCAAACTATGGGCAATAGCTCATGAAAGTGTCCATAAAGCATGAAACGATGAGCTTTTGGTCATAACTCTCAAACATTTATCGGGTCTCTTGGTTGATGTCAATCGCCCTTGAACCCCAAAACTGTGGGCAATAGCTCATGAAAAGAGCCATAAAGTAGAAAATGACATGTTTTTGGTCATATATCTCAAACATGTATCTAGTCTTACTATCTTTAGAAAACACCATGGAACCCCAAAAATGTGGGCAATAGCTCATGAAAACAGCTGTAAAACATGAAAACTACGAGTTTTTGGTTATATCTCTCAAACATGTATCAGGTCAAAAGGTCGTTATAAATCGCCCTGGAACCCCAAAACTATGGGCAATACCTCATCAAAACAGCCGTCAAGCGCGAAAACGACGAGTTTTTGGTCATAACTCTCAAATACATATCGAGTCTTACGGTCATTGTAAATCACCCTAGAACCCCAAAACAATGGGCAATAGTTCATGAAAACAGCCGTAAAACAAAAAAATGACGAGTTTTTGGGAATATCTCTCAAACATGTATTGGTTCTTGCTGTCGTTGTAAAATCGATATGAAACCCTAAACTATGGGCAATAGCTCATGAAAGTGGCCATAAAGCATGGAAACGATGAGTTGTTGGTGATAACTCTCAAACATTTATCGGGTCTCCTGGTTGTTGTCAATTGCCCTTGAACCCCAAAATTGTGGGCAATAGCTCATGAAAACAGCCATAAAGCACGTAACTGACTTGTTTTTGGT
The DNA here is from genome assembly GCA_023614405.1 of Avena insularis. Taxonomy (NCBI): domain Eukaryota; kingdom Viridiplantae; phylum Streptophyta; class Magnoliopsida; order Poales; family Poaceae; genus Avena; species Avena insularis. The sequence goes on from CM042692.1 coordinate 541,452,243, forward strand.
CATATATTTCAAACATGTAGCTAGTCCTAGTACCGTTGTAAATCGCCATGGAACCCCAAAACTAAGGGCAATAACTCATGAAAACAGCCATAAAACATGAAAACTACAAGTTTTTTGTTATATCTCTCAAATATGTATCAGGTCATAAGGACGTTATAATTCGCTTGGAACCCCAAAACTATGGGCAATACCTCATTAAAACGGCCATAAAGCACAAAAACGACGAGTTTTTGGTCATAACTCTCAAACACGTATCGGGTCTTACAGTCATTGTAAAATCGGATGAAGCCCAAACTATGGGCAAATATCTCATGAAAGCAGCCATAGAGAATTAGAAACTCTCAAACATTTATCGGGTCTCCTGGTAGTTATGAATCGCCCTTGAACCCCAAAACTGTGGGCAATAACTCATGAAAACAGCCATAAAGCACGAAACTGACTTGTTTTTGGTCATATATATCACACATGTATCTAGTCTTACTATCGTTGTAAATCGCCATGGAACCCCAAACTGTGGGCAATAGCTCATGAAAACAGCCGTAAAACATAAAAACTACGAGTTTTTTGTTATATCTCTCAAACATGTATCAGGTCATAAGGTCATTATCACCCTGGAACCCGAAAACTACGGGCAATACCTCATCAAAACGGCCATAAAGCATGAAAACGACGAGTTTTTGGTCATAACTCTCAAACACGTATCGGGTCTTATGATCGTTGTAAATCGCCCTGGAACCCCAAAACAATGGGCAATAATTCATGAAAATAGCTGTAAAAAACGACGAGTTTTTGGTCATATCTCTCAAACATGTATTGGGTCTTACGTTCGTTGTAAAATCGGAATGAAACCCCAAACTAGGGGCAATAGCTCATGAAAGCAGCCATAAAGCATGGAAACGATGAGTTTTTGGTCTTAACTCTCAAACATTTATCGGGTCTCATGGTTGTTGTCAATCGCCCTTGAACCCCAAAACTGTGGGCAATAGCTCATGAAAACAGTCATAAAGCATGAAAGTGCCTTGTTTTCGGTCATATATCTCAAACATGTATCTAGTCTTACTATCATTGTAAATCGCCATGGAAACACAAAACTATGGGCAATAGCTCATGAAAACAGCCGTAAAACATGAAAACTACGAGTTTTTTGTTATATCTCTCAAACATGTATCAGGTCATAAGGTCATTATAAATACCCTGGAACCCCAAAACTATGGGCAATACCTCATCAAAACGGCCATAAAGCGTGAAAACGACGAGTTTTTGGTCATAACTCTCAAACACGTATGGGGTCTTACGATCGTTGTAAATCACCCTGGAACCCCAAAACAATGGGCAATAATTCATGAAAATAGCCGTAAAAAAACGACGAGTTTTTGGTCATATCTCTCAAACATGTATTGGGTATTACGGTCATTGTAAAATCGGAATGAAATCCCAATCTAGGGGCAATAGCTCATGAAAGCAGCCATAAAGCATGGAAACAATGAGTTTTTGGTCTTAACTCTCAAACATTTATCGGGTCTCATGGTTGTTGTCAATCGCCCTTGAACCCTAAAACTATGGGCAATAGCTAATGAAAACAGCCATAAAGCAAGAAAATGACTTGTTTTTGGTCATACATCTCAAACATGTATCTGGTCTTACTATCGTTGTAAATCTCCATGGAACCCCAAAACTGCGTGTAATAGCTCATGAAAACAGCCATAAAACATGAAAACTACAAGTTTTTAATTATATCTGTCAAACATGTATCGGGTCATAAGGTCGTTATAAATCACCCTAGAACCCCAAAACTATGGGCAATACCTCATCAAAACGGTCATAAAGCGTGAAAACGACAAGTTTTTGGTCATAACTCTCAAACACGTATCGGGTCTTACGGTAGTTGTAAATCGCCCTGGAAGCCCAAAACAATGGGCAATAGCTCATGAAAACAGCCGTGAAACAAAAAACGAAGAGTTTTTGGTCATATCTCTCAAACAAGTATTCGGTCTTACGGTCATTTTAAAAAAGGTATGAAACCCCAAACTATGGGCAATAGCTCATGAAAGCGGCCATAGAGCATTAGAAATGATGAGTTTTTGGTCATAACTCTTAAATATTTATCGGGTCTCATGGTTGTTGTCAATCGCCCTTGAACCCCAAAACTGTGGGCAATAGCACATGAAAACAGTCATAAAGCATGAAACTGGCTTGTTTTCGGTCATATATCTCAAACATGTATCTAGTCTTACTATCGTTGTAAATCGCCATGGAACCCTAAAACTATGGGCAATAGCTCATGAAAACAGCCGTAAAACATGAAAACTACGAGTTTTTTGTTATATCTCTCAAACATGTATCAGGTCATAAGGTCATTATAAATCACCCTGGAACCCCAAAACCATGACCAATACATCATCAAAACGGCCATAAAGCGCGAAAACAACGAGTTTTTGGTTATAACTCTCAAACACGTATCGGGTCTTACGGTCGTTGTAAATCGCCCTAGAACCCCAAAACAATGGGCAATAGCTCATGAGAACAGCCGTAAAACAAAAAACGATGTGTTTTTGGTCATATCTCTCAAACATGTATTGGGTATTACGGTCATTGTAAAATCGGAAAGAAACCCCAAACTAGGGACAATACCTCATGAAAGCAGCCATAAAGTATGGAAACGATGAGTTTTTGGTCTTAACTCTCAAACATTTATCGGGTCTCATGGTTGTTGTCAATCGCCCTTGAACCCTAAAATTGTGGGCAATAGCTAATAAAAACAGCCATAAAGCAAGAAATGACTTGTTTTTGGTCATACATCTCAAACATGTATCTGGTCTTACTATCGTTGTAAATCTCCATGGAACCCCAAAACTGTGTGTAATAGCTCATGAAAACAGCCGTAAAACATGAAAACTACAAGTTTTTAATTATATCTGTCAAACATGTATCGGGTCATAAGGTCGTTATAAATCGCCCTGGAACCCCAAAACTATGGGCAATACCTCATCAAAATGGCCATGAAGCGTGAAAACGACGAGTTTTTGGTCATAACTCTCAAACACGTATCGGGTCTTACGGTCGTTGTAAATCGCCCTGGAAGCCCAAAACAATGGGCAATAGCTCATGAAAACAGTCGTAAAACATGAAAACTACAAGTTTTTTATTATATCTCTCAAACATGTATCAGGTCATAAGATCATTGTAAAATCGGTATGAAACCCCAAACTATGGGCAATAGCTCATGAAAGCGGCCATAGAGCAATAGAAACGATGAGTTTTTGGTCATAACTCTCAATTATTTATCGGGTCTCATGGTTGTTGTCAATCGCCCTTGAACCCCAAAACTGTGGGCAATAGCTCATGAAAATCATATAAAAGCAAGCGGCTTGTTTTCGGTCATATATCTCAAACATGTATCTAGTCTTACTATCGTTGTAAATCGCCATGGAACCCCAAAACTGTGGGCAATAGCTCATGAAAACAGCCGTAAAACATGAAAACTACGAGTTTTTTGTTATATCTCTCAAACATGTATCAGGTCATAAGGTCATTATAAATCACCCCGGAACCCCAAAACTATGGGCAATACCTCATCAAAACAGCCATAAAGCGTGAAAACGACGAGTTTTTGGTCATAACTCTCAAACTCGTATGGGGTCTTACGATCGTTGTAAATTGCCCTGGAACCCCAAAACAATGGGCGATAATTCATGAAAATAGCTGTAAAAAAAACGACGAGTTTTTGGTCATATCTCTCAAACATGTATTGGGTATTACGGTCATTGTAAAATCGGAATGAAACCCCAAACTAGGGGCAATAGCTCATGAAAGCAGCCATAAAGCATGGAAACGATGAGTTTTTGGTCATAACTCTCAACCATTTGTCGGGTCTCATGGTTATTGTCAATCGCCCGTCAACCCCAAAACTGTGGGCAATAGCTAATGAAAACAGCCATAAAGCACGAAAATGGCTTGTTTTTTGGTCATACATCTCAAAAATGTATCTGGTCTTACTATCGTTGTAAATCGTCATGGAACCTCAAAACTATGTGCAATAGCTCATGAAAACAGCCGTAAAACATGAAAACTACAAGTTATTAATTATATCTGTCAAACATGTATTGGGTCATAAGGTTGTTATAAATCACCCTGGAACCCCAAAACTATGGGCAATACCTCATCAAAACGGCCATAAAGCGTGAAAACGACGAGTTTTTGGTCATAACTCTCAAACACGTATCGGGTCTTACGGTCGTTGTAAATCGCCCTGGAAGCCCAAAACAATGGGCAATAGCTCATGAAAACAGCCGTAAAACAAAAAACGATGTGTTTTCGGTCATATCTCTCAAACATGTATTGGGTCTTATGGTCATTGTAAAATCGGTATGAAACCCCAAACTATGGGCAATAGCTCATGAAAGCGGCCATAGAGCATTAGAAACGATGAGTTTTTGGTCATAACTCTCATATATTTATCGGGTCTCATGGTTGTTGTCAATCGCCCTTGAACCCCAAAACTGTGGGCAATAGCTCATGAACACAGTCATAAACACGAAACTGGCTTGTTTTCGGTCATATATCTCAAACATGTATCTAGTCTTACTATCGTTGTAAATCGCCATGGAACCCCAAAACTGTGGGCAATAGCTCATGAAAACAGCCGTAAAACATGAAAACTACGAGTTTTTTGTTATATCTCTCAAACATGTGTCAGGTCATAAGGTCATTATAAATCACCCCGGAACCCCAAAACTATGGGCAATACCTCATCAAAACGGCCATAAAGCGTGAAAACGACGAGCTTTTGGTCATAACTTTCAAACACGTATCGGGTCTTATGATCGTTGTAAATCGCCCTGTAACCCCAAAACAATGGGCGATAATTCATGAAAATAGCCGTAAAAAAATGACGAGTTTTTGGTCATATCTCTCAAACATGTATTGGGAATTACGGCCATTGTAAAATCGGAATGAAACCCCAAACTAGGGGCAATAGCTCATGAAAGCAGCCATAAAGCATGGAAACGATGAGTTTTTGGTCATAACTCTCAACCATTTATCGGGTCTCATGGTTGTTGTCAATCGCCCTTGAACCCCAAAACTGTGGGCAATAGCTAATGAAAACAGCCATAAAGCACGAAAATGGCTTGTTTTTTGGTCATACATCTCAAACATGTATCTGGTCTTACTATCGTTGTAAATCGTCATGGAACCTCAAAACTATGTGCAATAGCTCATGAAAACAGCCGTAAAACATGAAAACTACAAGTTATTAGTTATATCTGTCAAACATGTATCGGGTCATAAGGTTGTTATAAATCACCCTGGAACCCCAAAACTATGGGCAATACCTCATCAAAACGGCCATAAAGCGTGAAAACGACGAGTTTTTGGTCATAACTCTCAAACACGTATCGGGTCTTACGGTCGTTGTAAATCGCCCTGGAAGCCCAAAACAATGGGCAATAGCTCATGAAAACAGCCGTAAAACAAAAAACGATGAGTTTTTGGTCATATCTCTCAAACATGTATTGGGTCTTATGGTCATTGTAAAATCGGTATGAAACCCCAAACTATGGGCAATAGCTCATGAAAGCGGCCATAGAGCATTAGAAACGATGAGTTTTTGGTCATAACTCTCAAACATTTATCGGGTCTCATGGTTGTTGTCAATCGCCTTGAACCCCAAAAATGGGGGCAATAGCTCATGAAAACAGCCATAAAGCACGAAATTGACTTGTTTTTTGTCATATATCTCAAACATGTATCTAGTCTTACTATCGTTGTAAATCGCCATGGAACCCCAAAACTGTGGGCAATAGCTCATGAAAACAGTCGTAAAACATGAAAACTACGAGTTTTTTGTTATATCTCTCAAACATGTATCAGGTCATAAGGTCATTATAAATCACCCTGGAACCCCAAAACTATGGGCAATACCTCATCAAAACGGCCATAAAGCGAGAAAACGACGAGTTTTTGGTCATAACTCTCAAACACGTATCGGGTCTTATGTTCGTTGTAAATCGCCCTGTAACCCCAAAACAATGGGCGATAATTCATGAAAATAGCCGTAAAAAATGACGAGTTTTTGGTCATATCTCTCAAACATGTATTGGGTATTACGGTCATTGTAAAATCGGAATGAAACCCCAAACTAGGGGCAATAGCTCATGAAAGCAGCCATAAAGCATGGAAACGATGAGTTTTTGGTCTTAACTCTCAACCATTTATCGGGTCTCATGGTTGTTGTCAATCGCCCTTGAACCCCAAAACTGTGGGCAATAGCTGATGAAAACAGCCATAAAGCACGAAAATGGCTTCTTTTTGGTCATATGTCTTAAACATGTATATAGTCTTACTATCGTTGGAAATCACCATGGAACCTCAAAACTGTGAGCAATAGCTCATTAAAACAGCCGTAAAACATGAAAACTACGAGTTTTTGGTTATATCTCTCAAACATGTATCAGGTCAACAGGTCGTTATAAATCGCCCTAGAACCCCAAAACTATGGGAAATACCTCATTAAAACAGCCATAAAGTGCGAAAACGACGAGTTTTTTGGTCATAACTATCAAACACGTATCGGGTCTTATGGTCGTTGTAAATCGCCCTGGAACCCCAAGACAATGGGCAATACCTCATGAAAACAGCTGTAAAACAAAAAACGATGAGTTTTTGGTCATATCTCTCAAACATGTATTGGGTCTTACGGTCATTGAAAAATCGGGATAAAACCCCAAACTATGGGCAATAGCTCATGAAAGGGGCCATAAAGCATTAGAAACTCTCAAACATTTATCGGGTCTCATGGTTGTTATCGATCGCCCTTGAACCCCAAAACCGTGGGCAATAACTCATGAAAACAGCCATAAAGCAGGAAACTGTCTTGTTTTTGGTCATATATCTCAAACATGTATCTAGTCTTACTATCGTTGTAAATCGCCATGGAACCCCAAACCACTAGGCAATAGCTCATGAAAACAGCCGTAAAACATGAAAACTACGAGTTTTTTGTTATATCTCTCAAACATGTATCAGGTCATAAGGTCATTATAAATCAACCTGTAACCCCAAAACTATGGGCAATACCTCACCAAAACGGCCATAAAGCGTGAAAACGACGAGTTTTTGGTCATAACTCTCAAACACGTATCGGGTCTTACGATCGTTGTAAATTGCCTTGGAACCCCAAAAGAATGGGCAATAGTTCATGAAAACAGCCGAAAAACAAAAAACTATGAATTTTTGGTCATATCTCTCAAACATGTATTGGGAATTACGGTTGTTGTAAAATCGGTATGAAACCCCAAACTATGGGCAATAGCTCATGAAAGTGGCCATAAAGCATAGAAACGATGAGTTTTTGGTCATAACTCTCAAACATTTATCGGGTCTCATGGTTATTGTCAATCGCCCTTGAACCCCAAAACGGTGGGCAATAGCTCATGAAAACGGCCATAAAGGACGAAAATGACTTGCTTTTGGTCATATATCTCAAATATGTATCTAGTCTTACTATCGTTGTAAATCGCCACGGAACACAAAACTATGGGCAATAGCTCATGAAACAATCGTAAAACATGAAAACTACGAGTTTTTTGTTATATCTCTCAAACATGTATCAGGTCATATGGTCATTATAAATCACCCTAGAACCCAAAAACTATGGGCAATACCTCATTCAAATGGCCATAAAGCGCGAAAACGACGAGTTTTTGGTCATAGCTCTCAAACACATATCGGGTCTTACGGTCATTGTAAATCGCCGTAGAACCCCAAAGCAATGGCCAATAGTTCATGAAAATAGCCCTAAAACAAAAAAAACCCCGAGTTTTTGGTCATATCTCTCAATAATGTATTGGGTCTTACGGTCGTTGTAAAATCAGTATGAAACCCTAAACTATGGGCAATAGCTCATGAAAGTTGCCATAAAGTATGGAAACGATGACTTGTTGGTCATAACTCTGAAACATTTATCGGGTCTCATGGTTGTTGTCAATCGCCCTTGAACCCCAAAACTATGGGCAATAGCTCATGAAAACAGCCATAAAGCAGAAAATGACTTGTTTTTGCTCATATATCTCAAATTTGTATCTAGTCTTACTATCGTTGGAAATCACCTTGGAACCCCAAAAATGTGGGCAATAGCTCATGAAAACAGCCGTAAAACATGAAAACAACGAGTTTTTGGTTATATCTCTCGAACATGTATCAGGTCATAAGGTCGTTATAAATTGCCCTGGAACCCCAAAACTGTGGGCAATAACTCATGAAAACTACCGTAAAACATGAAAACTATGAGTTTTTTGTTATATCTCTCAAACATGTTTCAAGTCATAAGGTCATTATAAATCACCCTGGAACCCTAAAACTATGGGCAATACCTCATCAAAACAAGCATAAAGCGTGAAAACGCAGAGTTTTTGGTCATAACTCTCAAACACGTATATGGTCTTACGATCGTTGTAAATCGCCTTGAAACCCCAAAACAATGGGCAATAGTTCACGAAAATAGCTGTAAAACAAAAAAGCGACGAGTTTTTTCTCATTTCTCTCAAACATGTATTGGGTATTACGGTCGTTGTAAAATTGGTATGTAACCCTAAACTAGGGGCAATAGCTCGTGAAAGCAGCCATAAAGCATGGCAACGATGAGTTTTTGGTCATAACTCTCAAACATTTATTGAGTCTCATGGTTGTTCTCAATCGCCCTTGAACCCCAAAACTGTGGGCAATAGCTGATGAAAACAGCCATAAAGCACGAAAATAACTTATTTTTGGTGATATATCTCAAACATGTATCTAGTCTTACTATCGTTGTTAATCGCCACGGAACCCAAAACTGTGGGCAATAGCTCATGAAAATGACAACAAAGCACGAAAACGACGAGTTTTTGGTCATAACTCTCAAACACGTATCGGGTCTTACGGTCATTGTAAATACCACTAAAACACCAAACATATGGGCAATAGCTCATGAAAACGGCCGTAAAACAAAAAAACGACGAGTTTTTGGTCATATCCCTCAAACATGTATTGGGTCTTACGGTCGTTATAAAATCGGTATGAAACCCCAAACTATGGTTAATATCTCATGAAAGCGTCCATTAAGCATAGAAACGATGAGTTTTTGGTCATAACTCTCAAACATTTATCGGGTCTCATAGTTGTTGTCAATCGCCCTTGAACCCCAAAAGTGTGGGCAATAGCTCATGAAACAGCCGTAAAACATGAAAACTACGAGTTTTTTGTTATATCTCTCAAACATGTATCAGGTCATAAGGTCGTTATAAAAATCTCCATGGAACCCCAAAACTATGGGCAATAGCTCATCAAAACTGCCGTAAAACATGAAAACTATGAGTTTTTTGTTATATCTCTCAAACATGTATCAGGTCATAAGGTCATTATAAATCACCCTAGAACCCCAAAACTATGGGCAATACCTCATCAAAACGGGCATAAAGCGTGAAAACGCTGAGTTTTTGGTCATAACTCTCAAACACGTATCGGGTCTTACGATCATTGTAAATCGCCCTAGAACCCCAAAACAATGGGCAATAGTTCATGAAAATAGCTGTAAAACAAAAAACGACGAGGTTTTGCTCATATCTCTCAAACATGTATTGGGTATTACGGTCGTTGTAAAATCGGTGTGAAACCCCAAACTAGGGGCAATAGCTCATGAAAGCATCCATAAAGCATGGAAACGATGAGTTTTTGGTCATAACTCTCAAACATTTATCGGGTCTCATGGGTGTTGTCAATGGCCCTTGAACCCCAAAACTGTGGGCAATAGCTAATGTAAACAGCCATAAAGCATGAAAATGACTTGTTTCTGGTCATATATCTCAAACATGTATCTAGACTTACTATCATTGTAAATCGCCATAGAACCCAAAACTATGGGCAATAGCTCATGAAAACAGCCGTAAAACATGAAAACAATGAGTTTTTAGTTATATCTCTCAAACATGTATCAGGTCATAAGGTCGCCCTGGAAACCCAAAACTATGGGCAATACCTCATTAAAACGGCCATAAAGCACGAAAACGATGATTTTTTGGTCATAACTCTCAAACACGTATCGGGTCTTACGGTTATTGTAAATCGCACTAAAACCTCAAACAAATGGGCAATAGCTCATGAAAACAGCCGTAAAACAAAAAAAACGACGAGTTTTTGTTCATATCTCTCAAACATGTATTGGGTCTTACGGTCGTTGTAAAATCGGTATGAAACCCTATACTATGGGTAATAGCTCATGAAAGTGTCCATAAAGCATGAAACGATGAGTTTTTGGTCATAACTCTCAAACATTTATCGGGTCTCTTGGTTGTTGTCAATCGCCCTTGAACCCCAAAATTGTGGGCAATAGCTCATGAAAACAGCCATAAAGTAGAAAATGACATGTTTTTGGTCATATATCTCAAACATGTATCTAGTCTTACTATCGTTGGAAATCACCATGGAACCCCAAAAATGTGGGCAATAGCTCATGAAAACAGCCGTAAAACATGAAAACTACGAGTTTTTAGTTATATCTCTCAAACATGTATCAGGTCATAAGGTCGTTATAAATTGCCATGGAACCCCAAAACTGTGGGCAGTAGCTCATAAAAACTGCCTTAAAACATGAAAACTATGAGTTTTTTGTTATATCTCTCAAATATGTATCAGGTCATAAGGTCATTATAAATCACCCTAGAACCCCAAAACTATGGGCAATTCCTCATAAAAACAGGCATAAAGCGTGAAAACCCCGAGTTTTTGGTCATAACTCTCAAACACGTATCGGGTCTTATGATCGTTGTAAATCGCCCTGGATCCCAAAACAATGGGCAATAGTTCATAAAAATAGCTGTAAAACAAAAAACGACGAGTTTTGGGTCATATCTCTCAAACATGTATTGGGTATTATGGTCGTCGTAAAATTGGTATGAAACCCCAAACTAGGGGCAATAGCTCATGAAAGCAGCCATAAAGCATGGAAACGATGACTTTTTGGTCATAACTCTCAAACATTTATTGGGTCTCATGGTTGTTGTTAATCGCCCTTGAACCCCAAAACTGTGAGCAATAGCTAATGAAAACAGCCATATAGCAGAAAATGACTTGTTTTTTGTCATATATCTCAAACATGTATATAGTCTTACTATCTCTGGAAATCACCATGGAACCCCAAAAATGTGGGCAATAGCTCATGAAAACAGCCGTAAAACATGAAAACTACAAGTTTTTGGTTATAACTCTCAAACATGTATCATGTCAAAAGGTCGTTATAAATCGCCCTGGAACCCCAAAACTATGGGCAATACCACATCAAAACAGCCATAAAGCGCAAAAACGACGAGTTTTTGGTCATAACTCTCAAATACATATCGGGTCTTACGGTCATTGTAAATCACCCTAGAACCCCAAAACAATGGGCAATAGTTCATGAAAACAGCCGTAAAACAAAAAAATGACGATTTTTTGGGCATATCTCTCAAACATGTATTGGTTCTTGCTGTCATTGTAAAATCGATATGAAACCCTAAACTATGGGCAATAGCTCATGAAAGTGGCCATAAAGCATGGAAACGATGAGTTGTTGGTGATAACACTCAAACATTTATCGGGTCTCTTGGTTGTTGTCAATCGCCCTTGAACCCCAAAATTGTGGGCAATAGCTCATGAAAACAGCCATAAAGCACGTAACTGACTTGTTTTTGGTCATATATTTCAAACATGTAGCTAGTCTTAGTACCGTTGTAAATCGCCATGGAACCCCAAAACTAAGGGCAATAACTCATGAAAACAGCCATAAAACATGAAAACTACAAGTTTTTTGTTATATATCTCAAACATGTATCAGGTCATAAGGACGTTATAATTCGCTTGGAACCCCAAAACTATGGGCAATACCTCATTAAAACGGCCATAAAGCACGAAAACGACGAGTTTTTGGTCATAACTCTCAAACACGTATCGGGTCTTACATTCATTGTAAAATCGGATGAAACCCAAACTATGGGCAAATATCTCATGAAAGCAGCCATAGAGAATTAGAAACTCTCAAACATTTATCGGGTCTCCTGGTACTTATGAATCGCCCTTGAACCCCAAAACTGTGGGCAATAACTCATGAAAACAGCCATAAAGCACGAAACTGACTTGTTTTTGGTCATATATCTCACACATGTATCTAGTCTTACTATCGTTGTAAATCGCCATGGAACCCCAAACTGTGGGCAATAGCTCATGAAAACAGCCGTAAAACATAAAAACTACGAGTATTTTGTTATATCTCTCCAACATGTATCAGGTCATAAGGTCATTATCACCCTGGAACCCGAAAACAACGGGCAATACCTCATCAAAACGGCCATAAAGCATGAAAACGACGAGTTTTTGGTGATAACTCTCAAACACGTATCGGGTCTTATGATCATTGTAAATCGCCCTGGAACCCCAAAACAATGGGCAATAATTCATGAAAATAGCCGTAAAAAAACGACGAGATTTTGGTCATATCTCTCAAACATGTATTGGGTCTTACGTTCGTTGTAAAATCGGTATGAAACCCCAAACTATGGGAAATAGCTCATGAAAAGCGGCCATACAGCATGGAAATGATGAGTTTTTGGTCATAACTCTCAAACATTTATCGGGTCTCATGGTTGTTGTCAATCGCCCTTGAACCCTAAAACTGTGGGAAATAGCTCATGAAAACAACCATAAAGCACGAAAATGACTTGTTTTTGGTCATATATCTCAAACATGTATCTAGTCTTACTATCGTTGTAAATCTCCATGGAACCCCAAAACTGTGTGTAATAGCTCATGAAAACAGCCGTAAAACATGAAAACTACAAGTTTTTAATTATATCTGTCAAACATGTATCGGGTCATAAGGTCGTTATAAATCACCCTGGAACCCCAAAACTATGGGCAATACCTCATCGAAACGGCCATAAAGCGTGAAAACGACGAGTTTTTGGTCATAACTCTCAAACACGAATCGGGTCTTACGGTCGTTGTAAATTGCCCTGGAAGCCCAAAACAACGGGCAATAGCTCATGAAAACAGCCATCAAACAAAAAAACGAAGAGTTTTTGGTCATATCTCTCAAACAAGTATTCGGTCTTACGGTCATTGTAAAAAAGGTATGAAACCCCAAACTATGGGCAATAGCTCATGAAAGCGGCCATAGAGCATTAGAAACGATGAGTTTTTGGTCATAACTCTCAAACATGTATTGGGTATTACGGTCATTGTAAAATCGGAATGAAACCCCAAACTAGGGGCAATAGGTCATGAAAGCAGCCATAAAGCATGGAAACGATGAGTTTTTGGTCTTAACTCTCAAACATTTATCGGGTCTCATGGTTGTTGTCAATCGCCCTTGAACCCCAAAATGGTGGGCAATAGCTCATGAAAAAAGCCATAAAGCACGAAAATGGCTTGTTTTTGGTCATATATCTCAAACATGTATCTGGTCTTACTATCGATGTAAATCGCCATGGAACCTCAAAACTGTGTGCAATAGCTCATAAAAACAGCCGTAAAACATGAAAACTACAAGTTTTTAATTATATCCATCAAACACGTATCAGGTCATAAGGTCGTTATAAATCGCCCTGGAAGCCCAAAACTATTGGCAATACCTCATCAAAACGGCCATAAAGCGCGAAAACAACGAGTTTTTGGTCATAACTCTCAAACACGTATCGGGTCTTACGGTCATTGTAAATCGCCCTGGAACCCCAAAACAATGGGCAATAGCTCATGAAAATAGCCGTAAAACAAAAAACGATGAGTTTTTGGTCATATCTCTCAAACATGTATTGGGTCTTATGGTCATTGTAAAATCGGTATCAAAACCCCAAACAATGGGCAATAGCTCATGAAAGCGGCCATAGAGCATTAGAAACGATTTGTTTTTGGTCATAACTCTCAAACATTTATCGGGACTCATGGTTGTTGATGTCAATCGCCTAGAACCCCAAAACTATGGGCAATAGCTCATGAAAACAGCCATAAAGCACGAAACTGACTTGTTTTTGGTCATATATCTCAAACATGTATCTAGTCTTACTATCGTTGTAAATCGCCATGGAACCCCAAAACTATGGGCAATAGCTCATGAAAACAGCCATATAACATGAAAACTACGAGTTTTTTGTTATATCTCTCAAACATGTATCAGCTCATAAGGTCATTATAAATCACCCTGGAACCCCAAAACTATGGGCAATACCTCATCAAAACGGCCATAAAGCGTGAAAACGACGAGTTTTTGGTCATAACTCTCAAACACGTATCGGGTCTTACGGTCGTTGTAAATCGCCCTGGAAGCCCAAAACAATGGGCAATAGCTCATGAAAACAGCCGTCAAACAAAAAACGAACAGTTTTTGGTCATATCTCTCAAACATGTATTCGGTCTGACGGTCATTGTAAAAAAGTTATGAAACCCCAAACTATGGGCAATAGGTCATGAAAGCGGCCATAGAGCATTAGAAACGATAAGTTTTTGGTCATAACTCTCAAATATTTATCGGGTCTCATGGTTGTTGTCAATCGCCCTTGAACCCCCAAACTGTGGGCAATAGCTCAACAAAACAGTCATAAAGCACAAAACTGACTTGTTTTCGGTCATATATCTCAAACATGTATCTAGTCTTACTATCGTTGTAAATCGTCATGGAACCCTAAAACTGTGGGCAATAGCTCATGAAAACAGCCGTAAAACATGAAAACTACGAGTTTTTTGTTATATCTCTCAAACATGTATCAGGTCATAAGGTCATTATAAATCACCCTGGAACCCCAAAACTATGACCAATACCTCATCAAAACGGCCATAAAGCGTGAAACCGACGAGTTTTTGGTCATAACACTCAAACACGTATCTGGTCTTACGATCGTTGTAAATCACCCTGGAACCCCAAAACAATGGGCAATAATTCATGAAAATAGCCGTAAAAAAACGACGAGTTTTTGGTCATATCTCTCAAACATGTATTGGGTATGACGGTCATTGTAAAATCAGAAAGAAACCCCAAACTAGGGGCAATACCTCATGAAAGCAGCCATAAAGCATGGAAACGATGAGTTTTTGGTCTTAACTCCCAAACATTATCGAGTCTCATGGTTGTTGTCAATCGCCCTTGAACCCCAAAATTGTGGGCAATAGCTCATGAAAAAAGCCATAAAGCAAGAAAATGGCTTGTTTTTGTTCATATATCTCAAACATGTATCTGGTCTTACTATCGTTGTAAATCGCCATGGAACCTCAAAACTGTGTGCAATAGGTCATGAAAACAGCCGTAAAACATGAAACCTACAAGTTTTTAATTATATTTGTCAAACACGTATCAGATCATAAGGTCGTTATAAATCGCCCTGGAAGCCCAAAACTATGGGCAATACGTCATCAAAACGGCCATAAAGCGCGAAAACAACGAGTTTTTGGTTATAACTCTCAAACACGTATCGGGTCTTACGGTCGTTGTAAATCGCCCTAGAACCCCAAAACAATGGGCAATAGCTCATGAAAACAGCCGTAAAACAAAAAATCGATGAGTTTTTGGTCATATCTCTCAAACATGTATTGGGTCTTGTGGTCATTGTAAAATCGGTATGAAACCCCAAACTATGGGCAATAGCTCATGAAAGCGGCCATAGAGCATTAGAAACAATGAGTTGTTTGTCATAGCTCTCAAACATTTATCGGGTCTCATGGTTGTTGTCAATCCCCTTAAATCCCAAAACTGTGGGCAATAGCTCATGAAAACAGTCATAAAGCACGAAACTGGCTTGTTTTCGGTCATATATCTCAAACATGTATCTAGTCTTACTATCATTGTAAATCGCCATGGAACCCCAAAACTGTGGGCAATAGCTCATGAAAACAGCCGTAAAACATGAAAACTACGAGTTTTTTGTTATATCTCTCAAACATGTATCAGGTCATAAGGACATTATAAATCACCCTGGAACCCCAAAACTATGGGCAATACCTCATCAAAACAACCATAAAGCGCGAAAGCGACGAGTTTTTGGTCATAACTCTCAAACACGTATCGGGTCTTACGGTCGTTGTAAATCGCCCTGGAAGCCCAAAACAATGGGCAATAGCTCATGAAAACAGCCGTCAAACAAAAAAACGAAGAGTTTTTGGTCATATCTCTCAAACAAGTATTCGGTCTTACGGTCATTGTAAAAAAGGTATGAAACCCCAAACTATGGGCAATAGCTCATGAAAGCGGCCATAGAGCATTAGAAACGATGAGTTTTTGGTCATAACTCTCAAATATTTATCGGGTCTCATGGTTGTTGTCAATCGCCCTTGAACCCCAAAACTGTGGGCAATAGCTCATGAAAACAGTCATAAAGCACGAAACTGGCTTGTTTTCGGTCATATATCTCAAAAATGTATCTAGTCTTACTATCGTTGTAAATCGCCATGGAACCCCAAAACTATGGGCAATACCTCATTAAAACGGCCATAAAGCGTGAAAACGACGAGTTTTTGGTCATAACTCTCAAACACGTATCGGGTCTTACGATCGTTGTAAATCGCCCTGGAACCCCAAAACAATGGGCAATAATTCATGAAAATAGCCGTAAAAACGACGAGTTTTTGGTCATATCTCTCAAACATGTATTGGGTATTACGGTCATTGTAAAATCGGAAAGAAACCCCAAACTAGGGGCAATACCTCATGAAAGCAGCCATAAAGCATGGAAACGATGAGTTTTTGGTCTTAACTCCCAAACATTATCGGGTCTCATGGTTGTTGTCAATCGCCCTTGAACCCCAAAACTGTGGGCAATAGCTCATGAAAAAAGGCATAAAGCACGAAAATGGCTTGTTTTTGGTCATATATCTCAAACATGTATCTGGTCTTACTATCGTTGTAAATCGCCATGGAACCTCAAAACTGTGTGCAATAGGTCATGAAAACAGCCGTAAAACATGAAACCTACAAGTTTTTAATTATATTTGTCAAACACGTATCAGGTCATAAGGTCGTTATAAATCGCCCTGGAAGCCCAAAACTATGGGCAATACCTCATCAAAACGGCCATAAAGCGCGAAAACAACGAGTTTTTGGTTATATCTCTCCAACATGTATCAGGTCATAAGGTCATTATCACCCTGGAACCCGAAAACTACGGGCAATACCTCATCAAAACGGCCATAAAGCATGAAAACGACGAGTTTTTGGTGATAACTCTTAAACACGTATCGGGTCTTATGATCGTTGTAAATCGCCCTGGAACCCCAAAACAATGGGCAATAATTCATGAAAATAGCCGTAAAAAAACGACGAGTTTTTGGTCATATCTCTCAAACATGTATTGGGTCTTACGTTCGTTGTAAAATCGGTATGAAACCCCAAACTATGGGAAATAGCTCATGAAAGCGGCCATACAGCATGGAAACGATGAATTTTGGTCATAACTCTCAAACATTTATCGGGTCTCATGGTTGTTGTCAATCGCCCTTGAACCCTAAAACTGTGGGAAATAGCTCATGAAAACAACCATAAAGCACGAAAATGACTTGTTTTTGGTCATATATCTCAAACATGTATCTAGTCTTACTATCGTTGTAAATCTCCATGGAACCCCAAAACTGTGTGTAATAGCTCATGAAAACAGCCGTAAAACATGAAAACTACAAGTTTTTAATTATATCTGTCAAACATGTATCGGGTCATAAGGTCGTTATAAATCACCCTGGAACCCCAAAACTATGGGCAATACCTCATCAAAACGGCCATAAAGCGTGAAAACGACGAGTTTTTGGTCATAACTCTCAAACACGAATCGGGTCTTACGGTCGTTGTAAATCGCCCTAGAAGCCCAAAACAATGGGCAATAGCTCATGAAAACAGCCGTCAAACAAAAAAACGAAGAGTTTTTGCTCATATCTCTCAAACAAGTATTCGGTCTTACGGTCATTGTAAAAAAGGTATGAAACCCCAAACTATGGGCAATAGCTCATGAAAGCGGCCATAGAGCATTAGAAACGATGAGTTTTTGGTCATATCTCTCAAACAAGTATCCGGTCTTACGGTCATTGTAAAAAAGGTATGAAACCACAAACTATGGGCAATAGCTCATGAAAGCGGCCATAGAGCATTAGAAACGATGAGTTTTTGGTCATAACTCTCAAACATTTATCGGGTCTCATGGTTGTTGTCAATCGCCCTTGAACCCCAAAATTGTGGGCAATAGCTCATGAAAACAGCCATAAAGCACGAAAATGGCTTGTTTTTGGTCATATATCTCAAACATGTATCTGGTCTTACTATCGTTGTAAATCGCCAGGGAACCTCAAAACTGTGTGCAATAGGTCATGAAAACAGCCGTAAACATGAAACCTACAAGTTTTTAATTATATTTGTCAAACACGTATCAGGTCATAAGGTCGTTATAAATCGCCCTGGAAGCCCAAAACTATGGGCAATACCTCATCAAAACGGCCATAAAGCGCGAAAACAACGAGTTTTTGGTTATAACTCTCAAACACGTATCGGGTCTTACGGTCATTGTAAATCGCCCGAGAACCCCAAAACAATGGGCAATAGCTCATGAAAACAGCCGTAAAACAAAAAATCGATGAGTTTTTGGTCATATCTCTCAAACATGTATTGGGTCTTGTGGTCATTGTAAAATCAGTATGAAACCCCAAACTATGGGCAATAGCTCATGAAAGCGGCCATAGAGCATTAGAAACAATGAGTTGTTGGTCATAGCTCTCAAACATTTATCGGGTCTCATGGTTGTTGTCAATCCCCTTGAATCCCAAAACTGTGGGCAATAGCTCATGAAAACAGTCATAAATCACGAAACTGGCTTGTTTTCGGTCATATATCTCAAACATGTATCTAGTCTTACTATCGTTGTAAATCGCCATGGAACCCCAAAACTGTGGGCAATAGCTCATGAAAACAGCCGTAAAACATGAAAACTACGAGTTTTTTGTTATATCTCTCAAACATGTATCAGGTCAGAAGGTCATTATAAATCACCCTGGAACCCCAAAACTATGGGCAATACCTCATCAAAACAGCCATAAAGCGTGAAAACGGCGAGTTTTTGGTCATAACTCTCAAACACGTATCGGGTCTTACGGTCGTTGTAAATCGCCCTGGAAGCCCAAAACAATGGGCAATAGCTCATGAAAACAGCCGTCAAACAAAAAAACGAAGAGTTTTTGGTCATATCTCTCAAACAAGTATCCGGTCTTACGGTCATTGTAAAAAAGGTATGAAACCACAAACTATGGGCAATAGCTCATGAAAGCGGCCATAGAGCATTAGAAACGATGAGTTTTTGGTCATAACTCTCAAACATTTATCGGGTCTCATGGTTGTTGTCAATCGCCCTTGAACCCCAAAATTGTGGGCAATAGCTCATGAAAACAGCCATAAAGCACGAAAATGGCTTGTTTTTGGTCATATATCTCAAACATGTATCTGGTCTTACTATCGTTGTAAATCGCCAGGGAACCTCAAAACTGTGTGCAATAGGTCATGAAAACAACCGTAAACATGAAACCTACAAGTTTTTAATTATATTTGTCAAACACGTATCAGGTCATAAGGTCGTTATAAATCGCCCTGGAAGCCCAAAACTATGGGCAATACCTCATCAAAACGGCCATAAAGCGCGAAAACAACGAGTTTTTGGTTATAACTCTCAAACACGTATCGGGTCTTACGGTCATTGTAAATCGCCCGAGAACCCCAAAACAATGGGCAATATCTCATGAAAACAGCCGTAAAACAAAAAATCGATGAGTTTTTGGTCATATCTCTCAAACATGTATTGGGTCTTGTGGTCATTGTAAAATCAGTATGAAACCCCAAACTATGGGCAATAGCTCATGAAAGCGGCCATAGAGCATTAGAAACAATGAGTTGTTGGTCATAGCTCTCAAACATTTATCGGGTCTCATGGTTGTTGTCAATCCCCTTGAATCCCAAAACTGTGGGCAATAGCTCATGAAAACAGTCATAAATCACGAAACTGGCTTGTTTTCGGTCATATATCTCAAACATGTATCTAGTCTTACTATCGTTGTAAATCGCCATGGAACCCCAAAACTGTGGGCAATAGCTCATGAAAACAGCCGTAAAACATGAAAACTACGAGTTTTTTGTTATATCTCTCAAACATGTATCAGGTCAGAAGGTCATTATAAATCACCCTGGAACCCCAAAACTATGGGCAATACCTCATCAAAACAGCCATAAAGCGTGAAAACGGCGAGTTTTTGGTCATAACTCTCAAACACGTATCGGGTCTTACGGTCGTTGTAAATCGCCCTGGAAACCCAAAACAATGGGCAATAGCTCATGAAAACAGCCGTCAAACAAAAAAACGAAGAGTTTTTGGTCATATCTCTCAAACAAGTATCCGGTCTTACGGTCATTGTAAAAAAGGTATGAAACCACAAACTATGGGCAATAGCTCATGAAAGCGGCCATAGAGCATTAGAAACGATGAGTTTTTGGTCATAACTCTCAAATATTTATCGGGTCTCATGGTTGTTGTCAATCGCCCTTGAACCCCAAAACTGTGGGCAATAGCTCATGAAAACAGTCATAAAGCACGAAACTGGCTTGTTTTCGGTCATATATCTCAAAAATGTATCTAGTCTTACTATCGTTGTAAATCGCCATGGAACCCCAAAACTATGGGCAATAGCTCATGAAAACAGCCGTAAAACATGAAAACTACGAGTTTTTTGTTATATCTCCAAACATGTATCAGGTCATAAGGTCATTATAAATACCCTGGAACCCCAAAACTATGGGCAATACCTCATCAAAACGGCCATAAAGCGTGAAAACGACGAGTTTTTGGTCATAACTCTCAAACACGTATCGGGTCTTACGATCGTTGTAAATCACCCTGGAACCCCAAAACAATGGGCAATAATTCATGAAAATAGCCGTAAAAAACGACGAGTTTTTGGTCATATCTCTCAAACATGTATTGGGTATTACGGTCATTGTAAAATCGGAAAGAAACCCCAAACTAGGGGCAATACCTCATGAAAGCAGCCATAAAGCATGGAAACGATGAGGTTTTGGTCTTAACTCCCAAACATTATCGAGTCTCATGGTTGTTGTCAATCGCCCTTGAACCCCAAAACTGTGGGCAATAGCTCATGAAAAAAGCCATAAAGCAAGAAAATGGCTTGTTTTTGTTCATATATCTCAAACATGTATCTGGTCTTACTATCGTTGTAAATCGCCATGGAACATCAAAATTGTGTGCAATAGGTCATGAAAACAGCCGTAAAACATGAAACCTACAAGTTTTTAATTATATTTGTCAAACACGTATCAGGTCATAAGGTCGTTATAAATCGCCCTGGAAGCCCAAAACTATGGGCAATACGTCATCAAAACGGCCATAAAGCGCGAAAACAACGAGTTTTTGGTTATAACTCTCAAACACGTATCAGGTCTTACGGTCGTTGTAAATCGCCCTAGAACCCCAAAACAATGGGCAATAGCTCATGAAAACAGCCGTAAAACAAAAAATCGATGAGTTTTTGGTCATATCTCCTAAACATGTATTGGGTCTTGTGGTCATTGTAGAATCGGTATGAAACCCCAAACTTTGGGCAATAGCTCATGAAAGCGGCCATAGAGCAATAGAAACAATGAGTTGTTGGTCATAGCTCTCAAACATTTATCGGGTCTCATGGTTGTTGTCAATCCCCTTAAATCCCAAAACTGTGGGCAATAGCTCATGAAAAAAGTCATAAAGCACGAAACTGGCTTGTTTTCGGTCATATATCTCAAACATGTATCTGGTCTTACTATCGTTGTAAATATCCATGGAACCCCAAAACTGTGGGCAATAGCTCATGAAAACAGCCGTAAAACATGAAAACTACGAGTTTTTTGTTATATCTGTCAAACATGTATCAGGTCATAAGGTCATTATAAATCACCCTGGAACCCCAAAACTATGGGCAATACCTCATCAAAACAGCCATAAAGCGCGAAAACGACGAGTTTTTGGTCATAACTCTCAAACACGTATCGGGTCTTACGGTCGTTGTAAATCGCCCTGGAAGCCCAAAACAATGGGCAATAGCTCATGAAAACAGCCGTCAAACAAAAAACGAAGAGTTTTTGGTCATATCTCTCAAACAAGTATTCGGTCTTACGGTCATTGTAAAAAAGGTATGAAACCCCAAACTATGGGCAATAGCTCATGAAAGCGGCCATAGAGCATTAGAAACGATGAGTTTTTGGTCATAACTCTCAAATATTTATCGGGTCTCATGGTTGTTGTCAATCGCCCTTGAACCCCAAAACTGTGGGCAATAGCTCATGAAAACAGTCATAAAGTACGAAACTGGCTTGTTTTCGGTCATATAACTCAAACATGTATCTAGTCTTACTATCGTTGTAAATCGCCATGGAACCCCAAAACTGTGGGCAATAGCTAATGAAAACAGCCATATAACATTAAAACTACGAGTTTTTTGTTATATCTCTCAAACATGTATCAGGTCATTATAAATCACCCTGGAACCCCAAAACTATGGGCAATACCTCATCAAAACGGCCATAAAGCGTGAAAATGACGAGTTTTTGGTCATAACTCTCAAACATGTATGGGGTCTTATGATCGTTGTAAATCGCCCTGGAACCCAAAACAATGGGCGATAATTCATGAAAATAGCCGTAAAAAAAACGACGAGTTTTTGGTCCTATCTCTCAAACATGTATTGGGTATTACGGTCATTGTAAAATCGGAATGAAACCCCAAACTAGGGGCAATAGCT
Source organism: Avena insularis (assembly GCA_023614405.1). NCBI lineage: Eukaryota > Viridiplantae > Streptophyta > Magnoliopsida > Poales > Poaceae > Avena > Avena insularis. Next base: position 541,475,046 of record CM042692.1, read on the forward strand.
CATGAAAGCAGCCATAAAGCATGGAAACGATGAGTTTTTGGTCATAACTCTCAACCATTTATCGGGTCTCATGGTTGATGTCAATCGCCCTTGAACCCCAAAACTGTGGGCAATAGCTAATGAAAACAGCCATAAAGCACAAAAATGGCTTGTTTTTGGTCATACATCTCAAACATGTATCTGGTCTTACTATCGTTGTAAATCGTCAAGGAACCTCAAAACTGTGTGCAATAGCTCATGAAAACAGCCGTAAAACATGAAAACTACAAGTTTTTTATTATATCTGTCAAACATGTATCGGGTCATAAGGTCGTTATAAATCACCCTGGAACCCCAAAACTATGGGCAATACCTCATCAAAACGGCCATAAAGCGTGAAAACGACGAGTTTTTGGTCATAACTCTCAAACACGTATCGGGTCTTACGGTCGTTGTAAATCGCCCTGGAAGCCCAAAACAATGGGCAATAGCTCATGAAAACAGCCGTAAAACAAAAAACGATGAGTTTTTGGTCATATCTCTCAAATATGTATTGGGTCTTATGGTCATTGTAAAATCGGTATGAAACTCCAAACTATGGGCAATAGCTCATGAAAGCAGCCATAGAGCATTAGAAACGATGAGTTTTTGGTCATAACTCTCAAACATTTATCGGGTCTCATGGTTGTTGTCAATTGCCTTGAACCCCAAAAATGGGGGCAATAGCTCATGAAAACAGCCATAAAGCACAAAATTGACTTGTTTTTGGTCATACATCTCAAACATGTATCTAGTCTTACTATCGTTGTAAATCGTCATGGAACGCCAAAACTGTGGGCAATAGCTCATGAAAACAGCTGTAAAACATGAAAACTACGAGTTTTTTGTTATATCTCTCAAACATGTATCAGGTCATAAGGTCATTATAAATCACCCTAGAACCCCAAAACTATGGGCAATACCTCATCAAAACGGCCATAAAGCGTGAAAACGACGAGTTTTTGGTCATAACTCTCAAACAGGTATCGGGTCTTACGATCGTTGTAAATCGCCCTGTAACCCCAAAGCAATGGGCAATAGCTCATGAAAACAGTTGTAAAACAAAAAATGACGAGTTTTTGTCATATCTCCCAAACATGTATTGGGCCTTACGGTCATTGTAAAATCGGTATGAAACCCCAAACTATGGGCAATAGCTCATGAAAGCGGCCATAGAGCATTAGAAACGATGAGTTTTTGGTCATAACTCTCAAACATTTATCGGGTCTCATGGTTGTTGTCAATTGCCCTTGAACCGTAAAACTGTGGGCAATAGCTCATGAAAACAGCCATAAAGCACGAAACTGACTTGTTTTTGGTCATATATCTCAAACATGTATCTAGTCTTACTATCGTTGTAAATCGCCATGGAACCCCAAAACTGTGGGCAATAGCTCATGAAAACAGCCGTAAAACATGAAAACTACGAGTTTTTTGTTATATCTCTCAAACATGTATCAGGTCATAAGGTCATTATAAATCACCCTGGAACCTCAAAACTATGGGCAATACCTCATCAAAACGGCCATAAAGAGTGAAAACGACGAGTTTTTGGTCATAACTCTCAAACACGTATCGGGTCTTACGATCGTTGTAAATCGCCCTGGAACCCCAAAATAATGGGCAATAATTCATGAAAATAGCCGTAAAAAATGACGAGTTTTTGGTCATATCTCTCAAACATGTATTGGGTATTACGGTCGTTGTAAAATCGGTATGAAACCCCAAAATAGGGTCAATAGCTCATGAAAGCAGCCACAAAGCAAGGAAACAATGCGTTTTTGGTCATAACTCTCGAACATTTATCGGGTCTCATGTTGTTGTCAATCCCCCTTGAATCCCAAAACTGTGGGCAATAGCTGATGAAAACAGCCATAAAGCACGAAAATGGCTTGTTTTTTGTCATATGTCTTAAACATGTATCTAGTCTTACTATCGTTGGAAATCACCATTGAACCTCAAAACTGTAGGCAATAGCTCATGAAAACAGCCGTAAAACATGAAAACTACGAGTTTTTGGTTATATCTCTCAAACATGTATCAGGTCATAAGGTCGTTATAAATCGCCCTAGAACCCCAAAACTATGGGCAATACCTCATTAAAACAACCATAAAGTGCGAAAACGACGAGTTTTTTGGTCATAACTCTCAAACACGTATCGGGTCTTACGGTCGTTGTAAATCGCCCTGGAACCCCAAAACAATGGGCAATAGCTCATGAAAACAGCCATAAAACAAAAAAAAAACGACGAGTTTTTGTTCATATCTCTCAAACATGTATTGCGTCTTACGGTCATTGTAAAATCGGTATGAAACCCCAAACTATGGGCAATAGCTCATGAAAGGGGCCATAAAGCATGGAAACGATGAGTTTTTGCTCATACCTCTCAAACATTTATCACGTCTCATGGTTGTTGTCAATCGCCCTTGAACCCCAAAACTGTGGGCAATAGCTCATGAAAACAACCATAAAGCACGAAAATGACTTGTTTTTGGTCATATATCTCAAACATGTATATGGTCTTACTATCGTTGTAAATCTCCATGGAACCCCAAAACTGTGTGCAATAGCTAATGAAAATAACTGTAAAACATGAAAACTACAAGTGTTTTATTATATCTCTCAAACATGTATCAGTTCATAAGGTCGTTATAAATCGCCCTGGAACCCCAAAACTATGGGCAATACCTCATCAAAACGGCCATAAAGCGCGAAAACGACGAGTTTATGGTCATAACTCTCAAATATGTATCGGGTCTTATGGTCGTTGTAAATCTCCCTAGAACCCCAAAGCAATGGGCAATAGTTCATCAAACTAGCCGTAAAACAAAAAAAGACGAGTTTTTGGTCATATCTCGAATCATGTATTGGGTCTTATGGTCATTGTAAAATTGGTATGAAACCCCAAACTATGGGCAATAGCTCATGAAAGCGGCCATAGAGCATTAGAAACTCTCAAACATTTATCGGGTCTTATGGTTGTTATCAATCGCCCTTAAAACCCAAAACTGTGGGCAATAACTCATGAAAACAGCCATAAAGCACGAAACTGACTTGTTTTTGCTCATATATCTCAAACATGTATCTAGTCTTACTATTGTTGTAAATCGCCATGGAACCCCAAAACTGTGGGCAATTGCTCATGAAAACAGCCGTTAAACATGAAAACTACGAGTTTTTGGTTATATCTCCCAGACATGTATCAGGTCATAAGGTCATTATAAATCACCCTGGAACCCCAAAACTATGGGCAATACCTCATCAAAACGGCCATAAAGCGTGAAAACGACGAGTTTTTGGTCATAACTCTCAAACACGCATCGGGACTTACGATCGTTGTAAATCGCCCTGGAACCCCAAAATAATGGGCAAATAATTCATGAAAATAGCCGTAAAAAACGACGAGTTTTTGGTCATATCTCTCAAACATGTATTGGGTATTACGGTCGTTGTAAAATCGGTATGAAACCCCAAACTAGGGGCAATAGCTCATTAAATCAGCCACAAAGCATGGAAACGATGAGTTTTTGGTCATAACTCTCAAACATTTATCAGGTCTCATGTTGTTGTCAATCGCCCTTGAATCCCAAAACTGTGGGCAATAGCGGATGAAAACAGCCATCACGCACGAAAATGGCTTGTTTTTGGTCATATGTCTTAAACATGTATCTAGTCTTACTATCGTTGGAAATCACCATTGAACCTCAAAACTGTGGGCAATAGCTCATGAAAACAGTCGTAAAACATGAAAACTACGAGTTTTTGGTTATATCTCTCAAACATGTATCAGGTCATAAGGTCGTTATAAATCGCCCTGGAACCCCAAAACTATGGGCAATACCTCATTAAAACAGCCATAAAGTGCGAAAACGATGAGTTTTTTGGCAATAACTCTCAAACACGTATCGGGTCTTACGGTCGTTGTAAATCGTCCTGGAACCCCAAAACAATGGGCAATAGCTCATGAAAACAGCCGCAAAACAAAAAAACGACGAGTTTTTGTTCATATCTCTCAAACATGTATTGGGTCTTACGGTCATTGTAAAATCGGTCTGAAACCCCAAACTATGGACAATAGCTCATGAAATCGGCCATAAAGCATGGAAACGATGAGTTTTTTGGTCATAACTCTCAAACATTTATCAGGTCTCATGGTTGTTGTCAATCGCCCTTGAACCCCAAAACTGTGGGCAATAGCTCATGAAAACAAACATAAAGCACGAAAATGACTTGTTTTTGGTCATATATCTCAAACATGTATCTGGTCTTACTATCATTGTAAATCTCGATGGAACCCCAAAACTATGTGCAATAGCTCATGGAAACTACAAGTGTTTTATTATATCTCTCAAACATGTATCAGGTCATAAGGTCGTTATAAATCGCCCTAGAACCCCAAAACTATGGGCAATACCTCATCAAAACAGCCATAAAGCGCGAAAACGACGAGTTTTTGGTCATAACTATCAAACACGTATCGGGTCTTACAGTCGTTGTAAATCTCCCGGGATCCCCAAAAGAATGGGCAATAGTTCATGAAAACAGCCAAAAAACAAAAAACGATGAATTTTTGGTCATATCTCTCAAACATGTATTGGGTCTATGGTCGTTGTAAAATCGATATGTAACCCCAAACTATGGGCAATAGCTCATGAAAGCGGCCATATAGCATTAGAAACGATGAGTTTTTGGTCATAACTCTCAAACATTTATCGGGTCTCATGATTGTTGTCAATAGCACTTGAACCCCAAAACTGTGGGCAATAGCTCATGAAAACAGCCATAAAGCGTGAAACTGACTTGTTTTTGGTCATACATCTCAAACATGTATCTAGGCTTACTATCATTGTAAATCGCCGTGGAACCCCGAAACTGTGGGCAATAGCTCATGAAAACAGCCGAAAAACATGAAAACTACGAGTTTTTTGTTATATCTCTCAAACATGTATCAGGTCATAAGGTCATTATAAATCACCCTGGAACCCCAAAACTATGGGCAATACCTCATCAAAACGGCCATAAAGCGTGAAAACGACGAGTTTTTGGTCATAAATCTCAAACACCGTATCGGGTCTTATGATCGTTGTAAATCGCCTTGGAACCCCAAAATAATGGGCAATAATTCATGAAAATAGCCGTAAAAAACGACGAGTTTTTGGTCATATCTCTCAAACATGTATTGGGTCTTACGGTCGTTGTAAAATCGGTATGAAACGCCAAACTAGGTGCAATAGCTCATGAAAGCAGCCACAAAGCAAGGAAACAATGAGTTTTTGGTCATAACTCTCAAACATTTATTGGGTCTCATGGTTGTTGTCAATCGCCCTTGAACCCCAAAAGTGTGGGCAATAGGTCATGAAAACAGCCATAAATCACGAAACTGACTTGTTTTTGGTCATAACCTCAAACATGTATCTAGTCTTACTATCGTTGTAAATCGCCATGGAACCCCGAAACGGTGGGCAATAGCTCATGAAAATAGCCGTAAAACAAAAAAACGACGAGTTTTTGGTCATATCCCTCAAACATGTATTGGGTCTTACGGTTTTTTTAAAATCGGTATGAAACCCCAAACTATGGATAATATCTCATGAAAGCATCCATAAAGCATGGAAACGATGAGTTTTTGGTCATAACTCTCAAACATTTATCGGGTCTCATGGTTGTTGTCAATCGCCCTTGAACCCAAAACTGTGGGGAATAGCTCATGAAAACGGCCATAAAGCACGAAACTGACTTGTTTTTGGTCATATATCTCAAACATGTATCTAGTCTTACTATCATTGTAAACCGCAATGGACCCCGAAACTATGGGCAATAGCTCATGAAACAGCCGCAAAACATGAAAACTGCGAGTTTTTTGTTATATCTCTCAACCATGTATAGGGTCATAAGGTCATGATAAATCACCCTGGAACCCCAAAACTATGGCAATACCTCATCAAAACGGCCATAAAGCGCGAAAACGACGAGTTTTTGGTCATAACTCTCAAACACATATCGGGTCTTACGGTCATTGTAAATTGACTTAGAACCCCAAAACAATGGGCAATAGTTCATGAAAATAGCCATAAAACAAAAAACGACGAGTTTTTGGTCATATCTCTCAAACATGTATTGGGTCTTACGATCGTTGTAAAATCGGTATGAAACCCCAAACTATGGGAAATAGCTCATGAAAGTGGCCATAAAGCATGGAAACGATGAGTTTTTGGTCATAACACTCAAACATTAATCGGGTCTCATGGTTGTTGTCAATCGCCCTTGAACACCAAAACTGTGGGCAATAGCTCATAAAAACAGCCATAAAGCAGAAATTGACTTGTTTTTGGTCATATATCTCAAACATGTATCTAGTCTTACTATCGTTGGAAATCACTATGGAACCCCAAAAATGTGGGAAATAGCTCATGTAAACAGCCGTAAAACATGAAAACTACGTGTTTTTTGTTATATCTCTCAAACATGTATCAGGTCATAAGGTCGTTATAAATCGCCATGGAACCCCAAAACTATGGGGAATAGCTCATGAAAACTGCCGTAAAACATGAAAACTATGAGTTTTTTGTTATATCTCTCAAAAATGTATCAGGTCGTAAGGTCATTATAAATCACCCTGGAACCCCGAAACTATGTGCAATACCTCATCAAAACGGGCATAAAGCATGGAAACGCCGAGTTTTTGGTCATAACTCTCGAACACGTATCGGGTCTTACGATCGTTGTAAATCGCCTTGGAACCCCAAAACAATGGGCAATAGTTCATGAAAATAGCTGTAAATCAAAAGAAATGACCGGTTTTTGCTCATATCTCTCAAACATGTATTGGGTATTACGGTCGTTGTAAAGTCGGTATGAAACCCCAAACTAGGCGCAATAGCTCATAAAACTAGCCATAAAGCATGGAAACGATGAGTTTTTGGTCATAACTCTCAAACATTTATCGGGTCTCATGGTTGTTGTCAATCTCCCTTGAACCCCAAAACTATGGGCAATAGCTGATGAAAACAGCCATAAAGCACGAAAATGACTTATTTTTGGTCATATATCTCAAACATGTATCTAGACTTACTATCGTTGTAAATCGTCACGGAACCCAAAGCTGTGGGCAATAACTCATGAAAACAGCCGTAAAACATGAAAACTATGAGTTTTTAGTTATATCTCTCAAACATGTATCAGGTCATAAGGTCGTTATAAATCACCCTAGAACCCCAAAACTATGGGCAATACGTCGTTGAAACGGCCATAAAGAACGAAAACGACGAGTTTTTGATGATAACTCTCAAACACGTATCGGGTCTTACGGTCATTGTAAATCGCCCTAGAACCCCAAAACAATGGGAAATAGTTCATGAAAACAGCCATAAAACAAAATAACGACGAGTTTTTGGTCATATCTCTCAAACATGTATTGGGTCTTACGGTCATTGTAAAATCGGTATGAAACCCCAAACTATGGGCAATAGCTCATGAAAGCGGCCATAAAGCATGGAAACGATGAGTTGTTGGTCATAACTCTCAAACATTTATCGGGTCTCATGGTTGTTGTCAATCGCCCTTGAACCCCAAAATTGTGCTCATGAAAACAGCCACAAAGCACAAAACTGACTTGTTTTTGGTCATATATTTCAAACATCTAGCTAGTCTTACTATCGTTGTAAGTCGCCATGGAACCCCAAAACTAAGGGCAATAACTCATGAAAACAGCCATAAAACATGAAAAGTACAAGTTTTTTGTTATATCTCTCAAACATGTATCAGGTCATAAGGACGTTATAAATCGCCTGGAACCCAAAAACTATGGGCAATACCTCATTAAAACGGCCATAAAGCACGAAAACGACGAGTTTTTCGTCATTACTCTCAAACACATATCGGGTCTTACGGTCATTGTAAATCGCCCTAGAACCCCAAAACAATGGGCAATAGTTCATGAAAATAGCCGTAAAACAAAAAACAATGAGTTTTTGGGCATATCTCTCAAACATGTATTGGGTCTTACGGTCGTTGTAAAATCGGTATGAAACCCTAAACTATGGGCAATAGCTCATGAAAGTTGCCATAAAGTATGGAAACGATGAGTTGTTGGTCATAACTCTCAAACATTTACCGGGTCTCATGGTTGTTCTCAATCGCCCTTGAACCCCAAAATTTTGGGCAATAGCTCATGAAAACAGCCATAAAGCATGAAACTGACTTGTTTTTGGTCATATATTTCAAACATGTAGTTAGTTTTACTATCATTGTAAATCGCCATGGAACCTCAAAACTAAGGGTAATAACTCATGAACACAGCCATAAAACATGAAAACTACAAGTTTTTTGTTATATCTCTCAAACTTGTATCAGGTCATAAGGACGTTATAAATCGCCTGGAACCCCAAAACTATGGGCAATACCTCATTAAAACGGCCATAAAGCACGAAAACGACGAGTTTTTGGTCATAACTCTCAAACACGTATCGGGTCTTACGGTCATTGTAAATCGCACTAAAACCTCAAACATATGGGCAATAGCTCATGAAAACAGCCGTAAAACAAAAAACGACGAGATTTTGGTCATATCTCTTAAACATGTAGTGGGTCTTACGGTCGTTGTAAAATCGGTATGAAACCCCAAACTATGGGAAATAGCTCATGAAAGTGGCCATAAAGCATGGAAACGATGAGTTTTAGGTCATAACTCTCAAACATTTATCGGGTGTCATGGTTGTTGTCAATTGCCCTTGAACCCCAAAACTGTGGGCAAATAACTCATGAAAACAGCCATAAAGCACGAAACTGACTTGTTTTTGGTCATATATGTCAAACATGTATCTAGTCTTACTATCATTGTAAACCGCAATGGAACCCCAAAACTGTGGGCAATATCTCATGAAAACAGCCGTAAAACATGAAAACTATGAGTTTTTTGTTATATCTCTCAAACATGTATCAGGTCATAAGGTCATTATAAATCACCCTGGAACCCCAAAACTATGGGCAATACCTCATCAAAACGGCCATAAAGCGTGAAAACGACGAGTTTTTGGTCATAACTCTCAAACACGTATCGGGTGTTACGATCGTTGTAAATCACACTAAAACCTCAAACATATGGGCAATAGCTCATGAAAACAGCCGTAAAACAAAAAACGACGAGTTTTTGGTCATATGTCTCAAACATGTATATGGTCATAAGGTCATGATAAATCACCCTGGAACCCCAATACTATGGCAATACCTCATCAAAATGGCCATAAAGCGTGAAAACGACGAGTTTTTGGTCATAACTCTCAAACACGTATCGGGTGTTACGATCATCGTAAATCTCCCTGGATCCCCAAACAATGGGCAATAGTTCATGAAAATAGCCATAAAACAAAAAAACGATGAGTTTTTGGTCATATCTCTCAAACATGTATTGGGTCTTACGGTCGTTATAAAATCGGTATGAAACCCCAAACTAGGGGCAATAGCTCATGAAAGCGGCCATAAAGCATGGAAACGATGAGTTGTTGGTCATAACTCTCAGACATTTATCGGGTCTCATGGTTGTTGTCAATGGCCCTTGAACCCCGAAATTGTGCTCATGAAAACAGCCACAAAGCACGAAACTGACTTGTTTTTGGTCAGATATTTCAAACATGTAGCCAGTCTTACTATCGTTGTAAGTCGCCATGGAACCCCAAAACTAAGGGCAATAACTCATGAAAACAACCATAGAACATGAAAACTACAAGTTTTTTGTTATATCTCTCAAACATGTATCAGGGTGTAAGGACGTTATAAATCGCCTGGAACCCCAAAACTATGGGCAATACCTCATTAAAACGGCCATAAAGCACGAAAACGACGAGTTTTTGGTCATAACTCTCAAACACGTATCGGGTCTTACGGTCATTGTAAATCGCACTAAAACCTCAAACATATGGGCTATAGCTCATGAAAACAGCCATAAAACAAAAAACGGTGAGTTTTTGGTCATAACTCTCAAACATGTATTGGGTCTTACGGTCGTTGTAAAATCGGTATGAAACCCCAAGCTATGGGAAATAACTCATGAAAGTGGCCATAAAGCATGGAAACGATGAGTTTTTGGTCATAACTCTCAAACATTTATCGGGTCTCATGGTTGTTGTCAATCGGCCTTGAACCCCAAAAGTATGGGCAATAACTCATGAAAACAGCCATAAGCACGAAACTGACTTGTTTTTGGTCATATATATCAAACATGTATCTAGTCTTACTATCATTGTAAACCGCAATGGAACCCAAAAAATGTGGGCAATAGCTCATGAAAACAGCCGTAAAACATGAAAACTACGAGTTTTTGGTGATATCTCTCAAACATGTATTAGGTCATAAGGTCATTATAAATCACCCTGGAACCCTAAAACTATGGGCAATACCTCATCAAAACGGCCATAAAGCGCGAAAACGACGAGTTTTTGGTCATAACTCTCAAACACATATCGAGTCTTACGGTTATTGTAAATCTCCCTAGAACACCAAAACAATGGGCAATAGTTCATGAAAACAGCGGTACAACAAAAAAACAACGAGTTTTTGGGCATATCTCTCAAACATGTATTGGGTCTTACGGTCGTTGTAAAATCGGTATGAAACCCTAAACTATGGGCAATAGCTCATGAAAGTTGCCATAAAGTATGGAAACAATGAGTTGTTGGTCATAACTCTCAAACATTTATCGGGTCTCATGGTTGTTGTCAATTGCCCTTGAACCCCAAAATTTTGGGCAATAGCTCATGAAAACAGCCATAAAGCATGAAACTGACTTGTTTTTGGTCATATATTTCAAACATGTAGCTACTTTTACTATCATTGTAAATCGCCCTGGAACCTCAATACTAAGGGTAATAACTCATGAAAACAGCCATAAAACATGAAAACTACAAGTTTTTTGTTATATCTCTCAAACATGTATCAGGTCATAAGGTCGTTATAAATCGCCCTAGAACCCCAAAACTATGGGCAATACCTCATCAAAACAGCCATAAAGGACGAAAATGACGAGTTTTTGGTCATAACTATCAAACACGTATCGGGTCTTAAAGTCCTTGTAAATCGCCCGGGATCCCCAAAAGAATGGGCAATAGTTCATGAAAACAGCCAAAAAATAAAAAACGACGAATTTTTGGTCATATCTCTCAAACATGTATTGGGTCTATGGTCTTTGTAAAATCGATATGTAACCCCAAACTATGGGCAATAGCTCACGAAAGCGGCCATATAGCATTCGAAACGATGAGTTTTTGGTCATAACTCTCAAATATTTATCGGGTCTCATGATTGTTGTCAATAGCACTTGAACCCCAAAACTGTGGGCAATAGCTCATGACAACAGCCATAAAGCATGAAACTGACTTGTTTTTGGTCATACATCTCAAACATGTATCTAGTCTTACTATCATTGTAAATCGCCATGGAAGCCCGAAACTGTGGGCAATAGCTCATGCAAACAGCCGTAAAACATGAAAACTATGAGTTTTTTGTTATATCTCTCAAACATGTATCAGGTCATAAGGTCATTATAAATCACCCTGGAACCCCAAAACTATGGGCAATACCTCATCAAAACGGCCATAAAGCGTGAAAACGACGAGTTTTTGGTCATAACTCTCAAACACCGTATCGGGTCTTACGATCGTTGTAAATCGCCCTGGAACCCCAAAATAATGGGCAATAATTCACGAAAATAGCCGTAAAAAACAACGAGTTTTTGGTCATATCTCTCAAACCTGTATTGGATATTACGGTCGTTGTAAAATCGGTACGAAACCCCAAACTAGGTGCAATAGCTCATGAAAGCAGCCACAAAGCAAGGAAACAATGAGTTTTTGGTCATAACTCTCAAACATTTATCGGGTCTCATGTTGTTGTCAATTGCCCTTGAATCCCAAAACTGTGGGCAATAGCTGATGAAAACAGCCATAAAGCACGAAAATGGCTTGTTTTTGGTCATATGTCTTAAACATGTATCCAGTCTTACTATCGTTGGAAATCACCATTGAACCTCAAAATTGTGGGTAATAGCTCATGAAAACAGCTGTATAACATGAAAACTACGAGGTTTTGGTTATACCTCTCAAACATGTATCAGGTCATAAGGTCGTTATAAATCGCCCTAGAACCCCAAAACTATGAGCAATACCTCATTAAAACAGCCATAAAGTGCGAAAACGACGAGCTTTTGGTCATAACTGTCAAACACGTATCGGGTCTTACGGTCGTTGTAAATCACCCTGGAACCCCAAAACAATGGGCAATAGCTCATGAAAATGCATAAAAACAAAAACGCAAGTTTTTGGTCATATCTCTCAAACATGTATTGGGTCTTACGGTCATTGTAAAATCGGTATGAAACCCCAAACTATGGGCAATAGCTCATTAAAGCGGCCATAGAGCATTAGAAACTCTCAAACATTTATCGGGTCTCATGGTTGTTATCAATCGCCCTTGAACCCCAAAACTGTGGGCAATAACTCATGAAAACAGCCATAAAGCATGAAACTGACTTGTTTTTGGTCATATATCTCAAACATGTATCTACTCTTACTATCGTTGTAAATCGCCATAGAACCCCAAAATTGTGGGTAATAGCTCATAAACATAGCCGTAAAACATGAAAACTATGAGTTTTTTGTTATATCTCTCAAACATGTATCAGGTCATAAGGTCATTATAAATCACCCTATAACCCTAAAACTATGGGCAATACCTCATCAAAACGGCCATAAAGTGTGAAAACGACGAGTTTTTGGTATTACGGTCGTTGTAAAATCGGGATGAAACCCCAAACTAGGGGCAATAGCTCATGAAAGCAGCCATAAAGCATGGAAACGATGAGTTTTTGGTCATAACTTTCAAACATTTATCGGGTGTCATGGTTGTCGTCAATCGCCCTTGAACCCCAAAACTGTGGGCAATAGCTGATGAAAATAGCCATAAAGCACGAAAATGGCTTCTTTTTAGTCATATGTCTTAAACATATATCTAGTCTTACTATCATTGGAAATCACCAGGGAACCTCAATACTGTGGGCAATAGCTCATGAAAACAGCCGTAAAACATGAAAACTACGAGTTTTTGGTTATATCTCTCAAACATGTATCACGTCATAAGGTCGTTATAAATCGCCCTGGAACCCCAAAACTATGGGCAATACCGCATTAAAACAGCCATAAAGTGCGAAAACGACCAGTTTTTTGGTCATAACTCTCAAACACGTATCGGGTCTTACGGTCGTTGTAAATCGCCCTTGAACCCCAAAACAATGGGCAATAGCTCATGAAAACAGCCGTAAAACAAAAAAACGACGAGTTTTTGGTCATATCTCTCAAACATGTATTGGGTCGTACGGTCATTGTAAAATCGGGATGAAACCCCAAACTATGGGCAATAGCTCATGAAATCAGGCATAAAGCATGGAAAGGATGATTTTTTGGTCATAACTCTCAAACATTTATCGGGTCTCATGGTTGTTGTCAATCGCCCTTGAACCCCCTAACTGTGGGCAATAGCTCATGAAAACAACCATAAAGCACGAAAATGACTTGTTTTTGGTCATATATCTCAAACATGTATCTTGTCCTACTATCGTTGTAAATCTCCATGGAACCCCAAAACTATGTACAATAGCTCATGAAAACAGCCGTAAAACATGAAAACTACAAGTTTTTTATTATATCACTCAAACATGTATCAGGCCATAAGGTCGTTATAAATCGCCCTGGAACCCCAAAATGGGCAATACCTCATCAAAACAGTCGTAAAGCACGAAAACGACGAGTTTTTTGGTCATAACTCTCAAACACGTATCGGGTCTTACAGTCGTTGTAAATCGCCTTAGATCCCCAAAAGAATGGGTAATAGTTCATGAAAACAGCCAAAAAACAAAAAACGACGAATTTTTGGTCATATCTCTCAAACATGTATTGGGTCTTATGGTCGTTGTAAAATCGGTATGAAACCCCAAACTATGGGGAATAGCTCATGAAAGCGGCCATAGAGCATTAGAAATAATGACTTTTTGGTCATAACTCTCAAACATTTATCGGGTCTCATGGTTGTTCTCAATCGCCCTTGAACCCCAAAACTGTGGGCAATAACTCATGAAAACAGCCATAAAGCACGAAACTGACTTGTTTTTGGTCATACATCTCAAACATGTATCTAGTCTTACTATCATTGTAAATCGCCATGGAAGCCTGAAACTATGGGAAATAGCTCATGAAAACAGCCGTAAAACATGAAAACTACGAGTTTTTTGTTATATCTCTCAAACATGTATCAGGTCATAAGGTCATTATAAATCACCCTGGAACCCCAAAACTATGGGCAATACCTCATCAAAATGGCCATAAAGCGTGAAACGACGAGTTTTTCGTTATAACTCTCAAACACGTATCGGTTCTTATGGTCGTTGTAAATCGCCTTGGAACCCCCAATGCAATGGGCAATAGCTCATGAAAACAGTCGTAAAACAAAAAACGACGAGTTTTTGGTCATATCTCTCAAACATGTATTGGGTCTTACGGTCATTGTCAAATCGGTATGAAACCCCAAACTATGGGCAATAGCTCCTGAAAGTGGCCATAGAGCATTAGAAACGATGAGTTTTTGGTCATAAATCTCAAACATTTATCGGGTCTCATGGTTGTTGTCAATCGCCCTTGAACCCCAAAAGTGTGGGCAATAGCTCATGAAAACAGCCATAAATCACGAAACTGACTTGTTTTTGGTCATAACCTCAAACATGTATCTAGTCTTACTATCGTTGTAAATCGCCATGGAACCCCGAAACTGTGGGCAATAGCTCATGAAAATAGCCGTAAAACAAAAAAAACGACGAGTTTTTGGTCATATCCCTCAAACATGTATTGGGTCTTACGGTTTTTTTAAAATCAGTATGAAACCCCAAACTATGGGTAATATCTCATGAAAGCATCCATAAAGCATGGAAACGATGAGTTTTTGGTCATAACTCTCAAACATTTATCGGGTCTCATGGTTCTTATCAATCGCCCTTGCACCCAAAATTGTGGGCAATAGCTCATGAAAACGGCCATAAAGAATGAAAATGACTTGTTTTTGGTCATATATCTCAAACATGTATCTAGTCTTACTATCATTGTAAATCGCCATGGAACCCCGAAACTATGGGCAATAGCTCATGAAACAGCCGCAAAACATGAAAACTACGAGTTTTTTGTTATATCTCTCAAACATGTATCAGGTCATAAGGCCGTTATAAATCACCCTGGAACCCCAAAACTATGGGAATACCTCATTAAAACGGCCATAAAGCGCGAAAACGACGAGTTTTTGGTCATAACTCTCAAGCACATATCGGGTCTTACAGTCATTGTAAATCGCCCTAGAACCCCAAAATAATGGCCAATAGTTCATGAAAACAGCCGTGAAACAAAAAAACTACAAGTTTTTGGTCATATCTCTCAAACATGTATTGGGTCTTACGGTCGTTGTAAAATCGGTATGAAACCCTAGACTATGGGCAATAGCTCATGAAAGTGGCCATAAAGCATGGAAACGATGAGTTTTTGGTCATAACTCTCAAACATTTATCGGGTCTCATGGTTGTTGTCAATCGCCCTTGAACCCCAAAAGTGTGGGCAATAGCTCATGAAAACAGCCATAAATCACGAAACTGACTTGTTTTTGGTCATAACCTCAAACATGTATCTAGTCTTATTATCGTTGTAAATCGCCATGGAACCCCGAAACTGTGGGCAATAGCTCATGAAAACAGCCGTAAAACAAAAAAAAAAGGACGAGATTTTGGTCATATCCCTCAAACATGTATTGGGTCTTACGGTTTTTTTAAAATCAGTATGAAACCCCAAACTATGGGTAATATCTCATGAAAGCATCCATAAAGCATGGAAACGATGAGTTTTTGGTCATAACTCTCAAACATTTATATGGGTCTCATGGTTGTTGTCAATCGCCCTTGAACCCAAAACGGTGGGCAATAGCTCATGAAAACGGCCATAAAGAATGAAAATGACTTGTTTTTGGTCATATATCTCAAACATGTAACTAGTCTTACTATCATTGTAAATCGCCATGGAACCCCGAAACTATGGGCAATAGCTCATGAAACAGCCGTAAAACATGAAAACTACGAGTTTTTTGTTATATCCCTCAAACATGTATTAGGTCATAAGGCCGTTATAAATCACCCTGGAACCCCAAAACTATGGGAATACCTCATTAAAACAGCCATAAAGCGCGAAAACGACGAGTTTTTGGTCATAACTCTCAAGCACATATCGAGTCTTACAGTCATTGTAAATCGCCCTAGAACCCCAAAATAATGGCCAATAGTTCATGAAAATAGCCGTGAAACAAAAAAACTACGAGTTTTTGGTCATCTCTCTCAAACATGTATTGGGTCTTACGGTCGTTGTAAAATCGGTATGAAACCCTAGACTATGGGCAATAGCTCATGAAAGTGGCCATAAAGCATGGAAACGATGAGTTTTTGGTCATAACTCTCAAACATTTATCGGGTCTCATGGTTGTTGTCAATCGCCCTTGAACCCAAAACTGTGGGCAATAGCTCATGAAAACAGCCATAAAGCAGAAAATGACTTGTTTTTGGTCATATATCTCAAACATGTATCTAGTCTTACTATCATTGGAAATCACCATAGAACCCCAAAAATGTGGGCAATAGCTCATGAAAATAGCCGTAAAACATCAAAACTACGATTTTTTAGTTATATCTCTCAAACATGTATCAGGTTATAAGGTCGTTATAAATCGCCATGGAGCCCCAAAACTGTGGGCAATGGCACATGAAAACTGTCGTATAACATGAAAACTATGAGTTTTTTGTTATATCTCTCAAACATGTATCAGGTCATAAGGTCATTATAAATCACCCTGGAACCCTAAAACTATGGGCAATACCTCATCAAAATGGGCATAAAGCGTGAAAACGCCGAGTTTTTGGTCATAACTTTCAAACACGTATCGGGTCTTACGATCGTTGTAAATCGCCCTGCAACCCCAAAACAATGGGCAATAGTTCAAGAAAATAGCTGTAAAACAAAAAAAATGACGAGTTTTTGCTCATATCTCTCAAACATGTATTGGGTCTTATGGTCGTTGTAAAATCGGTAAGAAACCCCAAACTATGGGTAATATCTCATTAAAGCATCCATAAAGCAAGGAAACGATTAGTTTTTGGTCATAACTCTCAAACATTTATCAGGTCTCATGGTTGTTGTCAATCGCCCTTGAACCCAAAAATTGTGGCCAATAGCTAATGAAAACGGCCATCAAACACGAAATGACTTGTTTTTGGTCATATAGCTCAAACATGGATCTAGTCTTACTATCGTTGTAAATCTCCATGGAACACCAAAACTGTGGGCAATAGCTCATGAAAACAGCCGTAAAACATGAAAACTACGAGTTTTTTGTTATATCTGTCAAACATGTATCAGGTCATAAGGTCATTATAAATCACCCTGGAACCCCAAAACAATGGGCAATACCTCATCAAAACGGGCATAAAGCACGAAAAGGACGAGTTTTTGGTCATAACTCTCAAACATGTATCGGGTCTTATTATCGTTGTAAATCGCTCTAGAACCCCAAAACAATGGGTAATAGTTCATGAAAACAGACGTAAAGCATGAAAATGTCGAGTTTTTGGTCATAACTCTCAAACACGTATCGGGTCTTTCGATCGTTGTAAATCGCCCTGGAACCCCAAAACAATGGGCAATAGTTCATGAAAATAACTGTAAAACAAAAAACGACGAGTTTTGGGTCATATCTCTCAAACATGTATTGGTTATTATGGTCGTTGTAAAATCGGTATGAAACCCCAAACTAGGGCAATAGCTCATGAAACCATCCATAAAGCATGGAAACGATGAGTTTTTGGTCATAACTCTCAAACATTTATCGGGTATCATGGTTGTTGTCCATCGCCCTTGGACCCGAAAACTGTGGGCAATAGCTCATGAAAACGGCCATAAAACACGAAATGACTTGTTTTTGGTCATATATCTCAAACATGTATCAGGTCATAAGGTCGTTATAAATTGCCATGGAACCCCAAAACTATGGGCAGTAGCTCATAAAAACTGCCTTAAAACATGAAAACTATGAGTTTTTTGTTATATCTCTCAAACATGTATCAAGTCATAAGGTCGTTATAAATCACCCTAGAACCCCAAAACTATGGGCAATACCTCATCAAAACAGCCATAAAGCGCGAAAACGACGAGTTTTTGGTCATAACTCTCAAACACATATCGGGTCTCTCGGGATTGTAAATCGCCCTAGAACCCCAGAACAATGGGCAATAGTTCATGAAAACAGCCGTAAAACAAAAAAACGACGAGTTTTTGGTCATATCTCTCAAACATGTATTGGGTCTTACGGTCGTTGTAAAATCGGTATGAAACCCTAAACTATGGGCAATAGCTCATGAAAGTGGACATAAAGCATGGAAACGATGAGTTTTTGGTCATAACACTCAAACATTAATCGGGTCTCATGGTTATTATCAATCGCCCTTGAACACCAAAACTATGGGCAATAGCTCATGAAAACAGCCGTAAAACATGAAAACTACGAGTTTTTTGTTATATCTCTGAAACATGTATTAGGTCATAAGGTCGTTATAAATCACCCTGGAACCCCAAAACTATGGGCAATACCTCATCAAAACGGCCATAAAGCGTGAAAACGACGAGTTTTTGGTCATAACGCTCAAACATGTATCGGGTCTTATGATCGTTGTAAATCGCTCTGGAACCCCAAAATAATGGGTAATAGTTCATGAAAACAGCCGTAAAGCGTGAAAACGTCGAGTTTTTGGTCATAACTCTCAAACACGTATCGGGTCTTTCGATCGTTGTAAATTGCCCTGGAACCCCAGAACAATGGGCAATAGTTCATGAAAACAGCCATAAAACAAAAAAACGACGAGTTTTGGGTCATATCTCTCAAACATGTATTGGATCTTACGGTCGTTGTAAAATCGGTATGAAACCCTAAACTATGGGCAATAGCTCATGAAAGTGGCCATAAAGCATGGAAACGATGAGTTTTTGGTCATAACACTCAAACATTAATCGGGTCTCATGGTTGTTATCAATCGCCCTTGAACACCGAAACTGTGGGCAATAGCTCATGAAAAACTCCGTAAAACATGAAAACTACGAGTTTTTTGTTATATCTGTCAAACATGTATCAGGTCATAAGGTCGTTATAAATCAGCCTGGAACCCCAAAACTATGGGCAATACCTCATCAAAATGGCCATAAAGCGCGAAAATGACGAGTTTTTGGTCATAACTCTCAAACATGTATCGGGTCTTATGATCGTTGTAAATCGCTCTGGAACCCCAAAACAATGGGTAATAGTTCATGAAAACAGCCGTAAAGCGTGAAAATGCCGAGTTTTTGGTCATAACTCTCGAACACGTATCGGGTCTTACGATCATTGTAAATCGCCCTGGAACCCCAAAACAATGGGCAATAGTTCATGAAAATAACTGTAAAACAAAAAACGACGAGTTTTGGGTCATATCTCTCAAACATGTATTGGTTATTATGGTCGTTGTAAAATCGGTATGAAACCCCAAACTAGGGCAATAGCTCATGAAACCATCCATAAAGCATGGAAACGATGAGTTTTTGGTCATAACTCTCAAACATTTATCGGGTATCATGGTTGTTGTCCATCGCCCTTGGACCCGAAAACTGTGGGCAATAGCTCATGAAAACGGCCATAAAACACGAAATGACTTGTTTTTGGTCATATATCTCAAACATGTATCAGGTCATAAGGTCGTTATAAATTGCCATGGAACCCCAAAACTATGGGCAGTAGCTCATAAAAACTGCCTTAAAACATGAAAACTATGAGTTTTTTGTTATATCTCTCAAACATGTATCAGGTCATAAGGTCGTTATAAATCACCCTAGAACCCCAAAACTATGGGCAATACCTCATCAAAACAGCCATAAAGCGCGAAAACGACGAGTTTTTGGTCATAACTCTCAAACACATATCGGGTCTCTCGGTCATTGTAAATCGCCCTAGAACCCCAGAACAATGGGCAATAGTTCATGAAAACAGCCGTAAAACAAAAAAACGACGAGTTTTTGGTCATATCTCTCAAACATGTATTGGGTCTTACGGTCGTTGTAAAATCGGTATGAAACCCTAAACTATGGGCAATAGCTCATGAAAGTGGACATAAAGCATGGAAACGATGAGTTTTTGGTCATAACACTCAAACATTAATCGGGTCTCATGGTTATTATCAATCGCCCTTGAACACCAAAACTATGGGCAATAGCTCATGAAAACAGCCGTAAAACATGAAAACTACGAGTTTTTTGTTATATCTCTGAAACATGTATTAGGTCATAAGGTCGTTATAAATCACCCTGGAACCCCAAAACTATGGGCAATACCTCATCAAAACGGCCATAAAGCGTGAAAACGACGAGTTTTTGGTCATAACGCTCAAACATGTATCGGGTCTTATGATCGTTGTAAATCGCTCTGGAACCCCAAAATAATGGGTAATAGTTCATGAAAACAGCCGTAAAGCGTGAAAACGTCGAGTTTTTGGTCATAACTCTCAAACACGACGGGTCTTTCGATCGTTGTAAATTGCCCTGGAACCCCAGAACAATGGGCAATAGTTCATGAAAACAGCCATAAAACAAAAAAGCAGAGTTTTGGGTCATATCTCTCAAACATGTATTGGATCTTACGGTCGTTGTAAAATCGGTATGAAACCCTAAACTATGGGCAATAGCTCATGAAAGTGGCCATAAAGCATGGAAACGATGAGTTTTTGGTCATAACACTCAAACATTAATCGGGTCTCATGGTTGTTATCAATCGCCCTTGAACACCGAAACTGTGGGCAATAGCTCATGAAAAACTCCGTAAAACATGAAAACTACGAGTTTTTTGTTATATCTGTCAAACATGTATCAGGTCATAAGGTCGTTATAAATCAGCCTGGAACCCCAAAACTATGGGCAATACCTCATCAAAATGGCCATAAAGCGCGAAAACGACGAGTTTTTGGTCATAACTCTCAAACATGTATCGGGTCTTATGATCGTTGTAAATCGCTCTGGAACCCCAAAACAATGGGTAATAGTTCATGAAAACAGCCGTAAAGCGTGAAAATGCCGAGTTTTTGGTCATAACTCTCGAACACGTATCGGGTCTTACGATCATTGTAAATCGCCCTAGAACCCCAAAACAATGGGCAATAGTTCATGAAAATAGCTGTAAATCAAAAAAACGACGAGTTTTTGCTCATATCTCTCAAACATGTATTGGGTATTACGGTCGTTGTAAAGTCGGTATGAAACCCCAAACTAGGGGCAATAGCTCATAAAACTAGCCATAAAGCATGGAAACGATGAGTTTTTGGTCATAACTCTCAAACATTTATCAGGTCTCATGGTTGTTACCAATCGCCCTTTAACCCCAAAACTGTGGGTAATAGCTCATGAAAACAGTCATAAAGCACGAAAATGACTTGTTTTTGGTCATATATCTCAAACATGTATCTAGTCTTACTATCGTTGTAAATCGTCACGGAACCCAAAGCTGTGGGCAATAGCTCATGAAAACAGCCATAAAACATGAAAACTACAAGTTTTTTGTTATATCTCTCAAACATGTATTAGGTCATAAGGACGTTATAGATCGCCTGGAACCCCAAAACTATGGGCAATACCTCATTAAAACGGCCATAAAGCACGAAAACGACGAGTTTTTGGTCATAACTCTCAAACACGTATCGGGTCTTACGGTCATTGTAAATCGCCCTAGAACCCCAAAACAATGGGCAATAGCTCATGAAAACAGCCGTAAAACAAAAAACGACGAGTTTTTGGTCTGATCTCTCAAACATGTATTAGGTCTTACGGTCGTTGTAAAATCGGTATGAAACCCTAAACTATGGGCAATAGCTCATGAAAATGGCCATAAAGCATGGAAACGATGAGTTGTTGGTCATAACTCACAAACATTTATCGGGTCTCATGATTGTTGTCAATCGCCCTTGAACCCCAAAATTGTGGGCAATAGCTCATGAAAACAGCCATAAAGCACGAAACTAACTTGTTTTTGGTCATATTTTTCTAACATGTAGCTAGTCTTACTATCATTGTAAACCATAATGGAACACCAAAACTAAGGGCAATAGCTAATGAAAACAGCCATAAAACATGAAAACTACGAGTTTTTTGTTATATCTCTCAAACATGTATCAGGTCATAAGGACGTTATAAATCGCCTGGAACCCCAAAACTAAGGGCAATAGCTCATGAAAACAGCCATAAAACTTGAAAACTACGAGTTTTTGGTCATAACTCTCAAACACGTATCGGGTCTTATGGTCATTATAAATCACCCTGGAACCCCAAAACAATAGGCAATAGCTCACTAAAACAGCCGTAAAATAAAAAAATGACGAGTTTTTGGTCATATCTCTCAAACATATATTGGGTCTTACAGTCATTGTGAAATCGGTATGAAACCCCAAACTATGGGCAATAGCTCATGAAAGCGGCCATAAAGCATGGAAACGATGGTTTGTTGGTCATAACTCTCAAACATTTATCAGGTCTCATGGTTGTTGTCAATCGCCCTTGAACCCCAAAATTGTGCTCATGAAAACAGCCACGAAGCACGAAACTGACTTGTTTTTGGTCATATATTTCTAACATGTAGCTAGTCCTACTATCATTGTAAACCACAATGGAACCCCAAAACTAAGGGCAATAGCTCATGAAAACAGCCATAAAACATGAAAACTACGAGTTTTTTGTTATATCTCTCAAACATGTATCCGGTCATAAGGACGTTATAAATCGCCTGGAACCCCAAAACTATGGGCAATACCTCATTAAAACGGCCATAAAGCGTGAAAACGACGAGTTTTTGGTCATAACTCTCAAACACGTATCGGGTCTTATGGTCATTATAAACCACCCTAGAACCCGAAAACAATAGGCAATAGCTCATTAAAACAGCCGTAAAACAAAAAAACGACGAGTTTTTGGTCATATCTCTCAAACATATATTGGGTCTTACAGTCATTGTGAAATCGGTATGAAACCCCAAACTATGGGCAATAGCTCATGAAAGCGGCCATAAAGCATGGAAACGGTGGTTTGTTGGTCATAACTCTCAAACATTTATTGGGTCTCATGGTTGTTGTCAATCGCCCTTGAACCCCAAAATTGTGCTCATGAAAATGTACGAATTTAAACTGACTTTTTTTTGTTCATATATTTCAAACATTTATCGGGTCTTACGGTAATTGTAAATCGCACTAAAAACTCAAACATATGGGCAATAGCTCATGAAAACAGCCGTAAAACAAAAAACGACGAGTTTTTCGTCATATCTCTCAAACATGTATTGGGTCTTACAGTCGTTGTAAAATTAGTATGAAACACCAAACTAAGGGAAATAGCTCATGAAAGTGGCCATAAAGCATGGAAACGTTGAGTTTTTGGTCATAACTCTCAAACATTTATCGGGTCTCATGGTTCTTGTCAATCGCCCTTGAATCCCAAAACTTTGGGCAATAACTCATGAAAACAGCCATAAAGCACGAAACTGACTTGTTTTTGGTCATATATCTCAAACATGTAACTAGTCTTACTATCATTGTAAACCACAATGGAACCCCAAAACGGGCAATAGCTCATGAAAACAGTAAAAACATGAAAACGAGTTTTTGTTATATCTCTCAAACATGTATCAGGTCATAAGGTCATTATAAATCGCCCTGGAACCCCAAAACTATGGGCAATACCTCATCAAAACGGCCATAAAGCGCGAAAACGACAAGTTTTTGGTCATAACTCTCAAACACATATCGGGTCTTACGGTCATTGTAAATCGCCTAGAACCCCAAAACAATGGGCAATAGTTCATGAAAACAGTCAGAAACAAAAAACAACGAAGTTTTGGGCATATCTCTAAACATGTATTGGGTCTTACGGTCGTTGTAAAATCGGTATGAAACCCTAAACTATGGGCAATAGCTCATGAAAGTTGCCATAAAGTATGGAAACGATGAGTTGTTGGTCATAACTCTCAAACATTTATCAGTCTCATGGTTGTTGTCAATCGCCCTTGAACCCCAAAATTTTGGGCAATAGCTCATGAAAACAGCCATAAAGCATGAAACTAACTTGTTTTTGGTCATATATTTCAAACATGTAGCTAGTCTTACTGTCATTGTAAATCGCCATGGAACCTCAAAACTAAGGGTAATAACTCATGAAAACAGCCATAAAATATGAGAACTAAAAGTTTTTTGTTATATCTGTCAAACTTGTATCAGGTCATAAGGACGTTATAAATCGCCTGGAACCCAAAAACTATGGGCAATACCTCATTAAAACGGCCATAAAGCACGAAAACGACGAGTTTTTGGTCATAACTCTCAAACACGTATCGGGTCTTACGGTCATTGTAAATCGCACTAAAACCTTAAACATATGGGCAATAGCTCATGAAAACAGCCGTAAAACAAAAAACGACGAGTTTTTGGTCATATCTCTTAAACATGTATTGGGTCTTACGGTCGTTGTAAAATCGGTATGAAACCCCAAACTATGGGAAATAGCTCATGAAAGTGGCCATAAAGCATGGAAACGATGAGTTTTTGGTCATAACTCTCAAACATTTATCGCGTGTCATGGTTGTTGTTAATCGCCCTTGAACCCCAAAACTGTGGGCAATAACTCATGAAAACAGCCATAAAGCACGAAACTGACTTGTTTTTGGTCATATATATCAAACATGTATCTAGTCTTACTATCATTGTAAACCGCAATGGAACCCCAAAAATGTGGGCAATAGCTCATGAAAACAGCCGTAAAACATGAAAACTACGAGTTTTTTGTTATATCTCTCAAACATGTATTAGGTCATAAGGTCATTATAAATCACCCTGGAACCCCAAAACTATGAGCAATACCTCATCAAAACGGCCATAAAGCGCAAAAACGACGAGTTTTTGGTCATAACTCTCAAACACATATCGGGTCTTACGGTCATTGTAAATCGCCCTAGAACCCCAAAACAATGGGCAATAGTTCATGAAAATAGCCATAAAACAAAAAAACAACGAGTTTTTGGGCATATCTCTCAAACATTTATTGGGTCTTACGGTCGTTGTAAAATCGGTATGAAACCCTAAACTATGGGCAATAGCTTATGAAAGTTGCCATAAAGTATGGAAACGATGAGTTGTTGGTCATAACTCTCAGACATTTATCGGGTCTCATGGTTGTTGTCAATCGCCCTTGAACACCAAAATTTTGGGCAATAGCTCATGAAAACAGCCATAAAGCATGAAACTGACTTATTTTTGGTCATATATTTCAAACATGTAGCTAGTTTTACTATCATTGTAAATCGCCATGGAACCACAAAACTAAGGGTAATAACTCATGAAAACGGCCATAAAACATGAAAACTACAAGTTTTTGTTATATCTCTCAAACTTGTATCAGGTCATAAGGACGTTATAAATCGCCTGGAACCCCAAAACTATGGGCAATACCTCATTAAAACGGCCATAAAGCACGAAAACGACGAGTTTTTGCTCATATGTCTCAAACATGTATTGGGTATTACGGTCGTTGTAAAGTCGGTATGAAACCCCAAACTAGGGGCAATAGCTCATAAAACTAGCCATAAAGCATGGAAACGATGAGTTTTTGGTCATAACTCTCAAACATTTATCAGGTCTCATGGTTGTTACCAATCGCCCTTGAACCCCAAAACTGTGGGCAATAGCTCATGAAAACAGTCATAAAGCACGAAAATGACTTGTTTTTGGTCATATATCTCAAACATGTATCTAGTCTTACTATCGTTGTAAATCGTCACGGAACCCAAAGTTGTGGGCAATAGCTCATGAAAACAGCCGTAAAACATGAAAACTACGAGTTTTTTGTTATATCTCTCAAACATGTATCAGGTCATAAGGTCATTATAAATCACCCTGGAACCCCAAAACTATGGGCAATACCTCGTTGAAACGGCCATAAAGAACGAAAACGACGAGTTTTTGATGATCTCTCAAACACGTATCGGGTCTTACGGTCATTGTAAATCGCCCTAGAACCCCAAAACAATGGGAAATAGTTCATGAAAACAGCCGTAAAACAAAATAACGACGAGTTTTTGGTCATATCTCTCAAACATGTATTGGGTCTTACGGTCATTGTAAAATCGGTATGAAACCCCAAACTATGGGCAATAGCTCATGAAAGCGGCCATAAAGCATGGAAACGATGAGTTGTTGGTCATAACTCTCAAACATTTATCGGGTCTCATGGTTGTTATCAATCGCCCTTGAACCCCAAAATTGTGCTCATGAAAACAGCCACAAAGCACGAAACTGACTTGTTTTTGGTCATATATTTCAAACATGTAGCTAGTCTTACTATCGTTGTAAGTCGCCATGGAACCCCAAAACTAAGGGCAATAACTCATGAAAACAGCCATAAAACATGAAAACTACAAGTTTTTTGTTATATCTCTCAAACATGTATTAGGTCATAAGGACGTTATAGATCGCCTGGAACCCCAAAACTATGGGCAATACCTCATTAAAACGGCCATAAAGCACGAAAACGACGAGTTTTTGGTCATAACTCTCAAACACGTATCGGGTCTTACGGTCATTGTAAATCGCCCTAGAACCCCAAAACAATGGGCAATAGCTCATGAAAACAGCCGTAAAACAAAAAACGACGAGTTTTTGGTCTGATCTCTCAAACATGTATTAGGTCTTACGGTCGTT
The DNA here is from genome assembly GCA_023614405.1 of Avena insularis. Lineage (NCBI taxonomy): Eukaryota > Viridiplantae > Streptophyta > Magnoliopsida > Poales > Poaceae > Avena > Avena insularis. The sequence continues at coordinate 541,501,931 of CM042692.1, forward strand.
GTAAAATCGGTATGAAACCCTAAACTATGGGCAATAGCTCATGAAAATGGCCATAAAGCATGGAAACGATGAGTTGTTGGTCATAACTCACAAACATTTATCGGGTCTCATGATTGTTGTCAATCGCCCTTGAACCCCAAAATTGTGGGCAATAGCTCATGAAAACAGCCATAAAGCACGAAACTAACTTGTTTTTGGTCATATTTTTCTAACATGTAGCTAGTCTTACTATCATTGTAAACCACAATGGAACACCAAAACTAAGGGCAATAGCTAATGAAAACAGCCATAAAACATGAAAACTACGAGTTTTTTGTTATATCTCTCAAACATGTATCAGGTCATAAGGACGTTATAAATCGCCTGGAACCCCAAAACTAAGGGCAATAGCTCATGAAAACAGCCATAAAACTTGAAAACTACGAGTTTTTGGTCATAACTCTCAAACACGTATCGGGTCTTATGGTCATTATAAATCACCCTGGAACCCCAAAACAATAGGCAATAGCTCACTAAAACAGCCGTAAAACTAAAAAACGACGAGTTTTTGGTCATATCTCTCAAACATATATTGGGTCTTACAGTCATTGTGAAATCGGTATGAAACCCCAAACTATGGGCAATAGCTCATGAAAGCGGCCATAAAGCATGGAAATGATGGTTTGTTGGTCATAACTCTCAAACATTTATCAGGTCTCATGGTTGTTGTCAATCGCCCTTGAACCCCAAAATTGTGCTCATGAAAACAGCCACGAAGCACGAAACTGACTTGTTTTTGGTCATATATTTCTAACATGTAGCTAGTCCTACTATCATTGTAAACCACAATGGAACCCCAAAACTAAGGGCAATAGCTCATGAAAACAGCCATAAAACATGAAAACTACGAGTTTTTTGTTATATCTCTCAAACATGTATCCGGTCATAAGGACGTTATAAATCGCCTGGAACCCCAAAACTATGGGCAATACCTCATTAAAACGGCCATAAAGCGTGAAAACGACGAGTTTTTGGTCATAACTCTCAAACACGTATCGGGTCTTATGGTCATTATAAACCACCCTAGAACCCGAAAACAATAGGCAATAGCTCATTAAAACAGCCGTAAAACAAAAAAACGACGAGTTTTTGGTCATATCTCTCAAACATATATTGGGTCTTACAGTCATTGTGAAATCGGTATGAAACCCCAAACTATGGGCAATAGCTCATGAAAGCGGCCATAAAGCATGGAAACGGTGGTTTGTTGGTCATAACTCTCAAACATTTATCGGGTCTCATGGTTGTTGTCAATCGCCCTTGAACCCCAAAATTGTGCTCATGAAAACAGCCACGAAGCACGAAACTGACTTGTTTTTGGTCATATATTTCAAACATTTATCGGGTCTTACGGTCATTGTAAATCGCACTAAAAACTCAAACATATGGGCAATAGCTCATGAAAACAGCCGTAAAACAAAAAACGACGAGTTTTTCGTCATATCTCTCAAACATGTATTGGGTCTTACAGTCGTTGTAAAATTAGTATGAAACACCAAACTAAGGGAAATAGCTCATGAAAGTGGCCATAAAGCATGGAAACGTTGAGTTTTTGGTCATAACTCTCAAACATTTATCGGGTCTCATGGTTCTTGTCAATCGCCCTTGAATCCCAAAACTTTGGGCAATAACTCATGAAAACAGCCATAAAGCACGAAACTGACTTGTTTTTGGTCATATATCTCAAACATGTAACTAGTCTTACTATCATTGTAAACCACAATGGAACCCCAAAACTGTGGGCAATAGCTCATGAAAACAGCCGTAAAACATGAAAACTACGAGTTTTTTGTTATATCTCTCAAACATGTATCAGGTCATAAGGTCATTATAAATCGCCCTGGAACCCCAAAACTATGGGCAATACCTCATCAAAACGGCCATAAAGCGCGAAAACGACAAGTTTTTGGTCATAACTCTCAAACACATATCGGGTCTTACGGTCATTGTAAATCGCCCTAGAACCCCAAAACAATGGGCAATAGTTCATGAAAACAGCCGTAAAACAAAAAACAACGAGTTTTTGGGCATATCTCGCAAACATGTATTGGGTCTTACGGTCGTTGTAAAATCGGTATGAAACCCTAAACTATGGGCAATAGCTCATGAAAGTTGCCATAAAGTATGGAAACGATGAGTTGTTGGTCATAACTCTCAAACATTTATCAGTCTCATGGTTGTTGTCAATCGCCCTTGAACCCCAAAATTTTGGGCAATAGCTCATGAAAACAGCCATAAAGCATGAAACTGACTTGTTTTTGGTCATATATTTCAAACATGTAGCTAGTCTTACTGTCATTGTAAATCGCCATGGAACCTCAAAACTAAGGGTAATAACTCATGAAAACAGCCATAAAATATGAGAACTAAAAGTTTTTTGTTATATCTGTCAAACTTGTATCAGGTCATAAGGACGTTATAAATCGCCTGGAACCCCAAAACTATGGGCAATACCTCATTAAAACGGCCATAAAGCACGAAAACGACGAGTTTTTGGTCATAACTCTCAAACACGTATCGGGTCTTACGGTCATTGTAAATCGCACTAAAACCTTAAACATATGGGCAATAGCTCATGAAAACAGCCGTAAAACAAAAAACGACGAGTTTTTGGTCATATCTCTTAAACATGTATTGGGTCTTACGGTCGTTGTAAAATCGGTATGAAACCCCAAACTATGGGAAATAGCTCATGAAAGTGGCCATAAAGCATGGAAACGATGAGTTTTTGGTCATAACTCTCAAACATTTATCGCGTGTCATGGTTGTTGTTAATCGCCCTTGAACCCCAAAACTGTGGGCAATAACTCATGAAAATAGCCATAAAGCACGAAACTGACTTGTTTTTGGTCATATATATCAAACATGTATCTAGTCTTACTATCATTGTAAACCGCAATGGAACCCCAAAAATGTGGGCAATAGCTCATGAAAACAGCCGTAAAACATGAAAACTACGAGTTTTTTGTTATATCTCTCAAACATGTATTAGGTCATAAGGTCATTATAAATCACCCTGGAACCCCAAAACTATGGGCAATACCTCATCAAAACGGCCATAAAGCGCAAAAACGACGAGTTTTTGGTCATAACTCTCAAACACATATCGGGTCTTACGGTCATTGTAAATCGCCCTAGAACCCCAAAACAATGGGCAATAGTTCATGAAAATAGCCATAAAACAAAAAAACAACGAGTTTTTGGGCATATCTCTCAAACATTTATTGGGTCTTACGGTCGTTGTAAAATCAGTATGAAACCCTAAACTATGGGCAATAGCTTATGAAAGTTGCCATAAAGTATGGAAACGATGAGTTGTTGGTCATAACTCTCAGACATTTATCGGGTCTCATGGTTGTTGTCAATCGCCCTTGAACACCAAAATTTTGGGCAATAGCTCATGAAAACAGCCATAAAGCATGAAACTGACTTATTTTTGGTCATATATTTCAAACATGTAGCTAGTTTTACTATCATTGTAAATCGCCATGGAACCTCAAAACTAAGGGTAATAACTCATGAAAACGGCCATAAAACATGAAAACTACAAGTTTTTGTTATATCTCTCAAACTTGTATCAGGTCATAAGGACGTTATAAATCGCCTGGAACCCCAAAACTATGGGCAATACCTCATTAAAACGGCCATAAAGCACGAAAACGACGAGTTTTTGGTCATAACTCTCAAACACGTATCGGGTCTTACGGTTATTGTAAATCGCACTAAAACCTCAAACATATGGGCAATAGCTCATGAAAACAGCCGTAAAACAAAAAACGACGAGTTTTTGGTCATATCTCTTAAACATGTATTGGGTCTTACGGTCATTGTAAAATCGGTATGAAACCCCAAACTATGGGAAATAGCTCATGAAAGTGGCCATAAAGCATGGAAACGATGAGTTTTTGGTCATAACTCTCAAACATTTATCAGGTGTCATGGTTGTTGTCAATTGCCCTTGAACCCCAAAACTATGGGTAATAACTCATGAAAACAGCCATAAACCATGAAACTGACTTGTTTTTGGTCATATATCTCAAACATGTATCTAGTATTACTATCATTGTAAACCGCAATGGAACCCCAAAACTGTGGGCAATATCTCATGAAAACAGCCGTAAAACATGAAAACTATGAGTTTTTTGTTATATCGCTCAAACATGTATCAGGTCATAAGGTCATTATAAATCACCCTGGAACCCTAAAACTATGGGCAATACCTCATCAAAACGGCCATAAAGCGTGCAAACCACGAGTTTTTGGTCATAACTCTCAAACACGTATCGGGTGTTACGATCGTTGTAAATCTCCCTGGATCCCCAAACAATGGGCAATAGTTCATGAAAATAGCCGTAAAACAAAAAAACGATGAGTTTTTGGTCATATCTCTCAAACATGTATTGGGTATTACGGTCGTTGTAAAATTGGTATGAAACCCCAAACTAGGGGCCATAGCTCATGAAAGCAGCCATAAAGCATGGAAACGATGAGTTTTTGGTCATAACTCTCAAACATTTATCGGGTCTCATGGTTGTTGTCAATCGACCTTGAACCCCAAAATTGTGGGCAATAGCTGATGAAAATAGCCATAAAGCACAAAAATGACTTCTTTTTGGTCATATATCTCAAACATGTATCTAGACTTACTGTTGTTGTAAATCACCATGGAACCCCAAAACTGTGGGCAATAGCTCATGAAAACAGTCGTAAAACATGAAAACTACGAGTTTTTGGTTATATCTCTCAAACATGTATCAGGCCATAAGGTCGTTATAAATCGCCCTGGACCCCAAAACTATGGGCAATACCTCATTAAAAAAGCTATAAAGCGCGAAAACGACGAGTTTTTTGTCATAACTCTCAAACACGTATCGGTCTTATGGTCAATGTAAATCGCCTAGGAACCCCAAAACAATAGGCAATAGCTCATGAAAACAGCCGTAAAACAAAAAAACGACGAGTTTTTGGTCATATCTCTCAAACATGTATTGGGTCTTACGGTCATTATAAAATCGGTATGAAACCCCAACCTATGGGCAATAGCTCATGAAAGCGGCCATAAAGCATGGAAACGATGAGTTGTTGGTCATAACTCTCAAACATTTATCGGGTCTCATGGTTGTTGTCAATGGCCCTTGAACCCCAAAATTGTGCTCATGAAAACAGCCACAAAGCACGAAACTGACTTGTTTTTGGTCATATATTTCAAACATGTAGCCAGTCTTACTATCGTTGTAAGTCACCATGGAACCCCAAAACTAAGGGCAATAACTCATGAAAACAACCATAAAACATGAAAACTACAAGTTTTTTGTTATATCTCTCAAACATGTATCAGGGTGTAAGGACGTTATAAATCGCCTGGAACCCCAAAACTAAGGGCAATACCTCATTAAAACGGCCATAAAGCACGAAAACGACGAGTTTTTGGTCATAACTCTCAAACACGTATCGGGTCTTAGGTCATTGTAAATCGCACTAAAACCTCAAACATATGGGCAATAGCTCATGAAAACAGCCGTAAAACAAAAAACGGTGAGTTTTTGGTCATATCTCTCAAACATGTATTGGGTCTTACGGTCGTTGTAAAATCGGTATGAAACCCCAAACTATGGAAATAGCTCATGAAAGTGGCCATAAAGCATGGAAACGATGAGTTTTTGGTCATAACTCTCAAACATTTACCGGGTCTCATGGTTGTTGTCAATCGCCCTTGAACCCCAAAACTGTGGGCAATAACTCATGAAAACAGCCATAAAGCACGAAACTGACTTGTTTTTGGTCATATATATCAAACATGTATCTAGTCTTACTATCATTGTAAACCGCAATGGAACCCCAAAAATGTGGGCAATAGCTCATGAAAACAGCCGTAAAACATGAAAACTACGAGTTTTTTGTTATATCTCTCAAACATGTATTAGGTCATAAGGTCATTATAAATCACCCTGGAACCCCAAAACTATGGGAAATACCTCTTCAAAACGGCCATAAAGCGCGAAAACGACGATTTTTTGGTCATAACTCTCAAACACATATCGGGTCTTACGGTCATTGTAAATCGCCCTAGAACCCCAAAACAATGGGCAATAGTTTATGAAAACAGCCGTAAAACAAAAAACAACGAGTTTTTGGGCATATCTTTCAAACATGTATTGGGTCTTACGGTCATTGTAAAATCGGTATGAAACCCTAAAATATGAGCAATAGCTCATGAAAGTTGCCATAAAGTATGGAAACGATGAGTTGTTGGTCATAACTCTCAAACATTTATCGGGTCTCATGGTTGTTGTCAATTGCCCTTGAACCCCAAAATTTTGGGCAATAGCTCATGAAAACAGCCATAAAGCATGAAACTGACTTGTTTTTGGTCATATATTTCAAACATGTAGCTAGTTTTAGTATCATTGTAAATCGGCCTGGAACCTCAAAACTAAGGGTAATAACTCATGAAAACATCCATAAAACATGAAAACTACAAGTTTTTTGTTATATCTCTCAAACTTGTATCAGGTCATAAGGACGTTATAAATCGCCTGGAACCCCAAAACTATGGGCAATACCTCATTAAAACGGCCATAAAGCATGAAAACGACGAGTTTTTGGTCATAACTCTCAAACACGTATCGGGTCTTAGGGTCATTGTAAATCGCACTAAAACCTCAAACATATGGGCAATAGCTCATGAAAATAGCCGTAAAACAAAAAACGATGAGTTTTTGGTCATATCTCTTAAACATGTATTGGGTCTTATGGTCATTGTAAAATCGGTATGAAACCCCAAACTATGGGAAATAGCTCATGAAAGTGGCCATAAAGCATGGAAACGATGAGTTTTTGGTCATAACTCTCAAACATTTATCGGGTGTCATGGTTGTTGTCAATTGCCCTTGAACCCCAAAACTGTGGGTAATAACTCATCAAAACAGCCCTAAAGCACGAAACTGACTTGTTTTTGGTCATATATCTCAAACATGTATCTAGTCTTACTGTCATTGTAAACCGCAATGGAACCCCAAAACTGTGGGCAATATCTCATGAAAACAGCCGTAAAACATGAAAACTATGAGTTTTTTGTTATATCTCTCAAACATGTATCAGGTCATAAGGTCATTATAAATCACCCTGGAACCCCAAAACTATGGGCAATACCTCATCAAAACGGCCATAAAGCGTGAAAACGACGAGTTTTTGGTCATAACTCTCAAACACGTATCGGGTGTTACGATTGTTGTAAATCTCCCTGGATCCCCAAACAATGGGCAATAGTTCATGAAAATATCCGTAAAACAAAAAAACGATGAGTTTTTGGTCATATCTCTCAAACATGTATTGGGTATTACGGTCGTTGTAAAATCGGTATGAAACCCCAAACTAGGGGCAATAGCCATGAAAGCAGCCATAAAGCATGGAACGATGAGTTTTTGGTCATAACTCTCAAACATTTATCGGGTCTCATGGTTGTTGTCAATCGACCTTGAACCCCAAAATTGTGGGCAATAGCTGATGAAAATAGCCATAAAGCACAAAAATGACTTGTTTTTGGTCATATATCTCAAACATGTATCTAGACTTAATGTTGTTGTAAATCACCATGGAACCCCAAAACTGTGGGCAATAGCTCATGAAAACAGCCGTAAAACATGCAAACTACGAGTTTTTGGTTATATCTCTCAAACATGTATCAGGCCATAAGGTCGTTATAAATCGCCCTGGAACCCCAAAACTATGGGCAATACCTCATTAAAAAAGCCATAAAGCACGAAAACGACGAGTTTTTTGTCATAACTCTGAAACACGTATCGGTCTTATGGTCATTGAAAATCGCCCTAGAACCCCAAAACAATAGGCAATAGCTACAGAAAACAGCCGTAAAACAAAAAACGACGAGTTTTTGGTCATATCTCTCAAACATGTATTGGGTCTTACGGTTATTATAAAATCGGTATGAAACCCCAAACTATGGGCAATACCTCATGAAAGCGGCCATAAAGCATGGAAACGATAAGTTGTTGGTCATAACTCTCAAACATTTATCGGGTCTCATGGTTGTTGTCAATGGCCCTTGAACCCCAAAAGTGTGCTCATGAAAACAGCCACAAAGCACGAAACTGACTTGTTTTTGGTCATATATTTCAAACATGTAGCCAGTCTTACTATCTTTGTAAGTCGCCATGGAACCCCAAAACTAAGGGCAATAACTCATGAAAACAACCATAAAACATGAAAACTACAAGTTTTTTGTTATATCTATCTAACATGTATCAGGGTGTAAGGACGTTATAAATTGCCTGGAACCTCAAAACTATGGGCAATACCTCATTAAAACGGCCATAAAGCACGAAAACGACGAGTTTTTGGTCATAACTCTCAAACACGTATCGGGTCTTATGGTCATTGTAAATCGCACTAAAACCTCAAACATATGGGCAATAGCTCATGAAAACAGCCGTAAAACAAAAAACGATGAGTTTTTGGTCATATCTCTCAAACATTTATCGGCTCTCATGGTTGTTGTCAATCGCCCTTGAACCCCAAAACTGTGGGCAATAACTCATGAAAACATCCATAAAGCACGAAACTGACTTGTTTTTGGTCATATATATCAAACATGTATCTAGCTTACTATCATTGTAAACCACAGTGGAACCCCAAAAATGTGGGCAATAGCTCATGAAAACAGCCGTAAAACATGAAAACTACGAGTTTTTTGTTATATCTCTCAAACATGTATCAGGTCATAAGGTCATTATAAATCACCCTGGAACCCCAAAACTATGGGCAATACCTCATCAAAACGGCCATAAACCGCGAAAACGACGAGTTTTTGGTCATAACTCTCAAACACATATCGGGTCTTACGGTCATTGTAAATCGCCCTAGAACCCTAAAACAATGGGCAATAGTTCATGAAAATAGCCGTAAAACAAAAAAACGACGAGTTTTTGGGCATATCTCTCAAACATGTATTGGGTCTTACGGTCATTGTAAAATTGGTATGAAACCTAAACTATGGGCAATAGCTCATGAAAGGGGCCATATAGTATGGAAACGATGAGTTGTTGGTCATAACTCTCAAACATTTGTCAGGTCTCATGGTTGTTGTCAATCGCCCTTGAACCCCAAAATTGTGGGCAATAGCTCATGAAAATAGCCATAAAGCACGAAACTGACTTGTTTTTGGTCATATATTTCAAACATGTATCTAGTCTTACTATCGTTGTAAATCGCCATGGAACCTCAAAACTAAGGGCAATAACTCATGAAAACAGCCATAAAACATGAAAACTACAAGTTTTTTGTTATATCTCTCAGACATGTATGAGGTCATAAGGACGTTATAAATCGCCTTGAACCCCAAAACTATGGGCAATACCTCATTAAAACGGCCATAAAGCACGAAAACGACGAGTTTTTGGTCATAACTCTCAAACATGTATCGGGTCTTACGGTCATTGTAAATTGCACTAAAACCTCAAACATATGGGCAATAGCTCATGAAAACATCCGTAAAACAAAAAACGACGAGTTTTTGGTCATATCTCTCAAACATGTATTGGGTCTTACGGTCGTTGTAAAATCGATATGAAACCCCAAACTATGGGCAATAGCTCATGAATCAAGCCGGTGACTAAGGAGATAGCCAGAACTGAATTAAAAATATGGATCACAACTACATCATGGTCCAGATGTAGGCGACTCACAGAAAACAACTTAGGCTCGGTTTTTTTGGTGGCTTCTCCCAGAAGCTTTCCTAAATAAAGCTTTGCAATTTTTTTCAATCGGCTTCCCCAGGAAGCTGGGGGTAGGGCAGCTTCTGGGAGAAGCCGCCAAAAGAAGTATGCCTTAGCCAAGAAGAATCTAGAAGCTATGCCAAAAGAGTCAAGTTGGTTGATACCCGGTAGACCGGGACGTAGCGGGAAAAGGCTCGAAGGTGGAAACTATGCTAATACATAAGGAAAGTCAACTACGAGTTTTTTTGCTATGTCTCTCAAACATGTATCAGGTCATAAGGTCGTTATAAATCGCCCTGGAACCCCAAAACTATGGGCAATACCTCATTAAAACGGCCATAAAGCACAAAAATGACGAGTTTTTGGAAATAATTCCCAAACATGTATCGGGTCTTACGATCATTGAAAATCGCCCTACAGCCCCAAAACTATGGGCAATATCTCATAACAATAGCCATAAAAAAGAAAAAGGATGAGTTGTTGGTCATAACTGTCAAACATGTATTGAATTTTACGGTCGTGGAAATTCGCCCTGGAACCCCAAAATTATGGGTAATAGCTCATCAATACGCCATAAAGCGCGAAAACGATGAGTTTTTGGTCATAACTCTCAAACATGCATCGGGTCTTACGATTACTGTGAATCGTCCAGGAACACCAAAACTATGGGCAATAGCTCATGAAAACAACCAAAAAACGTGAAAACTACGAGTTTTTTTATCATATCTCTCTAACATGTATCAAGTCTTAATGTTGATGTAAATCGCCCTAGGACACCAAAACTGTGGGCATTAGCTCATGAATTAGCCATAAAGCGCAAAATCGACGAGTTTTTGCTCATAAGTCTCAAACATGTAACGATGGTTCAGCATTTTTCGATTGCTTGCCAAGTGCTTGATATATACTAATATTTCTTCTGATTGTAGGACTATAAAGTGGCTGCCAGGTTGCCTCCTTAGCCTAAATGGATTATCCCGCGTGAAGCAGATTAAGAGGACGAGTCGGATGCGACCGTCCCGATTGAGGAGGAGGAGGAAGCCCCCAAGTCTAGCGGCCACAGCACTCGCAAGCGCTCCCGCAACAAGGATTCTGATGCTTCTTCACCGATGACACCAGAGGGATATCCTGATGCTGTGGAGGAGCCTATCCCCGTCGTGCCTGTACGCGCCATGGCTCCTCTCGCTCGGAAGAAGCTATGGTTGCCGAAGGAGTCGTCGGATGACTCTTCTGACCTCGACAAATTTAACTGGTGAGTTTTATATCCGCGAGTTCTTGTTTTCTTCGAAATTTCTTTTCTGAAGTGGCTCCGGGCCTGTTTTGTAGCCAAACAGTGTCGTCGTCATCCGATGATGTCCAATTTGTCAAAGAATGTGGAGTCACAGACTCCAAGATCAAGGAGGCGGCCAGACAGTCGCCTTCTCCTCCGATGGCGGCCCTCTATGGCGCCAACTCTTTGAGTGCCCCTCATGATAGGGGAACCAGATGGTTGCAAGGACGTCTACCCGATAGGCATCTTCGGAGTCCCTAGAGGAACACGTGTGTGTCTTTTTTGATGTGTGTAGTCAAATTGTGGAGTTTGTGCCTTTTGTTGAACGCTGAAGCTTTTTTTTCTTTTGATGTAGCCCATCGTGAAGGATTCCACTGGCCTTGCATAGGAAGTCCTTGCTTTGGGATGATAGCATGCCTTGCTGGACAACCGCCATCGTGTAGTCGAAGGTTTACTCTAATCATTATTTATTCACTCTCCTTTGTATGGAAATTTGTAAACTCATGTACGTGTCATGCTCTGCCTTTTGTAGGTGAGCATAATGAACTTCTTCGTCGCTTTACTTCCCTCGAGAAGGGGCTTGCTGTGGCAGAGAAAAAGCGCGATGAGGCAATCGCAACCATGGAGGAGTCGAAGAAGCGTGAGGAAGACCTACGCGCTTCTGCTGCTGAGAGGGAGAAGTTGTTCGCGGAACAGCTTTTCTCGACTGCAAAGGCGCTCTCAAGTACTTGTACTACTTCACTTGTATTATCTTTATCTTGGTTTGTTTGCCTCATGCTGACACCTTGTATTCTTTAGATGCCGCAGGTCTGAGCTTCGATGCCCAGGCCTTGCACCGCGAGGATGCTCTTGCTGGCGCTGTGGCCGTAGTCGAGGATCGTGGTGTCTCCCTCCAAGAGACGCTGGGCCTCCGGGAGGACCTGGCCCCAAAGGCCAGCCTAATTGACAATCTTGGTGGCCTGGTGGAATCCTCCGCCGAAGGTATTCCCATGGATTTCAAGAACTCCCAACGGTCTGTCGGTGCCACCATGGCACTCGCGATATCGCAAGCCCATGGTGTGGAGTTGGACCCCAACACGATCTCCAAGGCGATGCTTATCGACGCGTATGGCCCACAGGTAGTGTTTGATCCCTTCGCTACTGGTTGTGGTAAGTATGGGCCTCAGCTCATCGATACAGTCGCGAAATATTCTGGGGAGCTGCAGCGAGTGAAGGCGGCAAAGACTGTGGCATCTGGGGCTACCACCGGAAAGTCTGTGGCATCGGTACCACGGATTCAATGAGGCGCCTGAAATCAAAGTCCAAGTCGAAGAAGCAGATTGCTCCTTTGTTGCCATCTATAATAGTTGTAGCTTCCTTTTGCTAGTCCGCCTTTTGTGGAGGGTGCCCCCTTGATACTTCTATCGAATTTGAATGCACTTCTTCTTTATTATTAGTGTATGATTAGTCTCATTTGCATATTGCTTGGTTGTAATAGGGTCCTTCGAGTGGTCCTTCGAGTGATCCTCATGACTCTCCTTCCACCGATAAAACCACGGTGCAGTTGCGTCCAAAGGTGGAGGAGTTGTTGTTGCTTTTATGACTTCGCGACCGTATTAAGCAGCTGGAGCGTGAGTTGCCCGTGATCCATGGTAAGGCATATGTGTGGAAGTCAAAAGCTGAGAAGGCCACCTCTCGCAAGAAGTATCTCTTGGGTGAAGTGGCGCAGTT